>JAGSMP010000026.1:2648830-3973246 GCA_029286625.1 Parnassius orleans | reverse complement strand
TTTTACTTTTATTTTTAATTTGATATATTTCTGGTAACTGAATTCATTATACACTTTATTACTGACAGGGTCCAATTGGGAATTCTCAATTCACGTTTAAATAAAGTTTGTATTCCCTAAAACGAATACACAAACAAAAGACTTATGCCTAGTTTAAAAGCGCTGTGTAAAACAATCATTGTAATTCTGTTCTGTTTTCTCCACCGCACTACTTCATAATGTAATTTAAGAATCACTGTGTAAAATAATATGTGAAATGGCGATAAATCGATCGAAGGTTTTTATATAACATGAAAAAGTCCAAATTACAATTAAAAAAAAATAGAAATTAGAAAGGAACTTTTCAATTTTGACAGTATTTATGGCTTAATTAATAAATAAATTATTAGTTGAAATAGGATAGCGGTGTTTATATAAAATAAAACTGTTTTTGTATATTTTTCATTAAATATTGAAAAAAAATTGTATGTGTCAGCCCCGACGCGTGGCTAGAGTTTGCTCTTGAAAAACGATTGTCTTAAAATATACAGGGTTATTTTGCAATAACCGGCCAAATTTGCAGGAACGTAAGCAGCGTACGAAAGCGCAGAGTTCCTGTATTTAACTTTTCTTGTATGACAAAAATATATAAAACTGGAAAAATTGTTTAACATAGTAATTATAACGAAAACTGCAGTGTCAAATATTAGACATGAAGAGTGCTTTAACTTTGTGATCAGAACCGTGGTCAACTAAAATTACAGAAAATTACAAAGAAAAGTATTCAAGGATCTGTATTTTGAACTGTCCACGGCTTAGAGATGGAAAAACTTTATATTATATGAATTCATTAGACCAATTTTATTTTTAATTTATTTACGGTAACCGTTACCGTTACAACCTATGAAAGTCCACTGTTGAACATAGGCCTCCCCTTTAGATTGCCATATTTGCCACGCTTGGCCTTGTTATGTATTATTGCCAAAATATTATTTTTATTCGTTATTAGAAAGACGCTGTTGCTGTCCATCTTTTTTTTTATAGAATAAGGGTTACAAACGAGCACACAGTCCACCTGATGGTAAGTGGTTGCCGTCTGCGCCTTTTACGTCACCCACGGAATGATATGAGGTAGTGGATATTCTTACACCGCTACTACACGGTAAATTTACGATTATAATACATTTATTGATAATAGTCAACCTGTAGATCACTTAGAAGGCAATATTAAATAATTAATATTAAAAACTTAATGCAGTTGCAGTGATATTTCCTCCTCTTTTATTTAAGCTTTTACAAAAAGATCTCAAATGAAGCATCAATTGTAGAAGTACGACGGTACAATGTAACAAAAATAAGTTCTCATACTCATAAATACTAATTTTAAGTGCTGATTTACCTCGTGCTCGGCGATAAAGGAAACATCGTGAGGAAAACTGTATGAGGACATGAGAAGTCTGGCAACGGGCTGCGTGGTGGGCTTCTTTGACATAATCTCTTAGGAATGAGAAACCTGCGCCCAGCAGTGGAACGTATGTTTCTACCTTTTTCATTATTACCTTTCATGACCTACCACAGTGCATGTGTCTGTTATTATTTATTTAAGTTGCCAGTTGTAGAAAGTTCATGGTCGGCATATTCATTTCATGCTGTCGTCAAAAAGTATGTGTTTTTTTTAAATAGAATTAGGGTGACAAACGAGCACACAGTCCACCTGATGGTAAGTGGTTGCTGTGGCCTATAGACATCTACATCTATCTTCGTTTGCGAATTAAAATGCAGATGCGTTGTCAGCCGTGAGGACTAAGATGGAATGCCTCTTTTCCAGTAAAAAGGGTCTCCGGTTCTCTATACTCACCATACGAAATACAGCAGCATTAAGCTGCTATTTTACGCTGGTATTCTGTGAGAGCGTGGTCCTTCCCCGGTCGAGCCGTCCCATTCGTGCTACAACTATACTATTAATATAGCTGCAGCATGGCTCTACCACGTAACAGTGTAACAAATTTGTATAGATACGACAGACGTATACATCACTATCATCACCATCATCACAGCCTATCACTGCTTAACATAGGCTTCTCCCATAGAATGCCTCGTAGAAGGGATATGTGCTATAGTTGCCAAGCATGATAGGCAGGTTTTCATTATTTTTTGTTGTTATTAGAAAGGAGCTATTGCCCATTTCCTGTTTAATTTCCCTCTGACTTACCTACGTTCAATTTAAATCAGTCAAGATTATTACGTTTATTTTGTGCTCCGGCCCAATCGCGTAAAATATAGAAGTAAGAAGTGAAGTAAACATGTCCTCATATAAAGCAAAAAGGTAGATACATGCTGACCCGGTCAAAGATGGCACACAATCTTGTGCACCCACAATATTTTTGTGTATATTTTATTAGTAATCATTAAAAATAATTTAATCGGACGTGTTGTAAGATTTTTTCAATAAAAATCTAATTTAATACAGTGCAGTGCGTTTGTTTCCTCCAAAAGAGCAATTCTCACGCTCTTCTCAAACATCAGGCGAGCCTTAATTTTTAATAGCTTTAGTATCAACATTGGATGTCATCCGACGTCGTTGACGAGAGCGGACGGTTGTGTTTTTTTTTACTAATCGCAGTTCGTTTACCTTATAATTACGTACGTTCTAAACTGGAATACTAATAATGACTGTGTTTATGAGCTAACTCGTATTAAAACAGATTTTTATCTCTGAAGGTGACGCTGTTTTATATCTACGTAGAACGATTAGAGAGGAGCGTCAAAGGCATGACACCGATTAATAGCTATATGCAAACACAGCAAAATGTAGATTAACATTCTAATTAAAGTGACAAACCTGATGGTACGTGGTTAATGTAGCCCATGAACCATTAATATACCATTACAGCATATAACGTCCAACTAAACATAGGCCCAACCCATAGATTGCCTCATAGGGGCGATATTTTCCATAGTTTTTTATTCAGCTGTTATTAGAAAGGTGCTGCTGCCCATCTCTTAGTCCAGTTTCCCTCTGTCACCTCTTACGACACCCACGGGATGATATGGGGTACCTAATGAATATTATTACACAGCCACTACACGGTTACACAGCCCATGAACACCTGCCACCAACTTAAATCAATAATGGCCACAGATGGACCCTGAGAACCAAATTAATTTTAATAGGCATAGTAGATATATTTTATTGTTTCAGCGAACATTTTGTTACATTTTAAGAGCACCGGGAACCAGTCCCAGTTCGAGTCCATATGACAGTTATATATGATAAACTATATCATATTTACCACCCTCGATAGCGCTAGTGGCTAAGCGTATGGTGATAGAGGTGCGAGATGTTAGGTCGAATCTAACACGAACCAACTATTTGCATGGACTATATAATTATCCTGGGTTGTGAATGTATCTTCGAGTGAAGTTCATCCCGGTACATAAAACGAATTCACGATACAGGAGATACTTCTCATTTTACCCCATTTAGGGGGGAAATATTATTAGTGATAAAAGAAAAGAATAATAATATGAATCTACCTTTAGCCATAGTTCCGAGACTAGTTCGCGACCCCGGCGCGCCCCGTACTGCTAGCTCCTCCGCCCGTTACTCGCGGAATTGCGCACGATTCGCAAACAGGAAATTACAAGAATAAATTATTGTTGCCGACGCGAATCAAACCGACTAATTTATTCACGGAGGATATGGGTAATTCTTATTCACTGATCTTCTTTAATTTTCTTGATTTAGTAAGTTACTTGCGTATATGCCTTCTGAATCAAAAACAAGATAATCTATGATTGTAGGTTACTCTATGAACTTAGTGTAAAGATAATGCGATGAACTTAGTGTAAAGTCGTATTCTAAAGGAGCTTTTGTCCATAGGAATGAGGGTGACAAACGAGCACGCAGTCCACCTTATGGTAAGTAGATGCAGCGTGACCTTAATCTACTACGACCCACTGAAATACACACAAAAAGTTTCAAAATCTTTCCAGCCGTTTAGGAGAAGTTCAGTGACGAACACATGTACAGAGGAATTATATATATATAAAGATATTCGTTTTTTCCTTTTATTAAAAGTTATAGCCACGTTTGGAAGGCGGTTAGGTAAACATAGTACTAGACATCTTGCTTCTATGACCCCGCTTCTCGAAACTGGTCTGATGTTCTACATCTCGTATAAGTCAAGACCATATTATAATCCTGTCTATTGTGAGAAGCCAGGAGAACATTTATTACACTTGTCTCGAATCTCACCGACCAATAAGGGCTTTTTTACGTTCATCAGATGTCGCTAGTTGGGAGTGAGGTGAACTTATTTATTACACAATGTTATTATAATTGAGAAATTGCGTTTTAAATAAAAGGATATCGATTTCTAGAGTGTATAAATACACAAAAAAACCTCAGTGGTTTGGTCTTTAACTTTTTTGCACGTTTTTTACTCTAGTTTTTTTCACTTTTAATTCAAATCTAATTAATAGAAAATATAACTAATGTTTTAGTAATATACATAGCTATGAAATCTGTCAAATATAATTAATAGAATCAGGCCTTACTTTGGGTAAATCCATTATAATGAAGTTGTTATAACTTAATTTGCTTATTTCCGCGTAAAGAAATAAAATGATGTGTTCTGCCCAGTTTGAAGAGCACCTCCCACTCTTCCTGAATTACGTGCACTATCCCCGTCACCACCAATCCCAATTGAAGTAGAGAGTGGTGTGTCGTTCCTAGTGTGGTGGTTTTGTGAGTGGTAGTGCTCGGAGTGGTGGTGCTGGGGTGGTGGTGCTGGGATTAGTGGTGACGAGGATAGTGCACGCAATTGAGGGAGGGTGGGGGGTGCTCTTTAAACTGGGCAGGACATAACAACTTCTGTCAAATATTTCACTTCACTCCTAAGTAGATTCCTGATGGCAGAAAAAGTCGTGGATGCCCTCATTTTTTAGGCTGTCGGTACAAATGCTATAATTAAAAAAAGTTGCTGCGATTTTACAACCGTAGGAGTAAATCCGTCCGTTAATTACGCAACTCTATAATCCCACATAGTTGTAGATATGATTTTCCGTATTCAAAAAAATTTGTGAAGTAGAGTCGGCATATCGGCACGCGCCGAGTACTTCCGTCTGATAGTCCCTTCCGTTACAGTCCACGCGCTGTTTATAATTTTATTATCAATCTGTATTAATTATTTCGGGTTTTAGATATTCATTTGAGATGGGAGTTACATACATGGAATTTCATTGGCGCTAGTCCGGTTTTAATTTCAATTGAATATTTTTGTATATTTCTGTATAGGTACATAGTTAATAAGTATTATTTGTAACATTTTTAACAGTAGTAAACTGTATCGTACAGTAAGCCTCCGACCTTGGAAGAACCAGCTGCTAAGCCCAACAGGACCTTTTAGTGGCGTTAGGGAAACCTTTACCCCATTTTGCCCTATGGGTGGCGTGAGGGTTGAGATTACGGGTAATGGGGGATGCCTCGAGGCCCGAGACCTGCGGTGCAACGATGCACACGCAAACGTCATGGATGTAACGCAATTCGTTCGGAATCTCAGCTACAGTTCGAGAACCAATCAGGAATCTGTTCGGAAAAATATGAAGAAATAAGTGAAAGTAATTTAATAGGAAGGAAATTAATAGTGAGATTGGGGTTTAATTCAAGATCTTCCAGTGTTTACCCTGAGTTTAGGGGATGAAGATACTGTCCACATACAAGTGCATACTATATCCGTCAAGACCGGGATCGATTCAAGCGGGGCCCGTAATCTCAATCGTCCACCCTTCTTTAAGAAACTTGAGTGTGTATGGAATCGAACGTCTTCCATCAGGGTCGCGCACGTTACCATCCTTAGATACACCCACCTCTTTGTCCGAACCCATACAAATCCATAAGACTAGTAAGCTTAATCACAAATAATTAAGCAAATAAAACATCAACATAGAAATAAAACAACTAAATATTCTTGGCTTTTAACTCGGCCGGTAGTCCTTGGCAAAAGTATTTAGCTCGACTGATAAGCGGTTTGCGGCATAAAAATGATATAAATGTTCTATATGTTACGCCACATTACTTGTGTTGAATGGTATGTCGCAACTAGCTTTCGTGTGGGGTCTGATCGTGAGCGGAAATCCATGTAAGTAAATAAGGTACGTTGAAATGCTTATTCGCTATTTTAGTAACGACTAGCGATCCGCACCGGCTTCGCACGGGTGATTTCTGGATCTCGACAACAGCGACACCGGTTATATGAATTATGAGGAATTATAAGTCAATTCGTGTACAGAATTATAGGTAAATCACTGAATAAATGTCTAATAACGGCTTCGTGGTGCAGTGGCTTAGCAATGAGTTGCAGCGCTGAGGGCCGCGAGTTCGAATCCCGCACGGAACAAGTATTTGTATGGCCTACAAATAATTGTTCCGGGTCTGGATGTTTATTCTTGTACAATTTATGTTTGTAAACTGCCTCCATGATACAGGAGGAAATCCTAGTAGTGTTTGGATAACGTCTTTAAACTTAAAAAAAGAACTTAAAAAAATTAATTACTCATTAACTAAAACTTAAAACTTATCATAATTAATTTAAAATTAAAAATGTTGTACAACCGACTTCAATATAAATTATTAGGAATAACTCAAAAACTATTAGTCACACCTAGATAAAATTTATATGAAACCACATGAAAAGCACCAGCTTTCAACTAAAAAAAGAATCATCGAAATCGGTTCACCCAGAAAAAAGTTATGAGGTAACTAACATAAAAAACATAGAGTCGAATTGAGTACCTCCTCCTTTTCGAAGTCGGTAGATAAATAGACTTATCATAAATTATCATACAATTCTACTCCCCGCGGTATCGTGTAAAGAACGCTGGCTGTGTTTCTTCGCTGAATGGCATTTGAGCGAGAAAAGATCCCCTTATCACCAATGGTGACAACAAATCGCGGATATAGTTCCTTTAAAAACTTTACCGCACATGGACCCCACGGACCGATAGTGTCTACAGCAAATAACACAAATATATAGTCATCTCTCAGGGTCTCATGCGTGCGCCACTTACTTAGTTCAGCTGCCCCTGGTGCTACTTTGGCTCTGTACTTGCCAAAAAGTGTCTACGCACGTAGCATCCCAAA
The DNA here is from genome assembly GCA_029286625.1 of Parnassius orleans. Lineage (NCBI taxonomy): Eukaryota > Metazoa > Arthropoda > Insecta > Lepidoptera > Papilionidae > Parnassius > Parnassius orleans. The sequence goes on along the minus strand of JAGSMP010000026.1, from coordinate 3,966,123 downwards.
TTAGAGCTTCGTACTAAATATATGTCTGAATCCGTTACAAGTAGCACCCCACCTCATTATACGATATAACTACAAGCTTACTAATGGTTTTTACTGTTAATCTTAATCTCCGATGCAATAAAATTAACATCGTTTTTGAAACACACAAAAAGGCACTAACGCTTTTGAATTATGTGTGACGTTTACGGGAGTAAAAAATTGCGTATGTAACACATTGTAGTGTACAATAGTTGTGAGATTTTTATTGATGTGTCGAGTGTTTTTGCCGACAGCTTCAGCGATGATGGGATATTGTGAGCTGGCACATTCGATGTTTTACGTCGCAAAAACCGCGTTCCGTATCCCGGAGTCGACTGCAGTTAACAGGCTTGTTGAACGTACTGCTTGCGGTAATATTAAGATGCCTTTTTGCGAAATAAAATCTTGTTATCCCAGGCGTCAGAGATGTTGCTAAAGAGTATACACTTATATAAGTCACAAATACTTGATAAATTTAAGTTATGTTTATTCGTAGGGGTAAAGTGTTATTGAAAAATATAAATATAAACATTTGTTTGTTCGTATTTTTATGCGCTGCTATACCGTTCATCAGATTGCTCTAAAACGTTGTGAACTTATTGCTTGCACTTGCGCGATGGTTATAGGCATAGTATATTATATGCATACTAATAGTATAGACAAGTAATTTACACTAGGTGGCGCGCGTATCGTACAGACAAATTTATTTGAAAGTTATATATCATCTCTTCCAAATTTAAAATTATATTTCCACAATTATTTTTCTGCGGCAACAACGCGCTGGGTATCAGCTAGTTGATGATAAATTCAAAATATGCTATCAATAGGTTTTCACCATGTATTGGCAGCCTAGGAGAATCCATCACCTTTTTGTAAAAAGATGGTGGAAAAGGCCAGATGACCTAGAGTTTTCCGATAAATGGCGGTATACTATAACAAACACGTACCAGGTCTAAAATACTCAGGGCAGTGACGGAGAGCAACGTTAAATGAGCGTGACGTCTGGTACATCCTGCCCGATGAATGGCAAATCCTGCCCACAGTTGGAGAGGCCCATATCCAGGAGAAACCTTGCTCTTAACCCTGCATGGGTCGCGCTCTATAAACTGACGTAAGCGGTCGCGTGGAGTACAATTGTAATCCAAATAAAAAACAGAAAAAAAAACTGCAAATTAAGAATCTAAATGTATTTATTTCACTTTGAATGTAATAAAACTAGAAATATGTACCATACGGAATGAAAAAAAAAAATATCTTTTATTTTATTTATAACTTAACTTTAAAAAAACTTTTATTAATTCGTAAACAAAAATGGCACATTGATTTCTTAATGAGATCATAAATCATTTTAAGTAATTATCGCTAATCTAATCATTGTTTTTTAAACAAGAGGAACATATATATTTGGAATGATCCGGACAAACGAATTTATTACATGCTGTGCATGATCGACGAGTGCTCTTATTGCGCGATCTTCCGCAGTCATAGCAGCGACCCAGTCTGCTAGTTGACGATAATGCCGAGGTACTTGGCTGATTTTCAGCTTGGGGAACTTCCAGAAAATCTTTTATTTTGAATACCAGACTTCGTGGTAATGTCTTTTGTTCCAATCTTCTGTGAGCTGATGGTTTCATCCATGCCAATGCCATGGAAATAAGAAAATCACGTCGTACTACCTTTGCAAAATTTTTGTTGGCAGTGTATATGCATAAAGCATTCAAAGCACTCAAATTGAGTAAATCGAAAAACTGTTAGAGGCCATCGTCTTGAAATTCTAGATACGTCGTATAACGAGGACATTTTGTCTACCAAATCAACACCATTCTTTGTACGATTGTAGTACGTGATCATTTCAGGTTTTTGTGATCTCCTGTACTGTTATCGATCGTCGCATCGTTATGCATTGTAGACATGACGATTACTACTTTGTTGGACTTTGGTATATAAGATACCAACGTGCAGGGTGTGAAAACCAAATTTTGAGGAATAAACAGAACTTCCTCGTGCCACACGAAACACCTTAGGAACTTCTCTTTTATCTTTTCTTACAGTGCCGACCATTGTAGTTTTGTTCTCGAAAAGTTGCTTTGCAACCTTTAGCGACGAAACCAATTATCCATGGTAACATTGCGATTTTTCCCAAGGATAGGTTGAACTACTCGCATCACTACGTCGGCCCGTTCATTGCTCACATGAAAAGGTCCACGGGCTGCTTGCCGGCGTAAATCTCTAAATTGTATGTGTATGGGTAGTGAACGTCGACAAGGGCAAATATCTTAATCCCATACTTTGAGGGTTTGCTAGGTATGTACTGCCTAAAGGGCAACGTCCCTAAAGGCCACAAGCTTTTGTTTAATGTGCTCGATCTTTATGTTAGTATATTTTACTATCAGATCAATTACAACGTCATCTAAGAAAAGAGATATACAATCCTCAGCAGCTTTCTCCCGGGCGATTCCTTTTGGTCCTGGAGGTACAAAAACAATGTTGTGACTGCGAGTTCTTCCTCTATTCGATGGCGCAGTCTTATTCCAGCGAGTATTATCCACACCAATGTAATACTCCTGGCAGCCAACTGTGAGGAATCATCTTGTCCTAGTTCAGAAACGGTTACGGTAGGTAGCTCATTTGGAGTTTCTACTTCTTGCTCTGATTCAGATTGGTGGTCCTGCACCTCCAGAAAATCTTCTTCATCGTTTGAGCTTGCGTCATCTTCCAAATCATCACTGCTATAATCTTCGTCAAGCCAAGATTCGATTTGAGCGATACGCCTTTCATCCATGATTGTTCTGTTGGGATAAATTACAAAAAAACGTTATCAATATAAAAGCTGTACATAAATAAACATATAACTGTTATGTACTAAAGTTAATTATTGCAAAATAATAGTTAAAATAAATAAAAACATCAAAATATAATTGCACAAAATACTCACGTAATAGGTCGCGTGGATTACTATAGTAATCCAGAGTACTTCACGGATCTCTTGTGACACAACCAGACGCGTCCGGCGCTCGCGCTGCACTGAACGCGTCCTTTGATTATTCAACTACAAGTACATGGCGCGCCGAAATAATCACGCAAAAGACTTTTCTTTAATTTTATATTTTGTTACAGTGGATTACCATTGTAATCCACGCGACCACTGCAGGGTTAATACCTAATACGAGCAGAAGCACTTGCAATGTTAAATGTATATTTAACTGTCATTTTAGGCAAATCTTTACTTTCAATGAGCTATGTAGGATAAAGCACGCATTATGCACTAATGCTGACGATAACATCTCGTATGAGGGTATCGAAGTTTTAAAATCTTTAACATAAAGACGCATGTACATGTAGCGTTAAAATATTTTATTTTAATATCTGAGTACTAAACGATCTAACATGTCACATAATGGTAAGTGCTTAGAGCCCATAGAAAACTGCAGCTAACTTAAAACAACGCCTAAGACATCTGTCACCTCTTGGTAAAGCCGAAATGCGAAGGTGAAGGAAAACATGAAGGGGCCTGCATGTCTGAAGAATGAAAACATTTCGAAGACACTTGAAACCCTTCAAAACGCAGTGGAGCATCGCAGCGGAGATTTTACTCCACAACCTTCTCAGAAGTCAGGGCGGGCCTATGACCAGCAGTAGACTTTATTTAGACTAAAAATAACCTTAAGTTTTATGTTTTAACTATCAAAATATTTTGACAACTTTTTTTTTTACTTTTCAAATGCTTGTAATGATATAAAAAATCTATTAAACTCGTCATATTTCGTGAGAATCGTAAAAATGGAGTGGAAAAACCAAAAACAATCCAGATCAGAGGTTTAAGAGATCAAGTATAGCGATTAAATTCAGTCCTTTAAAATTCAATGTTCAATTTCAGTAATGGGTTAGTAGGTACTGTGATTAAAAAGTATTTGCTAAAGAAGTTTAATAAAATATCAGGATAACATAAATATTTTATTATAAAAACTGGAACGAACTTACAAACCATCTGATGGAAGCCCATGGTCACCTTCAATCAATTTCAAACAAAGAAGGCTAAGGATGCGATTTAATATCTGAGGACTAAGATGGAATGCCACATAGACTGTTTATACCTTTACAAACACAGCAGTGCAAGCACTGCTATATGGCGGCAGAAATAGGTAAGAAGATGGTTCCTATCCAGAGAGACTTCTGGGCAGAAAAAGAGTCTTACCAGCTAGTAATAAAATAAAAATAAACTAAATTATATGTTATATTAAACTTTCATTATCATCATCTGGCGTTACAGTTACAGTGATTAAGTAAATAAAATATACTAGACTTATTTCAGAGCGTTCAAAACGCGCAACCGTCCCATCTGAAGCGCCCTTATGAAGCTCATTTGGACCGTCGCACACAAATAACAATTGCTGTAAGTGCGATGTAGAGATACGGCCGACAATATAAAATATATGTACGGTACGCATTGTGCGTACATCGTGCAACACAAGTTACAATGATAGCGTTCCTGCGAGTAACAAATGGGTGCGCTATCTCGTAGCATCTCATTGAAGCTCTGTTGCTGCAACATTCGAATTGGTTAATATTTTTGATTTGATCTACAAATGATCCATAAATGGTCTTGTGATGAACAAACGGAACAATCATTATCTATACAAGCTAATTTAGAGTAAGAAGATCTGATAAAAAGGTTACTTTATAACGTTGGTTCACATTCGTATATATGGATGTGTTTGAAATTTTCAGACCTATTTAGTGGTTAAGTTAAGGCCAATTAAAGGTTAAGGTGTACCTTGTCATTTTGTGATCTGAACGATTTCAGAGCCGTGGTAGCTCAGAGAATAAGCGCTTGCAGTCAATCTCACAGTAAGCGAGCAACCCAGGTTCGACCCCCTCGGTACCACTGAAATTGTTAATTTCAATTTTAAGTGCTGATTTGCCACGGGCTCAGTGGAAAATGAGGAAATTGCATGTTTGAAAGTAAAAAAACATGTGAAATCCACAAACAAGCATTTTCTTTGACGAACATTTTTTTACCCTAAACCCTCTCAGACATTGAACAAAACAGTATAAATCACAGATGCACACACGAACGCATTTTAAATAACATCATGCAATATTAGAACTTATTGCAAATATTAAACTGTGTAATAAGCAGAAAAAACACGTGAACCTTGCGCAGTGGGGGAGCAGGAGTTGCTTGACGGGGAAGTATGACGCAAGGGCTATGCGGCCGATGCACTGACAAATATTCCCGGCATCTTGCTCTCATAATTGGTCGCCGAAGTTGACGGTTATCATAACAAAGGATGGTTCTTAGAACGGTGTTTCCAGTGTTTCAGTTAAAGATTTTACATCCGATACTTAGGTTTAAAGAAACTTTATTCTCAATAAAAACATAGGTATGTAACTCACTTGATAACAATATTAATACATTAATAAATTACACAAAGTTCGTCGTCATCAATAACAATCTAGATATACCCATTCAATGCCTTCATTTCTCCAGAAGTGATCGATCCGCAGATTTTTTTAGAATAGGGTGACAAACAAGCACACAGTCAACCTGGTAAATAGATACTGTGACCCATAAACATCTACAATTATCCTCGACTAAAAATCAAAATGCAGATGCATTGTCACCCGTGGAATGCCTCGAATTCAGTAAAAAGGGTCTCCGGTTCTCTCCACCTGATGGTAAGTGGTTGTTGTGACCCATAGACAACGCATCTGCATTTTGATTCTCTATCTTCAATTTTTGTAATTTGAAGTTCTGACAGTTTTGTTTTTGCAGCACTGCCTCAAATTTAAATCAATTAAAGTAGATGCGGCTTCACTAGGGAATTATAGATGGTTATTGGATGGATTTTACTTTATTGATACAATTTCATTATAGTAATTGAATTAAGACAAAAGTTAAGAATTGGTAGAGCCACGGCTTCAACTGTATTGATTGTAGCACGAACGTGTGGCTTGGCTGGAAAGGAACCGTGCTAATGTATAACAGTAAAATAGCAGCATAGTGCTTACTGCGTTTTGTTTCGTGATTGACAAGAACAAAAAACATAATTATAAGATTGATAATCGCTTATATTAAATATACAAATACTAAGCTAGTATATTCTAATTGGACTAAAAGTCTGTAAATTGAAAACAAAATATTTTATATGAATTAATTTACATCGTTTTTGTCCAACCTTGAATGGAATTGGAATAAATGTATATAAAAATATATAAATAAATATGGAATTTTAATATAATATAACTATATATAATATATATAGTGAAAATAAACGCTAATCAACGTCACTATCTATTATTATTAATTATTCTTTTATTTACGTAATATATAGGTGGCATTTACATTTGCCTTTATACTTTACATTATTTACCAAGTAAATGAAGTAGGTGCAAGAAAAAAGAATATTATTGATAACGAGGCGTTTTATCTTAGTCCTTGATAACTAGATGTTTGTAGGCAACACCATTCACTTAGCAAAGGTTAAACTGATTCCTTGTTAAACATCCTTACTTCTATAAAATGGAAATATCTTTAATATTTTCCTAATGCTATTTGGTTTCATGAAGTATAGTAGAAGTAAAGAAACAATATTATTGCTATCAGTCAGTTAATGTCTTCCAGACCGAGTTTCGGTCACGGTGGCCATTATCAAAGTAGACTAGCCATCTGCGCAGGACAAGACTATAGTGCCCGAATGTTTGCGAAAACACAGGTGCACTTTCTATTCCCTCGCTCTCATATTCTGATGGAACCGACACGACCAGAGTGAGATCAGGCGCAGGACCAACGGCTTTACGTACTTTCCGAGGCACGGAAGTGAAACACTGCCAACTTCCTGACTCCGGGCTGCTACTGAGAATATCTTGTCAAAAAAAAAACAATAACTGAACCCGGGCCCTCATAATCCTAAGTCGCATTTACGACCACTAGACCAAAGAGGCATCCAATTAAAATGTGTATGTGAATGAAGTAACAATCGAGTGGCATATACTAGATGTAGTACAAACCTTATAAGGCGTACAGGGAGCCGATGTATGTAAGTCAAGATTGTGATTTGTAGCACTTTTAGGGATATATTACGATGAACAATGGCCTTGTGCTATGCTACATTATTGATGAGTACCATTGTGTATTTGTTTACCTCTTATTACAGAGAAATGACACTTATTATGTTCAAACACGTTTCAAACAATTCTTAAAATTGTAATTAACTATTTGATATCAGCATCGGAGGCTGCACTCTGGTCTCTCACATACTGTAAACCTTAAAGTCGAAATACAATCACTAAAATTAAATAAGAGTGAACGAAAATTACATTCATTCTGAAATTCAAACGCAGTAAATATGAGAAATAAATTGCACGCTTTATAACGCGAAGCGTTGTAGGTGCGTTCTACTCTCGATACGTCAAGGTGAAGCAATTTGTGTTTTAAATGCCTCTATCATAACCATATTGCATTTATACGATAATATGAGTAGTCGTATATCAAGAAAACTTTTTAATTAATCCATCTTATATTTTCTAAAAAATCATTCTGTGTTGCTACTTTGAAAAAATACGGATTCAAAAAATTTTCAGAATTACATCAACTGGTTCCCTATTTCATATCAATAGCCAATAGATTTTAACTTTTATAAGTTTTATTGCTACCAAAAATTTAAAGGCAAATGTACCATACAGCCTATATCGATTTATACTCTGTGTAATCGATTTATTTTGGGGTAAACATAATTATTTTTCCCTGTAGGTAACACTACCTGTTAAAATAATAGAGCGCTAAATTTAATACACGTAAATAATATATTTTAAAACTCAGGAATACAATTTTTTTTTTCATCAAAATTAAATGAAACGCTCATGAGGCGTGCACTTTTGGATTTTCCAAACTATTTGATTATGATCGTTTGACTATGAGAATGAATGTATTTTTCGTTCACTCTTATTCAATATTTTCACACGCTGACACCCGTGAGCTGAAAAGTACTCGAAACTTCAGAAATATAAAAAAAAGATAATCAAACGCGATACAGGCAGGCGATATGGTTACGACCATAATAATGAAAGAGTTGAAAATTATATATTTTTTTCTTGTTAAGCCCATAAAATAATAGACTTTTGACTAGCGATATACTTCTCCCGTAGTAGGGAGCCTTTAATCGTCGCTTGGCCGGCGGATCGACATTCACAGTGCCAGATATCTCGCACCTATGATGCTTTTGCCTGTCGCCAATCTGGGTATTTCACTTCTCACATAATAGTCTTGCGATTGCAGCACGAATGAGTCGGCACGAACTAGGAAGAACCGCGCTCTCACAGAATACTAGCGTAAAATAGCATCATATAACTGCTGTGTTTCGTATAGTGAGTTTTGAGAACCGGAGACCCTTCCTACTGGAAAAGAGGCATTCCTCCCGCATTTTGATTCTTAATCAAAGACAGATGTAGATGTCTATGGGCCACATCATCTACTTACCACCAGGTGAAATGAGTGTTTTATTTGACACCCTTATACTATTAAATAAAATAAAAATGACTTGCCGTCTGTGCATGACGGAATTATAGTGCCAGAGTGTATTCCCTCACTCTCATAGTCCGATGGTATGGTAATCGGACGCGACCGTAGAGAGACCACGCAGTACAAACAGCTTTACGTGCCTTAAAATTTCTTGATAGAAAACTCAATAACTGATTTTTGTTGGCCAGAACAGTAATTGAACACGGGACCTCATGATCAGCAGTCACGTTTTTTCGACCACTAGACCAACGGGGCAGTAACGACATCCACGGGATTAAATAAGTCGATGGATTCTTCTAGCGATAAGACTGCCTATCTGCAGGGCTAGCATGGGCAGGAGACAATTTTATCCCCGGGGAAAGGAGAAAATGTTTATCCCCTCGCTTAGTTTTATCCACCCTTAGAGCATGGGTACACCGGTGGATATAATATCCACAGTAGATAAAATGGGAGATAGACTTAGACTTAGATAGATTTTTTGTATGAATTTAAACTTCAACCCACGTCCAATTAACTAGGATAAAATTGTCCCTTTCAAATGTCAAAAAAGCATAATTTTATATCTTTCATTTGGCTCCATGCTACGGACGGGGGATATATGTCTACTCGTTATAACAAGATAATTTTATCTCTTGTCAGTGGATATAATCGGGGGATAAAATTTTTGTCCCCCGCCCATGCTAGCCGGGCAGGTACACATTTCTTTTTGCTCTTTTTTTGTTCATATTTATATTTTTTGGCGTACAAGAAAGTGGTACTTATCTATCTATATATTATATAACTATAATAAAATCATTGCTTACAAAATTCACATAATCTTTAATCCATTCTAAATTAATATGTCTAACAAATGCTGCAGACTAAACGTGACAAAATAAATATTATCTCTTTTATATTGCTTTTAAAATAGTGTTTTAATTATTAAACGCAAAAAAGTATATATAAATACATTAATAAAGTTGTAATGCCTGTCTGCAAATCTCCGATATTGAGTTTCCAAATTTTTATTCTATACCAGCTGGTACCCAACGCATTGCTGCCGCAAAAGAAATAATTGTGGAAATATCGTTTTAAATTTGGAAGATTTGTATTGTTTAATTAGGAATGATAATACATTCACTGAAGTTGAATGATATATAACTTTCAAATTTTATTATTGTGATTCGCGCGCCACCTACTGGAATTTAATTGTACTATGCCTCTAACCTTCGCGCAAGTGCAAACAATAAGTTGACAAAGTTTCACCACAATGTGATGAACGGTATGGCAGCGCATAAAATACAAACAAACAAAAATACATTTTTATATATTAAATTTATGTATTTAAATTTTAATAGGTGTCTAAGATTTAAAAAATTCTTTGTACGTCTATACGATTTTTTTTTCGAAAAACTACTCAATCTTAATCTATCGACATAAAATCTAAAAAGGTTGAATATAATAATTCCGGGACGAATAAATTTATTGTTTCAAATATTATGAGTTTGTTTCTTACATTTGCGCAGGAGCTTGCGGATACAGCCTAAACTTAAACTCTTAGTTACTGCAAACTTATTAATTACACAATGTATTGAATAGCACTCCTTCTAATGTTATTATACCTTAAGAATACTGTACTCGTTCTCCAGTATATCTAATTACAGGTTGTGAGGTATTTTATCTTCGTTCTCAGAGGTGACAACGTATCTATAGCCTTATTTGTTTGAAGTTGGCGGCAGGTGTCCATGGACTGTAGTAACCACTTACCATCAGGAGGACTGTAAGTTCGTTTATCGCTTAATTTATAAAAAAATTGTATTTCTGAGCATTCTTAGCTTAGAAGATTTGCCCATGTTCGTATCGTGGAGATGCTTAATATACATTGCACTACCCCATATCGTCCTGTGGGTGTCGTAAGAGGCGGCAGAGGGAAACAAACTAGGACATGGGCTGTGGTTGGCAACTCGTTAGCCAAGTGTTGCAACTGTGGCAAATATGATCATAATATTATGATGTGATGTAATCGGAGGCCTATGTTCAGCAGTCGACTTTTTATAGGCTGTAATGAATGAGACTTCCTGGAGCATCGGTGAATTAACATCAGCTTTATTTTACCGCGTAAAAGATTCTCGATCCCACATGATATTAGTGTACAAAATAGTTTAAATACTAGGTGGCGTGGTGATTACATGGCTGTATCGCCTCGGCTGTATATCGGAGCTAGAATTTTGCAAAAACAAGTCCGTGTCTCTGAGCCTTTTGCCTAACTTATCTTCGATTTTGTCGCATAATAATTACACCGGCATAGGTATGTAAGTGGGTATCGTAAAAGGCGACGGGGCAAACTGAAACAGGGAATAAATAACAGCGTCTCCCTAATAATATCTCAATAATATTAAATAAGCGGTTTCCAACCTACCTGCCAAGCGTGGCAACCACAGCAAATATCTCTCCTATGAGGCAATCTATAGCAAAGATATTTGCTGAATATAGGCTTCTGTTAGGCTGTAATGGATGAATGAATGAAAAGGTCGTACATAAATATGTTTGTGCTCACTTCCGATTAATAGAAAGATATCGCTGCAGTTGCAATATCAGCTAGAAGGACATAATCATATAAGTTTTTTTTAAATAGAATAAGGGTGACAAACGTGCACACAGTCCACATGATGGTAAGTGGATGGTGTGGCCCATACAGCTACATTTATACTCAATTAAGAATCAAAATTCAGATACGTCTGCGTCGTCACCACTGAGGTCTAAGATGGAATGCATCACTTTCAGTAAAAAGGGTCTCCGGTTCTCTAAACTCACCAATACGAAACACAGTAGCATTAAGCTGCCATTTTACGCTGGTATTCTGTGAGAGCCTACCCCGGTCGAGCCGACCCATAATATAGCTGCAGCGTTTCTCTACCACATATATAAGTGGACGATGCAGATAATTGCTAATGTTTTTTTTGAATATTTTTCAGAAAACAGAAAACTGTGCAACTTGTGGCAACCCTATCAGTCGTCCAGCCGGAGCCCCGCTCGTGAATCGATCGCACGACAAAAAGCTCCGGCCGGAGATATGCGGCGGAGCGGGAGCGAGTTATGTCAGTCGCTTCGAACCAGTCCGCTGTTATGTCAGCGGTGTTTGCCGCAGCATAGGGAATACAGAGATTTCAAACGACATAGCTCCTTGCACGTGAAAACCGACTGAATATACTTCGAGTAAGGTATTTTTATAAATTTAATTATAAATTGTTGTTATTTGAAACCTTTTTCTTATTTTCCGCCAACTTCAAAAAGAGGATTTACTAAATTCGACTGTATGTTCTTTTTTTATGTGTGCTACCTCATAACTTTTTTTTGGGTGAACCGATTTCGATAATTCTTTTTTATTTGAAATCTGGTGCTTTTGATGTAGTCCCATATAAATTTGATCAAGGTATGATCAATAGTTTTTGAGTTATCCTCAATAATTTATATTGAAGTCGGTTGTACAATTTTTTATTTTAAATTATTTATTTTCATTTTCTGGGTGTCTTCAAGAGGACTTACGATCAGGTGGGATTGTAGTTCAACACTGGCTTATGATAATAAAAAAAATATTCTGTGCCACTAGTGCACAAAAAATAGCAAAAAATCTTCCAAAAATAAAATCATCTATTTAATTGGCATTTGGAAAGCCATTATGGCACTTGACTCCCATAAAATTTATTACTAATTACGATGCAAATTAAGTGCTGCGTTGTGGTTTATCATTGGTTGTTAAAGAAAAAAAATTGTTATTAATATTTTTACAGGGTCCCAATGCAAGATAGGCACCTACTCACTCACCTACCCGTCTATTCCGTAAAACTTTCAATAATATAATCTGTAATTGTATAAATAATCTTTATTGAATAAACTTATCCTATTCTAATCTTGAAATAAAACTAATTTTACGGATTTTTTCGTTTCGGGCACTTTCCAGCGCCCATGGTCATGGGGGGGACTGAGGTGTTTGACGTCCCATTTTCATAGTTAACGAAGGCTACCTTCAACTTTTAATTAATACTTATCTATTCAATTCAGTTTTATCGATGTAAAATATTTTGCTTTAATATTGTGTTTATTATAATATATTATACCACAAATTGTTTACAGTCTTATTGTCAACTTTTTATTGCAAATTAATTTAATCAACTATTTCACATCAAGATATACTTTAAAAGACAAAAATTTAAAAGGCTCTATGCTATACTGTGGCGTATCGTCCCGTCGCGCGGGGCGGAGGCACCTGCAGCGAGGGCGTCGACCCTCCCTTCCCCCTTCCCCAAACCCCCCGGGCTCAAGACACGCGATAGCCCCGGGTCTCAACAGGTGAAATGGTCAATATTAACAGTGGAACCGCAGTCGAGTATTCCTGAGAGAGCAATTTGGCGGCGTATTAATTATAAACCCTTGCGCTGTTTTTTCCTTATGATTCCGTTTTTAGTTGTGAATAAACAAATTGTTAACTCTGTAATTTTTTAACGACGTTGTCAATATATTATGGTTTTTATCGTTATAAATTAAATAAAGTCTCACTAAGCCGCTACTAACTACAGACATAAAATAACAGATTTTCATTTAACTTTATACTGATAGTTAATACCTAGCTAATATTATATTCGTCTTTGTCTTCATCAACTGACAAAAGTCTACTGCTGAGCTTCTCCTATTATAGGAAGGACTTGCCTGAATCCTCACAATTGACGAGTGAATTTACTTGATGCTACTGTCAGTCGGCGGACGTATACGCCTGGCTTAAAGGACTTGTTTATAGCGCCATCTATTATAAACCATATATATCTTTTTGGCATATCCTATGATGAGTCTTACGACAACTACAAGATGAAATGGGATTTGTTAATAGAAAAAAGTGACAAACAAGCACACAGTCCTCCTAATGGTAAGTGGCTGATGTGGCCCATAAATATCTACATCTATCCTCGATTAAGAATCAAAATGCAGATGCCACCCCCGAGGACTAAGACATGGACATTGACAAGGACATTCCATGCCTCATTTTCACACTCACCTTACAAAACACAGCAGCATTGAGCTGCTATTTTATTCTGGTATACTGTGAGAGCGTGGTCCTTTCCAGGTCGAGCCGACCCATTCGTGCTACAACCATAATATAGCTGCAGCATGGCTCTACCTCGTAAAAAATGATGAATGTGTCTCACGCCGCCACCATACGACCTTTTTAGGATATTTTTTTGTGTAATGGCCGATGTATCAATCGTCAGATAAAAGTTATTCATCAAATAAATTATAATCTGACTGAATATAAAATTTAAACTTTTGAACTGTTTATTCATACAACTGTTATTTTTATAACAGTTGTAATAATAAAATATATTGTGAAAACTATTATCTAAAGATTGAAAAATCTTCCCTTAACAAAATATTACCTATCGAAATCAAAAAGTCACGTAAGCTGAATCCACCAAAGAATTTTAATTTGCGACACAATAGGCTCGAAATAGTTAAAAAGAGTTTTTATAAACTATAATTCAATAAATTAGAGCTGAAATAGCCCAGCATGACTCAGTATAACACGTAGCCTCGAAACTTGGCGTCTTTAGCAGGTTTCGATTTAATTTGTTACTTGTATTGTGCTTGAAGAAAGCAGTCCAGATCGACAACGCCGTATAATCGAATTTATTAACCGGCCGATCACTTTTTACGGCCGCACCATTCATTTCTGATTTTATTAATATTACAACGTCATTTAATTATACACAGGAAGTATTATTATAAGTGTTGCTGTATTGTATTTAGATAAGAAGACACATCATTTATAACAAAAGCTATGTTTATTCTAAAATTATTACGCGATGTAGCGGCATCAAATAATTTACTATCTCATACCACCCTGTGGGTATCGCCAAAGGGAAATTGAAACAGTGGATAGGCAGCAGCATCTTCCTTATAATAACTCGAAATAATAAAGAAACTTCAGTTGCGAACCCGCCTAAAAGGCGTGACATCTATGGTGTATATGTTACAGTTAAAACCAGTTTTAGATAGAACGCGTTTTCCTAGTTAAAACTAGTTTTTACTTAATGCCTTTGTTATAACTAGAATTAACTAATGCTCAGAAACAGAAACAGAAACAGAAACAGAAACAGAAACTTTTTATTCAATATAGATTATAAATAATACTTATTGAAAGTCACTCTTTTGTCTAATTACCACTGGTTCGAAAAAACCTCTGTCCTGGGAAGAACCAGCAAGAAACCAGCAGGACTTTTTTTTAAATAACAGCTTACAATCATGTATGTTACACAATTGACCACACAAAACAAATTAGAAACAGCCTGGCAGCGAACACCTCATTCCCAGGGTTATTATCATCCATAAATTCCTTAACATTATAATAACCCTTTATACAAACTATGTTTAATAAAGTTTTTGAATTTTGAGCAGGTCGAATTTTGTATATTTTCTGGGATTTTTCATTTTCAGCTCAAAATTGAATTTAAGGTAAAACTAGTTCTTACTAGACAAAACGCGTTTTTCCGAAGCGAGTCAGTTAGAACTGTTCCGACCGAGGTTAAACGACCGAGGTTACGGGGCGATGCGGGGAAATCCCTTTCCGAGCGCCGTCCGCGCGCTGTGCGCTCGCTCCGTTCAGTCCCGCTTTGTTTTTATTCTGATAAGCACGTATAGATTGATTCGAGTGCAATTGTCATGGCAAACTTAAATGAGGGAACGCGATGGAAAGAGGAGTTTTTAAACCGGTTATTAGCGATTCGCGATCACAAAAAAAGAGGACCACTTTTATATTATGACAAAAGAAACCTTTGACAATTTAGTGGACGAAATTGAAGAAGCACAATTAGCTGTTCAGAAATCTCAGAAACAGTACAGGAGACTGAAGGATTTAAGGTAATTAATATTTGTGGAATACGAAAATTAGTGACTAGAAAGGAGCCCATGAAATACTACTTGTATGTAGATGAAATTTTGATATAATTGAAGCAGCTCATGTAGCCGTTGGTCATGGTGGTCGGGATAGACTTAAAAATGAAACTTCACGAAAATATGCGTACATAACTTTAGAAATCATAAATATTTTTCTCTATGTACGGAACTTGTCATCGTAAAAAGAGTATGAAGAAAAAATGACTTGTTTCAAAACCCATACTATATTCTGAAATGAACAGCCGTTGCCAACCGTTGTCGTTGCCGTTGTCGATCTTATCGACATGCAAACTCAAGAAGATCGGGGATTTAAGTTTATAATGGTGTATCAGGACCATTTGACAAAATTTGTTTTGTTACGTGCACTGAAAAGTAAGAGAGCCGTGGAGGTGGCGTATCAGTGGACTGATATATTTTGACATTTGTTGCTCCTTGCATCTTACACTCCGATAACGGAAGAGAATTTGTAAATTTTGTCATAAATGAGCTCGTTTCATTTTGGCCCGAGTGTAAACTGGTCCATGGAAAGCCAAGACACAGTTAAAGCCAAAGATCTGTTGAAAGGGCTAACCAAGACATAGAGAAAATGTTGGTTTTATGGATTCAAGATAACGATACTACAAATTGGTCAAATGGTATTCGGTTTGTACAGTTTATGAAAATCGGGAACTTCATTCCGGTATTAAACAGTCACCATACAAAGCAATATTTGGTATAGAACCGCGAGTAGGGCTTATGACTTCGACTTTGCCTCGAGATGTTATTGAAGATATACGAGATGAAGATGATCTCGAAAATTAGTTAAATAAAATAAATATGACGGATAGTACAGATAATGCAGAAACTGAGCCTGTAGCTAGTTGCAGTGGACAGCATCAGATTATAACCGGAGCCAAACAAAAAGACGCAGAAAGTTCATCCAAAACAAGTGGAGAATCGCCAATCGCAGCAGAAGCCAGTGAATATGACATTGAAGCTGAAGCATCTACGACTGTAGATCCTCTTATAATACCACCAAATGACAAAGACCTCGAAGTTGTAACAAATGTGAATCGACAAATAATGGCATCCAGAGAAACAGCACATCAAAACTTAAAAAACAGGCCCAGAGAATGACATTGGCTTCAGATGCAATACACGTTCCAGTAGAAATCGGTGATAATGTAATTATACAAATCCCTGATGTCGACAGAGCAAAAGCAGATCTACGTAATATAGTCGGAGTGGTTCTTCAAAAGGATGATCAGGGTTTTCACAAGATTGGAACGAAATATGGAATGCTCGACAAATTATATTGCAGGTATGTATTGCTTAATTGTTTTATCATATAACGATATCGCTATTAGGTAAAAGCTAACTATTTCAATGTGCTTTTCAGGTCAGAATTCGACAAGTGCAAAGAATAATTTTTGCATGAAAAAGATGTTCCGAATACAAATTTACCTTTGAGAACTGTTGCTAAAGAAGCAGCCATGGAACAGGCCAAGGATTTATGCGCTGCGTATGCAAGAAAGGATGTATGACAAAAAGGTGTCTCTGCATGAAAAATGGTTACCTTTGTAACTCAAAATGCCACGATTGTTTGTCTTGCAATAACAAGTAGATCCTTATCCTTTTTTAATTTTAAGGTTGTTTCATTATTTTTTATTTTATGTTAACAAATATTCCTTAACAATCAATGTTCCTTTTTTAAATTTTATGGTTGTGTTCTGTTGACTTGTTCGATTATTTTATTTACTTTTAATTAATATTGTCACCTTGGCAACTACTTTATGTCGATGTTCCCTAAAATGTTCCTTTAGTGTAAGATTATTATGTTTACTAGGAACATGACTCTGTGTCCTAGATCTTTTTAATAAATATTTAGTAAGTATATCTTGGTTTCAATCCCAATTAGTTTCTCAAGTGCTAGTTTTAACTAAAGTTCGGAGTAACAACTAGTTTTATCTGAAAATCAAATATATCAGTAGTAACTTCTAGTTTTGACTAGGTATTTCTAGTTTTCACAAAGACATTTAGTAAATACTAGTTTTAACTAGGGAAAACGCGTTCTATCTAAAAACGGGTTTTAACTGTAACATATATATGGGATAAATATGAGAGGCAATGGGGTAGACTATGGTGGAGGCATATAATCAGCAGTGGACTTTTGAGAAGCTGTAATTATTGCATGAATAAATGGATTCTTACAGTGTTAATAACTCACTATTAAAATTATTATCAGTCCGTGAATGTTGTGACATAGTGTTGTAACCCACACGACATAATTACATATTTGTGGCGGGTGGAAGGAAAAGGGGAGATCTCCCGCCGGGCAAGGTGTTCTGCCCGGGGAGCGGCCAACGCTCCGAGTGGTAGTTCGGAGCTATTCTACATATACTGTTTTTGCTTCGGAACTTTGATAGCGCGATTTAGGTTTCGATGTATTTTAACTTGTGGCGCGAAGACAGCGCTGCCACATATTATTTAGATTTAGAAAAGGAGTAGTCTTATTAAAGTTCTGATATTAGACACACGTCTCTCTCTAATTACCACGTTTCCTACATTACGTCTACTGCTGGACATAGAAGACGCCGTGGAGAAAATTTGTTTTAATCGTCACGCTTAGCAGGCTTAACTTTGAGCCTGCTGTTCATTACTGGTGTGAGTACTGTCCTCTAGCTTAAAAGAGATAATCAAATAAGAATACTAACATCTTACATTACGTCTACTGCTGGAAATAGAATACCCCGTGGGGAAGATTTGTTTTAATCGTCACGCTTAGCAGCGTTACCTTTGAGCCTGTTGTTCCTTGCTGGTGTGAGTACTGTCCTCTGGCTTATACGATATACCACCATCTATAGGGATCCATAACATTTTTCTGGTATTTCTTATAGTCGCCTCTTACGACTCCCATGGTATGAAATGGGGTGATGGGTTCTCTTACGCCACTACCACAGGACAAGATTTTCATTCATTCATTCATATATTGCCTATCAATGACCTCTTGACGGCTACGTGGCGCAGCGGCTTAGCAATGAGTTGTTCCGCTGGGGGCCGCGGGTTCGAATCCCGCACGGAACAAGTATTTGTATAGCCTACAAATAATTGTTCCGGGCCTGGATGTTTGTCCTCGTACAATTTATGTTTGTAAACTGCCTCCACGATACAGGAGAAAATCCTAGTGTGGTGGTAACGTTAAAAAAAATTCATTAAAGTCCTATGCTGAACATGGGCCACCCCATAGAATGTATTATAAGAGGGATATTTGCCATAGTTGCCACGCTAGGAAGTTGGCTTCGCAACCGTTTATTGGAAACTAGCAACCCGCCCCGGCTTCGCCTTGGTAGTATATATTAATATAGCGTCATTTAGATTTTTAAAGTAATCATCAATGACCAATTTCACAAAAAGTTCTTTGAGTTTTTCAAATAAAATATAGTTATGACTATTCTTGGCTCTGCTTTCTACTGTTCGTAAAGTTTCATCAAAATTGGTTCAGCCATTCCAAAGATTAGTCAGGACAGACAAACAGACAAATGGACAAACATTTTACAAATGGTTATTCATGTCTTAATTGCATGTGCTCGATTAAAGGCAGTTATTTCGATATAACAGACAGTTCAATTTTATTTATGTGTATAGATTTATGATATTGGGTAGTGGTATTTCTTATACCGCAACTACACGGTTAAACATACATTTACTTACTATATATTTACTAGATTATAGAGCCTCTTTCCAACCTAGTTCTTCTGAATTACTGTCACTCTCTTACCTATTATTAATATCAATTTACCTACAACTTACTTATTACTAAAAACAATATTTGACTGCCTCATTGAAACCAGTGGTTGTAAGCGTGACTGCTGATCATGAGGTCCCGGGTTCGAATTCGGGGTCGCGCCAAAATCAGTTATTGGGTTATTCTGTCAAGAAATTTTCAGTAGCAGCCTGGAGTCAGGAAGTTAGCGGTGGCCCACCCCCGTGCCTCGGAAATCTCCGGTCCCATCGGACTACGAGTATAAGGGAATAGAATGTGCACCTGTATTTGCGCACACACTCAAACACTATGATCCTATCCTACGCAGATGACTAGTCTCCATTGAGATTGGTCGCCGTGTCCGAAATTTTAATTATAATAAACAAGCAGCACATTACCCACTGTTGTTATCGTTAAAGCCTATCAAAAGTCCAATTGTTAAACATAGGCCTCCCCCACAGACTGTCTCATAGAGGGAATATTTGCGATAATTATCACGCTTGGCAAACGGGTTGGCAACCACAGTTCTATATTTTAGTTGTTATTAGGAAGACGCCTACTGTTGTATTCTTGTCTAAAAGGTAAAAGAAATGACATAGTAAATTTGTGATGGATATTTATAAGTTGATAGATGGATTAACAGTTTAAATAATGGCAATAAAGTAATGTTACATCCTTTATACGTGCAACTGCTGGAAACATGCCACCTCCCATTTTTGGAAAGGGTTATGGAACGATTAGTGCCTCGCTGCCACAGTGCGTGTTTGCGCACTTCGCAATGCCACAAAAATTTTTTTCAAAGTTTAAAGTTCTCCTTCACCATTAAATACGTGGTATATATATTTTTATTTTTATTAGTACATATTTCAATGAACCATTTCATTGATGCTGGCGGGGATTGAACGGGTTGCTTGCGTACTGTGAAATTTATAGCGAGAGATGAGCCTCTAAGCTACCGCGGCTCTTAAATAAAATCTTAAACAATTATAAATACGAACTGCACACGAATAAACTGCACTTTTTAGCCATAGCATAGCTGAACTTTTCTCCGTATGGTCTCCTCAGCGCCAGAGAAGTCCGCAATATTGCATACAAGGCCACTCACATGGCCTTCCCGGGCCAAATGTAATATACAGTGTCAGAAATGTGGTAATAATCACAGCAGAACCAAACCTTGAAAATAATTATTTAAGTTTTTGCACAGATATTTTAGGGATATATTTTTATACAACTAAGGCATGTAATTCCTGCACACACTCTCCGAAATGCATCCTTTAGAATAACGAGAGACTTCGCAACTCTGCGTCAAAATTGGTTTCATCCAAATCAAGGTTACTAATAAGCCTCTTAGCATATCGCTCCTCTGAGTCCAATGCTGCTAGGCTTGAACCCTTATATGACAACAGTATTTCATGCACAAGCGGATTTGTGCTTTATATAAGATAAAAAGGTGCCCCGGCGTCAAGTACCGCCGATATTTGGTTATGATAGCCATGGTACTTCCCCGGTTCGAGCCGGCACATTTAGTGTACTAGATAAAGCTGCTGCGTGGTTCACTCTAGTTCCAGATATATCATTTCTGTTTATTTTTATAGTTTCTTAATAGCGTTAACGATTGAAGAAAGTCAACGATTGAAGAAAGCTCGTTTGTCCGCTCTTCGATAAAAAAAAACTTGGCGAACCCCGCAGATCTACTGTACTTTTAAAACTGACAAGTATTTACGTAGTAGAGCCAGGCTGCAGCGTATTATTGTTGCAGCACAATTGGGACAGCTCAACGGGGAATGACCGCACTCGCACAGAATAACAACCGAAATAGGGCTCAATTGGGACAAGACCACGCTTGCATAGCAGTGTGAACAAATAAGAAATGACAGCGTGAAACTGCCATAGTATATATAATAATTCTGCTGTGTTTCATATAATATGTGACGAGAACCGGAAACTTTTTTACTGGACACGAGGCATTCAATCTCTACTCTTTAAGGAAGATATCTATATTATGATTCTTAATCGATGAAAATAGACCACATCCACTTACTATCAGGTGAATTGCGCGCTCGATTGTCACCCTTACTTTTATAAAAAAGCCATGAGAGGTAGATAAGTAAATCAAGAAATTAAATCGCTTAAAAAAAGAGAACGAACCAACAATTTTCTCATAACACAATGGCGGACTGGACCGCCTGACCGTACCACACCTTAATGCGGTGCCCGGTTTTGCCGCAGCGACACGCATCATATTAAAGTTGTTAACGTTTATTGCTGTTTCTGTTTTTTATTTTTCATTTGCTTGTTTCGCTTATTTTATGTCATGGGAAAGAACTGATTTGTGTTTCTTTTATTACCGGTATTTTACACCTTCAGTATGATTTAATAAGTAGTTACACTCAATTACTAATAACTAGTGGTCGCCTAGTGATCGAAATTAAACCGTAATTCTTAAAGTTTCTAAGTTTATGTTTTAAGCAAGCTGTATTCCACTTTAAACTGCACATTGAAACACAGATATCTCATAAACAAAATTTACTAATTTTGCCTTTTTGCCTTTTGCCTTGACATACACTCCACAGACTATTGAAAAAAGAACATTGGAAGTTACATAAAATTAAGTAGTAATTTATTTTTTGCAACATTTTATAATTCTCAAGCGAAAATCTCTAGCAACACTGTTCGACTGTTTGACGACTATAATGTGTTTGACATTGGCAGTATGGACGTAAACAATGGATGTTTTATTTTATTATATTTTATGTATTTGTAACACATGTTTTATATATTTTTTACGTGGTAGAGCCATGCTGCAGCTATCTTAGTTGTATAGTTGTAGCACGAATGGGTCGGCTCGACCGGGGAAGGAATACTCTCTCACAGAATACCAGCGTAAAATAGCAGCTTAATGCTGCTGTGTTTCGTATGGTGACTGTAGAAAACCGGAGACCCTTTTTACTGGAAAAGAGGCATTCCATCTCAGTCCTCACGGGTCACGCATCTGCATTTTGATTCGTAATCGAGGATAGATGTAGATGTCTATGGGCCACAGCAACCACTTACCATCAGGTGGACTGTGTGCTCGCTTGTCACCTTTATTCTATAAAAAAAAATGTTAGCTTTCAGCCAAGTCCTTCACATATGTACTCTTCACATATTAATATATAGATGATTTTGTTTATCTCGTCGGGTGAAGAACTGATGATTCGTATACAGGCATTTTATTGCCTTAATTTATACTTGGTAGAGCCCACGCTGCAGCTATATTATGGTTGTATCACGAATGGGTTGACTCGACCGGGGAAAGGCCACGCTCTTACATAATACCAGCGTAAAATAGCATCTTAACGCTGGTGTGTTTCGTATGGTGAGTGTAGAGAACCGGAGACCCTTTTTACTGGAAACGAGGCATTCCATCTCAGTCCTCAGGGGTGACAACGCATCAGCATTTTGGATGAATGTAGATGCCTATGGGCCACATTACGGTGTACCACATTTATGTTGTATCATGAACAAGCACATTTTTGTACTATAGAATTTTTTTAAATTAATTTGACGTGAAGTGGTCAGAGAATAGAGTTTAATAATAGTCGACATAGGGAAATGAAATAGGAGTACCTTTCTGATAACAACTCATAGTAGTAAACACCTGCGGTTGCTAACTTGCCTGCTAAGCGTAGCATCTATGGCAAATATTCTTCCTATGCTTTTTTTCTATAAGATAGGGTGACAAACGGGCACACAGTCCACCTGATGGTAAGTGGTTGCTGTGACCCATAGACATCTACATCTATCTTCAATAGAGAATCAAAATGCAGATGCGTTGTCACCCGTGAGGACTAAGATGGAATGCCTCTTTTCCAGTAAAAAGGGTCTCCGGTTCTCTACACTCACCATACGAAACACAGCAGTGTTAAGCTGCTATTTTACGCTGGTGTTCTGTGAGAGCGTGGTCCTTCCCCCGTCGAGCCGACCCATTCGTGCTACAACTATACTACTAATATAGCTGCAGCATGAATCTATGGGAGAGGTGTATATTCAATAGTGAACTTTTGCTACTCTGTAATGGTAATGATGATGGTTGTAAGGGTGACAAACGAGAACACAGTCCACCTGATGGAAAGTGTATGCTGTCCATAGATACTTACATATATCGATCCTTGATTAAGAATCAAAATATAGATGCGTTGTCACCCCTGCGGTAAACGATTTTTGCAAATGAATGTCTGAATGCCAGATACCAGAATGATGGATACCAGTAGAAAGGATATCCAGTTCCATCACCTCACGACTCACGATAAGAAACACAGCTGCAATATGCTGCTATTATATGCTGGTATTCTGTACCAGCGTATTCTTCCTTCGAGCCTTTCGTTCGATTCGTACAGCAAAATTGTATACCTATTGAGATACCTATTTATTTAATTATTTTGGCATAATTTATATTTTCTATAAAATTTAAAATGTGTAAAACTTAATAGTAACAGCATTAATGTCATACTGCAAATCACTGCATTTTTATCACTTCGCAGATGGTAGTCTAGAAGCATCCGCCACTTAGGAGATGGTGAACTTTATACACCCGTTAAATATTTTATATTTCTTTGATTTTAGTCACCTTTTCCCTCAACACCAAACCAGCTCTCATAATATCAATTAAAATTTTAATAAACTTACAAAACAAGAAACCGTTATGACAGATACAATTACACATTCGCTAGATTCACCTCATTACAGCGTAAACGATTCGCTCGGAAGCTGTTCACAGCTAATCCGAACGCTCCACGACTCCGCGGCACTGATTAGATGCGCTCGGACCGTGGCATCGGTTTAATTTGAGTGTGGCAACAAGACCGCGTCGTTTGAATCGACGGTCGTTTGGAACGGACACGTGACGTCACGGCCACCGACGAAGCGCTGCCGGTGACGAATGCGTCACCTGGTGAAGCATTGCCTAAGCGGATGTTTGCGATATTAAGGTCTAACTAATACCAGTATTGTATTAACTGCAAATACTTCGAAATGTGGAAGTTTTACAACCCTTCACCCGTCCACTGCTGAACACAGATCTCCCCAAAGAATGCCACAAAACACGGTAGTGAGCCATCTACAATCGGACTTCCCATGTCTTACCACGTCGTTGTTGTATATGGGGCAGGTAGGGGGGCTATTCTTACCGTTACGGGACTGCCACTCGAGAACTTGTCTTCCCCATCACTTGACGGTTCCTCGAGATTATAGCAGGTTTATGTGTATGCGATCGCTTTCGACTACCAACTATGATTTTCACAGATTATGCAAAATTCTCCCTTCTATAAGGAAATGAACAACACTATTCACAGAACTGTTCTGAAAAATCAATCGACGTTGGCTTGCAAAATTTCTTCGTTTTCATCTAGGCGTTTGTCCCGTATTGGGCCAGGTTGCCTTACTGTTTTCACTCCTCCACTCTATGCCGTTTTCTCATAGTTCAGTAGTTTATCCTTCATTGGCATGGCATTTATATCTTTTATCTGGTAGAGCCACGCTGCATTTACATACATAAACACTCACGCCTGTCACCCAGAGGGTAGGCAGAGATTATGGACTTCCATTTGGCACGATCCTGACACACCTCTCTCGCCTCCTCCACATCAATATACCCACGCATACACATTCGTCGGTTAAGGGTACTCTTAATTTGGCCCATTTTCAATATATCGCCAATTTGGTCGATCAACTTTCGCCTAGGGCGTTCCTTCCAGACTCTGCCGTTCACCTCTGCCACATAAATGTGCTTTGTCACTCTTTCCTCATTCATTCTTTCTACATGACCAATCCACTGAAGCATTCCTTTCTTAATCCTGATCACAACATCATCTTGCAATCCACACTCTTCTCTTATCACACAATTTCTCACTCTGTCATTTAGATTCAGCCCTAACATGCTCCTTAATGACCGCATTTCTACAGCATTTATTCTACTCGTGCTTCTTCTGCCACACCCAACTTTCACTACCATACATTAAAGTAGGGACTAACACAGAATTGTGAATTGCCATACGTGCCTTTTGGACACATTCTGACTTTCCACAATAGAGTGTAGAGAGCCATTTACTCTATTTCCGCGTTCACTCGTCGTTCTATATCCTTATCACATCTACCATCCCTTCTAAATAGACATCCCAAATACACAAACTCATCTACTTGCTCGACCAATTCAACTTCTATTCTTATTTCACATATCGTTTTACTTTCTTCTCTTTCAAAAACTATAACTTTCGTCTTACTTGCGTTCACTTTCATTCCCCTTTCTTTTAATGACCTGTTCATTAATGTAACCATCATTTGCAACTCGGCCGCCGACGACGCAAGTATGACTTGATCATCGGCTGCAGTTATGCTAGCTAGCTATTTTTCGTATGATGAGTGTAGAGAACCGGATTTCTTTTTACTGGTAACGAGGCATTCCACTAAGTCCTGCGTTTTGATTCTTAATAGATGATAGATGATAGATACCTATGGGCGATAGTATCTACTTACCATCAAGTGGCCTATGTGCTCGTTTGTCACACTAAATCTAATAAAACAAAAAAAATACCCAAATAATTTTTAAAAAAATACGTCCATGAATCCAAGAAACTTGTTGAATACTTTATACTTTCATTCCTTTTCAGAGTATAGTACTTTTTTCTTTTTTAATGCTGTCAGAGCAGTGCACGACCGATACACTGACGATGTATAATACACAGTTACGATAGCGTAAATTATAGGCAGTTATGCTCCAAATCGTGCGGCCAACCGTTTTACTTAGCCCCAACGTTTATGGCACACAATGCGTAACTACGGCTTTGGACGCCACTGACAGTTTCAGCACAATCAAGATCTGTTAAAAGCCATGAATTTCCGACGTTACTAGTGCTGGAATAACACCGAGAATTTTAGTCGAGACTATTTTTTTTTCTAAATCGAAATGACAAACGAACTTACTATTTAATCCACCAGATGGTAAGTGGTTATTGCAACCCATTGACACAAGAAGTCAAACAAAGAAGGCCACAAATACGTTGTTTCCTCTGATGACTAATATGTAATTTCAAATAGAATAGAATAGAAAAAATTTTAGACAAAATAGATTACATTTATCTAATTCTTATTGAAAGTAATTTTTTACTTTTACCACTGTTTCGGAAAAAATCTCTGACCTGAGAAGAACCAGCAAAAACCCAGCGTGCCTTTTTTAAACAGTAAATTACACAATATGAAAGATTGTACAAACTTTTTACAAAATTTATTTTAGAAACAGCTTGGAAGCGACCACCTCATTCCCAGAGTTATCAACTATGTATTCATTTATATTATAATAACCCTTTTTAAATATTTTTTGTTTAATAATCCTGTAAGTATATCGGCTCTCTACATACCCTTAAGACCAAATCACTGGAGTACTTTGTCTGCAGTGTGCTTGCAGTGGACAGAAGTTTGTGTCATTTTTTATTTATTTATTTATGTACACACAATAAGATGCAGATACAGTCTTATAGTGAGTTTGTACAAAAGTTCTACTTATTCCATAATTTGCTGAAATATCTTCCAGTTGACCCACAAAGGAAAATATATTAAAATGGCAAACATAGTGCGTACGATACTACTACTACTGTAAATAATATACAAAATATTACGTAAATTATATTAGTTAATACTATAAATAAAATCCTTGTTGTGTTTCAAATTTTAAAAACGTTGAAATTATGAAAATAAATAAATAAAGCGATTAAAAATCGAAATTTAAATCATACGCACCATATTATACGCTTTTAATGAAATCGTGACTACTAAAGCTGCGACTGCTAATTAAAAATTTTACTTCAAATTATAAGTGTTTATTGATAATCTAAAAATAATATCTCAAATAAAAATAAATGAAAAATAAAAAAAAATATTTATTCGGTACGTAGGCGAATACTTTGTTTACCTATTATACCCAATTTTTCCGAAGATAAAAAAGTCAGCCGGTATTTTAGATACCGCCACGTGAACACCAAATATTTAATCTTACTTGTCATATTATGGTTTTGTAAATACAGAACAATTTTAACTGCCGCAGTTTAATGATCACTTTAAAACTGTTAGCAATAATTTTAATGAAATCATAAATCACTGGTCAAAAAAACATTTGACATTAAGAGACCAACAAACACATCAGATCACACTGGTTCGGTATTCACCCAGGAACTTCTTACGAGGGCGGGAGCAAGCCCGTCAAACGATTCCTATCTCATGATCAATAGAGTCCATTAGAAGCTGTATCCAGGACGCGGCTGTGACATCTAAATCTGATAATGTTTTATCTCAAACGCTCCGTATTAAAATGCAAATGAGTCGTACCATAGTTTCGGTATTGATGGCTTAAAATAATATAATTAATGCCGACGCAAAAACTTCCTCTTGCGAGAGTTACCAAGACTTAGATTTTTGTCAGGTTATTTATTTATATCCGCTTGTAAATTTCTAACAGTTTATATTTGCAGGCTGTTCAGAAGGTAATGAAATCTATTTAAGCTTGGATAGCTTATAGACGATTATTAAACGGACTTTTATGAGTCTAGTGTCATGACTTTTTATTTGTTCGCAATTTTGGTGGTCTGATACGATCTCAAGTTTAAAATTTATATTAATATATGTTTTATATTTCTACATCACTGAAGTACCTCATGATCAGCAATACCGATTGCTGATCATGAGTTCGATTCACGGGTCGGGACAAAATCAGTTATTGGGTTTTTCTGTCAAGAAATTCGCAGTAGCAGCCCGGAGTCAGGAAGTTGGCGGTGTTTCAACCCGGGCCTCGGAAAGCACGTAAAGTCTTGCGCCTGATCTCTCTCCGATCGTGTCGAATTACCGTCCCATTTCATATAGTGTACTTAGAAAAACCTATGAAAAGTCATATTTTTTAATCAACTACTGTGTCAAAACAGGATTTAAAGGTCTTTCTAGCTAAGGTAGTTGTAAGTGAACGACTACCTTAGCTATTATGATCCCCCGCTCCTTTTCGGCAGTTAGACGCCCCTTATTTTGTGTGCACAAACTTGTACATCGTATTTTCAACTTGGTTAATCAAGGAACTGCGTAGTCATCAAAACTAGTTTTTTGTTTTGTTATCTATCGACAGCGAAACAAACTCGTATCTTATTTTTTGTAATTTTATAACCATATCGCAAATGGTTGCTAACCCACCTACCTGCCTAGCGTGGCAACTATGGTAAATATATAAGGCAATATATGCTGCATGACCATGTTCACCTTTCGATTTTTGATAGGCTATAACTAATGACATAGCACTGGTGAGATATAATTAAAAAGGTCAACCTATAGCGTACTAAATGCTCTATAAAATATTACAACTAAGGGCCGTTGCACTAACAAGATAGAACCATCTCATTTTCGCTAGATGTAAATATACAGAACGGCAAGGGAGAAAAGTGTCACAGGTGCAAGACTACCAAGCGTCACTTTAAGGTATATCCTTCTTACAATGAGAGAGGCTCATCTCCAGCAGTGCACTTTCAGAGCTGATGACGATGAAGAAAAAGCACTTATTGCAAACCCGAGAAGACCATAAAATAAGCACCACTACTTCACAAATATAAATCTTGTGGCAGTCGTCTCCAGTGTTTTATGCCCAGAACTTGATTGTAAACATTGCTAAAAAAATTGTTTATTGTTAGTTTCCTGCCGCTAACTTTCACCTCTAGATCTCCCGCTGTAAATATTGGTCTAAACGATGACGATTTTAAAATTCAAAAAGCGTTTTTAGAGATAATTTTTTTATAGAATAAGTGTGATAAACGAGCACACAGCCCACCTGATAGTAAGTGGATGCTGTGGCCTATTGACATCAACATTTATCCTCAATTAAGAATCAAAATACAGATGTAATTTATAGAATAGCCAGCATAGATATATTTTTGACGTAGCCTATATTACTAAAATTTGTATCATGTAAATATTCAATTTGACATAACACAGTCTATGGCTGGTAGATTATGTTATATTCTTTCTTTGAAAGAATTATTTTATTTCATCATAATCGTCACTATATCAGTCCATCAAAAGTCCACTGGTGAACAAGGCCTCCCCCGTAGATTTTCTCAAAGAGGGATATTTGCCATAGTTCCCATGCTTGACAGGTGGATCGGCAACAACGATTTTTTACTGTTTCATTTCCCTCTATCGCCTCTTACGACAACGTGTATTTTCCATGACAAAATGATCCACTTCATAACATATACAACTGATAAAACCTGTTTATGCATATAATTTTATATCGTGTAGTTTATAAGCAACTACTAAAGTATGCTACAATATTGATAACAAATTTACAGATTAAAGCGTACACCGACGGAACAAATCGGGCGGATAATCTTTGCAGCTCGGCGTTAATTGCCCGCAGAGCGAGCGTGATAAAAAACGCGACCAGGACGCACTCGAGCGCACTGATGCAATTAAACGTCCAGTTATAGTGATGCCAGTAGTCTTATATCTATAATAAAAATTATCGATAGTACTTTTTTATGTAATGACTGCCTCGTTAGTCTAGTGGTTGTAGTACTACGACTGCTGATCATGAGTTCCTGGGTTCGAATCCCATATCGGGCAAAAAAAATCAGTTATTGAACTTTTCCATCAAGAAATTCTAAGTAGCTGCCCGGAGTCAGGAGTTGACGGTGGCGGTGTCTCACCCCCGTGCCTCGGAAAGCACGTTAAGCCGTTGGTCCTGCGCCTGATCTCCCTCCGGTCGTGTCGGTTTACCGTCCCATCGGACTATGAGAGTGAGGGAATAGAGAGTGCACCTGTGCTTGCGCATACACTTGGGCACTATAATCCTGTCCTGCGCCGATGGCTAGTCTCCATTGAGGCTGGCCGCCGTGACCGAAATTCGGTCTGGAGGACATTATTATTATTATTATTATAAAATTATCGATAGTATTTTTTTTATAGGATAAGAGTGACAAGCGAGCACGCAGTCCACCTGATGGAAAGTGGTTGCTGTGACCCATAGACATCTACATCTATCCTCGTTTGCGAATAAAAGACTAAGATGGAATGCCTCTTTTCAAGTAAAAAGGGACTCCGGTTCTCTAAACTAACCAAACGAAACACAACAGCATCAAGCTGCTATTTTACGCTGGTATTCTGTGAGAGTGGTCCTTCCCCGGTCGAGCCGACCCATTAGTGCTACAACTGAACTACTGATATAGCTGTAGCATGGCTCTACCACGTATGCTACGATCATCTGAAATATTTGTGCTATTTTTAACTTTTATTACTTCTTGTTTCACAATACAAAGTTATAAGTACATAAGTGTTGCAATAATAAAAGTCCCTTTAGTAGGAGACAATACAATTATATTATTTAATATGTAAAAGTCTGTGTTATGTTCTCCGTGTAGTTGTAAGAATATCTACTACCCCATAATATCCAGTAAGTTTGTATAAGAAAACAAACCAGAAAAAGATAGCAGCATCTGCTTATTAAAAACTAGAAAATGAAAAACTGCGGTTACCAATCCGCCTGCCAAGCTTGGCAACTATAGCAAACATCACCTTTTGAGGCGATCTATTGTACTGTAATTATGATGATGATGATGACGTTTCCTATTGGGTGTTGTATTGTGGTGGTGTAAAAAAATCATCACTTTATTTCGTCTCGTAGGTATTAAGCAGGCAAATAGGTAATGCTTTCAGGTTTATGATGTATAACCATCTAATATCTTCCACGTCACGTAAAACTCTGAATACAAAGACATGATAGTTGATCCACCGTCGTGATTGTAGTCAATTCATCCTTTATAGGGCAAGGTAAAAAAATTGTCAAACTTCCTAATCAACTAATATCAAAGTCTAATATCATGTCGTGATAATAGACTTTGATGTTGGTGATGACTAATACAAATAATAACGTCGATCGTAAAGGTAAGTTTATTATATCGACGAAATTATTTGGCTACAACCCTAAGTATTCGACACGGGTGCGGCGCCTGCGCATCGGTGTATTATTACCTTATGATTCTTGAGGGTGACGTTCAAGTGAAGATCTGGTTTTAAAGATTAAGAATGTATTATACAACAACATTATGCTGTGTACTTATATATGACTTAATTTTAATATTTGTAAAATTATTTTAGTATGTGTGAATACAGTATAACCAAAGATTAATAGGATTAGTGAGATAATTATGTATCTTTAAGTAGCTAGGGGTTTAGTGAAATTCCACCTAGTTTAGCAATGGACTTTTTTTAGAAAATATTGTAACAAACGAGCACACAGTCCACCTGATGGTAAGATGTTGTGGACCATAGAAACCTACACAACAGCATCAAGCTCCTATTTTACGCTGGTATTCTGTAATAACGTGGTCCTCAACCGGTCGAGCCGACCCATTTGTCCTCCAACCATAATATAACTTCTGCATGGCTATTCCAATTGTAAAACTTGTGAAGGGCTGTAATAACAATGATGATGATGATGAAATAGCTAACATGAGGACGTAAGAGACTCCAGCACCCAATTTCTTTGCCCTAAAGGAAACTATGGAAATGTGAAAGATCTCATGACTTAGATGCTGGTTGGTGAAGGTATGCATCACGCTCACACAAATTATAAAATTTGTATTTTTGTTTTTGCTGGCCAGAGCCATGCATCACACTTGTGAAGAGATGCTACTTGAAGAGACTAGAGGCTAATGTGCCCCGGTTTGCCATGCACTGACAAGCTCCGAATTTCAATTACCGATGGATATTTAACTTTTATTATTTTCATTCTTTCTATACTATACTATGTAAAATAATCTTTGAAAAATGACAATAAAGAGGATACCTTCGGAGTTTCTTTCGCCGTTCTCTGATCAGAGTAATCTCATTTTGATGTTATTAGATTATGAGATAGTAAAATAACATTTGACAGACTAAACTTTAATTTTTAATTTGTTTCTTACGTCAAAGAAACAAATATAATGTATCATTTAAATTGTTTTAAATTCATTACGTCAAGACTGGCGATGAAATTGCTTTACAACAGCACCAAAGATAAAAAATCTGCCGCTAACAATGGCGATTATCATAAATCCTACCTTAAATAACACAGTGACCATATGGTCACTGTGGTTATCACAGAAGGCGGTTTAGTTCATTGAAACTTGACAACTCTTATAATTAATGTACTAGAAATCAAACAGTCGCAAATACGTCTAGATCATATAGCCAGTCCGGACATAGTAGCCAATCTCAACAGAAATTAACTAGTTATCTGATAGGACAGTCAAAGTCAAAATCAAAATTTTTATACAATTTAGATCTTTTTAAAGCTCTAATGAACGGCAAAATCTAAACCGGATCACAAAAACAAGACTTTCTCAGAGAAGAACCGGCAAGAAACTTTGAGGTCTTCTTTTAAAGCTGTGTTAATTACAATAATTTCGGCTTTTAAAAAATGACAAATAAATATTATAATGTTACGGATTAAAGTACACAGCTAGTGTGTGCACAGATGCACACTCTATTCCCTCTTTCTCATAATCCGATGGGACGACAATCCGACATGACCGGAGAGAGATCACTCGTAACAACACCCCCATGCTTCGGAAAGCACTTAAAGCCGTTGATCCGGTCGTGTCAAATTGCCATTCCATTGGAATATGAGATTGAGGGAATAGAGAGTGCACTTTTGCTTTAACACAGACTCGTGTACTATTATCCTGTCCTAGGCAAACAGACTGGCTGTGATTGAAAATCGGTCTAGAAGACATTTCTCATGACTCATTTCAGTTCTTCCTCATTTTTTTAGAGTTTTGTTACCATGTTTAATTTCAGGGGGTTTCAATTTAAGGAGTGCTCTTTTACAAGCGCACAATAGCCCGCATCTGGACATTGGCCTTTCCTCCCAAAGAAAGGATTTGCCGTATTCACCATGCTTGTCAGGCAAATTGCCGATTGCAGTAACAGATGTTTTGCATCTTTGTCCCTATATTAGTGTATTTTACTATATAAAATTATACATGATGGAATAACCATATATATACAAGAGACCAAGGTCTTTCTGAGCTTTCCCGTCCCATAGTTTTTACCACACCCACCGCACACTTGCGTGGAAGATTCACCTACGCCGTCACTACAGTACATAATATTGACGGAAGACTTTAAACAACCTACTAGGAAGAAAAGATGACCAGATAGCTACTTGCATTAAAACACAATAAGATAATAAATAAGAAAAGTGGTAAAATTAAAAATTTTGTACAACCGACTTCAATATAAATTATTAAGGATAACTCAAAAACTACTGGTCAAACCTTGATGAAATTTGTATGGAATCACACGAAAAGCACCAGCTTTTAAATAAAAAAGAATCATCAAAATCGTTTCACCTAGAAAAAAGTTATGAGGTAACACAAAAAAAAAACATACAGACAAATTGAGTACCTCCTCCTTTTTGAAGTCGGTTAAAAATATCATGATTTAGATTATTCAAACAACCTGGTAACTTACCAAATCATGTAGTATACATTATTAAAGTAACACGTCTTAAGAGAACCCATTACAAACGGACAATAAGGATGTTGACGATTTTGACCATTTAAGGTCACAGGCCACCTTCACTGACAAATAGCCGCACGGCACTTAAACGTATTAACATTCTAAATTCTCATTTATTTGCATTTGACTAGAAATTTTACTGAAAACTGGTCTTTCCCCGCGCCTTTATTCGCGTGTACTTCGCTGTACCGACATCATAAGTGTTCCATTCCAAAATTCGGGATCACCTCGTTGTCTGTCAGTGTGTTCATCTATTTATCACAAATGTTCTTCTCAAAGACATGATAATACTGCATTCACTCAATGATTTTTTTATAGTGTAAATATAAAATTTACAAATATCTCCGTCACAAAGCTACCTTTCCACAATTTGTGATTTTCTATTCTTGTCACTTTTTTTTGTAACTAAACCAATATTTAGTGTGAATATGAGTAATTTTGGGCTCATAAAAGAAGAATTGATTGATAGCATAACATACAGCACTGCTATTAGATTCTAGCATAGATAGATAGATAGATAGAAAATTATTTATTGCACTCAAACTAACAAACATTTGGTACAAAGGCGAACTTAATGCCGAAAAGGCATTCTCTGCCAGCTAACCTTTGGTATTGTGGTGAGAGCTATGGGTAGAGCCGCAACAGAAAAAACTAACTTATTTTCACATATTATTTAAAAATATAATATAATATAAATATGTTACTTTATACATATATACACTTATACACACATATACATACATATATACAAATGTATATATACATATAAATAAAAATACATACTATGCCAATAAAATACATATAATCTAGTATAGGAAATTATTATATTATATAAACCAATAACATTAATCAAGTAATTTTAAATAATGTGCCTCAACCTTCCGTTTAAATGTATACATAGCTATAAGCCATCGTCTTGCCAAAACAAATTTGTGTCAATGCGACCTCAATCAGTCAAGTTCTTTATAAATTAGACGTATATTATATAAATAAGAATATATTATTAATCGTTGCTGCTATATTAAAGTTGTAACACGAATGGGTCGGCACGACCGGGGTAGTACTACGCTATCAGAACTGTGTTTCTTATGGTGAGTGTAGAACACTGGAGACCCTTTTTACCGGAAACGTGGCTTACCAGATGGTACTAAGATTAGTCCTCAAGGGTGATAACGCATCTGCATTTTGATTGTTAATTGATGATAAATGTAGATGTCTACGGACCACAGCATCCACTAACTATCAGGTGGACTGTTTAAAAAAATATTAATAAAATATCAAAAAAGGTTTATGAGACATAACCCCATTTTGTGTCATTGATGTAGTGATAAGTGACTATGGGATAAGAATATGCCAGAAAGATCTTAAGGCTTCCGATGAATAACGGTATATAACTATTTAGTTGACGCCAGGCGTAAACACCCAGACCCGCAACGAGGAACAGCGTCAAGGGGAGAAACGTCTGGTACTGCAAAACTCGAAAATGGCTGGACCGATTTTGGTGAAGTTTTTTTGTGTGTATTTGAGTGAGTCTCTAGATGATGATTTCTTATATTAAAGCGAATACTACACATTGAATAAAACTACTTTTACGGATTGCATGGTCACGGGGGTGCTTTACGGTCCCCCGTGACCATGGGTGCTGTAAAGCACCCGAAACTTCGGGAATTAATAAAAATAAGTTATTAAACGCGATAGAATCCGTAAAAGTAGTTTTATTCAAGAGTCTCTAGATGGTTTTAATCCACAGTTAGACCCGGTAGGTGGCGCCGTTGTCGAGATCCAGAAATCACGCACAACATCACAAAGTCCACTGCAGAACATAGGCCTCCCGCATAGGTTGCCCCATAGGGGAGACCCTGTCACAGTTGACATGCCTGGCGAGCGGGCAGTCAACCGCAGTCTTTTCTTATTTTGAGTTGTTTTCAGGAAGATTCTGCTGCCCATCAACCCTTTCAATTTCTCTCTGTCGTCTCTTACGATACCCAGGGGACAATATGGGGTAGTGGACATTCTTACACCGACGCTACACGGTCAATGTGCACGGACAACGGAGGGCGTTCTTCATCATTTTTTTTTTATGACATAGGGTGACAAACGAGCACACAGTCCACCTGATGGTAAGTGGGTACTGTGGCCCAAAGACATCTACATTTATCCTCAATTAAGAATCAAAATGCAGATGCGTTGTTACCCCTGAGGAGTAAGATGGAATGCTTCGTTTACAGTAAAAAGGGTCTCCGGTTCTCTACACTCACCATACGAAACACAGCAGCATTAAGCTGCTATTTTACGTTGGTATACTGTAAGAGCGTGGTCCTACCCCGTTCGAGCCTACCCATTCGTGCTACAACTATAATATAGTTGCAACGTAGCTCTACCACGTAAGAAAATCATTTGGTCGGCTTAACATTTCAACAACACTACTTAACCTGATGTGTGGTTTTAAGTCTGACTCGAACCAAACCCAAATGGGATTTTAACCTGGGAACGTGACGCAGAATATTGGTATTCTGATCATTAACAAATAATTATTGTTAGTGTTTTAACTTTTTATAACGTTGTAAATTTCACACTGTACTTGTAGTGCAATATGAACTTAGTAACAACTAATTGCAACCCGCACTACAGCTTTTTTCTGTATCGTGGGGATCTTTTACATACAATAAAACAAGTACAAACATCCAGAATAAATATTTATATATGTCATACATACCTATACCGATTTTTTCTGGGTGGTCATCGATTCCGCGACCCCAAATACGGCAACCTCATGATTAGCCACGGTGCTATTAAGTCATCGCTAATTAAAACGTCTAGACATTTGTAAGTCTAAACTTTTTGCGACATAAAAATATCTAAGACACCTCGGAAATAAGCAGACGTACATAAATTAATCTAGTGTGAATAAAATTGTGGCCTCAACTGTCAAATGACGTCATTAAGATACAGACTTTTATGTTAGTCTTGGGTCCGTTCACATGTTGTTTCTGTTCAAGACATGTTGTGAAATGTCGTATAGGTTTTTCATAGCTCGTAAAATAATTTTGTGGACTTTGCTTACTTTGTTATAAAGTCCACCTCTTACATAGTTATGGGTGACAAACCACATATTTGTTATAAAATCGGCCTCCATAATAATAGGTGACAATCGAGCGTATACATTCATCTGATGGTAAGGCATAATACGTTTTTATAAATATATAAATGTCCTACCTAAATAAATTCGCATTACACATCACGGTCATAAGGTTGACAAGTTCTTTTTTGTCATTAGTCAGGAGTCAGCAAAATTTTAGAACTAATTAATGGATTTTTTTCATATATAATAAGGGTGACAAACGAGCACACAGTCCACCTGATGGTAAGTGGATGCTGTGACCCATAGACATCTACATTAATCCTCGAATGAGAATCAAAATGTAGATGCATTGTTACCCTTGAGGACTAAGATAGAATGCCTCTTTTCAGTAAATATTGTTTACGGTTCTACACTCACCATACGAAACATAGCAGCATTAAGCTGCTATTTTACAATTACTCTGTGAGGCGTGGTCCTACCCCGTTCGAGCCTACCCATTCGTGCTACAACTATAATATAGTTGCAACGTAGCTCTACCACGTAAGAAAATCATTTGGTCGGCTTAACATTTCAACAACACTACTTAACCTGATGTGTGGTTTTAAGTCTGACTCGAACCAAACCCAAATGGGATTTTAACCTGGGAACGTGACGCAGAATATTGGTATTCTGATCATTAACAAATAATTATTGTTAGTGTTTTAACTTTTTATAACGTTGTAAATTTCACACTGTACTTGTAGTGCAATATGAACTTAGTAACAACTAATTGCAACCCGCACTACAGCTTTTTTCTGTATCGTGGGGATCTTTTACATACAATAAAACAAGTACAAACATCCAGAATAAATATTTATATATGTCATACATACCTATACCGATTTTTTCTGGGTGGTCATCGATTCCGCGACCCCAAATACGGCAACCTCATGATTAGCCACGGTGCTATTAAGTCATCGCTAATTAAAACGTCTAGACATTTGTAAGTCTAAACTTTTTGCGACATAAAAATATCTAAGACACCTCGGAAATAAGCAGACGTACATAAATTAATCTAGTGTGAATAAAATTGTGGCCTCAACTGTCAAATGACGTCATTAAGATACAGACTTTTATGTTAGTCTTGGGTCCGTTCACATGTTGTTTCTGTTCAAGACATGTTGTGAAATGTCGTATAGGTTTTTCATAGCTCGTAAAATAATTTTGTGGACTTTGCTTACTTTGTTATAAAGTCCACCTCTTACATAGTTATGGGTGACAAACCACATATTTGTTATAAAATCGGCCTCCATAATAATAGGTGACAATCGAGCGTATACATTCATCTGATGGTAAGGCATAATACGTTTTTATAAATATATAAATGTCCTACCTAAATAAATTCGCATTACACATCACGGTCATAAGGTTGACAAGTTCTTTTTTTTTGTCATTAGTCAGGGAGTCAGCAAAAATTTTAGAACTAATTAATGGATATTTTTTTTGATATATAATAAGGGTGACAAACGAGCACACAGTCCACCTGATGGTAAGTGGATGCTGTGACCCATAGACATCTACATTAATCCTCGAATGAGAATCAAAATGCAGATGCATTGTTACCCTTGAGGACTAAGATAGAATGCCTCTTTTCCAGTAAATATTGTTTACGGTTCTCTACACTCACCATACGAAACATAGCAGCATTAAGCTGCTATTTTACGCAGTTACTCTGTGAGAGCGTGGTCCTACCCAGATCGAGCCGACCCATTCGCTACAACCATAATATTTGAAGCGATTACCCCTACAACTTAAAATATTTGCTTATTTAGTGCCGTGGTAATCAGGCGCTAAGCGCTAGTCGTAATTTTCAAAGTACGTTAGTAACCGAGCTACAACGTGCCGTTCTTACAGCACTTTATAAAAACAAGTTTAAAATTTCTATTAACCGCTGTAAGAACTAAGCATGCGGTGTTTACCTATTATTAAATAACCTACGCTAAGTTTATATTTTAATCAAAGCTAATAAGTGTAATATTTGTTGCTGACCTACATAAATAAATAAATAAAAAAGCCTTAACTAAACATACTAGTATTTTTGCCGACTTATTTTTTATTCGGTATCTTTTTATAGACATCAACTCTTAATATCCGTATAAATTGCAAATGGTAGGAGTGCGAGTGGCGGTGGACGAGCTCATTAAAATACCTTTAATCGAATCCCAAGGGCGACCTTATTATAGCGCTCGAAGTTTGGAGACGGCCCGTGAGAATCTGCGACTAATTAAGGCGAAATAATTTGGTTGGAAACTGCACCATTCAGGTGTTCCGCGAAAAAAGTATACATATCTGACTCACTGAAGTTGACGTGTCGTAATTTTTTTTGTACATTTATAACAATATAGTGACTAACGAGCATCGATCACTAATAAAAAACTAGATACACAATCCCATGCAAAAGTTCTCTAAAAACTGTCGCCAATTGTTTTGACGTAATTCTATTTGAAATAAATATGCATGAATGTAAATTCAACCTTAAATGTATTGCCTAAAGTTGTATTCACAAAGCTACGTACAAATTAAAAGCGCACCCAAATGTTCGAGTGGGCGCTCATTCGGTAAGTACATATTTTGTCACTGATTGTGTATCTAGTTTTTTATTAGTGATCGATGCTAACGGGCTAAACTTTTTCTCTTTCTAAATGGCTGCTGCAGTACAATAATTCTTACAACCCGACATAAATATGTTGTCATAACATACAGTTCACTTCATAATCATTATCATTACAGCTTGGGAAGGCCAAGTCCGCTGCTGAAACATTGGCCTCCCCCAGGAATGCCACAAAGAACGGTCCCGAGCCACCTGCATCCACTGACTTCCTGCATGTCTTACAGTCCACTTGATGGTAAGTAAAAATATTTTAGATATAACATACCCAGAAAAGAAGATCTATCGCTCGACTAGTCTGTCCAATGAGCCTTTCACACTTTGCATCATCATAAAGCGATAAAAGAATTTAAATAGACTTGAAAATGTAAATTAAAGCTAAATCCTAAATGTTGCGTCACCTTAAATTCCTAGTTAAGTTATCAAGTTAATAATTTATTGCCGTTCGGTTCATAACCTGTCAATAGACAAGTTATCTGTCGCGTTCATCATAAATCATTCTGTATGGACATAATGACACATATGATTTTAATACTGAGTTTATTTGCTATCCAAGCTTTAAGATAGATGATTAAACGTTAATCAACAACCTTCATCTTCATTAACCCACAAACAGTCCACGGATAGACAAAATTTTTCCTAAAATAATATGCAAATAAAATTGGTTGTTAAGTCAGTGAACGGCCAAGTCGCAAAAGACACCCTAGACGAAATTTCATCGCCCGAATTGGCGATATGTTAAAGATAGCCCAGATAAAGAGTGCCCTCAACAGACGAGCATGTCTGCGTAAGTATATGATGATGATGTGAAAGACGCGAGAGAGGTGTGTCATGATTGTGCCAAATAGAAGTCTTTACCTACCCCTCTGGGTGTCGGGCGTGAGCATTTATGATATAGGTCGGGGAAAAAGTTTCTTCGTATTTTGTTTGTATAAAATTGAAGAAAAATCTCTTTAGTTGTACTGTTTGAATCTGGCTGGTTTTAATATCAATACATTTTAGACATTAAGAAAAAGAAACATAAAAAGTAAAAAACACTTTCCCGCCATTTTTCAATTGTTTTTCTGTCCGCCAAAATGAGTGAATCTAACGAGAATTACGATACTTTCTGAAGTTTTATTACAAAAAAGGAAAAAATGTGACTCAAGCAGCGACAAAAACTTTGTGACGTTTATGGACCTAATGTAGTGTCAGTAAGAGTAGCACAAATTTGGTTCAAGCGTTTTCAATCCGGGAATTTTGATGTCTATAAAGTCGATGGCATTTTTGAAAAAGTGGAGCAAGATCCGCATATTAGTAGTTACGACATAGCTGAGGAATTGAGAATTGACCACAAAACATTTTTGACCCATTTGGAAAAGTCTAGCTATAAAAAAGTTCGATATATGGGTACCACACGAGCACACTGAAAGAAACCTGATAAATCGTGTACTCATTTTCGATTCTCTATTGAAACGTAATGAAACCGAACCATTTTAGAAAAGATTGATCACTGGTAATGAAAAGTGGATCACTTACGACAAGAACGTGCGAAAAAGAACATGGTCAAAGGGTAGCCAAGCTCCACCGACTGAAGCAAACCCGGATTAACACGCAATAAGGTGATGCTGTATGTATGGTGGGATTGGCTACCGACCATTACACGAAGCACAGATAATAAAAATCCACAGCGTGAATAACAAAGGTAAAGTGTTGAAAATCAGTAATAATGAAGAATTCGTTCCGAAAATTTTGTAGCGTTACGAATTCCAAAAGCAATATAAACTTCGGAACTGTGGCATGTAATCAACACATATGTGATTATTTTTACAATTTTACTTTTTTTCCATTTTTATACAATAAGACTGACAAACGAGCACATAGTTCACCTAATGGTAAGCAGATGCTATGGACTTATAGGCATCTACATCATCTATCTTCGATTAAAAATTTAAATGCAGATGCGTTGTTACCCCTGAGGACTAAGATAGAACGCCTCGTTATCATAATGATTTCTTATATTTACACGAACACTACACATTGAATAAAACTACTTTTACGTATTATATCGCGTTTAATAACCTTTTTTTTTATTAATTCCCGACGTTTCGGGTACTTTACAGCACCAATGATCACTAGGGACTGAGGTGTTGAAGTCTGCAGTTTGTGATCATATCCTAGACGGCCCCCGCCATTACATTAGATTTGATAAACCACAGATTCTCGCGAAAGAACATCGATTCCCGCCAAGGATGATTTGTGAGGCTATTGAAATTAAAAAACATCCTAATTTCAATAAAGAGGGAGGCTGGGTACTACACCTGCTTGGGATCCTGTAATTAATAAAATTAAAACTAAACCCAAGCATACCACTGCAAGACTTCAAGACACAGTAAGTTCATTCTGCGTAGATCGGACCAAAATTAATAATTAAAAAAGCTGAAGGTACTCCGGGTTAACTCTGACATCGGGACGTCAATCACCTCAGTCCCCTGTGACCATGGGTGCTGTAAAGCACCCGAAACGTCGGGAATTAATATAAAAAAAAAATATGTTATTAAACGCGATATGATCCGTAAAAGTAGTTTTATTCAATGCCTCGTTATCAATTACAAGCTCCAATTATCTTAACTCACCCTGCGATACACAGCAGAATTGTTCTGCTGTTTCACGGTTGTATTCTGTGAGAGCGTGGTCCTATCCCGGGCAAACCGACTCGTTTATGCTGCAGCTATGTATAGCTAACATAGTTGTAGTGTACCACGTAAATGCCTTAATCGTAAGGCCTTTAACGTATATAATTACAGTTCAAAAAAACTTAAAAAACACTGATAATAATTAAGCACTAGTAATACATAAAAAAATATTTAATCATAGAACTGTTGAGTGTTGTTACCTATATGCCCTAGTGCTTAGATGACTCTGATGAGTGGACAGATCAGCTGTTGCTATTTTACGCTGGAATTATATGCAAACGTGGTTCTTCATCGGTTGGCCCAACCTATTCGTTCAGCTTAATACGATGCAATGTGACTCTACCACGTACATCGTACAAGCAAAGAAAAGACTTCAACGAGTTGCAATTAGTCGCGAACATTTATTTGTTATCCTCAAGTAGACGTTGGGTCCATTACGCAATGCTAACTAAAGGATATTGACTGACACTGATTAAAGGACTGATCAGTTCAAATTCCCTGACTGACAAGTGTGATCAGTGCTATTAACGCTTATAAGTGTGCGAGGTTATTGTCGGGTGTTTGGCCCTGGCAAGCCATCCGATAAAAACTAGGAGTAAGACAATTGTGAACAGATCTATACAAATTTGTTTGCCACTAGAGCATCAGTTTTAATCAGATCCGATATCCTACAAGTGGTAACGGGCCACTAGTCACACATCAATAAATGAGCACTCGATATAAGATCAACTGTCAATTATGCAAATAAATTTAATGGAATGTCTTACTCAAAAGAACCGGCTGAGATACATGTAGTGACAAGTTTGGTCATGTTATGGAAATTTTGCTTTCTGTTTCGCAGTGTTTCTAATGCAACAATATTAAACTGTACACGCACGGTTAGAATTGGACTACCAAACTGACATTTCTATTTGCATTCCGCTTAACTTTAAATACGTTGAGTAGTCTTTTTTTATAGAATAAGGGTGACAAACAAACACATAGTCTACCCGATGGTAAATGGATACTGTGACCCATAGACATCTACATTTATCCTCAAAACAGCTAGAAGGCTAGAACTAATCTTGATCACTATAGAAATTATGAAACAAATGTTTCTGCACACTCTGTACTAACGGAATATCCCACTGTTTCTGTTGGTTAACTTTCAGTGGAATATTCTAGCCGGGACAGAGCGTTCGCCATGTCTGCCCTGCCTCCGTAGCAAAGTACAGGTCTACTTTATTATTCAAAATTATGTTGCATAAGTCACTGACACTATGCATGGAAGCAAGGAAAGCAGGCAATGCGACGCTAGAAAGATTTCTCATAACAACACCACAAAATTTTATAGGTAAAGTAAAGTAGCTTGAGTCCAAGCTGTTGTATTTAATGTCAGAATGTGATTTACGGAATAAAAATATATGTCAAGGAGCCACTGAGTTAGTTCTTTTGAATTTATTGATATTTAATAGTTTTATATTCTCTGGCAGCGTGTTAAATATTTTAGTTGCCATACAAAAACAACTTTTACCATACATATTAACTCTTTGTTGTGGTATGAATCATTGACCTAAATTCGGCTGTCTTTTTCCCAACACTTCATTGTGTGATAGAAACAAATTAGGCTAGAGCATATACGCGATTGTTGATCAAAATGTCCGAGGTTGAAATCCCGGGTCGGACCAAAATCAGTTGTTAGGTTTTTCTGTCAAGAAATTATATTAGCAGCCCGTAGAGCCGGGAAGTTGTTTC
Source organism: Parnassius orleans (assembly GCA_029286625.1). Classification (NCBI taxonomy): domain Eukaryota; kingdom Metazoa; phylum Arthropoda; class Insecta; order Lepidoptera; family Papilionidae; genus Parnassius; species Parnassius orleans. The sequence goes on along the minus strand of JAGSMP010000026.1, from coordinate 3,922,215 downwards.
ATCCCCGTGCTTCGAAAAGCACATAAAGCCATTGGTCATGCGCCTGATCTCTCTCCAGTCGTGTCAGATAACCGATGATATGAGGACCATGAGAGTGATGCCCAAATACTCAAACACTACTCAATTTTATGACGCTGTTAAGTCTTGTGCTGTCTCTATCACTTTAAGTCAAAGTTTTATACGTGGTAGAGCCATGCTGCAGCTATATTAGTAGTATAGTTGTAGCACCAATGGGAAGGCTCGACCGGGGAAGGACCACGCTCTCACAGAATACCAGCGTAAAATAGCAGCTTAATGCTGCTGTGTTTCGTATGGTGAGTGTAGAGAACCGGAGACCCTTTTTACTGGAAAAGAGGCATTCCATCTTAGTCCTCATGGGTGACAACGCATCTGCATTTTGATTCTTTATTGAGGCTATCTTATAAATTATATCTCAATAAAGAATCAATATGTAGATGTCTATGGTTCACAGCAACCACTTACCATCAGGTGGACTGTGTGCTCGTTTGTCACCGTATCCTATAAAAAAAAAGTGAATGTGACACCACGAGACCTAACGACATCTTAAAATTGAGTAGCGTTTGAGTTTGTTTGGCTATGAGGGAGTAAAAAGTGTACCTGTGCTTTTGCATACATTCGGGCACTGTAGTTCTGTCAGCTTAGCTGGTTTTCATAATGACTTTTTACGCGAACACTACACATTTGAATAAAACTAGTTTTTGCGGATTTTATCGAGTTTATTAACTTATTTTATATTCCCGACGTTACGAGCACTTTACAGCACCCATGGTCACAGGGGGGAATGAGGTGTTTGACGTCCCAATGTCATAGTTTTATTAGTTTTAGTAGTTAGTATTAGTTATAGTAAAGATCTAGTTTTCGTTAATACGACCAGTATTCGAGCCGTGATCGAAATTTGTATTATTATTATTACCTTGAAATATCTGGCAAAAAAATAAGCGGCATAATAAATCGCAATGCATCCAGATACGATATATGATAATTTGTGTGTTCCAATGCGCGGTTTTCCATTTACCGGCACGGCGACGGCACGGCGACGGCGACGGCAACGGCACGGCTGCCGAGGAAGCATAAATGTATAAAATGTATGAAATATATGGCATGTCTTCCACTTACCGGCTTCGGCTACGGCACGGCGATGACTCCCACCGGTGCCGTCGCCAGTGCCTTGACAGCAAGCTTCCCACTCGATGCCGGCCGGCAAAATTGCATGTGTATTGCGTACGTATTGCAGCCGTGTGCGTGTATGCGTGTGCGCGAGCCGGATTAGAATGGACGCGTTGAGATTGAGACTCGAAATTGACTTGTGAAATTATGAAATGTCTCCTCGTTCTTGCGGAAGTATTTGAAATATTTTTAGAGTCCATTTCCAACTTTTAAAATAGGATATAAAATGTTCCTTCTAAGTATTTTATTTTTAAGATTGGATGAATTCAAAATTTTACTTCTCTCCGTTGATTATATTTTCATCTTAAATTTAATAGATATAACAAAGATATACGACGACTTGACGAGACCATTTTTACGTGCTGTAGAATTGATGTCTGTGTTAGTACTGCCCAAAAACCGAGCGTAGAACGGCAACGGCACGGCCGTCGCCGTGCCGTCAAATGGAAAACCACCCCATATTTGGCACAACCTGGAAAGGAATCCTAGTACGAATCAATCAGACAAATATTTTGGCCATTGAGCCTAGTTCACGTACACAACATTGGTTAAATTATACACTTCAAACATAAAATCTAAAAGATACAAATATGTCGTATCACGAATTTTCAACAACATAATCTCTTTATTGAATTAGACTCAGTTTAACGAAACGTTGTATAAAAACTGTCGCGGTCAAAAACTCTTAATCCGTAATGCAATTGACAGATTGTGAGCGGACACTTAATGCAGGATCTAATCCTTGTTATTTTTTTCGTCAGCCACTAAACAATATTCATCTCTATTGCTTTTATATAAAATTCATAATGGTGTGTTGCCCGTTTTATTGATCTATTGAATCTTTTATTCTCATGACGCTCGATTAATCCCAGAAGCACGAAACACTATTTACGATTCAAATTGAATAAAGTTATTTTACAAATAATATATTGTTCATGCTAAGTTCCGTTATGAGTTTCGTAATGGAAAAGTCGTAAATAATAACACATCAATAAGCCAATAACCGTTTTCTTGTAGTCTTTGTAGAAAAATATACTATCTCTGGCATTAGAAATTTGCGCAGACTGAACAGATTGCAGAGCTGATAACAGAAACATAGATTAATGTTTCTATTATCTGTGCAAATTTCATGCCATTAATGTTATAATCATAATAGGCGGGCAAAGGGCGAACTGTGACCATTACAGTCTATCTAAAGTACACTCTGAACATAGATTGCCTTAGAGGGAGGAATATTGACACCGCAGTGTTTTTTTTAAAGTTGTTATTAGTAAGACGCTGCTATCCATTTCCTAGTTTGTTTCCCTCTGTCTCTTACAACGCCCACGGGATGTTATGGGGTAGTCGATATTCAACATAGTTTTACAGTAATTTAAGAAGATATCATATTAAACATGCTTGGCACAATGTGATTAGATATTTTATATTTAATATAATAGAAGTTGTATAAAGTTGTACCAGTGAAGGGTAAAACGCAAAGTCACAAGTGGCGTGACTTAGACATAAGATAAGAGTGATATATGTCATTTGTGACTACAAGAGTGATGACGACCTAAGAAAAGATGAATGTGTTATGTCATTAATAAGAAAGTAGCTAGACTGGTTGATAGAGAAACTAAAATACAATAAAAAAGATAAACAGTTGTGTGACCTTAAAATTGATAAAGCGAGAAGATGGATGATTTAATGAAAAATTGGTTGCTGTATATATTTCATTAGATATTGATTACTAAAATTAAGGATAAATTTCTAATACTGTCATAAATAATAACAAATAATGTCCTGTTGTAGATATATAGATGTGAAAGAAGCGAAAAATATGTGTCAGCATCGTGATGAATGTAATTGCGTAGTCTCTGCCTATCCCACTGGGCGACAGGCGTTAGATGTATGTAATATGTACACTAACAAAACTTAACAAATAATTTAATTAACACGGCATAAGATTATCCTCTACCCCTCGATGCTTCCAGAACGAATTTTGGTCACAGCAGCCAGTGTCAATGGAGACTAGCCATCTGCGCAAGACAGTATTATAGTGCACGAGATTGTGCGCAAAGTACAATGTCTGTTCCCTCACTGTCATAGACCGATGAAACGGCAATCCTACACGACCGGAGAGAGATCAGGCTTAGTACCAAACGCTTTACGTCCTTTCCGAAGCACGGGGGTGAAACACCGCTAACTTCCTAAACCGGGCTGCTACTGAGAATTTAATGATAGAAAAACTTAATAAATGACTTTTTGGCCCGACCCGGGATTCAAAACCGGGACCTTTATTATTATCCTGTGAGGGCCTTAAGAGAGGAGGAGGAAAGAAATTGGCAACAGAGTTTTCCTGATAATAACTCAAAATAATAACCTGCAGTTATTGACCCGTCAGCCAAACGTGGCAACTATGGCATAACTTCTTGATTGGTTGAGGCTTGTCTTCAGCTGTGGATGGATGGACGGATGAAAACAATTTTAAAGAACCCAATGATAATTGTTCCGCCACCGATCAATAAATATATACCGCCCACGTAACGATCCGTACGACAGCCGTGTACCGATTTGTCTTTTGCATAATTTTAAGATGTTTAGACATTGCGTAGGTGTGACACAATGACAACACTACGACGCTGTGTGCCCTACAGATCCAAGCTATTAACATTTGATCCCTATAAAAATAATTTTAATATTAAACATAATTTATATCCCTTCTTTTGGAAGAAACATTCTCAAGTGGCCGCCTCGTACAGGTAAGCGAAGTTTAGGGTAGCCCCTCACAAGATGGAATGACGACCTGATAAGGGCAAGTCAATTGATGCAGGAGGTTCAGGATTGTGCTTTATGGCATTCCTCGGGTGGCCTATATTCATCAGTGGGCTTTCATAATGATGATGATGAATTTTGTTGACACACCAAGCATTACCAAATAGGTTAGACCATTATGTTGGTCAGAACGAAAAAGAGAGATGATCATCATCGGTATTTTCTTCCGGATTTTAAGATCCGGAATAATTTTTAGAAGAAAACGAGGAAGAAGAATGCTTCGTAAACTCATCAAGCTAGGTAATACAAATTTTGTTTTTACACGCGGATTTTACGGTGCGGCTGTGTCTCATGTCACACTCCACCAAAAGGCTACTAAGGCCTGAAGTTAAGGCCTCAACAGCAAGCGTTTAGCGGGACTGGGTTCAAGATGGTGAAGCACACTGAATTAAAATACCCCATTTACTCTTGCCTTGAAGACACCCACATTGTGATCGGATGGAAAGACAGAGCCTGGCAACTTATTCCACTCTACTACTTTGCTGTACGCATGACGAACGATGTAGCAAACCGTTTGGTTCGATGCGTGGTAAGTTGACAACAAAAGGGTGGATGGGACTGGCCGAGCGACTGGTTGTTCGATGGTGGAAGGGAGAGGGAGGAATTACGCTATGCAATTCCTCCGCACACTCTCCGAAATACGTAAATAATTTTTATTTGCCTTCAACTGTATTAGTGTCCTGAGAGGCGCTTGATTTATATAAATCAAGCGCCCATATCCCATATGAGAAGCCCTCACCACGCCACATACTCCGCTGTACGATTTCCACTGATACCTTCTCACTCTTAAGTATTTTATAGATGATAGGACTACTTTCCATTTTGGAATTCTTCTGGGTAGGGATTACCCTCTTACCTATATCTGTCACCACATAGCAGTGCGAGCACTGCTGTGTTCCAGTCTGAAGGGTAAAGAGAGCCAGTGTAATTACAGGCTGTGAGGCATTCCTTCTTAGTCCTCAGAAGCGACAACGCATCTGTAACCTTCTTTGTAAGAATTTCGCTACAAGTGTCCATAGACTTCAGTAGCCACTTACAATCACGTAGACTTTCTTTTGAAAATTATCATTATTTTACTTGACATAATAAAGTACAAAATTACTGTCTTTACCGTTAAGTAAGTTAGTTTTATACGTGGTAGAGCCTTGCTGCAGCTATATTAGTAGTATGGTTGTAGCACGATTGGCCGGCTCGACCGGGGAAGCACCACGCTCTCACAGAATACCAGCGTAAAATAGCAGCTTAATGCTGCTGTGTTTCGTACGGTGAGTGTAGAGAACCGGAGACCCTTTTTACCGGAAAAGAAGCATTCTATCTTAGTCCTCACGGCTGACAATGCATCTGCATTTTAATTCGCAAACGAAGATAGATGTAGATGTCTATGGGCCACAGCAACCACTTACCATCAGGTGGACTGTGTGCTCGTTCGTCACTCTTTTCTATACTTACTTACTTACTTACTTATCTTCACGCACAGTCCTGACGGCAGCCAGAGAGAACAGATCGCCAAGTGTCACGATCCTTACATACCTCTTTCGCTTCTTTCAGATTCATAATCTTCTTCATACATGCACGTCTAGGTATCCGAGTACTCTTGACCCTCCCTCTTCGAGCAGTTTGCTCACATGGTCTTCGAGTTAGTCTCGGTCTACCTCGACACCTTTTAATATTAACTTTCGCGCTATATATTTTCTTCACCATTCGGTCTTCACTCATTCGCTCAACGTGCCCAAACCATCGAAGCACGCCCTTATTAATTTTGTGATAAGGTCATCTTTCAAACCTGCCATATTGCGAATCTCTTCGTTTCGCTTTCGGTCGGCCATGGTAACGCCGCACATTTTACGAAGAGATCGCATCTCCACTGCATTCAACTTGCTTTATGCTTCTTCTGGCATACCCAGGTTTCGCTGCCATATAACAAAGTCGGTACCAACACTGCGTTATGTATTGCAAGGCGTGCACTCTTCACTACGCCTTGCCTTTTGACTAACGCAGTCAAGGCACCATTGACTTTGTTCCCGGCAGCGACACGCCTGTCCACATCTAAATCACATCTTCCATCCCGGCTAAAAGCACTCCCCAAGTATACAATTTCATTTACCTGTTCTAGACATTCCTGATTTACCCATATTTCACATTTCGTTCTCTCTTCGTCCCTTTCAAATACCAGAACCTTAGTTTTATTGGCATTCAAACGGAGACCTTTAATTTCACATTCTCTTTCATACACGTGACTAATGCCTGCAGTTCTGCCTCTGATGGTGCAATAAGCACTGCATCATCAGCATACAGCAGACAATTTACTTTTATGTCACCCAATTTCACCCAGACAGCTATCTTTTAGCTTCTGTAAACAGTTGTCGAGATATAGTATGAACAGCCAGGAAGACATGACACAACCCTGTTTTACGCCCGTTTGGACGCTAAACATGGGTGACAGGTCATGCCCTACCCGCACACAGGCTTTACAGTCACAGTAAAGTGCTTGTACAGCCCTTAGCAATCGACCATCCACACCGTACCCCGGCAACAATTCCCACATTTTCTTCCTTACAACCTTATCAAATGCTTTCTCAAGATCCACAAAAGCACAGAAAATCCTCTGGTTAGCAGCCAGAAGCTTCTCCGTGATCATGCGGAGAGAAAACACTTGATCCGTGCATCCTCTTCCAGGTCTAAATCCGCATTGAGCCTCCCATAGAAATCTTTCCGATTTCTCTTGCATCCTACGTGTCAAAACCTTCGAGTATACTTTACTTGCTAAACTGGTCAAGCTGATCGCCCGATAGCACCCGCAGTCAAAATGTGAACCTTTACCTTTATATAAAGGCACAATGACTGCGGATCGCCAATCATCGGGACATCCCCGTCCGCCAGCACAAATTGCACAGCAGATGAAAGCTGTCCCAGACGCGAGGCCCACCATGCTTGACCATTTCAGCAGTAACTCTGTCTAGTCCCGCAGCCTTACCACATTTCAAACTTCGAATCGCACGTTCAATCTCTTTCATACTGATGACCTCAGTGTCATCGAGGTCCAGGTCTGGCGTACCAGTCACGGGTCATCCCCGGATCCTCACTAAGATCATCACACGCATACATTTCTCTATAAAATTCGCTCCATCGCTGCATGACGTCCGATTTTCTGTGAGGACGTCATTAGTTCTCGAAAGCACTTTGTTCATTCTTAAGGCCGTCGCACCACTTCGGGTCCTTCAACCTCTTTCCAGAAGAGTTTGGAGTTCTCCTTAAAGTTGTGCGACAACCTTTGTCCGCTTCCATTCTACACCTTTCACGCATTTCCTCAATCAATGCTTTCGTGTGAACTTTCTGCAGCTTATATCTTTCTTTCATCTTCTCTCTCCTATCCTTATCATTACTAGAGGCCAAGTAGTCTAACCATGCTTTCTTCTTCTTCTTTACAGCTTCTTTCACTTCGTCATTCCACCATGCATCTCTTCTTTACTACTGCCTCTTTTTATTGTTCCACACTTCTTCCGCTGCACTTACCATTCCATCCCTAAGGTTCTGCCATGTTCTCTCCACATTCACTTCTGCCATCGATGGTGTCAAGCTTTTCGGCTACCCTCGCATGATATTTGTCCCTAGTATCTGCTTCCTGAAGCTTCCAACTTCGGATGCGACAGACCGACTGTGGTTCTGTTACCGCCGTCCGGTAGCGCCAACCCGCGAACAGACCCCTAAATCTAGTAATCACTAGATAGTGATCCGTTCCTAGGTCAGCACCCCTGAACACTCGCGTATCCATCACCTGTTTTCGCAGTCGGTCATCCACCAGGAACAAATCGATCATACTTCTCTCATTCTTACTTTCTCTAGTATACATATGGATTTTCTTGTGATTAAACATAGTGTTTGTCACAAGAAGACCCTTTTCCTTGCATACCGCCAGTATAAGCTTGCCAGCATCATTAACCCTTTTATCGCCAAACTTTCCAAGCACCGACTCGTACCCTGGTCGAGCGGTACCAACCCATCCATTCAAATCACCACATACAACAATTCTTTCGTTTCCCTTAGCCAAATCTAGAACTTCTCTTACATTCTCCCAAAACTCCTCCAGCTCAGCCCTGGACGACGAAGCTACCGGCGCATAAACAGCTAAAAGGAATAACTTCGTCAGTCCCAATTTAAAGCGGGGTCTTTTTTATAAAAATAAAATAAAATAAAGTAACCGGGAATTACTAAAACTCGTAAAAACTTCACTAATTAGGCCCAAGTTGGTCAAAAACTAGTATTAAAACATTTCAAAACATAGATCAGTATGCGAGATTTCAATAAAAAATACCATTCTGATTCACAAATATCTCTTGCTCGGCTCGGGGAACAGGGTTGTCATTGTTAGGATTAATTCCCAATTTCGGGAAATATAATCTCATCTGACCGTGCAGTGGCGGTGTAACAATATCCACTACATATAGTAGAATAGAATAGAATAATTTTTTATTCAATATAGATCACATGTATGTAATTCTTATTGAAAGTCATTTTTTACTTTACCACTGGTTCCAAAAAAATCTCTGTCCTGGTAAGAACTAGCAAGAAACCCAGGTGAACTTTTTTTAAAGTAAATTTTACATGAAAGGTCGTACAAACTATTTACAAAATTTATTTTAGAAACAGCTTGGAAGCGATCGTCTCAAATCTTCCCCATTTAAAACACATAGGTATTCAGATTTTTAACATTCGGTGTTGTAAATTTAATACATTTAGTTTTATCTTAGTCTTTTAGTTCTATTACTTAAATATAAAATAATAAGTTATGTTCTTGACACCATAGTACTGTAGATTCCTGATTAAGTAAGTCCCGTGGGTGTCGTAAGAGGCGACAGAATAAAGCAAATCAAGAGACAAGCAGCAGCGTCTGCTTTGTAACAACCAAAAAAAAACTGTGGTTGCTAACCCACTGTAACTATGTCAAAATCCCCCTAAGAGGCAGTGTATGGAGGAGGCCTAAGTTCAGCGGTGTGAAAGTAGACGTGGTTAACTATAACATGCAACTACATTAAGGTTGTAGCAGAATGAAGAAGGTCTCACAGAATACCAACGTGAAATGACAGCTTAATGCTATGTTTCGTATGGTGAGTGTACCGAACTTGAAAACCATTTAAATGAAAACGAGGCAGTCCATCTTAGTCCTCAGGAATGACAACACATTTTGCATTTTGATTCTTAATCGAGGATAGGTATAGATCTCTAAGAACCACTATATCCACTTGTCATCAGGCGGACTGCGTGTTCATTTGTCACTTTTTTATATTTATAAAATAATAATCTTAAACATTTTTATACATGATATTCGGGAGTCTTGGTTTTCGTAATTGGCAACACTATTTGGAATGTTCTCACGATGCGAATTATTCCAGTCCACATTCGTAACTGACGGGGCATTCATTCTAATTAATACGAACTCTTTGTGAATGATTCAGAATAAACACACTATGGATGTAAAGACACACTTTTTGTTAAAGTTCGCAGAAGTATTAGTCACTTTTATTTGACACTATTACGCATACTTCAAAAGGTGAGAAAATTTTGTCATTTTCTTAAAGATGTTAAAAATTTATTAGCTAAGATCCGCGTAATAAAATAAAATGATGTGTCTTATTTAGTTTGAAGAACACCGGGAGGTGGGAACCCTCCCTCAATTGAGTTCACTATCCTCGTCACCACTATCCCAGCACCATTACTCCCAACACCACTATATAAGGAAAGACACACCACCGTCGATAGTACGGCACGTATTTTGCCGCTAAACGAGGCATTCTCAGGTGAAGTAGACACTGTAAGACATGCAGGAACTCGCTAGATGCAGGTGCCTCAGGTCCATGTTTTGTGGCATTGAGGGAGACCTGCCTTCAGCAGTGAACTTGTAAAGATAGAAGTGAAGGATAGAGTTATTTTTTGAAACTTTTGATTTATAAAAATAACATTTTGGTATTTTGTGTACATGTTTTGTTTGCCAAGTGATGCCATTACATCGTATTAAAATTGCCTGGTGTTTTTTTTTTTACTTATTATAAACCAGTGCTTGACCACAATCCTACCTGGTGGTAAGTGGTGATGCAGCCTTAGATGGTAAATCGCACTGTCTTAGCGTAACAAAAGCCTATTCACTCTTGCCTTGAAGACGCCCAGATTGTATTCGAATAGAAATATTAGATACTTTGCTGTACGCATTACAAAGACAAAGAAAACCGTTTGGTTCTAATGCGTGGAATATCGACAGCAAAGGGTGAAGACTCGCCGACCGCCTGGTTGTCCGATGATGGAGAGGAGAGGAGAAATAAAGCGTGTAATTCCTGCACACTCACCGAAATGCATCCTATAGAATACCGAGAGACTGGCTACTCTGCGCCTGTGCTCGAGGCTGATAAGCTTTATTTATACTTTTATGCACAAAGTAGTACATATGGCGGACTTAAAGCCATAGGGCATTCTCTCCCAGTCAACCATTAGCCTAAACAGCGAAAGACTATAGGCGGTGCAGCAATAATCAAAGTAGATAGGGTTAAAAAGAATTATATATACTTAATTACATACAATATATACATACATATATAAATATATATATACGTAATACATATAAATGTTGCCTTCTCCTGAAATATATTTGAAAATAAGAGCTGTGTTAGTTCAAACTTGCAACGATTTTTTCACATGCTTACGGATTTGATTTTTAAAAACAAATTTGTTGGGAGCTTTTTCAATGTTATGAGGGATGTCTTTCCAGAGTCTGATGGCCGTGAGGGCGAAAGAATGCGAAAGAGAACGAAAGAGTGATTTTATGTAAGTGTACTTTTTATCATACAGTTGTAGATAGATAGATGGAAAATTATATTGCACTCAAAACAATTCTCTCTGCCAACTAACATTTGGTAATGTGGTTAGAGCTATGGGTGGTTGTACTTTGTGATGGTGATTGATAACTAGTATGTGATAACTAGTATGTGCGTAATAACTAGGTGATTGAGTAACTTTCGCTCGAAAAATGGTCTGTGTTACCCTCAAGACACGTCTAAAGAAGTTTTACATCAATAAAATCAAAGATCTCAGAACCACTAAAACACTTATGCTATTAAGAAAATATCTTCAAGTACTTATAAAACATCGTCCACAGAATTGAAACGTCAGTTCCAAATTTTCGAGTGTCTACTTCGAATAATAAAAATATTTGCCTACTCAATAGTCCGTCGTTCCAGCCATTACAATGCTGGTTGATTAATTCAACTGCGTCTGCGTCCATCGAATGTAATAAATAATGATATTACAAAATATTATATTGAAGTCCATTTATCAAAGAGTCCATAAAGTTGGCCGTTACAGTGTTACGACGCCTCTAGACAGCACTACTCGTCTTCTAACTGTACCTTAATGATTGGAGTCACGGTTTTAGAAATAACTTTTACCTATACTTTGTTAGGCTTTGATAATGAAATCTTGTTTAAGTTTTAAAATAAACTTTGTTGCTTTATTTATTCAGAAAATATTACAAACGATTAGTCGGGTCGATGGTTCAACTAAAAGAGACACATCTTTTTTGCAAAATAAATCAATAAAACTTGAACAACTAGCTCCATGTCGGAAAAGGCATAAAAGTCATAAATTATGGTAATGTTGCCACAGTTGACGGTACCGCCTTGAACGCGCGCCAAATTGTTCCTTAGAACGCTCAAACGTGGAGCGGACCGTTCCATATGGTGTCAGTTTTTAACGCGATGATCTTAGTCCACAGTAGTCATGTGTCAATCGTGAATGATTCGTTCATATGACCCGGGTAGCAACAAAATATTGAAGATTGCTATTACATTTTGAACGTTCCGGATCAAACGATTGACAGGATCTACGACCAAAGAGTATGGTAGTGTCTGACGACCGACATTATTGAGCGCGTCTCACAGATCACAGAGTACTGAAACTCGAAATGATCCATTTGAATGATCGACACAAATTATCCGGTTCGTAAGACGAATCACTACTTGAATGATCGATCACTAGAAAGTAACAAGTAGCTGACTTGAAACACCGACGTTCCGGGAAGTCTGCAGTTTGTGAACATGTTCAAGATCGTCCCGCCATTACATTAGATTTGAAGAACACTAATCCTCGCAAAAGAACACCAATTCCTACCAAGGATGATTCGTGAGGCTATTGAAATTAAAAAACATCCTAATTTCAATAGAGAAGACGGATGGGTGCTGCCATCTGCTTGGGATCCTATAATTAATAAAATTAAATCCAAACCTAAGCATACCACTGAAAGACTTCAAGATACTGTAAGCTCCTTCTGCGTAGATCGGACAAAAATTAATATTAAAAACTGAAGGTAGCCGGGCTAACTATGACATCGGGACGTCAAACACCTCAGTCCCCGCCGTGACCATGGGTGCTGTAAAGCGCCCGAAACGTCGGGAATTAAAAAAGTTAAATTAAGCGCGATAGAATCCGTGAAAATTAGTTTCATTTAATGTGTAGTCTTCGCGTAAATATAAAAAAATCATTACTTGTCTAATGACAAAAAACACTCCACCTGATAGTAAGCGATTACTGCAGTTCATGGAGACCTGCAACCAACTTCAAGCAAACTTGTCAAAACGCGCTTCTTTCCTCCTTAAATTGTTATTGCTTTATCTCTCCTTGAACTCACGTCTTTTATTTAAAAATAGCTAGGTATTTTTCCTTGCATTAAGGATTTTATTTCACTTACTTGTTTACTGCTTTATGTTCTTGTTTTTTTTTATATAGAAAATGCAGATGCGTTGTCACCCCAGAGGACTAAGATGGAATGCCTCATTTCCCGTACAAAAGGTCTCCGGTTTTCTACACTCACCATACAAAACAGTCTTAAGCTGGTATTCAGTGAGAGCGTGGTCCCGGTCGAGCTGACCCATTCGTGCTACAACTAATATAGCTGCAACGTGGTTAAACTACGGATATATATGATATATTTTTGTAACTGAAATGTATTTATTTATTGTATTATATATGTGTTTATTGAGTATATAGCGGTCCGCCCCGGCTTCGCACGGGTGATTTCTATACCTTAACAAAAGCGCCACCTATCGGGTCCAATTGTGAATCTAAACCCTTCTGAAATCAACTGAATCACACACACACACACACACACAAAATCTCATCAAAATCGGTCTAGCCGTTTAGGAGTTCAGTTACATACACACGGACAGTATAATTATATAATATAAATATAAAGATATTTAGAATATAATAAAGGATAAATTAGAATGTTGACCAATGCTAATTAATTATTTATACAAAAATATCCTATATTCGATCCGCCCCGGCTTCGCACGGGTGAGTTCTGGATACCGACAACAGTGCCACCTACCGGCTCTAATCGTGAATCCAAACCATTTAGGGACCCATTCAAACACATACAAAAAAGAATATTCTGGCCAAGTTTTATACCTAAGACCTATAGTTTGAAAATGATTTTTTTTAATTAAGGCCCCCGCAAGCCCCCTTGCAGATGGAATTTCGTAAAATTTACTTATTGTACTTAGCTGACCTCTATTCGGCAAAAGGAATATTCCTACCAAATTTCAAGTCTCTATGGTTCCAGAGATATCGTGATGAGTCAGTACATAGGTGGAAATCTCTTTATATATACATAGAAGATGTATGTTGTTTGTATTTTCTAATAACTTTGTACACTCTTACCATTTCTCACAGGTCATTATATCCTATGCAATGTGGTTGCCTGGTAGAGTTCGCTTCTAAGCGATAAGGCCGCCAATTGCAGCTTTATTTGATTTATTGTAGTTTTTTTTTTCTCTTATTTATCAGTGTACAATAAAACATATTAAATTCATTAATTTCATTAATGCAATGAAGTCTACAGATGCGTTACACCTCTACGGAATAAGGTGAAATACCTCATAACCTGTATTAAATCTTTCAGACCGAAACAACAGTGTACATTACTGTTTGGCGCAGAATCATCTTCCAAATAACAACTCAAAAAAAACTGTGGTTGGCAACCTGCCCGTCAAGCGTAGCAAATATAGCAACATTCATCCTCTGAGACAATGTACTCCAGCAGGAGGGTTACCAACCGCATTTTTTTATTATTTTGAGTTATTTACAGGAAGATTCTGCTGTCCATCTCCTATTTCATTTGTATCTGTCTCCTCTTAGGACACGACGAGAGTATACTATGGGGTAGTTGACTCTTTCACGCCCCCAACACGTTCAGAGAAGTCAATATAAAAATAACTTATAGGTAATAGTTGAAAGGTCTCCGTGATACATGTTCCTAGTCTGGCGACCGATCGAAAAATACTGCAAATCTTCAAGGTAATACTTGTGTGACACTGGAGTGACAAGTAAATATGAACCTCTAATACAAATCAAAACTATATTCATTCATTCATTCATTCAGTCTACTGCTGAATATAGGCCTCCCACAAGGAATAACACAATGCACGGTCCTGGCCTACCTACATCCATCGACTTTCTGTATCTCGGGCCGCTCTACACTTCGTCTACCAGTACGAGGCTGCCACTCGCCTTTCTTCTCCATCGGTTGTCGGTTCTTCGAGCTGTATGGCCTGCACATTTCCACTACAGCTTACTGGTCCATTGCGTTATGTCTGTTACTCTGGTTCTACTGTGGATTTCCACAGTAGAACCAGAGTACACATTATTACGAGTATATAAAAATAACTTGTCACATTGTTTGTTTGTTCGCGATGAACTCCGAAACCACTCAACCGATTTTAATGAAATTTTGTAAATGTGTATTGCTTGCTCCAATTTGAGAGATAGGATAGTTTTTATCCCGATAAGTGACCCTCAATATTTCTTATTGTGATATAAAGATTTTTTAAAGGACAAAGGTTCATCGGAAAGGACAGAACAAAGTCTTAAAGTTGGAAAAATTTACTTTGCCAATATCCGCTCAATAAAATAAAATGATGTGTCTTACCTAGTTTGAAGAGCACCTGCCGCCCTCCCTCAATTGCGTGCACTATCCTCGTCACCACTAATCCCAGCACCACTACTCCCACCACCACTACACTAGGAAAGACACACCACCGATGGCAATACGACACGTGTTTCGCCTCTACACGAGGCATCTTCAGGTGTAGTAGACTCTACGGTGGCTGACCGCTAAGTGGGCGGCGAGCCAAAAACAGCTGCTATTTATAAGACTCGCCGACGCAACCGCTCCCCACTTAAGTAGTGAGCGACCGTGTCATGCGATAAAAAAAAAAAAACAAAGTCTGCCTGACCACCTAGTTTTATATATATTTATTAATCCTCTGCTCAATATAGTCCGTTCCCAAATAATGCTACAAACACGTTCCTGAACCACGTACATACATTGACTTCTTGTAGGCCTTACAGGTCATTATTTAATCTAGTAGGAGGCCAGCCACCCTTCATTTCACTTATCGGTATGAGACTGGGACTCGAGTATCCTAACATCACGTAAAGTAAATTTGCAACATATAAAAAGATATATAATTTGTATATGAATTAAATCTTATCATTGCATTTACCCGCGACCTCATCCGCATAGAACACTTGAAGATCTAAAATAGTGATCTTTGGAACTGGCAAAACATTAATAATCGATAAACCACTTTAAACTCAGTTTTTTGCTATTATCTCGTAAACAATGTGTGATATAGGAAAATAGCAACATAGAATTTGAAGATTTATTTATTTCATTTAAAAAGCTTATTTTATCCTTTTACATTTACAGTATTGTGGTAAAATGGCGTTGAAGTAAACAAGTGGTAAAATTTAAAATCTTGTACAACCTACTTCAATATAAATAAAATGAGAACATTATCAATATAGTCGAAGTCAATTAAATACGCATAATTAAAGATAACTCAAAAACTACTGGTCAGATCTTGATCAAATTTATATGGGACCACATGAAAAGCTTAGAGTTTGTAATTTAAATAAATAATCATCGTTACCGTTGCCATTACAGCCTACAAAAAGGCCACTGCTAAACATAAGCTTCCCCTATAGATTGTCTCATAAGGTAGATATTTGCCGTAGTAGCCACGCTTGGCAGGCGGGTTGGCAACTGCAGTTTTATTTTTAATTGTTATTAGAAAGACGATGCTGCCCATCTCCTGGTTTGTTTCCCTCTGTCGGTCTTAAAACACCCACGGGATTATATGGGGTAGGGGATATCACCACTATGCAGTCAAAACAAATGTGGTAGAGCCACGCTGCAGCCATAATATGTTTGAAGCACGAATGGGTCGGCTCGACCGGGGTAGGGCGATGCTCTCACAGAATACCAGCGTAAAATAGCATCATGATGCTGCTGTGTTTCGTATGGTGAGTGTAGAGAACCGGAGACCCTTTTTACTGGAAAAGAGGCATTCCATTTTAGTCCCCAGGGGTGAAAACGCTTCTGCATTTTGAATCTTAATCGTGGATGTCTATGGGCCACAGCATCCACTTACCATCAGGTGAACTGTGTGTTCGTTTGTCACACTTATTCTATAAAAAAAATACCATTTGAGCACCAGCTTTTAAATAAAACAAGAATCATCAAAAACGGTTCACCTAGAAAAAAGTTCTGAGGTAACACACAAAAAAATACAGTCGAATGGAGAACCTCCTCTTTTTTTGAAGTTGGTTGAAAAATGTCAAAAATCGACTTCGCATCAAAGTTTTAAAAGAGATAGAAGATAAGATTAGACATACAGATAGACAGACAAAAATTTAAAAATGGTTATTTATGACTTAATAGCACGCAAATAACACTCTGAGCTTATTAGAAAGCAGTCGGTTCAATATTCCAAACAAACATTTCAATTTTATTTATATATATTGATGTATTGATAAGAATGCTGCAATCGGGTTCTTTGATGTATTATGATTTCTTATATTTACGCGAACACTACATTGAATAAAACTATTTTGGATTTTATCGCGTTTAATTTTACTAATTTTGATTTCCGACGTTTCGGGTGCTTTACAGCACCATTACCATGGGTGCTGATAAGACAAATGAAGCACCATGACCATGGGGCTGTAAAGCACCCGAAACGTCGGGAATCAAAATTAGTAAAATTAAACGCGATAAAATCCGTAAAATAGTTTTATTCAATCTTTGATATATTTTTAAGAATTAACTTGTTTTATAAAAAACAAAAAAATTCTACGATAAATCTATATAATTGCGCTTAATTCGGCCCTGACAGGTGTAAGTATGACAATAAAACATCGACAATAAAACGGTAAAAGCCTAAAAATGTAAATGCTGATTAAAAGAATCTTGAGATCGAGTTGCAGCCTGATAGAGGATTAATTGCATCACGCACGCAACTGTATAGCTTGATAATGTACTATTCACATCAGGTGAATACGGTTACGATTTTAGCTATTCGCACTAACGTTACCGTAAAATTTATGTTCACTTTTGTGTTGCTAAATATAATTTAAAGCAGTTTAATTTTTAATTGCACATTTTCACCAGTTAATAAACCAGTCATAGATACAATGTGATATGTACGTATTATTAAGATATCAAGAAGCTGCCGTGTCAGTCACTTTGTACGGAGTATTTCATACAAAACATGACTGACGGCAGTGTTAGTTAACCGGTTAGTGATTATAAACATTAACGACAATGTACGTAGTTTTAATTTAAAATATAGAAACAAAAGCTACAACAAAGACAAACCGCCGCGCCGAACTATGTTTATGCAAAAAAATTAGTTATCCCCAAGATTCGTACCCCCAACATGAACACTAAGCCACACGATTGTCACGTCGTTATAATTTTAGTAACAATATTTTGGGTCAAAGTTCTGAATCTAAGTTCTAGCCAGGATTTGGATGTATTTTATCTCGCTACTCATAAACTGAATGTCCATATATCTCCAATATTCAAAATTTATGTTGGTGAAAGGAGATTTAAATTTAATGTCTCCATCTTTATGTTAACACTATGCCACTCTTCCACCTGGTTTCAACTTTGGTGAGAACTTTTAACAATTAGCGTAAGTTCTGTAGTGCTAAAGGAGAAAGCGCAAACACAGGTGAACTTAATCACTGACTATTGTATGTATATAATTAAGGTAGGATGTGAGAAACGGACAGGCAGCAACTTTGAATGCCTCATTGGTTTAGTGATCGTAAACGCGACTGCTGGTCATTTGGTCCCAGATTTGAATTTAGGGTCGGACCAAAATCAGTTCTGTTAAGAAATTCTCAGTTGCAGGCCGGGAATTCAGTTGCTGGCAATATTTTACTACTATGCTTTGAAAACACGGAAAGTTGACGTTCTGCGCAGGTGGCTAGTCTCCATTGACACATTTCTGGAGGACATTATTATGGGAAACGAGGCCAATAACAACCAGACCCGAAAAGTAAAAATTAAAACTAAAGTGGAGCTTTTCCTGTTGTACAACTGGAGGATATCGTTGTAGTTTTATACGTGGTAGAGCCATGCTGCAGCTATTTTAGTAGTATAATTGTAGCACGAATGGGTCGGCTTGACCGGGGAAGGACCACGCTCTCACAGAATACCAGCGTAAAATAGCTGCTTAACACTGCTGTGTTTCGTATGGTGAGTGTAGAGAACCGGAGACCCTTTTACTAGAAAAGTGGCATTCCATCTTAGTCCTCACGGGTGACAACGCATCTGCATTTTGATACGCAAACGAGGATAAATGTAGATGTCTATGGGCCACAGCAACCACTTACCATCAGGTGGACTGTGTGCTCGTTTGTCACCGTATCCTAAAAAAAAAGTCGGTTAGGAGGATATTTTTTAACATATTTAAATATAACTACATTAGGACATACATTAAAAGCAACATAAATACATTAGGACATCATATTATGACCTTTCTTTCTTCATTGTTAATTTTTAGTAACTCTATTATTACATACACAGATTGAACATACATAAAATTATATAGAACGTCAGGTGTGAATCGTACTTGCTCGTAGCATAACATAACAACAATATTACACGTCTCTCTGTAGTTATTGTGACACGCGACAATTATGTATTTTATAGCATTAATAAGCAAAGCTTACACAGCTTTGAACAAAGGTATAAATAACATTAAATATCGGTAACTTAATATTCGACATATGCGGTGATTACGAAAAGGTATTCAGTGCACAGAGTAATCTACACGCAAGACACTTTTTTATAAAATTCAGACGATGGTAAGCGTCTACTGGTATTTATGTACATCTTACTCATCTTTATCTTTTGATCTTTTATAACGTGGCAGAACCACGCTTCTACTATTTTATGGTTGTAGCACGAATGGATCGGTTCGACCGAGAAAAAGCTTTCACAGAATACTAGCGTTAAATATCAGTTTAATACTGCTGGGTTTTATGTTAAGTGTAGAGAACCGGAGACCCTTTTTAGTGGAAACGAGGCATTCCATTTTCGTATTCCTCAATGGTGACAACGCATCTGCATTTCGATCCTTAATCGGGGATAGATGTAAACGTCTATAGTTCAATTCAGCATCCACTTCCCATCAGGTGGACTTTGTGCTCGTTTGTCACCCTTATGCTATTAAAAATAAAAATAGAAACATCTGCAACCAGCTACAAGCGAAGAAGGCTTCAAGTACGCTGTCATCTCTGAGGACTAAAGAGTTGTTTCCCAACCTATATTTATATCAAGTTTTCATACACTTGAAACCAGAACTCAATAGTTTTTTGGCCCAGAAAATAGGTTACAACGTGGTACCTAATCAGACTAACTTGAAAAAAAAATTAATCCTTACCACCTATTGATACTGATACTGTTTTACGTGGTAGAACCACGCTGCAGCTACATTATGGTTGCAGCACGAATGGGTCGGCTCGACCGGGGTAGGAATACACTCTCACAAAATACCACCGTCAAATAGCAGCTTAATGCTGCTGTGTTTCTTATGGTGAGTGTAGAGAACTGGATACCCTTTTAGTGGAAACGAGGCATTCCATCTTAGTCCTCAGGGTGACAACGCATCTGCGTTTTGATTCTTAATCGAGGATAAATGTCTATGGGCCACATCATCATCAGGTGGACTGTGTGGTCGCTTATCACCCTTATACTATAAAAAAAATTGGTATTTAAACGCCATTAACCTTAGGCTACCGACTGCGAACTGATTCTAAACTTACTTACGACTGTCGTGAACCATCTCCTAGCACGATTTTATGGTTTTGAATGATATTTTTTCCCAGCAAAAACGCTGGTTTACACTGTGCAACAGTTAACGTTACAATTATTAAGATAGCTATAACAAGCGGTCCATATAGAATAAATCTCGCGCGCCTATAAAGCGTAAGTGTGAACCGATTAAGCGATCACAGCCACCGGCTCCTCGCGCCCATCAATAACGATTTACATAACGTTTTAAGAAAGACACGCGATACATGTGTTCACCCTACAAGGGCTTGTCGCGGTGTAATACGAATTACGTGTTGACAACTTTTTAAATGTTAATGAAGGTGATGAACAATTTTTTTAAATCCCAGTAGCTTTAAAAACCATAGTTAACGTTTGAAATATCTCTATGTACGCAGCGCGTACATATCAAGTTACGGAAAAACCATGCTCAACTTCTTGATGCACTCACGCAAACATCTTTCTTCTTTCTTATTTAACAGCTCATAAAGTTCACTGCTAGACGCACACATGTGCACCTAAAACATTGTTGGTTATACATGCTTTTAGATGCATACGTGTAAGAGAATGCGTGTTCTCACGGTAAGTTGAGCATAGTTTTTGCTTGTTTGCGTCACTTGAAACGCTCGCAGCACTCCGTCTTTCTTTCTTCGTTGTTCTAAGGTTAGAAATAAACAATATTTTTACGGTACAGAGCAACATGCAGATGCATCATGGATGCAGCACGAGTTGGTCGTTTCAACAGGCAATAACTAGTTCACAGAATACTAGCGTAAAATAGCAGAATAATGCTAACGTTTCGTTTCATAAGTATAGAGAATCTGAGAACCTTTTTAACGTAATGAAACGTTTTAACTTAGTCCTCAGAGGTGACAACGCATCTGCATTCTTTTTCGATCAAGGATATAGCTGTCTATGGATCTATTTATCATCAGATCGACTGTGTGCTTGTTGTGACCCTTACTTCTTTAAAAAAACTTAGATGCTACTGATACAGAGTTACACAGAATGTTCTATATTTACGCAAACGCTACACATTTATTAAAACTAACTTTTACAGATTTTATCGCGTTCAATTTGCCTTTTTAATAGTGTATGTTCCAGAAGTTTCAAATATTTTGCAACACCCGTGATCATAGACTTCATTAAATAAGCAAGTCATTCATACATTTAATTATTACAGCAGCAGAACATAAGCCTCGCTCATAGATTGCTGCATACATAAATATGCAGGCAGGTTAGCAGTCGCAGTTTTTTTTTTTTAATTATTATTGGGCTTTTATCAGGAAGATGCTGTGTTCCGTCCCAGTTTCAATTTTCCTGTGTCAATTCTTATGACACTCACGGAATGAATAGAGTAGTTTATTCCCATACGCCGGCACTATACTGCAAATAAATTTTAACAAATTTCTAAGGTATAAAAATATGCATTAAATTAAAAAAAATAGTTTCATTCAAAGCGCTCACTTTTTTTTATAGAAGAGGGGGCAAACGAGCAAGCGGCTCACCTGATGGTAAGTGACTACCGCCGCCCATGAACAACTGCAACACCAGGGGAATCGCAGATGCATTGCCGGCCTTTTAAAATGGAATAGGCTCTTTTCTTGAAGGTCCCTAAGTCGTATCGGTCCGGAAAAATCGCTGGTGGTAATCGATTCTACATGGAAGTTGTGCGAGGAAGAAAACATCTTCTAAATCACACAGTGGTGGACCGCCAATCATCCAGATGGTATGGATGGTATCGTGAGTTTTGTCGCGATATGCGATGGTGAAATTGAGCGGCTGGAAATAGTCCGAACAATTCCTCAGAGCACTCCCGTGGTACATGCGATACGCAGTGCGAGTGAGTCAAGCCGATCGGAAAGAACTCGGTCGTCAACGATTCGATCCGCTATGCGCTGGATGCGGTCAAGTGGAAGGAGCTGGCACTGGGGAGCCCCTGCCCAGAGATGGGAACAGTATTCCATGTGAGGCCGAACCTGCGCCTTGTAAAGTTGCAGGCAGTGTGCCGGCAATTTACTAAGTTAAATAATGTATGCGTAACTATTTCCATGCAGTCTTATAAAAAATTGGCATTCCTAACATATATTTTCAACCGCCCAATAAAATATCCACTACCTCATATCACCCTGTAGGTGTCATAAGAGATGACAGAGGGAAACTGAACCTGGAGTTTGACAGCAGCATCTTTCTGATAACAGCTTAATAAAACAACTGACTGCGGTTGCCCGCCCGCTTTCCAAGCGTGGCAACTATGGCTAATATCCCCCAATAAGGCAATCAATGGGCCTATGTACAACAGTGGACTATTGAAAGCCTGTATTGGTAATATATCTTTTATAACTAGCAACGTCCGTTTCAGTTTTCGACTCGATTGTTTAAATGTTGCCAGAATCAATAACCGTTGAATATATTGCCCATTTAAATGATAGCGATCACGAACGTGGCGACGATACGGAGCGTTACGATCTGCGGTAATTAAAACCACGTATTCACAGCATCTATAAATCGAGTGTATCGGGAGCTATCGCAGACAGTGCTCCTGCATCTAGGCAGTGACATAAGGGCATGGTATCAGGAAATAAAGCTACCATAAAGTGCTTTAAATTAAAGAAATTATAGTAAAATTTCTGGGAGGGTTTCTGACTGGAACAGTGCGATACATAATCTATTATACTCGTACCTATAAATAAAACTGAAGTGTCTGTCTGTAATATCAAAATAACTACATTTTACTGAGCTCGAGTGGTTATTTGCATGCAGTGAACACATGAATAACTATTTTTAAATATTTTTTCTGTCTGTTTGTCTGTCTGTCTGTCCGGGCTAATCTTCAAAATGGCTTAACTAATTATGATAAACTTGAAGAACTGATAGAAAGCATTTCCAGTAGTAATCTAGACTATATTTTAAACTGAAAACTGATAATTTTATAAAATAAATGCTCTTTGAAGATATCTCGAACCTCAATGATGTTACATTAATAGATCCAATCCAGGCGAAGCTATCCTCTGAACTACCACGGCTCAAACATCAAGGAGCTTCGGAAAACATTACAAGAAAACCTAAAATCTTTATTACCTGGTAGAGTCATACTGCAGCTATTTTATGGTTGTAGCAAGAATTGGTTGGCTCGATCTGGGAAGAACCACGCCCTTACAAAATGATATCTAATGTTGCTTAATGTTGCTGTGTTTCGAACGGTAAGTGTAGAGAACCGGAGACCTTTTTACTGGAAATGGGGCATTCTACTTCAGTCCTCAGGTGTGACACCGTATCTGCATTTTGATTATTAATCGTAGATAGATGTAGATGTCTATGGGTCACAGCATCCATTTACCATCAGGCTCATACCCTTATTCTATTAAAACAAATTAAAGCAATTTTACCTACCCATTCTATACAACATTTTTCACTCGACTCACGTAGGTAAATGAGTTCGCTCGCCCGTATCTCGAGTTTCTAGATAGATCAACTAATGCATGTATCTCTGCATCGGCACGATCCCATATAAAAACAGGCGTGGGTCCCGATACAGTGATTTAAATCGCCCCCGACGAGGAAATGTCAGCGCCCAGACCAGCAAGTAAGTAATGGACTGCTTGGCTAACGGCACACTGATTTGTGAGGATGCGCCATCTGATATATTCAAATTCATTCATCACTTGATTTCGTCGAGGACGGGAAAACCTTTTTAATGACAAGAACAAACTTTTATGTACAAAATATGGACGCAAGTGCATCGAAAATTTGTACCACTTAGAAATAGTACCATTAGCTATTAGATAAACCAAAATTTGACAAAATTTTCAACTTCGTGCGGTTTTTCTTTGTCGTTATCATCCTCATAACATAACAGCCTATTAAAAGTTCACTGCTAAACGAAGGCCTCTCCTACAGGAGGAAGATGTTACTGCCTATCTGCCCATCTCCCGTTTCATTTCCCTCTGTCGCCTCTTAAAATACCTTCGGGGCGATAGGGGGTAGTGAACATTTTTATCATCATCATCATTACCCTGTATAAATCCCTATTGGATATGGCCCGCTCCTGTTATAAAGTCGTCACTAAACACTAAGGATACTACTTGTGCGAAATAAATAACATATTATATTAATATTATATAAGGAGTTTACATAATGTAAGTAGGATTATATAGAATAAAGAGGAACTAACTCAACCGTCACGCTTGTCAGGCGAATTGGCATGCCAGAAATCCCGTAAAGAGTTGTTTATATCACCATTTATTTGCAAACTAAAATAACAGTTAAGACTCCAACTTAACACAATAAAATCAACCGTCGATGTAGCACGAATAAAACACTCCGAAGTCACTTTTCACTGTAAAGTCAAGTTGTCTCACGACAGGAGCTGACGTAGAGTGAAGCGAAGTCGGCAGGTAGTCCGGCACGCTTCCTTCTGCGTCAGTTTCATCTGTTTGAAGGAACTCGCTGTGTCTGAACGTTGATTTGTGCTCGCAACGTGCTGCCGTCTGAACTTCATTACTCATGAATTAACTGTATTAGTTATAGTTAGTTACATTATTTAATATTCTCAAAAAATAAAGGTAAAAAGAATATATTTTATAGTCAAAAATAAAATATTTTCTTTTTCGACGTTATAAATTAAAATTTCAATCATAAACTCAAACTGTTTCTAAATGGGGTTTCTCTGATCGGATAAACTCCGCAGATATCCTCTTTTTTGTAATTTTTTACGAGCAACATTACAAAAGCATGGTATAAAAATGAAAAATAAAAATAATAGAGCCGTTGGTAACCAAAGCATCTTCGATGATAAACAAAAAAAATATACATTAAAATTAGGTTAAAGTCTTATCTATTTTTATTTTAACTAGCAGATCAAACCGTAACCGTTTAACAGCAATATTATTTTTATACAAAAATATTACATATTCCATGCCAAAATTAGTTGAACACTAGGAATCACCTCGGTTTCATTCTGTTTGTCAGTCGGGGACAATTTTCCCATAGACTTTTTTAGAAGGTGATTGAAAATCGTCAATTTTGTGAATAACAAATTTAAAATTTTGGACATAACATATTATTTTTCGAGGAATTATTGAGATTATCACCTAAAGCGTCAGTTAAAAGTTCTGTGAGGCAATTTGCTAATCCACTAATTGCATTCGGAATTTAAAATAAAATCAAACCTGCGTAATATGAAATAATATCCACCTATGTGGAATAGCTATTCTGCAACAATCTTTACTGTACAATGCATCACGCTCGGCGAGATCTCATGGGATATCACTGAAGTGATTACACGCACGAGTTCGCCATTAATAGTTCCGTATTACTTTACGGCTTAGGATCGCTAAGCGCATGCCGTGGCATGTTCCACCTTCATTTCACCGACTTACCGTTTCGCTGATTCATAGTTTCGACTTTCATACGCTGTTTCGTGCATTAAGGTTAATTCTGAGGAAATTAGATGTACAATCAATATTAATAATGTTTATAAACAAAAGTTCAAGGTAATAATACTGACGCCACTGTTGAAGTTAGGCTCCTCAATCTAGATACTAAACACCATTTTATTTTTGCACGCATTTCATATTTTAACTTATTTTAAAGTTAAAATTACAGTCTATTTACGTCCCACAGCTGGGCTTTGATTCTTACTAAGGATATATTTAGATGTCTATGGGTCACATCCATTTCCTATCAGATGAGCTGTGTGCTCGTTTGACCCCCGTATTCTACAAAAAAATTATATACACATATACACCCAATGATAATGTACATACATACAGCTTAAACCCCTACCTTGTGGTGGCAAAATAAGATAATCCACCACCCCATTGCGTCTTGTGGGTGACATGAAGAGCGACTAGGTATAAGATATGCCAAATGGATCTCATGGCTTCTTAAAGATGGCAGTATAACCATCCTGTTTACGCTAGACGTAAAATATTCAGATATCATCTTCTGGATATATATTTTTTATTTTATAGAATAAGGGTTACAAACGAGCACACAGTCCACCTAATGGGAAGTGGATGCCCATAGACATCTACATTTATCCGTGATTAAGAATCAAAATGCAGATGCGTTGTCACCCCTGAGGACTAAGATGGAATGCCTCGTTTCCAGTAAAAAGGGTCTCCGGGTCTCTACACTCACCATACAAAACACAGCAGCATTAAGCTGCTATTTTACGCTGGTATTCTGTGAGAGCGTGGTCCTTCTCCGGTCGAGCCGACCCATTAGTGCTACAACCATATGTAGGGTGGCTCTACTATGTGATCGCCTATCTGCCTGCCACGCGTGGCAATTAGGACAAATCGTCTCTGTAATGAGAGATGAACATATCCATCAGTGCTCTGTTATATGCTGGTAAAGAGTACTGAGTTACAGATAATTTATACATATAGTTAAATATCAAACAGTTTTTTGTCTGTGCGTTTGTGCCCGATAATCAACACAATGGCTGAACTTTTTAACCCCCGAAGCAAACAGAGAGGTGTTATATGTTTAACGTGTGTATCTGTGTGTCTATGGCCCGTATTAATAAACGATGCTCAGCTCAAGTACACGCGCTTGAGTACAATCTTGAGGTTATGATCTTATTAATAAACATATCTCAAGATGCGGTTTAGGTTTACGATATCAGTTGAGTGCCACACTGATTAATAAACGAAACTCGACTCTCAAGTGTATATACTTGAGTGCAAGTCACAGAACACTATTCCTAAGTACAGCGTTTTGAGATACTGTTTTTATGTGTTTATTAATTAGCAACGATCTTCAGATGTCAGCATCATTTCGTAATGAGGGCGTATCAAATGATTACGCACTTGAGTTCGTCGTTGAGTAACGTTTATTAATACGGGCCTTAGTATCTGAGTGTCTGTGTGTCTATCTGTGGCATCGTAGCTCCTATATGGATGAACCGATTTAGATTTAGTTAGTCTTGTTAGAAACGTGACTTGATCGAGAGTGTTCTTAACTATGATTCAAGAAAATCTTTTCAGCCGTTTGAAAATCATCAGCTCCTTTTGTTTCGTTTTTTTTTTTAATTTTCAATTTATGTTATTGGATGTAGTTTTACTCATTTATTGAAATAAACTTGGGCTAAAATTTAGCATTTATTTCATTTAAATCGGTTTACAAATAAAAAAGCCAAAATTTCTTATTGGCCTTTCCTAAAATCGCCTTCTATAAAACCCTCAGGAACAAAAGATGATCGATTCTGTCAAGGCGCCACCACACGGCGCCCAGAAAAATGTGAGAAAAGACATCTTAGTCAAGTAGTGTAAGTATTAGCATCAAATGCTATAGTTAATTATAAAGTAATAAAAAGTGATTTTTTTAAAAATTATGCATTAAAAGAGCCAATCGTTTTTGGGCACACTAGAAACTTTAACGTAACTTAATTTTATTATACATAAAAAAAGTTACCAATTTATTATAGTAAACGGCCTAAAGATTTTATGAAAATGTAACCGGAATCATAAAATCTGAAATAAAAAGTTCTTTTGATATTTGTGAATTGGCTAATTTAATATGAAGAAAAAAACCGTATAAAGAAGAACGAACTACTAAAAAAATTTTTCATCAACCTTAAAGTACCTATAAATACTGAATGTACCTACAACTTTCTTTTATACTATTAATTATTGACCAGAGCACTATTTTAACTTATAATACCGGTGAAAACTACTAGAAAATCGCTTTTAGTTTGTTTTTAGGTTATTTATTTATTTATTTATTTATTTATTGCACCAACAAAGTACACACTATTACATGCAAAAATATCAGAAAAGAAAAGAAAAAAAAAAGAACATACAAGTGCTACTTCAATTATAGGCGCAAACAACATTCTCTTAAAGTCTCGTACATTAACTTACGTTGAGAAGCAATTTAATTTATTTATATTAAAATGTATGCATTAATTATAAGGAAGTTATTATACAATTAATTAATTTATTAGTACTATTAACAACAAAAATAATAAAATTTTATCAGTGCATTACATTTAACTGTGTCAAGAAGAACATATTATTTAAAAAGTAATAAGTATAAAAACATCAATTAAAATTTAAACAAGTCGAAATGTCATTAAAATAAAAATTTATATTATGATTCAAAATTAAAATTGAATGTAAAAATAAAATAACACTCACACATATTTTAATTTAAAATTACATAATAATCGAATTATTCTGTTATAACTTGAGCTGCAAAACTTTTAAATTGTGTTAAGGAGTTTGAAAAATATCTAGCTGAGAAAATCCTTTTCAGTTTCACTAGATATAGAGTTGTGAATGATTGTAACTCCTCATCGCTCTGTTTAATGGAGCATACTGACCCAGCTTTGACTTAGCTGAATTACTTTTAAAGGAGGTTTCTTAAGTCTGTGTGGCTTTCTAGGTATAGCAATATTTACTCGAGATAAAAGATCAGGGGTGTCAAAATTTCCATTTATTAGCTTATACAGAAACATGACGTCAAGTAGTTCCCTACGATGTTGGAGTGATTTGAGGCGAAAATGTAGTAGTCGATCGTTGTAGCTTGGGGTTTCTTGGCTAAGTTGCAACTGTAAGACAAATACCATAAAAATCGCTTTTGTACACTCTCTAAGCGTTTGATATATGTACCGTAGTGCGGATTCCATACAGTACTGCCATATTCTAACATACTACGTACTAGGCAGTTATATACCGTGATTTTTGTCATGGGATTCCTAAATTCTTTACAGTTTCGAAGAACAAAGCCCAACATTCTAAGAGCCTTATTTATAATATTGTCAATATGAATGTTGAAGCGTAGTTTGCTGTCAATGATGACTCCTAGGTCTCGAATGTGGCCAACCTCTCTTAGCGGCGTATCATTGATATGATAGAATCTGGTTAGTAAGTGTCTCTTTCTGCTGAATCGCACTACTTGGCATTTGTCAGAATTCATGCTCATTCCGTTCTCAGTACACCACATCGCTAAATTATTTAAATCCCTCTGCAGTAATAATGCATCATCAGATGAATTAACTATTCTATATAATTTTAAGTCGTCGGCGAACATTGAGAATTTAGAGTGCTGAAAACATTTTCCAATGTCATTGATGAAAATGTTGAAAAATAAAGGACCTAAGTGAGACCCTTGAGGTACTCCGGATTTAAGGTATTTAAGTTATTGTGAGTATTCCCGTTAGATACGGTAAAACTAATATTACTATTATAATCTAATGGTTTTAAGGAATAAATCGACATGTTTTTTTATTAAGTTACACCTGGTTACGGTGGTGGGCCCATTCTCAATACAAAAAGAAATTGTCTGCTTTGATTAATATTACACGTTTTTTCTTCATATTTTCACATTGTAATCTGATTCTAAACTGTGTTCAAAATTTCAAGTTTAGCTCATCGAGAAGTTAGTTTAAAATCAATCACTAAATGAGAACCAAACAGACATACAAGAAAGTCAGTTAAATAAAAACGTGACAAAGTAGAAAATGGGCTAGCCAACCAACCAACCAGCTAAATTCCATTCAAATATATTGTTTTATCTCTTTACGCGGCGTTCGCTCGTGAAATTCATCAAAACGGAACCGATGATCGGCCCAGACAAATAACGATCTCCTCACGCTGACGGATATTGATAGGAATCGTCGGATAATTAATCCGTTGGCGCATCGCCGGCGACGGTCACAAATCACACAGCGTCGGCATCGACCGCCCTTAATCTAATTCATTAGCTTAATTAAGTTAATGCTCAATGCACGATTAGACCACACGAGGAAAAAATAATTATTAGTGTAATTTCAAAGAAAATGGATTCTATTTTTAAAAATTCATTTGTATTGAATAAAAGACACTTTACGGATTTGATCGCGGTAAGCTTGGTTTTTTATTTTTGAGCTCCAAACTGTTATTTTAATATAATATAGATTTTTTTTAATTTATCATGCAACATGTAACAAAAACGCTGTGTGGTCGCGTCAAGCTCGTTATCAGAATCATTATTCAAGCTTTTATACGTGGTAGAGCCATGCTGCAGCTATATTAATTCTAGAGTTGTAGCACGAATGGGTCGGCTCGAACGGAGAAGGACCACGCTCTCACAGAATACCAGCGTAAAATAGCAGCTTAATGCTGCTGTGTTTCGTATGGTGAGTGTAGAGAACCGGAGACCCTTTTCACTGGAAAAGGGGCATTCCATCTAAATCCTCACGGCTGACAACGCATCTGAATTTTGATTCGCAAACGAGGATAGATGTAGATGTCTATGGGCCACAGCAACCACTTACAATCAGGTGGACTGTGTGCTCGCTTGTCGCCCTTGTTCTATAAAAAAACAAAAGCTTATATAAATAATTTTACTTCAACTCGACCGTAAAAAAAATATTCAAATTGTATGTGGTTGGATCACCTCTTACTGGCAGGCGCATCGGTAAAGCGGGATCTTTGACAATAGTCTTATTCGCCGCCCAATGCAGAGGCCTCCGTATTGTCAGTTTTTTCATGACAACGAGGAAATCTATTTTAGTCCTCAGCAGTGACAGTGCATCTGCATCTGCATCTTGAATCTTATTAGATGTTATATGAAGATTTCTTCTGACGACAATATTCATTTAGACGATAATAGACTGTATTCACATTTTTCACACTTATTTATTAAAAAAACCTAGATTTACCGTATAAATGAAAGGCCATTTAATATTGCTAAATATGAGAAAACAGGCGACTTCCTATACTGTGATTAATTTACAAGACTATCCAATTAGAAACAGATTATCTATAAAGCAATTACGACTATCGGTTTACTATCGCAATGATATCTCTCGATTGTAGATCATAAGAGCGGACGCTATAATAATTCAAACGCTGCAAATGCGTACATGGAGTTAACAGTGATGTGTTTAATTACGCCATTACAAATAAATATAATAAGTATTTATATAACACAATATATAGGCTTTTCTATGTACACAATGGATTTTTGTTCGAAATCATAAATATTATTGTTTTTTTTATAGGATAAGAGTGACAAGTGAGCACACAGTCCACCTGACGGTAAGTGGTTGCTGTGGCCCATAAACATCTACATCTATCCTCGTTTGCGAATCAAAATACAGATGCGTTGTCAGCCATGAGGACTAAGATGAAGAGAATCGAATGCCTCGTTTCCAGTAAAAAACCACCATACGAAACACACCAACAGTAAGCTGCTATTTCTATTTTACGCTGGTATTCTGTGAGGGCGTGGTCCTTCCCCGGTCGATCCAACCCATTTGTGCTACAACTATACAATTAATATAGCTGCAGCATAGCTTTACCACGTTTAAAATTTATAGTTAATTAAAGTTATATATTTCATTACCCGAAACCAAGAATATTGATGCTATATATTAAGGTTTTAGCTGCTCCTCGTTGGTTTAAAACTCTTACATTGGCTTTTAGCAAGATGCAAAGAAGTTGTGTTTTATAGAGCAAGATAAACATCTTTGCAATATCTTTGTGAGCAAATCCTCACCATGGCATTTGTCTTTAGAATAACAGCTTTCTAAATATATTCCTAACGGACATTGGTAGATCTAGGTTAGGGAGATTATCGTTAACTTTTGAGGCATTATTCCTGTAGTTTAGATAATGAGGGGAAGGACTCCTATTTCATCCACAACGTGTGTGAAGCCACGTTTATCTCACTTCTTCAGCAAGCGGTATTTTGTCTTTTTTTCCATAATATATTGCTAAATATTATGTGAATTGGGAACGCCCACGTCTAACAGACAAACGCGCTTCCTCTTTTTATAAATTATTATAATATCTGGCCGATTATGGGGAACTGACTGATCTGTTATACCGTGTAGTGGCGGATGTTGAATATCTACTACCCCATATCATCCCGTGGGTGTCGTAAGCGACAGAGTCTTTTACTTTGACTTGCCAAGTGTGGCAACTATGGCAAATATCCCCCCTATGGGGCAATCTATGGGGGACGCATATGTTCAGCAGTGGACTTAAATAGGCTGTAATGGACTGATCTGTCCCAATACAGTAAAATGTTGTCATTTTCCAGCACGAGAGTATGGGAGTATTTCCAGTATGGGTCATCAGTCATCACCCTTCAATAGTTATTTTCGGGTCAGTGCCAGGTGGATTATTTTGGCGACATCGTGATGACGCCGAGTGTATTCTCATGCAGCAGGAGTCTGGCACGTACCCAAGATATATGCTGGATCGTTTCAAGTTTTTGATAGCACCGTCTGCATAGACCGTTTCGACATTTGTTTTGTGTTTTGTGTTTTTTTTTTTTTTATAGGATAGGGTGACAAACGAGCACACAGTCCACCTGATGGTAAGTGGTTGCTGTGACCCATAGACATCTACATTTATCCTCAATAAAGAATCAAAATGCAGATGCGTCGTCACCCGTGAGGACTAAGATGGAATGCCTCTTTTCAGTAAAATGAGTCTCCGGTTCTCTACACTCACCATACGAAACACAGCAGTGTCAAGCTGCCATTTTACGCTGGTATTCTGTGAAAGCGTGGTCCTTCGGTCGAGCCGACCCATTCGTGCTACAACTATACTACTAATATAGCTGCAGCATGGCTCTACCACGTACAAATTTCGTCAAAATCACCCGATCCTGTATTGCTATCATAAATACCTTAGTTTTTGCAAACAGTTTCCAGTTAGTAAATCAAATATTTAACATGAGCGTAATCTTCACATGCGTCTGAATTTTCGTACGGACAAATCGTGAACAACATAGTTCGGTCGCAGGCGGTAAGTGAGGAGCAAATTGAGGGTAGGTAAATTTAAGGGAAGACGTTTGCGGATGTTGCCCGAAAATCTTCACAACCGGCACCCTCTTGTGGTCGAAAGCAAAAGAATGTGGAAATAAAATCAGTTCCAGTGGTGATCCGAAACAAGATTGTACTCTTGTTGAGAAGAGACGTCGGTCGAGACCCGTCTGTAACCAGCGTGGGACCGCCAAAATAAACGCGAGTACAACTCTGCGTGTTGTGGAGCCAACCATACAGCTCTACGTCTCCCGTTTGGACAAAAGTACGTCGGGAGAAGACGTCCTGCGTTTCGTGGAGGAACGAAGCCGATGCCGCAATGAGGATCCGATCTCTATACATTTGCAGCGTCTGGAGTCTCGAACTAGGAAATAGGTCAAAGAACTTCAAATCCTACGTACTCCAGGTTCCTGCAAAACACAAAGAGACATTCCTCGCTCCCGATTTCTGGCCCTCTGGGGTAGTGTTTCGCCGATACAGGGACGCGCCAAAGAAGAAAGTTCCCTAAATAGTGTTAAGTTATGTCTATATTTTATATATATTTTTAGGTTGAGGTATATATTGCTATGGGCCAATGTTTTTAATTTTTAAGTCCTTGATGCCTGAAATAAAGTTATTGTATTGTAAATGCATTAAACAGTTCCTCACGGCGCAACCAATTAGTTGATGTTGCTGCGTCGTTTGTAATATAAAATAAGTTGAAATAATTCATTAGGTGGTAGGATTCCATTTCTACCGGCGAGCCCGTCTGGGTAGATACCACGATTGTACCTATTTCTGATGCTAAATAACAGTGCTTGCACTGTTGTGTTCCGGTCTGAAGTGTACAGAGTAATTACAGTATAATTACAAGTTGTGAGGCATTGCATTTTCGTCAGAGTTGACAACACATCTGTAGCCATCTTTGTGAAATTAGCAGGTGTCTATGGACCGCAGCAGTCACTTACCATCAAGTGGACTGTAAGTTCATTTGTCACTTCAGTTTCATAACACAAAAGAAAATGCGACAAAATCCGTTTCTATTCAGTTCAACATTCGAACATTTGTTGTCATCATTAAAGTAAAATTAGATTGAACCAATCAATTATATTTGCATAAATATTGATCCTGTCTAGATTGCAATAAGGAAACCATGACCGCCTGTAAGTTTGTTACTTGTTACTTTATTGGCTACACGTATTTCAAGCAATTTGTTTGAAGTAGTCAATTTAAGTTACAGCGTATATACTAATTATTAATGCCACTGCTAAGCACAGGCCTACTCTTATTTCTGACAGGTTTATAGAGCAATAAGTCCACCGCGCTAATCAAATCAGTGTTGGCCACTTCACATAACTTTGAAATATTATTATTCGTCAGACATACAGGTTTCCTTACGGCGTTTTTTTTCTCTTTACCCTTAAGCACGTGTACTCAACGTGTTAGAGCCACGCTGCAGCTATATTATGGTTGTAGCATGAATGGGTCGGCCCGGCCGCGGTAAGACCCCGCTCTCACAGGATACCAGCGTAAAATAGCAGCTTATTGCTGCTGTGTTTCATGTGGTGAGTGTAGAGAACCGGAGCCCTTTTTTTACTGGAAACGAGGCATTCGGTTCTCTTCATCTTAGTACTCAAGCGTGATAACGCATCTGCATTTTGATTCTTAATTAATTAAGGATAGATGTAGATGTTAATGGACCACAGCATCCACTTATCATCAGGTGGACTGTGTGCACATTTGTCACTATTACTCTATAAAAACTAAACATGATGAGTCAACATAACGATTTCTTATATTTACGCGAACACTACACATTGAATAAAACTACTTTTACGGATTATATCGCGTTTAATAACTTATTTTTATTATTTCCCGGCGTTTCGGGTGCTTTACAGCACCCATGGTCACGGGTGCGTAGATCGGACCAAAATTAATAATAAAAAAATCTGAAGGTACTCCAGATTAACTCTGACATCGGGACGTCAATCACCTCAGTCCTCCGTGACCATGGGTGCTGTAAAGCACCCAAAACGTCGGGTATTAATAAAATAAGTTATTAAACGCGATATAATCGGTAAAAGTAGTTTTATTCAATGATGAGTCAACATTTAAAACTGCAATTAACAATTTCATTAGTTGCAAGCTGGGATTGTACCTGGGTTACACTCACGTACTGTGAAATTTCTGCTCAGTCCCTAAACAACCACAGCTCTTTACTAAGTACACGTCAACAATACTTAATAACGAGTCGACTTGTACACCGATTTGTAATCAGTAAGTCTTGCGCACTCGCCACGCTACGCCATGTCTTCACCGTGTTATCTTAAAATAAATATCTCACATTGTCAGCCAACAGATTTGAAAGTCCTGTTCGGGCACACACAAAGATATCTCTAAATTATGATCGGCGGCTCGGTCGAGACTATCTCTAATTAACATCGCATCGGCTAGCAACTGATCGATGACTGCAAGCACTCCTATTCGTTACTGTACATTCGTTTTATACGCCGAATACTTTTTAATTGACAGTCCTGATTAGAAACAGTTTTACGAGGATGTTCTAATGTGTCCCCGTGGCCTTTGACATCACAGCTTGTGTTAGTCTACGGATGGCGTTACGGAAGAGATTTCCCACAAGTGGTCGTCGAGATAAATAAAACTCGGGTGTACTGTGTACGCCGAAACGATTTATTAATTCAACGAAATGTTTAGACTTTGAGTTATTAAAAAGTAAATTCAATTATTTGTTAATTTAATATAATTCCTTCTATATTGTTGGGAAAAGTTGTTGGTGTGGAGGGGTCTAACTTTTTTCTCTCTTTTGCTAATTTTACCTGCACAAACCCTGCAAAAAACAGACAAGGTTCTGACAAGTGACTGAAGGCGAAAAATTCTGGATTACCAGCACAGCCTCTTTAAAATATTTTGTCGCAAATTGAAGTTTTATCTCAGTGTTAAGATTTTTGAAGTCTTTGGTTAGATTAAATCAGATCTTTTCTCGGATGGAAGTAATGTTCAGTACGATCTGTGATCCGCTACGCAGTTATATTGCATACATTTTTTATATATTGTACATTTTTTTATTTTTTTATTTATACTTTCATGCACAAAGTAGTACATTGGCGGACTCTATGCCATAGGGCATTCTCTCCCAGTCAACCAATAGGCTAAACAAAAAAAGATAGACATGTAAGAGGCGGTACAGTAATAATCAAGATATTTTATTGTTTTTAGGAAAACTTGCAGTTATTTTCAATCAATTGTTTTTATTCACTTATGTAGAAATTAACCATTACAAACTTTACACATCATGTAGAATAAAATAAAAATGATTTTATTCATTTATATATAAATAATTTATTAATTAATATAAAATAATAACAATAAAAACATATACATAACAGTGATTCATCTATCTTTGTTTTCTTATCATTTTTATACTCGTAATATAGTAAAAAGGCCGGCTTAAATTCCATCATCAGCTTATTAATAGAACTAGCAGACAATTATGTTCGATTTCTAAAAAAACCTGTATTGATCATGAGCTGTTATGATCCTAGCGATAATACCTTGGTCATAATCATAAAATTATATTATCATCGATTCTTGAAACGTCTGATAAATTTCAGATTAACCTGACGCACGAAAGTGGAAAAACTGAATTACAAAATTCCATAAAAATTCATACATACAAAAATACATTATGTCCTGTCCACCAGACCGAATTTCAAACACGTCAGCCAGTCTAATCGGAGACTAGATATCTGCGCAGAACAGGATTACAGTGCACGAGTGTGTACGCAAGCACAGGTGCACTTTCTATTCCCTCACTCTCATAGTCGGCATGCTGGGATGGGACGGCAATCCGGCATGACCGAAAAGAGATTAGGCGTAGCATCAAGGGATTTACGTGCTTCCCGAGGCACGGGGGTGAACGACCGCCAATTTCCTTCTTCCATGCAGCTATTAAGTCTTTATTGACACAAAACCCAGGACCACATGATCGTTTTACAACCTCTAAACCAACAAGATAGTCAATACATACATACTTTCTTTGTGGCATTCCTTGGGGAAGGCCTATGTTTAGCAGTGGACTTGTGATGGGCTGTAATGATGATGATGATGATGATAGATACATACATACATACAGATGAAGCTAATAAAAGCATGTTAAAATAGAAAACTCCTTGTGGCATTCACATAGTTTCACATTGGATTTATTCGTTTGTATGTATTTAGAATTTAACTACACAAGAAAAATAATTTGTGTCTTATTTTCGTACTTTGTGAGAGCTTAGTATAAAAATGTTAGTTTATAGTGTATACAATCAATAATTATTGTTGAATTTCTAGGCATTTTGGACGCTAGCTTTAAGATTAAGGAAAGGCTGAAATAAACGAAAGCTGCAGTGCTTTTTTTAATATTATGATACTGGTTTCTTCAGATGAAAAAGGAGGGTGTAACCAACCCAGTGTAGTGGCGGTATAAGAATATCCACTACCCTATATCATCCCGTGGCTATCTGAAGAGGTGACAGAGGGAAACTAATCAGGAGTTGGGCAGCAGCGTCTTCCTAATAACGACTAAAAATAAAAAAACTCAAATCCTAAGTTTCGACGACAAAAAAGTAAACTCTTTTAAAATAATATAAAAAAAACTAAACCTCATCCACATTTCTTCATTTGAATACAAATAAAAATACAAATGTATACATCAAGATTACAACTCAAGATAAGCTATACTGACATCGATAGCATATCAAAATGCGGCATTGTTACCTATGGTCAATGAAGGGATCGACTACATTGTCCAGTGGGGTAGGGGCGGTGATGGAGGGTTAATTGTATTTTACAAATAAGCTATTAATGTCATTGTACATCAACCCCTATGGCTAATTGTACTTAATAACTTATAACTTAGTCCTGTTGAACATAAAGAGCGATATGTAACGAATAGTACGCGATTTTAAAGCTTATGATCACCAGATGTAAAATATTATCTAAGTCTACGTGATAGAGCCATGCTGCAGCTATATTAGTAGTATAGTTGTAGCACGAATGGGTCGGCTCGACCGGGGAAGGACCACGCTCTCGCAGAATACCAGCGTAAAATAGCAGCTTAACACTGCTGTGTTTCCTATGGTGAGTGTAGAGAACCGGAGACCCTTTTTACTGGAAAAGAGGGATTCCATCTTAGTCCTCACGGGTGACAACGCATCTGCATTTTATTCGTAATCAAGGATAGATGTAGATGTCCATGGGTCACAGCAACCACTTACCATCAGGTGGACTGTGTGTTCGTTTGTCACCCTATCCTATAAAAAAAATCTAGAGAAGTAACTGGAATCAGCATTAATAGTGCGGCGTTGTAAGAATATCTACTACCATCTATATATATATATATCCTAGGTATCGTAAGAGGCGTCAGTGGAAAACTGAAACAAGAGATGGGCAGCAGCTTAATATTCCCGATAAGAAATCAAAATGACTAACCCGCCTGCCAAGCGTGTATAATTTTTGTTACATTTTTTGCAAAATATTACATAAATATACATATATAATGTGTATTATAAATGAATATTTTTATAAACATTTATAAGTGTACAGCTATAACATTTCAAGTTTTGCAGTGTGATATCGCCCTAATGTAATTACGGCTTTGTGAAAGGACATTGGGAAGCGACAAGTGTTCATTAAAAAGCGTGTATTTGCCCTTAATTAAACCACCGCAGATCTACAGCTGCGTCCGCAACCCACACAAGTATACTCTGGCACACGCACATTCACTATCAACGAAAACAATGTCGTGTAACTTTTTTTAAACAAAACAGACCCTCGTTCATCGTTAAGCCTCTTTGTTGTAAAAATGTTTAAGTAACCGTGAAGTAAGACTTTTTTAATTATCTGTTATTTGATCATTTGGATTGAATTAGACAAATCACTTTCTGACATATTATAATGTATGTTGTTTTAGTATAATACATTGCATTGCACTAGCTGTCCCGTTAAACATTTTTCTGCACTTTTCGGTAGGTGGCGCTATGAGTCTCTTTACGAATTAACTCCGGACTATTTAGAGCGTGGATAAAAAAATATTAATATTTTTTTCTAATTAAATTTAAAAACATCGTATTCGTGTGAATTTCGGCAAAACAGTATAATATATAGAATAGCTCCGAACTACCTCTCGGAGCGTTGGCCGTTCCCCGAGCCGAACACCTTGCCCGGTGTGAGATCTCCCCTTTTCCAACGGCCAATTTTTTTTACTTATTATAGTTGCTTTACATTATCTTAGTGCTTTAGGAGAGCACATCAGTAACACTCGAATGCGAGTGCATTAGTTACACTCAAAACAAAATAAAAAGCGATTCTATATAACTTTAGTAGAAAGACGAGAATCGTATAAAGCGAGTGGACTAATCACTGAAAGCTACTCTTTAGAAGCGTGTAAACACGTTTTTACTAATATAATACTCTTTTAAAACACTGTCCTAGGCCCGTATTAATAAACATTACTCAACAACGAACTCAAGTGCGTAATCATTTGATACGCCCTCATTACGAAATCAGCATCTCAAGATCGTTGCTAATTAATAAACACATAAAAACAGTATCTCAGAACGCTGTACTTAGGAATATTGTTCTGTGACTTGCACTCAAGTATACACACTTGAGAGTCGAGTTTCGTTTATTAATCAGTGTGGCACTCGGCTGTTATCGTAAACCTAAACCGCATCTTGAGATATGTTTATTAATAAGATCATAACCTCAAGATTGTACTCAAGTGCGTGTACTTGAGCTGAGTAACGTTTATTGATACGGGCCCTAAAGACTGAGATAAGTGAACTGGCCATAACATGAAGGATAATTAACTTTACATGTCTTTAAAATACTTACACATGCACGTTTCCGGTTATGTCATTAGAATACTAACCTCGTAACCTATTCTTTAAAAAAACATTATTGGAACGAAGTTCCTTATCGCACGGTACGAATTTGGCGGATGGGGGCTAGGCGAGAAAAATTTAAGATTTTTCCGTCACGACCCCCTTTCTATAGTCCGAGCGAGACGGAATAATATCCATCTCACTCGCACTTTTTCTTATCTTGCCGTGAAATAAATATTATTTTAAATGACGCTTCATTTAATAGACGCTAGTAATTAATTTATTTGTATTTGTTAATCAATAATAATATACTACAAAAAAAAACTCGGTTCCAACCGAGTGTTCCACGACACTCACGCATATTTTTATCTTATAAAAACTTTATTGTCCCTAACACAAGAATTTTTGCCTGTACCTGGAGGCATATTATATAAATAAATTGCACGTAGACAAACATTCAGATCCGAAACTATTGTTATTTGTAGGCCATAGAAACATTTTATCCGTGTAGGATTTTAACCCGCAGTCCCGAAGCGCCGCAGCCAAACGGCATAACCACTGAGCTAACAATTCGTCAACCCAGATAAATATCTCAAAATTTACCATTAATTTTAAATAATGAAAAGTGGTAAAATTAAAGATTTAGTACAGCCTACTTCAATATAAATTATTAAGGATAACTCAAAACCGCTGGTCAGACCTTGATCAACCACACGAGAAGCACTAGCTTTTAAATAAAAATAGAATTATCAAAAGCGGTTCACCAAGTAAAAATCCTTTTGAAGTGGGTTTAAACTGCAACAAAATACTTACAATAACTCATCAGAAGATAAGGATCGAACGGACAAAGATCTAAAGGAAATGTCCCGTTCGAGTGATTGCAATACACAAGAATACTGTTGTAAAGGAAGATCGAAATGAACCGCATAGAAGTGTCATTGCCGTGATGCCTGAAGTAGGTTGCGTCCCGCCGGAGCGCGTTTTTACACAAGATCAACGTCGCAATTAAAATTCACAGCGTGCTGTATGTAATTGAGACGCATAGTTGGGATGCTGCGGTGAGACCGGTTCCTCCCTAGTACAGAAAATATTATATTATTTATGGAATTTAAAAGACACGAGATCCTTATCAATGAATAGTGATCAGATGGTGACAGATTAAAACATTGATATAAATAATAACACGAACATTTACAAGATGGTAGATGCCTCGTTTCCAGTAAAAAAAGGGTCTTCGGTTCTCTATATTCACCTTACGGAACACAGCCGCATTAAGCTGCTATTTTACGCTTGTATTCTGTGAGAGCTAGGTACAATCATAATATAGAGCTGTAGTGTGGCTCTATTACGTTAGCTCTACTACTATAAATGCATACATTTTTAATAGTTTAAATTAGTGCTCCTTTGTCACCCTTACTCCCTTTCTGCCTTTATTTCATGGGAAAATGCCAACGCATACCAGCCTCGCGGGGGCAAGGACGGGTTATGTTGGACTCACACCAACTAAAACCCCATGGTCTTCCACCTTCGCCGCATGTTGGTAGGGCCACAGGAACGCTTTCAAAATTACGATTGATGTTAAGTGTGATGTGTTCCCATTTCCATCCATTACACCCTTCAAAAGTCTACTGCTAAACAAGGAATGCCAGCCTCCCCCAAGGATAAATAAATTTTATAGCAGTAAAGAAATGGAATGCCGCTAGATTAAAGGCAGTTTCGCCGTAGTAGAACCAGTGCAGTGTGACTTACATAGGCCAAAGGATCAGTAAACTGTGTAGTGGCAATGGGCCGGCCATATCGCTCAAAGAACCGACAACCTGAGAGGCTGATGGAGGATGTAAAGTTCTCGAGTCCTTCGCCTTCTATACGATCCATACGGTACTTTTCTTTTTCAGAATTGTGGCCTATGAAGTGAGTCTTATTGCAAAGACGACTCCTCCTCGATGACCGTATATAGGTCTAATAATACGAAATTAGCCGTGTAGTGACGTCGTAAGCTAATATACTACCCTATAATATCATTGCATGGGTGTCATAAGAAACAACAGAAACTGAAACAGGAGTTGGGCAGCAGCTCCTTCCTAATAACAGTTCAGAACATATTAAATAACTGCGGTTGCCAAACCGTCTGCGTAGCTTCACAACTATGAAAAATGTTTCTCTTATGACGCTATCTATGAAAGAGACCTATGCTCAGCAGTTGATTTTTGATAGACTGTGTGAAAGTTAAGAAATGAAATTAAAAAAAAATATTAAAGAAGTAACTAAAATGTTTAACGTACCAATTCATTATTTAACTCTTATTCATAGACAAATTAAATCTGATAATTTTTAATTATTACATAATTAGGTACAGACAAATATTATGTTTTACATAATTACTACCATTAATGAACCGTCGAGTGAATGTTATATATGGCAAGAAAATCTAATTAAAATTATAAAATAAGCAGCAAAGCTTACGTCAGGTATTCAGTCTTACATTTATTCACCCAACGCTAGTGACTGAAGAAGAAATTCTTATCGATAGTGTCGATAATTAAATTGAAAAATTGTCAACGACACCGTACAAATTGGGCACCGTGATAATGACAAAGCACGACCGTCGGAGGTGACGAGATAGGGGATAAGCGAGGGCCTTTCGCTTGAAGCGATGGATGGCGCGATAGCGTCGATAATGTGGCGGGCGTGTCGCCGTGTCCTCTCTAATTGAAACATATCGGCGACAAGCCTACAGCGACAGCTACAGACGACCTCATCATTGTCCACACTTGTCCATTAAAGAGACACTCTTTACACGGACGAAAATTTTATCGACTCTCCCGCCTAACAACTTTAAACTTACTTTATGGATAACTTTCAGGTGTGATTAATAGTGAATAAGAAAAGCACTATTTTATTGTTGGTCTGTCACGCATTTAATTAACACCTACGTTGGGAATTGGTTTGTTATAAATGGCGAATGTAGGAGTAGCTTTTTCAACATTAAGTAGATATCGACTTATCATAGTTCATTCAGGGTGGCCAGCCGAATTAATGTGACTCGAGAAAATAACATTTCTAAGATGTATTTATTACTTTTTAGAGTTTCGAAGATAAATGAAGTTGAGTTCCTGTAGTAAATTTGAATTAGTAAGAATTATTTTATTTTTTTATAAACCTGAAGTGACAAACGATGTCCACTTGATGATGGTAAGTGGATACTGCAGTCGATGGACAACTACAACCAACTTAAAACAAAGAAGGCTACAGGTGCATTGTCACCTCTGAAGACTAAGATGTAATTTCTAGTCTGTAATTATACTGGCTCTCTTAATTTCAAATACATAAATAATGATATACCGTTATTGCAGTTTTTGAAAATACTAGTAAATAAGGATTCTACTTTTATTTGAAATTGTCCCAAATTTAATGTAATTTATGGACAACAACTTTTTTGCCTACGGATCGACCTTTACGGATGTGTGCGTGCGCAGTAAAATCAGTTAAAATAATGCATTACCACGCATTTTGAATTTAAAAGATAAAAAGGATAGAATGTTTGAGGTTACTTATTCTGAGCCTGGTTGAAAACTTGTCGAATTGTAACGTTTATTAAACAGGGCCCTGCTCTGCAAATTTGGCCGGTTATAGTAAAATAACCCTGTATAACATCTGCAGCATGAGTGGCTCTTTCTTTAAAGAG
Organism: Parnassius orleans; assembly: GCA_029286625.1. Taxonomy (NCBI): domain Eukaryota; kingdom Metazoa; phylum Arthropoda; class Insecta; order Lepidoptera; family Papilionidae; genus Parnassius; species Parnassius orleans. The sequence continues at coordinate 3,878,722 of JAGSMP010000026.1, read as the reverse complement.
CATGTGTAAATTTTAGCATACCGCTGGTATGTTTCGTATAGTGTCTGGCGAGAATCGGAAACTGTACCAAGTAGGTGACACTTACCATCAGAACTGTGCGTGTTTGTCATCTTTTCTTATTTTTAAATATAATACATTTTGTTTACATTTAAATAAAAAATTACAAATAAAATTACTATAATATTAAAAAGGCAAATTATGTCGTGTTGACTTCAAAGCGGTTAAAAAAGTTGGCAGCGGTGGGATTCGAACCCACGCCTCCGAAGAGACTGGTGCCTTAAACCAGCGCCTTAGACCGCTCGGCCACGCTACCGAATAACAATCCATCTAAAATAAGCCTACGCAATATTTTTCAAAATTTGTGTTGTAGTTATTTTCACCACAAACTAAGTGATTCAATGTCAATAGAACGTTCTATAATTAAAACAATGTAAATGACTCTGATTGTTGTTCTATAAATAAAACAGACAAACGTATGCTAAAACGTAGTGATTATAATATCACTGCTTGTTACTCTTTGGCCCGCAATACTTTATTTTAAAATAGCGACCCGCCCTAGATTGGCCTGGGAATGATTTATTAACATTGCGTTGTTTAGATTTAAGATAATAAAAGACCACATATTTTATCAATGATATCTTTATCGTTTCGTTATCGTTTAAAAAATTAACTTCTTTGGATATAATTTAAAATTAAAAGTTTTGTACAACCGACTTCAATATAAATTATTAAGTATAACTCAAAAACTATTGGTCAGACCTTGATCAAATATGGGACCACATGAGAAGCACCAGCTTTCAAATATAAATAAACAATCATCGAAATCGGTTCACCCAGAAAAAAGTTATGAGGTAACACACATAAAAAAAACATACAGTCGAATTGAGTACCTCCTACTTTTTGAAGTCGGTAGAAAATAAAGTCTACATTACTGCTAGCATTACTGTTCGTGAAGTTTCATTACAATCGGTTCAGCCATTTCAAAGATTAGCCGGACAGACACATGGAAAAAATAATTGTTATTCATGTCTTAATGGCTTGCAACCCCTTGAGCTCAATTTAAGGCATTTATTTCGATATTACAAACAGACACTTCAATTATATTTATATGTATAGATAAAGCGTAAGACGTACTAACTTGTAAGAGACAAAAGTTTTCAAGTCATACAGCCACATATTTCACCAGATTTCGTATAATTTATTTTAAAATTTTATCGAAAAAGTTATATTAAAAATCTTTTTCATAAAATTGATGACTATAAAATACTATGATTAACTAGTTTAGATATATAATGCATTAATTAATAATGTCACATCCAAGGATTATGGTGAAACATTTTATCAAAGTAATCACAGAAAGATAGCAGAGCTGGAGAATACACTATCTAATCTCTTTCTGAGGTTACATAGGTGACAAAAACTTCCAAACACAATTAACTCGTAAACCGGTGATGGGAATTATTATATTCATAATTATTAATTATACATTGTTAAACTCCTGCCCGAGGCGGTTTTTATAGAATAAGGGTAACAAACGAGAATACAGTCCACCTGATGAAAAGTAGACATTATGGCCCATTAGACATCTTCATCTATCCTCGATTAAGAACCAAAATGCGGATGCGTTGTCACCCCTGAGGACTAAGATGGAAAGCATCGTTTCCATTAGAAAACGTCTCCGGTTCTTTATACGCATCATAGGAAACACATCAGCATTAAGCTGCTATTTTACTCCAGTATTCTATGAGAACGTGGCCCTTCCCCGGTCGAGCCGACCTATTCGTGCTACAACCATAATATAGTTGGAGCATGGCTCTATCACGTATAAAAAGTGGTGTGAGAACTTCCAATAGAAGATGTCTATGGGAAATTCTCACACCACTTTATATACGTACTTTTATCCTCAATTAAGAATCAAATTGCAGATGCGTTGTCACCCCTGAGGACTAAGATGAAATGCCTCGTTTCCAGTATAAAGGGTTTCCGGTTTTCTTTATTCACCATACGAAACAAAAGCCTTAAGCTGCTATTTTACGGTGGTATACTGTGAGAGCGTGCTCCTACCCAGGTCGAGCCGACCCATTTGTGCTACAACTAATATAGCTGCAGCGTGGCTCTGCCGACAAATTTTCATTCTATAACATTGTTATATCGTATCTAAATATCATAATATGTAAATTCATAAGAACAAATCATCCATTTTCCATTTCAGCCTATAAAAGTTTACTGCTGATCATACACCTCCCAAATATATTGCTTTATAGGGGACATAAGAATAAATCAATATTATTTTAATTAATTATTAAATAGATTGTATAATGCGAAAGAAAGATTCTCTACTGGCAGCCTCGTACTGCTAAGCGATATGTAGCGCGGCTCCACAAGAAGTGTAGTGTAGTATTGAGGTAGGCCTAAATCAAAGTTAAAAAATAAATCGCATGTATATAAATCTTCCTTAGAGTTGAAAAAATACAAAAATTTGTTTTGATACAATATTAACCTTAAATAAATTAAGAAAAAATTCTAAAAAATGTCGGAGCAGTTGTAACCACAAAGAGATTTAAATTGATAAAGTATCGATACGTAATGAATGAAAATCGTCCGATTATGATTAAAGCACAGCACGTGTCCATATTTCGACCGCGCCTCACTATATTTATACAGAACATCTGATCCGGCGCAGAGGACCAATAAAAATATGATAATTTAAATCATTGAATTCTTCGATACAAGTACGATTTATTTGCATAACATGGATATTTAGATAATAAAGTAAATGAAAAATTATGGCACAGTTACACGACCACCAAGAACTAATAATTGTCAAATCGATACGGCAATTAAAATTGTGTTCATGAATGATATGTGAACAATTTTTGTTAAATGTATTATTGGTTAAATCTGAAATTTTATTAAATAAAGTAACAATTGGGGTCAAAACTATTATCATAATTATCTTTTTTTTATATAGAATAAGGGTGACAAACGAGCACACAGTCCACCTGATGGTAAGTGGTTGCTGTGACCCATAGACATCTACATCTATTTTCGTTTGCGAATTTAAATGCACATGCGTTGTCAGCCGTGAGGGCTAAGATAGAATGCCTCTTTTCCAGTAAAAGGGTCTCCGGTTCTCTACACTCACCATACGAAACACAGCAGCATTAAGCTGCTATTTTACGCTGGTATTCTGTGAGAGCGTGGTCCTTCCCCGGCCGAGCCGACCCATTCATGCTACAACTATACTATTAATATAGCTGCAGCATGGCTCTACCACGTATAAAATCTATCTTAATTTTAAATATACAAATATTTTATCTAAATCAAGCAAGTCACTGGTTGGTGCGACCCAGTTATAAAGTTAGCGAAACTACTGTGTTGAACGGCGTTGTAAGAATTGGCACTACCCTAGATTGTCCGGTGTCTTAAGAGGTGACAGAGGGAAACAAACCAGGAGATGGACAGCAGCGTTTTCCTAATAACAACTAAATAAACTGCGGTTGCCAAACCGCCTGCCAAGCTTGATATCCACCTTATGAGGCTATCTATGGGGGAGGCCTATATTCAGCAGTGGATTTTTTATGGGCTGTAAAGGTACGGAAAATGTAGCGAAACTAGGTATCGCGCCACACGTGACGTCAATTTTTTTCTCTTCGAATTCGTGTCTCGCTATCACTAAAATTGACAGCTCGTTGGAGCAATTACTTCACTTTCGGCAGCGTCGCTCATGGACAGGGGTCAATTTTTTTTTTATCTACATTTAATTCTTTCGGGTTCATGCCGATTTGCAATAATATACCCCAAACCAAGAAAAGGGTTGAACATGGCTGCCCTAATGGAAGTGTCATCAGCAAAAGTATGAAAAAAGTTTTACGTGGTAGAGCCATGCTGCAGTTATATTATGACTGAAGCACGAATGGGTGGGCTTGACTGGAGTTGGACCACGCTCTCACAGAATACCAGCGTATGATAACAGCAATACCCTTAGACCCTACTGGATACGAGGCATTCCATCTTAGTCCTCAGGGGTGACAGTCCATGGGCCACAGTATTCTCGTTTGTCACCCTTATTACATCAAAATACACATGTACTATCCATAAACAGTATGAATATGTTCTTATGCGATTTAAAATATTATTGTGTAATTTCTTTAACCAACCCCTTAAAATTAATTCCATGGTTTTAGTTCGTATAAGAACATAATTACTGCTTATAGATGATACGTGTCTATTTAATATTAATATAATAAAGTATGATAACTAAAGTGAAGCAGACGTATTCATTCAACCCTATTATTGGTTTGTAGTTTACACAACATTATGGAAAAGAAAACAAGAAAGTCATAAAACTTTCTTGTTATTTTTTTGCTTTTTTGTGCATTTTAATAAAAGATCGACGAAGCATTCCAACTTAGTCTTGAAATGAATTCCACCTGTTACACTTTCCTACATTATGTTTAAAACTCTATTTCTATATTTAAGATCAGAAATCAATAAAAAAGGAATCTTTTACAAAGATAACATCTAGTTATTGTAATTAAATGCAATTTTTTAATGTATCGGACACCCAAAATATGTTTTTATCGAAACTTTTGTGACCGAAATCTCCATGGGGCATAGTGAAAAGATCTTTTATCTTCGGATCGTTATAATGTTAGTTGAAATTAAAACTAAAATCAAGGGACATGGTATACATAAAAAGTACGTTTTGGCGAAACCAAACAATATCAAACGTCAAGATCTCGGTCACAAGTTTTCGTATAAATGTAATAAAAAAAATAAAAACGTTATTGATGATTATTTAAAAAAAAAATTTAAATTATAAAAGTATTTTCCCGTACCGGGAATCGAACCCGAGCCTCCTGGGTGAAAGCCAGGTATCCTAGCCACTAGACCATACGGGAGATGGTTATACACAATGAATTTTGTTATCACTTTTATCGTGTTGTTTGTGTAAACATTCAAACGTGTTACCGTAGTGTATATTTATATTAACATGATGCAATTGGATTTCTTAAGACAGAGTATTTTCTACTATCTACTGCTCACTGCCCAACCAGCGTGGAAATAAAAAAAAAAAATTGTTAAACCTGGCTGTGAATCATTTCATCTTAGTTCTCAGAGGTGACGACGCAACTATGGTATGTTTATTTAAATTGGGCAGAACCATTTACCATTACGTAGACAGTTGGTTAGGTTAGTTAAATAATAAAAATAAATTAAAATCAAGTTCCATAATTAAAAATAAGTCGTTATAATTGTACCAACTTATTGCATAAAAACATTTTGAACTTAACAAAGCTTCTGTCCTCTTACTGCCTCCGCGATATACGATAAAAACAATTATGTTGTCCCGGACTTATCGGGCGTCCCAGGTGGCCTACTCCCCTCAACCCTCGTGTCTCTACTAATGGAGGTAGCTGGAGATAATTGGCCATTGATTCGGTATTGTGTGCGGGTTTTCCTCTAATGTCGCAATGTAGGGTTGTGATCTTAGAACACAGCACCTTAATAATGTTTTACTTTAATTTTTTACTATTTTTCAAAGTGAAACTTTTTATCAACGTAGTAGAGAAATTTAGTACGGTATTAAAAAAAAAACGACACGTTTTCTTGTAACGTTTCAACGCCGGGGCTGCATGGGTATACTATTATTTAACCTACTTATGTAATATATAAAATAAGAGAAGAATGATATGTCATAAAGAAGTTTCACTTCGTACGTGTGAACGCAATTACACGCACATTTTTTTGTATTGTGATAATTGAACACACAGTCTCACAGATGGTAAATGAAAGCTGTGGCCCATAGATATCTACGTTCCTTCTCGATTAAGAATTAAAGTCAGATCAATCAGATGAATTGTCACCCTGAGGACAAAGGTCGAATGCCTCGTTACCAGTTAAAGTTTTCTACACTTTACATACAAAATGTAGCAGCATTATGTGAGCTATTTTACGCTGGTATTTTAATTGTCCATGTTCGATAGAATCGTTCCATTGGAGCTAAAACCGGCCGATCTCTTATCTTCGTGCGTTACACGCGAACAATTCTCTTAAAGATTAACACTTTCACTGTCCGGTTTTCAGACACAATAGTAACACAATAGCAATGACCTATATGTACTGCACGGGACAGCGAAAGGGTTAATATTACAAGTAAGTTGCTACTGCAGCCCATGGACAGCCAACTTCAAACAAAAAAGGCTACAGAAGCGTTGTCTCCCGTGTGGACTAAGATGGAATGCCTCACATCCTGTAATAATATACTTCAAACCGGAAGAATGCAGTGCAAGCACAGTTATGCCGCCATAAATAGCAGTGCCTTTTACCTGCTATTTCGCAGCGAAAATGCCTAGGCAGAAAAGAAGTGCTACTACTATTAAAGGAAGTAAAATGTACCTTGTAAGATGTATATATCACAGTCATTAGAAAACACCTACATACCAAAAAACTAAAACCAGAAAACACCAATATCAACAAATAAATTTAATTCAATTTGAAATATAGAATATTTAGAGACGATAGCAGGAGACCCGACGATATGACTTTGGTTGCTTGGGAAAGAGATACTGCTTGCGTTGCTTGCGCTACAACAGTTTTAAACTGTTACGGACTACAGAGTTTCAATATGATTTGCTATGTGATAAACAATAAATATTATTATTATTATTATCTTTTTGATGTTTTTTCATTCGCACATACGAAAACTGTTAATATATCAAGCAACGCGGACGAGGTTACGGGTATCAGCTAGTCTAATATAAAGCAAAATGTTAATCTTAACCATGAACGTTTTTCAATACATAGTTAATTAGATAATTTTTACATAATCAAAATTTCAGTGGTAAATAAAATTTTATTGCCATAAGACTAAAATTTATAGTATTTTTTTTTAAACATTTACGCAGTTAATACATTGCGTATGTACTGATAACTATCAAATAATATAAGAGTTTAAAAAAACTTAAACAACACGCATTGGTCATGAGCTGTGATGATCCTGATAATTATTTTATTATATCCTGGTGATCCTGACCACGATACGAGGATAAAGTTATTAAATTATTGTATTGTCATCGATCCTTGACACGAGTGCAAATTTTCAAGTCAATCGGCCGTCTGCAAGTTGGTGAAAATTACATTAAAAGATTCCGTTTCATAGATAGACAGATACACGCGAAATTAATAAAAGCATGTTAAAAATTCATGCCAATTTATCTGTGCGTAAATCCGCCTAGTAGTGACTATAATATTTTTTTTACTCCAAGTTTTATAATTATTTTCATTACGATGGTAAAAAAATATATTTAGTTTTTATTACGTCCCGCTTTGAGCAGATAAATCCCACCTTTTTTACTAAAAAGGTTTCACAACCTAGATTTGCCCTAAAACATCTGGTGTTAATGAACACTCATTGAATCTTGAATTTTTTTTATAGAATTAAGGAGACAAACGAGCACATATTCTAACTGATGGTAAGTCGATGCTGTGGACCATAGACATCAACATTTATCCTCAATTAAGTATCAAAATGCGGATGCCTTTTCAGCCCTGAGTACTAAGATGGAATGCCTCGTTTCCAGTGAAAATAGGCTCCGGTTCTCTACACTCACCATACGGAAAACAGCAGCATTAAGCTGCTATTTTAATGTGGTATTCTGTGACTTCTACCCCGGTCGTGTCGTACTACAACCATTATAAAGCTGCAGCGTGGCTGTAGCCACATTTAGTTACCATCAGGTGGATTGCGCATTCGTTAGTTACTTGTACAAAACTAGGGACTATTTTGTGAGGTGTTTTATAAAAAAAAGGTAATACTACCTACTTATTAGTGCTCTAGTCATCATCATAACTACAGCGTGCCTCTACCACGCGATGTAAGTCTTCTTTAGAAGTCGGTGCTGAGACATAGTGTGTAGAAGTACTAAGGACATAAAGCCTTGAATTCGGATGTATTATGTGGAATTTATTATTTTTAGTTTTTTTTTGAAATCGGCTTTACTTTTTAATTTATTCAACGTTTTGAGTGGTCTAACAAATATCACAAGCATAAAGTAACAACTTGAATGTTCGCTAAATAGTTGCATTTAAAACTTCATTCCCAATTTGGCCACTCTTAAGGTTGAAGATTTTTTTTTAAGATCACCCTTAAAGTATAAGTTATTAAATGAAGAAAACTTTACATTACAATTAAAATGTCGCGTAACATACCTAAATACCAAAAAAGGCATACAGTCAGAATTGAGAACTCCTCCTTTTTTAAAGTCGGGTAAAATTAAATCTAACTAAGAAAGCGCCCTGAGCACAGCCACCTTAAAAGAATAAATATAAAAATGCTAACTTCATAGCCATAAAGTGCACACTCCTAAAAATATACATGCATAAAACCATAACCTCACATTTTCCCAACTTTTAACATCCGCCCTTTTCGCACAAGGGGTTATTAAAAAAAACTAAAAACCACAATAAAGCAATCTCATTTGAGACCCACTCTGTTAGAATTGCAATGGTTACTGCAACAATAAAACATTGGTCCTTCGAGCCGAGTCGAATGCGGTATTCAAAATGGACGTCAACGCAAAGCTTCAGGTTTCAGACGCATTGTGTTCGATGGCGCGTGCGGAGATCGACCAATCAGAATGCATTGCTTTACTTTAACCCGATAGGTCAGTTTTGTCCACAGAGCGATTGTAATCAATTTCGCGGGCAATTTGTTCCGTCGCGTACGATACGACGGCGATATTATATCTGTGCAATTACTATGTGGCTACTTAATTGTGCTCGAGATAAAGACTGTCGTTGACACAATAAAGCTCTTGGATTACTCAAGTGAAATATTGCTCTTTTAATATCAAATATACCTAATCTTTTTTTATGTTTATAATATTTTTAGTGGGAAAATATTATAGAGATATTTAAATACGTTACGATATTAAATTACCATTTATGTTTAAAAAAATATCGAAGACATGTGAAGTTCGCCAACACGCATTGGGGCAGCGCGGCGGACATTTCCTTGCCATAAAACGCTCCCAGAAATGAGAGAAGGCCTGGCCCAGCAGTGGGACGTATACAGGCTGTTACTTTTTATGTATAGAATGAAATTTTTAAGACTCTGTGATAACTCTATAATTGTTAAAAAGTCAAATACAATTTCAGGACCCCATCTGCCTGGAAGGATAGATAAAGATATCAATAAAAATGAATAGAGCTTTGACAAGTAGCGCCAAGCATTAGAGTAATTAAAAATAATACTTTAGTAAACTATTTTAATTAGAACTATTCAATGCCCCGAGTTCGAACATAAAGCTATAACGAGCTACTTGTATGGAACGCGTAACATGAATTAAAAACATTATCCATGTTAGGCCACTTTTTATCCTACACACTTGTGTTAAGGTACATTTCGATTGTGTGTATATAACGCTTTAATTTCTCGTACAGTAGCGAATGACCTCTTTCACACACTTTGCGCTCGGTAACGCTTAATTCATATTTCATCTAGCAATTATATCTGGCCATTTAAATGCCTCTAGGTAAAATTTAAACCCGTAATTTTAATAGTCTGTTGTTCGGTTCACGTGCAACGGTGCTCTCATCGATTACGACTCATTAAAATCTGGATAATAATCGAATCACATAAAATGTTCAATAGGATATTTTCGTATTCGCAAGATGAGCAAGTAAAATTAATTGTCAATTACTTATGCTATCCAGTTAATATTTAATGGAAAATTGTAATTACTAAATGATTTTATGTTCTAGTTATATGTAAGATGATGCAATTTTCCTGTGAATATACTAAAAGTTGGTTGATGTAAGTTGCTTTCCAATCTACAAGATTTTAATACCATTTTGATGCAAATATGGAAGTTCAAACATTCTATTTTTTTAATAGTCAGAAGTACAGCTTCTACAATAACAAATCTTCAGAGTAATATCAACTAATTCATTACAAATTATAATTTTTTATAGTAGCAAAGATCACAAACAAGCACACAGCCCACCTGAAGGTAAGTAAATGATGTGATCGATACGATAGGCACATTTACATCTGTTCTCCATTAAGAATCAAAATGTATTTGCATTGTCTCAGGCTTAATAATTAAGATGGAATGTTACTTTATCAGTAAAAAAGATTCCAATACACATATTGACACTTAAAACAATTAGCAACAGATATATATTTATGTATTTTTAGGTAGATAAACTAAGGATTAAATAAATAAAAGAAAAAAGAAGATATTAATTAGCTAAGATCCGCGTAAAAATAAAATAATAATATGTGTCTAGCCTATCTTGAAGAGCATTTCCTGCCTTCCCCCAATTGCGTGTACTAATCCTATTACCACTAATCGCAACACTACTACACTAGGAAAGACACTACTGTCAATAACACGATACGTCTTTCGCCTCTAAATGAGGCATCATCGGGTAAAATAGACTCCACGATGGTTCGACGCATGTGAGCGGCGAGCGAAAACAATCTTAGCTAAATTAATTTTTAACATTTTTAGTGTTATGGATTTCCGCAAAGTAACGCCTGATTCTATTAGTGAAGATGATGATGATTACGATGCTCATATCACTTTATAGAATAGATAATTTCACATATTATGGTATTCATTAACAAATACCATCCGACCAGCGCTGGGTATAACATAATGTAGCAAATGTAGTGCAATAACAGAGTCGATCAATTTTTTTACGGAATAAGGAAGACAAACGAGCACACAATTCACATGATGGTAAGTGGATGCTGTGGACCATAGACATCTACATCTATCCTAGATAAAGAAACAAAATGCAGATGTGTTGTCACCCCTGAGGACTTTGATGGAATACCTCGTTAACTGTAAAAAGGGTCTACGGTTCTCTACAATCACCATACGAAACCCAGCAACGTTAAGCTGTTTTTCCTCGCTGGTATTCTATGAGAGAGTGGAACTTCGAACCGACCCATTCGTATTATACCATAACATAGAGGCTATAAAGATAGAGACTCCGTAGAGGCTTGTGCCTAGCCGTGGGAATTATGTAGACATTTACTTTAGTTTTACTTTAATGATTTCTTATATTTATACGAAGACTACACATTAAATGAAACAATTTTTACGGATTATATCGCGTTTAATTTAACTTTTTTAATTCCCGAAGTTTCGGGTGCTTTACAGCACCCATGGTCACGGGGAGGACTGAAGTGTTTGACGTCCCGATGTCATATTAAGCCCGGCTACCTTCAGTTTTTGAATTTTAATTTTTGGTCCGATCTACGCAGGATGAGCTTACAGTATCTTGAAGTCTTGCAGTGGTATACTTGGGTTTGGATTTAATTTTATTAATTATAGGATCCCAAGCAGATGGCAGTACCCATCCATCTTCTCTACTGAAATTAGGATGTTTTTTTTTTAATTTCAATAGCCTCGCGAATCGTACTTGGTAGGAATCGGTGTTCTTTTGCAAGGATTTGTGGTCTATCAAATGTAATGTAACGTCGGGGACGATCTTGAACATGTTCATAAACTGCTATGTTCTTTTATGCGGGTTTTTATAGATCTCTTTGTTTGTCCTCTGTAAGAGTTTTACTTTTTTATAAAACTGAAGTGACAAACGAAGTTACAAAATCCACTTGATAGTAAATGGCTACTGCAGTCCATGGACTTCTGTAGCCAACTCTCTCGTTGTCACCTCCGAGGACTAAAATGGATTGCGTCACAGTCTGTAATTATAATGGCTCTCTATACCATTCAGACCGTAAACACTGCTATTTGGTGATAGAAATAAGTGAGAGTAGACTTTAAAGGACTCCTACGCAGAAATGAAAAGCTACTTCCACCTAGTCAATTATATCTCACTTATACACTTCATCATCATCATCATCATCATTACAGCCCTTCACAAGTCCACTGCTGAACATAGGCCTCCCAAGGAATGCCACAAAGCACGGTCCTGAGCCACTACACTTAATAACACTTAATAAATTTAACAATTCCAGCAAACACTTTAATGGACCGTTTACGATGTTACTGAAGTAAGCATTTTTAATACTATTTATGTAAGCATTTTTTTTTATACAAATAAGTGTGAATATTCTGCCACTTGATGATATATATATATATATATATATATATATATATATATATGTTGTAGATATAATATGCTTAAATTTTTTTTGTTATTTTATCTCCTCATCTCTATAATCATTTTTAAGCAATTTCAAGCGATTTCAATTTTAGTTAGCAAGTTTGTACAGTGTTTCTTCACTGTACAAACTTGCTAACTAAAATTTGGGTAACCATTCCATATCCCGTATGGTCTAGTGGCTAGGATACCTGGCTTTCACCCAGGAGGCTCGGGTTCGATTCCCGGTACGGGAAATATTTTTAATAATTTTAAATTTATGTTGAAAGATCTGCATTCTGCACCATTTACAATTTTATTATTATTTAACTATTATTTGAAACGAAATGTTTATTTAAATTTTTAATGTGACAATGTAAAAATTATATTTCTTTATTTTGTTTCATTTATTTTTCGAAACTGGATGACAGTGACAATAATAAATTCTTCCAAAAATTTTATAACATTTAAGGCACTTATTATTTTGAAATATGTAAAATCCCAATAAGAAATATTCTGACACTACATTATCGACAATCGACGTGGGTCAATGGACTTCAAGTCGCACGTTGGTTTTCAACGCTAATGTGGAATCATGTCGCGGCATGTTGTGATCGCCGTGTCGCGTCCGCTAATGAGCTGCGCATGTCGCGGACGGCGTGACGTCACGCGACACGCGCTCAATTACAAGCCGTCCCGCGCTTTTCCACCGAGGTGTTTAAGAGCCCTAATCGTCACGACTGTAGACAAAACTGATTAAAATCAGTTAATATCATTGAATTAAACAAATTTTACGAATTTTATCGCGTTTAATTAACTTATTTTAGTTATTTTTAATTTCCGACATTTCGGGTGCTATACAGCACAGTTTCTGGCCACTATGTCAAAACTCGGACTAACTATGACATCGGAACGTCAAACACCTCAGTCCCCATAAGCTTTTGAATAATAGAAATTAATATTCACAAGCGGAAGGTAGCCCGGCTAACTATGACATCGGGACGTCAAACAAATGGGAAACTTTGGAATTAAAAATAAGTCAATTAAGTCAAATGACATGCAATAAAATCGATAAAATTAGTTTTATTGATATCTAGTGATAGTAATGTGTAAATATAAGAATAATATTATTATTTGTCTAAGGTAACGTTTAATAACGAAAGGAAAGCGACAATAAACGATACATAACGCTCCTGATCGGTGTTAATTATAACTAATAGATATTTTATGCAACTAGATAATAATAGTTTTAAAACATCAGCGAAAACACATTTTTCTACCGACTTCAAAAAGGAGGAGGTACTCAATTCGACTGTATGTTTTTTTTGTGTGTTACCTCATAACTTTTTTCCAGGTGAACCGATTTCGATGATTCTTTTTTTATTTGAAAGCTGGTGCTTTTCATGTGGTCCCATATAAATTTGATCAAGATCTTAAGTGAAACTAATTTTTACGGATTATATCGCGTTTAATTTTAACTTTTTAATTCCCGACGGTTCGGGTGCTTTACAGCACCCATGGTCACGGGGGATCACATGGTCACGTCGGGAATTAAAAAGTTAAAATTAAACGCGATATAATCCGTAAAATTAGTCTCACTTAATGTGTAGTCTTCGCGTAAATATAAGAAAACATTATGATCAAGATCTGATAAATAGTTTTTTTGTTATAACTAAAACATATATTGAAGTCGGTTGTACAATTTTTTTTATTTTAAATTATTTAATTCTCCTTCAATTACTTTTAAACAGCACTAATGTACCGTGTAATGGCGGTGTAAGAATATCCACTACCCCATATCATCCCGTGGGTGTCGTAAGGCAACAGAGGGAAACAAATCAGGAGATGGGCAGCAGCGTCTTAACGTTGTACCTTACCGTTACTTACGATAGGTAATGTACTGTAACACCTGAAACGTGAGGAAACGTAGTTTTATACAGTATTATAAATGGTTTGATATTAAGTAAGATCGTAGGCAGGCTATTTCCGTTACACAATAATTGCCTATTCAAACTTTGTCTGCCATTTAGAATTTTTTTCTTATAGGATAGGGTGACAAACGAGCACACAGTCCACCTGATGGTAAGTGGTTGCTGTGACCCATAGACATCTATATATATCTTCAATAAAGAATCAAAATGCAGATGCGTTGTCACCCGTGGGGACTAAGATGGAATGCCTCTTTTCCAGTAGAAAGGGTCTCCGGTTCTCTACACTTACCATACGAAACACAGCAGTGTTAAGCTGCTATTTTACGCTGGTATTCTGTGAGAGCGTGTCCTTCCCCGGTCGAGCCGACCCGTTCGTGCTACAACTATACTACTAATATAGCTGCAGCACGTAAAAAAAAATACAAATGAAATTAAACAAATTTCTAATTTACTTAGCTAATTCTATACAGACAATACAAGAAATAAATAAATTAAATTAATTTTTTTGAATTTTTATTTTTTTTATTTTTTGAAACTTTAACTTAACTTTAATTAAATAATAATTTAATTAAAATTAAGTTAAAGTTACAGCCTATATACGAGTACGTCCCACTGCTGGGCGCAGACTACCTCTCATTTCTGAGAGGGTTTTGGGCAAGGAAATATCCACCGCGCTGCCCCAATGCGTGCTGACGAACTTTACATATCTTAGAAATATTTTTTTTTTTCTTATTTCTCAGACATGCAGGTCCTCACGATGTTTTTCTAACTAACTAACAATTTCATTGGTGCCGGCGGAGATCGAACCCGAGTTGCTCGCGTACTGTGAAATTTACGGCGAGCGCTTACGGCGAGCCCTGAGCTACCACGGCTCTTATTTAATTAATTGTATAAAAATATATAGGTCGTTTTAACATTTATAAGCCCTAGTTTCCTAAGGTAGCCATAGTTTTCTTATGGTAAAGTCGCAAATGCCTGGGTCTCTCCTATTGCAGATAAGATTTCCTATAACTGTAATGTCCTATACTATAACCTCGCTTGACTGTTTTTTCGATCATAGAACAAGTCTGACGAATCTATATATTAATACGTGAAAGGAAACTTTGTATCTCTTTTTTAACATATTGCGCTCACGGAGGAGTGTGAGATTTGGCATAGTTAAAGTCTATATGGATAAGGAGTGCAGAAAGCTAAACTTTATATATTGTTGCGAATGAGGGTAAAAATAAAAAGAAATACGAACAAATGAAGGTAGAATGGTAATCTCTCACTTGTTTTAGCAGTATAAAGTACTGGGCAGGCGACTAAGAGGGATCAGTCGGTAATTCTACGAGTCTCGTTATTATTGTTGTTATTATATATATTGATTGTCGTTATTAAGCCCGTTAGGCTAAAACATTACCTAAACACTGAGATTCTGCCTAAGTAAAACAAGAGACGTGGTTCTGTTCGTTGAGGTATTCTTCTAGTATAAGCAAGTAAGATCATGTTGCTGTGAGGCTGCCCTGTGTTACATTGAGATGGGTAGTGTTGCTGCTGTTGGTTTGCATACTTTGGTGTTATCATGTAATTGGGTTATGATAGTAAGCAGGGTTTGTTACCGAGTAGTGTTCTTTTATTTAAATAATTTTGAGAATAATTTTCTAACATCAGAAGTGGAATAGTTTCTTACAATATAATATGTTTTACTCGTACTTATAAATTTTATTAAATAAAATAAACATTCATTGTTTACGTTCATACTGTAACACATTGAGATTGTTGCTCTTGGAGTAAAGAAAAAACTTAAGTTATTATAAGTTAAGTAATTTTATAATGTTGCCAATAAACAATTACTTTCAGATTGACTGAATGAGGTAGTGAATTTTGCGTGATTTCAAATGTTCCTTTTTCAATAGTCTGTGGAGTTTATACCAAGGCAAAATAGTTTTTATTTTATACTATGTATATTAAATACCTTTGTTTTATATATTAATGTGCAGTTAAAAGTAAAATACAGCTAAATATACAAACTTAAAATTTTAATAATTTTAAATCCAATTTCGACCTCTAGCTACAACCTACAGCTATCTCTACAACCATTACTACATATAAAAAAGTTAAGTACTTACAGGCTATAATATACGTCCCATTTATGGGGTTACGGAGCACTTTTGTCATATACTCTTTTAAACTACTGTATTACACAATGTAGTAGTGGATAAGATCATCTATGCAATAAATTGGCGCAATTAAGTTGAGCGTAATGACAGGCTTAATTTATGCCTAATTTGCCAACATTAAGTACTAACCGTTGAGCTCAGTTCAACTTAAAGTTTACTTGATAGTTACTTGGTAGTGCACGGATCGAATTACAAATATGCGAAGGTGTGTGTGAGAACAAGAAGTTGTAAAAAAACTTTTTTTTTTAATAGAATAAGGGTGACAAACGAGCACACAGCCCACCTGATGGTAAGTGGTTACTGTGGCCCATAGACATCTACATCTATCTTCGTTTGCGAATTTAAATGCAGATGCGTTGTCACCAGTGAGGACTAAGATGGAATGCCTCTTTTCCAGTAAAAAGGGTCTCCGGTTCTCTACACTCACCATACGAAACACAGCAGCATTAAGCTGCTATTTTACGCTGGTATTCTGTGAGAGCGTGGTCCTTCCCCGGTCGAGCCGACCCATTCGTGCTACAACTATACTATTAATATTGCTGCAGCATGGCTCTACCACGTAGTAAAAATTTAAAAGTTTATATTATGAATATCAATAAAAAATTGTCAACACTTAGGCAGTAAATTAAAATAGTTTCTTTATTTTAATGTTAATCTGTCCAATCACGCTTAAAATTTTTATGTTGGTAATTGTTCACGACAGTATTCGAACGGTGGATTCGACACAACACTTTAGTTTCGTTGTATATACAAGCTTATCCTCCACCAGTAGTGGCGGTGTAAGAATATCCACTACCCCATATCGTCTAAACGTCGTACGACCAAAAAACAACGTGTAGTGTAGCCCCCACGATAATATATATGATATATTAAGTGTGGAAAAAGAGAGTAGTCTAATGATATATAAGACCTAGAACAAGTAACATGCATGTCTCTGCTAAGCTTGGCAACTATTGCAAATATCTCCTCTACGCGGCAATCTAAGGGGAAGCTTATATTGACGTTTGATAGGCTGTAACGTTAACAAGTTATAGGTATTCAAGTATGAATACTAATGAATTAGTAGGTATTCAAAAAGTAAAAAATGACTTTCAATAAGAATTACACAGGTAATCTATATTGAATAAAAAATTATTCTATTCTATTCTATACTATCAACACTAGATATACTAAGGTATTAGTATACTAAGGTTTTAGTATACTAAGGTATTTATTTTTTATTTTTTATCCTTTATTGCAACACACCAACTAGGGGTTACAAAGGGCGGACTTAATAATATAATTATAATGGCATTCTCTACCAGTCAACCCGACGAAAAATGGAATAAATAAAGATGTTAGCAGGTGCAAATTAAGGACAATAATAAAACATAAATAAAATACACACATAGACATATATATATATATATATATATAAATTATAAATACACATATAATATCACCTTCACCGTTTTATATATATATATATATATATATATATATATATATATATATAAATCGGTGAAGTCAGTTAATTGTTGTTTACCTCCAAATAACGTTGTCCCACCAATCTTTTAAACAAAAGCTTATTCGTAACTTCCATGACATCAGCGGGAGAATAGCCTGAACTGTGAAGGAAGAATTAAAAAATTTAGTTCTATGTTCTGGAATACTAACTTTAAATGCGTTAGAAGGACGAGGTTCACGGCCGGAAATAGAGTAGGGAAAATTGAAGTTTTCTTTAAGATATGGCGAAGAATTAACATAATTTAAGATGGAAAAAAGTGTCAATAAAATTCTGGAGCAACGCCTTTAACGTATAGTGAGCCACTTAAGCTTAGAACGGTAGACAGAGATATGGTCGTATTTACGTAAATTAAAAACAAATCTTATACAACTATGGAGAAGGCGCTCCAATTTGTTGAGAAGATTTTGCGATAGATCCGGATAGCACACATCAGCATAATCAATAATGGGAAGAATGAGGGAATTAACCAACATAAGATTAGTTTTGAAGGCAAATCATTTTTCATACGATACAGGGAACGCAAGGTAGCAACAACTTTACGACTTATTTCAGAAATTCGCAATCTCATTGAAAAGGATCGGAAATGACGAAAATGATCGATATATCACGTGCTAGAGCCATGCTGCAGCTATATTAATAGTATAGTTGTAGCACGGATGGGTCGGCTCGACCGGGGAAGGACCACGCTCTCACAGAATACCAGCGTAAAATAGCAGCATGCTGCTGTGTTTCGTATGGTGAGTGTAGAGAACCTTTTACTGAAACAAGCATTCCATCTTAGTCCTCACGGCTGACAACGCATCTGCATTTAAATTCGCAAACGAAGATAGATGTAGATGTCTATGTGCCACAGCAACCACTTACCATCAGGTGGACTGTGTGCTCGTTTGTCACCCTTATTCTATAAAAAAAAATCGATATCCTATTGTAAACCACAGGTTCAAGGTTTCTATATTTAATCTTAGCCAGCATTCTTGAACTACCTACAATCATTACTTTGCATTTCAACGGATTTACCGAGATACCATGCCTGTACGACCAGACTCGGATAGCATCAAGATCATCGTTCAGCAGTCTTATGACGTTATTGATGTCATCAAGGTATTCTAGACTCGATTATCCTAAAACTGACTTTTTTTATAGAATAAGGGTGACAAACGACCGCACAATCCACCCGATGGTAAGTGGATGTCTCGGCTCATAGACATCTACATCTATCCTCGATTAAGAATCTAAATGCAGATGCGTTGTCACCCCTGAGGACAAGGATGGAATGCCTCGTTTCCAGTAAAAAGGTTCTCCGGTCCTCTACACTCACCATACGAAACACAGCAGCATTTAGCTGCTTTTACGCTGGTATTCTGTGAGAGCGTGGTCCAACCCCGGTCGAGCCGACCCATTCGTGCCACAACCATAATATACGAGTAGCTGCAGCGTGGCCCTACCACGTGCAAATCCGACCACCAATACCACGACTTCGAGGCATATTATTATCAGCAGGAAGTCGATGGATGCAGGTGGATCAGGACCGTGCTTTGCGGCATTCCTTGGGGGAGGCCCATGTTCAGCAGTGGACTTGTGAAGGGCTGTGATGATGATGATGATTATTATTATTATTATCAGCAGAGGAGAGCTTAAAATAATATGATAAAAATGTGTAATATTTACGGTACCTATTTTGAATTTTGGAATTGAATTAAAGTAGATAAAACACGTCTCTTTCGCTTCTAATAAAACATTAAACTTTACGAAATTTAAAAGGAAAATTAAACCACCGTGCTCGGGTTTAACATTTAATGGTATTATAAACTAAATGGTAGCATGCCGTGTGATGAAGTGAACTGAACCAGTTATTTAGTGAGGTCGGGAGAAAGTGCGCTGTTTAATATGTGGGGATAATTGGGACGGTATTACGACATGAAAACTTGACTATATTTTGTACGACGATGCGAGAATTGAGAGATAGCGATAGAGTAGAGAAACGTGGTTCAATGCTTATCAATGAATAATCTTTATTTGTGCATAAATTATTTCAAGAAAGCGTAGTGAGCTTGATAGGGAAGCCTATGCTCAGACAAACTGATTTCTTCTTAAAAACATAAACATAAGCACTGACGCCTGCCACCCAAAGAGTAGGCAGAGACTACGGACTTTAATTTGGCACGATCCTGACACACTTTTCTCGTCTCCTTTACGTCCAAATACCTACGCAAACATGCTCGTCATTTAAGGGTACTTAATTCAATATATCGCCAATTTGGTCGATAAACTTTCGTCTAAGGCATCCCTTGCCGACTCTGCCGTTCACATCTGCAACATAAATTAGATTTGATACTTTTTTCTCGTTCATTATTTCTATATAACCAAATCAACGAAGCGTGCCTTTCTGAAACCTGGTTACAGGATCATCTTGCAAACCACACTTTTCTCTAATCACACAATTTCTTATCCTTCAGATTATTTCATTATTAAAGGCCGCATTTCTACAGCATTTATTTCACTCTCTTGTTTCTTCCGCCACCATTATCACTACACATTCTTTCTTACTTCATAAAAAATACTAAAATTAAGAGTAAAGTTACTGCCTATTGTTCGTCCCCTGGGCACAGGCCACCTCTTATTTCCGTTATGTTTTAAGGCGTCTGCCACGCTACAAAAATGTGTTTTGATATAAATTTAATGCAATAAAATCTGTAACAATAGTTTGATTCAACACATATTATTAATTTGTGATTGAAACAGATAACTCTTAACTCTTTCACAGATCTAAAAGATACATAAACCTATTAAAGTATATTCTGAATGGATTTTAGTGGATAATTACTTTCTAAGTACTTAGACAGGCTCGAGTAGGTATCACACTCTTTCCAATTTCTGTCACTAAACACTGCTGTGCTCCTTGTGAAAATTAGAATATGAGGCGTTAAATGTTAGTCCTCAGAGGTAAAAACGCATATTTAAACTGTTTTATTTAAATTTTTGGCAGATGTCCGTGGGCTATAGCCGGGTTTCCCAACCTTTTCTTGACCAGGGACCACTTTGAATTTTTGTAGTTAGCAGAGATCACAAGGTTAAAGAAAAAACGGTGTCAATCAAGCAATAAATAATTATCACAACTTTTAACATAATTATATAATAAACTGAAAAGAAGCATTCATTAACAGTATTATTTGTGTATTTATTGTAAAAGCCAATAAATATTTAAATCTTTCGCGGACTCACTGCAATTAAATAGGAAAGGAATCAAACGTCTTTCTTTTCTACTGACTTCAAAAAGGTGACGGTACTCAATTCGACCATATGTTTTTTTTTTATGTGTGTTACCTCATAACTTTTTACTGAGTGAACCGATTTCGATGTTTCTTTTTTTATTTGAAAGCTGGTGCTTCTCATGTGGTCTCTTTATCAAGGTTTGTCCAATAGTTTTTGAGTTATTCTTAATAATTTATATTGAAGTCGGTTGTACAAAATTTTTAATTTTAAATTATATAGATTAATAAATCGTTTGGACTAAAAATCGTCTTAAACAAACTAAAACTATTCTGCGATACGTTCATAACTTGCACCAAACCAACATTCAATGCGCTTACCCACGCCCGCACTAAACACTATTTAATTATAAACTATATCCGGAGCACCGAATGTAATTGTATGATACGGTTCCTACAAAACATAATAAATTACATCAAACGTTGACATATTCGTGATGAAAACGTTTATAATGACCGCCTTCCCTTTACCATCGTGATCTTCAGATGCTAATATAGAATTGTAGATAGTTTTAAAATATTTTATTGGATCACTAGCAATATACGAGATCATTATGATAATGCCAATTGATTGGTGATTGAAAATTGTTATGAGTTTCTTAATAGAAATCCAATTAGGATTGCCGGCTTCCTGTTTCATTCCACTGCTACCCATCTCAACTAAAATTACGTGATTTTATTGGATTTTATATTCATTTCGAAAATATTTTAGATAGGGCTTACTTCATTACGAAGCTACCAAAATACATATAACTTGTTCGATTTTAGGTTGATTAAGTTTTCGTTATTGAAAAGTCTAATTTATTTAACGTGGTAGAGCCCTGCTGCAGCTATATTACTGGTATAGTTGTAGCACGAATGGGTCGGCTCGACCGGGGAAAGACCACGCTCTCACAGAATACTAGCGTAAAATAGCAGCTTAATGTTGCTGTGTTTCGTATGGTGAGTGTAGAGAACCGGAGACCCTTTTTAATGGAAAAGTGGCATTCCATCTTAGTCCTCATGGGTGACAACGCATCTGCATTTTGATTTGTAATCGAGGAGATGTCTATGGGCCGCAGCAACCACTTACTATCAGGTGGACTGTGTGCTTGTTTGTCACCCTTATCCTATATAGAAAAAGTGGTTTTCGGCTTATGAAAACCGTTGTAGCTCAGAAGGTACGGTCGTCGTAAATTTTACAGTAAACACGCGGGTTGTATTAACCTTGCTGACTTTGATCCCCGCTTGTAGCAATGAAATTGTTAATTGCAATTTTAAATGCTAATTTACCACATGCTCCGCGGTGAACGAAGATACTGTAACTATTTAAATAAAACTAGTTTTACGGATTTTATCGCGTATATTAAGTTATTTTATATTCCCGACGTTTCGAGTACCTTACAGCACCCATGGTCACGGGGGGGGACTGAGGTATTTGACGTCCCAATGTCATAGTTAACCACGGTTACCTCCAGATTAAAAATTATTAATTTTTGTTCCGATCTACGCAGTATGAACTTACAGTATCTTGAAGTCTTGCAGTTGTATGCTTGGGTTGGGATTTAATTTTATTAATTATAGGATCCCAAGCTGATGGTAGCACCCAGCCATTTTCTCTATTGAAATTAGGATGTTTTAATAGAGAAGATGGCTGGGTGCTACCATCTGCTTGGGAAATTAATAATTTTTAATCTGGGGGTAACCGTGGTTAACTATGACATTGGGACGTCAAATACCTCAGTCCCCCCCCGTGACCATGGGTGCTGTAAGGTACTCGAAACGTCGGGAATATAAAATAACTTAATATACGCGATAAAATCCGTAAAACTAGTTTTATTTAAATGTGTAGTGTTCGCGTAAATATAAGAAATCATTATACTGTAACTACTTTAATCCGGTCTAAAGGGTATAGAGATTCAGTATAACTACAGGCTGTGAGGTATTCCTTCTTAGTCCTCAGAAGCGGTTGTCTTCAAACAAAGTAGGCTACAGGTGTCCATGGACTGTAGTAGCCATTTACCATCATTTTATAAAAAGTTCTCATCTCGTTCTCATCATTACGTAAACGCGTCGCTCTAAAATATCAGTTTTAAGTAGCGGCACGAAAGTCTAGCAGTGACCGTTATTGCGCATAAGTCGCGCTGATTGGCTTATTGCGCATAAGTCGCGCTGATTGGCTTGTGCCTATCGTTCGCACGCGCTGATTGGCTCTCCAGTCGCATTAGTGCAATTCAATTCGTGCGCGTCCCCTCCACGTTTCATTCAGCGCTAGACTTACGTGCCGCGAATTGTAACACTCTACCATATAATAGAACAGAATATACTAGAATAGGTCACCCTATCTTAATTTTGACAACGCATCTATACTTTGATTCATTCATTATCCACCTATTAAAGCCTATTTTGATTCTTACTGTTACAGTCCATCAAAAGTCCACTGCTGAACATAGGCTTTACCCATATATATTTTATATGGGCATATTTGCCATAGTTGTCACGTTTGGTTGGCGGGTTGGCAACCGCAGTTTTTTTTAATTTTAGTTGTTATATCATCGCCTGGTTTGTTTCCCTCTGTCGCCTCATACAACACCCAAGAGACGTTATAGAATAGTGGATATTTTTACAACGCCGCTACACGGTATTTTTTGATTCTTAATATATGATTAATGTACGTTTTATAGGCCTCAACATGTACCTACAATCAAGTGGACTGTGTGGTCGTTTTGTAATAAAAAAATATAACAGAATAACATAAATAGAATGGGATGTGATGGGGTGGGATAGAATAGGATATGACAGGGTAGAATAGAATAAAATAGAAATATAAAAATAATAAAAAATAATTGGAAAATCCAAAAGTGCACACCTCTAACGGGACGGTTTACATTAGTGAAATTCAAAAGGCTTCCTAAGGATTAAAATTCAAAGCTAATAAAACAAAATCAAAGTTTTTCGAAAGATATCTTGTTCACATCCAACCAAGTCCAAGTGAAATTATTTTCAATTAACTTTTTTTTTAATAATAATCAAAATAACTAATCTTACGGGTTTAACTACGTCAGAACTATTGGTGTACTTTTTATTATAAGTAAGTAAGTGCAATATAAAGCTGGTGGAAGTGATTTAAGTTGAGTGGATCGCGATTTTTTGATTTGTTGACAATAGAGCACTACATCTCCGCTTTACTTTCGATGTGTGCAATAGAACAGATTAGCATAAATACAATGGGATATAATGAGGTGGGATAGAATAGGACAGAACAGGATAGAATAGAATAAAATAGAAATGTTTCATTAAATATAGATTATTACATAATACTTATTAAAAGTCTAACACTGCTTTGGAAAATGTCTCTTTCTTGAGGAGAATAAGAAAGAAACCCAACGAGATATTTTTTAAACATAAAGATTTAAAATAAACTTATGCAACCTTATAAAAATTATTATAGAAACAGCTCGGCGACTAACTTATAAC
Organism: Parnassius orleans; assembly: GCA_029286625.1. Classification (NCBI taxonomy): domain Eukaryota; kingdom Metazoa; phylum Arthropoda; class Insecta; order Lepidoptera; family Papilionidae; genus Parnassius; species Parnassius orleans. Next base: position 3,854,274 of record JAGSMP010000026.1, on the reverse strand, counting down.
TTTTTTCATAAAATAATATTATATAGTAGCGCTCCGTCCCGGCTTCGCACGGGTGATTTCTGGATCTCGACAACAGCGGCACCTACTGGGTCCAAATGTAAATCCGAACGATCTAGGACTCATTCAAACATACATAAAAAATTTCATCCAAATCGGTCGAGCCGTTTTAGAGCTTTAGCAAAACTAACGGACAGCAATTGATTTTTATATATAGAGATTACGGCATGAAGTTTTTAATAAAGGCTCAATAGAGCAAAAATATTTCTTTACAAATAAAGCATTCATTGTAAACGTGCGATATGTACAGGTAATATCGATAATATTATTAAATTATTGATATTTTGGCAGCCCTATTGGTAAACGACATAAAGGGAGCATTCATTATTTTTTTGTAATACTTTTGAAATAAGAACGTCTATATTTAGTTAATGGAAGAATGGAGAAATATTCGATAGTATGAAAGATAATATGATTTTACAAGATAATATTAAATACCTGATAGATAAATTGTGACAGTAATAAAATTTTACTACTTCCTCAAATAAAACTTGTTATTGGTTTTGAGTTTGATAATTAATTTTCATTAGTAGTTAGATAATGGGAATTTTTACTGTGAAAAATAAAATCGCTTTGCGTTTCTTGTTGGATATTTCCATGACAAAAGTTTTTTTCCGAACCAGTGGTCAAAGTAAATAAATTACTTTCAATAAGAACTATTTATAATCTATATTGAATAAAAAATATTCTATTCTATTCTCTGAAAAACACTCCAATTTTAAGTGCAGATTTAGGACGTAGGTACAGGAGGAAAGCAAGGTGAGGAAGTTTGCATGTCGAAACAATAAAATATTCGAGGAAATATATCAAGGATATTTTAATATAGTAGAGCCGTATTATGACCAGCTCAACCGAGAACGGACCACACTCGCACAGAATACAAGCATGAGTGCCTTGTGAATGCTGAAGCCCAGCCTTCAAACTAGTAAGGGAGCATCAAATTTCAGTCTTTTGGTGTGACAACGCATCTGCATTTTGATTCTTAATCGAGAATAGATGTAGTTGTCTATTGGCCACAGCATCCTTTTACCATTAGGTGCACTGTGTGCTTGTTCGTCATCCATTTTTATACAAAAAAGCAGTCCACCTGAGTCCAAGGTGTTAGCACTATAAAACATGTTACCTCCATTCCAGGTTGTAGATTAAAAGAACTATATATAAAGGGTATAGAGAACCAGTTTAATTATAACCTATATATATTATAATTATTAACCTATAGCTTTCTTTGTTTGAAGTTGGCTACAGTGTCCATGGGCTACAGTAGCCCCTTACCATTAGATGGACTGTAAGTTCGTTTGTGACTTCAATATTATTAAAAAAAAGCTGAAAATACCAGAATGTTGTAACTTATATCAAGAGCCTTTTAATTCTACTGCTGGATGTATACCTGGGGACAAATATGGAGTGTTTCCTAAGTAAAACTTCCAGTAAAAGTGATCTTTGTAATATCGGCGTCAACGAGAACGTTACAAGACATATAAATAAAAGTGTTTAGTGAAAACAATGGCATATTAATTATAATGTCCTAAAAACATACATTTTACAGAGTATATAAATTTAATAACTACCAATAAGATAATTTAAAATTAAAAATTTTGTACAACCGACTGCAATATAAATTATTAAGAATAACTCAAAAACTATTGGTCAAACCTTGATCAAATTTATATGGGACTACATGAGAAGTACCTGCTTTCAAATAAAAAAAGAGTCATTGAAATCGGTTCACCCAGAAAAAAGTTATGAGGTAACACATAAAAAAAAACATACAGTCGAATTGAGGACCGTCTCCTTTTTGAAGTCGGTAGAAAATACGAATTGTGCTCCCCGAAATCTTATTTCATATTTTTACATAGAACAAAGGTACCTAAATCTTGATGATCTGACCAACACCACACAGATAAGCGCGAAAATCCTGTTTTTAACCAACCTCAAAAAGGAGGAGGTACTCAATTCGACTTTATGTTTTTTTATGTGTGTTACCTCATAATATCTTTTTTCTAGGTGAATTGATTTTGACGACATTGACAAAACCCTCGGTTTCCGAAGCGTAGCCAGTGGAGGGAGGCAACTGTGTCTACAAAAGGCTCATGTAGAGCCTTGTAGAACCTCCCGTGGAGCTCCTTCTCCTTCCATACGGTCTAATGGTCGGAAATAGGCATGCGACAGTCTTATCTGTTTCGGCTTTCACGAGGTTCTCGTCATACGGAATGGTAATGTCGACCAAAAATATCCTGTCCGGTCCATCAGCACAATATCAGGCTTCTTCGCAATACTAGTCCTGTCTGTGATGATGGCCCGGTCCCAGTAGAGCCTGGCGCGGTCATTTTCGAGCACGGCTTCCGGCAAGTACTTATAATAAGGTTTGTTATTTGAAAGCTGGTGTTTCTCATGCGGTCCCATATAAATTTGATCAATGTCTGAATAGTAGTTTTTGAGTTATCCTTACAAATTTATATTTAAGTCGGTTGTACAAAATTTTTATATGTAAAAGTATAAAGAAAAGGCGTAAAAAGGAAATGCAGTCCACGAGGGTATAAATGGATGCTGTGGCCCATAGAAACCCACATCTATCATCGATTAAGAATTTTATCGATGTACGTGATCCTTCTCCAGTGAAACCGATCTTTCATTCTGCAGTCAAAATATAGTTGCAGAGTGGTTATACCACTTTAAAACTCCAGTAACTGCACACTCCTAACAACAACAACAAAAGAACTATCATTAAAAATTGCGTTACCAAACACACAGTTCTAACGCAACATTTGCCATAGTGTAATAAAAAAAAGTTAGATAAATCGTTTGGAACTTTTTGTTGAACGTATCTCGATGTGGAATCCGACTTTCGAACTGATATCGCGGCGTTCATCAATCATCTTGGCTCTCAGCTGCGTCGGTTCAACGATCATTTATTAGACATCGTTTCTTACACAAATACCTTGCCATTGTCAGACCTGGTACAAATCAATCCTGTTGAAGGAGCACTTAACAACCCGAAGGCAGGTTAACATGGTACAAGGATTTAACAAGTTCCTGTTATTTGTATACCGACACCGACAGTAATAGTAAAATTTTGAATTGAAAAATATTGAAATCTTTATCTTCAAATAATAATTTATAAACAGTAGCTATCTTAAAGGAAAATATATTATAGATTTAAGTTTTAATTATTTATAACATAATATACAATATTTTATTATATACAATATTAAAAAGTAAAGTAAAAGTAAAGTAAAGTTACAGCCTATATACGTCCCACTGCTGGGCACAGGCCTCCTCTCATTTCTGAGAGGGTTTTAGAGCAAGGAAATGTCCGCCGCGCTGCCCCAATGCGTGTTGGCGAACTTCACATGTCATCGAAATATTTTTTTTTTGATTTCTCAGACATGCAGGTTTCCTCACGATGTTTTCCTTCACCGCCGAGCACGTGGTAAATCAGCACTTAAAATTGCAATTAACAATTTCATTGGTGCCGGCGGGGATCGAACCCGGGTTGCTCGCGTACTGTGAAACTTACAGCGAGCGCTAACCATCTGAGCTACCACGGCTCATACAATATTAAAAACTATAATAAAAAAAAAAACTAAAACTAGTAATTTAATTATCAAACAGTCCTACTCCACGCGATATCGTGCCAAGAACGCTGGCTGCGTTTCCCCGCTGAATGGCTATACTTAGCCTATAGATTATTCATTATTATTTATTAGATTATATTAAAGTCAAAGATAAAAATTTATAAGTAGATACTTATAAATTTTTACGTCATATTTAAATGTATTACAAATTTAATTTGATCATATTTTGTGAATGTGTAATTTGCCGTTCAATGTTTCGACGACGTGATTGAAAGAAATAGGATGATGCATTCTCATTCGTCGGCACCCAATGGCTAAATATTAAGCTCATAAAATTGTAAACCCAAGCTGAGCAGTTTTATACGTGGTAGAGCCATGCTGCGGCTATATTAATAGTATAGTTGTAGCACGAATGGGTCGGCTCGACCGGGGAAGGACCACGCTCTCACAGAATACCAGCGTAAAATAGCAGCTTAATGCTGCTGTGTTTCGTATGGTGAGTGTAGAGAACCGGAGACCCTTTTTACTGGAAAAGAGGCATTCCATCTTAGTCCTCACGGCTGACGACGCATCTGCATTTTAATTCGCAAACGAAGATAAATGTAGATGTCTATGGCCCACAGCAACCACTTACCATCAGGTGGGCTGTGTGCTCGTTTGTCACCGTTATTATATATATAAAAAAAAAAGTTCCCGTGGGTAGCATCTTTTCATAAGTGTGGGGCATGTGGCACTACTACCTTTCTTTATTTAAGGGAAATGGATCCGACACAAGATAGCGCCGCCTGGACCTGGATTGAAAATGGTACTGTAAATTATGTGTAAATTCAGATGCGTTCTTTTAGAGCCCGCCAAACTGATTCAGTGCCGATGAGCAGACTTCAAATGTTATTGAAATATTTTTTTACCTGTTATAACACAGTGCTTGATTATAATCTCACCTGATGACAAGTGGTGCTGTAGCTAAAATAAAAAAGCGCAGTAAGCCCTATTCAGTCTTGACTTGGAGACACCCACGTTGTAATCATCATTTTAAAAGAATGTGTTAACTTTACCATCCTTCCATACCTTACCTTGTACCCATTTTCGTCTCGTTCTACATCTTATTATTTTTGTTCATTTTGACTGTCCGCAAGTCTGGTATCAGCAGATCATGTGGTCCCGGATTCGATTTCCAAGTTAGGCCAAAATCAGTTATTAAAGTTAAAAAGTTAAAGTTACAGCCTATATACGTCCCACTGCTGGGCACAGGTCTCTTCTCATTTCTTAGAGGAAAATTAGGGCAAGGAAATGTCACACATGTTTTCGAAATATTTTTTTTCTTATTTCTCAGACATACAGATTTCCTCACGATGTTTTCCTTCACCGCCGAGCACGTGGTAAATGAGCACTTAAAATTGCAATTAACAATTTCATTGGTGCCGGCGGGGTTCGAACCCGGGTTGCTCGCGTACTGTGAAACTTACAACGAGCGCTAACCATCTGAGCTACCACGGCTCATACAATATTAAAAACTATAATAAAAAAAAAACTAAAACTAGTAATTTAATTATCAAACAGTTAACAAAACCAAGAACGCTGGCTGCGTTCCCCTCTGAATGGCTATACTTAGCCTATAGATTATTCAATATTATTTATTAGATTATATTAAAGTCACTCATAAGCGTGGCGTAGAACATTGACTAGATAATTAAGTAGATACTTATAAATTTTTACGTCATATTTAAATGTATTACAAATTTAATTTGATCATATTTTGTGAATGTGTAATTTGCCGTTCAATGTTTCGACGACGTGATTGAAAGAAATAGGATGATGCATTCTCATTCGTCGGCACCCAATGGCTAAATATTAAGCTCATAAAATTGTAAACCCAAGCTGAGCAGTTTTATACGTGGTAGAGCCATGCTGCGGCTATATTAATAGTATAGTTGTAGCACGAATGGGTCGGCTCGACCGGGAAGGACCACGCTCACAGAATACCAGCGTAAAATAGCAGCTTAATGCTGCTGTGTTTCGTATGGTGAGTGTAGAGAACCGGAGACCCTTTTTACTGGAAAAGAGGCATTCCATCTTAGTCCTCACGGCTGACGACGCATCTGCATTTTAATTCGCAAACGAAGATAGATGTAGATGTCTATGGGCCACAGCAACCACTTACAAAAAGTTCCTGTAGGTAGCATCTTTTCATAAGTGTGGGGCATGTGGTACTATCACCTTTCTTTGTTTAAGGGAAATGGATCCGACACAAGATGGCTCCGCCTGGACCTGGATTGAAAATGGTACTGTAAATTATGTGTAAATTCAGATGCGTTCTTTTAGAGCCCGCCAAATTGATACAGTGCCGATGAGCAGACTTCAATTGTTATTGAAATATTTGTTACCTGTTATAACACAGTGCTTGATTATAATCTCACCTGATGACAAGTGGTGCTGTAGCTAAAATAAAAGAAGCGTAGTAAGCCCTATTCAGTCTTGACTTGGAGACACCCACATTGTAATCATCATTTTAAAAGAATGTGTTAACTTTACCATCCTTCCATACCTTACCTTGTACCCATTTTCGTCTCGTTCTACATCTTATTATTTTTGTTCATTTTGACTGTCCGCAAGTCTGGTATCACCAGATCATGTGGTCCCGGATTCGAATTCCAAGTTAGGCCAAAATCAGTTATTAAAGTTAAAAAGTTAAAGTTACAGCCTATATACTTCCCACAGCTGGGCACAGGTCTCTTCTCATTTCTGAGAGGGAAATTAGGGCAAGGAAATGTCACATGTCTTCGAAATATTTTTTTTTGTTATTTCTCTGACATGCAGGTTTCCTCACGATGTTTTCCTTCACCTCCGAGCACGTGGTAAATGAGCACTTAAAATTTTAATTAACAATTTCATTGGTGCCGGCGGGGATCGAACACGGGTTGCTCGCGTACTGTGAAACTTACAGCGAGCGCAGGGTGAAGAAATTGTCAGTGCAAGCCCGGAGTAAGAAAGTTCGCGGTGTTCCTCTACCGTGCTTCGGAAAGCACGTGATGCCGTTCGTATTTTGCCAGATCTCTCTTGGGTTATGTCGGATTGCTATCCTATTGGACTATGAGAGTGAGGTAATAAAGAGTGCACCTGTACTTGCATACACACTTGTGCATGTGCACTATAATACTGTCATATTCAGATGGCTAGTCTCCTTTTAGACTAGCCGCCGTGAACGAAATTTAATCTTAAGGACATTATTGTTATTATTTTTATATTTCAAAGCTTATCACTTTCTGTTTTGACGTTGTTATTATGTGGCGAAATAAACGGATAGTTTCTTCCATTCTTTGATATATCACCACTTCAATTTAAAAATTGCCGTCATCGTATTGAAATCGAATTGCTCGATTAATATGAAATTCAAGCTATTCCCGAGTTACTACGGCTCATAATCCAGTAACTGTAACCGTAATAGATGCCACTGATAAGAATTATGTAGCATGCTTTATTGGTGTAAACAAAAAAATCAACCCATCCAGCTACAAGACCCGCGCAATCAAAGCTTTTAAGATACAGATCTCTGAACTAAAAGCTCTCGAATGCGCGCATTATGGTTTTAATTAACCTGTGAACGGACGCCACAGAGGCTGGCAACAACTCCCGCCCCTCCTCACACGCCTTCACTTATTTTGGACGTACAATACAGTAGCGAGGATGAAGCGGAACCCAAAACAAATTCTTTTTCATTTATTTCGAATATAGAAGTCCCTTTTCAATTTTTCAACAAGCTAAATAATGAAAAGAACTAGTAAATATGGGCCAGCGTGTTATGGTTGCAGCGCGAATGGATCAGCTCGAGGGAGAAGGATCACGCTCGCACAGAATACCAGCGTGAAATTGTAGTTTATTGCTACTGTGTACCGTATGGTAAGTATAGAGAATCGAAGACGCTCTTTACTGAATATGATTTATTCAATCTTAGTTCTCAGAGATGACAACGAATCAAAACGCAGATGTTTTGTTTCTTTATAGAGAATAGGTATAAATGTCTATAGGCCACAGCATTCACTTACTCCCGTTTTGGTTTCCCTCTGTCAGCTCGGACGATATCCACGGAATGATATGGGTTTGTAATCTAAAAATCTCTAACGCCTCCACGACATGGCAAACTTACCAACCAAAAGTATTTTAAAAAAAATGTTGTACTTCTGAATTGAGTCCATTAATTGACAAGCGCCTCAATTCGTTTAAGAGAATCTGTCTTGACGTCCACGCTTAGCAATAACGGTAACCCTACAATAAGGTTTGAAATATTCGGCCATTTTCTACCGACTTCAAAAAGGAGGAGGTACTCAATTTGACTGAATATTTTTTTATGTTTGTTACCTCATAACTTTTTTCTGAGTGAACTGATTTCGATGATTCTTTTTTTATTTGAAAGTTGGTGCTTCTCATGTGGTCCCATATAAATTTGACCAAAGTTTGACCAATAGTTTTTGAGTTATCCTTAATAATTTATATTGAAGTCGGTTTTACAAATTTTTATTTTTACCACATGTGTAGACAATCTTTCCGACATGCACTACATTAGTAAACCGCAGACATCATTTTAAAAAGTTCCTGCGACCAGTTCCCGCCACTCGCTCATCACTGACGCACTAAATTCTGTTACTCTACTTCGTGTTGAAGATTTGTAAGCGTATGTCACATTTGGTTGTTAGCCATGTTGAAATAAAACCGTGATTGAAAGCATTTATTGTTTTAGATAAGACTAGCGGCCTGGCCCGGCTTTGCCCGGGTTGAACAATTATTTATATTGGTATAATATATTTCAGATTTAGCTTAGTAGATATAATTTATTTTAAAACTTCTTTATATACCACATTTTTTCTATTTTTCTGCGGCTTCAATATAAATTGATTCTCCGCATTTCCTGACCTAGAGAGACCAACATATGATTGTCGATGAGTAAAACAATCTTCCCTTAAGTTAAGTCCAATATAGTTGTATGTTTGGCCTTGGGTTTTGTTGAGCCATAATATAAATATATAACATAATATATAGCCTATGTCCATCTGGAATAATGTACCTTTCAAATGGTGTAGGAAGTTTTCATATAGAGTGCAGTGGTTCCGGAGATTACCCTCCACATATATAGGTACAAACTCAGAAAATTCGCACTCTCTCTTTATAATATTAGTATAGATTGGAGTGTGTACAGCTTTATACATCACGGTAATCGGTTGAGGTATTCAATAGCTTTCGAACGAACCGTTTTTGTGGTTGTTGTGAGTTAAGAATGACAAGATAGCCTATAAGGCGTAATTGGAATGATTTTTTTTTTTGCATGAATGGCATTCAGCGGCTTATATTTACTAAGTATTAGACATTGAAGTAACACGCACTACGCACTAGAAGAGACGCCTAGACTTGGACATTTGATGCACGCATTAAAGCCAACAGATTGAAACTTATTTAGTCTGTGCCATAAAAAGATTTGTGCCATAAGAAGACAGGTTTTGTTCGCAGTGTCTGTTTTAGTATGTTGTGCATATTAGTTGTAAATGTGCGTGCGACTAAAAATAATCCCAAAACAGTAGGGACTGGCTGAAAATAATGCCCAGCGAATACTCCCTGTGAGCCTGTTCCCGTTTCCTCACATGATACTCGTATATTTAGTAAGATTAGTTAATTTGTTAATTGTACATGTTTATTTTATTGATTTTTTTTAAGTCTATGTGTGTACTTAGTTTTATTTTTTAGTTTTATTATTATTATTATTAGTTCAATGGTCTTTTTTATCTTAGGAGTAAGTACATCTTGATACGTGCTTGCTCCCGGGCTAAGCGTTCGTCGTAATTTTACATTACCCTAGCAAATCGAGTTCGATCCCCGCCGGCAACAATGAAATTTTAATGCAATATTGAGCAGTTATTCACCACCTTACGAAGAAAAAAGAAAACATGCGTGAGTGTCGTGGAACACTCGGTTGGAACGAAGTTCCTTTCGTAGTATATTATTATTGATAAACGTATTATATTATTGATTAACAAATACAAATAAATGAATTACTAGCGTCTATTAAAATTAAGCGTCATTTAAAATAATATTTCTTTCACGGCAAGATAAGAAAAAGTGCGAGGGAGATGGATATTATTCCATCTCACTTGCACTATAGAAAGGGGATCGTGACGGAAAAGTCTTACACTTTTTCTCGCCTAGCCCCCATCCGCCAAATTCGTACCGTGCGATAAGGAACTTCGTTCCAAAAATATTTTATTATATATAATTATAAATTATCTTTAATTTGTGACGTTTCGAGGGCAATCCACCCGTGATCCCGTGCAGCACGGGTAGTAAAATTCGTATATTTTTACTCAATGAGATGCTATATTATTTATATAAATTGAGGGACTAATGAGCACACAGTCCACTAGATGGTATGTGGATGTTGTGGCCCATAGATATTTATCCTCGATTAAGTATCAAAATGCAGATGCGTTGTCACCCCTGAGGTTAAGATGTAATGCCTCTTTTCCAGTAAAAAGGGTCTCCGATTCTCTACACTCACCATACGAAACACAGCTGTATTAAGCTGCTATTTTACGCTGTTATTCTGTGAGAGCGTGGTCCAACCCCGGTCGAGCAGACCTATTTATGCTAAAACCATAATATACCTGGAGCGTGGCTCTACCATGTATACTTTTACAATTAACTACGAAGAGAGACATCACGTGTTTACCCATCAACATCGATTAAAATTTCATCATCTGCACTCGAGCGGACAAAGTGAGTCGCCTCCAATTAAAGATTCCATACAAACACAATTAAACGTTGAAAATTAATGAAGCAATTTCGGATGCGCATTAAGCGGCTTCGGAATTAATTAAAGAGCACAATTTGTTATTAAACAGCTGCGTGTGCCCGCGCAGTCGAAAGACTATCTATAAGCAGCAGTTTAGTTATGTCATCGACAAACTCCGCATATCAGAGTTACTAAACTGATACCACATTGCTTAATGGTATATATATATAGTCCTCCTCATCGATTTCGATGACGGCGACCCTAGAAATTAGGACATTTTCCTATCATGAGCCCTGATATGGCTTGCTAGGCCGAACTTGGTCTTAAAAGCTCTTTGACATGCGTGGCAGTAGAGTTGTCCAGCTGAGTTGTAGGTGTATGTGTAGGAAGGCCTAAGTCTCTCTTTGCGCAGTTGGCGTTTTGCGTCTAAAGTCTTGAGGCGGCTTTCTTCGAATGATTTTATACTTTTGAAGATGGTCGACCGCCAAGATGACCTTTCTGCTGCAAGCTCCTCCCAACACGCGGGGTCGATAGCGCAAGCGTTAAGGTGTCTTTTAAACACATCCTTATAGCGCAAATGCAGACCACCGTGCTTTCGTTTACCTTCCGCCATCTCCGAGTAGAAAACAGCTTTTGGAAAACGTCGTCATCCATGCGAAGGACATGCCCACACCATCTGTGCTTAATAGTACTATTACGTTGAAGGTCATGGATTGGAATCCTCACTATACACCAGGTTTTCTTATAAAACTGGAGTCACAAGTGATCTACAGTCCACCTTTTAGTACTACTGCACTGCAGCCCATGGAAATCTGCAATAAATTTCAAACACATTGACTACAGATACATTGTCACCACTGAGGACTAAGATGGAATGCCTCACGGCCTGTAATTATTCTGGCTCTCCATACCCTTCAGACTGAAAGACAGAGGTTCAAGCAATGATGATGTGTGGCGGCAGAAATAGGTAAGAAAATGGTAAGCTACGCAAACGGACTCCTTAGCAGAACTCTCACTCTCACTCAGACTCCTAACATGTAGTTAATTGAATAGTATGTAGTATATTCAATATGGATTATTGCGTGATACTTTTTAATCATTTTATTTAATTACTAGTTTCAATAATATCTTTTTATTTTTTCCAAGAGGCATTTCATCATAGTCTTTAAGGATGATAACGCATTTGCGTTTCTTAAAGTTAAAAAAAATTAAGTTACAGCCTATATACGTCCGACTGCTGGGCACAGGCCTCCTCTCATTTCTGAGAGGGTTTTAGAGCAAGAAAATGTCCGCCGCGCTGCCCCAATGCGTGTTGGCGAACTTCACATGTCTTCGAAATATTTTTTTTTGATTTCTCAGACATTCAGGTTTCCTCACGATGTTTTACTTCACCGCCGAGTACGTGGTAAATCAGCACTTAAAATTGCAATTAACAATTTCATTGGTGCCGGCGGGGATCGAACCCGGGTTGCTCGCGTACTGTGTAACTTACAGCGAGCGCTAACCATCTAAGCTACCACGGCTTTGCGTTTCTTAATCGTGGATAAATATAAATGTCTAAAGGCCACAGCGTTTAGTAACCACCAGTTGTAAAAGCGGTACGCTCCACCGCATACTTGCGTTTGACTCTTTACTTGTTGCCTTAGGTTTAGGCTTGTTCAATAAAGCAAAGCTAAGGGCCCCGGTTGCGTTCCGAACGGAGATCCCGGTACCCTTCGTATATGCTGATGGTGACAACCGTGGGGATTTAGCCGGTAGGAGACCGGCATTACCTTTTCATTGCCCCCACAGCGAAAGGTATCCATGAGAATTTACCCACGAAAAAAAAATTTAGGCTTGTTCTATTATATTTTGTGCGTTATACAAAAGTTGTTCTGCTACCTGCCCACAGTCTGTGGACGTGACGTAACTTTTTCATGGTCATTAATCAAAGTCTTATAAGCTGACTTCACTGTTTGATCGCTGAATGGTCTCTAATGTATCCTATAACCGAGTCAATGCGCCTTAATAAAAATTAACTATGTCGCTATATGTATATTAATATCTCTAGGCAGCTGAAAATAATCGTACAGAATTAAAAATCATAGACGAACGAACTTGCAAGAAGTATGTTCATTTTCAACCGACTTCAAAAAAAGAAGGAGGTTTTCAATTCGACTGTTTTTTTTTGTATGTTACCTCAGAACTTTTGTCTAGGTGAAACGATTTTGATGATTCTATTTTATTTGAAAGTTCGTGCTTCTCATGTAGTCCCTGATATCAAGATATGACCAGTAGTTTTTGAGTTGTCCTTAATGCGTATTTAATTGACTTCGACTACTTTGATGATGTTCTCATTTTATTTATATTGAAGTCGGTTGTACAAAATTTACAATTTGAACACTTGTATTTTATTAAATAAAAGTTTAAAAATTAATACCAGAGTAAAATAGTATTTGTTTTGTATGGTGAGTGTGGAGAATTGGAGACCAATTTTACTGATAACAGACATTATATCTTCGTTCTCAGAGCTGACAATACATCTGCATTTTGATTCTTAATCAATGAGAGTCTGCGGGCCACAGGCAGTCTCCGTATTGCGCCAATCTTTTCAGATTCAATGCATTCAAAACACAAATATATCTCTTCACCGCAAAAAGGACCAACTCACCTGTGCTCCTTCATTCCGAAGTGTATCTGTGATGAATAGTATACGCCGCTTATTGCTGCCACAGCAGTGTATTTGGCGGCGAAGCCATGCATATAGTACAAGCTGAGAATGTACTTCCGAATGCTCGTTTTCATTGCCCCATAGCTAAACAATGATGAATATTTTCTTATTAAAAAAGAAACCACACAAGTCCTAGTAGGACTCACGACATGATATTATCATATGTGTTATTGTAAAATTGCTGTAAGAATATCCACTGCCTCATATCGTTCCGTGGATGTCGTTAAAGATGTCAGAGGAAAACACACTAGGAGGGGCAGCAGTTTATTTCTAATAACAACTAGAAATTAAATAATCTGTGGTTGCCAAACCGATTGCCAATTTTGGCTATGGCAAATGTCCCCCATATGAGGCAATTTATGGTGAGGCCTATGTTCAGTGGTGGATTTTTATAGGGTGTAGTGAAAGTATGAATGAATGTGAATGTAACTATGGGTTTTAATGAGTTTGAGATTATCAAAATATGTGACATAAAATACTGTATCTTATGATTGCGTTGACTTAGAAACGTGACTTTTTCACACCTCCAAGAAACAGTAGCTCTTAGTATTTGATATTTATTTCAACTTGACACCTCTACCTATGCCTGAAAAAAGGTCGTGACAGACTTACAGACGGATAAGTGTTCTGTTTTTTCTTTTTGATACAAGAAACCCAAAAAACGATATTCGTGTGTGAGTTGCCACTTACCATGGGGAGGACAGTTTTCTTACATAAATAATACAATAGCCTAATGGTCAAGGGTACGGATTACAAATCTCAATCAGTCGTTGATTCAAATCTGCCATTCGAATCGTGAACCACTAAAACAAGCATTTTAAACTTAGAGTGCTTAGCGGGAGTACTAGCATTATTGATAATCTTTAGAAAAAATTAATTGTCTTCGTTGTGACATTTCTGTATAGAGCTAAGAGTGTACGTCCATATCCGTCTTAGTTTTAAAGATTAAATCATTGAATATTCACCTTATTTTTTTTTATATCGCTTATCTAGCGTCTTACCGTTTTTGCTCCGACTGCTAAGTTGAAAATAATCGGTCTGTCAGTCTCGCTGTCTGACAGCTAATATTACTCATATATGTCATCGCAACAATACTTTATTTTATTTAACACTAGCTGGTACCCGGCGCATTGCTGCTACAGAAGAAATAATTGTGGAAATATTGTTTTAAAGGAAGAGTTATATTGTTTAATTAGGAATGATAATACATTCATTGAAGTTGAATTATATACCTATAAATATTAAATAATTTTTTCGGTTGGATACACGCGCCACCTACTGTAAGTTAATTTTACTATGCCTATAAGCTTCGTGCAAGTGCAAGCAATATGTTGACAAAGTATTAGAGCAATCTGTTGGACGGTATGGCAGCGCATAAAATACGAACAAACAAACATTACTGTTTACATATTACAGTAAATGAATAAGGATGGGCCACTTCTTTAGAAACTTCTTATTTTTTTCTAACATCCCCGCACTGGTGGCAAAGCCTCCAACTCAAAACAATTATCCTGCCTTATAGGGACGATATCTGCCATAGTTGCCACGCTTAGTAGGAGGATTGGCAGCCGCAATCTACTGTTTTATAGGCTTCTCTGTCGCCTCTTGCGATAGCCAAGGAATGATATAGGAACCTGGATTTGGTTACACTGCCACTACACGGCGATTGCTTCATCACCCTCGCAAAAATGAGAGGAAACGTGTGCCTAACAGGAGGACTATACAGGGTTATTTTGCAATATATGTCCAAATTTGCAGAGAATGTTCAGAATAAGTAATATAGGCGAATGGTTAAGAGAAATTAATAAAATAACTCACACATTCTGTTTTTTTTTCATCTTATAAATTCAAAGTGCGTCGTAATGCATTATTTTAGGTGATTGTCATTCATAAATGTCTAACGCCTACTATTTTACTACGCACGCACACATTCGTGAGGGTCGCTCAGTCGGCAAAAACATGGTGAATTGAATCGCGAATCGCATACAGGAGCGCACGTACGCCTGGCTATTGCCCATAAATCACATTCAATTTGGCGTGATTTCAAATACACGTAGAAGCATTATATAATCTTATTTTCAAAAACTGCAATAATAATATATGGATAGTATATGGATCACGATATCTTTGACAATTGTAAACTGATTCTAATGACTTTTTTAATAAATAGTTTATTTATAATTCAGGGGTCCCTTAAGAATGTTTATAAAAAGTTCCATCTGTAAGGGTAAAATAATAGGGGATGATTTATTATGAAACTATTTAGATGACATTCTAATAGTTACATTGATCTTATGATATTTCTTAGTCCACTCAAAAGGGTCAAAAAATTTAACTTTTAATATAGAGTAAAAAACGACTTAAAAAGTCTTTAAAGTCAGCTTTTTCCTTTTATTAAAAATTTTTTTAGTCTTTGGCCTTACGTAATTGTAAACATCGATATTAAAAAGTACATTAGTTTATATTTATATTATTATCAAAAACACAAAACATATTCATTACAAACATTCTTGAACCTCGAAGATTGCCCAATTACAAAATTATTAAACTCTATTCGATCATAAATATTGATATTGTCATATTTCGGAGCCAGAAGCACCGTTTTGTCGTGTAATAAACGATATGCTGGTGATTATGGCAAATGAAAGACACATTTGAAACCGAAAACAACTCTGTGAATGCTCCGCTATCAAATTACTTACGTATTTGTAACCTTAAGCGGCGGTGTTGGTGGCATTGCATTAGAAAAGAATCTTGTTGTCACTATAAATCAATCTCGAGCGTTGATTTATTTGCAATATCGGTTCGTGCGTGTGTATGCGCACTTACGTGATTGTGGTCCCACACATACAGACTTGTTTTATTGAACAGGATGTGTGTTTGATTAAGTTCATTAGGTATTAATGAGTTACTCTGTGGTGGAGTCCTTTTATGCCTAGGAGTCTATCTGGGTAGGGATTTATTCCTGCTACCAAGCAGCTGCTTTGTTTCAGTCTGAAGGTTTTCATCTTAATCCTCAGAGGTGACAACGTGTCTGTAGCCTTCTTAATTTGAAGCTGGTTACGGGTGTCTATAGGCTGCAGTATCCACTTACCATCAGGAGGATTGTGAGTTTATTTGTCCTTTAATTTTATAAAACAAAAAGTTGCATTTTAGTAGCACCTAGCTCAGAAGTTTAGAGCTCGCTTAAAATTATGAAGTAATCAAGTATATGACGATTGTGTTCCTCCATCAGAAAGGGGTGTCTGAGCTAACAGGCAATCGGTAAGAACGTCACATCTCAAGACCCCTCGTCTGCACTGATGGCGACCACTGTGAGAATAAAGCAGGTAAGAGTATCCGCTCTTGCAGAATACAAGAGTTAAATTGCTTCTTAACACTGCTGTTTATTATAGCGAGAAGAACTTGATAACCCTTTTTATACTAATGCGGCGGCTCGACTACGCTCTCATAGAATACCAGCGTAAAATAGCAGCTTAAGGCTAAAATGCAGATGCGTTGTCCCCGTGAGGACTAAGATGGAATGCCTATTTTCCAGTAAAAAGGGTCTCCGGTTTCTACACTCACCATACGAAACACAGCAGTGTTAAGCTGCTATTTTACGCTGGTATTCTGTGAGAGCGTGGTTCTACCCCGGTCGAGCCGACGCTACGTGCTACAACTATACTAGTAATATAGCTGCAGCATGGCTCTACCACGTATTATCTTTACTTGTATATAAAATTAGCATATACTGTATTACATAATACATATATAAGGCTGATGAAAGAGAAAAATCTACTAGAGTTCTACGGCTGTAAGCAAGCAGGACCATTGAAATTCTTTATTTCAAATGATGATTAGCGTCATTGACCACGCGATTAGCGTTTTTAGAATGTACCTAAAAAAATCATAGCGGAGCCATTCAAATAAAGCCATACTCGAAATATATATGCATATCATCGTGGGCAGAAACTACGGACTTTCATTTGGCACGATCCGGACACACTTCTCTCGCCCCCTTTACGTCCATATACCTACGCATATGGCGTGGGAGCTCAGGGTCCAAGAGCTCGCTGTAAATGAGCCGTGGTATATAATTTTTTTTCAAAAGGTGAACGGCAGATTTTGTACCGCATATTTTATTTGTTGTTCTGTTATAGAATTTGTACCACATATTAAAGCAACTAAGCCATTTATTTTCATGTTAGTGTACTATTTTTAGAACTTCAGATTAATTAATAATATCAATAAAAAGATTTCAATAAATAAACGTAATATAATCGTAAACTAAACGCAGTTATGTTTTTGAAGTTGCCATATGTAAAATAACATAAACATCGAAATGATAATTAATTATTTAGAAATAGGAATAACACTATATATAATTAAACACATATTATATTATACCTAAGAATGCATAATTGTTTCATATAATCATAATGGTTAACGATTTAATTATAGGAATGATTTTCGTCTTATCTTATCTTATCTTATCTTTCTTATCTTTCTTAAAAAACGTCATCAATATTTTTTTTATTCATATGGCAATTATTTATTGACAGGTAAAGAAAATCTGTCTTTCAGTTTAGTTCTTTGCTGTTGTTTTGGATTGTGGTTTGTTTGTGACTACAATTACAAAAACAAAGTATTGTTTTATTTACCTACACTCAAAACCCCATCAGAACTTCATCATTATCAAACTGTTGCAGTCCGCTGCTGGATATAGGTATCTCCTAATGCACCCCGCCGAGTAGGTACGATCCTCATCTCAATCTACCTATTTAATGGCAAGTAAAATACTACAAAGATAGCGACAAGTAATCTAGAACATTTACTTTATCACCAAAACAATCTTTATGTGTTTATATGTAACAACCTACATTGATACACTAGTATATAACCTTTAAAATAAAACTGGTTATAACTTTTACGTCCCAAGTTTTAAAAATCTGAGAATTTAAAAAGGGCTTGTCTATTCTACTAACTACAAATTAAAACAAAAAATATCCCAAAATACGAAATTTTATTAGCTGTACGAAATTCCCATACAAGCCTGCAGTTCCCCTTTCACAGTACGCAAGCAACCCGGGTTCGATCCCCGCCGGCACCAATGAAATTGTTAATTGCAATTTTAAGTGCTGATTTACCATGTGCTCGGCGGTGAATGAAAAGATCGTGAGAAAACCTGCCGAGATATAAGAAAAAAAATGTAACCTACGCATATATGGTAAGTTACTTACTTAGTCTTTATACATCCCATGAATGGACACAGGCATTCCCCCATTACTGAGAGGATTTTAGTGTACGAAAATGTACACCGCGCTAACCCAATGTGTTTTGGCGAACTTTCCATATCTTCGAAATATTTTATTTAATTTCTCAGCCATACTAATTTCCTCACGATTTCCTTTCACCGACGAGCACGTGGTAAATCAGCACTTAAAATTGCAGTTAACAATTTCATTAGTGCCGGCAGGAATCGAACTAGGGTTGCTTGCGCATTGTGTTTTTTTTAAAATAAAACTGAAGTGCAAAGGAACTTACAGTTCACCTGATGGTAAGTGGCTATAGCCCATGGACACCCGCAACCAACTTTAAGCAAAGAAGGCTACGGATGCGTTGTCATTCCTTAGGACTAAGGCCCGTATTAATAAACGTTACTCAGCTCAAGTACACGCACTTGAGTACAATCTTGAGGTTATGATCTTATTAATAAACATATCTCAAGATGCGGTTTAGGTTTACGATATCAGCTGAGTGCCACACTGATTAATAAACGAAACTCGACTCTCAAGTGTGTATACTCAAGTGCAAGTCACAGAACAGTATTCCTAAGTACAGCGTTTTGAGATACTGTTTTTATGTGTTTATTAATTAGCAACGATCTTGAGATGCTGATTTCGTAATGAGGGCGTATCAAATGATTACGAACTTGAGTTCGTCGTTGAGTAACGTTTATTAATACGGGCCTAAGATGGAATGCTCACAGCCTGTAATTATATTGGCTCTTAATACGTAGGTCGTAGGGTATTATATTTAACAGCATTACTATTTGGCGGTAGAAATAGGTAAGAGGTAGGTAGGTACCGACCCTGAGAAACTTCTAGGCAGAAAAGGAGTCCTACCACCTAGCATTAGTATTACTAATACGAAGAGTCTTAATTTCGAATACTATCATTATTACTATTATTATTACGAAAGAATTCATTTTATTACAAAATATTAAAAACAAAATATATACTGAACCTAAAACTAAAAACCTTAAAAAAATATATTAAAATAACTAAAATATATTATTAAAAAGGAGGCCCTTTAGGCAAGGTTCCGAAGATACTGGCAGCGTTCCCCCTTTGAATAGCTAGACTAATTCTTTGTCCGAGTTAGCATTAGTATTAAATTACAGAGATTTAATTTCATCATCATCATCACCATCATCATAATAGCCCAACACAAGTTCACCGCTGAACATAGCCCTCCCCCAAGGAATGCCTCATAACACGGTTTTGCCACCTGCATCCAGCGACTTCATGCATCTTTACCACGTCGTCACTTCATCTAGTGGGCCCGCCCTACACTTAATAAATAATTAATAATAATAATAATAAACAAAATATCTGGACCTGGCTCACGAGGTGACCGACATGTGGGGTGGACTGCCGACCGAAATTATACCTGTAGTCGTCTCTGCGAACGGGTTAATCCCAGTCAGCCTCTCGGGTCATCTGAGGCGACTGGGACTCCGTGACGGACCGCTCCAAGCTCAAATGCAGAAGGCGGTGCTCCTCGATACCGCCCGCATCGTCCGCCGGTTTCTCTCCCTTTCCCCTAACCCTCGGCCGTTTGGTCTCCCCTGCCGAGGGTTTCCATCTGGTTGGGTTTTTATTTATTTATGTATTATTTATTTATTTATGTTAGTATATTAAATATATATTTATGTTTATTTATTATTTCCTTTAAAATATTTATTCAGCCCAACCAGATGAGAATACTATATAAATACCCCACAATAATAATAAAAATATACATTAATTTCTATTTCATTCCATTACAGTCTATAAAAGTCCACTGCTGAACATAGGCGTCCCCCATAGATTGCCTCCTCGCCTGGGGATATTGCCATAATTGCCACGCTTGGTAGGCGGTTTGGCAACCGCAGTTTTTATAATTAAGTTGTTATCAGGAAGATGCTGCTGCCCATCTCCTGTTTCAGTTTTCTTCTGTCGCCTCTTACGACACCCACGGGTCGATATATCTAGATATTCTTACACCGCTACTACACGGTACGGAAGATTAATTTGATTACTTTTAATTATTTTACTGTAAGCAACGTCGCTGGCGGGTCGCGTGCAAATCAAATTGATGCGTAATCAAAATCTCTCAACTCACGGTCATCACACACTCGCCGACGGCGTTAGTACAAATAAAATTATTCCCATTACACACTCCACTACTCGCTTTCATGCGTATTCGAGATAAGGTCTTTAACAGACCACAGCGGACCGCGTCGTGACAGATTATTATAATTAGATATTTATAATTAGACGTTACTTTATATAGGTATGAAATTAGCTAACCTGTCTGTGTGTCTGTGACGAGCACAGAGTCCACCTGATGGTGTCATCTACATCGATCCTCGATTACGAATCAAAATGCAGATGCGTTGTCACCCGTGAGGACTAAGATGGAATGTAAATCTGATGTTACCAGTCGAGACGATACATACCTTATATATACCTTAGCCTGGCCTGGCCAGGAGGCTCAGGCCAGGCTAAGGTAACTAAGGTTCAGTCTCATTAGAACCTTGGTTAAACGACTGTTTATTTCAGGCAGGGCCTCCCTAGCTTGTCTACAGTCTACTAGATTTTTCCAAAGCTGAACGTGTTGATTAGTGAAGTGTCTACGTACCAGTGAACGAACGTTACCAAAGAGGATTGGTGTGATTGCTTCCGGCCCTATAGTGGCCAGAGCCGATCCTCTTCTGGCCAGTTTTTCTGCTGCATCGTTGCCTCTGGATCCACTGTGTCCCTTTATCCATTGCAGAGTCACATTGTTGTATTTACACACCTCATTTAATCGTTGATGTCATTCATATATTAGTCCCGAGTTCACCACATTGCAACTCAGAGCTTGTAGTACCACCCTACTGTCGGTCAATATTCTGATGGAGAAGTCATTAACCTTCCTAGCACCTATTGCTATGGCCGCTGGAATGATACCCATATATTCTGCCTGAAAGACTGTGTTGTAGGTACCCAGCGGTGTGCATATGTGGATATTGAGGTCATCAGAGAAAGTTCCAGATCCTACACCTTCATTTGTTTTAGAACCATCAGTGAAAACCCTAAGCTCTTTTGGGCTTAATCCTTCCGGCTGGCTGGTTTCATTTAATTGTATCTTATACTTCTTATCGAATACAAATTGTTTAGGGATCGTATCGTACTCGGCTTGTAAGATAGGAATTTTTGAGTGAATTCTATCAATAATGCCTGTACGAGGGACTCTATTCTTACTCCAAAGATTTAGGGTCTTGAGTCTAATGGCAGCTAAAGTCGCTTCTTGTTGTATATGTAGATAAAGCGGGGTTAGCTCCAGCATCGCCTCTAAGGCTGCTGTTGGTGTAGTCCTTATGCAGCCTGTGGCAGCCATACATGCCAGACTCTGGTAACGCTGAAGCTTCTTTATAGTGGAGGCTTCATTTGTTTTGGTCCACCATACCAGAGCGCCGTATGTGATCATGGGCCGAATTACAGTTTTGTACAACCACAGTATGATTTTTGACGTCAGATGTATGCAGCGACCTCCGGACATGCCAGCAACATGTACACCGTCGTTTCTTCCTCACCCATACATGCCCTGCACAAAGGACAATCTGTGACACCTATGGTAAATAAATGTTTGAAAAAGTTAAAAGAGCCATGCCCTGTAATAGCACTAGTTGCTATCCTAATCAGTGGTTGGTCTCATCAAAATCTTGGTTAACCGACTGTTTATTTATGGCAGGGCCGAATACCGCCATACGTATAATACCGAGACGGGGAGCGGCATCTAAGGTGCTGAACGTCTGCTACTGCGATCGCCAATACGACTGTCGAGTTTTCAATTAAGACAAATCCTGACCATAAATGGAGCGGCCCATGCCCAGCTGTGGATATTTTTAGGCAGATGAAGATTCAAAAGTAAAGTTATAGCGTATGTACGCCCCAAAGCTGAACACTGGCCTCCTCTCTTTTCTGATAGAGTTTTGGAGCGGTAGGTCTGGCTTTCGTCCGCAGCGCGACGGACTAATTGTCTCTGGTACAAAGCTCTCAGTGAGAAGTGGAGCCATGCTGCAGCTATATTAGTAGTATAGTTGTAGCACGAATGGGTCGGCTCGACCGGAGAAGGACCACGCTCTCACAGAATACCAGCTCTCATAAAATAGCAGCTTGATGCTGCCGTGTTCCGTATGGTGAGTGTAGAAAACCGGAGACCCTTTTTACTGGAAAAGAGGCATTCCATCTTAGTCCTCACGGGTGACAACGCATCTGCATTTTGATTCTTTATTGAGGATAGATGAAGATGTCTATGGGTCACAGCAACCACTTACCATCAGGTGGACTGTGTGCTCGTTTGTCACCCTATCCTATAAAAAAAAAGATGATGTAGATGTTTATTGGGCAATAAACTTGCTTAAAGAAAAGTTACGAGTCCGCCTCCAGTTTAGACCGTTGCATGCGGCACAGTATGTCACAACCCGGTGGCGCAGTGGCTAGACATTTAGATGAACGCTGCGAGCCGTGGGTTCAAATCTCTTGCAGAGCGATTGTTTGTATTGTATACAAATATTATTTTTAAAGTGAATACTATTAACGCTATTAACATTACTAATACTCCTGTTAACTACTCTAAGTAAGCTTAAAAATGCTTGTGTTAAGAATAGTTCACCACTGTAGTTGAATGGCAGGTTCGTACCCACGACTTTGTGAGTTTGCAGTCCGAACCATACATAAGGCTGCTGTCACTTTTAATGCAATTGTTTGGGTATGGATACTTTTCGATGTGCAATATATAATTCAAATTCAAATGGTTGAAAAGATTTTCTTGAATCATAGCTAAGAACATTTTCGATCAAGTCACCTTTCAAACAAAAAGAAACTAAATCTATATCGGTTCATCCCTTTGGGAACTACGATGTCACAGACATACACACGTTAAACATATAACACCCTCTTTTCGTCGGGGATTAAAAAGAAAAACGCCTACTCGATACAGGAGAAAGCCCTTATGTGGAGTAACGTTTTCATTAAATAAAAGAGATAAGACAGTACAATAGTAATGGGGGTAAAAGAAAAAAGCTAAGATAATACGTAGGTATAACACTAAATCGGTTAACAGTCGGTTGTAATACTTGTATTTAACATAATTAAGTCCATAGTCATCCTTATACAATATCTTAGTTGACGTGTTTGTAGAAGTGACAAGTGACAATTTGTCAGTCCGAACATACGCTTGCCTCGAATTAATAATGCGGATTATCGCCGACCTCAATTTGTTGCGACGAACGTGGCACAGATTGTTATTAAAGAGTAACTCGAGCTAATAAGAGCACAAAGGAGTCTCTGTAACCGTCATTAGTCTTCTTTAATGCGCTTAGAAAACATAACTTAAATGGTTAGAGTCGCGCAGAACGATTAACAGTAAAACAAAACGAGTGGGCATCACTGCGACACAGAATAAAACAGCTGGTTCATTTGGTATATAACTTTATACAGGGATAGGCCACTATTATGAGTGTTTAATAATAAACGAAAAGAAAATTATTGAATAAACATTTTGCGTCGTAATGGGTCGAATGCGAGTTTTTTTTTTTATATTATTCAAAGCCAGCGCTTAATTACAATCCCACCTGATAGTAAGTGGTAATGTAGCCTAAGATGGTGAAGTGCATTAACTTAACAAAAGCCTATTCACTCTTGCCTTGAAGACAACCACATTGTAATCGGATGGAAACACAGATGCTAGCAACTTATTCCACTCCTTTGCTGTACGCATGATAAATGATGTAGCAAACCGTTTGGTTCGAATGCGTGGTAAGTCAACAACGAAAGGGTGAAGACTGGCCGAACGTCTGGTTGTCCGACGGTGGAAGGGAGAGGGAGGAATTAATTGGTGGTAATTAAACAAAAGAGTGAGTTTCAATAAGTATTATTTATAATCTATATTGAATAAAAAAGTTTCTGTTTCTGTTTCTGTTTAAATTATGCAATTTTGCGCACACTCTCCGAAATGCATCCTGTAGAAAACCGAACTCTGCGCCTGTGCTCGAGGCTGGTAAGATTGGTTTTAACCAAATTCGGGTCACCAATAAGCCCCTTAGCTTGCCTTTCCATTGAGTCCAGCGCTGCTAGGTGGCATTTTTCAGCACCAGCCCATTTATGGCAGCAATACTCCATACACGACCGGACTTGCGCTTTATATAAAGTAAGCAGCTGTCCCGGCGTGAAGTATCGCC
The DNA here is from genome assembly GCA_029286625.1 of Parnassius orleans. Lineage (NCBI taxonomy): Eukaryota > Metazoa > Arthropoda > Insecta > Lepidoptera > Papilionidae > Parnassius > Parnassius orleans. The sequence continues at coordinate 3,829,684 of JAGSMP010000026.1, read as the reverse complement.
GCACCTTTGCAAGGATTCCTAGCTTCCTTGCAGCTGCTTTGACCGTGGACTCAATGAGCCTCCCGAATATTCAGATATGAGGATATATCAACCCTTAACAACTGAAGGCGGTCGGTGTATTCCAGTGATACATTTCGGAAAGAAGATGCCAAGATGAGCTGGCACCTTTTTGCAGTGAAGAGATACGCTTGTGTTTTGGAGGCGTTGAATTTTACAAGATTGGCATCACCTCATTCGGAGACTACCTGTAGTGTGAGATTCACACGCTAGCATAGCTTCTCTTTCGAACTGGATTTGATCCCGACTGGCCCGAGGACTTGGTTGGTATCTCTTCACAACTGTGCTATCGTTTGCATACCCATAGATACCGGGCATAAGCAGATCATTAATATGCAGCAGGAAGAGAGTTACGGAGAGACCGGACCCCTGAGGAACACCGGCGTTAGTCGCCACACGATGACCCGGAGAGACCGTTCACTCAGAAAGTCCTTTACCCAGTCAATCAGACCAGGGGTAAGCCGTACGCTGGAAGCTTACCCAAAAGGCTAGCGAGCTAAACTCTATCAAAGGCCTAACAAACAAAAACCTGTACTTCATACCTGTCTGGTTCGGTAGTCAGCAGAAGGTCCAAGCAATTGACTGTGTGACCGTCTACATCGGATACCCTAGTAGCTTCCTTTACCAGCTGAGAAAGACCTAGCGTCAAGGTAAAATTCCACACTTCTCTTCCAATATGGTCGGTCTTCTGGTATGGGAACAGCTAGTCTTAGTAACAGGCGTTAAAGTCTCCCAGAAAGACCAGCTGTGCAGTATTATATCGATTTAGGGCCACATCAGCAGCCTCACTAAGGTGATCAAATAATCGTGTTGTCTCCTGGTTACCGCTGTGCGATCGGTAGACACAAGCATAAATGGTTTTATCAATACCTGTATCTACCACCACCCAGATTGTCGAAAAAGTGGGGTTTTCAAGGTGACGGAGACGCTGGACGCAGATGTCATTGTGGACGTACACACAGACTCCGGCACGTAGATGGAATTTGTGCTCCAGAGAGAATCCAGGATAGTCAAGGTACGCCGCATTCAATGGACATCCAATTTGGGTCTCTGTCAAGTAGGTGCGGCTTCTCAGTCTCAAGATGATGATGGACTGCGCTGAGATTAGAGTGCAATCCTCGAATATTAGTGAGGTGCACTTTCAATGAGAGCACGTGCAACCGCTGTTTAGCCATACTTTTCTTTTTAAAATACATATTAAGATTTAAGAGTTAGAAGTGAATAAGGATAGAGAATGGCAGTTGAACGAGGCGTTGCCAACCGATACTACCAGAGTTACTGCGCCTATGGGAACTTGATCTAGAGACTGCGAGGACGCCCGAAGTCCCCCAGAGATCGCCATCAGATCCTCTCGCCCGGTCGCTAACCGGCACGATGGAGCCACCCTGGGATTTTTTGCTAGTTGGCGGTGCAGCCTTTCATGAGTAGCTAATTCACTAATTGGGCCCCAACTACATGCGGTCGGCCAGCGGAACACCGTGCTTCGGATCCCGCTATCCTCCACGACCAAGCACTCAACACCGAAACAACTGACACTTCACACCCGGTTCACACACACAACGCTACTGTTCATATCCTTTCTTAATCCTGGTCACAACATCATCTTGCAAACCGCACTCTTCTCTATCACACAATTTCTCACTCTGTCATTCAGATTCAGCCCTAACATACTCCTTAATGACCGCATTTCTACAGCATTTATTCTACTCTCATGCTTCTTCTGCCACACCCAACTTTCACTGCCATACATTAAAGTAGGGACTAACACAGCATTATGGATTGCCATACGTGCCTTTATGGACTCATTCTGACTTTCCACAACAGAGTGTAGAGCCCCATTTACTTTATTTCCTGCGTTCACTCATCGTTCTATATCCTTATCATATCTACCATCCCTGCTAAATGCACATCCCAAATACACAAACTCATCTACTTGCTCGACCAATTCCCCTTCTATTCTTATTTCACATATCGTTTTACTTTCTTCTCTTTCAAAAACCATAACTTTCGTCTTACTCGCGTTCACTTTCATTCCCCTTTCTTTTAAACTTATTTTAGTATAAATATATTTTAGTAGAAAGGCGAGAATCATACATAGAATAGTACTAAAGCGAATATTACTAATCACTAATGGCCGGTTTACATTATCTTTATCTTTAGGAGAGTACATTAGTAGGAACGTGCTAATGACAGCTTTTAGAGATTCAAACTATTCGCTTACGATTCTGCGTTCTAATTTCGCCTTTGTACTCAAATCAAATAGAATCGCTTTTTGTTTTTACCCGATTGCCCCAAAAGGGGGGTAATATTTTTCAAGTGCATGTATGTATGTCTATTTCTTTAGCACGCTCTGTAGCCTAAACAGCTTGATGGATAACATGAGAAGTGACGTTAGATTTTTTTATAAACAGGAATTGTTTTCACAGCCATTTTTAACATAGATGGCATTATTTCGCAATTTTTACATAATAATACTACGTCACGCGCTTTCACTCGCTCGCGGCAGACTACCGAGCTTCCGTCTGCATAGTGCCAAATCGTCTTCATATTGCATGCCTCACTTGCAGAATGTACCATCTTTACTTTTTTATTGGTCTGAGCATGTAAGCTGGTTATGTTACCAACATGACAACGACATTGACAAGGCTCTTATGTCTGTGTATCTTCTTTAAATCTATAAAATTTACTATTTGTAATGTCAAAATAACAGCTTTTTACTAGATGCATATGAAAGTATATACGGTACTTATAACAAAAAAACATTTGTTTAAACGTTGTCTGACTGTTCGTTCCGGCTAATCTCCGGAAATCTAAATCAAGGCTGAACCGATTTTGACGAGATTTTCACTGGCAGATAGCTGATGTTATAAAGAGTAACTTAGGATACTTTAATTTTATAAAAAGAATTAGGGTTCAGTGAAAAACAAACCATGAAATCCAATTGGATCCAGTAGGTGGCGCTGTTCAAAAATCATCCATGCGAAGCCGGGGCGGATAGCTAGTAGTGTATATTTATTTGAAGCTTTAGGCCTTATTGCTGTAAGAGTGTTCGTATACATGTTTATCTAGAAAATTGGTTTCATATTAAAGTTCGTGGCTCTACGTATTGTTCACTACACTGTGCGGTGCGGCTTATCCAAGTACATCTGCTTAGGCCTTTCATACATACATTTTGCGGTATGCGTTTAACGTTATCTCGAACAGCAGCGCATTTTCATGCATTGTGTTTCGACTTTATAATGGTACTTTACTCTAATGATGGTAAAATATATTTGTAAATGTTTTGCCATTCATTAGTCAAATGGGATCTCTAGATTATAATTTAAATTTAGCACTCCTATTCGGCCTGTACACTTAATATTAAAATTACTATTACATAGTATAAAACAAAGTCGCTTCCCGCCGTCAGTACGCTAAAAGATTTTAAACTATGCAACGGATTTTGATGCGGTTTTCATCAATAGACAAAATGATTCAAGAGGAGGTTTATATGCATAATTATGTATAAAATTCTTCTGTCCGTGTGTATGTCACTGAACTTCTCCTAAACGCATTGACCAATTTTGATGAAATTTTATGTGTGTGATTGAGTTGATTCGAGTATGGTTTAGACTCACAATTGGACCCAGCAGGTGGCACTGTTGCCGAGATCCAGAAATCACCCTGCTAAGCCGGGGCGGATCGCTATTAATATATACGAGCTGTGCTTTTGTCAACAAAAAGGTTTTAAATATTCTTTTTTTATTGTGTTATATAATATTTTTCAATCCCTTCATTAATACAATTTACACAAGTCTTCTTTTAAGACTTCTTTCGTGTATAAACTTTTTATTCCAATGTCTAAATCGACATTTAATCTATACATATAATTATATGTAACAAAAATAAAAGCCGACTTAAAAAAGAAACTAAAAATTATAAAATAATTTCCACATAATACTTTATGACGTTGGGGTTTGAATACTTTTCTACGTCACTATGTCTTAGTACCGCCTTCTATATTAGGTTTTTACTTTATATTTAAAAAATATTTCATCATAAAAGACTATGGGTATAATAACTTTGTCCCTATTTAGATTTCCAGATCTCTTATTTTATTTTTACAAAATTTTGAGCCTCTCCCGTTGTAGGAAAGATTTGCTTGGCAGGCGTAGTGATGACCTTTTCTACTGGAAACGAGGCATTCCATCTTAGTCCTCACGGGTGACAACGCATCTTCATTTTGATTCTCAATTGAATATAAAATATAAAACTGTCTGCTCGTTTGTCAAACTTATTCTATAAAAAAAACATGTGTGAAGTCACACGCGGTAAAAGGAGACCGAGATAATAAGAAAAACAGTATACTGTATTTTATCTCATTCTCTCGCAGGCTAAATCCTATAGACGTATGTATTTGTCTCTTTTTATTGTCGCTTTTTCGTTTCATCAAGTTTCATATCACAACGGTTCTAAAGAAGTTTCACTACAAAAAAATCACAGGACGCCTGTCTCGGTAATATACGTTGGAGTAAACTAGATGGTTATAGCGCCATCTATCGGTATTCATAAGATTTTTCTAACATTTCCCATAGTCGCCTTTTACGATACCCACGGGACGAAATCGGATGATGGAATCATATACGCCGCTTATAGCTACGGCAGAAGTGTATTCGGCGGCTGAGCCATGGACTAGATCATAAGACGAGAAGGTGCTTGAATTTTACGTGGTAGAGCCATGCTGCAGCTATATTATGGTTGTAGCACGAATGGGTCGGCTCGACCGGGAAGGTTAATAAATTAATTAATAAGCTTAATTGAGGATAAATGTAGATGTCTATGGGCCACAGTAACCACTTACCATCAGGTGGACTGTGTGCTCATTTGTTACCCTATACTATAAAAAAAATGCTCGTTTTCACTGTCCCATGACTAAACAATGACAAATATTTCCTTATTAAAATGGAAAACGGACATATCCTAGTAGGACGACATGATATTATCCAATTGTAATTTTGATTTTGATTCTCTTACCCCCGCCACCACACAGTTTCTATCACCTTACAGTTTCCACCACCAAACGGTTTTGCTTACAAAATTAATAAAATAATTTATTGGTTCTTTAAACTTCAAAGCGATGTAAAAAATATACATCGATTGTAAAAAGTATTTATCGATAAATTCGCTTTAACGATATCTGTTGCGGAAATCTTATAAAACGACATGTTATACGAATGTTTATGCGATTATTGCATGTCACAGCGGCCGACTCAGACCAATACTGCATTCCCGTCGCTCGTTTACACACGCCCGCGCTAATAAATTGTTTATTTCACTAGAATATTCACAATGTACTGTCGAGGAAAACAACTCTAAAATAATTTATATTTAAGTATAAAAAATACGGATATGATCGGGTTTCATTTTATTGAATTCTCGAGGTTTTTTGTGCTTTGCATGGTCACTGGAGAAATCAGATGTTCAACGTTCTGTAATTAGTTGTAAAGGGACGTTTAAATCGAGAGAGTCCTAGACTATGCTAGTGCGTTAAAAAATCTGCGATTGCAACATTAGACAAACTTTTTTTCTAAATCTCCTGCGAGATTTGCAATCTCTAAAAAATTCACCAAACGAAGGAATTAATCTGTTAGCAAGTAGTATCATTTAACGACTTATTATTTACATTGACAGCTTGAAGTATGCATGATTTTGGATACGTATCATGTATCTCTATTTAATGTGTCTTTATTTTAAAATCTTTACTGCATTTCTTTAGAAAAAAGGATACAAAGGGCGGACATAATGCCTAGAGGCATTCCCTACCAGTCAACCCATGGTGACAGTTGTATTCGAACGGAAAGATAGACGCCGGCAAATTATTCCATTCCATTGCTGTACGCATTACAAAAGACGAAGCAAACCGTTTGGTTTTAATGCGTGGAATATCAACAAGAATGGGGTGAAAACCCGCCAACCGTTTGGTAGTTCGATGGTGGAAAGGAGAGGGAGGAATTAAAGCATGTAATTCCTGCGCACACTCACCGAAATGCATCCTATAGAATACCGAGAGACTGGCTACTCTGCGCCTGTGCTCGAGGCTGACAAGATTGGTTTCAACCAAATCAAGGTCACCATTGAGCCTCTTCGCACGTCTCTCCACTGAATCCAACACTGCCAGGTGGCATTTTGCAGCACCAGCCCATATGTGACAGCAGCACTCCATGCACGACCGGACTTGCGCTTTATATAAGGTAAGAAGCTGCCCCGGCATGAAGTACTGCCGCACCCTTGCAAGGACACCAAGTTTCCTTGCGGCTGCTTTGGCTCTGGACTCAATGAACCGCCCATAGTTGAGGTTCGGAGAAAATTCAACCCCTAACAACTGAAGGCGGTCAGTGTACTCCAAGGATACATTCCGGAAAGTAGGAGCCAAGGTGAGTGGGCTCCTTTTAGCGGTGAAAAGACACGCTTGTGTTTTGGAGGCATTAAATCGCACGAGATTGGCATCACCTTATTCGGAGACTGCCTGTAGTGTAAGACTGACACGCTCAACCATAGCCTCTCTTTCTGACTGGATTTGATCCCGAATGGCCCAGGCACTTGGTTGGTATCTTTCCATAACTGTGCTGTCGTCTGCATACCCATAGATACCGGGAATGAGCAGATCATTTATATGCAGCAGGAAGAGAGTTGCGGAGAGAACAGACCCTGAAGAACACCGGCGTTAATCGCCACAGTACCAGATGAGCAGCCATCGACGACGACCCGGAGAGACCGTTCACCAGAAAGTCCTTAACCCAGACAATCAGGCCAGGATAAGCCGTTCGCTGAAAGCTTGCCCAATAGACTAGCGTGCCAAACCCTGTCAAAGGCCTTCGAAACATCGAGGGAAACAGCAAGTGCTTCACCACTTTTCTCGAGGGCTACACCCCGTACTACATACTCGTATGTGAGTGGCATACGCTAGAAAGTCCCCAGTTGATCGATTTCGGCAAAACCGTACTGGCGATCACTGAGGATCATTTTGCTCTAGGTATGCTATGAGGTGGGCGTTCAATATACGCTCCATAATCTTGCAGAGTATGGAGGTAATTGAAATTGGCCGATAGTTGGTAGGGTCGGTACGGCTACCTTTTTAGCACAGGCTGCACATTGGCCAGCTTTCAAGATTTGGACACTATTCGAGTCCTGAATTAGACGCGGAACAAGCGTGTCAACACAGGAGACAACTCATGTGCACAGACCTTTAGAACTATAGCTGGTTATACCATCAGGTCCACTAGTTTTGTTCACGTCTAGACTTCGCAAGCTTTTAAGAACCTCCTTGTTGGTGATACGGACCTCTGACATAGAGGTACCGCAGTGAGATAATTGAGATGGTACGCTGTTGCTACTGTCCAGACGCGAATCGCAAGCAAAAGAGAAGCAAATAAGTCCGCTTTCTCCTTAGGGGCATGCGCCAGTTAGCCATCTGGTTTTACCAGTGTAGACACATTTTGGCAGTGTAGAGCGACAGAATTTTGTCTCGACCGCTTTGGCGAGTGACCAGAAAGCTCTACTGCCAGATGGTTTGACAGAGCTTTGTACCGATGCGTTTAATGCGGTAGAAACTGGCTTGGCGTAATGCCTTTTGCAGGACTTGGCGGCTTGGTTAAAGGCTCTTCTTAAGTCTAACATCCGGATCTTTACGGTCTCGATCATCGACTCAGGATAAGTACGCTTGGGGATAAAATACTCCATCGCTTGACATATCACATCGGTTATGGTATCCGCGCATCTCTACGGGTCTTCAGACGAGAAGCAGACCTGCCGCCAAGGATATGATGTAAAGAAATGCCGCATCTCATCCCAATCTGCTGACTTGTATCGCCACACTCGCCGCACACCGTGGAAATCGTAGTTAGGTGGGGAATATAACGACACAGATTTCACCAGACAGTGGTCAGAAGTTCCCAAGGGTGGGGTAACCTGAAAATAGTAACCGTCTGGATCAGTCGTCAACAGAAGGTCGAGGCAGTTGGCTGTGTGCCCATCCACATCAGGTGCCCTTGTCACTTGTTGTACTAGCTGGGAGAGCCCCAGCGAAAAGGCTAAATTCCACGCCTCTCCCAGCGTGGTCGGTCTTCTGGTATGGGAACAGCCAGTCCTGATGACAGGCATTAAACCCCAGAAAACCAACTGTGCATTAGGGTACCGATTTAGAGCCATATCAGAGGCTTCACTGAGATGTTCAAACAGCCTAGTTGTCTCCTGGTCACCGCTGTGCAATCGGTGGACACAAGAATAAATAATTTTATCCATTCCTGTATCTATCAATACCCAGATCGTAGAGAAAGTGGGGTCTTCAAGGTGACGAAGACGCTTACAGCAGATGTCGTTGCGGACGTAAACACAGACTCCGGCGCACTGATGAAAATTATGCTCCAATCTGTACCCAGGGTAGCCAAGGTACGCCGCATCTAGAGGACATCTGATCCGATCTGTCTCAGTCAAGAAGAGTGCGGCTTGTCAGTCTCAAGGTGGTAGTGGACTGCATTGAGATTACAGCGCAGGCCTCGGATGTTTGTGAGATGCACTTTGATGGAGAGGAGTGCAACCGCTGTACAAACTTACTCTTCTTTTCCTTTTTTCATAAATGGTGGGAGTGAATAGTTGAGAGAATGGCAGTTGGACGTGGCGTCACACATATAACCTAGGAACGCAAACAGAGTCACAGCATCGATGGTAACTAGCATTGAGATCGTGGGGACGCCCGAAACCCCCGAGAAATCGCCACCAGGCCCTCTCCTCCGGTCGCCAACCGGCATGGTGGAGCCATCCCAGGATTTTTCGAAAGATGGCGGGGCAGCCTTTCATGAGTGGCTGGCTCATTAATAGGGCCCCCAACTATCTACGGTCGGCCAGCGGTGCAACCGTGCTTCGGATCCCGATAACCTCCATAACCAGGCACCTGACACTAAGAAACGGCCGCGTCGCAACCGGTTCGTATGCGTAACGCGACAGTCCAAACCCATTCTCCCTAAGAAATGGGTTTCACCTAACATCATACCGGAACACGATTTGCATCATTTAGCGGTATGTCTTTGCCAGGTGGGTGGTAACTAACCCTCGGCCATCATAACTCTCACTAGTAGAGGACCAACCTACCACCAGTATGTAGTGCTGCTCGTTTAGCACTACCCAGGGGATACATGTAGGGAATCAAGATTCAAGTAATTCCTACGGACGCGAGCAGCTTCATCCCCCAAAATAAAAATAAATACAAAATTAATACATACGTATAAATAATTTATTTATACTTTTTCAACAGCCTGTGAAAGTCCACTATTAGACACGTGGGTTTTTTCCTAAAATTAGAAGATGCGCCACCTTAACTTTGATTTAAATTAAGGCCTATACAAAATAAAAATATGTGTAATACAAAATCTTACATTAACGTATTTACTTAACTTTTGACTACATATGAAATGGAATAACTTGCTAAATAAATTATGAAATTATTTACTCGAGTGTACACCGGCTAGTGATGGCGGCAGTGAGAAGTAAGCGGTAAGGAGCAGTAGCGTTGCGTTTTATTGGAATATGTCCTGTTTATTTATTATGTACATACACTACTATTTTTCAATGCGTCTAGCGTTCACAGGGCGTAATGAGATCGATAAGTTAAAGTATTTTATTTTAATATACATAAATATTGCATGTATAAGATGGAAATGAATACATACTGTATCAACCCTATGCCGCGTCAGATAATCCACTGAGATATATTAATTTTTTCGAAATCAGATTATTTTAATTTGTCAAATGTCGTTTTTTTCACGTGGTAGAGCCACGCTGCAGCTTTACAATGGCTGCAGTACGAATGCGTTGGTTCGACCGGGATAGAAATACGCTCTCATAGAATCGTTTCGTATGGTGAGAGTAGCAAACCGGATACCTTTTTACGTGTAACGAAGCATTCCATCTTAGTCCTCAGGGGTGACAATTCTGCATTTTGATTCTTAATCGAGGAAAGATGTAGATGTTTAATAGGTCTCTAGCATCCACTTGCCATGAGGTGAAATGTATATGTTACTGAAGTATGTATATGATGTATTCAAAAAAGGATGATTAAAAATTTGGAGCTTATCACTGCCTCAATCAACCCGTGGGTGTCGTAAGAGGCAACACAGGGTAATGAAACACGAGATGCAACATCTTTCAGACAACTCAAAAAAACAACTGCGGTTGCCGGCTCGTCTGCTAAGCGTTGCAACTATAAAAATATCCCTCATGAGGTAATTTATGGGGAAGACAGTACAGAAGTGAACTTTTGATAATACTCAACAATAATGATGGTGATGTTAAGTGAAGATGGTTTTTCACCAAATGACAACAGAATTTTTATTTGTCACAAGAGTCATAATAGAGTCCACAATGCGTGGGGGTCTCTCTTAAGCCGTGACGGCGGACACTTCCTTGCCCTAAAACCCTTTCAGAGGTCAGAGGAGGCCTGTACCCAGCTGTAGGACGTATATAGGCTGTGACTTTAACTTTTAAATTTAAGACAGTCCATTACCTTGCCTTTTTAACATAATCGACATAAAATTCGACCAAAGAATGTACCAAAAAATGACGAAACATTCGACGGGTTTAAAACCCAGGTTTCTCGCGTTAATTTCCGGCGAGCACTTAACCCCGGAGCTACCACGGCAAAAGTAACCCACATTCTTTACAGAAACAACTTTTTTTAAAGTAATACAGTTATAAATTTTCAACCGTAACATGTAACGAAAGCAAACTAAAAGGCTATCTGTATATCTAATAGCTTGCGACCCTCCCGTCATATTAATAAAACATCGCGGGCTCGAAACCCGGGCCGCGGAGATGTGCAATCGGGTTTTTGCTAGAATCCCAGTGCGCTTGGCGAGAGAACACGGCTAATATGAATTATTAATGCTGTAAATACCAATAAACATTGTATTCAAATCGTAGATCATCATAAACGTTGAAAAATTAATAATTTGTACAATCTATAGAATTAAGTGACGGAAATAGTTGTTGAAGTTTTGGGATAAATTTACAAGCCGAATATTTTTTTCTTTCGGTACAACTTCTAAAAAACCTTATTCTATAACATACATACATACATACATAAACACTCACGCCTGTCACCCAGAGGGGTAGGCAGAGACTACGGACTTTCACTTGGCACGATCCTGGCACACCTCTCTCGCCTCCTTTACATCCATATATCTACGCATACACGCTCGTCGGTTAAGGGTACTCCTAATCTGGCCCATTTCCAATATATCGCCAATTTGGTCGATAAACCTTCGTCTAGGGCGTCCCTTTCCGACTCTGCCTTATTCTATAAATCCTGTATTTATCAATTATTTTTAAACTTTTTCGGCATTATTAAAAAGTAATATTAAATTAGTCTTACGTCTAGGATTTTCTCATGTATCGTGGGGGCAGTTTACATACATACATTTCACAATTACAAACATCCAGACTCGGAACAATTATTTGTAGGCCATACAAATATTTGTTCCGTGCGGGATTCGATATCCGCGGCCCTAGGGCCCACTCGCAGCCCACTGAGCCACGGAGCCGTCCAAAATAGCAGCTTAATGCTGCTGTGTTTCGAATGGTGAGTGTGGAGAACCGGGTCTCCGGTTCTCCACACTCACCATTTACTGGAAACGAGACATTTCATCTTAGTGGTTTCTTAATTTAAATAAAACTAGTTTTTACGGATTTTATTGCGTATATTAACTTATTTTATATACCCGACGTTTCAAGCACTTTACAGTAACCATGGTCACGCGGGGACTGAGGTGTTCGATGTCCCAATGTCATAGTTAATCACGGCTACCTCCAGATTAAAATTATAAATTTTTGGTCCGATCTAGGTAATTTGAACTTATAGTATTTTTAAGTCTTGCAGTTGTACGCTTGGTTTGGGATTTAATTTTATTATTTATAGGATCCCAAGCAGATGGTTGCACCCAGCCATCTTCTCTATTGAAATTAGGATGGTTTACGATTTCAATAGTCTCGCGAATCATCCTTGTAAGGAATCGGTGTTTTTTAGCGAGTATTTCTGGTCTATCAAATCTGATGCAGGGACAGGGGCGATCATTTACGTGTTAAAAGACTGCAGACTTCCCGGAGCGTCGATTCTTAACATCAGCTATATACTCTTTAACGGGGGTTTTATTGATCTTTTAGTATGTCCTATGTAAGAGAGACCACATTCACAATCGAGCTACTCCTGCATCTTGCAGAGTTATATTACACTTGACTTATATTTAAAACTGACTAATATTCTTCGGCGGCTTGAAGTATGTTTTAATGGAAGTACGCTTCAAGATGAAGCCAATCTTGTCAGTGACACTTCTGACATATAGCAGTACAGCAGGCACACGCTCGACTGTGGCCGGCTTCACTCGTTTACTGTGACATAGGCGCGGAACCCGAAGCTAGTTCTTGTTCTTGAATCACCGTTAATTCTCACCACCATCCTTCACAGTTAGCTACCAGGGGTAAATTTCTGTTTGAGAGAGAGCACGAGGGATCTGTGACAGTAAACACCTGGCCGCCGAGCTCCAACACGTCAAGCAAGTTCTGCACGACAACAAGCTTCGGGTCCCGCGCCTACGTCACAGTGAACGACGCGACAGAAACATAAACATAGACATGCATTTATTTAACAACTTACACTCATACAGTTTTGGTACAGAAAATAAAATTATACATAACATTTTTGCAAAATTTCAGCTCAATCAGTTGAAGATAACTGCTTTAAAATTCAGTTGCAAGATTTGACACTAACAAACATACATTGCAAGTTAAATAAAAGCTTTTAAAAACATCAAACATAAAAATAAATCAGAGAAAACTGATTATCCTGATTAGACTGAATAATCCGATTGCATGAGTGATGTATGAGTATTTATTGCATGAGTATGACAACAAATGTCAATAATCGCGAAGACCACGGCTAAGGGCCTTTTTTAGTTAGAAGGACTTTTTATAAACCATAGTTACAAATAGAAACGTCCAGGTGGAGCCCCCACTAGATGGAGTCACCTGGTTGTATGTGCTGGAAGTCGATGGATGCAGATGGTTCTCACAGAATACCAAACGAAATGGGATAGATTCCCTTTATCCACCAGCATTCGGCTTATTCACCATTTCTTGCATACTCACGACATATTCAAGCAATCCTACTATTAAGAGTAACAAATTAACAATTCATTCATTTTTTTTAATAGTATATGGTAACAAACGAGCACACAGTTCACCTGATGGTAAGTGGATGCTATGGCCCATAGAAATCTACAGTTAACCTCGATTAAAAATCAAAATGCAGATGGGTTGTCACCCCTGAGGACTAAGATGGAATGCCTCGTTTCCAGTAAAAAGGGTCTCCGATTCTCTACACTAAACATACGAAAAACAGCAGCATTAAGTTTCTATTTTACGCTGGTATTCTGTGAGAGCGTGGTCCTACTCCGGTCGAACCGACCACTTCGTGCTACAACCATAATATAGCTGTAACGTGGCTCTACCGCGTACAAATTCTGTCTTAATAAATAATTGAGTTCCATCGGGAATTGCCACAAAACAGTCAACGTTAAGCCTTCCAAACCAGCATGTTTATAGCCAGTTAACTCGCCCTTTCCACTCAATTTACGGTTTATTGCGCTGCAACTGCAAGCAATAAAAAGCAGATGTAATGAGCAAGCTTTAGTACAGCGACGTGTTAAAGGAACACACTCGTATCTCGCAGATGCACTAAAACTGTTTAACGAGAGCATGATTTGAACAAATCGATTAATTAGCGATAGCAACTGTGAGAGATGATGGTACAGTGCGCGTGTGTGTGTGTGTGTGTGTGTGTGTGTGTGTGTGTGTGTGTGTGTGTGTGTGTGTGTGTGTGTGTGTGTGTGTGTGTGTGTGTGTTTGTAATTCATTTAAAAAAATCATTGTTTCATTCTTTCCGTCATAAAAGCAACCACCCCATTTCCCCTCACGAGTGTCGTAAGAGACGACTATGGAAAATGCTAGAAAAATATTATAGCTTCGATAAGTGGCGGTTTAACCATCTTGTTTACACCAGACGTAAAATATCCAGACCGGTGGCGGGTAGAAGTGTCATAAATGCGAGACTTATGCAGTAGCCTGCGATGATGAGAGTGACGATTGAGGCAAATCCTCCCTACTACGAGTGAAAGCTGATTCAGTTACATTTTTGGTATTTTATATTTGTGTTAATATTTTTTAAGAACGTTATATATCGTTCTTAAAAAATATTAACACGAGCACACAGTCAACATGATGGTAAGTGTATGCTGTGGCCTATAGACATCTACATCTATCCTCGATTAAAATCAAAATGCAGATGCGTTGTCAGTTTTCGGTTCTCTGCACTCACCATACGAAACACAGCAGCAATAAGCTGCTATTTTACGCTGGTATTCCGTGAGAGCGTAGTTCTTCCCCGGAGCGACCCATTTGTGCTTCAACCATAATATAGTTGCAGCATGACTCTACCACATATATAATAAACATGCCCAACTGCCAGACAGTCTTGACTACAAGCTACTGTGATCCTTTGATAACATCATTTTTGCAAACATCACAAGTTGAATGCTTAGCAAAAGCCTTCTCAAAAGAATTCCAATGTCACAATGCAGGGTGAGCGACTTCTATCGACTTCCCTAGATAACTTAAGTAATTCACACTTACCGCGACCAATAAGGCATCGTTTAAACGCTTGCTTTTTCAATCACTATCTAACTGAGCCCTTTACTTAAGTAATTGGTTTTAAGCATTAAGCATGTTTCGAATGACGTATAGTATAAAATGTATTTCCGTGTTTACATGTGTGTGGATATGTTATGCGTGGTTTGTGATGTATGGAATTATTATAATATAAAATTAAAAACTATAAAATTATTTCTAAAACTTTTGCACTTTGTACCTTTATATTTTTTGTTTGACCTGAATGTAGACGGAAGCTAAAATAGCTAAAAAAGAATGAATGAAAATTAAGTTCGCCTTTTTGTATTTAATTGTGTGTAAATAAAGCATAAATAAAAAATAAACAACTACGCCTCAACTATGAAGTTGTGTTGCCAACACTAAGACCTAATTTAAGTAGTAATTTAGTAACCTTTATGTATAATGATGGTGTGCCTGTTCATATAACCATGGAATAAACATATTTTACATAGATATTTTGGGAAAAGTTTTTAACGGTGGTGATTTTGTCTTTGCTGACACTTAAATATTATAAGAAGCTATTAACTACTTTACTATATTATTTATTAACTTACTATATGACAGTCTCAGTCACTCAGTCAGTATAAGACTCTGTAGTGTACATAGACACTCCTATTGCACCACAGTTGAATCAATTGTATCAGACTTTAATATTGCCTTGCAATATTATAGACGCAACACAACACATCCAGACTTAAAACCCAACGCATCTAGTTTTTACAATAACCTTGGCGCCGCCTAGAAATCACACTCAAGACTCACAACAAATACCACAGGAAAAAGAAGTTAAATTTAAATTAAGAATATCATAGACTTAGTTTTCATTATATATTATGATTCAAATCAAAAGTTTATTGTTTTATTAGTTTTGTAAAAAAGAAAATGAAAAAGAGAAGAAAATTTTTGTTATCTAAATGAACAAGCGACATCTGAAGCTTTATAACTGTACACATCTTCAATTTGTATGTTCTATATGAAGGACCCTTGTACCACTTTACTTTAACAATGCAGCGATGGTCATAACAAATCGCCTAAGGTGGGAAGACGTTTTATTTTAATGCAGTCTAACATCTGGAGTCCACTCGATGTCCACCTGCTTACATAAGTAGATGGCGTGTCGATCCAATTTTCAGCGGAAATTTGTTTTGTGACTGGTTAGTGTGGGAGAAGTCTTGTATAGGAAGAAAATATATAATAGGATATATATAAATAGGAAGTTTCTTATAACTGTTTTATTAATATTTAATTAATAAATCTTTATCCCAAATTCGAATTAATAAAATCCTTTAAAGTTAATTTAAAGTGTCTTACATATAGAGTAATGGTAGAGCTACGCATTGTGGCAGGAAAGTTGTGTATCGAACGGAAATTGAACACACTTTCATAGAATGCCAGCGTAAAATAGCAAAAACTATATTAAAAAATATATCTATGTAGAGATTCAATATCTCTATGTAGAGATTCAAGATCTCTACAATCACCGATTCCAGATCTCTACATTCAACGATTTCAGATCTGTTAAATCACCAATCCCATATCTCTACAATCACCAATTCCAGGTCTCTACAATCACCAATTTCAGATCTCTACAATCACCAATTCCAGATCTCCACAATCATCATGCGAATGCGACCCCTTTTGACCATATCTTACTAGTATGTTGCCAAAAAAACCAGTACTGTAATAGTTTAAGATACCCTGCATCTAAACAAAGTAAAAGTGAATAAAGTTTTTTTTTAATTATTATTTTACTTGTAATCACGGTAATGACGCATCAGCATTTTAACTCTTAATCAATTATAGACGTAGATGTCCATCATAAACAGCTTCGACCTACAATCAGGTAGACTGTGTGGTCGTTTGTTATTGTCACCATTTCACGCTCATTCGTTTTTTTTTTATAGGAGAGGGGACAGGAGAGGAGAGGGGGTAAGTGACTACCGCCGCCCATGAACAACTGCAACACCAGGGGAATTGCAGATTCATTGCCGTTGTCGTTGAAAAACTTATTCGATTGTGTTTGCACAAATGCTGGCTGTAATCTGGTACTCTGACAACTTGGTCAGTCGGTTTGATTTTTGAAAGTATCGCAGACATTAACTAATTAATCAACTCTCTAATTTAGTATTAGCCGTGCAAAACACGTCGGGCTAATGAAGGGATCTCGTGCCGTCGACAATTAACACTAAGAACGGCACCCCGCGTGCCCCGCGGCGTCGTGATTTATTCGTTGTACAAATGGACCTGCGAACGTCGCTTGTAGTGCAATACAAAATGATATATCGATTAATTAAAAAACAACTAGTCCGCCTGCGGCTTTATTAAGGTTTCTTATGCAAACCGTTAATTAAATATCAATGAGGACCTCAAGTTTAATAGTGAGAAACCGTGAATTTCAGATACTGGAATAGAATCGAAGTTTTAGACGTTGTTGATAGAGTTTTAGACGCGGTAGAGTCATGCTGTAGCTATATTACAGTTTTAGCACAAATGGCTTGTCTCGACTGGGAAGGACCACGCTCTCACAGAATAACAGCGTAAAATAACAGCTTAATGCTACTGTGTTTCCTATGGTAAGTGTTGAGAACCGGGGACCATTTTTACTGGAAACGAGGCATTCCGACTTAGTCCTCGGGGGTGACAACGCATCTGCACTTTGATTTTCATCGAGGATAGATTTAAATATCCATGGGTCATTTCAACCGCTTACCATCAGTTAAACTGTATGCTCGTTTGTCACCTTCATTTTATAAAAAAATATTCCTTTGCCTCTTATTATTACGAGAGAGTTGTTCAATTCACAGAACATTAGCATTGCCGCCACCTGTAACGGTATCAAAAATATTAGAAATATTAAAAATTCACTGCTGAACATAGGCCTCCCCCATAGATTGCTTTTCCATAGTTGCCATGCTTGGCAAGCGTGTTAGCAACCGTAGTTTTTTTTTACAACTGCCTATCACCAGTTTTAATTTACCTCTGTCGCCTCTTACGACACCAACAAAATGATATGAGTAAGTGGATATGTCTTACGCCACCTCTACACAGTTGTCTAATATACCATTCAAAATTCTTTGCCAGCTCTCGGACAATACCGTCAAATTTGTCACATCTTGCATTATACATACAATGATATAACGTGGAAGAGCCATCCTGTAGCTGTATCATGGTTGCAGCTGAAATAAGGTCGACTCCACCAGGAAAGGACCACGCTCTCACGGAATACCAGCTGAAAAACAGCAGATTAATGCTCCTGTGTTTTATATGGTGTGTAGTGTGAGAACCGGAGATCATTTTTACCGATAATGAGGCATTCTATCATAGTCTTCAGGATAAATGTAGGTGTCTATGGGTCACAGCGTCGACTTAACATCAGATGGACTGTATGCTAGTTTTTCACATTTATACTATAAAAAACCTTGAATTTGTATAACTGAATTAATAGTGTATTAACGCGTACAATCACGTACGAGGAAGCGAAGCAGAATGTGTGTAATTTGATCGAAGCGTGATGGAATTTTATTTTTCCGTGTCAATAACTATTTAAAGATATAAAGAGTAAATGTTAACTTTAATCATAGGGAATTTCAATCTTGGAATCTCTGTTATAAATAATTTAATTTAATTTTAGTTTCAAATGTTTCTTACAAAATGTGGATGTTCTGATTTGATCTGAAATAAATAATTTATTATTATGACTATTTCTAAGTGCTTCTGACAATTTATTAATTATTTTTACATTATCATTAATATAACATCATCATCATTATCATCATTACAACCCATCACAAGTCCACTGCTGAACATAGGCTTCCCCCAAGGAATGCCACAGATTAGAGCCATGGTACAGCTATATTAGTAGTATAGTTGTAGCTTGTAGCACGAATGGGTCGGCTCTACCAGGGAAGGACCACGCTCTCACTGTGTTTCGTATTGTGAGTGTAGACATCAGTTGAGCTATGTCATTTGCACAATTTCTACTCCGAATACATTAAATTACAAAGTCTCTCACACAAAGAAACTCAAAACATAGCCCTCTCATACCTCGCTGAGCGACGTTGAGCTTCATCATTGTGTCACATCCAACAGTTTAATTTTAAGGCATACTTGACAAAGTTGTTTACGAAGTGTTATTGTTTTTCATTCAATACGGACTGTAAGTTTTTATCACTCTGTTGGCTATCACTGCTACTAAAAGGTTTTTTGTATAATTAAGAGTGTTAAGTGAGGAGCCGTGGTAGCTCAGATGGTTAGCGCTCGCTGTAAGATTCACAGTACGCAACCGGGTGCGATTCCTGCCGGCATCAATGAAATTGTTAATTGATATGTTTAAGTGCTAATTTACCACGTGCTGGGCAGTGAAGGGCAACATAGTAAGGAAACCTGACACGCATTGGAGCAGCGCGGTGGACATTTCCTTGCCCTAAAACCCTCTCGGAAATGAGAGGAGGCCTGTGCGCAGCAGTGGGACGTATACAGGCTCTAACTTAAGAGTGTTGAGCGGTTGTTTTAACGTGGTTGCCAACCTGTCCGCCAAGCGTGACATATCTATGGGGGTCTTATGTTCAGTAGTGGACTTTTGATTGGCTATAACAGTAACAGTAAGAATGTTATACGAACTAAAAGTCCACCTGTGCAATCTGTGGCGCTTAGATCGATTAAGAATCAAAATGCAAAGAAAAATACATAAGGTTTTCAACTGCTCTTACAACTACCAGTATTCGAGTACACAAACTTGCGTACTGTTATAGTTATTCTAATTCACGATGAAGGTTTAACTTTGGTTGTTGTTAGCCGTGCACATACACATTGTGTTATTGTGCGTAGGCCTCGGGAGCGCTACTCCCGAGCGCCCGCAGCCTACGCACACTAACACAATGTGTATGTGCACGACTAACAACAACCAAAGTTAAACCTTCATCGTGAAATAGAATAACTATAACAACTTCTTTGTCTTTATTCGCATAGGCTATTACGGACCCCACTGGACATGATCATGTCCCATTGTAGGAAGGATTTACCATAAACGACATACTCGACAGACTGACTAGTGATCACAGTACCAAATATCTCGTACCTTCAAAGCGTATAACGCCCCGTAGCAGGTTTGGGTGTCACATCACATTGGGTGACACAGTAGCTCATAAAATTCTTTTTACGTGGCAGAGCCATGCTGCAGCTATTTTATGGTTATGGCACGAATGGGTCTCGACCGAGGAAAGACGACGCTCTCACAGAATACCAGCGTAAAATAGGAGCATTAAGCTGCTGTGTTTCGTATGGTGAGTGTGGGAAACCAGAGACTTTTTTTACTGGAAATGAAGCATTCCATCTTAGTCCTCAGGGGTGACAACGCATTTGCATCTGATTCTAAATCGAGAATAGGTCTATATGTTTACAATCCACAGCATCCACTTACTATCAGGTGGACTGTATGCTTGTTTGTCACCTTTATTCTATACAAGAAAAAATGAATTCACAAAACAAAATGCGATGACTGACTGTCTGACGCCGCAACCACACTTGGAGTTCAGTATAAATATAATTTTTTAAGTTCTAAACTCTTAAAAAGGATATCATGACACCTCTGATCATTAGAATATCAGGACATAGACGATTGATAACCCGAAATTACAAAACCGCCATGAGCGCTCCCACCGTTACATATCAAAACACCGAAAAGGCCACACATCTCAACTTGACAGGCTAAGTTCACGGGCCGCGAGCGATTGCTCACAAATCTAGCGATCACACACTGACGTCTATCTAATGGCGAACGATAAATCCGAGATATAAAAGTGAATGAGTCTGAGCATTAATTGGTAGGTAACTGCGCGTGAGTGCGCGCGATGCGATGATATTGTTATTAACGTTGTTTCGGCGTCACGCTACCGCCGTCGGTTCACCCTTGCACAGTGTAGCGCAAGCAGTAGCATTACTGTGTGTGACAGAATTTTTACAAATACAATCTATATATAAAGGTAATGAAGCTGTGCAACTTCTTACCACAGAACACTTTGGCTAAGATAAAAGACATTAGTGGTATAGTAATATTAAAAAAAAAGACTAGAAAGATACTCTTAAATTAATTGTCCATAGTCAATGCAGTCGACGTAAAACTCAGAGACTACTACTACTCCTTCGTCAATATGCCAATCCATTTGTCAGTGATAACTTCCAGCAAACCCACAAATTATGTACCAGTGTACTACTCAATGGAGGAGATGTGTTCAATGAACAGCAGAGGACTTTTGAAGGGCTGTAATGATGATGATGATACAACTGTTTCATCATCATCATTACAAAAATTGACTGACGGTGTTGACATTGATTAGTACGCGCGTACGCGTACTGCCAAACTGACATTCAATTACAATTGCGCACTAATTTTAAACGCTCTGTATAGGATAATATGCATACACTCAAACCAAAAATATATAACATAATATTTCATCACCATCACCATCATCGTTAGCCCGTATAAGTCAACTGTTAGAAATATTCTCTTCCTTAGTAGGGAAGGATTGACGCTGCTACCCGTCACCGGTCTGGAATTTTTACGCTTGGCGCAAACGAGACGGTATACCGCCATCTATCGAGCTATAACAATCATTCTGACATTCGCCCATGGGACTAAATGGGGCGATGGATTCCCTAACGTCGACATTTCGCGACATATTATACATATACACATTTAACGTTACCGTTACCGTTACAGTCTATCAAAGTCCACTGCTTAACATAGACTTTCCCATAGATTGCCTCATAGAAAGATATTCGCCATAGTTACCATGCTTTGCAAGCTGGTTGACAAACGCAATTTTTTTATAAATTTTACATTGATAATTTGACATTTGTTTTTTTAATTTGACATTATACTAGTTAGACATTATACATTATGACATGACCATGCCTGTATATTTTTTTTTTACATCCTAAATTTATTGACATTGCTGTTTCATTTAATTTTGATATGAAATGTTATTGTAATTTTCTAATTTTCCAATTTTAATTATTCAATTGCATGTCGACGTAATATTTACATACCGATAAATCGGTAAAACATGCATGTCACACTATGTTATAAAACCTAAAAATGTACCATGTTTTATGCAATTAAATATTTTTTTTATTTATTTATTAAATCGTTATTAGGAAGACGCTGCCGCCCATCTCCTGATTTGTTTCCCTCTGTCGCCTCTTACGAAACCCACGGGATAATATGGGATAGTGGGTATTCTTACACCGCCACTACTCGATAATACATATTAATTTTATTTAAATTGTTAGTAATTATACATTAATATCAAAATATAACCTCAAAATAGTGGTTTGTTACGGTGTATTGCATTTTGCCTTAAATTTTATATTTAGATAAAAACGCGCCGAATTTCAGTAACAACACAAATTTATTCAAGCACAATCTAGAACACTGCAAACACGTACCACCTATCAATAAATCATAATTCATATCCTTATACACTGTAGACTGAACCCATTATCTGTTTCTCCCGCGCCCCCCCCTCCTCGCATTTAATAACCTAATTGCAGGCTACAGCATCGATTGTGCTCCGACCACGCCAGCTACTCACCGATTTCTTCAAAAGAAATTACAAGTTACTGTCCGTAAGTAATGCTTACTAGGCATGCCTGAGCAAATTATAGTTACTGCGGCGTGTTTCTTGTTATTGGTGAATCTAAAAAAAGGTTTGTCTACTGCTTTTCAGTTGAATAACCTTGTTACTATGCTGTATTGCGGCGGCTCAAGGGAATCAAACCATTTCGTCTCGTAGCTGTCGTTAGAGGTGACTGAAATGGCAGAAAGACCTCAGGCCGAAAGAGGACGTTATATTCGTCCTGTCGGGAACAACGTTAAAGGTGCAAGATATCTGCAATCTTCAATGTGTCTGCTAAGCGTGGCACTTCTGGCAAATCTTATACAGCAGTGAACTGTTACGCACTGACGAACAAGTGGTAAAATTGAAAATGTTTAATTTTGTACAATCATTAATAAATAAAATGGGAATATCATCAATTTAGGAAGTCAAATAAATACGCATTATATCAGGATAACTCAAAGGCTACGGTTCATATTTTGATCAAATTTATATGGGACCACATGACGAGCACCAGCTTTCAAGTAATAAAAGAATCATCGAAATCGGTTTACCTATAAAACAGTCATGAGGTAACACACATAAAAAAAAACATACAGTTGAATTGAGTAATTCCTCCTTTTTGAAGTCGGTAGAAAAAGAATCATAAAAATCGGTTCACCTACAAAAAAATTTTGAGCTAACACACATAAAAAAAACAGTTGAATTGAGAACCTCCTCCTTTTTTGAAGTCGGTTCGAAATTTTATAACTTTGATACTTTGATGTTAAACTTTTAAAGGGGTGTTTTTTTAAATAGAAGTGGGCAAAAGAGTATGCAGCTCACCTAATGGTAAGTGACTACCACCATCAGCGATACCAGAGAAGTTTAAGGTTGCCGGCCTTTTAAAAAAGGAGTAGATAGACACTTTTTTTCTTGAAGGTCTCTAAGTCTCTGTAAGCCTCTGAATTATTGCTACTGATTTTTGTATATATGTGTTTGATGAAGCTTCGACTACTACTATTCGTCTCTTACTATACCACTAACCATCAGGTGGACTGTGTGCTCCCGTATAAACATGACTTGAATATGAAAAACCTATCAGTGGACACTTATTTACAGAATGATAATCAAATTAGGTAAATAAAGCTAGCTGTTATCACTTATTAAATTAATTTTTAAACCTTTGCAGTATAAACATACTGGCCGAGAAGAAACTGCAAGCTAATAAAATACTGTAAAAATGAAAAAAGAAGAAAAGCAAAAAAGGAACGACGGACGCTATCGGTTGCGTGCACATCCCCATATTGTATTTTTAATATCGTTTTTAAATAAAACAAATTCAATACTAAAACATAAAATTTTATACAACAACGCTCTAATTTTTGCATATTATATCGTCCCAAGTTTTATTTGAAGTCCTAACAATAGTAAATCTATTTAGCTAGTTATAAAGCTGCCAATCCTAAGTTATAAAAAACAAGTGTTTACCAACGTAAAAATTCCTATTCAAGAGTTACCCACATTCAAAATTTACACACTCATTATACACAATAACACACGATAAATAATACGACTTGTAGCTTTCTTTTTATATGTTTCACTTTAATTATTTATTCTAAACCATCAATTTGGAGGGTTTACGGAACTAACGAAGTGATCCCAGTAGCTAGGGGTGAACCATTAGTGAGGATGACTCGTGTGGGAAACGCACACGCCCACGCTGTTATTTGATTAAAATTAAACAGGGCCGAAAACAATCGTGAAACACTTTGATGATTAATGGATATACAAACGTTAGAATGACTTTAAAACCAAATTCATAACAATTGAAAACTTCGGAAAGTATTTGACAGGAGATCTTTCATAAAATTTTCCCTAAAGAAGTAGCCTTGAATTTTAGGTGTTATATTAATCTGGGAATTATAGTTTCCATGAATGAGCGTGCCTACAGTGTTACTTGCTTAGAATGTCGACTAATGGTATATTTGGTTTGTCATTGTGTAGACGATGGGGTAGTCATCTAACCTATTACTTCGTACACAATTTTCCATCTAAAGCCTTGTATGACACGAGGTCTGAGTAGCTCACTGCTCTTTGTACTCCGTCTATTTCTTCGGTGAGTACAATCCTAACGTTATTTATATAATATATTTAAATAATGACATAATATTATGTCATTAGTGACATTCAGATTTTGGTTACCTTTTCGTATTTATTTATGTCATATTTGTCTATATTTGCCTATTTAATCTAATGTATGTCTATCATTTTTTTTGTATAATATATTAGTGTATTATTTTGTTATTATAATGAATATATTGGTTTAGTTTATTAAGGTATTAGTATGTAAGTTTGAGAGCACTAAGCTTGAAGTTGTTGACGAGTATGTTTACCTGGGACAAATAGTTCGACTAGGTAAGTCCAACTTCGACCGAGAGGTCAACCGACGGATTCAACTCGGCCGGGCAGCGTTCGGGAAATTATGACACATCTTCTCGTCGGGTATACCTCAAAACTTGAAAACGAGATTGTACAACCAGTGCGTGTTGCCAGTGATGATTTATGAATCTGAGACGTGGTCCTCCACTGCTGGCCGTATGAGGACGCTCAAGGTCGCCCAGCGAGCTATGGAGAATGCTATGCTCGAGGTTTCTCTGCGTGATAAACTTAGAAATGAGGATATCCACAGTAGAACCAGAGTGGCCGACATAGCCCAACGGATTAGTAAGCTGAAGTGGCAATGGGCCGGCCATATAGCTCGAAGAATCGACAACCGATGGGGAAAAAGGGTTCTCGAGTGGCAGCCTCGCACCGGTAGGCGAAGTGTAGAGCGACCCCCACTAGATGGAGTGACCACCTGGTAAGACATGCAGGATGTCGATGCATGCAGGTGGCTCAGGACCGTACTTTGTGGCATTCCTTGGGGGAGGCCTATGTTCAGCAGTGGACTCGTGAAAGGTTGCAATGATGATGATGATGTAAGTTTACTAAAATATTCACCACCACCCACTGTCCCATAGTACAATTTTCTCCTAACCTTAAGGTTGTCAGGAAGAGATTGGTTTTTAGCGATAAGACCGCCTTTTTGTACCTACCTCATAATTTTTACTGCCTATAATCTGTTTTTCTTTTTGTTTGTAGTGTACAATATAATATATAAAATTATTATTATTATTATTAATTTTTAATCTGATTTTATTAAGGTGTGTGTAAAGTTACATAGGCTAGAAAACAATTCAATTTAATTTGTAAAAAGTAAAGTTGGAGCCCGACCCCCTCTCATTTTAATGAATGAGTTAATGGTATATTCGTCACACACAACACAACACATAATATAAAGAAATTAACACTAAGAAAAATACCAAAAACAATATACACAAATATTATATAGCAGCAATGAAAGGGCATCCGACTCAGCATGATGCAGCAATGTTGCCACGGTCACAGTGCTGTTATTCTCTCAGTGCCTCATATCACCGAGCAGTTGTTGGACATATTTCTGTTATCGTAAATAATTCAATAATTTCTTTGAGAATTTTTCTTTGAAAATTCAATAATGGTTATGAATAAATTATTTCATCACGCCACACGCTTTATATAATGGTGCTTTAAGGATATTCACGTAGTATATAAAGGTACCTTCCATTTTCTCATCATTTTCAGCCTATAATGTCCACCAGACCAAATTTCAGTTACCGCAGCCAGTCTTAAAAGAGACTAGCCATCTGTGCTGGACAGGATTACAGTGCACGAGTGTATACGCAAGCACAAGTGCACTCTCTATTCTTTCTCTCTCATAGTCGGATGAGATGGCAAACCGACATAACCGCAGAGAGATCAGGCGCCACGAACGGTTTTACGCGTTTTCCGAGGCACAGGGTGTGAAACACTGCCAACTTCCTGACTCGGAGCTGCTACTGAGAATTTCTTATCAGAAAAGCCCAATAACTGATTTTGGCCCGATCCGGGATTCGAACCCGGGACCTCGTGATTAGTAACCGCATTTACGACCACCAGACCAACCAGGCAGTCAGCGTATAAGATGGGTTTGCTTTTATCGTCACGCGTGGCGGGTGGATCGAAGATCGCAGTTCTAGATATTTTTCAGCGTCTATGCTTCACGTCGCCGATATAGATATTTACACCTGCCGTAAACGAGGTTTTTATCTATTTAAATCCTTATCAATTTTGAAGTAAAACTTCTTTATCGACGTAGTGGAGAAATTTAGACTATTAAAAAAGTCACGTTTTCTTTTAACGTTTTACCGCCGGGGCTGCTAGATTATTATTTAACCTCCTTATATAAAATAAAAAATAAAAAAACAATGACATGTGGTAAAGAAGTTTCAATTCGTACGTGTGTACACAATTACAAGCACATTTTTTCTTCGTATTTCTCTGTCGCCTGTGACTGGACTGACGGACGAAATGGAGTGATGGATTCTCTATATTACCTATATTATAACAGCATTCAAGTAGTACTATGCTGGACATAACCGTTTCTAAATTTAAAGTTTTTATTTATTTTTTTATAGATACGAGCACACATTCCACCTGATGGTAAGTAGATGCTGTAGCCCATAGACATCTACTCTATCCTTGATTAAAAATCAAAACACAGGTAGGTTGTCACACCTGAGGGCTAAGATGGAATGCTCCGTTTCCAGTAAAAAGGGTCTCCGTTTCTCTACACTCACCATACGAAACACAACAGCATTAAGCTGTCCCCGGTCGAACCGATGCATTCGTGCTACAACTATAATATAGCTACAGCATGGCTCTACCACGTATTATTTGTTTTGATCAGATTAAATATTGTATTTTTGACATTTTGAGATATACCAGTACAACAAAATTTAATACGAGTTTTACGAAATCTTCCACAAAGAAATGACCCACAATTCGATAATATATTACGCCATGCGTTACAAATAAAAAAAATGCAAATTTTGCTTAATGTATGGTATATTAGGCGCATACGTAAAACTTTTACTTCATTAATTTTTAAAGTTAAAGTTGCAGCCTACATACGTCCCACAGCAGCGGGCACAGGCCTCCCTGAGAAGTTTTAGGGCAAGGAAGTATCCGCACGCTGCGTGTTGGCTGCAGATTTTCTCACGATATTTTCTTTCACCGAAACACGTGGCCGAGCACGTGGTAAATCAGCAATTAAAATTGCAATTAACAATTTCATTGGTGCCGGCTGGAACCGAACCCAGGTTGCTCGCGTACTGTAAAATTTACTGAGTGCGCTTAGCCCCTGAGCTACCACGGCTCTTATAATTTCTCATTCATTTTTGAATCATAGAAAATATGAGGGATATTTTTATTCTATGATGTATTTGCGTAGAGCAAAGAATTTTGTTCAGCAGTGGACGTGGAGTTGTTTTGATAGGCTGTTATGTATGAATGAACGTGTTCTTAACACGTAAAAAATGCACTTGGTGATGGCGATGAATGTGAATAAGAAGTGGTTTATTTCCATTACAGCCTCGGTACCAACTAGGCAAAAAGAAGCTACCCACCTAGAAGGAGCTCTACCACAATCATAGATCCCTACTACCTAAAAACGTAATACTAACATTTTCCATATTTCATTCAAACATCTAACAAGATGAAGCCAACGCAGTTCACGTTAATACCATCAACGCCGCGCTACATGAGCAATTTGTCTAATTCCGACATTTTTATTACTATAAAAACAAAAGAGCTCATGTTACACTGGATTTATGAACTTGAAAAGCCATTTACAAAACTGAGTATTCCTTTAGTAAATGTTTTTAATAGACTAACATAAAATAAGACTGGCCAATAAAAATTTGAATTAAATCTCAATGTCATGAAACTTAAAAAAAAATATTTAAAATTGAAAATTTTGTACAACCGACTTCAGTATAAATTATTAAGAATAACTCAAAAACTATTGGTCAGACCTTGATCAAATTTATATGGGACTACATCAAAAACACCAGCTTTCAAATAAAAAAAGAATTATCGAAATCGAATCACCCAGAAAAAAGTTATGAGGTAACACACATAAAAAAAAATTAAAAAAGCTTACAGTCGAAGCTTACCGTGTCCTTTTTGAAGTCGGTAGAAAATTAGTAACAAATGAATCTGGTGGTAAGTAGCTACTGTAGTTTATAGATACCTACAGCCGTCACCTCTGAGGACTAAGATGGCATGCCTTCCAGCCTGTAATCATACTGACTCTCTATACCCTTCAGACCGGAACACATCAGTGCATGCATTGCTGCTTGGCGGCAGAAATAGGAGGAAAGAGTGTCTTATCACCTAGTAATAGAGAGTACTTCAGTTTTCGATGTTCACGTTCCACGTATTAATAATATAATGATACTTCTATAGCCACTAGACTCTTCATTTCAACACTCAACATTACCACCACCCGTGGAGCTGACGTACATTGTATCACTTCCGAGTACGACATCCTCAAAGTTGTCTAATATCACTAAAGGAGACGTTCCAGAAATGTATGAAGCCTAGGCTAGCACTATGTACACTATATGTAAATATCGCTATATAATATAGTAACCGTTTTTTATTGTTAATTTTCTTTAATTTCACTTCGTTTCAATGTACATTCAAATTAACTTGGTCAAGGAGAGCAACACAACATAAAATTAAACATGGTGGATCACACAGTAATGTGGATCAGATTAGCTGTATTCAAAAAATGTCATTTTAACAGTGACATTTGAATGACGTGTATCGTAATATCTGCAATAAAAAAAACACGAATTTCCAAAATCTTGGGATTCAATAAAATAAGACTACAGGATATTCTACTCGATTGCAGCAGCACATCTTATATCACCTATATGAGTAGTTAGAGATTGGTTATATCATAACGAAACGAAGGCTTGAAAGTTATTTTGTTTATGTTTATTAACACTTTCCTGCTGCTTCATTCTTTAGTGCCTGTCAATATATTCTAGACTTCGATGATTCATAGGAGAGCAGTGAGCTGTGCAGTATCTGACAACTGCAAGTTATTGTTAAAGTAGTTAACTATTCCTATTACACAGTAACAGCTGGGAAGATACCAACTATTTTAGTCCAATTAGACAGCAGCGGCATAATCAGTCTATAATGTTCCCACTGCTGGGACATATACCTCCTTTCTGTGAGGGAGTGGACTGTAATCCACCATGCCCGCCCAGTACCCAACTAAACACTATCAACTTTTCAAACAAGTTCTATGTTATATAATTCCTAGTATTAGCGACATTAAGTAGATGAGAAATCTTTACATACTACTAAATCTTGCAGTGTACTCTTGAATGTTATAAAAAGGCAATACAGTTATAGTTGTCTTACCGCTCCAATTTCTTTCTTTTGACTTTTACACTGATATATGTCTAAGTAAGTACACTTGTTATTGATATATCAGTGAGCGTGTTACTTGTCATATAAATTTAGTGTGTTAATGTTTAATAAATATTAATAGGTCTTTACCTATGAAATTGCCATTCTGCAGTACCGGCCATATCAAATCAAAATAATTTTTGTTTGGCTAAAATTCTAATTTTAAATATATATTATTTTTAAAACATGAGTTGTTTTTCAAAATCGGTCATTTGTTTATTCATTAGCGTTATGTTTACAGTACAAAATGCCTTTGAAGAATTTGCTGCCTCCCGTCCAGCCGATTTCTTCAAGAAGGGCATCAATAAACAGTCACTGCGTTGGCAAAGATGCATCGATTGCGATTGATTACTTTGATTAATAGAAATAAAGAATATAGAAAAATAATATGTTAACTAATTTCATAAAAACGGTAATTTCATAGGTAACAAAAAATATATAAATAGAAATATAAAATAATAGAAATAAAGAAATAAAAAATAAAAAGTAAATTGTCAAGATAAGCTTCATAATGAAGTATCAACAAATTGCTAAGCCTATTATATTAGTAGCCTATTTTGTAGAATATGTATTAGATTAATCGAACCGTCGATACAATTGGTCTGGAACACAAACATGCAAAACTGAGTTGTTGATGTTTTAATGTCAAATATACCAAATAATTTATAGCGACCGGAACCTAATAGTTGAGGGTATGCGACGCAAACTCCGAAATTTGGGGTTCGAATCAGCCATTCTACTACTGTTTCACCTATATTGTATTGCCTACTCCTTTTAAAAGCCGGTAGCGCATCTGCAATTCCCCTGGTATTGCAGTTGTTCATAGGCAGAGGTAGTCACTTGCTGGTTTGCTCCCTCTCCTATAAGAAACGTGGTAGGGCCATGCTGCAGCTATATTATGGTTGTGGCACGAATGGGTCGGCTCGACTGGGGAAGGACCACGCTCTCACAGAATAACAGCGTAAAATAGCAGTTTAATGCTGCTGTGTTTCGTATGGTGAGTGTAGAGAACCGGAGACCCTTTTTACTGGAAACGAGGCATTCCATCGTAGTCCTCAAGGGTGACAACGCATTTGCATTTTGGTTCTTAATCGAAGATAAATGTAGATGTCTATGGGCCACTGCATCAACTTACCATCAGGTGGACTGTGTGCTAGTTTGTCACCCCATTCTAAAAAAAAACCTAACACAAGCATTTTAAGCTTACTTGGAGTGGTAAACGACAGCATTAGTAATATTAATAGCGTTACTAGTATTCCCTTTGTAAAATAACCGTCCCGCACACCTTTGTGGCGGTGGAAGGAAAAGGGGAGATCTCCCGCCGAGCAAGGTGTTCTGCCCGGGGAGCGGCCAACGCTCCGAGTGGTAGTTCGGAGCTATTGTGTATATATACTGTTTTTAATTCGGAACATTGATAGCGCGATTTAGGCTTCGATGTATTTCGCTTGTGGCGCGACGACAGCGCCGCCACACCTTGTATCAATCATCATCATCATTACAGGCTATCAAAAGTCCACAGCTGATCAAAGGCCATAGATCGCTTCATAGTTGCCACTTTTGGCAGGCGGATCGGCAACCGTAACCTTTCAATATTACAAGCAATTTTCAGGAAGATGCCATTTCATTTTCCTCTGTTGCCTTTTAGAATATCCAATACTCGTATGAACTGTTTATTTTATACCTATGACCTTAACTGCAACTGCAGATTTTTATTCATATATAAAACATATAAATATAAAACATTCTAAATTAACATTTTAATCTTAAAGTAAAGGATAATATAAACACAAAATCCCCCAAAAAAGATTGTGGCCACTTCTTGATTGTTTGAATGGTAAATGATAGTAAGGGAATTCCGCAACCCAGACGCACTTATATCAATTCTGGATTAATATTAATGAAGATGTGTTGTCACTCTGAGTATTACTCAGACGGAACGGGCGGAATGCCTTGAGTCATCTATCTACAAGATCTTCCGGATATGATAGAAACGTAGAGTTGCCTCTGAATGCCTCGATATGAGAGAAATATCTGTTTATACGTGACGAGGACTGCAAAACTAATTAAAGTAAAACATACATAAAAGAAAACATATATTATGATAGCTATAGAGAGAGTAAACGATATAGCCCGACGGATTAGTAAGCTGAAGTGGCAAAGGGCAAGGGAAGAAAGGTTCTCGAGTAGCAGCCTTGTACCGGCAGGTGAAGTGTAGGGCATCCACCCACTAGATGGAGTGACGACCTGGTAAGACATGCAGGAAGTCGATTGCTGCAAGTGGCTCAGGACTGTATTTTGTGGCATTCTTTGGGGAGGCCTATGTTCAGCAGTGGACTTGTGAAGGGCTGTAATGATGATGATGATGATATATGTTGTCTGCAAACAGCAGTTCACTTATACTTGTATTTCGGTTTGGTATGTAAAACTGGCAGTTCAAATATAAGCTATGAGGAGCTTCATCATATCTCTAAGGGGTGGTAACAGTGCTACGATCAATACAGCAATAATCATTCTATAGAAATGCATTATGTGGAAAGGCATGTTTTGGAAAGGCAGTTTTAATAGTTAAACGCACGACGTCATCTAGGTACGATAAAGAAATCGACAATAGTATCTGGGCGACAGAACTTTACTCGGCATTAAAAAAAAAAGTCAGAGAGATAACAACTGTTAATTTCATTAAATACTTAGAGTCCTTTCCGCAAAACTAATTTCATATATTATTTAAACAAGAATTGCTCGCTTAAAGTATTAAAATATGGAGAGAGTTCTCGCATTACGCTTTTTACTTACATCATCAACAACTACGAGAAAGAAAAAGCATCATAGAGCATTGCTTATACTAGGACCGTCACTTCGTATGTACTGACAAATATCGTATGATAAAACACGTCATGATGTGTTAAAGAAATAATCCCACGATTTATCCATGAGTGAAATGAACACTCATGAAAAAAGAGACTGAGAATCGACTCTTGTCAACCTTTCCTATTATTTAAGTTGATATACTCATCATAATACATTATAATAACAAGCAATTAAGTTGAAAAAACAATACAAACGTCTATCATCTTACAAAACTTCACCAACATGTACTCAAAGTGAAATCTAACAAATGTTTATAACGCACGTCACAATGTTTGTACATTTCCAATAGATCATGACCGACTTACCTACGAATCGAAATGAATTGTTAAAATAGCTTTTGAATATTTTGATCTCAGTGTTGCGATGCAGAAAGCACCGAGTCCAGCTCCTGACCAACCTGTACTTGAACTGTGACCGATCACATTCGATGTTTCATGTTTAGTCTAGGAGCTGATAGTGGTGTTTTGGCCGTTATTTACAAAGAAAATAAAAAGGTAGATAATATGTTTGTTAAGGTTTTTAATATTGATTAAAACTAAGTCTACACAAATATAAAAATTAATGTTTTTTTTGTTAGTTCCGTATGCGTTCCGTACTCATCCGATTACGATGAACGTTTTGTGAGCTGTGCGCGTGCTCTCGAATGTTTTTGACAAACAAGACATAGTAACGCAACGCAAGCCGGGCACGGCTAGTCTTCAATAAAAACGTATTTTTTATAGTAGTACGATTGACAAACAAGTACCTGATGGCCTACATCTACTATTGATTAAGAATAAAAAAGTAGAATGTGTTGTCAATTCTAAAAAGTAAGATAGAATAATTCGTTAGCATTAAAAAGAGATTGCGGTTTTCCACACACACCATACAAAACACAGCGGCATTATGCTATATTACGCTGGTATTCTGACCGCGGTCCTTTCCTAGTCCAACCGATCAAATCATGCTACAGCTTCACCGCACGTAAGTATTTTCTTTAATTAAATAATTTGAATTAAATAATTATTCTGTGTAGAAATAACTGTCCCGTAGATATCATTCTTAGAGTCGAGACAAAATATGATAGATTTCAGCAAGTATTCTATAATTTTCAACAACTTTTACTACACACACGTTTATAATGCATAGGTCAAGGTACGCGCAAATTCAGAAGTACTTACCCTAACCTACACACCCGACGTAACGTTTATAAAATTAAATTTGTCTGGTTCGGTTGCAACGTTAAAGCCTCTGGGATAATTACAAATCATTCAGACCGGAAAACCAACTATTTTTAGTGTTGCATAACTGTTAGATCCGAATTGAATTTAAGCTTAGGAGTCTCAGCAGTCGGATACTTATTCTAACCAATAAAGCAAATAAAATTAATTTATTTCGACCATCAACGATCATAGAAAATGCACTTGAATAAAGCAAGCTCTCATCCATTTTTCCTCGAGTTATTTCAAAATTATCACCTAATTTTTTTCTGAAAGGTAAGTATAGGCTCCTAGTCTAAGGACCGCCCGTCAGTCGAAGCGCTGCGCCGCGCCGTCCCTCGCTCCGTTGCAATATTTGATTCCGACTTCAAACTAAAACAATCGAGAAACGC
The DNA here is from genome assembly GCA_029286625.1 of Parnassius orleans. NCBI lineage: Eukaryota > Metazoa > Arthropoda > Insecta > Lepidoptera > Papilionidae > Parnassius > Parnassius orleans. The sequence goes on along the minus strand of JAGSMP010000026.1, from coordinate 3,795,433 downwards.
AAAACGTCGGAATGTCAGTTCTTTGTGCGAACTCACTCGTAAAATACACCTTTAGTGTCAAACGCTTCTCTTGAAATTGGTTTCATTTTTGTTCTTTCTGATGGGCAAACCGTGTAGTGGCGGTGTAAGAATATTCACTACCCCATGTGGTCCCGTGGGTGTCGTAAGAGGCGATAGAATGACATTAAAACGGAAGTTGGGCGGCAGCATCTTCCTGCCAAGCGTGGCAACTTTGACAAAATCCTCCCTATGAAGCAGTCTATGGGGGAAGTCGATGTTCAGCAATGCAGTTTTATAGGCTGTAATGGATGATGGGGTAATAAAGGAAACCATCACATTCTTTTTCGCAGAATTTCAATTGTGAAAAAATAAAATATTTTATTTACTAGTTAGAAAGATTCCTTTTTTATTTAGAACTAGCTATCTGCCACGGCTTCGCAAGAGTGATTTCCGGATTTCGACAACAACGCTACCTACAGATTCCGATTGTGAATCTAAACCATCCCACTCAAACACACAAAATTTCATCAAAATCAGTCCAGCCATTTTCGAGTTTTTGCGAGACTAATGACAGCAATCGATTTTTATAGATAGAGACTAGCGATCCACCCCGGCTTCCCACGGGTGATTTCTGGATCTCGACAACAGCGCCACTTCTCGGGTCCAAATGTGAATCTAAACCATCTAGGGACCCAATTCAAACACACATAAAAATTTCATCAAAATCGGTCGAGCCGTTTATGAGTTTTAGCGATACTAACGGATAGCAATTGATTTTTATATATAGAGATTATGTCTGGTAAATATTGTACATCACCCTTTTATGTACTTCCTTCTGACAGAAAGCACCAGTGCATCCACTACTATATTAGGAATTGAAGGTGTTCCGTACTGGAACCATATTTTTTTAATTAATATTTATTGTCTATATAGTTATTTTCTTATAAACTTTCGAGTGGCAACAATTACTAAATTAATAGGGATTTGAATTAAACTATTTTTACGGATTTTATCGCGTTTAATTTTACTAATTTTGATTCCCGACGTTTCGGGTGCTTTACAGCACCCATGGTCACGGGGGGGACTGAGGTGTTTGACGTCCCAATGTTAGTTAGCCCGGCTACCTTCAGTTTTTTGAATATTGATTTTTGGTCCAAAACCAAACGGGGACGTCAAACCCCCGTGACCATGGGTGCTGTAAAGCACCCGAAACGTCGGGAATCAAAATTAGTAAAATTAAACGCGATAAAATCCGTAAAAATAGTTTTATTCAATGTGTAGTGTTCGCGTAAATATAAGAAATCATTAATAGGGATTTATTGAATTCTTGGTTTGGTAACAATCCTTTTTACGTTAAGAACTTTTCTCTTTCGAAAAATTATTGTGTGTGTCCCTTTTATTTTACAACGAGTACTAAACAATTCCCGAAGATACTGTGCCAGTGACCTATGGACTATTCTATTCGGAGAGACAGTGTTATAACCCTTCGAGTCACCTAATCAGCCAGCTAGCTCGCCGAGCCCCAGCAGCGTGAGGCAGTGGAAGATGGGGACCGGTGAGTTACCAGACCCTTAGCTCTTTCCTGAATATTGCTGGTATGGATAGCTAGCATAAATACAGGCTATGACGTATTCCATCTTAGTCTTTTGAGGTGACAGCACATCTACAGCCTTCATTATTTGAAGTTGGTTGTAGGCGTCAGAATACTTACCATTTACCACCAGGTGGACTGTTAGCTCGTTTGTGACCTTAATGTCATAAAACAAAGTCTTTGTCTACATTGTGCCAAACAGTAGCTAAATTAAAAGTGGAATAAAGTTATGGGGTTTTAATTCAAATTATAGCTGGAGCTATTAAATTAATGTTATGTATACAAATATTATGCCAAACGTGGTAGACATAGTGATTTCTTATATTTACGCAAACAACACATATTGAATAAAACAATTTTAAACCGACTTTCAAAAAAAGGAGGGATATTCAATTCGACTGTATTTTCTACCGACTCCAAAAGGAGGAGGTACTCAATTCGGCTGTATGTTCTTTTTCTTTTTTATGTGTTACCTCATAACTTTTATCTGGGTGAACCGATTTCGATGATTTTTTTTATTTGAAAGCTTCTCATGTGGTCTCATCTCATCTCATGTGGTGTTATTCTTAATAATTTATATTGATATAGTCGGTTGTACAATATTTTTAATTTTAAATTATTTTATGGGTGGAACGTCAGAATTTTTTTTCTAGTTGAACCGATTTGGATGATTTTTTTTATTTGAAAGCTGGTGCTTCTCATGTGGTCCCATATAGTTTGATCAAAATCTGACCAGTATTTTTAGTAATCGTTAATAATGCGTATTTAATTGACCTTCAACTACATAGATGATGTTCTCATTTTATTTATATTGAAGTCGGTTGTACAAAATATTTAATTTTACCACTTGTTACGGATTTTATCACGTTTAATTTACTTTACTTTTAATTCCCGACGTTTCGGGTACTATGCAGCACCCATGGTCACGGAGGAGACTGAGCTGATTGACATCCCGAAGTCAATGTTAACCCGGAGTACCTTCAGCTTTTTAATTATTACTTTTGGTCCGATCTACGCAGAATGTAGGACTTTGAGGAGAAAACCCTTCTTAACTCACCTGTAAACCCAAGGTTCTACAAGCGGTACGTACATGGTACTGTCACAATTTAACCATCAGACAATTTTTGAACATCTTAATTCCATAAACTCGAAAATTCAATTTACTATGGAGTTAGAGATAAATAATACCTTAGGTTTTTTTTAGATGAGTTAGTCATCCGAAATTCTGATAACACAGAATACTGACAACATAATAGCTCACACTGTATATAGAAAAAAGGCCCATACAAACCTATATTTGATGGCTAGTCTTCGTTGAGACTGGCCGCCGTGACCGATATTCGATCTGGACTTTTAGAAGAATACTAAAAACGCACATTGGCTAAAAACACAAATCCAAGAAATTGGCTTAATTAAGCTAATTTAGTTAACCCCTTTAAAAGATTTCTAAACTTGATTGCACATTATACAGTTACTGCAAAACGGTTGCCGTCAATCTAGATTGACGTTTTAAACTACGGGTTCCGTAGTTTACTAATTACAGCAACCGCTTAGTTTGTCTGTTTGTTCGATATAACGCTTATCTAAGACAATCTGTGGCACTGGAATACGATCCATTAACATACTACGACTAATATTGTGTGTGTGTGTGTGTGAGTGTGTGTGTGTGTGTGTGTGTGTGTGTTGGCGACGCGCTTAAAAAATAATTTATCATTTTTATTCCTTATAAAAATAAACAGTTTACATTCCGAAGATATTGCTATTTAATTGTATAGAACATCGAACGAAAGTTCGGGGTTCGATTCCCCGGTTGAGCATTAATTCCATAAAAGTTTGTTTTTAGATTAATTTAGAGTCGTGTGTATTACATAGTAATCAGCTATGTAATACGAATAAAAGTATTATATTAAATTTGATACTTATTTTAGATAAAAATGTATTTTGGCTCATGACATTATTTTGGCTCTTGTGATAACAGATTAGAAACATTATGGCTAATAAGGATAGCATATGCAAACAATACTGTTTCATAATGAACAGAAATAGGTGTAATTTAGACAAGGAAAGCACTAGCCTCCTTTTTTTTGCGCTCAATGCAAGGACACCCTCCAGAAACGGGGGAGAGAGGTGGTGAATGATCATAGCATACCACGCAGCCGGCTGCGTGGTTATGTGGGACTCACTTTGAAGAAGTGCCTACCCACTAAACACCACCTGAGAACGGCTTTAGCACGCTGTATGAGAGGGAGAGATATTCTCCATGAGATTACTCTTTTCGAGGTCTCGAAGTTCGGAAAGGCGTGAACGGACTTCTCGTTGAAGACGATTGGGCGTACGTCTATATTCAGGGGTTGGATAGAGTGCTGCTCTCCGGAGAGCAGCTCTCTTGGCTTTCATTAGGTTGCTAATATGTAAGGGAAGACCATTATTATTAGCAACCGGGACGACCCTTTCATTCTCCTTAAAGGAGGATTTTATAAGGGTGGAGAGAGAGAATCGACCGCGTTGTTCATTTTTTCGGTTATGTCGAAAAAGTCCGAAGAAAGGGGGATGGGAGAGTCCTGAGAGTCCAAAGCTGTGGCTAAGGACGTCTTGAAGCCCTTCCAGTTAGTGAAGGTTTTCGTGGAGGGGGTTGAGGGAGGTGGCTGATGGCCAAGTATGAGGGAGACAGGGCGGTGGTCGGATCCAAGATCGTCAAGGGTCTCGATTGACCTGAGGTTGAGAGAGACTTCTTGTAAAGATGGTAAAAATTACCTTGCGTACATCCGCTCGATAAAAAAATGATGTGTCTTACCTAGTTTGAAGAGCACCTCCCGCCCTCGCTCAACTGCGTGCACTATCCCCGTCACCACTAATCCCAGTACCACTACTCCCAACACCACTACACTAGGAAAGACACACCACTGACGACAATACGACACGTGTTTCGCCTTTACACGAGGCATCTTCAGGTGATATAGACTCTGCGGTGGCTGACCGCTAAGTGAGCGGCGAGCCAAAAACAACTGCCATTTATACAGCCCGCTGACGCAACCGCTCCCTACTTAAGTAGCGAGCGACTGCGTCATGCGATAATACTGTCTGTTATTAGAGAGACTTCTTTTGCTATTGCAAAGTCTAGTACGTCAGGAGCGTGGTCGGTGTTGTCGGGATAGTGAGTGACACCGAGGGGACTGAGAATGGTTAGGTCGAGAGACCGCATGATATCAAGCAGTTTCTTACCACTATGAGTAGTAGTAACACAAGTCCAATCAGTATGCTTGTAGTTAAAATCTCCAAACATAATGACTGAATTGCCTAATACAAGGATGGCCTCAAAATCTTTTTTGAGGGGGAGAGTTCCTCTAGGGATATAGCAGGAGGCTATGACGATGGACTGATGTCCAGTCAAGGCCAGCCTGCATACCGTGGCTTCCATATTGGTAAGCTGCGGAGTGGGGATGTGGGAGCAAAGTAGTATCTTCTTGTAGTAAATGGCAGTACCGCCGCCTTTGCGGTCAGGTCTGTCGTTACGAAGAAGAGAATACTTTTTGATGGAGAAGCCTTTGAGGTTCTGAGGTTTGAGATGGGTCTCCTGGAGGAGGAGGAGGTCAGCTTCGCGATCTCGAAGAAAGAGCTTAAGCTCGAGGAGGTAATTAAGCAAACCGCGAGTATTAAAAGAAACAAGCGATAAGCCCTTAGGCTTAATACGACCGAGAGACTTTGGGATAGTGGAGTGTTCTGTCATAATGTTAAGTTAAATTAAATTAACTTAACTTACAACGAACACAGAAGATTGTGATGCTCAGCAAGAGCAAGGAGACGGTCCTGAGGGGACTGAGCAGCGCGCAGTTTGCGGGCTAATATGGCAATCTCCCCAATGTCGATGCTCCGAATAGTGGCATACACCGTATTCAGGTCATCAACCATTGAGGGCTGTGCCTGTTGTGGGGCGGAGGATGTCCGCGGGGGGTCGGCCTTTTTGGGGCCCCAGGGGAGAATTGGTGGCTGTGTGGGCTGAGAAAAGCCCGGAGGGGGCCGAATGGGGCCCATAAGGAGCCTAGGGGGATCCTGAGGGGGCCGATAGGGCATGAAGGGGCTGGGAAGAGCCCTGACGGGGCATTTTCGATGGAAGTGCCGGGAAAGGACGCGAGACGCGGGTGAGTCGGTCTGCGGGGCAGCCGTAGGGGCCGCCGAGCAGGACGCGACGGGGGCCGGGGGGGGACATGCTTGAGGAGCAAGGGAGGCTTGGACTGCGGCGAGGGCCGTCTCGTCCAGATTAATGCCCAGACCTAGAGATTGGTTCAGGGCGGCGACGATTTACCTAATAAGGTCCTGTGTGGACAAGTTGGGGGGGGAGGGAGCGACGTCCTAAGAAACAGTAAGGGAGGGGATCCCTGTTCTCAAAAGAACAGGGGCTTGTTCTGAAAAGAACAAGAGACGTTGACGTTCCAAGAAACAGTAACACAGTACAACAATATAGCAATAACAAAAAGAATAACAGAAAAAATAACAGATAACAGTAAAGACAACAATAAGCGGTCAAACCTTCCTGCCAGGGGGCAGGGGGGCAAGAACGGTAAGTGAAGGCAACGATCTCACCGAGGCGACTGCGCTGCACAGCGTGAACAGGATAGCGGAGGCGAGAGAGCGAGAGGCACTCAACGTACGGGGAGGAGAGCGGCGGCGCAAGCGGAATGTGAGCCTCGTTTTTTTTTTTGCGCCCAATGCAAGGACAACCTCCGGAAGCGGGGGAGGGAGGTGGTGAATGCTCATAGCATACCACGCAGCCGGCTGCGTGGTTATGTGGGATTCACTTTGAAGAAGTGCCTACCCACTAAACACCACCTGAAAACGGCTCTAGCCCGAAGGCTTTATCGCCAAATCGGAGACGACCTTCCTCGGGGAGAGGGAGGCGTGGGGCACAACCGTCCGGGGACGGAAGCGCGGGTCAACCAACACAGCCGCAAAGTGCGGCGGTGCTGGAGTGATGGAGTGGAGTGCTCACCATACGGGGACGGTGAGCATTGACTGCTAGCGCAACCGCGTGGGGGCGGCGGCACTAGCGGAGGCGGGAAGGGAAGGCACTCACCGTTCAACGGTGAGCGCGGGCGCACAACACAACCGCACGTGCGCGGCTGGTGGAGACGGGAAGGCTCCCACCGTACGGGGACGGTGAGACAGCTAAGCACAACCGCACGGGGGCGGCTGTGCTATCTGAGGGGGACGGGACGGGACTGACGTTCTATTCCAAGAAACTGTACTGACGGCGAGCACGGTCTGCTAACGCAACCGCATGGGGGCGGCGGCGCTAGCAGAGGCGGGAAGGGAGAAGAAGGCACTCACCGTACGGGGACGGTGAGCTCATCAGCTAGTACAACCGCACGCGGGCGGCGGCGCTAGCTTGGCGGGAGGCCACTCAACTATACGGGGACGGGAGCGTGGTCAGCTAACACAACCGCACGGGGGCGGCGGCGCTAGCTGAGGCGGGAGGGCACTCTCAACTGTACGGGGACGGGAGCGTGGTCAGCTAACACTACCGCACGGGGGCGGCGGCGCTAGCTGAGGCGGGACGGGACGGGACTGACGTTTCAATTCCTCGACTGAACTGACTGAGGGAGAATACCCGTACGGGGACGGGTGCTCGGTCAGCTAGTGGACTCCGCTAACGCACGACCGCACTGGGGCGACGGTGCAAGCGGAATGAGGGGTGGCGCAATGGTGAAAATCGGTATTAAGATATAGCGAAACTGCGCGCGGTGCGCGGTTCTCTTTCGAGTATAGCTCACTAGTAGGTTAGTAAACTAATTTGGCATTTCGTTCGGGACCAGCTACCAGTTTATATTTAAAGCAAGAAAGAAAGCATAGGGAAGTGATAGGAAAGTTCAACATTGCACTCTTATGGGGAAAATTCGAAGATAAATCGCTGTTTTATTTCCTAAAGCATCTTCGACCACCTATGAACATACAGTCCACTACGTGACGTTAAGACCGGGACCACTCCAAGAGGACCCGTAATCTTAGTCATCTAACCTTTCTTTTAAGAAAGGGCGGCGGCCGTCCTTGTGTGACACTCCTTCACGAGGGTCACGTCCACCTCGTTGTTCCCGAACCCAACGTGGTGTAATTTCAGTTTCGGGGTAGAACGTCTATCAAAGTTATATATATAACTTTGATAGACTAACCTATTATAAATATATATATATATATATATATATATATATTGAAAGGTCACATGTATATATATATATATCTATTACCTCGAATATAATAATCAATAACTGCTTCCAGACCGAATTTCAGTCACGGTGGCCAGTCCAGATCTTCCAACAAAAAGACTAGCCATCTGTCCAAGTACAGGTGTACTATCTATTCTCTCACTCTCATTCATATTCCGATAGAAAGGCGATCCGACACGACCGAAGAGAGATCAAGCGCTTGACCAACGGCTTTACGTGCTTTCCAAGGCACGGGGTGAAACACCGCCAACTTCCTGAATAAACCAATAATAATTTTGACGTAACCCGGGATTTGTACCCGGGACTACATGATTAGCAATCGCGATCAAAATCGCAAATCAATGGCCACTAGACCAACAAGGCAGTTAACCTATTATAAACCAGAGCTTGACCTACAATTAAAATATACAACTACCATTCAATAACTAAAAGATTGTTACGTGAAAATGATTTTTTGCGCCAAAAGTTGAAAAAGGGACTGCTTTTCTCTCCTGCACTGCTTTTTTTTTTCTTTCTTCTTTTCTTGTTCTAGTCTCAAGGGTAAAAAGAGTAACTATACATAATTTTAATTCCTAAGTAATTCATTTACTGTCGAACGCGTAGCTAAACAATTTCAATGTTTCCGATAGGGATCAAACTCGCGTTAAAGTGTTATGCGAGCGCTTAGCCCCTGAGCTACTAGTTCGATAGTATTTTAATTAAATATGCCACGAGCGTCAGAGAATCCACCGGTCAATTTTTCCTTATACGACTTTAGGACTTTCAAGAAAAAAGCCTAATCCTCTATGAAGACGTTATCACGCACCTGCGATTCTTCTGATGTTGCAGTTGTTCATGGGCAGCGTTTATTTTTGGGGAAATGTATACGCTATTACAACAAAGTCAAAGAAATTATACAAGGTTTTATTTTTATTACCAAGTTTAAATATTTAATTAAACAATATATCGTTTAGCCCCAATCCTATATAAAAAAAACACAAATTGCCACAAAGATCGTATGGCTCCCGATAGCTATATAGGTTATAGTTTAACCATCTTGTTTACGTTAGTTATAAAATAACCAGATCATCACGTAAGCAGCGTCAAGGGTGCGAATAAAATTCCACGTGGTAGAGCCACGCTGCAGCTATATTATGATTGTAGCACGAATGCGTCGGCTGGACTGGGGTCTCTTATCGAATACGTAAGATAGCAACTTAATGCTTTTGTGTTTCGTATGGTGAGTGTAAAGAAGCGGAAACCCTTTTTACTGGGAACGAGGAATTCCATCTTAGTCATCAGAGGTGCCAACGCATTTAAATTCTTAATCGAGGATAAATGTAGATGTCTATGGGCCACAGCATCCACTTACCATCAGGTGGACTGTGTGTTCTTTCGTCACCTATACTCTACAAAAAAAAACGATAGAGCCCCATGTCCAGTAGTGGACTTTCACAGGCTGATGAAGAAGAAAAAGAAGGCATTCCAATCCTCAATAAGGTTTGAACCTAAACTTTTATCTCTATAATCACTGAGCACACAGACCTACCTAATTCATAATCCGCTTACGTCCTCTTTATACAAAAGCAAATAACAAAACGCAACCATACAAAGGTAAAAATAATTTAGATAAGCGCTGTTCAATAACCGACTTAAGTCACAGGTAATGACGATGCCTAATATGGCGGAAGTAATCAAAGCTAGAGCCCGCTCGAGCGGGTTTATTGTGCAATAAAAAACCAATATTTAAAAATTTAAGTTCGTGAATACTTTAGGAAGTCATTGCAAATGAGAACTTGTAATTCTTATTGAAAGTCATTTTTTTACTTGACCACTGGTTCGGAAAAAACTCTGTACTGGGAAGAACCACAGCAAGAAACCCAGCGGGACTTTTTTTTAAACTAAATTATAAAATATTAAAGATTGTACAAACTATTTACAAATTTTATTTTAGAAACAGATTGGAAGCGACCACCACATTACCAGGGGTTATTTTTAAACATATTATATTAATTAATATTATAATAACCCTTTTTATACAGTTTTTGTTTAATTAAATATTTAAACTTGGTAATAAAAATAAAATCTTGCATATTTTCTGGGACTTTGTTGTAATAGCGTATACATTGCCCCAAAAATGAATTACTGATTCTGTAGAGTCGAGAAACTAGTATAGGAACAAACACAAGCTAGTGAGCTTGTGTTTGTTCCCACTGTTTATAGAGTACATATCACTTTTTTACTAAATCTACTTTTGTTTTTGTGAACATAAATTAAATTTTCGTAAATATACTCAAAGGCCAAAGTAATATATTTATTTATTAAATTTTTTTCGAATAGACTCTCTCGGTTTTATGTTGTAAATAGCTGTTATGGCTCTCTTCTGCAAAACAAAAATAGTTTTTAAATCAGCCGCTTTTCCCCATAGCAATATCTCTTAAGACATTATGCTATGGAAATAACTGAAATAAACTAATTTAACTGTCTCGACACTACTGAGACGTTGTATATATATTATTTACGAGTATATGTGTATATAAGTAATTACATGTGTTTTGTACTTATGTATTAACATAATTATATAATACGTACATGTTTATGTAAATACGTATGATATAGAATATATATTTCTTTAACTTTTTTAACGGTTGCAGTCAACCATTAAAAAATACAAGAGGAGAGAATGCCTTAAGGCATTTTAAATACGCTATATGTTTTATAGACATTTTAGTGCATAAAAGTTTATATAAATAAATATGTATATAATACAATATTACACAATTTCAGATAGGTACAATATTTTAATATTGGATAAAATCTCCAAATTTTTAAATCACAGCACGAGAAAAACAAAGCAAAAGCATTACCTACTGTAAATTAACAAGTTGTGTAATTTCTCTTTTTATATAATAAGGGTGACAACACAAACGAGCGCACACCTGATGGTAAGTAGATGCTATGGCCCATAGATACCTTTGATTAGTAATCAAAATGTTATCGCTGTCACCCCTGAATACTAAGAAATTATCGTTACCAGTAAAATGGGTCTCATCTCATCATAAGAAACACAGCAGCATTAAACGGGCTTTTATTTTTACACTAGTAGGTGATTTCGTGGTCCTTCCCCAGTCGAGACAACCATAATAAACTGAACTAAATAGCTCCCCGGATACTCGACTTATATCCTGCAACTGGAATCAAAATAATCGTTTTGCTAAGCATCCTACCTATCTATCCATCTCTCTTACTCTCATATGATAAAAAAAAGGTTAAAAAAATACATTCAACTCAAAACATTTCGAATCATTGCTTTAAGCTTAAGAATAAACGGGCATTGGCCAACGTCTTACCTTGACCGTGGCACCTTTTTAATTACCACCATGTATCGTCAAATAGCGAAACATATAGCGTGTTTAAAATAAAACAATATCAATATCATATTATTGTAAGTAACTAAAAATAATATTAGAGTTTAAGAAAACATAAACAAAACGCATTGATCATGAACTGTGATGTATCTAGTGGGAACACTGGGTCATAGTCTTTAAATTATTGTATTGTCATCGGTCCTTGATACGAGTGCAAATTTTCAAGTCAATCGGCCGTCTACAAGTTGGTGAAAATTACATTTAAAGATTCCGTTACATAGATAGATAGATATATACACGCGAATCTAATAAAAGCGTGTTAATAAAATAGATTTACGCTCGTTTATCCTACAGCACAAAGTCAAACTATACGTAGACTGCAACTGCGTTGCATTTAGTTGATATTTTTTTTATAGGATAGGGTGACAAACGGGCACACAGTCCACCTGATGGTAAATGGTTGCTGTGACCCATAGACATCTACATCTATCTTCAATAAAGAATCAAAATGCAGATGCGTTGTCACCCGTGAGGACTAAGATGGAACTAAATTCTAACAAATAAATAAATTGTCTTTTGGAAAAGTTAAGTAGTAAACTAAATGATTAGTGACTTATTAAAGTATTCCAGGAAGAACATTCTTCTCATAGCAGCATCTCCATAATCACAAAATATTAAATATAATACTTTACAAAAGTAAACTAAATAAAGTAGGAATCAACGGGCCTGTAAATTCAATTATAAAAGCAATCAATTTTAATATTAAGTGGTCACTGAACGAAAGGAAAGCTCATAGATAATAATCTCAAAGTATGCAATATGATTAGTACTCCATAAAAGCAAATTAAATAAAGTAATGAACGGACCTGTTTAAAAGTGAATTTATTAGTACATAAAGTGAACCTAAAATGGCAGTTTCAATTTAAATATCAAGCGGTCGCTGAGCGAGAGTAAAGCAGGTAAGGCTAAGCTAAGGCTTGTTTCGGTTTTAATTTTTTTTTTAATTGAATATTTAACCGTATCGCCTGTTTATGTGAACAATAGATCAACTAACTTAACACGCAATAAAATAAAAACACTGTTATATGCGTTAAAAACTAAAATAATATTAATAATTGAATATAGTCAAAAATCAACCTTTATAACCTCGGGGTAAATTAAATACATAATGTTTTACTGTTTAAATGTTGACATAAATTTGAACAATTTTATATTTCTTCTAAATTTTCTAAAAGTAACTTCAAAAATAATTTCATTAACAAATATTACAGCTTCGAACACTTAATCGAACAAAGACGCGGTTTCAATAAACAACTGTTTAAGCTGCACGGGCGTACAGGTGTTACGGTCATAGTCCAAAAGGTAATTTACGCTGATTAGACGTTTTGTTAGCGCACGCTAGGGGCATTTACCCGACGGTTCCGGAGAGGCTCGGGCGTTTCCGAGAAATGTCCGAAGCGGCTCGTAGCACCACGTACGATTCGGTTCAGTTATGCAAATGTGTGCGGTCGGTCGACCGTTACCAGTTGCATCGCACGGAGCGCTAATTAGCTGCATGAAATTCGTAAGACTGGCACAAATAGTTTTGTGAAGATTCCCCAAGCGTAATTAACTTGGATAATCAATTCAGAGAACTAAAATCCAATATTATATGCCACGTTGGACGCCAATTGTTACACCTACTGCTCGCTACACATACAAGGAAGGTTATAGCCTCCAGCTGATTCAACTAGGACGTTGATACCTCTGAGAAACATTTATAACAAAAGTTAACGTTAAAGCGTAACATAATAACGTCATTAAGTAATTAAAACTTAACAGTTCTATTTAAGAAATATCAGGAGATTATAAAGAATATAATCAAACCAAACTACCTGGTTACAACGAAAAATAAAATAAAGTAGGGAAGTAACGCTGAAAATATCGATTAAAAATTATTCACTATAAGTTAAGTATATGAAAAGTTTGCAACACTAGCAAAATCTGCATTTCTTTAAATTAAAAAGCGCATATATTACTCCAGAAATAACTTATTTTTTATCACAGTTATACAGATTTAATGTGTATTCTGTTTGTCAATGCAAAGTTCATACCCAGTTCTTTCTCCATAAAATAGTTCATTTTAAACTCACAAAACCAATAATAGTTACAAAAAGTGCCATTTTAGACGCCTCAAAATCGTAACAACACTAGGTTCCAATACGTGATTTGTGCGCAATGTGAACAGAACGCACAGAATCCGACCTCACCCGCGCACGCACTACACGAACAGAATCCGCCTTTGTTTACATGCGACTCCACGCCATTACAGCGAACACGGAGATAATATTGCAATAAATTCGAATGTGGGTTATAAAACATCGCTTATTGATCTTAACGAGTAAGATTCACTCGTAACTCACGTCTGGAATAGATTTAAAATCCGGATCGGAGGATCAACTTTATACACCTTTATATGTATACATATAAATAATACTTAATAAAATAAAATGTTGTTTGGGGATAAAAAAGATACTTATAAATTATTACACACTTTTGGGTACCAATAGAATAATTTTTAATTTTGAACATAATATTGTAGTATCACAGATGTGCGTACAAAGCAAATAAAAGCTCATGCTAAAGGGTCGTACACAAATTTTGACTGTTTATAGAATAAGAGTGACAAACGAGCACACAGTCTAACTGATGGTAATTGAATTATGGGGCCTATAGAAATCTTTACCTATCCTGAATTAAGAATCAAAATGCGGATGTGTTGTCACCCATGAGTTCTAAGATGAATATGCCTCGTTTCCAGTAAAAAAGATTTCTGGTTCGTTCATTAAGCTGCTATTTTACGCTGGTATTCTGTGAGAACGTAATGTTTCCACGGTGGAGCCAACCCATTCGTGTTACGACCATAATATAGCTGCAGCATAGCTCTTAAACTTTGGTTGGTACTTACCTAGGTTTCAATAATTAACTAAACAACACGGACGTCGTAATTAAACTATTATATATACCTATTATTTACGAGTACATATTATATAACGAAGTTACATCTTAATGCTTAGAAACCTCGAACACCGCTTACAACTAACATTAAACAGATTTCTCAACACACTAATATCATTATTATATTCTGCCATTCTATCGACCGATCGCATCTATATACCTTGTAAGAGAAGTCTAATAGTAGCATAAATTAAATTTATCCCTTCACAATACTGCGAAATCGCACTCACCGTGTCATATCGAGTTATGGCCGCAAAGAGTTGCTCTAAATCATCATGAACGTTGAAACATACCACTGACGCTTCTGAACTCACGCCTGTAGTGTTAATACATTGTCGGCTTAGACCTAACCCCCTGCTGCTCGACATTAGACCTCAGAATATCTTCATAGGGTTTCCTATACCGTTGTCAATTCAAAGCTACACCTTACAACTTAAGTTGTTGAATTATTGACTTTAAAATGTTAATGAGAGAGTTCAATTTCATTTAAAAGCAAAAAGTTTAGGGATAGATGCTTTAAAGATTTTTCTTGATTTGTGACTTAATGCTAAAATTATATAGTTTATTTTAGCTTGAAGTGAAAATTATGGTACTTCACGGTTTACTGATTTAACTGCTCGCAATTCCAGTGGAAATGAAATAGCGTGGTTTGGGTTTATGGCGACAAGTTCAGGCGTTGTAGAGCGCTTTAATCTTTGCGTGACCGCCTTACAGCCTTCCACTGATATCTGTGTAGTCGCCATATTGAAATTATTAAAATTGAATTTATTTTATACTATCAACTATATATTGCGATGTTAAAATTTTATCGTGGTAATAATGACTATAAATGCGGCGAAAAAGAATCCGTCACACTATTTCATCCAGTGTCTGTCGTAAGAAACGCCTATGGAAAATACTAACAAGATTTCGTGGCCTTGGTGGTTGTGCCATCTGCTGAACGTGAACTCAATTGTATGAGAGATTGAGAAGAGAAACGACTATGACAAAACCTCTCTATAACAGGTGTGGCCCATATCCCGCAGGAGACCTTTTTTTACGTGGTAGACAAATGCTGCAGCTATATTATGGTTGTGACACGAATGGGTTGACTCAACCGGGGAAGGACCACGCTCTCACAGAATACAATCGCAAAATAGCAGCTTAATGCTGCTGTGTTTCGTATGGTGAGTGTAGAGAACCGGAGACCCTTTTACTGGAAACGAGGCATTCCATCTTAGTCCTCAGGGGTTGTGGACGATGCTCACGTTGCTTCTCGATACCTGAAACATAAATAATATTAATTAATAAAACACAATATATGTACGAAAATTTTATTAAAAAACGTATGAAATTGTTACTTACCTTACTTATGTATTTGTTGTTTTTCTATAATAAATAATTACATGTGCATACGGGGACGATGTCACTTTCCACGATTTTTATAGTAGAGTGAAGGTATGTTTGCAACTTCGGCGTTGCACCGCTGAGTACATGATACCCACGCCTAGAGTCAGTTGCACTAGAATATCATCCGAGGTGACACCTATGTATCCCTCCCCGCGGATGTACACGCGCTCACGAAAAATTTGAGTATATTTTTCTCCCAGACGACACCAGCAACCTACATCATCATCAGAGACAACGCATCCGCATTTTGATTCTTAATTGAGGATAAGTGTAAATATCTACGGGTTACAGTATCCACTTACAATCAGTTGGACTGTGTGCTCGTTTGTCACCCTTATTCTATAAAATAAAATCACAACGCTTCTTAATAAGGAGCGTTATGTTATGGTGGTCTGTGTCCATCAGTGGACTTTTATAAGTTGACAAAGAAGAAGATTTACAGTGTTAAATGGTCAAATAGTTTCTCTTTCATCATCATCATCATTACAGCCTTTCACAAAACTTAACAAAAGTTTCCCTTTAATTTTAGCAAAAGCTTCTAAATGCAGAAATTTTGGCTTTATAGACAACATATTTTCTAGCAGTAGACTTTTATGAACTAAGAAAAAAAATATATTTCGTTATTCACTACTCATACAGTACAGTAGACCAGAGAGTTAAAAAGAAATCTGCTCATTATAATTCGTCAATCAAAAGAAGTCGCTACTAAAAGCTTAGTTATTGCATCAGAGCTATAATACCAACTATTGCAAATATTTCCACTTTAGGTAATCTACGGGAAAGACTTATGTTTTGAGAGACTGTTGAATGAATAAAATAAATAAATAAATAATTGTTAAAAAATTAACTTTTAATAAAAATACTTTCAAGAACTAAAAAGAATAATATAATTACCATATAACTTCTAAAGTAGGTTTTTATACACCATGCCGTAGCACCGTAGTTTTTATGTTGGTTCCTATTTTTATTAAAAGTTTCATTTTTTGATCGTTTTGAATCAACTAAGGAATGTCACAAGCACACAACAAGACATAACAACAAGAAAATGTAGTTCAAACAGTTACATTAAAAACATTATCTCCTAGTCTTTCACCATAAGGTTAGAAATGTTTTCTTCAAATTTAAGTAAGAAACAAGGCATTCCATCTTAGTCCTAAGAGGTGACAACGCATCTGCATTTTAATTCTTAATCGAGGATAAATGTAGATGTCTATCGGCCACAGCATCCACTTACCATCAGGTGAACTGTGTGCTCGTTTGTCACCCTTATTCTATAAAAAATCTTAAAAAAGGTTAATAATTAATGAAAACATGTCATACATACAGAAGGTATCTATCGCGTATCATACATACACAGGTCTCCATTTCTGCCTAGAATTCCGTCTGAGTAGATATCATCCTCTTGTCTATTTCTGTTCCGGTCCGAACGATATAGAGAGTCATTCATAGAGTGCCATATAATTCTCTTTTTCTTTTCTTTCTTTTATTTAATAAAACGTTACCTCCACACTAGGACTTTCTCCTGTATCATGGAGGCAGTTTACAAACATAAATTGCAGAAGGACAAACATCCAGACCCGGAACAATTATTTGTAGGCCATACAAATACTTGTTCCGTGCGGGATTCGAACCCGCGGCCCTTAGCGCAGCAACTCAATCGCTAAGCCACTACGCCACGGAGCCGTCAAATTACATTATTACAGATTATAAACCACTACATCTTATTCCTCAGAGGTGACAACGCATCTTTAGCCTTCTTTGTTTAAAGTTAGTTGCCATCAGGTAGCCTGTAATTTCGTCTGTCACTTCAGTTTTATAAATAAAATTAATTTAGAAATTTATAACCTCCTCCGTTTTCGAAGTCGATCAATATTTGTCATACAAATACAGACATGTAGAGATAAATTTTTAAAGCATTTTCTATATTATAGGTATATCCAATACTTCAATATGAGCAACTTACATCAAAACCACACGTGTGGAATTTTCATGATAGGCCATTAAGTGCGAAAAAATCATCAGGCGAAATTGCAGTAAGCTACAAGTGGCCTGCGGAACCGCAAAATGGTGGAAGTGTTCATTACTCGATCGCTCTCAGGGCCGGCAAATGTTGCTTTACCGCAAACAGCCGAACAGCGGCGGTCGCGTTTAAGATGGTAATACCAATAAATAAAATATTGTAACTGTAACAACGGAAGAGTGTTCGAAGCGATTTTACTTTACCTCTCTTTCTTTTAATAAGTTTTAGTGGATTACCACAGTCGGTAACTTATCTCAAATTTCAGAAAATTGAGCACACTTACATACTATTGTCACGGCTGTAATCCTCGAGGGTGTAGGCAGATTCCAAATAGCAGCGAGCTACTCGGACACGTTTAATTAGATGGAACCTTGTGAAAGAAGTGATTGATGGCTAGCTCATCGCCTACAGTCGCCTTTTACAACACGATAGGCAAGTCGTACAGTTGGCACATTTTTCATTATAAGTCTCACAAAAACATAGTACCAATAAGTCCTAGACCAACATGGGACATGAGAGATGAAGCACGGAAGAATCTGCCGCAATGTCCCAAAGCGTATTAGTGGACTTCACATGCCTTCGAAATATATTCTTAATCCTCAAACTCGAATATTCTCCTTCAGCGCCGGCCACGCGGTAATAGAGCAATAAAAATATATTTATTGTAATTTTATTGCTGTTTTACCACGTGTACCAGTTTAATTGGTGCGGAGGACTCACGTACTGAACAATAAATAAGGTGAATATTGTTCCGTGAGCTACCACGGTTCAGCATTAATATCATCATCATCGTCGTTACAGCCCCTCAAAAGTCCACCGCCGACCAAAGGCCTCCTCGATAGATTGCCTTACAGGAAGAGACTTTCCATAGTTGCCATACTTGGTAGGTAGCAACCGGAGACGACTACGCAAATAACGATAAACTATGAGAGTGTGGAAATAGAGAGTGCAGGTGCACTGCTCGTGCATACACTCCAGTGTTATAATCCTGCTTAGAAAGAAATTTATCCTGGAGGACATTCATTTGGTACCATGGATCTGATGGAAACAGATGCTGGCCATAGCGACGCTATTAAAATACTTGTTGTTTTTATATTTAACTACTAACTAACTTTCATTCGAAGCAGATCACTATTCACTGTATTCGAGCAAATTTAGTGAAGCGTAAAAAAAATGTAGAATAAACTTAATGTATCTCCCAATTACATTTCAGTATACCTTATATAATTGCATAAAGCAAACATATGAAATAGGTCCCACTCGCATGGAATCAGAAACGCCTTTGTGTTATTTTTCGAGACGTAGCTTCTATTTACCCTTAGAGAAACGTATTTCATGTATTAACCCAGAAGGTGCTCATTTATATGCCCAATTTCATACAAATCCGTTAAGCCATTTATGCATGATTGAGTAACAAACATCCAAACTTATTCATCAACTTTCTCATATAACATTGGTATAGACGGACGGATGGAAAACCTATATTGTGTACTTAGAAAGTCATCCAACGCCTCGTTAGGTTATGTTTCAACTTTAATATTTACTTAACTTCACAAGGCACCATAAAAATCCTGCGGTAACACTTTAACATCACCGTTCATTTCTCGACCACCTCTGTTAAATTCCGTAACGGACCTACCATGGGTCATTATCACTCGACTCGCTAAGTGCGGGCCGAGCGTGATAATCGAGTGACGAATCGCGAATGCCACATTAGTGAATTCTTTCTCACAACTGTGGCCACCAGCTGTTACGTTCATGTCGTTACACATTACCTTATTTTCCTTGCCAACAATATGTTATTTCAAATATGAAAAACGTATTTCTTGATTTCCTTGTTGAGTGCAAAGAACCGGGGGACCTTTTTAATTGTAACGAGGCATTCCATATCGATCCTCGGGAGTCACAGCGGTTCTGCATTTTCATTATTTATCGGTGATAGATGTGCCACAGTATCCACCTACCACAATTTAAACTATGTGCTAACTGTCACCTTTACTTGTTAATAAAAAGTCTTCTCTAATGCCGCCACGATAATGTCACAGTGGGATATGATAATGGTTCGAGAAACAATGGTTATGTTTATTTTATTCAAATGTTAAAAATTATGCAACTGTAACACTTGACGTGGTCATTCGAAGCAAACACATGGAGATAGCGTATCGACGTTTGTTCTTAAATTGTCCACGAGCTAATTTATTATTCATGAACGAGCTGGCGCTTGTTAGGTTATTAGTTTGGTTGCTATAAATCGATAGGAGATAACGCAACTACATAACTACCTGTTAAGAAAGATTTAAGTGTAGTGGCGTTGTAAGAATATTATTCTAAGAATTATTGCAGTCGTAAAGATTAACAGAAATTTCCATCTTAGTTGTAAAGGTAAGCGAGTGCGTTACGATCCTTAAAGTGTAGTTATTACTAGACCGTGTTAAGCGTGTGGTGTTGTAACAATATCCACAATCCCATATCGTCCCGTGGGTGCAACTATGGCAAAATCCGCCCTAAGAGGAAATCTTTAGGAGAAGCCTATTTTCATCAGTGGACTTTTATAGACTGTGGACTGAATGGATGGATGGATATGCAATACACCCGAATATCCTTAAATTAAATAAATCAACTTTCACATCAGTCCATTTGTCTTCAGATGTATTAAATTGCTTGTAATGCTTTGTTTTTAACTCCCGACGAAAAACAGTCTGTGGCATTGTAGCTCCCAAACGGATGAACCGATGTAGATTTAGTTTATTTTGTTTAAAAGGTGACATGATCGGGAGTGTTCTTAACTATGAATCAAGAAAATCTTTTCAGCCGTTTGAAGATCATCAGCTCTTTTTGTTTCGGGGTTTTTAATTTAATATTATTAATTATTTTAATCATGAAAATATGAGATTAGAAGAAACAAACGTAGGCATAAAATAGCTCTTTAATCTAAACCCCGCATGACAGTATTCTTAAGAGCTCATAAAACGTTTTTTTCGTCTATATCAGCCTATAAATATTCAGCCTATAACAGTCCACAACATGGCCTCTCCTATAAAAGAATGGATTTTTCAAAAACGCCACATGCATTGGCGCTACGGTCACCATCTGAATCGATGGTGCAGTGTTTAGGAAATGGCGGTTTTATGTTTTACATTATTGAACGTTTTAAAGTTTATCGTACGATTTAAGGGAACAGCAACTTTTTTGAAAAAGCTTTCTCGTAACATTTGTTGCTAGCCTACATTTCGCTGTTAAGATAAATTGTAATTTATTCATCATCACCATCATCATCATTACAGCCCTTCACAAGTCCACTGTTGAACATAAGCCTCCCTCACGGAATGCCACAAAGCACGGTCCTGAGCCACCTTCATCCATCGACTTCCTGCATATCTTACCAGGTCATCACTCAATCTAGAGGGGCGTCGCCCTACACTTCGCCTACCGGTACGAGGCTGCCACTTGAGAACCTTTTTTCCCCATCGGTTGTCGGTTATTCGAGCTATATGGCCGGCCCATTGCCACTTCAGCTTACTACAATTATTATGGGGTATCTATATAGTTTTCTCATCTGGTAGGGCTGTATAAATATATAATTGTAACTGAAATATATATATATATATTTCATAAAAATACATAAATAAATAAAAACCCAACCAGATGGAAGCCCTCGGCAGGGAAGACCAAACGGCCGAGGGTTAGGGGGAAAGGGACAGAAACTGGCGGACAATGCGGGCGGTATCGAGGAGCACCGCCTTCTGCATTTGAGCCTGGAGCGATCCGTCACGGAGTCCCAGTCGTCTCAGATGACCTGAGAGGCTGACTGGGATAATTTCGGTCGGCATACCACCCCACGTGTCGGTCACCTCGTGAGCCAGGTCCAGATATTTTGTCTTTTTATCTCATACTACAATTTATTATTAATTTTCTATTTGAAAGTTATAGTAATAGGTGCGATTTCAGGAGACTGAGGAGAATTTAAGCAACTGCTATGCAGGTTGTGACTCTTTCAGATCTCAACTCTTTTATTGGCAAAGCCGACTATCCCGACCGTCATTAGTAACATGACATGGCCTACTTTTTATTATGTTTTTGGTGAGATAATCGTACAGCTAATCGTACTAAAACTTGAAAAGTGTATGTAGTATTTAAGTACTTTATTATCATTTAATATTACAATAAAGCATGCTATTGTCTCTGCTTCAATCATAACCATAATAACGCGTAAAAAGGACACTCAAGTTTTTGCAATTCATTTTTTTATTTTAAAATTGGACACAGACTGAAACTATAAACCTACAAAACGACACTTACCCGTTTACAACCTAGACCTAAGGATTGCTTTGTTTGCGCACAATGGCCTCCGCGATATTGATATCAATGTAACTTAGATAACGCCCTCCTTATTACAAATACAGTTTACTGAGCGACCTAAAAGCTTGACTGTGAGAAACTGAACTTTTGAATCATTTATAAATTAAATAAATCATGACGATGGCTTTGAGCAATATTTTTATAATGAGGCCTTTTATTAAATAACTGCCAATGTAGTAGCAGTGTCTATGAATTGAGTACTTCGATTGATATAAGTGTAAATAGCATCAGGGAGAGTGGGTGTGAGTAACTTTCTTAGCTTTAACTTTCTTTCATCTTTTCCTATGATTTTACAACCATTGGTATCATCTAATCGTACTTTATTCGTAATTTTTACACAATGCACCTTACTCGTAATTTTTTCTTCTTCTTGAAGCTTGTCTACAAGAAAATAAGACCGCCTTTTGTTTTCTCTTTATGTGTGTCCTTTGACTGGTTCGTTAGTCTAGTAGTCCTAAACGCGACTGCTGGTCCCGGGGTCGAATCCCGGGTCAGAAGAAAATCAGTTATTAATATTTTCTGTCAAGAAATTCCAAGTAGCAGTCAGGAAGTTGGCAGTGTTTCACCACGGGGGTAAAATAATACGCCTCAGAAAGCGCGTAAAGCCGTTCCTCCTACACCTGATCCCTCTCCAGTTTGCCGCCGGATTGCCGTCCTATCCCACTACGGAAGAAAGGAAATAGATAGTGCATCTGTACTTGCACGCACACTCTAGCACTGTAATCCTGTCCTGCGCATGCGCATTTGGCTAGTCTCTATTGTGACTGGTCGCCGTGACCAAAATTCAGTCTGGAGAACACTCTTATTGTTTGTTTATTTTATTATATGATTTTTTATTATTTTGAGTGCAATAACTGTACTCTGATGTGTAAAGAAAAAATAAAGTAAAGTTACAGCCTATGTACGGCCCACTGCTGGGCACAAGCCTCATATCTGAGAGGGTTTAGGGCAAGGAAATGTCCGCCGCGCTGCCCAAATGCATGTTAGCGAACTTCACATGTCTTCGAAATATTTTTTTCTTAATTCTCAGACGTGCTGGTTTCGTCATGATGTTTTCCTTCACCACCGAGCTCGTGGTAAATCAGCACTTAAAAGAGAGACGTGGTAGCTGAGAGGCTAAGCGCTCGCTGTAAATTTCACAGTACGCGAGTAATCGTAAATGTTAATTGTAATTTTAAGTGCTTTGGAGTGTAATATACTGTATTGTATTTTGATTGTATTATATTCGTCATCAACCAGTTAACGATTGCAGTGTCATACGTCTTAGACCTTCGACGCTGCTTCTCGTCGACGCTCTAGATATTTTAAGTATGGTGGAAACGAGATAGCTATACCGCCATCTATTTGAAGGTCTTTCTGGGGTTTCCCGTAGTCGCCTCTTACAACACCCACGGGACGAAACGGGGTGATGGATTCTCGTATGCTTCCATATTATGGCTTTGTCGATTGTATTGCATTATTATTATTAATAATCTATTAATTGTGTGTTCATATGTTACCCTTATTTCATCCTCAGCCTCAGCATCCACTTACCATCAGGTGGACTGTGTGCTCGTTTGTCACCCTTATTCTATAAAAAAATCATATTAAAATATAACGGAATAATTTTTATTGAATATAGATTATTACATAATACTTATTGAAAGTCAGTTCTTTTATTTACCACTGGTTCGGAAAATACCTCTGTCCTGGGAAGAACCAGCAAGAAACCCAGCGGGACTTTTTTTTAAAAACATATTTCACTTTACAATAATTTTGTTTTTTTGTTTGTACAATATTCTAAAAAAATACCTGTCCGATCCTCATCTTATTCAGAAAATAAATAAAGGAATTTCGTCGCAAAAAATTAAATAAAATTTAATTAAACGGGAAACTTCAGTGATGCACAAGATACCTTAAATAAAGTATCTAGAATACAAAATGCAAAATACTTTTAAATTAAGTATTTCAGATACCAGATGCAAATAACTTTCTGGAATGGTATCTGAATTACTAGATATAAAATTCGTATCTTTTGAATACTTTTATAGATAATTAACTTTTGTAAAAAACAATTTTTTTAATGAAAGTTTATTTTTACATGTAAATCGCGTTGATCGCGCAAACGTGACAACATAATATTATATTTTTAAGGTTTTAATGGAGACTTAAAACCAGTTTTTATAGGAGAGGGGCAAACGAGCATGCGGCTTACCTGATAGTAAATGACTACCGCTGCCCATGAACAACTGCAATACCAGGAATTGCAGATACGCCGACCTTTAAAAAGGAGTAGGCTCTTTTCTTGAAGGTCCCTAAGTCGTATCGGTCCGGAAAATCGCTGGTGGTAATCGATTCCACAAGGAAGTTGTGCGAGGAAGAAAACTTCTAAATCGCACAGTGGTGGATTGCCAATCATCCAGATGGTATACGAGTTTTGTCGCGATGCGATGGTGAAATTGAGCGGCTTGAATTACCGTCCGAACAATTCCTCAGAGCACTCCCCGTGGTAGATGCGATAAAATACGCAAAGAGATGCAAGCAGCGCCAGTGAATCGAGCCGATCGGAAAGGACTCTGTTGTCGACGATTCGAGCCGCTCTGCGCTGGATGCGGTCAAGGAAGGAGCTGGCACTGGGAGCCCCAGCCCAGATGGGAACAGTATTCCATGTGAGGCCGAACTGCGCCTTGTAAAGTTGCAGGCGGTGTGCCGGCATGAAATACTGTCCTGCTCTGCTGAGCACGCCAAGCTTTTAGAGACCAATTTGGCCTTCTCTTCCAAGTGACCACGAAACTGCACGTCACTCGATATGTCGATGCCTAGGATTCCGATACAGGCTGAAGCAACAAGGAGTGCCTTGAAACTGAGGAGATACGACAAAGGGGTTCTTTTTAGCGGTAAACGCGCAAACTTGTGTCTTCTGAAGATTAAACTGGACTAGATTTAGTCGCCCCCAATCCGAGACTTTGTTCAGCAAAGACTCAACTTCAGACACAAGTTTGTTCCGGTACTCGGTGACGTTTTCCCGAAAAATATTGGCACGGCCGGTGTATAGAGCATCACCAGTGCTGTCATCCGCATAACAATGAATGTTACCGGTTTGCAACATATCATTGATATGCAGAAGAAGCTGCGTTGGTGATAGCACGCAGCCTTGTGGAACACCAGTGTTAATAGGCTTGTAATCGGAGCATGCACCGTCTACTACGACCTTGATGCTCCGATCAGCTAGAAAACTAGTCCCAATTGCACAATTTCTCGGGAAGCCCATATGAAGGAAGCTTCAAACGAAGCGCTTTGTGCCAGACCCGATCGAAGGCTTTCGCTATGTCCAAACTAACGACCTTGCAATAGGTAGGAATCAGAATCGTCTAAAAACATGTAATAAGATTCATCTTTTGACTTTTTTTATATCACCTTCAATATTGTCTAAAACCTGCGATTTTTCTCTCGCTTCGACAGACCGACCAAACTTTTACGTGTCTGCCTCAAACATAGACTATTATGCGGAATAATTAAAAATGACACGAGTCAAGGGGCAAAGAAAGAATTGCCACGCCATCTATCGATTTGGCCCCAGACTAAAGATTCAATGGCGCGTTCAGTTCTATCTAAGATGTCACAATAGAATCAGTTATCTATTACTAAAAGTATTTTAGCAAACATAATATCTACAAAATACTAAGATACCAAACAAAAAGTATATAAATACAAGATACTAAATGAATTTAAAAGTTTTATATTTACAAGATGAAAATACGTATTTTGTATCTTGTATCTGTATTTCAGATACTTGTATCTTAGGTAAGTTACATCTCTGGGAAACTTACGTGCCCATTTTTTTCCGTTGCTTGATTTTTTATTGTTTTCGATTATGTTTCGAGTACTTAGCATTATCATCCTATCATCCCCCAAGTACTACCTACTATTAAGTTTTGAGGACTACCTTAAGAAAACATTATTTACTTGTCTTTATGTGCATAATCTAAATATCTTGTATTATATTTATTTCCTTTGTATATAAGGAAATTAAATTTTGACTATATTAATTATTCTAAAAAGTGTTTGGCTGCTATTAATTAGTCTAAATAGGATATTACAGGATAATTAGTCATTATTACATATAATTATTATACAATTTTCTTTTTTTAGTATTTAATGCTTAACTTTAATTTTTAATTCAATAATTTATTTAAAGTATGTATTATAATTATGTTAATTTGATAAAAATAAAGTAGAATGTAACTAAATTGAATTGGAGGTCATAATGAACGTTAATATTGTTTGTGCATAAAGTATGGAAGGACTAGTTCAGGAGCTAAGGCTCAATCAGGACCTGTACATAATTTTTTATTTGATTTCTAATAAAGTACTCTAAATAAAAATAAGTACCAAAATATTGTATCCACGAGAGGTGTTGCCGACAAACGGTGCTCACAGAGAATTGAAAATAAATAATTTAAAAAAAATTAAATGCTGTTTCAACTACCAGACAGATTATCTGGTTAAATATAGGCGGGTTACAGTCGTGCACACAGATTGAACTAGTTATTCGAACCCGAGCGACTTGAATTGGTAAGAGGATAAGGTACAGTGCAAAGTGATTTAACGGTCGGCCGGCGGACGTATAAAAACTACAAGACAGCTCTACCGTTATAACTATTGATTAAAAATCAAGCATTCCGCTAATAAATGTAATAATTCTCATGTTACCGTGACTTTGTAAAAATTGTCAATACTGAGAATGACGGAATGTCATTTTTAACGAATGAGTAATAAGTAAAGTGAGGTATAATATTTGACAGATTTCATAGCGGGGAAGTTAATTTGTTCGGAAAATTTAAAAGTTATTGTTTCTTTCTGTACTATTAGCTATATTTTGTATTAATAACATTAAAAATAAATAAACCAAACTACAGATATACATAAAAGTAGAAAAATAATAAAAAAGTTAAAAATGTGCAAAATATTGACTAGCTACTTATCAACAAGTAGACTGTTAGTTTAGCTGTCACATGAATTTTATTTTAAAAAAATCTATATTATATTATACAACATTAATGTGAATAGATTGAGTATCATCGTCAGTGAAACCAAAATCATACAAACGTATGCATACACGCACTCACACGCGCACAAATATATTATATATATATTATTATTGATACGTATTATATTAACAAATAAATGAATTAC
This sequence comes from Parnassius orleans, assembly GCA_029286625.1. Taxonomy (NCBI): domain Eukaryota; kingdom Metazoa; phylum Arthropoda; class Insecta; order Lepidoptera; family Papilionidae; genus Parnassius; species Parnassius orleans. Next base: position 3,768,337 of record JAGSMP010000026.1, on the reverse strand, counting down.
TAGCGTCTATTAAAATGAAGCGTCATTTAAAATAAACTAATATTTCTTTCATGACAAGATAAGAAAAAGTCCGAGGGAGATGGATATTGTTGCATCTCGCTTCCTTATAGCCGTCAAGGCCGTCTACACTACGTCAAAAGGGGTCGTGACGGAAAAATCTTACACTTTTTCTCGCCTAGCCCCCATGCGCCAAATTCGTACCGTCCGATAAGGGACTTCGTTCCAAAAATTACTTTGGGATTTTCAAATAATTAATATATAATTATTAATAACAAAAGAAAAAAAGTTCTAAAAAATAGTTTTACAGCAGCATACAGAAAATAAATGCAATTGAACGTGACAGTTAAAAATAAAATATGGGCGCGCGCATACGTCGCAAGTTCGTTTAATCTGTACAAGAACGACCTGAAATGTAAATTAATTTTAGCCAGCTTTCGAAAAAGGGTGAGGCGTTCAAGTTTGGCGAAACAGATGTACGCTTTATTGAGACCAAAATAATGACGTATAACAAACTCGTTTTGTTATGACTATCGTATTGGCAGGTGTTATGGATTTAATGAGGTACAGCCCCTATCGGGTTAGTAAAAGTAGGCAAATGTATAATTAATTAAAAACTTGTTTAAATTGTGAAATAATTATTGAATATCAATATCATCTATCATAGTTGAATAAAACTGTTTTTTACGGATTTTATCGCGTTTAATTTACTTATTTTTAATTCCGGACATTTCGGGTGCTTTACAGCACCCATGGTCACGGGGGGACAAATGTTTCACGTCCAGATGTCAAAGTTAGCCCGGCTACCTTAAGTTTTTACCGCTAAGCTATCAGCCACCGTAGAGTCTACTACACCTGAAGATGCCTCATGTAGAGGCGAAACACGTGTCGTATTTTCGTTGGTGGTGTGTCTTTCCTAGTTTAGTGGTAGTGGGAGTAATGGTGCTGGGATTAGTGGTGACGGGGATAGTGCACGCAATTGAGGGAGGGCGGGAGGTGCTCTTCAAACTAGGTAAGACACATTATTTTATTTTATTGAGCGGATATTGGCAAAGTAAATTTTTCCAACCTTAAAAAAAAGTCACCCACTGGAACATTAGGACTTGGGACGATAGACCGCGTCGCATTAATATCCATTTGATTGTTAACCTGTATGATGATTAATAATCATTTAAGTAAAATAAAATTCTTTGAATTAACTTACGTTCACTGAGTCATCGAACTTCGTCGATTTATTACCAAAGAATATTGCTTCCCATCTAAATTGTGTTGTAATGTTAATATAGATGTTCCAACAAAGACTTCGCTGATTTTAATTATAGATAGCGCAATTTAGATTCCGGTTGTTAGTGATCTTTGTTAAATTCAAGGAAAAATGATTCTTATGACATTTAATATTATCAACATTTTATCTTGCCATGATCATAATATTACACTCTTTCAATATGTGAACTACGGTGACAACTTTTGTATAGTATATTAGGTATTTGAGTTCTTTTGTATATAGACAACCATCTGTGTAGGTTCACCTTTCTTTTCTCATTCTGTCACTATTGCTGTTTTGCCTTTTTAGGGATTGAAGGGCCAACAAAATGGCATTTCATCTTTTCCTTCTTTAGCTTTTGTAGCCACTTTAATTCCAAGTTCATCATCATCATCATCATTACAGCCCTTCACAAGTCCACTGCTGAACATGGGCCTCCCCCAAGGAATGCCACAAAGCACGGTCCTGAGCCACCTGCATCCATCGACTTCCTACATGTCTTACCAGGTCGTCACTCCATCTAGTGGGGGGTCAGCCTACACTTCGCCTACCGGTACGGGGCTGCCACTCGAGAACTTTCATTGCCACTTCAGCTTACTAATCCGTTGGGCTATGTCGGTTACTCTGGTTCTACTTCCAAGTTAAATATTATTAATATCTTTACGACATTTTTTTTAGATTTTTATCTGCCTCGTTGCTCTCGTGGTCGTAAGTGCGACTGTTGATCATGAGAAAAATCAGTTATTGGATTTTTCTGTCAAAAGATTCTTATTAGCAACCTGTAGTCAGGAAGTTGGCGGTGTTTGAGTTTGACCCCCGTGCCTCGGGAAGCATGTAAAGCTGTTTGTTCAGCGCCTCTCTCCTGTGGTGTCGGATCACTGTCCCATCGGACTCTGAAAGTGAGGAAATAGAGAGTTCACTTGTGTTTGCTCATACACCTTGTGCACTATAATCTGCGCAGATGGCTGATCTCTGTTGAGAGTGGCCACCGTGACCGAAATTTGGTCTGAAAGTGATCATTATTACCACACATGTTTGTATTCTTATCGAGTATTGCAAACCTGTGACGACGGTGAAGAAAAGAACTATAATCGGACTACTTCGTACCGTGTAGTGGCAGTATAAGAATCTCCATTACCCCATATCAACCCGCTTGCTAAAGGTGGCAATTATAGCAATCCCCCCCCCCTCCCTCCCTATGAGGCAATCTATGGGGAAGGCCCATATTCAGTAGTAGTTTTTAATGGGCTGTAACAGTACTTCGTATATATATACATAACAAATAACTGGACTACAAGTAAACTGTTATTTCGTATCATTTCTGCCATTGCACGCCTCATAACGCGAAGCGTTTTAGATGTGTTCTACTCTCGATACGTCAAGGTCAAGCAATTTTGGGTTCTTAAAATACATCTATTATAACCATATTGCACTTATACGATAATATGAGTAGCCGTATATCAAGAAAACACTCTAATCCATCTAACCATCTTATATTTTCTAAAACATAATTTTATATTGCTACTTTGAAAAAAAAACGGTTCCATAAAAATTTTACGTTAACGTCCGGATGTTGATTTTATATGTGGTCACGATACCTCCCAAAAAATTGACGTATCGAGACCGGGTTATTTTTATTAGCTTTATAATTACATCAACTGGTTCCCTATTTCATATCAATAGCCTAGTACGCGTAGTTTGTTAATAAAATGATTTTCAACTTTTATGAAGTTTTATTTCTATTAAAAATTTAAAGGCGCTGTCATATATATTTTTTAAGCATTTGATAGACAAAGGACAAATGTACCATACAGCCTATATCGGTGTTATACTTTGTACAATCGATTTATTTTGGGGTAAACATAATTATTTTTTCCCTGTAGGTAACACTGCCTTAAAATAATAAAGCGCTAAATTTAATACACGTAAATAATATATTTTAAAAGTCAAGTATATAATTTATTTTTTTATAAAGATTCAATGAAACGCTCATGAGGCGTGCACTATTGGATGTTCCAAACTATTTCATAATATTTGTAGCGCTGCACGCTTCGATCTAACCAACAGTTACCTTTGTCTTTTATAAAACAACAATAAAGTATAGATTATACGATAATGGATTATACGATAATGGATCTATACAGAACAGACCCGCTAATCATTGTACATTATGATATAATATAGCTTTATCGTGACGAACTAGAATGTCTTTGTCTTTCTTTTAAAAACGTTACCCCCACCCTAGGATTTTCTCCTGTATCGTGGAGGCAGTTTACATACATAAATTCCAACACAACAAACATTCAGACCCTGAAAAATTTAATGTAGGCCATACAAATACTTGTTCCGTGAGGGATTCGAACCCGCAGTCCTCAGCGCCGAAACTCATTGCTAAGCTACTGCGCCACGGAGCCGTCAAATGTTATCTCTTATTCCAATTTTAAGTTTGATAGTAAATTTCAACTTACAGCCTATATACTACCAGTGTCCAGCATAGGCATCCTCTAATTTCTGCTCCATAGCCCTGAAACAGTTCGTCCATCGCACTGACGAGCTAGAATGTTATTTCTTATTCCAATTTTGAGTTTGATAGTAAATTTCAACTTACAGCCTATATACTACCAGTGTCGGACATAGGCATCCTCTCATTTCTGCTCCATAGCCCTGAAACAGTTCGTCCATCGCACTGACGAGCTAGAATGTTATTTCTTATTCCAATTTTGAGTTTGATAGTAAATTTCAACTTACAGCCTATATACTACCAGTGTCGGGCATAGGCATCCTCTCATTTCAGCTCCGTAGCCCTCAAACAGTTCGTCCATCGCAATTAATTTTCACCTCTAAGCAAGTGGTTAATTAGTGTTAAAATTGCAAATAGCATTTCTGTTGGTGTCAATGGGAATCGACTTCGGGATCATCCATTACCATCCATTACAACATATAAAATTTTACCGCTGAACAAAGGCCGCCCCCATAGATTGCCTCATAGGGGGATTTTGACGTAGCTAGCATTGGTTGACAACCGCAATTTTTTATAGTTTTGAGCATAGACTTAGAATATACTGGCGTAAGATATTCTAAGTCTATGGTTTTGAGTCGTTATTAGAAAGAAGTCCATCTTCTGTTTCAGTTTCCCTCTGTCGCCTTATACGACACCCACGTATAATGTAGTGGTTTTTCTTACACCGTAACTACACAGTTTGACTTCGAGATATTTGAGTACTATTCTAGTTCCTAGCCCTTGAGCTACCATTTAAATATAACTTTTACTCATACTTCGTAATCCGTCAAAAATAATTCCAAATTTTTGAAGTTTAAAATAATAATAAAAAAGGAGCAAAAGTGCATGCGTATTATAGCATCTTATTCAAATTATTGCACGCACAGATTTCATAATTTGGCAAACACGTTATACGTATTTAATTAAGGCATTACGTTTACATGATATAAACTAGATTTTAGTTTTTAATTTGTGAGGATTGTTAAGGAATTCATTCTACTTCAAAACTGCATACTAACATAGAGTCCCTTTAAATTTAATTTATAAAAACTTATTTTTGTTTGTTCGTATTTTATGCGCCGCCATACCGTTCATAAGATTGCGCTAAACTTTGTCAACTTGTTTCTTGAACTTGCGGGAAAGTTATATGCATAGTACAATTAACTTACAGTAGGTGGCACCCATATCGTACCGACAAATTTATTTGAAAATTATATATCATTCAACTTCAATTAATGTATTATCATTCCTAATTAAACTATATAACTGTTCCAAATTTAAAAAAATATTTCCACAGTTATTTCTTCTGTGACAGTAACGCGCCGGGTACCAGCTAGTTAGAATAATAAAAAATACCTCACACCTAGCAAATAAAACTAGTTGAAACACGGTAGCCGTCACCGTCACGCATCGGCAACGTCACCGTGTCGGCAGCTAGTCGTTACACTATCGACACGATTCCTCAACAAACCGCGAAATAGGTTGTTAACGAATCAAATTACATGCTCTTGGGAGGTAACCAATTTCATTACTTGAAACTTCCCGACTGCTTCTTTTTTATAGAATAAGGGTGACAAACGAGCACACCGTCCACCTGGTCCTCTACTACTAAATCTAAAACCGTAACTGCACTTCGGCTTTGAGCCTTGACATATATGGAAAATATTTATTCTAATTGTTGAAGTGTTCGTATACCTTGTAATTTTTACGTGATAGAGCCATGCTGCAGCTATACTATGCAGAATGGGTCGGCTCGACCGGGGTAGGGCCACGCTCTCACAGAATACCAGCGTAAAATGCAGAGTGATTTGAGTGTAGAGAACCGGAGACCCTTTTTACCGGAAACGAGGCATTCTATCTCAGTTCTCAAGGGTGACAACGTATCTGCATTTTGATTCTTAGAATAGAATAGAATAGAATATTTTTTATTCAATATAGATCACATGTGTAATTCTTATTGAAAGTCATTTTTTACTTTACCACTGGTTCGAAAAACCTCAGTCCTGGAAGAACCAGCAAGAAACCCAGCGAGACTTTTTTAAAGTAAATTTTACACGAATGGTTGTACAAACTATTTACAAATTTTTTTTTAGAAACAGCTTGGAAGCGATCACCTCATTCCCAGGGGTTATTATCAACCATGTATTCATTTATATAATAATAACAATTTTTATACATTTTAATCGAGGATAGATGTAGATATCTATGGGCCATAGCATCCACTTAACATCAGGTGGACTGTGCGTTCGTTTGTCACCCTTATTAATCTATAAAAAAAGTAAAGTCCAAAGAATAATTAAAATTACTATATGTTCTATTAACTTTGTCAAAACAGCTATCAAGTATTATCACAGATAGTATGTTAATAGCTAAGACTTCTAATGAATTTGTCAAGGCTACAAAAGAACATAGCAATTTATATGAGTGACAGTAGATTAAGATGCAGTAGAAGTCTTATCTCGTGAGCAGCAGAAGTTCGGACACACCCTGGCTTAGCATTTGGCTTCAACTAGTTTTAGCTGACACCCGGGTGCAGCCAAATGCTAAACATATATATGTGTTGGGACTTCTTTCAGTCGTAGCTTACACAATAAATGTGACAAATGTGCAAACATGTCACCTGATCGTGAGTGGGTGCTATGACCATTGTGATTCAAGCTTTTTGAGTAATATTTTATGATCAATATAATCGAATGCTTTAGTGAGATCCATGTAAAGTTAACATACAGGTATAGTAGGCCTATAGTTAGACATATTCTCCCTATCATTCTTTTTGAACAGTGGTTTGACAATTGTAGATTTTAATCTTTCTGGAAATATACCATTACAAATATATAAATTGAAAATATAACTTAGAGCCGGAGTAATTGCACCGAATGCGCATTTCAAAACTCTTGTACAAATTTCATCACAACCGGTACTGTTTGTATTTTTAAGAGATTTTATAGCTTTATCTATGTCAAATGATGTTGTGGGTGGTATAAATATTGAATTGGGATTGTTGAAAGACAACTTATATGGTTTATCACTATTTACATGACGCTTACCTCTATTATCGATTAAGAATCAAAATACAGATACATTGTTCCGTAAAGACTAAGAAAGATTGCCTCGTTACCAATTAAAACGATGTCTTGTTTTTTGTCACTTATTACATATTTCATAATACATTTGTGATGTAAAAAAATGATGCCAAAACATAAAATTGGTCATAATTTAAATAAAAATAAATATACATTCAATAAAATTTTAGTTTTTTTTTATGCACATCCTACACAACACACCTTAATTTTGGCGCAATGTAAATCGAAATATCAGTACAGACCCATTCTTATTGTTTGCGCGTAGCATAGTTCAGTAGCATCAAAAAGAACAACAAAAGGCAGTCTCTCTAGTATGATATGCACCCAGAGGGGCACCATCACGCCAAGCAAACCACTCGATATAAGAATTTAGTGAAATCACCCATACGATCGTCAGTTACTCTAATTATAGGTTATAGACTACCGAAGTGTCTACTGACTACAGTGTAGGTATTAACAGAGACTTTTAAATTAATATCATAATGTTGGTACTAACTAATTTTATAATATTTTTTATATATGAATCATCGACAGTGGTGTCTTTCCTAGAGTACACCACTTGTTGGGATTATTGGAGACGATGATAGTACACGCAATTGAGGGAGAGTGGAAGGTGCTCTTCAATCTAGGTAAGACATTTTAATTGTTTACGCCAATCTTAGCTAATTAACTTTTAACATCTTTGATAAAATGGATTTACGCTAAGTAACGCCAGTTTTATAGATGTGAGCTTCCAAATTGTGATATGAGTACAAATTTTATAGTACAAGGGTGATAAACGAGCACACAATCCAACTGGAGATAAGTGAATGCTGTGGACCAAATACATCTATACATCTATCCTCGATTAAGAATCAAAATGTAAAAGATGCGTTGTCACCTCTATGAACTAAGATAGAATGCCTCACTACCAGTGAAAAGGGTTTCCGGTTCTCTACACACACAACAGTATTAAGCTGTTATTTGTCGTTGGTATTTTGTGAGAGCGTGTTCCTTCCCCGGTTGAGCCGACCCATAAGTGCTGCAACCATAATATAATAGAAGCGTGTCCCTATTACGCTGTAATTGTATTGTAATATTTTAAAGCATATTGAAACACGACCATGGGCTTAAAATACCTGATTGATTGATGTCGCGATTTTTGCGTTGGGTCGGAGCCAAATGTAGGGTAACAAAAATTTGTTTTCGTGTGTGATAATATTATGGATATGTCAATGTAAACGCAATTTAAACATTATCACCATTTCTTCTATAAATAATCTTGTGCATTCTGTCACTAGTTACTCTGTACATTTGATATAATACCTGTGTCGGTGGCAGGGAAATTTAAGTGATTCCACTAAAGCAGTTAATCATTTTTATAGTGATTTACTTATTGTAAATTAACGGACGATTCGCAGGCAAATTGCTCAATAATCAGCCTCTAGCGTTTATTTGTGATTGATAAAGATTTATCTGTGTTAATATAACGCTTTTATAGTTTTTAATTTGAATATCACCGTTAGACGACTAATAATAAAAAGTAAAAGTAACCTATATACTCGCATTCCTCTGAGCACGGGCTTCCTCTCATTACTGAGTTTTATAGCAAGAAAATGGCCGTGCCCCAATGCATGTTGGCCTACTTCAAATTTTCTAGAACTTTCTTTTATTTTTGAGACAGGAAGAGGATCGCGTGTTTACACACTAATTATAGCATACATAATATCGTGACCGTGTAAGAATTTCCACTAATGCATATCGTTCTGCGGATGTCATAATAAACGAGAGGGAGAAAAAACTGCGGATGCCAACTCATCTGCCATTACGTGGTAGAGCCATGCTGCAGCTATATTAATAGTATAGTTGTAGCACGAATGGGTCGGCTCGGCCGGGGAAGGACCACGCTCTCACAGAATACCAGCGTAAAATAGCAGCTTAACGCTGCTGTGTTTCGTATGGTGAGTGTATAGAACTGGAGACCCTTTTTACTGGAAAAGAGGCATTCTATCTTAGTCCTCACGGCTGACAACGCATCCTCATTTAAATTCGCAAACGAAGATAGATGTAGATGTCTATGTGCCACAGCAACCACTTACCATCAGGTGGACTGTGTGCTCGTTTGTCACCCTTATTCTATATAAAAAAAAGAGTGACAACTATTCCACACATTCCCCTTATCAGGTGATCTATAAGAAAGGGCTTTGTTTAGTGGTGGACTTTGAGAGGCTGTGGATGAGATATTTATCGATAGTTTTACGTAAAATGTATGCATGAAATCCCAGTTCGTAACCCGTTAACACCATCAAAATTTATAATTGCAATTTGAGGTGCTGATTTATTTTGTGGTCAATGGTGTAGGAAAACGTATGATAACTGGTAAGTCTGAAAACATTCTTTTGAGTTGATATGAAGCACAAATGCATACATACATACCTTTATAATTGTTAACAACTCCATACGAAATCAACATAAATCAATTTCGAAAACTAACAATTCCCACACATAATTTTATTTAAATTCAATAAAAATATGATAATAAGTCGACGTGTTACCGCATAAACATGTCCCTTGCTCCCGAGTGAGAAACGTTCGATTGTCAACAAAGCTCAGCGAACACATTGCATTATATTTTTATCGTTTTTATTGAAAGGCAACTGTTAAAGTTGTCTAGCTTAGGGTGAAATTTCTCAATCAGATATACGCACGCGCTGGACGCTCATATAGACAAAGAGCTTGTTATAATTTTATATCTTTTCTTAATAATTAAACACACGTATATGTTTCAAATGGCCATTGACCACGTGCATGGCGGTGAAGGAAAAATCGTGAGGAAACCAGCATGCCTGAGGAATAAAAATATTTTAAAGACGTGTGAAATCCGCCAACTTGCATTGTAGCAGCGTGGCGGACTAATTACGTCATAACCCTCTCAGAAATTAAAAAAGTCCTACCACCAGAAACTTAAATATTTTACTGGTGATACCCTCTTTAATTTTTCTACCATCAAATAGCAGTGCTTGCACTATTGTGCCCCAATCTGAAAGGTATAAAGAGCTAGTACAATTACAGGCTGTGAGGCATTCCATCTTAGTCCTCCGAGGTAGCGATGCATCTGTAGCTTTCTTGGTTTGAAGTTGACTGCCATCGACTGCAGTAGCCATTTACCATCTGCTGAACTGTTAGTTCGTTTTTCCGTTTCAGAAAAAAAAAACCTATATTACCTTCTTTTTTTACCCTGAAACAGTTTACCCGTATATATAAGCCTCACCTGTTTTAGGAAAGGTTCGTAGAAATCGTTACTATTAGCAGGCGGATCGACGTTCGCGTTCACTGCCGAGCACGTGGTATGTCAGCACTGTTGCGGTTCTCACGTACTGTGGACATTCGGGTGTGCACCTAGCCTCTGAGTTACGGATCTTATAAACGATTTGAAAAAAAAATCCGCAAGTATAACAATATTACTTTAAGCTTAGAAAAAGAAATATTGAAATAAATAAATTTGTTTTAAATGACATTTTATATATCTTATTAGTATAAATACAAAAAGATTAAACACTTTCAGCTCCTGGTCTAAATAAGCTACGAATTATAAAATGTTCAAGTTGATACACCGTGTAGGCGTGGGGCAAGTATGCCACTAAATCTTACCTCCAGTCAATATGGATCCCTACCGCCTCGTTATGACATCGGTTCCCAGCCTATCAGGTCTTAGCTGACTCGAATCTTTTCATTAAAATAGGATTATTAAATGGGAAACGTCAAATGCCGACGAAAATTCTGATATCTTCATAATTTCCTACCAAATAATGAAATAAACGTGGGCGTTGATAGAAATTTACCGTGACAATCCTTATTAAGCTATTTAAAAAATGATGTGAAAGCATACCGTGTAATTTTAAAAAGAAAATTAGACTTCTGAATTTACGAGCTTTTATTCCATATGCTCCATACCCAAAAGCCGTGGTAGCTCAGAAGATATGTAAGCAAACTGAGTTCGATCCCCGTCGGCACCAATAAACCATTACTATTTTGCATCTAAATTTTGAGTTATGACTTACCATACCATACCATACCACATACCATAATATTCATTCATACAGCCCATAAAAAGTTCACTGCTGAACATAGGCCTCCACCATTTTCCATAGTTGGACCCGCAATTCTTTTGATTATTTTTGTGTTATTAGTGTCACTTCAGCGAGGTGAGTTCTGCGTAAGTCATTTTTCGACTCCAGCAGATGATTTTGTTTTTATTTTATTGATCTGTAAAGTTTAGTTAATTACTGCCGATGTTACCTAGCTAAGCTTACAGTTGGTGCGATAGTGTCCTATCATATGTCGATATTTTACTGCATGCAAATGTTTATATTGTGTTACTATTAGCGAAACACATAATTGGTTTCCATAGCTTAATTACTTTCTACCCACTCTCTTTATTGTTAGCCGAGGGTTTTCTGAATAGATAAATTATCAATAAGATGCTGCTGGCTATCTCCTGTTTCAGTTTCCTCTGACGTCTCTTACGTCACCCACAGGATTATATTGAGTTGTGAATATTCTCCTTACCACTTGCTCGTGAGAAACCTGGAGTTATGTAACTCTGGTGGGAATCCTATTCCGTCGGGATGGAAAACACTCATCAACTGCGTTATGTTTTGCTTTCAATATGATAAAACTATAACATAACATAAACACTCACGCCTGTCACCCAGAGGGTAGGCAGAGACTACGGACTTCCACTTGGCACGATCCTGGCACACTACTACACAAACTATACTATTAAAATATAATATGGTAACTACACTGCTTCATGTCTGAGAAATGAATAAATATATATCGAAGACATGAGAAGTGTCAACACGCATGGGGGAAGTTTAGCGGACTCTTCATTCATTACATTACAGCAATACACTAGTCCACCACTGAACTTAGGTCTTCCCCAAGGAATGCCACAAGGCACGGTCCTGAGCCACCTGCATTCATCGACTTCCTGCTTATTTTACCAGGTCTTTACTCCATCTGGTTGCGGGCTGCTCTACACTTCTCTTATCGGTACGAGGCTGCCACTCGAGAACCTTTCTTCTCCATCAATGGTCGGTTTTTCGAGCTATGTAGTCGGTCTATTACCACTTCAGGTTACTGATCCCTTTCGGAGTTCCGGTGGACTCTTACTTGCACTTAAACCCTCTCAATAATGGAAGGAGGTTCGTGCACAGCAATGGGACGTAAGCGATATATTGAGCTCTTTCATACAAGAGGTGAAAGAATGTTTGTGTGTAACGATGTAACGCCATTCTAAATATTACCCGTGCAATTTTCTTTTACTTTTTATTTGCGTCACTTACTAAGGACTTTTTCTCAATTCTGCCGTAATTTTATTTTAAATGGATGTAAAATAATAATTGGTTTAAAACTCAACTTGTTTATCTCTACATTACTCTGAACATTTTAAACTATAATTATTTTAAGTATATTTAGAGTTACTCGTGTTAATAATACACTAGATTGAGAACAATACGCCCTTATGCATACGCAATAGCTTTAAAGCTGTGTGCGGGTGATCACTGCGTTTTTGACTGATGGACGGTGTGCTACGCTAAGTCTGCCTCGCTCATGGGTACGCGTTTTCAATGTGCTTTTTGTTAGGACTTTTACTACCACTTTTTCTTCGATTAGGAAGGTTTCAGTGACAAACACTCGTACATCAATGTTTTGTCGTGCCGTGGCGGCATGAGGGAATCCACTACCACATATCATCCCGTGGTTGTCGTAAGAGGCGACAGAGGAAAGCTGAAGCAGGAGATGGGCAGCAGCATCTTTTAACTTACAATAATAAATAAAAACTGCGGCTGACAACCCGCCTGCCTAATAATCATTGAATTATAAACAGGTTTTATAACCTATCGTGGGGGGCAACGGGTCAATTTTGTGTAACGTAACTCAATAACAGTCTGTAGCTAAGTCCTTAACACGTAGTATAGTATTATCTTCCCAAGTATAATCAATATTGCTTAATAGAACGTTAGTATAAACGTCATATACAGTTCTCACGGGTTCTGCAGTTACAGCACCAGCCCGCGGGCGACTCGACGCACATCTATCACAATGACACGTCACCTCGCGCCGCACAAATTGCTCGGACACGCGAAATAATTCGTGCGGCTCGATTGTTGCACTACACGCCCAATATGGACGGGAAGTTGCGTAAGTGTTTATATTTGAAAACATTGAATTATTGATTTATAATTATATGACGTGTATAATCGTTCATCTAAGTACTGTTGTCACAAACTGTGGCTTAACTTTACGTATGGGTTACACTTATTCAAGAACTAATAACGAATTTGAGTTCAATGGCCATCTAGCTTTATTATTATAAGGAGGCATCCAATAACTTAGCTGTTGTTCTAATGAGCGTTATAAAATCAATTGGCTCAATGATCAAGAGAGTGTCCTAGCCTCCAACACGAAAGATGCCACTGCGATTCTTTGCCAGTTGCTGGCTTAAACTCGTGCAGATCCATGTTCACTATATCGGCCCACCGATAGTCGACCATCCGGAATTTGAACCAACAGTTGACTCACATTCAATTTTTTCATAGCACTATCTTCACCCATCCATTCTAAGTTGCCGAGACATTGAAATCTGCGAGCTTTTGTTCTTCTTATTATATTTAGTTCGACCACGAGGTCTTCAGTCTCCACATTCTAAAGGATTCTCCAGCTTCCATCGATTCTGTTCTCACCAAAGATTATGTAAGATTTTTCTATCAGCTATTAGGAGCTTACCCTCATCTTCAATTGTCAGTGTCCAGGCCTCAGATTTATATATTCGAATAGGTTTCATTACGGTCTGGTAGGTTTGGATCTTAGTACTTCTGCTTAGCAACTGCGAGCAGAGCAACGCTGCAACGCAAAGTACTACTGTAACCTGGTATTTTGGTACAGCTCAATTATTTAAGTTTGGCCACTCTTTTAGTATTCCATGTAGAAGCGGTTTAAGAATATCCACTGCTCTATGTCGTCCCGTGGGTGTCGTTAGAAGCGACAGCGGGAAACAAACCAGAAGATGGGCAATAGTGTCTTCTTAATAACAACTAAAAAATGTAAAATACTGAAGTTTCCAACCCGCTTGCTATGAGGTAATCTATGGGGGAGGCCTATGTTCTACAGTGGACTTTAATGGGTTGGAACAGCAAAGGAAGATCCTTTTGTATCTCCAACTTGCAAGTCTTTGTGTTTGGAGCGAACAATACTGTAGTTAAGTAGAACAAAATTGTGTACAGTTATACTGTAGTTAATTTTAGGCCTACCTTCATAGCCTATGTTTTAAGGATTTTATAAGAAATTGGTTGCTGCTGTCCTGTTGCTTTGTGGCAGAATAAGGTAAGAGTGTGGTACCAACCCAGACGGGCTCCTAGCACAAATGGGGACTGGGGAAGGATCACGCTCTCACAGAATACCAGCGTGAAATAGCAGCTTAATGCTGCTGTGTTTCGTAACGTGAGTGTAGAGATCCGAAGACCCTTTTTAACTGAAAATGAGGCTTTTCATCTTAGTCCTCAGGGGTGACAACGCATCTGCATATTGATTCTCAATCGAGGATAGATGTAGATGTCTATGGGCTTTAACATCCATTTACCATCAGGTGGACTGTGTGTTCGATAATCACCCTATTCTATAAAAGGCTATTTCAACAGCAAAAGAAAGATTATGTTATTAATGGGTCGCACTGACGTGAAGGTTCACGCCTCACAGAATACCAGTGAAATAGCAGCTTAATGCTGCTGTGTTTCGTAACGTGAGTGTAGAGATCCGAAGACCCTTTTTAACTGAAAATGAGGCTTTTCATCTTAGTCCTCAGGGGTGACAACGCATCTGCATATTGATTCTCAATCGAGGATAGATTTAGATGTCTATGGGCTTTAACATCCATTTACCATCAGGTGGACTGTGTGTTCGATAATCACCTCTATTCTATATAAAAAGGCTATTACAACAGCAAAAGTAAGATTGTTTCATTATCACTGCAATGTACTGCTCTGTAGCAGTCATTCAACAGATACTAGAACTCCCAAAAGTTTTTTGCGATTTGGAATATAAGTATAGATATAATAAAATTGTACATGTACATCTAATTATTTGCGATGTTCGATTTAAATGTGATTTCTTAATTGACATTTCTTCGAAAGAACTTTTAAATAACTGGATGATTGCAAATATCTAAATAATGATAAATAAATCGCTTTCAACCAACATTAGTGCTGAAGCGAAGCTGATCAGATCTCTATCTGTCTCAGACCGAGAAGACAGGTGTCAACTGATAAAGGTTAACAAGACCTCAGACTGCGCCAAATAAAACGAATACAGTTAATAACATCTTAAAGGTACTACCGCACTTTGATGTTACGTACGTAGATGAAAGACCCGCCGTCAGATCTCAAGATTTAATGCGTGATTTCAAATATTGAAAATGTAATATTAAGTAACAACGAACAATTAAAATGTTTTGAAATAGATGATGTTACTATATATGACCTTGAACTTGTAACGGAAACAAAAAAAGATATAACAATTGATGAATGAATTAATTGATTGAAAATATTATGATAAAAAATCTTAAAAGACATGACATAATATGAAGCAATTCAAGCGCCTTTAAGAATACTCAGCTAAATGTAAGTAAAAAAAATAACAGTAATAAGGAGGAATTGATAAATTGCGATACCTAATCAGACACTTGCCGGTCGTAATACAAGTAGGTAGGGTTCAGGTTAGCCATTATCGTAACAATACGTTTCAATCGATACCATCTCAGTGGGGCGCAGTAGCGCACCCTGTGGGCATCACCTGTTAGCGCGATCGTACCACGCTGCAGTAAACACTGACGCCTGCAGGCCTTGCAATAATAACTCCGTTACCAATACTGCTAACAGTGAGCGATCTTATCTTTATACGAACAATCCAACGCTCGCTTTTCAAGCGCTAACTTTATCCAAAGCTTTACTTAAATCGACGTGGAAAACGTACTAACAAATAATAATATTTAAGTCAACAATTATGGTGTTAGGGTAGTTTAAGATTTTATTAAAGCCATTATAGGTGGATAATGAACGATGTCCCGCGGCCAGTGACACTTTATGAAGTCATTCTTCAAGCTAATGAGTTAATAAAACTGTTCGTGGGAAGTCTCATCACACGTGTACTTCTTTATTATGCAACGGGGCCACTTTTTACGCGACCGTAGTTACCTGATTCTTGGAATATCTTTTATTTTTCAATTTCTTATTATTTTATAGAAGCGTTTCATTTTTTTTAACCTTTTTTAATTCAAAACCTTTCTGCGATGAGAGAAGCCCATTTCTAGCTGAAAAAACATCAGTGGTTATATTACTTCAAACTATGAAAAAGATACTCGTTCATTGTAAAAAAGGAATTCTAAGAAAAAAGCGTATCATTTATTTAAAGAAATGCAAATTGTACAACGTACAAAATTTCCATGGGACCAAATTATTAAAAACATCACACATAAGATTATTAATCGATAAACTCCGTCGGCGGGATAATGAATCTGGTTGTACAAAATGACCGTCATTTGTCCGGAACTAAATGTTGGTAAAAAATAAAGCTCATAAATATGTATCATAAAGGTGACATCATCATCACCATTATTACAACCCTTCACAAGTCCACTGGCGAACATAGGCCTCTCCCAAGAAATGGCACAAAACACGGTCATAAGTCACCTGCATCCATCGACTTGACAAAAGATGAGCAACAGCATACTTTTGTTAATAACGTTACTATAAAAAACTGCGATTACCAATCCTCCTGCCGAACGTGGAACTATGGAAAAAATCATCGCATGAGTAACGGTTTAAAAAAAAAGTGTATTAAGCATATATAAAACGGAAATCATATTTCAGTGATGACTACAAGCTCATGAATCTGAGGAACTAACGAAGCCGATAAGATCTAGAATTAATTTCAAAAAGGCCATTTAACATTCGCAACATCGTATTTTAAATTCTCAATTATGAACAAAATTCTCGTATAATATAACTAAATTCTTTAATTTATCTAACCTCATTCCGGTAATACAACCCAAATTCACTTAAGTTTTAAGAATCATCATAATATTTTAGATTTTAATGCGTATATATAAGGTCCAATTTTCTATAAACGATTTTATTTAATGACATTAATCACTCGCGCCTCTGATAGTACGTAATGATGGTCCGCAATAATTGCGATGTCTTTCAATATCTAATTTAGAGCACGATCGTCTGACGCCCACACTTCGTAAGCTGGTCGATGTAATATATCGTCAGCAGGCTTGTCAAGTGAAACTACACTAGTTTATTTATTTACTAGTTCCCTGTATAAGTGTCAGTGAAACTCACGTTTATTTCTAAGCAGTTGTATTTGCATGTAACAAATAATCTACACTTTATTTTTTCCATTATATTTTTTATACAATTAAAGATTTATATGGTAGAGCCACGCTGTAGCTATTGTGGTTGTAGCAGATATGGGTCAGCTTGACCGGGGAAGTACCACGCTCTTACAGAATACAAGTGTAAAATAGCAGCTTAATGCTGCTGTGTTTTGTATGGTGAGTGTAAAGAACCGGAGACCCTTATTACTGGAGAGTCTTCAAAGACGGCAACGCATTTTGTCTTAATTTTATAATGATATAGGTGCCTATGGGCCAAAGCATCTGAACTGTGTGATCGTTTGTTCTATAAATTTTGTCCAACAGAAAAATTGATGTAATATATTCTATAAAAATACAATTAAAGATAACAAACGAACATAACATAGTTCACCTGACTTAATGTGGATTTTTAGCCCCTGGGATATTATCTACATCCATTCTTTAATAAGAATCAAAATGCAAATAGTTACGTACCATTTCAAAAGGCTTAGATAGATTGCCTCGTTACCAGTTAACAGAGTCTCCAATTTTCTTTACTCACCATTTAAAGCAGTGTAGCATTTTGCTGCTATTTTGTGCTGGAATTATGTGTGAGCGTGGTTCCCGTCCCCCACTCAAGCTAACACATTTGTGCTGCATTCACTATACAGCTGCATTGTGGCTTTACTATGTACACCAAAAATTAAACTTTTTATAAAAAGTAAAAACCGTCTTCAAGGATTATAAATTAAAGAAAATTATTTCCACATTATAGCTTCTGGAGTTGGTGGCTAGACATAGCGTATAGAAGAAATAAAAGCCCTAACTTCAGAAACTATTACGTGGATTTCTGTGTTCTTAGTATTTTAAAGTCGATTTTAACAGTTTTAGTTAAATGTTAAATTTTTGACACTTGAGTTACTAAAATTTCATCTAAATCGTTATGTAACGGTTAAAAAATTACATTCAAAACTTCACCCCTATATTTCTATTCTTAGGCGTAGAAAAATTTTTCAAATTCATATAGGACCACCTTATGGAATATTTAAGAAGAAAGCTATAAAACTCGGTTTGCATCTGGCGGAGATATCGCGTGACTGAAAAATACAATTGAATTGAGAACCTCCTCTCTCTAAAACTGGAATACTCTTTTAAATTGATTACGCTCTACATTAGAACATGTAATAGTGAAATATACTCTCGCAATATAAATTATATTCAGTAAACTGGCATACATTTCAATGGAAACATCATAAACACAGTACAAATCACGCAACACCGTACTTGACGTATAATTTGCACAAATCATTGTCCGGTCCGTCCAACTATTCTAGTGTTGCGATACCAAATAATTTCGTTGCCCACGTGTTGCCAGATGTTGCAACGCCTAATAACACTCGTGAGAGATTCGAATCAATTGTGAAAATTGGTGTTTTTGGAGCAGCGATTTGTCATTGTCCAGCAAATGAGTATACTTATGAGTTTAAGTTGACATGATGACGTATTTCTATTTACGGGCTTGATGTAAGCGAAGCCAAATTATGTTGAAATATATGTTTCTAAATTTAGATTTAGCCCTTAAATGTAATTTCTTATTCTTTATCAGACCGAAAGAGTCCAATGCTGGACATCGCATCAGTATGCACGAGGTGCTAACCATATGCTGATACCTCGTGCATACTTAAAGTCAGCGCTGTAGTCTTTACTGCAGCTTTAAGCTGAGTGTTGTTTTCATACTTATTTGTATAAAACACTATATTGTAAATTAATGTTTAAAAAAATCGAGCTGGGTTTCTTGCTGGTTCTTCTTAAGACAGAGGTATTTTCCCACCTAGTGGTTAAGCTAGTTTCAATCTTGTTATCTATATTGAATAAAAATGATTCTATTCTATTCTATCTGAAGACGAGGTTTGTTTGCCTAATGCGCCAACACGTGGAACAATAATTAATAAACAGTAACACGAATATTTATCGTATGTCCTGTGTCTTTTTTAATCGAGTTCAAGAAAAAACGAGAAGGTTATACATTCCACGCATATGTTTTTTTTATATATTTTTACCGATTTCTCGAAAAAGACTGAACTGATTTAAATTATTCTTTTTTGTGAAATAGTTTTTACTTTAGGGGTGGTCCTATGTAAATTTGAAAAAAAAAATTCCATTCCTAAGGGTAGAAAAATTGGGGATGAAAATTTTAATGTAACTATTTTAATTTAATGTATTATATTTCGATTTTAATGTAACTAAAATGTTGTTCAAACATTTTAGTTTACTTGTGATATTTTTTCTTTCAACCACTCAAAGGGATAAAAAAAAATTTACTTTTTTAAAAGTCCGGCAACGCATCTGCAATTCACCTGATATTGCAGTTGTTCATGGGCGGCGGTAGTCACTTACCATCAGGTGAACCGCATGCTCGTTTGCCCCCTCTTATGTAAAAAAAAACCCTTTTAATACATAAGTAAAGCTATATAAAGGTGCTAAGAAGACAATGTATCGATGAACTACGAGTAAAGCACCGACTTTACAAGCTATTATGTCGAAGTAATTTTTTACCTACAGATTTCATAGTCGATTTTACTATTTGTTAAAACTTTAATTACGAGGGTGACACTGAAAGTTCTTAGAAAATCAAAAACTGAACAAACTAGCAAGTTATTAGTTTTATTATATCTTTTCAAAATAGTGTCCATTTACATCAATACATCGCTGCATCCGATGGAACCACTGAAAAGCACTTTGCCTTTCGTCCTTAGGGTCTCTTCGACGGCATTTTGAAACGCAGCCACTGCTTCCTCGGCGTCCATAAAACGTTTTTAGGCCTCTGTCAAATTATAAGGTATCCACCGGGCACTAAGCTTCCTGACCGCTAAATGTTCATGGAGGATTTTTGCACTTGACTCATAGCAATGCCTAATCTTGTCCAAATCTGCTGATAAGTCACTCTTTTGTCAGTCTCTATCATACGCCGCACAACACTGATGTTATCTTCAGTCGTCGCCGTAGAAGGCCGTCCCTCACGCAGATCATCGATGAGATTAGTGCGACTACGTTTAAACTCATTAAACCAGTTGTAAACAATGGCACGAGATGGGGCTTCATCGTGAAAGGCCAATCAAAGTCTATCATAACTTTCTTGTTGACTTAAATGACATCAAAATTCATAAAAAATCATTGTACGAAAATTTTCTCGCGTTAAATTCATGCTGACGTGACACAGACAATTTTCAATTTGCCGCCAAATCGTAAACAAATGACAAATTAATAAAATACAGACACAATAATATTATTGGAACTCTAATATAATGGACCTCTAATGGAATAATAATATTGGCAGAGTTCCATTTTCAAAATTTGAACTTATTTTTTTATTATATCGTTTACAAGTGGCCAGTTCTAAAAACTTTCAGCGTCGCCCTCGTATTTATTATTCGTTGTTATACTTCTTATTGTATATTGACTGCCTCGTTGGTCTAGTGGTTGTAGTAGTGCGAATGCTGATCATGAGGTCCCGGGTTCGAATCCCGGGTCGGGACAAAAAAACAATCAGTTATTGAGCTTTTCCATCAAGAAATTCTCAGTAGCCGCCCGGAGTCAAGAAGTTACTTCCAATAAGTATTATTTACGAGCGATCCTTACAGTAGTCGCATAAGATGTGTATCATCTGACATTACAGTAGTCGCATAAGATGAGTATCATGTTGTATTTCGTAAGTAATTATTATTAAGTAAGTATTAATATCGACAGTGAAACCTTATCTACGCTCCAGGGCAAGTGGTGTAGGATAGACTCGGGCGTTTTTAATGTCAACGTATCGAGTCAGAAAGTTTTATAAGTTACTAGCTGTACCCAGCGCGTTACTGCCGCAAAAAAATAAATTGTGGAAATATCGTTTTAAATTTGGAAGGGTTATATTGTTTAATTAGGAATGATAATACATTCATTTAAATTGAATGACATATTATGACTTTCAAATAAATATGTCGGTACGACACGCGCGCCACCTACTGTAATTTAATTGTACTATGCCTATAACCTTTGCGCAAGTGCAGGCAATAAGTTGACAAAATTTTAGCGCAATACTCAGTTCATGCCTCTGATGCCGCCCCGGCTCTAAACGAGGTACCCCTGAGATGAGAGGCCGCCAAAGTGTCTACGCAAGTAGCATCCCACACTAGGGCTTTACCTCTCTCCCAAGGGACCAATGTCATACCGTCGGGTCTCCTGCCATCGTCTCTAAATATTCCACAAGGCTCTAAAACCGAGGGAACATTTATAGAGACAAGAGCCCTTCGGATGACATCGTTCAAAGAACCGTGCCGTAAAAACCTACCAGCACTTTTTTTACAAGAAAGTGCTGGTAGGTTAATATTACCTTGTTAATATTACCTACCAGCACCGATCATATCGCCTATAAATAATTCAAGATGTAAAGTGCCTATGGCAGAATAGAGAAATTTAGACAAAATGACTCTCTATCCCGTTATTATAGATCGAGTTTTTTTATTAGATATAGTGACTATTTGTGTAATAAAAACTGGATCTATAAATTCTGATAGCATCGGTGATGGACGTCTATGACATTTTTTCTCGTGGCCTGTTAAACTGGAGTATAAATGTCGATAGAGTTGACTTTGCCTCAAAGCCCATTGTAGAAACAGCGTGCAGCGGAAGTGGGGTGGCATTTTTAACTTCCCGCTTTGAAAATAATAATTTTCAAAAGAAGGAAGTTACAGATTTCGGTCCGATTTTGAGAATGCGAGTTTTCATCAGATCTCCACGTTTTGAGGTCCTAGGAAGCTCTTCCGACTGTTCCCGGCTGGACGTCCGGCCGTGTGTGTGTGTGTGTGTGTGTGTGTGTATGTATGTATGTAAATAAAATTTTGTCGTACGATATCTATAGAACGAATCAACCAATCGAGATGGGCGAAAGCGTTCATTGAGACTTCGAGCTGATTAGATTTTCAAGTCAATCGTTCGAGCCGTTTCAAAGATTTTCAAAAAATAAAAACTGTTTCTTAATAACTTTCAAAATATTTGATTAATCAAACACAGACATCAGAAACACTTTTTTGTACATAAAAAACTGCTTCAAATGCCGCCAAGCAAGCCAAAATCGAACGACGCGTTTAAAAATTATTGCCATTTAAAAATTTATAAATAAGCGCAACGCTCGAAAATAAGCAGGAAGTTCCACGGATGGACTGCATGACTTTTAAACGCGTCGTTCGATTTTGGCTTGTTTGGCGGCATTTGAAGAAGTTTTTTATGTACAAAAAGTGTTTCTGATGTCTGGGGTTGATTAATCAAATATTTTGAAAGTATAAATAAGCGCAACGCTCGAAAATAAGCAGGAAGTTCCACGGATGGCCAGCAGGGTCAACCGTTTTTCAGATTTCTTTATAGAGTAATTGCCGTGTAGAAGAGAATTCTCTATCCCATATCATCTCGTGTGTCGTAAGAGACGACAGAGGGAAAATAAAACACGAGATGTGCATAACAGATCAAAGTAACACAAAGCTGCGGTTGCTAACCCGCCTGCCAAGCGTGACAACTATGGCAAATATCTCTATGATGTAATTTATAAGGGAGACCTACGTTCAGCAGTGGTCTTTTAATAGGCTGTATGTTATGAAATCAATAATATAGATTGACAAACAAGACACCCAGACCACCTGAAGGTAAGTGGGTGCTCCCATGAACATCTACATCCGTTGTTCATTCATTCATTACAGCCTTTTGGAAAACCTATTGCTGAACATAGGCCATCCCCATAGATAGTCTCATAGAGGGGGGCAAGTGTATTGGTAAACGCAGTTTTTTTTTAATACTTTGCGTTATTACCAGGAAGATGCTGCTGCTCTCTCCTGTCTCTCCTGTTTCAGTCGGCAACTCACCTGCAATTCCCCTGGTGTTGCAGATATTCATAGGCAACAATGATAACATACCACAAGATGAGCCATATGCTCGTTTGCCTCCTCTTACATAAAAAAAGCTGGAGAAGCCTAGGTCCAGCTATGAACTTTTACAAGATCATGAAGAAGAAATCTTATCCTACTAATATTATAAACGTGAAAGTTAGTGAGGATGTATGGTAATGTAATTATACGTGGTAGAGCCATGCTGCAGCTATATTACTGGTATAGTTGTAGCACGAATGGGTCGGCTCGACCGGGGAAGGACCACGCTCTCACAAAATACCAGCGTAAAATAGCAGCTTAATGCCGCTATGTTTCATATGGTGAGTGTAGAGAACCGGAGACCCTTTTTACTGGAAACGAGGCATTCCATCTTAGTCCTCACGGGTGACAACGCATCTGCATTTTGATTCGTAATCGAAGATAGATGTAGCTGTCTATGGGGCCACAGCAACCACTTACCATCAGGTGGACTGTGTGCTCGTTTGTCACCCTTATCTTATCAAATAAAATAAAAAAGTATGGATGTTTGTTACTCTTTCACGCAAAAACTGCTAAATGGATTTTAATGAAACTCATCAGAATAACTCATAAGCTATAATTAATAAAGATATTGTGTAAATTGGCCAAAATGTAACGATAAAGGTTAAGTAAGTCGGAAAAAAACACGACGTCTGTCTGAACACGCTTCACGCAAAAAAATGTGAACTGATTTGGATGGGACTTTCACTGGCAGATAGCTGATGTTATAAGGAGTAACATTGGCTACTTTTATTTTAGGATTCCGCGCTAAATAATTCCACGCGGGCGAAGTCGCGGGCAACAGTCACTTTAGAGCGCACAAATAGGATACCAGTGCGTTGAGAAAAAAAAAACACAAATCCTTTCTTAAAGTTAAAACACTTATTACCATGAAATAGTTTGAATTGTGTCTGCCTAATGCAATAGGAAGGGTTCATTTGGTACAGGTCGGCGGGCGTCCGTGTTGGTAGGAAGCTATCTGGGAGGGCGTTTGTTACCGACGATTAATTCGGTACGCCATTAAGGCGCATGACTTGCTACTGCCCGTTGGACTACTAGTGAGGAGCTTAATGACCAGGTGTTTTTTATTTATTAAAATTTTTGCTATGTTGAAATCCATTACAAAGATGTTAAATTAAAATTGATTAGCTAAGATCTGCGAGAAAAATAAAAAAAACATAAATGTAAAAAAGGGTGCTGAATTCGGTACAAACAACAGCCGTTGTTATCGGCTTCGCCGTTAAAAGAGTAGGGTTCTGAACTAACGCCTAGTTCTATGGCAGTTCAAGAACGTTGTCCTTCCTATAGGTCCTATGATTTAGCCAACTGCTATGGAGCTTGGCGCCGGCTCAGATTCCAACTCTTGAAAGTCGTTTGTATACCGAACTAGTCCCCCTTTTGTTCACCTCAGTCCCTCACATTCAGTCACTTCTGAGGACTGGATGGAATGCCTCACAGCCTGTAAATATACTGGCCTCTACACTCTTCAGATCGTAACAGAAATTGGTAAGAGGGTAATACCTACCCAAACCGATTCCTAGTAGCGCCATACTCAAGTAATTGTCTTTTTTTAATAAAACAAAATTCATCGATAGTAAGAATTATTTTATGTCTAATTTGAACTGCCGCATGGCTCAGAGATCATATTCCCGTGCTGAATATATTATATAGTTTTGGATTCCAGCCAGAATCTGAATGTGTTGTGATTGTGCTGATCTCCTACTCGTGTTCGATACAGACATAATATTCTTTTTTTGTGGAAAAACAGTTGTTAAATGAGTATTTTCTATACTTTTTACACTAATGCATACTTAGTCCCACTTCTTCTTCTTCTTTATTGGTCCGTAAAGGCCCATTGCTGGATTTTTTTAATAAAAAGAAGGGTGACTAACAAGCACACTGTCCACCTGATGGTAAGTGAATGCTGTGACTCGTAGATATGTACATCTATCCTCGATTAAGAATCAAAATGCAGATGCGTTGTCACCCCTACGAACTTAGATGGAGTGCCTCGTTTCCATTAAAAAGGGTCTCCGGTTCTCAACACTGACCATACGAAACACAGCAGCATTTAGCTGCTATTTCACGTTGATATTCTTCCCCGGTCAAGCCGAAGCAATTGTGCTACAACCATAATATAGCTGCAGCATGGCTGTACCACGTATCACTATCACTACGAGGTTATAATATCAATATAAATACCACTCAAATATAATATGTATCTAATATCAAGGTCCATCACTATAATGTTATTCAAAAACCCGAGCGAGGCCGCCTCCGAGAATTTACTCATTTAACGCCTCTATCCCAATTTAATTCGACGATTACGTGCTTAAAGAAACTAATGTAATTACAACCAAATTATACAAATTTAAATTTTAGTACAAGGCAATAGAGGATATGGAGATTGTAACAGAGCTCAAAGCGGGCTTACCTATCGGTCAGTAGCCTCTGTGAGTCGCTGTTTTTGACGCTGGCTAATTGATGTTAATAATTTAATTTTTACGAGGACGCTTCTTGAGAAACAACATGGTGGATCCGTTGACACACGCCTATCAGCGCAGTGACGTTATGTACAAAGAATTTGATTTAGCACAACTACATAAATATACCGAAACAATGTGTTAAATGTTGCTGTGTTTCCTATAATAAGTGACAATAACCGGAGACACTTGTTAATGATAACGAGTTAATTGATAGAATCAGGCTTTACTTTGCGGAAATCCATTGTATCAAAGTTGGTAAAATTTACTTTGCGTACATCCGCTCGATAAAATAAAATGATGTGTCTTACCTAGTTTGAAGAGCAGCTTCCGCCCTCCCTCAATTGCGTGCACTATCCCCGTTACCACTAATCCCAGCACCTCTACTCCTAACATCACTACCCTAGGAAAGACACACCACTGACGACAATACGACTCGTGTTTCGCCTCTACACCACGCATCTTCAGGTAAAGTATAATCTGCGGTGTCTGACCGCTAAGCGGAGGCTACTTCACGAAAGACGTGTCGTATTGTCGTCAGTGGTGTGTCTTTCCTAGTGTAGTGGTGTTGGGAGTAGTGGTGCTGGGATTAGTGGTGACGGGGATAGTGCACGCAATTGAGGGAGGGCGGGAGGTGCCCTTCAAACTTGGTAAGACACATCATTTTATTTTATCGAGCGGATGTACGCAAAGTAAATTTTACCAACTTTAAGATAACGAGATATTACATCCTAGTCTTTATAGGTGACAACACATCTGTAGCGTTATTTCTTTAGATTTGGTTGCAAAGGTCTATATTATGCTGCAGTAGTTACTTACCATCAGATGAACTGTAAGTTCATAATATAATATCCTAATATATCGAAAAGTGTACATACGGCGCAAGAATATCGTTTACGTGGTAGAGCCACGCTGCAGCTATATCATGGTTGTAGCACGAATGGGTCGGCTCGACCGCGGTATGAACACGCTCTCACAGAATACCAGCGTAAAATAGCAGCTTAATGTTGCTGTGTTTCGTATGGTGAGTGTAGAGAACCGGAGACCCTTTTATTGGAAATGAGGCATTCCATCTTAGTCCTCAGGGGTGACAACACATCTGCATTTTGATTCTTACTTGAAGATAAATGTAAATGTTTATAGGCCGCAGCATCCACTTACCATCAGGTGGACTGTGTGCTCGCTTGTCACCCTTTTTCTATAAAAAAAAATATCCAATACCGCATGTCGTCCCTTGGGTGTCGTAAGAGGTAACAGAGGGAATAAATCAGGAGATAGGCAGTAGTGGCTTCGTAATATCAACTAACTACTAGAAAAAGATCTGCGGTTGCCTGATAAACGTGGTTACTATGGCAAATATTATCACTCTTATGAGGCATGCTGTAGAGAGGCCTATGTTCAGCAGTGGACTTTGGTAGACTGTAATGAATTAATTAATTAATACTGCGAAATAAAGCCCAAGTTTTTCCGCTTCATGTTCGAGGATTGCAATAGTAATAGTCATCCATATTCACGCAAGTCGGAAATCTGTGGGTATCATAGTGTAAACTAAATCAACACGACACCAAGTAGCGTAGACTCGTGAGCGAAAACTCGTGAGTTTGAGTTAGTTTCTAATTAGTTCCAGTTGCCACTATTGAAGTGTAACAATTATGAAAGTTCGTGATTTTGCGAAGTTTTCCCTACAGACTGATTGATAAATAGCTTACGGTCATCTCTAGAATAGGCAATACACCAACGCAATTGATTTCTCTTTTTAATTAACACGCTTTTATTAGCTTGACCTGTATGTATTTATCTGTGTTCGAATGTGGGAAACAGATTTAAAAATATCATCTATTTTTAATTCTGTTTTCACCAGCTTTCGGACGTCTAAACTGAATAGACTAAGAGAGACGCAGACCTTTTAAATAATACTAGCTGTAATTATCACCAGTGGATTGTACTTATGCTGGCTGGCCCTTCATACTGGTACACTACTACAGTAGTACATGCACTCCTGCTTGACGGCAGACACAGGTAATAGGGATTTCAATTCAATTTCGAATTATAGTAACTGCTACTGATGTAATTCATTCATGAACTATTCCATCATTAGGAGTAAAAGTAGATGCTAATCCTGGTCGATTAAATCAAACTAGATTTTTTATTAATCGACCAGGAATTTTTTTTGGTCAATGTTCAGAAATTTGTGGAGCTAATCATAGTTTTATACCTATTGTAATTGAAAGAATTTCTATTAAAAATTTTATTAATTGAATTAATAATTATTCATCATTAGATGACTGAAAGCAAGTATTGGTCTCTTAAACCATTTAATAGTAAATTAGCAATTACTTCTAATGAAAGAATTAGTTAAAATATATAACATAAATATGTCAAATTTAAATTATTACATTAGTAATATTCTTTTATCCCTCAAATAATACCTATTAATTGATTATTATCTTTTTTATTTTTTATTATAACTTTCATTTTATTTAATATTATAAATTATTATATTTTTAACATTATTAACTTTAAAAATTCATCATCATCATTATCATCATCATTACAGCCCTTCACAAGTCCACTGCTGAACAAAAATTATCTTATTTTAATAAAAAACTTTAAAATATAAACTGAATACCTACTCACTTTTTTTACATGGGGAAATGCCTATGCACCTCGCCTGGGCAAGGGTTGGCTCGCACCGACTAAAACCCTATGGTGTTCCACCTTCGTCGCATATTGGCGGATATGCTGCAGGAACAAATGTAGCTCTCTAAAAAGACTTCCGGTGAAGCCAACATACAAATTATTGGAATATAATTTGTATAGTTCTCGTTATAAATACGTGACTATACAAGTCAAACTAGGGATACCCTTTCAGGGTTGATCTTTTTTTTGCCAGAGTCGCGGAGGATAGGGCGAGTGACGCATCGTCATACCAACACTCCTCCTCCCCCGTGACTCCACCTAGGCTGCGGCGGTAGGAGTAAAGGACACCCCTCTCGCCGCAGTCCACCAGGTGACATCTGAAGTAGGCTCGCTAAGCCCACTCAGAGTGGCCTCTTCGGGCCGGCCCTTCACCTCGGGCATGCCAGTTGAGTTCCTCTTAGTTCACCGGGGTTACCAAGCCACTGCTTCTAAGCTCCCTCGCCACGACAAGGCGGGAACCCATTCGGGGGTTCTGAGTAGATACCTTCTTCTGCCACCAAGCAGCGCCGACTGGTATGTTCAGCCATATTACAGCCCAGGGAAAGTCTTTTTGAACCAACCCAGGATTCGAACCCGGGACCTCATGATCAGTAGCGGCGTGTATTATCACTAGACCAACGAAGCAGTCATATCTTAAATTATAAAATAATTAACATAACAAAAAGATAGCACCAGGAGAGGATAGCACTCTATAAATTTGTATTTTCTAGCTAAAAATTTCAACACAGCATTAACTAAATACAGAATAACGTAACTTTTCCTTACTGAAATGATAGAATTCTGATTTCAAAATTTAATTGGTGTAGAATTAGGTGTTCTAGGTAATAACGCTCCCGTGCACAAGTTTCGTTTTCCAATCGTTGTCGACTAAAAGTACACGGAAATATATGAGCAAAGTACATGGCTGATGTAAACAAAAATTTTAAAAGATTTTTAAAAAAAGAATTCGATACGATACGTAGAAATACTATCTTTTGTCATAAAAAGTAACTCCATACGAATTGAATACGATAAAAAGCTCACACTCAGGGGCAGTTCTGGCCGGCTGTTCGTATAAATTGGTACTGCCAATACTACTTATTTCTGCTCTAAATAATCTCGAAGGTTACGAGATCCAGAAAAATTACAGGCAGAAATGTATACAGAGCTCGTTCCTACTAAAAATAGATTTTATGCTAAGGACAAATATTTTTATTTGGTTTAAATATTAAAACAAATAAAAAGCTTATAAATTTTCTAAATTATCTACAGCACTAAAGATACGAATAATTTCTAGGATCGTCATCATCATCATCATTATCAACGTCATCGTAATCGTCATAATTATTATCATCATCATTATCATCATCATGGTTATCATCAACTTCATCAGCATCATCGTCATCATCATCATTACCATCATCGTCATCATGATTATCAACGTTATCAACGTCACCATCATTGACATCGCCATCGTTATCGTAATTATCACCGTGATCGTCATCATCATTATCAACTTTATTATCAACTCGAGTACGACGACTGCTGAAACTTAAGAAAGGAGTAGTGGCTCACAAGTGTGCTTGCCAAAAGCAGTTAAAGTTAAAGGTTGCTGCAGTTATATTAGTAGTATAGTTGTAGTAGGAATGGGTCGGCTCGACCAAGGAAGGACCACGTTCTCACAGAATACCAGCGTAAAATAGCAGCTTAACACTGCTGTGTTTCGTATGGTCAGTGTAGAGAACCGGAGACCCTTTTTACTGGAAAAGAGGCATTCCAACTTAGTCCTCACGGGTGACAACGCATCTGCATTTTGATTCTTTATTGAAGATAGATGTAGATGTCTATGGGTCACAGCAACCACTTACCATCAGGTGAACTGTGTGCTCTTTTGTCACCCTATCCTATAAAAAAAAGGTAGAACTAAATAAGTTCCACCCCTTTACTAACTTCTGCCGCCAAATTGCAGTGCTACCACTGATGTGCTCTGGTCTGAAGGGTATAGAGTGCCAGTACAATTACAGGCTGTGAAATTTTCTACCTTAGTCCTCAGAGGTGACAACGTACGTAGCCTTTTTTGTTAGAATTGGGCTGCAACTATCTATGGACTGCAATGCCACTTACCATCAGGTGGACTGTAAGTTTTTTTTTCACTTCAATTTTAACAAATGTAAAAAATTACAACTTAATGACGGCCAATAAGCTATAAAAATGCTAATACATTTTACTCAATGCGGCAATGTAAATAGACTATTTGAAAACAAATCAAGCACTCGTAGAATCCATTGGTACCTTCAGATTAATTAAGAAATAACTTATTCCTTAGTTAACTTGATTGCATTATTGATTATTGATTATCATACATAAATATTTTGAGTTCGATAATACCTTTGACTTTCACGGAGGAATCCTTTATCTTAATGACACGGATACCCATTCCCTGTCGCTAATGCGTTTACAGCCCAATGTGACGAATACGACAAAAATTTTTAGAAATATGTATTCAGAAAATATATATTATGACTGGATCAATTACTGTTGTCGCAAAGGAGACATTGAATATTATGATCAACTTAAGACTTTTAAAATTATTATTATGTTTATTGGCAACTTATTCAACCATACTTATACGTACTATAGTGACAATCACATTTAATATTAACTAATTATTATTTTTAGTTATTACAATATATTTTTTAAGTTTTTTTGTTTTAGGTTCATTATCCTAGTATATATTTTATTTTATAAATTGTGTAAGTAACAAAAATATATGTTATATAATATAAATACTATTAAAAAGATTGTCTTCATTCTGTTATTTTAATTATTTCAAAATATTTTTTATGTATCATGTTATCATCATCGTCATCATTACAGCCTTTCACAAAGTTTACTGCTTAACTAACCTAGTATATAAAGTAAATGATTGATAATCAACTCCATAAGCATTTAAACCAATTATCGTTTAATGGTGGAATGAGAAAATCCATCAATGGATCGCATCCCGCCATTGTCCTAAAATACGACATAGAGAAATCTCAAGAATATTGTGCAGTCACCAACAATTGACCGTATAACTATCTCGTAAAACTAGCAACGTCAAACTTAAGAGCCGTCTAACAACTACTGTGATCGCCAAGCGTGATAATTATGGCAAATCCTCTCTTCTAGCCAAGAGAGCCATGTACATAAATAGACTATTCACCAGGCGATAGAAATGAGGATTAAATTTAGCATATTTGTTGATGCCTTTACATTAATCATAAAATATAAATGCCAAAAATATCAAAAACAATAAAAAGGACTACAACACGACAAAATAGATCAATAATATACATATTATGAAGTGCTGCCATCAAAGGTCTTTCCACGCTCAAAAAATTTATTGGCGTCTTATAAAGAATAGAGTAGGATAGTTTTTTTCGATATAGACACATAAAAGTCACACTTTTACCACTGGTTCGGAAAAAAACTCCTATCCTTAAAATAACCACCAAGAAACTCAGCAGAACTCTTTTTTACTGTACAATTTTGTACAATTAAATATAAAAACTTTTAGATACATTATGCCTTTTTCGAAAAAAATTCGTGTCGTCCCCGTGTCGTCTCCGTGTCGTTACATCATAAAATACCCGTCGAGAACATAAATCTGCGTGTGTCCTGAGCCGCGCATACTACGCAGCGGGAATCCGACTCATTCGTACGAGCTCAGCCCCTACATTCATTATCGCGGCGACACTTCAATTCTGTTCAAGCAAAAGACTGTCCGCATTTGTATGTTAATACTAACTGTACTAAAGCGTCGTAGACCAGTGGTTAACGTACCTGACTGAAGTCGCGTGAGGTGGATTCACATCCCAGCTGAAAGCAAAATTTGTGCAAGAACATCAATTGATGGTTTTCGGGACAAGTTATTGTGATTGTTCTTCTATTCAACCTCTGATTTAACGCATTGGGTACTGGCAGATCAGTAATATTTAATCTATTGGGAGTAATAGTTACACTTCTCTATTACTATATACTTCTCTATTAGCATTAATTATTGTAGAAAAATTCTACAATAATTAATGCTAATAGAGAAGTATAAAAAGTAAAAAAAATATTGTACTAGACGCTAGTGCTAAGTCGGATAACGATATTTCTTAGAATGACATTCTGCCCACAGGACAAAATTTACGAAGTGACATTTTTAACATTATATTAAACGTTTGAGTTTATCGCATCGCCTTCTTTGCAGATGTTAGGCAATTGTACTTATGTATAGAATTCCTAAAATCTCACAATGACCTTACGTTGAGATTTAATTGCACTTTCATAGTTTTCTATTAACGATAACGATTATAGAAAGTCCACTTGGTCCGCTGGGGCATTCAAAGCTTAAGTCTTTCAGAAAATATATCGTAAAATCACATTTTAATTACTAATTAATATAATTGTTTGCTTCATCTATACATATAAATAAAATTAGTGTCTGTCTGTAATATTAAAATAACATTTATCTTATTTTGAACTGATGAGGTTATTTCCAAGCCATTAAAACATGAATAACAATTTTTTTTAATGTTTTTATCTCTCTAACTGTCCGGGCTAATCTTCGAAATGGGTGAATCGATTGTAATGAAACTGCACGAACAGATAAATAGCCAGGAGTTTTCTAGGCTATATTTTATCCGAAAAATATATGAGATACTTAATGATTTCTTATATTTACGCGAACACTACACATTGAATAAAACTAATTTTACGGATTATATCGCGTTTAATCAACTTATTTTTATTAATTCCCGACGTTTCGGGTGCTTTACAGCACCCATGGTCACGGGGGACTAAGGTGATTGACGTCCCGATGTCAGCGTTAATCCGGAGTACCTTCAGCTTTTTAATTATTAATTTTGGTCCGATCTACGCAGAATGAACTAACTGTGTCTTGAAGTCTTGCAGTGGTATGCTTGGGTTTAGTTTTAATTTTATTAATTACAGGATCCCCAGTAGGTGGTAGTACCCAGCCTCCCTCTCTATTGAAATTAGGATGTTTTTCAATTTCAGTAGCCTCACGTATCATCCTTGGCAGGAATCGATGTTCTTTCGCGAGAATTTGTGGTTTATCAAATCTAATGTAATGGCGGGGGCCGTCTAGGATATGATCACAAACTGCAGACTTCCCGGAACGTTGGTGCTTCACGTCAGCTATGTGTTCTTTTACGCGGTTTTAATAGATCGTTTTGTTTGCCCTATATATGAGAGACCACATTCACAATCAAGCTTGTACACTCCTGCATCTTTTAGAGGAATATTGCACTTGACGGATGGTAAGAACTGACTAATCTTCTTCGGCGGCTTGAAGAATGTTCTAATAGAAGCTCGCTTCAAGATGTAGCCAATCTTGTCTGTGACACCTCTGACATATGGTAGTACAGCAGGCACACGCTCGACTGTGGCCGGCTTCACTCGGTCACTGTGACGTAGGCGCGGGACCCGAAGCTTGTTGTCGTGCAGAACCTGCTTGACGTGCTGAAGCTCGGCGGACAGGTGTTTGCTGTCACAGATCCCTCGTGCTCTCAAAAGATTTGCAAAAGATTTGCCCACGGTAGCTAACTGTGAAGGATGATGGTGGGATTCACCATTTAAATATCGGTTTGTATGGGTCTTTTTTCTATACACAGTGTGACCTATGGTGTTGTTAGGATTTCGAATGACTAACACATCTAGGAAAGCTAAAGAATTATTTGCCTCTAACTCCATAGTAAATTGAATTTTAGAGTTTATGGAATTAAGATGTTCTAAAAATGCAGTTACTTTGTCTGATGGTAAAATTGTGAAAGTATCGTCTACGTACCGCTTGTAGAACCTTGGAGTTACTGGTACAGTAAGCAGGGCTTTCTCCTCAAAGTCCTCCATGAAAATATCGGCGACAATGGGAGATACCGGTGAGCCCATTGCAACACCATCTACTTGCTTGTAAAACTCTTTCTTCCACAATACCCGTCGGGAATTAATAAAAATAAGTTGATTAAACGCGATATAATCCGTAAAATTAGTTTTATTCAATATGAGATACTTTAAATTAATTTTATAATTAATTTTAATTTTTTATCACGAATTCGTAAGCATCTCGATTAAACGCTTTGAACATAGAAAATCATATTAGTATTAGCGTTAAATCAGTTAAATAAAAAGACTATTCTGTAAAGCGGCTATTTTATACCGCATATTTTATTATTAAAACAGCGTAAAGCCATTTTGAAGTCGCCGCTTATATCAATTTTGTTAAGGACGTATTAGTTTGTGTTATGTTAGTCACATATTAAATGGCATTCTTTATTTAGATTAATTTAAAGCTCCTTAGTCATAAGTTGTTGAGACTTTAACGTCTTGTAATCTATAAAAGTCACTTAGTAATGTAAAACAATACGCATATCATTACCAGATAAGTCCATATTAAAGACCAGCCGATCTTCGAAATGTTCGTTTATGTTTTACGAAAAAGATCAACTGATTTTAAATTATCTTGTGATAAGGTTGTAATATATTTGAGACCAATGTGACAGTATACAAGAGTGTAGCGGGAGTCTTTTAGAAACTCAGAATAATAATTTATTTTGTATCAAATATTATTTTAAAATTACTTTTAATAAAAAGTGAAGGCCGTTTTGAAAAACTAAAAAGAGTAACATAATTTCAGGTTCTAATGTAGGTGCTAAATTAAATTCAATTTAATTTATTTGCCAGAATGTAGGTGTACAATAAAGTATGATCTTAAATTATATCTAATGGCCCATTAACATTCTACCACTATATATGGTGTGCAAATATTTTATAATTAAGATATAACTAATATATTATGTGAAATTATTTCATTTTTTGAAGTCGGCTTTTTTTTTAATTAAAAGTTATTTTTACCATTTTGAGGGAATTCCACAATATCTACACATGTCGTCTCCATAGTTGTATTAAAAACTGCATTTTTTTTATAGGATAGGGTGACAAACGAGCACACAGTCCACCTGATGGTAAGTGGTTGCTGTGACCCATAGACATCTACATCTATCTTCAATAAAGAATCAAAATGCAGATGCGTTGTCACCCGTGAGGACTAAGATGGAACTTTTCCAGTAAAAGGGTCTCCGGTTCTCTACACTCACCATGCGAAACACAGCAGCATTAAGCTGCTATTTTACGCTGGTATTCTGTGAGAGCGTAGTCCTTCCCCGGTCGAGCCGACCCATTCGTGCTACAACTATATTATAAATATAGCTGCAGCATGGCTCTACCACGCAACTAACATAATAATATACAATATTTATTACAATGAAAGAAACTAAAAACTAAAATTATTAAAAAGCCCTACTTTCCCCGGTAAGAACACGGGCTGCGTTTCGTCGCTGAATGGCTAAACCTACTTAGCCTTTAGGTGAGAAAAGAACCAATCCTCTTGTCTCCCAGCGGTGACGAATAGTCACGTATACAGTTTCTTTAGAAACTTCACCGCGCTGAATCCCATAGACCGATATAATACCTTTAGCATGTGGCACAAATATATAGTCACATTTTAGAGACTCAAATTTGTGCAGACATTTTTTTTGTGTTATAAAGATATTTTGATAATTAATTTTTACGCGGTATAGCCATGCTGTAGCGAGATTATGACTGCAGCAGCAGCGAATGGGTCAGCCCAACCGAGGTAGGACTACGCTCTCACAGAATACCAGCGTTAAACAGCAGAATAATGATGTGTTTTGTCTGGTGAGTGTTTTCTACACCGAAGACCCTTTTTACTGGAAACGAGGTATTCCATCTTAGTCCTCTAGGGTGACAACGCAACTGCGTTTTGATTCTTAATCGAGTGCAAGAGCTCGTTTGTCAACCTTAATCTATAATAAAATCACATTGCGCGTGGACCCCACGTATCGATAGTCTTTTAGCAAATAGCACAAATATATAGTCATATCTCGGAGACTCATATTTACGCCGACATTTATTTGTGCGTTATAAAGAAATTTGTTTGACAAAGACCAGCTAAATAATTCGTCATTTTTGAGTGCATGCAACACCTCAATCTCACACATTTAAAGCCATAAATAAACATTAAACTCCAAACACAAATGCTCAGTAATCTGAACTCCGCAACAAAATTAATAACCCGATAAATTTGCGACGCACACTGTTGATACACGAACTCTCGCATTTCTATTACGGATAATACTGATCTACTATCTGCTGAAAAGCGCAGCGTGCGTTCAGTATTCAACGGATATATTTAAATGTGAAAGAGGTGCTAAGTGCATAAATCGCGTTTGTGAATACGTCCAACACGGCGCGAAGTTAAGCAAGAAAGATGGCGGCTTCCTGCTATCACGCATAGCGCATAATGCGAGCATTTACATGTAAAACAAAACAGGGAGTTACTATGGGAATAGGTTCTCGATTTATATCTCGGATATAATCGAATTTTAAAGATACCTTGTCACAAACGCTCGGTTCAATGTTCGGAGTATGCGGGGAATTCTTTATGGGTTTCTCTTGAAAGCTAAATTACTAAATAGAGGCCGTTAAATATACGGTCGATAAATGAGTAAAGTTTCTAGAATGTTTTGAAGTGATAAAATATATCGCTCTTTGGTCATCAAAATCGTTATTAAAATTCCTTTTGCTGTTATGAGGTTCATAATATTCTTGTTGTGCTTTATTATAATAACTTTAAACACCATTGCATTGGTCTTTACTTCTGCAAAATGTCTAATTTTATCTTTAAATGGAGTTGTATTCGATTACTAATATATTTATTTTATAAACGATTTACATTTCACAAATCAAAATAATGAAAATTTTTGAATAAAAGCTTTTTAAATATTGTTATTTTTAACACTTTCACTGTCCGGTTTTCCGACGCAATAACCAGACAATAGCAATATTTATTATGACCTATATGTAGTGCACGGGACAGCGAAAGGGTTAAGGGTGATAAGCGACACATCACTGCTCAAGACTAAAATAGAAAGGCTTGTTACCAGTAAAAGGGTCTTCGGTTGTTCACTCACACTACGAAACACAGCAGAATTAGGCTGCATAGTCCTTCTGCATATATTTTCGCAAGCGTTGTCCTTCCCCGGTCGAGCCGACCCATTAGTACTGCAACAAAAATATACTCATAGCTGTAGCGTGGCTCTACCGGGTCAAAAGTAAAATTACAAACAAATACAGTTCACGTAATGGAAAACAAAGACATTTGCTCAGAGGCACTATAATAATAACCAGACTCGTTACAGGAAGCAGAAACAAAGGTGTGATACATTTGTTATCGCCAATACGCCTGTCAAACGTTAGAGATTTTTTTTATAGGATAAGGGTGACAAACGAGCACACAGTGCACCTGATGGTAAGTGGTTGCTGTGGCCCCTAGACATTTACATCTCCTCGTTTGCGAATAAAATGCAGATGCATTGTCAGCCGTGAAGTCTAAGATGGAATGCCTCTTTTCCAGTAAAAAGGATCTCCGGTTCTCTACACTCACCAAACGAAACACAGATTTTACGCTGGTATTCTGTGAGAGTGTGGTCCTTCCCCGGTCGAGCCGATCCATTCGTGCTACAACTATACTATTAATATAGCTATAGCATGGCCCTATTTTATTAAGAGCAGCATTTAATTTGAAAGAGATAGATCATTTAATCGACGCCTCATATAAATATCATCAAAACTAAGCCCTTAGTCGTCACCATAAACATGACACAAATAGTTAATTAATTTATTCATAACGCTAATAATCTACATAGCACGTTTTCCTTAGACTAATCTCTGTAATAGACATACAGATAACGAAGTAATTCCATAATTTGTATATGAAATATACTTTATATTATAATTTATAGAATCAGGCGTTTCTTTGCGGAAATCTATTTTATTGATGATGTTAAAATTAATTAACTTAGTTAGATTACTTGTAGTAGCAGTGTGAGAATATCTATTATGTGGAAGGCCTATGTTCAGCAGTCTAGTCTTTTGATAGGCTGAACTGTAACTGTATGTTGGACTCTATAATGGCTAGCAACCACAGCTGATGATGCCTCCCTTAGAGGCGAAACACGTGTCGTATTATATTCGGTTGTGTGTTTTCTTATGTTAGTGCTGTTAGGGATAGTGGCGTTGGGTTTAGTGATGGCAGTAATAGAGCACGCTATCGTTGGAGGGAGAGAGGTGCTCTTCAAAGTATGTAAGAAACACCATTTTATTTTTACACAGATCCTAGCTTATTCTTCTATTGCATTTTAGATTTTTTATCTTGACTTTTATGACATTTGAAAATTTTTTCATGGCCTGTTGAACAAACTAGTGTATAAATATCAATAGAGTTGACGTCACTTCAAAGTTTAGTGTAGATTTGCAGTAAAGAGCGCGCAGAGAAGCGTAGTGATCATTGTGCCATTTTTCTGCCCACTTCAAAAAGGGGGAGGTACTCAATTCGAGTGTATGTTAATGATTTCTTATATTTACGCGAACACTACACATTGAATAAAACTAATTTTACGGATTATATCGCGTTTAATCAACTTATTTTTATTAATTCCCGACGTTTCGGGTGCTTTACAGCACCCATGGTCACGGGGGACTGAGGTGATTGACCTCCCAATGTCAGAGTTAATCCGGAGTACCTTCAGCTTTTTAATTATTTATTTTGGTCCGATCTACGCAGAATGAACTAACTGTGTCTTGAAGTCTTGCAGTGGTATGCTTGGGTTTAGTTTTAATTTTATTAATTACAGGATCCCAAGCAGGTGGTAGTACCCAGCCTCCCTCTCTATTGAAATTAGGATGTTTTTTAATTTCAATAGCCTCACGTATCATCCTTGGCAGGAATCGATGTTCTTTCGCGAGAATTTGTGGTTTATCAAATCTAATGTAATGACGGGGGCCGTCTAGGATATGATCACAAACTGCCGACTTCCCGGAACGTTGGTGCTTCACGTCAGCTATGTGTTCTTTTACGCGGGTTTTAATAGATCGTTTTGTTTGCCCTATATATATAAAAGTCAAGATAAAAATCTAAAATGCCATAGAAGAATAAGCTAGGATCTGTGTAAAATAAAATGGTGTTTCTTACATACTTTGAAGAGCACCTCTCCCTCCAATGATAGCGTGCTCTATTACTGCCATCACTAAACCCAACGCCACTATCCCTAACAACACTAACATAAGAAAACACACAACCGAATATAATACGACACGTGTTTCGCCTCTAGGAGGCATCATCAGCTGTGGTTGCTAGCCATTATAGAGTCTAACATACAGTTACAGTTCAGCCTATCAAAGACTAGACTGCTGAACATAGGCCTTCCACATAATAGATATTCTCACACTGCTACTACAAGTAATCTAACTAAGTTAATTAATTTTAACATCATCAATAAAATAGATTTCGCAAAGAACCGCCTGATTCTATAAATTATAATATAAAGTATATTTCATATACAAATTATGCGCTATTTCCACTTTAATAGTCTATAATTTTAGCTAGTTGAACGTCACGAACAAAACGGTATCTTATATTTATAATTATCAAGAATCACGTCTACAAAGATCTTTTACAAACCGTTGGCATTAAAGCAACAATATTGACCATTAAACAAACAAGGTACTCTCGCAGCGATGTCAAAACATTGGTACCTCCTGTTTTCCCTTCCAAATACCGAGCATTGTCCGACTCTAGTCGATGCTATCTCCGAGACCCGCGGACACCGCTGTCTCGCATATCTACGAGATCTATCCGATCTAGTGATGTACGGCTTGCAGCGCTCGCTAAACGCGGTGAAGCCATGGGAAGGTGGAATAACGTTCAAAATATAAAAATAAAATGTATATTTTGTTTATGTATGCGTCTATATTTTCTTATTTTTAGACAATATTTATTTTATTTATTTACAAACGCGTAAAAATGTTGCATCTGTGTGCGTGTGTGTGTTTTTGTATTAGAATAATAACACATAACATAAACACTCACGCCTGTCACCCAGATGGGTAGGCAGAGACTAAGGGACTTCCATTTAGCACGATCCTGAAACACCTCTCTCGCCTCCTTTACATCCATATATAACTATGTAACTGTATATGTATATGTAACTATATAACTGTACCTACGCATACATTTTCGTCGGTTAACTACTATTATTAAGGGTACTCTTAATCTCGTCCATTTTCAATATATCGCCAATTTGAACGATAAACTTTCGTCTAGGGCGTCCCTTCCCGACTCTTCCGTTCACTTCTGCAACATAAATTTGCCTCGTTCATTCTTTCTATATGGCCAAACCATCGAAGCATTCCTTTCTTAATCCTGGTCACAAAATTTTAGAATAATCACCTTCGAAATGGCTTTTTATTTCTGTATATTCTGTATCGTCTGCCAGTAATAGTTCACAGCTGGACATGAGCTAGAGGCTCGTGTGGAGGATTTCGCTTATCGCTTGATTGACGATCGCACTACGTCTTATACCTCTGACGCCGTTCCAGGTCGTTGATCTAGATATTTTAGGTCAAGTGTAAGCAAGATCTCAAGATCAAGATCAAGGTTTTATATTGCTAGGGAATCCATTTAAATTTCCAGGATGACAACGCATCT
Organism: Parnassius orleans; assembly: GCA_029286625.1. NCBI lineage: Eukaryota > Metazoa > Arthropoda > Insecta > Lepidoptera > Papilionidae > Parnassius > Parnassius orleans. The sequence continues at coordinate 3,727,380 of JAGSMP010000026.1, read as the reverse complement.
GCATTTTGATCCTTAATCGAAAATAACGTAGGTGCTTAAGAGTCACAACATCCACTTACTCTCAGGTAGATTGTGTGCTTGTTTATCATCCTGAAATTCCTATACACGTATATTCTGCTATTTTCAAATAATTGTTCCTTCAAATTTTATAGGAGCCATGTTTGTGTGGAACTTATAACAAAAAAGAATGCATTGTTAATGTATTATTAATATTGCCTAGCATGCCGCAAAGGTTCAGATGGTTAGCGTTGTTAATTTCATAGTACGCGAGCATCCCGGGTTCGATCCCCGCCAGTGTCAATAAAATTGTTAATTGCAATTTTAAGTGGTGTTTACCACTTGCTCGGCGGTGAAGGAAAATATAGTGAGGAATCACGCATGTCTGAGAAATAAGAAGAAAAATATTTCGAAGACATGTGAAGTTCGCCAACACGCATTGGGGTAGCGCGGCGGACACTTCTATGCCCTAAAACCCTCTCATAAATAAGGGGAGGCCTGTGCCCAGTAGCCGGACGTATTTAGACTGTAACTTTAACTTAACTTTTTATGACGTAAAGGGTGACTAAGGGGCTATTGGATTTGCGATTGTGTAGGAGATGGACTAAACAGCTATCACTTTCAAAATTTTCCATCTATGCCCATATTTATTGGCTAAACGTGACAGCTGATCTTGTGGTCCCGGGTTCAAAACTAAAAAAGGATATAGAAAGAAGAAATTAAAAAAAACCTTCCCTTTTACGGCGGAAATAACCTATCACTGAATACTTTAGATTAAAATATTACAAACAGTGTAGCGTTACTGGTTCTGAAAATAGAGACTGTCTGCACGAATTAAAATACATTAACAATTTCCATGTTCATCATGACAGTGGAATGGTTAAGATTTTTTTATTCGAAGTGAGTGGCGGCTTTTTTTAACTCTGGCAGCTCCTGTTGGCAGCTACCAATAATATATAATACCAATAATAATATTATACTATCCGACTGGTTTCAAACTCATGCCCTTCCACTCAGCAATCAAATACTCCGGCTACTATACCAAAACACTCAAATTTACCACTAGACACCCGTTTTTAAAACAACGAACGACGACAATGGACAGTAACGAAAGCGAACTTTCAAATGCCTCTCCATCTGTCAGCGGAGTCCGTGCAGCCCCTATTTGGCTTACGGTTAGTTACGCGGCGTATCGATGGTCGTAAATCCAGCTAACGGGCAGCGCAATCACTTGTCCGCGACGCGTGAATTGTCAACTTATCTTCCGAGGAGATATTCGAACCGTTGGCTTTATTAGAAACAACACGATATCGAATTTGTGTCGCTAAGGATTTTGAATTTCACAGGCCTCCTCTCATTTCAGCAGAGTTAGGAAGCAATAAGTCTGCCACCGTGGTGATATGCGTGTTGAACTTTACATGTCCTTAATATATTTTATTTCTCGGACCTGCAGGTTTCCTCAAGACATTTTGCTTTACCGCCGAACACGCTCTCACAGAATACCAGCGTAAAATAGCAGCTTAACGCTTCTGTGTTTCGTATGGTGAGTGTAGAGAACCGGAGACCCTTTTTACTGGAAATGAGGCATTCGATCTTAGTCCTCACGGTGACAACACATCTGCTTTTTGATTATTAGCCGAGAATATATTTAGATGTCTTTGGGCGGTATAAACTTACTATCAGGTGGAATGTGTGTTCGTTTGTCACTCTTATTATAAAAAAAGACACGGTAAATGAGTACAAGTCGCGGCACGTAAGTCTAGCGCTGAACGAAACGTGGAGGGGACGCGCACGAATTGAATTGCACGAATGCGACTGGAGAGCCAATCAGCGCGTGCGAACAATACGCACGAGTCAATCAGCGCGACTTATGCGCAATAACGGTCACCGCTAGACTTTCGTGCCGCTACTTATACTTAAAATTGCGATTAACAATGTCATTGGGGCCGACAGGAATCAAACCAGGGTTTTCGCGTAATAGTAATGTCCTCCCGGCCGAATCTCGGTTATATTGGCCAGTCTCAATGGAGACTAGCCATCTGCGCAGGACAAGATTATAGTGCCCAAGTGTATACGCAAGCACAGGTGCACTTTCTATTCCTTCACTCTGATAGTCCGATGGAACGGTAATCAGACACGACCGGAGAGAGATCAGGCGCAGGATCTACAGCTATACACGCTTTCCGAGGCACGGGGGTGAAACACCGCCAACGTCTTGTCTGGGCTGCTACTGTGAATTTCTAGACTGAAAAACCAAATAACTGATTTTGCTCGACCCGGGATCCGAACCCAGGACCTCATGATTAGTAACCGCTTGTACGACTACTAGACCAACCAGGCAGTCTGTTCGCGTACTGTGAAAATAACAAGCGCTTAGGCCCTGAGCTACCACGACTCTGCTGCCATAAGTATTTGTTACAATATTTAGTACTAGTTTCTATGTATTTTTACCTTGTATTTTAACCATTGATATATATGTACTACGCACTAGATTTCGCATTCCGAACATTCACTATGTTCAACTGAACTGTACTGCAATCCGTACACCTTACTTTAGTATCATTTACTGTGGCTTCAATATTCATGCAGTGTGGGGCGGCGATAATAATACGAGATTTCAAATTAAAGTTTAAACCTCACGTAAATAACAATTCAGTAGTCAAGTAAGTAAACTTTTTTGTTGTTCAAGTGAATAAATAGGTAATAATATCGTAATATTTTACTATCTACCGCGCATGCGCGAAGACATAGAGTAGCGCACATTTTTTTGTTTGGAAGAGCTTCTCTAGTACGTAGTACATATAACTCAATGATTTTAACCTTAAAAAGTCGTTAGAGCAATAAAGATATTTAAAGTATAACTCACAAATTCTCTGATAAAGTTTGCAACATATATATTGGCTTATTTATGGGTTATCAAACTGCGCGAATTAATTTGTTTGTAGGGCTGACACAAGTCAAAAGTGACGTGATATAAAAAAATCATTTTTTTCTATATTTTAAAATAATGATGCAATATTTAAAAAGCTAATTTGAAGTGGTTCAAATTAAAAGACTTTACTTTTGACTTATTAATAGTCACAATTACTATGGCATTAAGGTTCACTGATAACTTCCAAATGATAATTATCTGTTGTTCTAAAACTATTTCGTGGGTATGACTACAAAATCAACCGTGTAGGGGCGGTGTAAAAATATTCACTAAACCATATCGTCTCGTGTGTGTAGTAAGAGGCGACAGAGGGAAACTGAAACCGAAAATGGGCAACAGCATCATCCTGATTACAATTCAGAATTATAAAATATTGCGGTTGCCAACTCACCAAGCAAGCATGGCAACTATGGCAAAATTCTTTCTATGAGGTAATCTATCGGGGAAGCCTATGTTTCGCAGTGGACTTTTTTAGGCTGTAGATGGATGGCCTGCTAAATAATGTTTACCATTCTTCTGCATAAAGACACCTAGCTGCATAAAGAGATGCGAGTTTATATGAACAATTTTACTTACTACACTTCAGTTTATGGGATAAAAATTTCATATAATGTTTTATATTATTTATTTATAGTATTTAATTTTATATATCATCCTTTAGCTGATAATTAGGCGCACTTCTAATAGATGTGTGATCTATATTTCGTTTTGGTTCAACCGAGGCGAGGTAGGACCACGCTCTCACAGAATACCAGCGCAAAATAGCAGCTTAATGCTGCTGTGTTTCGTATGGTAGGTGTAGAGAACCGGGTACTCTTTTTACTGGAAACGAGGCATTCTATCTCAGTCCTCAGGGGTGACAACGCATCTGCATTTTGATTCTTAATTGAGGATAAATGTCTATAATGTCTATGGGCCACAGCATCCACTTACCGTCAGGTGGACTGTGTGCTCGTTTGTTACCCTTATTCTATGAAAAAAAATACTACTCTGTGTTGACCGCGAAAGAATGGCAAAATGCATTAATTGGACTTTTGAATTCCTTTTATCAAAGATTTGTACAAAATCAGGAGTAAAGAAAAAATAAATAAAAAACAAATATCTATACAAATTTACAAAGAGTATAATATTATTTGGATTTTGATAAGATTCGTCCTTCTCAGAATTTCTTATATTCTTATATAGTGATAATTATTTTATTACTGCCATTTTGTTGGTGCTTTCGTGGAAACGCCGGACTCTGAAAGAGAATTAAAATACTGACACACATAATAGATAATTTGTTAAGAATTATTTTTTTCCTTTGGCCTTTCGTAAACTAAAATATTTTCTTTGAAATATTTATAAACAATAATGGCAGTTTTTCAAATTCCTATAAAAAAAAAACTTTACAACCCTAGAAATAAATAAATTTGTTATTATTAACCACTGCGTAGTTTTCACGACATAATAATTACGGCTGTTTTAAGAGCATAGTTAAATTTCGTTATACATTAGGGTACTTACCAACTCAATCGATCTATGAAACTATTTATTGAATATTTTACTATCGACATTTCTGTATCTTTGTTATAGAAACAAAGAAGTTATAATTAATAATTTTTATTAAGTTAAATAGTTTAGAAACATCTCTAAAACTAAGGCGCCGCTGTGATATATTTATAAACTGTTACTTTAAGCTGAAGTTGAAGCTATATAGCTCGAAGAACCGACAACCAATGTGAAAAAAAGGTTCTCGAGTGACAGCCTCCATTAGATGGAGTGACGACCTGGTAAGACATGCAGGAAGTCGATGGATGCAGGTGGCTTAGGATAGTACTTTGTGCCATTCCATGGAGGAGGCCTAAGTTCGACAGTAGTTTTGTGATGATATGTAATGATGATAATGATAACAACGAGCTTCTGAAGTCGAGGCTTTAATTCTTCTATACGCTATGCCTTAACAGCTTTGACATTTGACTCTTTGCCCCTTTTAAGTGATCTCAGGAATATTACAATCTCAAGGTAACGACTACAACGTCATTTAAATAGTTACAGTAACTACTATGTGGTGTGACTTATTTTCTGTGTTTCTTTCTGTTTGTCTGGGTAGCAGTCCTTGCAACGCTATGCAATCATATCTGAAGTGTAAATAAATCTGAAGGATATGGAGAGCTAGTATAATTACAAGCTGTGAGACATTCCATCGTCGTCATATACATATATATTTCAATGTTATAGTATTTTTTTATATTTTATATTTTGTAATTATTATGTTGATTATATAGTAGATGAGACTAATTTATTTACATTACTGTAGTCTGTAATCACCTTAACACAATTGAGCAATTTTCTTAACTATGATCCCTGAATTAAAATAGCAGTAAAATCATAATAACCCTTATTTTCTTGAACGTGACAAACAAACTGACCTCTTTATTGTTACCCAAGAAACGTGTGTAATTTTTAATTATACCTTGTAATTAGATATTAACCTTATACTATTATTACACAACTCAAACTTCATAACGTATCTGTGTTTGATGTTAAATTCTTAGTTAATTCAGACAAATGCGTAAACTAGAAATTTTGGTCTTATTTCAAAAATAGGTTTACTGATCTATTCTAATATATAAAAATGAATGTTCGTTTGTTCATATTATGCGCTGCCATCCCGATCATCAGATTGTGGTAAAACTTTGTCACCTATTACTTGCACTTCCGCGAAGGTTATAGGCATAGTACAATTAACTTACAGTAGGTGGCACGCATATCGCAACAACAAATTTATTTGATATGAATATATCACTCAACTTCAATGAATATATTAACATTTCTAATTAAATAATATAAGTCTTCCAAATTTAAAACGATATTTCCGCAATTATTTCTTCTGCAGCAGCAACGCGCCGGGTACCAGCTAGTATCAGTGGCGGCGTAAAGGGGGGGCGGTGGGGGCGGTCCGCCCCGGGTGCCAAGCACCAAGGGGTGACAACGACAACTCACTCGCACAGCCAGAGAATACTTACAGAAGAATTACTCCACAAAGACATACCAATAAATAAATAGCTAGACACCTAATATAGTATCTACCTGCATACACAAATATTATATCTTAATATGTATCACAAATTCATTTTATTGACTTTCGAACATAATTTAATGTCCTAATTACATGACTTGAGCTTAGATAGCGCTTGGTCGAGTAAGTAACGCGATCCAAGAAGGTAGCGCCCGTAGCAACAAACACACTCAATCAGTGATTTGTTTATAACCGTCGCATATTCCAGTAGTACCGTTGGACTTCATTGGAGCTTCTCCGATTCATCGTAAAATGGGGCTATTCTGAGTCTATTCCTGGTCGCCAACTGTCGGAGCTGAAGACCGAATGTGGCAGCATCGTTTTCGGGATACCTGAGATTTTGAGTGAGATTGAGAGGTTCTATGGGCAGTTGTACACGTCATCGTTGGATTCAAGTGTGGATAACGATCCATGATCAAGTCTTATCTGAGACTATTCCGATGACATCCCGGACGTCAGTCTGAGCGAAATTAGAATGGCTCTCCAGCCCCTTTAATTCGGCATGTCCCCGGGCGAGGATGGAATTACAGCGGAGCTTCTGAAAGAGGGTAGAAAACTAGTGCTTGATGACCTTCAGAAGCTTCTTAATTCCATCCTCCATGATGGCACAACTTCGGAGGCGTGAAGCAGAAGTGCGGTGGTCTTGTTCTTCAAGAAAGGCGACATTGTTCTCTTGAAGCACTACAGACTGATTTTTCTTTTAAGCCGCGTCTACTTGCTGTTTTCAAGAGTCATTACGAATCGGCTCACACGCAGACTCGACAACTTCCAGCCTCCCAAACAAGCCAGTTCCCGAAAAGGCTTTAGCACCAAAGACCACATACCCTTCGGTAAATTGGACAATCTGCCACTTTGTCTTGGAACTTCAGCGGTCCCCAGTTTACTGTCGGTAAATTGAAGTGCTGAAGTATTTGTATAGTAGAGCTACGATGACTATCCGAGTACAGAACCAGACTGTGAGACATTCCATCGTCGTCATATACATATATATTTCAATGTTATAGTATTTTTTTATATTTTATATTTTGTAATTATTATGTTGATTATATAGTAGATGAGACTAATTTATTTACATTACTGTAGTCTGTAATCACCTTAACACAATTGAGCAATTTTCTTAACTATGATCCCTGAATTAAAATAGCAGTAAAATCATAATAACCCTTATTTTCTTGAACGTGACAAACAAACTGACCTCTTTATTGTTACCCAAGAAACGTGTGTAATTTTTAATTATACCTTGTAATTAGATATTAACCTTATACTATTATTACACAACTCAAACTTCATAACGTATCTGTGTTTGATGTTAAATTCTTAGTTAATTCAGACAAATGCGTAAACTAGAAATTTTGGTCTTATTTCAAAAATAGGTTTACTGATCTATTCTAATATATAAAAATGAATGTTCGTTTGTTCATATTATGCGCTGCCATCCCGATCATCAGATTGTGGTAAAACTTTGTCACCTATTACTTGCACTTCCGCGAAGGTTATAGGCATAGTACAATTAACTTACAGTAGGTGGCACGCATATCGCAACAACAAATTTATTTGATATGAATATATCACTCAACTTCAATGAATATATTAACATTTCTAATTAAATAATATAAGTCTTCCAAATTTAAAACGATATTTCCGAAATTATTTCTTCCGCAGCAGCAACGGTAGCTAGTATAAGTAGCTAGTACCAGCTAGTATAATATAACATAAACACTCCCGCCTGTCACCCAGAGGGTAGGCAGAGACTATGGACTTCCATTTGGCACGATCCTGACACCTCTCTCCTTCCTTTACATCCATATATCTACGCATACACGCTCGTCGGTTAAGGGTACTCCTAATCTGGCCCATTTTCAATATATCGCCAATTTGGTCGATAAACCTTCGTCTAGGGCGTCCCTTCCCGACTCTTCCGTTCACTTCTGCAACATAAATTTGCTTTGTCACTCTTTCCTCGTTCATTCTTTCTACATGACCAAACCACCGAAGCATTCCTTTCTTAATCCTGGTCAAAACGTTATCTTGCAAACCACACTTTTCTCTTATCACACTATTTCTTACCCTATCATTCAGATTCAGCCTAGCATAATCCTTAATGACCGCATTTCTACAGCATTTATTCTACTCTCATGCTTCTTCTGCCAGACCCAACTTTCACTAACATACATTAAAGTAGGGACTAACACAGCATTATGAATTGCCAAACGTGCCTTTTTTGACACATTCTGACTCTTCATAATAGCTTGTAGAGCCCCATTCACTCTATTTCCTGCGTTCACTCGTCGTTCTATATCCTTATCATATCTACCATCCCTGCTAAATAAACATCCCAAATATACAAACTCATCCACTTGCTCAATCAACTCCCCTTCTATTCTTATTTCACATAACGTTTTACTTTCTTCTCTTTCAAAAACCATCACTTTCGTCTTACTTGCGTTCACTTTCATACCCCTTTCTTTTAATGACCAGTTCATTAAAGTAACCATCATTTGCAACTCGGCCGCCGGCGATGCAAATATGACTTGATCATCGGCGTACAAAAGGCATTTGACGGTTAACTCACCCATTCTCAACCCACATTCTTCAACTTTCAAAGTTTGCAAACAACTGTCCATAAATAGGTTAAACAGCCACGGGGAAGCTACACAGCCCTGTCTGATACCTTTTAGGACTCTAATGATAATGATGATGAATAGAATAATTTAGGCAAATAAAGTCTGGTAAGTATGTTTAGCATTTTTAGTTTTATTAGCGGGGTGCTTGACAGAAAACCGCCCCGGGTGCCAACCCACGCTACGCCGCCACTGGCTAGTATACTATAATATTATCGGGTTTAAAGAAGAGTCTTTATCACGATCGCGGAATTAGACATTTGCAATCAAATTTCAAGTGAAATCAGATACATAGAATGAACTTTTTTTAACTTCCCGCTTTGAAAATTAATAATTTTCAAAAGTAGTTATAGATTTTGTTCCGATTTTGACAATGCGAGTTTTCATCAGATCTCCACGTTTTGAGGTCCTAGGAAGCCGTTCCGGCTATTCCCAGCTGGACGTCCGGCCGTGTGTGTGTGTGTGTGTGCGTATGTGTATGGGCTCATTTCTGAGAGGGTTTTGGGGCAAGGAACTGTCCGCCGCGCTGCCCCAATGCGTTTTAGCGAACTTCACCATGTCTTCGAATTTTTTTTTGTTATTTCTCAGACATGCAGGTTTCCTCACAATGTTTCCCTTCACCGTCGAGCACGTGGTAAATCAGGACTTAAAATTGCAATTAATAATTTCATTGGTGCCAGCGGGGATCGAACCCGGGTTGCTCGCGTACTGTGAAATTTACAGCGAGGGCCAACCATCTGAACTACCACGGCTCTTATGGGTGTGTGTATGAATCTACGTAAATAAAATTTTGTCGTACGATATCTTTAGAACGAACCAACCGATCGAGATGGCGTTCGAAAGTGTTCATTGAGACTTCGAGCTGATTAGATTTTCAAGTCAATCGGTCGACCCGTTTTAAAGATTTTCAAAAAATAAAAACAAAAAACAAAAACAAAAATTAAATAGATTTTCGAACGTAGCGCTCGAAAATAAGCGGGAAGTTCCAGAGATGGCCTGCAGGGTCAACCGTATTTTTTTTAATAGAAATAAGAGAATACCAGCTTAAAATAGCAGCTTAATGCTTCTGTGTTTCGTATGGTTGGTGTAGATAACCGGAGACCCTTTTTACTGGAAAAGAGGCATTCCATCTTAGTCCTCACGGGTGACAACGCATCTGCATTTTGATTCTTTATTGAGGATAGATGTAGATGTCTATGGGTCACAGCAACCACTTACCATCACGTGGACTGTGTGCTCGTTTGTCACCCTATCCTATTAAAAAAAAAGAGTGAAAATCGAGCACACGGTCCAACTGATGGTAAGTGGATTCGGTGGCCAATAGACACCTGCATCCTCCTTATTGAATAAAAATTCAGAAATGTGTTGTGCCGGTACACAGGGTCTCTGGTTTCCGGCACTTACCATACGAAACACATCAGCCGATCCATTTGTGATCAGCAGCGGGGCTCAACCATTCATTAAAATTTATCTTGAGCAACAGTTCTGGTTGGATTTCCTCGATACATAACCAAATTAAGAAATAAACCTTATAATATATAGTGCAATTGAATGTATTCACCGCTTAATTATATGTTGAAAAACTGACATAAATGTCAATACCACCATAGTCGCGGCCATAAAATAGAACACATTAGCACCTGTTACTGAAGAAGCTCCGACACCTAGGAAGCACATCTATTACATTTTATCACGTGTTATGTGACACTATTCCTAATAACATATGTCTTCGTATCACCTTCCTTAAGTGCAATATGAATTAATTTGTCTAAAATTTCATCATCAACGAAATAAGTTTTATAATCGGCCAGTTTAATTAATCAATTAATATGTAAATTTATCATTTTTAGTTCTTAATGCACTTACATAAATGAATCAGATTAAAAATTAGTCGTGAATCGTGATAAATGATGCCCTATGGGAGATTTAATAGTTAATCATTAGAGTATTAACATTTCTATGTGAATTTCTATATTATGAAATAACTATTTACATGTTTGTATGGTGCCTGTATGACGACTTGGTAAGAAACACGTATTGAGGCACCACAGCGGACTAATTGCTCAGGGCCCCTTGATGTAACACTACTTTTTTACAGACACAATCGACATTTGAAGCTGTTTTTCGTCGTCGGAATCGGAGGCGTTGAGGTCTTACCGCCTTTGCCATAGGTGACAAATACTCAAACTCCGGTACCATCATCAACCTATCAAAAGTCCACCGCTGAACACAGGTCTCCCCAAGGAATGCCATTAAACACAGTCCTGAGCAACCTGCATCCATCGACATCTTGCATCTCTTACTAGGTCGGCACTCCATCTAGTGAGGAGCCGCGCACTTCGCTTACCGGTACGCCAGCACCATACAAAAACTTAAATAGTTATTTCATAATATATAAAATCCCTTAAAAATGTTAACCCTACCCCATAGATTGCCTCATAGGGAGGATAACAATAATTGCCACGCTTGGCAGGCGGGTTGGTAAACACAGTGATTTATTATTTTGGGCTGTTATCTGGTACTGCTCATTACCTGTTTTGTTTCCGTCGCAATACTATGGGACGGTGGATTATCTTACGCACACACTTCTCATGGGGGTCTGTTGGGCTTTGCAGTACACTTTATACCCAAAAAAAATCGTACATATGGCAGATTTAATGCCTTAAGGCATCCTTTCCAAGTCAACCATTAGGCTAAGCAGAGATAAACATAATATGGGAGGTGACGCATATGCAGCAAAAATAAACTAATTTAATTCAATTCAATTCAATTTATTTGCTATCCTTGTTGTATACATTTGGTCTTAATTTTAAAAAATTGTTCAAAACAAGAACCCTGCAAGGGCACTGCAAATATTGGCAATTAGTAATATGTACATGAAGGTGATATAGTTATTTTCTTATAACTCCAAAACTACAGCCTTGTTTGCAAAGATGGCTTTGTGATACGATAGCTCTTCATTAGTCATCAATCTAATAATAAAGCTTCTAAAGGGAACTGCTTTATCATCACCATTTTGACAGCTGATATTATAGCAAATATATTAGTTGATTTTAGTATTGTGTAGTGTAGTTATTTTTTTTAAGTTGATTTTTCGAAGTGTTCCTAATTATTGCCAAGGCTCGTTTGCTATTTTTTTTCTTAATATATAAGTTATAATATTCGACTTTTTGTTTTTTCTCTGTCCTCCTCCTAGTTTTGGTTATACATATAGGGCGGTTAAGATGACCATATTTTCCTCACGTACCTTATTATTACATTAACATTATAGTATTCTTAATAAAATTATCATTTAATGAACATTTACAATTAACTTAAATATTAACGAGATCATACTATATTATTTATTACTATTTCCTATTTCCTACTCAATCACTAAACAACTCCTGTGATGTGATGTCTTGCATATAACATACTTTGACAGCGAATGAGTCAGTTTATTAGTTTTTCTACCGACTTCAACAGAAGGAGGTATTCAATTCGACTGTTTTTTTTTTATGTGTGTTACCTCATAACTTTTTACTGGGTGAACCGATTTCGATAATTCTTTGTTTGTTTGAAAGCTGATGCCTCACATGTGATGACTCACACGTGATCAAGGTATGACCAATAGTTTTTGAGTTATTCTTAATAATTTACATTGAAGTCGGTTGTACAAAATTTTTAATTTTAAATTATTTTTTACATCTTTACGGAGAAATGATTTTTCCATTCCATTTCATTACAGCCTATAAAAGTCTACTGCTGAACATAGGTCTCAAAATAATAAAGAAAATCCCTCATAGATAATATATTTAAACTATTTATTGCCCCATGGGGCATGGGGCAATAAATATTTTTATTATTTTCAGTTGTTATCAGGAAGATGCTGCTGCCTATCTCCTGTTTCGTTTTCCCTCTGTCGCCTCTTACGACACCCTAATAGATGGACGATATGATTAGCACATGCGTTTATCTTTATAGGAAAACAATAATCAGGTGTGTGTGCTCGTATTTCTTTTCGTCCTAAACGGCTTAACTGATTTTGATGAAATTTATGGGGTACTAATGGAGTCACCTGGACTGTTCTTAGCTATAGTTGGACCAGGTAGGTTGCGCTGTTTGAAATCCAAAAACCACCGGAATCCGGGGCGGATCGCTAGTTTAATATATTGTTAGGTATGAGGGTAAAAAAATAAAACGAAATACGACCAAATGATGGTAAAATGGTAATCTCCAACTTGTTTTAGCAGTATAAAGTATCGCACAGGCGAATAAGAGGCATCAGTCTGTAATTCTAAGAGTCCCACTGTCGTTACTATGCCCGTTGGGGTGTACTAGTGTAGGCAAGGAAGGTCGCGTTGCTGAGAGGCTGCCCCGTGTTACATTGAGATGGGTAGTGATGCTGTTGGTTTGCATACTTTGGTGTTATTAAGTAGTTGGGGTCCTGATAGTAAGCAGGGTTTGTTACCGAGTAGTGTTCTTTTACTTAAATACTTTTGAGAATTATTTCTAACATCAGAAGTGGAATAGTTTCTTACATCAGAATTGGGATAAAGTCCCTGTTACCTTCCACATATAATCTTTGAATACTGTAAGGGTTATTACGTTTGTGAAAGACTACGAAGCGACTCTCGTATCATATTATCGCTTTGGTTTTTATGTTAAATGTCTTAATGAAGATTGTTGTCCTATTTACGACATTGACGAATCATTAAAATGTAGAGTGAAAGTTTAAAAGTGAATTGTTTTAAGCCAAAAGTTAAATCCTTTTGTTTAATTTTATTACATTCGTGCAAAGACTATAATGCGCCTCGCGTTGATGCCTTTGTTTTTATGTTAAATGTCATAATAAAATTTGCTGTCCTATTTTCGACATTGACGTACTATAAAAGTGAAAAGTAAAAGTTTAAAGTGAAATGGTTTAAGCAAAAAGTTAAATCGTTTTGTTCGATTTGTATTAACGGGTACCTTTAATACAAATCGAACAAGTACTTTTGTTATTTCTTAACGTACCCAGATATGTTAACAAATATTGAAAGAAATATTTGATATATTCTAGATGAGTTATAGTTTGCATTCAGTGGAAATTTAATTTGTTTGAGTATTGTTATAATTGATAGTGTATGCGAAATATGATTTACATGGGCTATATTTTAAAGTTCAAAATGTTGAAGCGATGTAACAAAATAAAGTATTAACTTTAACGTGGTATAAATTGAAAAAAATAAGTAGCCTTCTAGTATTCTAATGTGTTGATAAGTGTTACAGTTTACTCCGAATATTATGTGGTCGACAAAATTGGGGTTTAATGTCGAGAGGCGCGACCGAGCCCTGGAGACAGCAAGCGTCTGCTTTACTAGACGCTAACCAATATCAACAAGATGCTTATGGCAACGAGGGTCGTCGGCAGCCACGAACGTTCACCGTCTGTGATTTTTGTTCGATTCGTCGCAATCTACGGAAAGCTGACCCAGTATGCGGGGCCCTTAAGGTCTCGTGCTTGCTGCCACGCCATCACTATAGCCTGCGACTTCTCGGTGGATCTAATGGCAGTCGGCTCAAGCGGCCGCCGAACACATGGTGTTTTGGCACGGCAACAGACGTTTTCCAGCACCACTACTGGAAGACGCACCACCACTGTGTCGTGGTGTTGGGATTAGTAGTGCTTGGATTAGTGGTGACGGGGATAGTGCACGCAATTGAGGGAGGGCGGAGGTGCTCTTCAAACCAGGTAAGAAACATCATTTTATTTTATCGAGCGAATGTACGCAAAATAATTTTTACCAACTTTAATACAATGGTTTTCCGCAATGTAACGCCTGATTCCATTAATGGCAATTTTATCAATATTACAAACATAAATTTCAATTTTATTTATATGTATATGTTATAGTAGCTCGTTATCACCTTTCCAGCCCCAGCATATCACTCGAAATGCTAAGGGCTGAGAGGAAGTGGCAGGCCTGCTGTACACCTTGTTTAAGTTATGTTGGGAACTGAAGGGTACCGAAGACTGGTGCAAAGCCGTTATAGTCCCAATATATAAAGGAAAAGGGTCACAGCAGGACTGTAAAACTACTGTAGATCAGCTTGTTTAGCATTGTGGGTAAACTGTATGCTAAGGTGTTAATTGAAAGAGTTATGGAAGAAACTGATGGAAAAATTTGGGATGTGCAAGCTGGATTTAGAAAGGAATGGGTGTACGGATCAAGTATTTTCCATGCGCATGATTGCGGAGAAGTTTTGGCCAAAACCAGAAAGTTTTTGTGCTTTCATGGACTTGGAAAAGGCTTATGACAGAGTGGACAGGAATGTGTTATGGCAAACACTTAACTCATTTGGTTTGAGCGCTGGTTTGATACAGGCATTGAAGTCTCTTTATAGGACTCTAGTGCTTGTGTCAGGATCAACGGGGTCTACTCGGACTGGTTTGGCATCCAAAAGGTGTCAGACAGGGCTGTAGCTTCCCCTGGCTGTTTAACCTATTTATGGACAGTTGTTTGCAAACTTTGAAAGTTGAAGAATGTGGGTTGAGAATGGGTGAGTTAAACGTCAAATGCCTTTTGTACGCCGATGATCGTCATATTTGCATCGTCGGCGGCCGAGTTGCAATGATGGTTACTAATGAACCGATCATTAAAAGAAAGAGGTATGAAAGTGAACGCAAGTAAGACGAAAGTGATGGTTTTGAAAGAAGAAAGTAAAACGTTATGTGAAATAAGAATAGAAGGGAGTTAATTGAGCAAGTGGATGAGTTTGTATATTTGGGATGTTTATTTAGTAGGGATGGTAGATTTGATAAGGATATAGAACGACGAGTGAACGCAGGAAATAGAGTGAATGGGGCTCTACACGCTATTGTGAAGAGTCAGAATGTGTCAAAAGGCACGTTTGGCAATTCACAATGCTGTGTTAGTCCCTACTTTAATGTATGGTAGTGAAAGTTGGGTCTGGCAGAAGAAGCATGAGAGTAGAATAAATGCTGTAGAAATGCGGTCATTAAGGAGTATGCTAGGCTGAATCTGAATGACAGGGTGAGAAATAGTGTGATAAGAGAAAGTGTGGTTTGCAAGATGACGTTGTGACCAGGATTAAGAAAGGAATGCTTCATTGGTTTGGTCATGTAGAAAGAATGAACGAAGAAAGAGTGACAAAGCAAATTTATACTGCAGAAGTGAACGGCAGAGTCGGAAAGGGACGCCCTAGACGAAGGTTTATCGACCAAATTGACGATATATTGAAAATGGGCCAGATTAGGGTACCCTTAACCGACGAGCGTGTGCGTAGATATATGGATGTAAAGGAGGAGAGGGTGTGCCAGGATCGTGCCAAGTGGAAGTCCGTAGTCTCTGCCTACCCCTCTGGGTGACAGGCGTGAGTGTTTATGTATGTATGTATAAATGCTAGTGCTAATCATGTCTTCATACATCACCTGTTCCCATTAAATTTAGGTTGTACAAGAATATATTCTATCTCGCCTCGATTGAACATTACTTCGCAATGTTCTGTCCGAAGCAGGATTAAACAGCTCTGAAGGTGTGTTGCGATATCACAGAACACTTGTTTCTTTTATTTATACCATGTTGCGAAGTTCAATATTGCTTAGAAATATACAGGGTTATTTTGCAATAACCGGCCAAATTTGCAGAGAAGGTTCAAAATAAGTAATATATGCATATGGTGAAGAAAAGTTAATTAAAAAAATATCTCAAACATTCTGTCCTTTTTATCTTTTAAATTGAAAATTTAACTGATTTTACTGCGCACGCACACATTCGTAAGGGTCGAACGGTATGCAAAAACGTTGTTGCCGATAAATCACATTCAATTTGGGATAATTTCAAATATTAGTAGAAGCCTTATTTACTAGTATTTTCAAAAACTGTCATTACTTATATATTTGAACAATCATTATTTATATATAAAGAACTTAAGTTTAAAATTTGGCTACTCTATAGCTAATCTTTGTATATTGTCGTGATGTCCTATAAGTATTGAAATATAATATTTCCCACTGATATTTAAGCGACATTACTTAATAGTGTTTTTGAGTGCCTCGTTGGTCTAGTGATTGTGAACGCGGTAGCTGATAATGAGGTCCCGGCTTCGAATCCCTGGTCGGGCCAAAATAATCAGTTATTGAGTTTCTGTCAAAAAAAGTAACAATGCCCGGAGTCGGTAGTCGGAAGTTGGCGTGTCTCGAAAGCACATAAAGTCGTTGGTCCTGCGCCTGATCACTCCGGTCGTGTCGGATTACCGTCCCATCGGACTATGAGAGTGAGGGAATAGAGAGTGCGCCCAGTTGCGCATGCACCGGACACCTATGTACATATATAATCCTAACCTGCACAGATGGCTAGTCTCCGTTGAAGTTATTTTTATATAATAGTGTTTTAATAACAAGTGCGAGGAGGCCGTATCTTGTCTGAGCAAAATATAACCTAAGAGTTAAAAACTTTTTTCCACCTTCGACTTTTATAATTTTAACGACGCCTATAGTAAATTCCAATCTTGATTTAAGAATCTAATTATTCTTATGTGGAACATGTCCAAAAACTCCAATAACAATGTGTTTGTTTCCATAAATTCCATCGTATTCTCTCCAAGCATCGGCATATCAAAACAAGAACGAGACAATAACAATAAGTAATTTTTACAGGCTCATCACTATACAGCGGAGACAAAGCATCGACAAAGGATCGTCGACGGACGTCCCTCTCATAACTATATTTGCGAGGAAGTCATAACAAGTTCGAGCAAAAACGGATCGCCCGTTCCCAGCGAGTCGCAGCTGCAGCTAACATCACCATGTCTTATGAAATTATATGGATATCCGTCATTTGTTTCTTTCATAAAACAAAAAACTTAAGAAGAAAAAAACTGGAATCAAAGCCAAATTGACAAAGCTATTGAATTCCTAAAGTTTGATGTTTGATTCGACGAATGGCGTTTTGGCTGTTAAAGATCTAGCACAGCAATCACACTTTTAATTTTTAACGCCTCTACAATATATGAGAACATCTAGGTGCGACGATAACGTATTTCTTTTAAGCTGTCAAGGATAAGAAACCCTTACAACTTCTTTTCTATACGCTTTTCTTAATGTGTCACACACAGCATTGAAACTTTTTTACCTTTTGACGGAAGTAGATAAAAATATTAAAAACCTACACTCATATTAACCAGATTCAAACGACCTAGTTCTGCGATGAGGAGCAGCGTCCAACATACGAGACCTCTGGCATGGCGATTGCCTGCCAAGACTAGTTGCCCCTACTGTTGTGCTGTTGAAGAAAAAGTAATTTTAGGCGTAAAAGACAAACGGATTCGAGAAAAAAACACAAGTGACAACGCATGTGCATTTTATTTTTAATCGAGGATAGATGTAGATGTCTATGGACCACAGCATCCACTTACCATCAGGTGGACAGTGTGCTCGTTTATCAACCCTACTTTATAAAAATAAAACTACTGACGTGAATCGCACAATGTTTTAAACTAAATTGAAATGATTGGAGAGAGTGTTTTAACAGCATTACTAATTCATTTCAAAGAAAAAATGTCCCGGGAAGCTTCGATTCTGGTGACAGCATGCATCGCTTGCCGATCAGTATGCGATGCGCGCCGCAGCCTCTTATCTCGCGATTGTGCTCTGACAAATAGTCACGAACGTACTTCTACCTCTAGTGTAGGCAAGGAAGGTCGCGTTGCTGAGAGGCTGCCCCGTGTTACATTGAGATGGGTAGTGATGCTGTTGGTTTGCATACTTTGGTGTTATCAAGTAGTTGGTGCCCTGATAGTAAGCAGGGTTTGTTACCGAGTAGTGTTCTTTTACTTAAATACTTTTAAGAATTATTTCTAACATCAGAAGTGGAATAGTTTCTTACATCAGAATTGGGATAAAGTCCCTGTTACCTTCCACATATAATCTTTGAATACTGTGAGGGTTATTACGTTTGTGAAAGACTACGATGCGACTCTCGTATCATATTATCGGTTTTGATTTTATGTTAAATGTCTTAATGAAGATTTTTGTCCTATTTACGACATTGACGAATCATTAAAGTGTAGAGTGAAAGTTTAAAAGTGAATTGTTTTAAGCCAAAAGTTAAATCGTTTTGTTTAATTTTATTACATTCGTGAAAGACTATAATGCGCCTCGCGTTGATGCCTTTGTTTTTATGTTAAATGTCATAATAAAATTTGCTGTCCTATTTTCGACATTGACGTACTATTAAAGTGTAAAGTAAAAGTTTAAAGTGAAATGGTTTAAGCAAAAAGTTAAATCGTTTTGTTCGATTTGTATTAAAGGGTACCTTTAATACAAATCTTTTTCTTTATTACAAGCACCACTACTGGGAAAGACACACCACCACTGTGTCGTGGTGTTGGGATTAGTGGTGCTTGGATTAGTGGTGACGGGGATAGTGCACGCAATTGAGGGAGGGCGGCAGGTGCTCTTCAAACTAGGTAAGAAACATCATTTTATTTTATCGAGCGGATGTACGCAAAATAATTTTTATCAACTTTAATATAATGGTTTTCCGCAATGTAACGCCTGATTCCATTAATGGCAATCTTATCAATATTACCAACATAAAATGTATAAATGCTAGTGCTAATCATGTCTTCATACATCACCTGATCCCCGTTAAATTTAGGTTGTACAAGAATATATTCTATCTCGCCTCGATTGAACATTACTTCGCAATGTTCTGTCCGAAGCAGGATTAAATAGCTCTGAAGGTGTGTTGCGATATCACAGAACACTTGTTTCTTTTATTTATACCATGTTGCGAAGTTCAATATTGCTTAGAAATATACAGGGTTATTTTGCAATAACCGGCCAAATTCGCAGAGAAGGTTCAGAATAAGTAATGTATGCAAATGGTGAAGAAAAATTAATTTAAAAAAATCTCAAACATTCTGTCTTTTTTATCTTTTAGATTGAAAATTTAACTGATTTTACTGCGCACGCACACATTCGTAAGGGTCGAACGGTATGCAAAAATGTTGTTGCCGATAAATCACATTCAATTTGGGATATTTTATTTTGCCTTATTTACTCGTATTTTCAAAAACTGTCATTACTTATATATTTGAACAATCATTATTTATAAATAAAGAACTTAAGTTTAAAATTTGGCTACTCTTTGGCTAATCTTTGTATATTGGCGTGTATTTCCTATAAGTATTGAAATATAATATTTCCCACTGATATTTAAGCGACATTACTTAATAGTGTTTTTGAGTGCTTCGTTGGTCTAGTGACTGTGAACGCGATAGCTGATCATGAGGTCCCGGCTTCGAAATCCTGGTCGGGCCAAAAATAATCAGTTATTGAGTTTTTCTGTCAAGAAATTCTCAGTAACTGCCCGGAGTCGGTAGTCGGAAGTTGGCGTGTCTCGGAAAGCACATAAACTCGTTGGTCCTGCGCCTGATCACTCTCCGGTCGTGTCGGATTAACGTCCCATCGGACTATGAGAGTGAGGGAATAGAGAGTGCGCCTATGCTTGCGCATGCACTTGGACACCTATGTACATATATAATCCTAACCTGCACAGATGGCTAGTCTCCGTTGAAGTTATTTTATATATTTATATATTATTATATATATTATTATTATTAATAGTGTTTTTGGTAGGAATAAAAGATAAAAATAATCCATATGTATTGACATATACGCGTGCTAGAGCACCCGTTTTTCGGATATGATATCCGACATGTGCGAGGCCGTATCTTGTCTGAGCAAAATATAGCCTAAGAGTTAAAAACTTTTTTCCACCTTCGACTTTTATAATTTTAACGACGCCTATAGTAAATTCCAATCTTGATTTAAGAATCTAATTATTCTTATGTGGAACATGTCCAAAAACTCCAATAACAATGTGTTTGTTTCCATAAATTCCATCGTATTCTCTCCAAGCATCGGCATATCAAAACAAGAACGAGACAATAACAATAAGTAATTTTTACAGGCTCATCACTATACAGCGGAGACAAAGCATCGACAAAGGATCGTCGACGGACGTCCCTCTCATAACTATATTTGCGAGGAAGTCATAACAAGTTCGAGCAAAAACGAATCGCCCGTTCCCAGCGAGTCGCAGCTGCAGCTAACATCACCATGTCTTATGAAATTATATGGATATCCGTCATTTGTTTCTTTCATAAAACAAAAAACTTAAGAAGAAAAAAACTGGAATCAAAGCCAAATTGACAAAGCTATTGAATTCCTAAAGTTTGATGTTTGATTCGACGAATGGCGTTTTGGCTGTTAAGGATCTAGCACAGCAATCA
The DNA here is from genome assembly GCA_029286625.1 of Parnassius orleans. NCBI lineage: Eukaryota > Metazoa > Arthropoda > Insecta > Lepidoptera > Papilionidae > Parnassius > Parnassius orleans. The sequence continues at coordinate 3,706,487 of JAGSMP010000026.1, read as the reverse complement.
CACTTTTAATTTGAAACGCCTCCACAATATATGAGAACATCTAGGTGCGACGATAACCTATATATAAACGATAACCTATATATAAGATATAAATTTTAAGCTGTCAAGGATAAGGAACCCTTACAACTTCTTTTCTATACGCTTTTCTTAATGTGTCACACACAGCATTGAAACTTTTTTACCTTTTGACGGAAGTAGATAAAAATATTAAAAACCTACACTCATGTTAACCAGATTCAAACTACCTAGTTCTGCGATGAGGAGCAGCGTCGAACATTCGAGACCTCTGGCATGGCGATCGCCTGCTAAGACTAGTTGCCCCTACTGTTGTGCTGTTGAAGAAAAAGTAACTTTAGGCGTAACAGACAAACGGATTCGAGAAAAAAACACACAAATGACAACTCATGTGCATTTTATTTTTAATCGAGGATAGATGTAGATGTCTATGGACCACAGCATCCACTTTCCATCAGGTGTACAGTGTGCTCGTTTGTCAACCCTACTTTATAAAAATAAAACTACCGACGTGAATCGCACAATGTTTTAAACTAAATTGAAATGATTGGGGAGAGTGTTTTAACACCATTACTAATGCTCATTTCAAAAGAATAAAATGTCCCGGGAAAGCTTCGATTCTGGTGACAGCAGCTGCATCGCTTGCCGATCAGTATGCGATGCGCGCCGCAGCCTCTTATCTCGCGATTGTCCTCTGACAAATAGTCACGAACGTACTTCTACCTCTAATGAACGCGCCGAATATTTATGATCTGCTTAACTTCTTAGATTAGTGATGTGTTTGAATGTTACAAATAAGTTAGCGTGTTTTCTATGCTAATTTATATAGCTTTTTAACAGTTTGTTTAGTTTTAACCTTCTTAGGGCAGAGTTTTTAATAGTTACTCAGATAAAATACAACGTAAGCGTTTTAAAAATGACACCTGTATGTATAAAATAGTTCAAATATTTCACTTTTATATTCAGTTAGTTTATAATTTATTCTATGGATAACTTTTATCTACCGATTGAAAAATCGGCGCTTATTAATTATCAGTTTATGCTACTATATTAAATGAGAACGAGTCAGTTCGAACTTCCAAATTTGTAAAAATCGATAGTACATAAATAGTGTTATCTAATGCCCAATGATCATTGGCCTAAGAAAAATGTATGACATACATGCACACATTAATTTTAAGTGTTGATTAGCAAGCAATACTTAGATATTAAGTATTTAATTTAATGTAGTCGAAAATGTCACTTTGTTAAACTTATGTGTTTATATGGATATGCTTAAGAATATCTAATACGCCACATCGTCGAAGAAGGAAAGAGGGAAACATACCAGGAGATGGACAGCAGCGTCATTTTAATAACAACGAGAATATAAAAAACTGCGGTTGCACACTCGCCTGCCAAGTAGCAACTATGGCAAATATTTTCCTTTTGAGTAAATCTATGGGGCCAATATTCAGTACTAGACTTTGATAGGCTGTTATGAATGAAAAAATGTGTTTTAAGTGAGTATGGGGTATATATGAGTATGTCTTAGAATCTCCATAAGAGAAACCTGCACCTAACCTCGATGGGCAATCACATAAATAGTAAGGACAAATTTGAATGTCAAAAATAATTACTTTCCTTAAAACGTTTAGACGCAACTTTAACTACCTCTAAAAAAGGAAAGTATCTACACCTCTTCTTCATTATCAGCTCGTAAATGTCAACTGCTAAACATGGATCTCTCCTTTTGCCAGGAGGATATGCTTTAATCTCACGTCTTGCAGGCGGATTGATTCGCAGTACCAGACATCTGCGTCTTTGATGTTACTTCCCGACGTCGGTCTGGGTCATAATCTTCGATCAATACTGTCAAAATAATGTTATTAACCTTATTACTTTGACTTTAAGTTTCATTTTAGAATAAATATATTTGTACTTATGACTTTTTATTTTCAAGCGACATCTTTCGTTAAACTTTCTTTATACTTTATGTTTGAGTGATAAGGTTAATAATAAACTGAAGTTGTTAAACTTTTTTCTATATTTCACAGTAAGAATAAGAAATATAGATTTTTCCGTGTGACTTACGTTTGCGACAGCTTAGGGAGAGTTGAAGTGGAAGGAGACGAAGACTTTTTCCTATATTACTTTTATTTTCTAACTTACAAGTTAACTTAACTACTGTGACAATGTGAGTACACAGGAATAATAAACTACGTAACTTACAAACTAACTTAACTACTACTACTGGGCTATCTTAACAATTAAGCCCTGGATTTTATACTATGTTGAATATTCTTAAGTCACGTAAGTGTCTTAAGAATGTGAGTCATGTCTTTGAAGACGTGCTGTTGTTTGCTTAGCAGGCGGTGCTGTATGGTAGATGATTTCCTGATGGTACTATGTTGAATATTCTTAAGTCACGTAAGTGAATTGAGTTACGTCTTTAAAGAAGTGCTGTCATTTGCTTAGCAGGCGGTGCTGTATGGTAGGTGACTTCCATATGCATATGTAACTTGTGTGCAAACGTGACCAGTTGAGCGACTTATTTTGTTCCTGATCCTTAATATAGTACTATTATTGATCGAAGGTAATAACGTCTAAAATAAAGAGATGATTAAATCGACAGAAGACAACAGATCTTTCTGGCAATAGTCGCCTTTTACGAAAACCTCGGGAGGAAATGGGGTGTTAGGCACTATTATAAAACCACCACAAGGTAAATGTATATAGGAGATAATTACTTCTTATAATCTATGCATACATATAAATAAAATTGAAGTGTCTGTCTGTAACATTGAAATAAATGCCTTTTATTGAGCTGAGGGGGCCAAATGCAGACATAAAGGCAAATATTCGAATTGGGGCTAGTTGAAGGGAAACAAAATGGGAAATTATTTACAATGTTTTTGTATTCTAATGTGCTTCAAACATTTTGAAAATATAGAATTCATCAAATAATGTCCAATTATTTTTAATTTTTTTTCCAGTAAATCAGTAAAATACAAATTGTTTTATTCGCGTTCACTGCAATAAATACTTAAAAAAATTTACTCTACCTATGTCCTCCTATTTTATAATAATATTAATCTATTAAAATTATTCTTATTAGTTGCCATTATCTGATTTTTCAAAAATTTCGAGGGTATTTTTATTCGAAGGGACATCACTAAAAATGGACGTTTCTTTTATGAGATTATAACTTCTGTGACATACATATGTAAAAGCAGTAATCTCCCGAGATTAATCTTCACGGAACAAGTCTACACGAATGTTACTTGTAAGGAGATACTAATAAGCAACACCGCATGGTGGCAGGGGGTCACAGATTAAAATTAACAGGTGGCCCTTTAATTTGTTGCTGTCAATCGTCCACAATCAATGAGACGGTAAAAAATAAACTCGACGCATGCAATCTCGGATAATAAGTTGAGAAATTATATGTCTTTTCGAGTCAGTGACCTTTGACGCGCCTGTCTTAAATCAAAATGTCGAATTCAAATCAAAGTTAACTTTTAACTTAGAAAACCTCATTATTTTTGATACGATTAAAAAATTATTTTCTACGGTTGCAGATAAATAATTTAAAATTAAAAATTTTGTACATCCGACTTCAATGTAAATTATTAAGAATAACTTAAAAACTATTGGTGAGACCTTAATCAAATTTATATGGGACTACATGTGAGTCATCTGCTTTCAAACAAAAAATTATCGAAATCGGTTCACCCAGTAAAAAGTTATGAGGTAACACACATAAAAAAAACATACAGTCGAATTGAATACCTCCTCCTGTTGAAGTCGGTAGATAAAATAAGAGCCGTGGTAGCTCAAAGGCTAAGCTTAGCGTAATTTTCACAGTACAAACAAACGCTGTGGCAATGGGCCAGCCATATAGCTCGAAGAACCGACAACCACGATGGGGGAAAAAGGTTCTCGAGTGGCAGCCTCGTACTGCGACCCCCACTAGATAGAGTGATGACCTGGTAAGACATGCAGGAAGTCGATGAATGCAGGTGGCTCAGGACTGTGCTTTGTGGCATTCCTTGGATGGAGGCCTATGTTCAGCAGTGGACTTGTGAAGGGCTGTAATGAAAGTGACAATGATGAAACAAACTCAGGTTCAATTACCGCCAGTACCAATGAAATTATTAATTACAATTTTAATTGCTTAGTACCGTATAGGGACGGTGTAAGAATATCCATTACCCCGTGTCGTACCGTGAGTGTCGCAAGATGCGACAGAGAGAAACCGAAACAGGAGATGGGTAGCAGCATCTTTCTGGTAACAACACAATAATAAAAAAAACTGTGCTTACCAACCCGCTTGTCAAACTTGACAATTATGGAAAAACCCCCCCATGAGGCAATCTGGACTTTTATAGGCATGGATGGATGGATGGAATTTACCACGTGGATGGCGGAAAAGGATACTTCGTAAAGATATTTCTATGACCTGTGGTCCACACTAGTACAACTCGGCGAGCTTATAGTTACTTTATACGTGGTGGAGCTACGCTGCAGATATATTATGCAGCACGAATGGGTCGGATCAACCGGGGAAGAACCTATATAAGTAATTAATATAAGAATAATGTTGTCATTTCTTGACAATCAAATTGTCAAGGAATAACATATCATAGGTAAGACATTAATTTAACTGGTTGATTTGTTACGCACATATATGTATATCGGTACGGTCATAGAATACTATAATACACTCAGCGGCACGGAATCTTGGCCAAGCGGTTATCTCGCGATAGCAAAAGCTTTAAGTGTTTCTGATGAATGTTTGTTATGCAAGTATGTCAAAATGTTTACCCTCAAGTTCAAGAGGGTAATTCATTATGTTTAAGTGCACCATGACAAATTCTTTAATTTTAGTTGAATCGGGTCATTTGAGCGACTAAGTTCACATTTTAAATTTGTGTGTTGTGAAAAGTTTACTGTAAGGTTATTCAATTATTGTGATCTTGTGTCTTAATTCAATAACTAAAGGTGCTTTAAAGCCAATAAAATGCCATTAACACCAGCACAAGTTGCACAAGCAGTAGCATTAATTGACCAAGGGCTGACACAGCGTGAAGTTGCTATTGTGCAACGTACCACGGTCCTCAATGCAGTATTCACTGAAACGATACCAGGACAGGCCGCTACACCCGCAGGCCAGGCAGTGGGGCGTAAGGTGCACATCGGCCCGGACGATCGTTTTATTGTTATGGAGATTTTGAGAAACCGCTACCTGACCGCTGTTGAGATACGCCAGCTCCAAATCGCAAGAGGCGTTAATGTTAGTGAGCGTACGGTGAGAAGACGAATGGAGGAAGTGAATTTAAAAGCTCGTAGACCAGCACGAGGTCTAGAACTTCTCAGACAGCACCGAGTAGCCCGACTTCAGTTCGCAAGAGAACATGTCAATTGGACCCACGAGCAATGGGCTAGAGTGTTGTTCACAGATGAGTGTCGAATAGCTTTACGTGCTCCAGACGGTCGAGAACGAGTGTGGAAAAAAGAGGAGAGGTTTCACCCATTACCACCACCCAAACTGTGAGTTTCCATGGAGCTCAATAATGGTATGGGGAGGTGTAAGTTCCGACGCACGTACAGAGTTGATCATCGTCGATAATCGGCACAGCTACTCGATACATCGAGGAAGTTCTTCAGGAGCACGTAATGCCTTATTCGGGATTCATTGGACGACCAATTCCTCCTCATGCACGATAATGCACGCCCGCACGTCGCACATTGTGTAGAGGAATATCTGGAAGAGGTTGGAATAAAAATTACAGTGGCCAGCTCTGTGGCCGGACTTAAATCCAATTGAGCATGTATGGGGTATGCTCAAAAGAAAGATAAAGTCCAGCTCCAAACCGCCACAAACTAAATGAGCTCGAAATGCAGCGCTGGCCGCTTGGGACAGCATACCGCAAGTTGATGTCAGAAACATCATTCAAAGCATGCCAGATCGAATGCAAGCGGTTATCAGGGCTAGAGGAGGAAACACCCGATATTAAAACTGATAGACAATAAAGAAACAGACTTAATTTTAACTTTGTAGTGTTTTAAAGTGACAATGGAAAGATGTTAATTTTAGTGAAAACATGTTATCTTGAAAAGAAAAATTTCGGTGAAGTAAATATTAAATTTCTACGTTCTAAAACCATTAGAGACACTTATTGAATGCATCTACCCTTAATTTACTGTTAAAAAACGTTTCAGTGCAAATAATCAGCAAATTCACGAGTGGCCATGTTTCCGTGCCGGTGAGTGTACATTTATGGTAATCTATGGGTACGGTGCTTCACTTGCGATATGAGTGGCGCAGAGTCCTATTTTTAACCCCTGACGAAAACAGAGGGGTTTTATATGTTTGTAGTGTGTATCTGTGTTTATCTGTGTGTCTGTCTGTGGCTTCATAGCTCCTGAAAGGATGAACCAATTTTGATTAAGTTTTTTTCGTTTGAAAGGTGTCTTAATCGAAAGTGTTCTTAGTTATGTTTCAAGAAAATCTATTGAGCCGTTTGAAGATCATTAGCTCTTTTTGTTTCAGGGATTTTAATTTTTTTGGTTTAAGTTATTTTCTAGTCCATGGAAAGCCCGTGTCTAGCAGTGGGACTTATAAACGATAACTTTACTTATATAAGTCCATAGAACGAATGTAAATGATAGATCAAAGAGGCATACACTGTATCCTTTAAAAGGTTAAATCTAGACCTGTTAACATTTGTCAGCATTAAGTTCTGACAAAATCGCCGTCCATATTGTTTGACGCACTCAAACCAAATGTATAGGGCAGTGCGACAGATGTAACGTACGAACGCGAAAACTGAATGTTATCGAAAGATAGGGATGGATTTACGTTGACATTTATACAAGCAACTGGATGACGTGGTGCATTGATTATACCGCTCTATCGTAAATTACGTGTTCAGCCGTAGTGAAAGGATAGCTTTATAATTTCCTGTAGTATTCAAGCGTAGGATATAACTTAGAAAGAGTTAGAAGAATGCGAAGTCACGATATACAAATAGTCTATAGACATGTAGTGACTGCGTATATCCACTATCCCATATCATACCGTGGGTGTGGTAATAAACGAAAGAGGGAAATGAAACAGTAGATGGGCAGCATTACCTTCAAGATAACAACAAAACTATTAAAAAACTGGTTGTCAACCCGCTTGAAAAGCGTGGCAACTGTGGTAAATATTGTGGGAGATGTTTCGCGGTGACTTTTAAAGGCTGTAGTGATTCCAATATTCGTGATATATTATACTTTATGCTTTATTTAATCTTATCCTCTGCGGCCTATAGGCTCCTTTACGAATGCCCAAGTGGCTTAAAGACTTGCTCATATTCCCTACACTAGACTGTCTAACTGGAGAGCGCGGAAACGCACAGTTCTACTTCACATACCCACTCTCCTTCTTCTCTATCACTCGATTAAAGTTCACAGCTGGAAACCTTTCGTTATCCTCCCTGGATTTGCCTTAATTCGCGCTTGGAAGGCAGATTGCACAGGTAGCGTTTAGAGGAATTGTTCGGATTAATTCCAGTCGCCAAATTCCACCATCGCACATCGCGACAGAATTCACGCTCTCACAGAATACCAGCGTAAAATAGCAGCTTAATGATGCTGTGTTACGTATGGTGAGTGTAGAGAACCGGAGACCCTTTTTACTGGAAAAGAGGCATTCTATCTTAGTCCTCACGGCTGACAACGCATCTTCATTTAAATTCGCAAACGAAGATAGATATAGATGTCTATGTGTCACAGCAACCACTTACCATCAGGTGGACTGTGTGCTCGTTTGTCACCCTTATTCTATAAAAACAAAAATCGCGATTCCATTCACACCATCTAGATGCTTGGCGATCTACCTCTGTGCGATTAACTAGAAATTTTCTTCCTCTCACGACTTCTTTGTGGAATTAGCTACCACCAGAGATTTTTGTGGACCCAATTGAGGGACTTTCAAGAAAAGCGCTTACTCCTTTTTAAAAGGCCGGAAACGCACCTATATTTCCCCTGGTGTTGCAGTTGTTAACATAAAAAGTTGTTGTGTGTTAATGCAAATATACAATATACACACGCTGCTGGTACGTCGCCCCTTTCTTTTGCGAACTTGGCTGACACACTGCCGTGTCTAGATTTGTAATTTTTCAACCGGCTTCAAAACGGAGGAGGTACTCAATTAGACTGAATGTTTTTTTTTATGTGTACCTCATAATTTTTTTCTCGGTGAACCGATTTCGATGATTCTTTTTTATTTTAAAGCCGGTGCTTCTCATGTGGTCCCATATAAATTTGATCATGGTGTGACCAGTAAGTTTTTGAATTATCCTTAATAATTTATATTGAAGTCGGTTGTACAAAACTTTTAATTTTACCACTTGTCTATGCAATATTTTTGGCAATTTTAACGTAACTCCCATAAGAGGTCATCAGATTAATAAACTACATTATATGCCCTTTCTAGTCTGTTTGCAACAATTGCAAGCAAATCTAATCTTCCATTGAGCAGTGACACCCGTAGTTTCTCAAGGAGTTCCTGCACTGAAAAGCAACATATTACAGGCAGATAAGGAGCGGACGGGGGGTTATCGCGCACGGCTACAATCACACAAACACGCAAACGGATCGGAGCGCGAGGCAGCATCGTTCAGCGCCATCACGACTGTGCCGCATCACGGATTGTTGTTAGAGCATCTTCACATTAACGTGCAATATATAAAACTCTAGTGCTTATATATAAAAATAAGGTTTCTGTTAGATAGCGGTATAACTATATCGCTTACGCCAGCCTTAAAATCCTCAGGCCGACGACAGGCAACATCGTCAAAGATGTGAGACGTCTCGGACAGACAGACAAAAATCTTAAAATATGATTATTTACGAGTATGTGCAAATGATGAAATAATAATATGTGCAAATAACTCCATGAGCTAATATAAGCTAGTTATTTTAATATTTTTTATAGAATAAGGGTGACAAAAGAGCACACAGTCCACCTGATGGTAAGTGAATGTGGCCCATAGACATTTACATTTCTCCTCAATTAAGAATCAAAATGCAGATGCGTTGTCACCCCTGAGGATCGAGATAGAATGCTTCGTTTCCAGTAAAAAGGGTCTCCGGTTCTCTACACTCACCATACAAAACACAGCAACGTTAAGCTGCTATTTTAACGCTGGTATTCTGTGAGAGCGTGGTCCTACCCATTCGACCCGACCAGCGTGGCGTGACCACGTATATGTTTTATAAAATAAAAATATTGTCACTTTAACATAGCTTCTTGTTTTTTATCTGCACTACACAGTCGAACGCTGGACATGAGTTTCTCCTTTGTAGAAAGAAGATACATGGCGTTATACCATCTCGTATATGACAGACGTTAACACTCGGACCGACGCGGCGCCGCGCCGCGAAATCTTTTAAGCTAACCTTACTAACTAAACCAAGTAAACTTTGAGATAAATTAATTAATTCTAATTAACCTAACCAAGCTTTAAAATAATTTACAATTTATATGTACTCGTATATACATAATAATGTTTCCCCAAATCTTTTATCCCTAATCAATTTTAATATCAAGTCGAATCCCAGGCGTCGTCTTAATACGTTTATATTAAACGTTTATAAGAACAATACCTCATTTTATAATCCTTTAACACGAATGTGTCGCTCTTATAATGATATGGTTTTGACAGAGTCAGGTAGGGACATTGACGTCTTTGACAATAATATAAATAAACTTCGCACTCAACTGTTCCACTACTTCAAGTCAACTCCACATTAATTTTTTACCGTTTTTAATTACTTATATTAAAAAAAAAAACTTTCACTAAATTATCATAAAATTGTTTAACAAAATTTTTTTTTCATAGATATGTTTACGTATAATGCATGTTGCAACTGTATGTACGCGTTTTTGGTTTGTATTCCAGGTCAAAACTTTGTACATATTAGGTATTTATGTTACGTAAAAGTGAATATAAACTGTTGTGTACATCCAATAAATAAATAAATAAATGTCCTCCAGACCGAATTTCGGTCACGGCGGCCTGTCTCAACAGAGACTAGCCATATGCGCTGGACACAATTATAGTGCCCGACTATATGCGCAAGTACATATGCACTCCCTATTCCTTCACTCTCAAAGTCCGATGAGACGGTAATTCGACACGACCGGAGAGAGATGAGGCGCAGGATCAACGGCTTTACGTGCTTTCCAAGGCACGGGGGTGAAACATCGCCAACTTCCTGACTCCGGACTGATACTGAATAGTCCTTGACAGAAAAACCCAATAACTGATTTCAATATAAACTTACCCAAGTTTACATTAGCCTCAATAAAACTCACGACCGCAAACGAAAAAAAAATATTTTAAAATTTAAATTAATTCAAATAATGTTATTCTGACCTATCTCTTGTTTTATTTAACCCACTTAATATCTAGTCTACAACTAATAGTCTAAACAAAATAAACCAAATAATCAAAACGCTACATTGGCGCCCAACGTGGGGCATGGCATTAAATTGTTAGTACGTGAGCAAACCTAATCAGACCCCCACAGGCACATCCGTTTTTATTCACCACAATTATACATCAAAGACATAGTTTATATAATAGAGTAGAAATGGGCGCCGCCAGGATTACTTTCAGGGAGGTGCATCTGCATCTACACTGTATACTATTAACTAATACAAAACAATAAATCTCGGTGTCGAGGCCCTTGGTCCGTGGGGTCCTAGCGCTATAAGGCTTTTTAAGGAAATAGAAAAAAGGTTAGTCGACGTCACAGGAGACCGAAGAGCTGGCAGCTACCTCGGACAAAGAATTAGTCTAGCTATTCAAAGGGGGAACGCTGCCAGTATGTTCGGAACCTTGCCTAAAGGGACTCTTTTTAATAATATATTTTAGTTATTACAATTTATTTTTAAGGTTTTTAGTTTTAGGTTCATTATTCTAGTATATATTTTATTTTATAAATTGTGTAATGTAAATATAATTTTAATACAAAATATATTATACATGTATATTATGTAGATAAATGTAATGTCAAATGTAATGTCGAAGACATACTTAATCTCTGTAGTCGTGTTCACAGGGAGAGTTGAAGAGGATATTGAATTTATTGACAAGGTGATGAACAAATTTGGACAGCAACCTAGACGCCTTCAGTTTTTCTATGTATTTTCTTTCTTGACAGGGGGATGCAAGTGCACCCCCTTGCACCCTGCTGCGGGCGCCCATGAGGATAGAATTGTTGTGCTAATTGTTAGCACAACAATCAAATGCCGAGTCCCTGCGCAACGGAGTCGGCTTTTATTAAACTACTTCAAAAAAAGAAAAGTTCTCTATTTCCTATGTTTGTTTGTTTGTTTGTTGACTGTCACTGTGTGTTTGTATGTGTGCATTTTTTAAAATAAACGACCAATTTTTATAATGATTTCTTATATTTACGCGAACAGCACCCATGGTCACGGGGGGACTCCCCCCGTGACCATGGGTGCTGTAAAGCACCCGAAACGTCGGGAATCAAAATTAGTAAAATTAAACGCGATAAAATCCGTAAAAATAGTTTTATTCAATTTTTATAATTTTCACTTACCTCACTGAACCTATAAACTTATGGGGAGATATAATATAAAATCCTTATTAAAGACGGTTTGTTTAAAAAAATGGTATTTATCAATATTCGCCTAGCTAAACAACAATGCTCCTTGTGTATGTTACTCCAACGCATCGTATATAAAATCCATATCGATAGCAAGGTTACGATGTCAAGATAGTGGTGCGCGTACTATATGATATCATGGCGATACTGCAAACACCATCGCCTGTACGGCGTGAGATTCACCGATACATACGATTTACATTGCGATCCAATCGACACTTCCCTGCTCTGTAGAACCGCAGTCGAATTTAATATTCCATTTAGAAAGGCTTAAACTCCTGCCACGTTGAGGCTGCATAAGAGAATCCACCATCCCATGTCATCCTGTGGGTGTCGTTAGAGACGACAGAGGGAAATGAAACAGAAGATGAGCATTACCATCTTCCTGATAACAACTTTTATTAATAAAAGACTTTTTTTTATTAATAAAAGACTGCGCTTTCCAACCGGTTTGCCAAGAGTGGCAACTATGGTAAATATCTCCTCTATGAGGTAATCTATATGGGAGGTTTTTGATAGAATGTAATGAATAAATGAATTTAAATTATATTGACAAAGCAGATTTATGTTGCAGAAGTGAATGTAAGAATCGGTTATATATTGAAGATGGACCAAATTAAGAGTAGGTACCCATAATTGACGAGCAAGCATGCGTAGGTATTTGAACGAGACGAGAGAGGTGTGTCAAGATCGTGCCAAATGGAAGTCTGTAGTGTCTGCCTACCCTTCTGGGAGACAGGCGTGGCACAGGCGATCCGCGATAGAATCCATTGATATACCGTTATTTTAATTAATTTAACGTTGTTTTACATTTAATACAGTCAAGACCATTTATGTCATATTTTTTTTAAATAAAATATAGCCTAGATCCCTTTACAAAAAGATACTTTACAAAAAGATAGAGATCAATGCGAGGAGGTATTGATCTCTATATTTTTGTAAAGTTTCATCACAATCGGTTCAGTAATTCCAAAGATTAGCCCGGACAGACAGACAAAAATATTAAAATATGATTATTTACGAGTATGTTCAAATAACACCACGTGCAAATAATGTTCAAATAACAATATATGCAAATAACCTCATGAGCTTAATATAAGCTAGTTATTTTAATATTACAGATAGACAGTTCAATTTTATTCTATAAGTTCAATTTCCTTAACATGTTTTTTAAACTTACACCCGTTCTGTGATTTAAATTTTAAACAACTTTGTAACAACATTTAATGTTTTAGAAATATTTACATTTAAAAATAAAAATAAACGAAATAACATTTAAATCTGAACCACATCCTGGCCAGTGCCCGTCAACCACCTCTTGAAGTGGCGGTAAACAAGTCTTCAAGTGTCATTCAAACAGGCGTGGGCGACTCTTCGCTGTTTGCCAGGTCTAGCTTAAATACTCATTAGCGAGTTCTTAGAACCACTCCCACGCGGAAGCGGACTCACAAGTTTGACAAATCTGTCGAGTACAGGAATTATTTGTTTGTATGATTAAATGATTGATTGATGCACAGTATTTTGGAAACAATTAATGCCTGTTGACTGAGGAATTGTACTGACGCTTAGTGTACATCACTAAGCGTCGCTACAATTCCACGGCTTATCCTTACTACACTACATATTATAATATATATATTGCGCAAACGAAGGTTTGTCTTCAACTAATATATGTCTCCATATTTAGAAACTAAGTTAGTTTTTCTTAGTAAATGGAGCGGGATAATTAATATATTATGTTCGAATAGCATTACAACTAACATTCTTTTCGTGGTAGAGCCATGCTGCAGCTATATTATGGTTGTAGCACGAATGGGTCGACTTGACCAGGGAAGGACCACGCTGTCATATGGTGAGTGTAGAGATCTGGATACTTTATAGGGGTTTCCTCAGGGGTAACAACGCATTTACATTTTGATTGTTCATCGAGGGTAGATGGAGTAGTGACCACTCCAAACAAAGATGGCCACAAATGCGTTGTCAGTCTTAAATACGGACATGAAATGCTTCTCAACCTGTAATCATACTGACTCTCTATACCCTTCAGACCGGAACATAGCACGCACTGCAGCTTCGCAACAGAAATATAATTAAATTAATTCCTGAGGCCTAACATGAAATGCCTATCTAAAATATAGCAATCAACTGCAACTTGGCGACAGAAGTAGGCAAAAAGGTGTAACCACACAGACAGACTCCTAGGCGGAAGAGGATTTCTACCTAATATATAACCATCAATTTTTCAAATTTATTTATTATTTATTCAAATTTATTTGAAAATAAACAATGCTTCTGACTGTCAAAGTTTACAAAGGGACATTGACAGAGTGGGACGGTGGGGTATGGAAAACAAATTGAACTTAAATGTGAATAAATGTTGTGTCATGAGTTATGGTCGTGCAAAAGCCCCTCATAATTATGCTTATCAAATGAACGGCCTCGTAATCCCTCGAGTTACACATATTAGAGACTTAGGCGTCGAGATGGTCCCGGAACTTAATTTTCGTAATCACATTTTAAATATTTGTAAAAAAGCTTTTAGGAATCTCGGCTTTATCTTAAGGCAGTGCAGGTTTTCGAATTTACTTATTATTAGAATTTTATATAATGCTCTCGTAAGAAGTCAACTTGAAACGAATGCCATTATTTGGAATCCACATGAAAGCAAATATAGTGTCATGATCGAAAAAATTCAAAATAAATTTACACGATTTTTATATTTCAAGCAGTACGGAATCTATCCTAGTTTTCCACTGATGTATCCGAGTCTATTTGTACTGGGTATGGTCGGTTACAGCCGCCTGAGTGTGAGGAGAGACATCGCGCTTATTAAATATGTGTGGAACGTATTACGTGGATGGATACATCACCCAGATGTGCTCGCTGCGCTAAAGCTACGTGTACCTGATAATTACATGTGTTCTCGTCGCCGCACCCCGTTACTCCTCGTGCCCACTGCTAGGACGAAGTTGCTTCAGAATGCACCATTGACACGTGCCATACACTACGTTAATATCATCTCACAGGATATTGACGTATTTACATGCAGTCAGACGAAGTTCACAATAGCAGCATACAAATGCGTTGAAAATTGTAATTTTTTTTAATTAGTGTTTTATTTTATAATCATGTTAATATTATTATTCATTATTTTATAGTCATTATTTATTAGTCAGTATTTTTCTTATATTTAAGTTAGTTATAGCATCGCATTGGTTAATATAACTGTAATGATGTTATAATTATGTAATAAATAAATAAATCATCATTACAGCCCTTCACAAGTCCACTGCTGAACATAGGCCTCCCCCAAGGAATGCCACAAAGCACGGTCCTGAGCCACCTGCATCCATCGACTTCCTGCATGTCTTACCAGGTCGTCACTCCATCTAGTGGGGGGACGCCCTACACTTCGTCCGCCAGTACGAGCCGCCACTCGAGACCCTTTACTATACGAGTATACTTTACAACATAACCAACCTTATAATAATTTTATCTATTTTGAAACAACTTCACGCTGCGTTATCTACGAACTCAAACACAATTTAAAAAAACATAATAAATGCGAACAAACGTTAGAGAGCCGACATTACGACACCTACCGTGCATAGCACACGTGAAGTCAGTAAAACAAAGTCAAACATCGATTATTTATTAAGTTTCGGGTGTTGATTGGGCCGAGCGATCGCGTGCCGACGAAATAAAGCTAACCATTCACTGCTGCTGTTACAAAATCTAAAGAACTTTTAAGAATCTACTGGACATGGGCCTCAACCGCTGTAGGAAGTAATTACCGTAAGTGCTACGCTTCTCAGATGGATTGGCAATTGCATTATTAAGTGTCTCATATCTTTAACACTGCCTCCGATGCCAGAATGGTTATTTTATATCGGGATGAAGGTATATTTGCCTTACACCACCATCATCATAAAGTAAAATTGATATATTTTTTTAATATTATAGGGTGACAAACGAGCACACAGTCCACCTGATGGTAAGTGGTTGCTGTGACCCATAGACATCTACATCTTTTCTCAATAAAGAATCAAAATGCAGATGTGTTGTCACCCGTGAGGACTAAGATGGAATGCCTCTTTTCCAGTAAAAAGGGTCTCCGGTTCTCTACACTCACCATACGAAACACAGCAGTGTTAAGCTGCTATTTTACGCTGGTATTCTGTGAGAGCGTGGTCCTTCCCCGGTCGAGCCGACCCATACTAATATAGCTGCAGCATGGCTCTACCATCCCACGTCATACGATTGAGCATAGATTTTTCATACATTCATCATTCATTCATCACTGTCCACCAAAATTCCACTTAAGTAATACTGTTGAAGTAAATTATAAGAATTTCGTAACTAAATTACCGTAATTAATTTCATGTGACTTATTTCTTCTGTTTTTCTTTCGCTTTTAAATTTCGCTTACCGATATGAGGCTGCCAATAGAGGTTACTTCTACATCGGTGATTAGTTCTTCGAACTGTATGGCCGACCTATCGCCATTTCAGCTTACTGATCCGTTACTCTGGTTCTACTGTGGATATCCTTATTACAAAGTCTATCACGCAGAAAAACTCCAAGCATAGTCCTCTTCATAATTCACTAAACGAACTTGAGCTTCCCTGTAGTGCCAGAAGTAAAGAGAGAAGTTTTTTTACGTGGTAGAGCCATGCTGTAGCTATATTAATAGTATAATTGTAGCACGAATGGGTCGGCTCGACCGGGGAAGGACCACGCTCTCACAGAATACCAGCGTAAAATAGCAGCTAAATGCTGCTGTGTTTCGTATGGTGAGTGTAGAGAACCGTAGACCATTTTTACTGGAAAAGAGGCATTCTATCTTAGTCCTGACGGTTGACAACGCATCTGCATTTAAATTCGCAAACGAAGATAGATGTGGATGTCTGTGGGCCACAGCAACCACTTACCATCAGGTGGACTGTGTGCTTGTTTGTCACCCTTATTCTATAAAATAAAATAAAAACCATGTCGTATTTGTATTTTTTGTTATTTATTGTGATCTTTCCAAGGCTTTCAATTGTGTTCCACAAGAGAAGAAACTACAACATTACGGTGTCAAAAATATTGCGCTTTGACTTATTATATTTATTATTTCCTATTTAAGTAACAGAACTCATAAAGTCGTTATCAATGGCAAAGCTTCCTCCGGATCGGTAGTATCAATGGGCGTTCCTCAGGGCTCGATTCTTGGCCCATTCCTGTTCTTGATCTATATTAATGACGTACCTTATCTTGCAGGGGACAATCGCGATATAGTATTATTTGCTGATGATACCTTTTTAATTTTCAAACCCAAACGTCAGTCAAATAATTTTGACAATGTAAATAATGCTCTATCGAAATTAGAACATTGGTTTAAAGCGAACAATTTGCTTTTGAATGTTATTAAACAAAGCTTCTCCGTGAATAGTTAGCTTTATCGACATCTAATAACCGACCGTACATAAAACGCCGATAAGTACCGACGACAAATACGGTGATATACGGTTGCGTTATCTTAACAACAGGCCCATCCGTTATAACGAACATACAGACATACAAACAAGCGGACAGATAACTAATTGTTGGAGGAAATTATAAGAATTTGGAAACTCTTGGCCGGTTATTTATACTTTAGCCGCTGTTGAGGGACGACATCTTGGACAATCTATAAATTACACTGTTAAATAAATCCATTCACTTAATATTTTATGAAAAATCCTATAATCATTATAAAGAACGCTTTAGTAAATCTTTATTAATTGTTAAACGTATTTAGTTAATGTAATCCTTTAATAAATGTCTCTTTTCATCGCTTTTATATCATTGTTAATTATTAAATGGGTACAATCTCTTTTAGATCGTATATAAGCAGGAATTATCAGTAATCAAAATATTGTAAGTATAATACTAAAATGTACGTTACAACATGACGTTTGAAATTTTAAAAAATATAATTTATTATATGTGAATTAACGTATAACGTACTGCCTGTTACCCGCTTGCTATGCTGGGCATAAATTAATCTTTAGTAAACTGTTCTTTTTTATAGAATATGGGTGACAAACGAACACACAGTATACCTGATGATAAGTGGATGCTGTGACCAATACACATCTACATCTATTTTCGATTAAGGATCAAAATGCAGATACGTTATCACCCCTGAGGCCTAAGATGGAAGGCATCTACTCACTATATAAAACACAGCAGCATTAAGATGCTATTCACGCTGGTACTCTGCGAAAGCTTGCTCCTTCCCCGGTCGAGCCAACCCACTCGTACTACGACCATAATATAGCTGTAGCATGGCTCTACCACGTAAATAAATTGATATAACATGAATTATATGTCCTTATCAACATATACATATATAGAAGATAATCGAACTCATTATTGACTCATTATTGATTGGCACACCAAATTTCATTAAAATCATGCTATCTTCAAGCGCATCGATTCAAGAGTAAGGCGAATTGAATCGCATAGATCGTATCTATAGTCGGTTTATGTTTATATACGTTGGCCAAACTCATCTCGTCCAATTAAATTATTATTGTCTGACAATAACAAATTTAGTTCCAGACAATAATTATCCTCAAATAAAAATCATGATGAATCAAGATCGATTTAAAATTTCAGACACTATTTAATTTGTCCGCATTGTTTATGTTAGCAATAGGCGAATAATGCAATATGCGGATTGACTAAAAATAAGTTCTTTTTCAAATGTCACTCAATATTACAAAAGCTTTTATTCAAAGCTGTATTTTATGAATAATTATATTTATATCTCGTCATCGATTCGTTGCAATTATTTACGTGTTTATCAAAAAGTGTGTTTAAATAATAACGTTTAATATAAAAAATAAAGGTGTTATATTAATTGCTGTTTTTAAATCGATTTTACGAGATCGATTGAAGAACATACGATCATTGCGATTCAAAAATCGGTTTAAAGCAAAAAATAAAACGTGCATCCCTAGTTCAAACGTGATTGAAGGACAAACATCCTAGCAAACATACTTATTACTTATTATAACTATAATAATAATGTCTGGAGGACAGAATTTCGGTGCTTTATGTCCTTTTCGAGGCACGGGAGTGAAACACCGTCAACTTCCTGACTCCAGACTATTATTAGAAAAATCCCATAACTGACTTTGGTCTAACCCAGCATAAGCCAATACAATTGTTTTTGCGCAGTAACTTTCCCAATATAAACGAGAGCTTACACTGTAATGAATACATAACATACCTACATGCATAAACTTACGCCTGTCATACAGAGGGGTAGGCAGATACTACGTACTTTAATTTGGCCGGATCATGAAACATCTCTCGCCTTTTTCTCGTCCATATACGAACACATTCTTCTGGGCTTCCCTTTCTCGCTTCCGTCTAGGTTCAACCACTAACTTTATAACATAGCTAGCTGTTCCCCGCGACTTCGCTCGCGTGTAGTTTATGGTTTTAATTTTTCTGCGCGGAATCCTAATTCTTTTTCTAAAATAAAAGTAGCCTAAGTTACTCCTTATAACACCAGCTATCTGCCAGTGAAAGTCCCATCAAAATTGGTCCAGCCATTTCGGCGATTAGCCGGAACAAACAGACAGACAGACAGACAGACAAAAATTTAAAAAATTGTGTTTTGTTTTAAGTACCGTATATATTTTCATATGCATTTAGTAAAAGCTGTTATTTTGACATTACAAACAGACACTTCAATTTTATTTATTTGTATAGATTTTGCTTTGTCGCTCTTTCAGTATTCGTTTTTACTTTCACCAAACTACCAAAGCATTCTTTTTATTATAATTATGGGGGAAATTTATATTATAAAAAAATTTAACATACGCCATACTAATCACGATGAACTTATTTTTATTATTTACCAGTTAACGAATATTGTTCCTTTATGTTACATGGCACTACATGTACATATGACATCGATGGGAAAGAAAGGTTCTCGAGCGGCAGCCTCG
This sequence comes from Parnassius orleans, assembly GCA_029286625.1. Classification (NCBI taxonomy): domain Eukaryota; kingdom Metazoa; phylum Arthropoda; class Insecta; order Lepidoptera; family Papilionidae; genus Parnassius; species Parnassius orleans. The sequence continues at coordinate 3,686,817 of JAGSMP010000026.1, read as the reverse complement.
TACTGGCAGGTGACGTGTAGGGCGTCCCTCCAATAGATGGAGTGACTACCTGGTAAGAAATGCAAGAAGTCTATGGATGCAGGTGACTCGGGACCGAGCTTTGTGGCATTCCTTGGGGGAGGCCTATGTTCAGCAGTGGACTTGTGAAGGGATGTATTGATGATGATGATGATGTCATCTTTATGATACATATTTATGAGTCATCAGCATCATTCTTTTACGATCAGGTAAAAAAAAAATTGTAATCAATCTAAATACTGTTTTTGGGTGCAAATTAATATCAACACACTAAGTTGAAATTATGAAAAATACTGAGTAGTAATAATATTATTAATGCCCGAAAACGCAGTAAAAATAATATATATTTCTCTTTTCTTTTTCTTAACTTTTGATAAAGATGAATCGATTGACAACTTATTTAGTCAAATTGGTCTAATGGGCCGCTACGGAGAAACATCGATACAAACATACATACATAAAATGTCAAGTACAGAACCCTTTCTTTAAATCGTTAAAATCAGTTAATATAGGTTGAAAGTTACAACCCTTGGTTGTAGCAAAACATGGCAAAGTAACCAGCACATCGTGGGATCGGTAGTATGGTAACATTGCCAAGTTAGTTTTATAGATAAATGTTAGGACCAACATGTTAAAAACGATATATATTACATTTCCTAAACATTAATTATTTTACTACAAAGATATAAGTTATCTACATTCAGTATTTCAAACAAATTCAACAAAAGTTCTGGAGCACTGAATAAAGAGGTTACTTCGCTGGCACAATTCCGCGCATAGAGATATAGATATACCTATGGAGGCGGCATATTCTACTATAGAAATAATATTTATACAAATATCTATAATTACGAGCGCTAACCATCTGAGCCGTGGTAGCTCAGATGGTTTGCGCTCGCTGTAAGTTTCACAGTACGCGAGCAACCCGGTTTCGATCCCCGCCGGCACCAATGAAATTGTTAATTGCAATTTTAAGTGCTGATTTACCACGTGCTCGGCGGTGAAGGAAAACATCGTGAGGAAACCTGCATGTCTGAGAAATCAAAAAAAATATTTAGAAGACATGTGAAGTTCGCCAACACGCGTTGGGGCAGCGCGGCGGACATTTCCTTGCCCTAAAACCCTCTCAGAAATGAGCGGAGGTCTATGCCCAGCAGTGGGACGTATAGTTAGTAAAGTAAAAACTTTACTTTTACTTTTAAATATCTATAATATCGACATACACTTGTCAAAAACAGTTTTGTTTCTTTTTAACAAAGCAGTAGCTGCGTTAGAAAAGTGAGACAACTACAGTTTGTCAAGTGCTTATTTTGGCAACACTTTCGTGTGACGTCATTACGAGTAGCTCATCCATGCGTGACTGCGTCGCCATGTTAAGCGCCAAGTTTTGTGGTAAATCTGCTCTCAAACTGTCAAAAAGCAGTGACAAAGTGTCGTATTGAAATTATTTTAATTAATTAATTTTGTTCAGTAATAATAATAATAGTTTATAAATCCTTAATATTGTTGCGCGCCACAATTAATAAATGGTACATGGTGACACTAGTTACCACTAGCGCCCTCTAGTATCGATTAGCCGAACTAGGAGAGTCAAGAACCTTCTAGAAATTTCCATGGAAGAACTTCCTAGAACTATCGACACCTAGTCAATCGGGACTTATATGTACTTGAACATTCTAGATGTTTCTACAGTAGAAGATTCTGAAAACTATCTGAGACCCTATATAAGGCCGGTATAGACCGCGACCGAGTCAGTGTTGAGGACACAGATTTAGGGGGTAATCTGTGGTTGAGGAGTATTGAATTGGCGATACAAGCGAATACTTCGAAGCGATACAACTGTGATCAGTAGTACAATTGTGTTTTGTTATTAGTGTGGTTTTAAGTTATAATTACTGTTCTATAATGAAAGTGTCAATTTTGGTAATTCACTCGGCAGTTTTTAATTATTTCGAACCCCAAGCTCGTAACAATATCATATTTCATCGACCGTTTCATGATCATGCCAGATTTTCGAATTTTAAATGAACAAAATTAATGTTCATGCGAAAAATAATGATATTTTTCATTTATAATCTGAATGAATAAATAAAATATGATATCCAGCAGGACCCAACATGCTTGTATAACTTACTATTTGTGATCAATTATGTGCAGAACATTCCTATATACCAATTAATAATAAATAAGTATTGATTTTTAAAACAGTTTATTTCATTTTTACTCAACTAATCATTATTATTTTATATTAAAAATATTATAATACTAGCTGTTACTCGCGGCTTCGCCCGCATGGTCACTGGGAAATGAACTATCCATTGCTTTTTGAATTGAAAGAAAACTGAGTTTTATAGATTTGTCAGAGATGCAGTCATTAAAAGGAAACTGACCAAAATTGATTCGTCAGCCTATTTAAATGTTTTGAAACGCAGCGTATAGGAAAGCATGAAAATTGAAAGGTCTGTACTTCATTAACGGGATTTGCCTCACCTTCACTCCTGAGATTAAATATTGCTTGGTCGCTTCCTTTATTTATGTACTTACAGATATACTTGATTGCGCGGACAGAGCTACATGCTTCTACATTAATGTGGGCATTAAACATTTTAGATAGAATGGGCGAATACGGGACAATCCAGCTGTTATCTAAGGTTCGAACTCCCAGAGCGAGATCTGATTGTAACTTTCCTGCCACCATCTTCGGGAGCTCTGCGTCTGTATAAAGGGTAGCCATTGTCATTGTGCACTGTTTCTTTTAATAGCTGTTTAGGGAATTTCTTTGTACATTTTCCTTCTTTCATACATGGCGATATTGAATTTCGTGCTCCACATGGACCGTGAATCATATTTCGGACGATGGTATCATACAATTCTTTATCTTGCTCAGGATCCGGAATCTCGGCGCTTATTATGTCGTCTATTTGGCTGGGCCGCAACTTCTCTTTAAGCCATATTAGAATGTGGGCATGCGGTAATCCTCTTTTTTGCCATTCAATTGAATACATGAAGCAATGCACCTCACCGAAAATTTTCCTTTGTTAATTACATACATTAATTTTGTACTTTTAATCTAAATACTCTAGCAACTAAATCGTGTCTGTCAGTACTTTTTGGCCAGCATTAGCTCCTCAGTTATTTCTTTCCATGTGGGATTGCAAGTAAAAGTAACAAAAGATCAGGTCTTCCGTAAGTTCGTACATAGCGAATGCGTCTTGTGTACTCATGTAGGTAGCGGGACTGTTAACGAATGATGAGGGCAGAATTACCATTTACCTAAATCTCTGGGGTTTACATTGGCGTCGCTAGAAACTGCATCTTGTAAATGTATATAATTCTCAACGCGCAGCTTTTTGATTTAAAGATATATAACGGAGACGTTCACTTTCTACCTTCACATACATGTCTACAAAAATTGATGAAATAATTGTCTACACCGGGCTAAGAGGTTAAATCATTTTCTCGCAACATCATATGATACGCATAATAATAATAATAATAATAATAATAATAATAATAATAATAATAATAATAATAATAATAATAATAATAATAATAATAATAATAATAATAATAATAATAATAATAATAATAATAATAATAATAATAATAATAATAATAATAATAATAATAATAATAATAATAATAATAATAATAATAATAATAATAATAATAATAATAATAATAATAATAATAATAATAATAATAATAATAATAATAATAATAATAATAATAATAATAATAATAATAATAATAATAATAATAATAATAATAATAATAATAATAATAATAATAATAATAATAATAATAATAATAATAATAATAATAATAATAATAATAATAATAATAATAATAATAATAATAATAATAATAATAATAATAATAATAAATAAATAAATATAAAATAAATAATAAATAATAATTTATATCTACACAAAAGCCATGAAACTGTCAGTCACATTATTTATTCCTCAGATAAGTTATTTGACGATTGAAAATTCAGCCCTGTACCTATATAAATACCTACGGAATAAAGTAAATTAAGCAACAAATTCGATTATATGAAATGAGAAAAAATTCATATTAGTTAAAATATCGATATCAGCTGCGTATATTGCTGAGTTACAACCCTATAAAAGGCGGCCATTTTATGCGCCAGATTTTTTGATCACGAGATTTTTGTCACGCTAATTCTGTAGGTATGCCCAATCCATATAAGTACTTATAAGTCAGTGATTCCGCGTTAAAATAAAATGCCAAAATTAACTCTCATGTTGCCATATAGTAAACAATGCTGTCAATTAGTTATTGATTTTCATCCAAAACATGGCATATCTCGAAAAACGTTACGTTTTACGTGTTAATCATAATTGTGTACCACTACACCCCTGATGGCAAAGTTAACTTCCATTGATAAAGTTGCTAGACTTGACTGTAAGTTTTTTTTTATAGAATAGAGAGAGCACACAGTCCACCTGATGGTAAGTGAATACTTTGGCCCATAGACATCTACATCTATCTTCGACTTAGAATCAAAATGCAGATATGTTGTCACCCGTGAGGACTAAGATGAAATGCCTCATTTCCAGTAAAAAGGGTCTCCGGTTCTCTACACTCACCATACGAAACACAGCGCATGAGCTGCTACTTTACGCTGGTATTCTGTGAGAGCTTGGTCCTTCACCAGTCGAGCGGACCCATTCATGTTACAACCTTATATAGCTGCAGCTTGGCTCTACCACGTTGAAAAAATTTGGTTTGTCACTTCAATTTTATAAACTAGTTGGTTGGTTATATGCTGTTAGTAGCCAATTACCATCACGTGTATTGCAAGTTCGCTTATCACATTCAAGTTAAAAAAAATTATAACTAAGCATTTTTTCTGCTTTCTTTTCTTTCTACTGTTCTTTTTAGCCGACAAAAAACGAGGAGGTATACAATTTTACTGTTTTATCTTTACATGTCCTTTACACGATATCTTCGTCAATAGTTATCTGAATTTGATGATTCTTTTATTAATAGGTACACTATTCAGTCTACATTGAGATAATGATTTTCCTAAGTACTCTCAAAGTTACAGCCTATATACGTCCCACTGCTGGGACACAAAAGCCTCCCCTCATTTCTGAGAAGGTTTTAGGGCAAGGAAATATTTTTTTCTTATTTCTTAGACATGCAGGTTTCCTCACGATGTTTTCTTCACCGCCGAGCACGTGGTAAATCAGCACTTAAAATTGCAATTAACAATTTGATCGACAAATTGAAACGACTTCAAAAAGGAGGAGGTACTCAATTGCGGCTGTATTTTTTTGTGTGTTACCTCATAGCTTTTTTCTAGGTGAACAGATTTTGATGATTCTTTTTTTATTTGAAAGCTTCGTGCTTTTCATGTGGTCCCATATAAATCTGATGAAGGTCTGACTAGTAGTTTTGAGTTATCCATAATAATTTATATTGAAGTCGGTTGTAAAAAAAAAAAAATTTTACCATTTGTTTTTTAACTAAATTATGAAATTACTTTTAATATTTTTTTTAGAATATCTTTGAATTATGGCTCGATCTTTAAACTGAAATCGTTCGCAGGTAAGTTGACTTAAGTTTGTGTTTGTGGTTTGGAAAAAATTGAAAAACTAAAAAGTATTTTGTAACTATGTTTATTGAAGAGCACACAAGTACAGCACAACACATTACAGTTAAAATAGACTGTTGGATTGTAACTATACAAACATGACAGTTGACATTTAATGTATTAAATTGCCAGTACAATAAAATTTATATAATTATTATACGTTTGCTACATACTTTGTTGGCAATACACAGTCACACGATCCACTTTGCAATTAAACAATATAATGTATAGAGCCACTCTATAAAACAATCGGGGCTCGTCTATCTGGTAGTTGAGGGCACTTCATTAACCCGGTGGCCCACCGTTAGGTACACCATAAGAAAAGCTGTTTTCGGAAACATATTGTATAGACACGAAGAACACGCGTGATCCATGCTCGCATAGAATACAGCATGACGTAGTGACATGATGCTGGTATTTCACGCCATGGACTTGGTCCGTGGATGTAGGTAGAGGTAATTTAGAGACAAGCCAGAATTTTTTTATGATTTCCATTATATAACGGCTCATATTTTTTTGGAGCAGTGATTAAATCCCCTGCTCTGCTACAATGTTTTTTTATTTTCATTCATTCATTCATTACAGCCTTTTACAAGTTCACTGGTAAAAATAGACCTCCCCCAAGGAATGCCACAAAGCACCATCCTGAGACACCTGCATGCATCGAGTATATAATAGTTTTCTTTCTCGCACGACTTCTTTGTGGAATCGACTACCACCAGCGATTTTCCCAGACCGATATGACTCAGGGACCTTAAAGAAAGAGCCTGCTCTTTTTAAAAGGTTGGCAAAGCATCTGAAATTCCCCTGGTGTTGCAGCCTGGTGTGGCCGCATGCTCGTTTGCCCCCTCTCTTATAAAAAAATATGAATGCCATAAAGCACTTTATACGTGGTAGAGCCATGCTGCAGCTATATTAGTAGTATAGTTGTAGCACGAATGGGTCGGCTCCACCGGGGAAGGACCACGCTCTCACAGAATACCAGCGTAAAATAGCAGCTTAACACTACTGTGTTTCGTATGGTGAGTGTAGAGAACCGGAGACCCTTTTTACTGGACAAGAGGCATGCATTCCATCTTAGCCCTCACTGGTGACAACGCATCTGCATTTTGATTCTTTATTGAGGATAGATGTAGGTGTATATGGGTCACAGCAACCACTTACCATCAGGTGGACTTTGTGCTCGTTTGTCACCCTATCCTATAAAAAAAAAGCACGGTCCCGAGCCACTAGCATATCTTACCAGGTTGCCACTCCACCTAGTGGGGGGCTGCCCTACACTTCGCTTACCGGTACGAGGCTGAGAGAGAACCTTTCGACCACAATGCCGTGGACTAAATTAATTATAGAAATAGTCAAAAGCAGAAAACGAGCCCTTTTCTAAATCAACTAGTTATAGAATATAGAAGGATATAATTATCAATGTCTTCCATACTTTTGCTAAAGAATCAAGGCAATGTCCAGACGGTATTTAAACGCATGGTGTCTTAGTCTCAAGCTGCAGCATCTCGTTTAATTACCGGTCAATATCGTTTAATTGATCGCCGACAAGAGCTCTGCCGCAAGTGGGATTGCTTATTAATATAACTGGTATCTGCCACACACTTGTAGTATTTACCGACGCCTGTGCGTGAGATTCGATATTGCAGTTTTAGGGAGATGTCGGATGATATGAAACTTCGATGTTGTATTGTGTCTACAGATAAGAGTTACCAACCATAATAGACAATAATGTTTCCTACTATATTTCTGGGTCCGAATAGTATAATTAAAAAACCGGCCAAGTGCGAGTCGAACTCGCGCATGAAGGGTTCCGTACCATCGTAAAACACGTTTCTAGTAGGGGATCCCCCTTTAATTTTAATTTATTTTATTTTTATTATTTGTTGTTATAGCGGCAACAGAAATACACATTCTGTGAAAATTTCAACTGTCTACCTATTACGGATCATGAGATACTGCCCGCTGACAGACAGACGGACGGACGGATGGACAGCGGAGGCATAGTAATAGGGTCCCGTTGGTTACCCTTTGGGTACGGCACCCTAAAAAAAGTACACTATACGAAAATACTACACTTTCATTAAGGTTGAGACTATAGCCTGTAAGTGTCAATAAAGGTTTAAAGCACCATAAAATAATTACTTAAAAATATAATATGAATTTTAAACATATTATGTAAAAATCTAGTAAATTTTGACAGATTAAGAGTATCATTAACCGACGAGCATGTATGCGTAGGTAGGAAAGGAGGCGAGAGAGGTGTGTCAGGATCGTGCCAAATGGAAGTCCGTAGTCTCTGCCTACCCCTCTGGGTGACAGGCGTGAGTGTTTACGTATGTTATGTATGTATTTAGCAGGTAGGCATAGCTTAGATAATACTATATTGAATATAAAATAGTTACACACAATCACAAGCATACGTGTAAGAGAGCATTATTGACTCTTCATAATCGACCCTGATCCAATGTAACTTTTACTCGATTAAATCGAACGGGGCTTTTCGAGATTGCTTGGTATGACAGTGATGCAACATACGCTTAGCCACGTTACGATACGATACGATACGTTAGCCTCAATAATTTATTCCAAATAAATCTTCTAAAATATTTACTTTCAGCGAATATTTGTTTATACAATAAGTCCTCAGAGGTACAACGCATCTGCATATTGACTCTTAATCGAGGATAAATATAGATGTCTATGGGTCACAGCATTTACTTACCATCAGGTGGACTGTCTGCTCGTTTGTCACCCTAGTTCTATAAAAAAATAAGTGGATGCTGCGGCCCATAGACATCTACATCTATTCTCGATCAAGAACAAATAGAAAATGCGTTTTTACCCCTTAGGAATAACATGGAATGCCTCGTTTCCAGTAAAAAGGGTCTCTGGTTCTCTACACTCACCATACGAAACACAGCAGCATTAAGCTGCTATTTCACGGTGGTATTCTGAAAGAGTGTGGACCTTCCCCGGTGGAGCGGACCCATTCGCGCTTTACCATAACATAGCTACAGCATGACTAGTAGAATCAATATTATAGTAATAATACGTGAGAGTAATATGGTCATCCGGTTAATATGGTCACTTTCTCATTACTCAAAAACTACAGCCTTGTTTGCATGGATGGTTCTATGATGCGATAGCTCTTCATCATTCAACCAAATAAAGAGTCAAAAGGGCACTGCTTTATCGACGCCATTGCGACTGTTGACTTTATAGCAAATATTTTAGTCGATTTTAGTATTGGGTAGTGTAGTTCATTTTTTTTTAAGTAAAATTTTCAAAGTGTTCCTAATTATTGCCAAAGCTTATTTGCTCTTTTTTCCTTAATATATTGGTTATAGTATACGACTTTGTGTTTTTGTCTCTGTCCTCCTAGTTTTGGTTTTATAGGGCGACAAAGCTTAAGGTGAGCATATTACCCTCACGTACCTTACGTAAAATAAATAAAGTAATATAGTTGATAAATTTAATTTTTGTCGTCTCATGACTTACAGTTAATGAAAAAAAGTCACTTGTCACAATAAAACATGTCAACAAACCAAAACAAACGGTGATAGTAATAACACATTCTACCCAGAAAAATATATGTTTAATAATATAATAAGTAAATAATTCTCTAAATGGTAGGACTTTTTTCTTCCAAAGAATCCGTCTGTATTGGTCCACCCTGTTACCTTTTCCTGCCGCAAACAGCAGTGCAGAGTTCTCTTAAAAAAACCGTGTATATGATATCTATGTTCGTATTATTTAAGAATCAGGCAAATTCATTGTATTAATACTAAAAGGTCAGTATACTGAAGTACTGATTTGGGATCTCTAATCCGAGTAGTAACCGACACTTTTATTGTAGTAAAGCATTGAGTTCTATGTACTACGTACTAGAGAAGCTATTCCAAACAAAAAATGTGCACTACTCCGTTTTCGCGCATGCGCGGGAGATAGTAGATTTTAGTCTATGATTGTAGATAGCGTGGCATATAAATGAAGAAATTTATTTTTTCTATTGTAATATTATTACCTATTTATTCACTTGAACAACAAATAATTTTACTTATTTGACTACTGAATTATTAATTACGTTCAGGTTTAAGCTTTAATTTGAAATCTCATATTATTAGCGCAGCTCCACACACTATGAATATTGAAGCCACACTAAATGACACTAAAGGTGTACGGATTGCAGTACAGTTCATTTGAACATAGTTAATGTTCGGAATGCCAAATCTAATACGTAGTACATATATATCGATGTAGTAAAGTAAATTAAGTAACAGCATTTATATAGATACTGGGCATAGATCTGATTTATTTATTGATAGAGTTTTAGCGCAATAAATAGTCACCAGCCGCTTTAATACGTGTTAATGACCTTTACTGGTTTTCCTGAGAACATTTCGAAGATGATTTCGTTATTGTCGAACATGTGAAAAAACATAACTTAAAACTGCAATTAACAATTTCAGCGATGCCGGTGGGGACCGAACACGGTTTGCTCGCGTAATTTTAAAACGAGAGTTTTTTTTTCTGTGAAATTAAATTTGCCAACGAACTTACGGTCGTCCACCTGCTGGTGAGTGGCTACTGTAGTCCATTGACACCTGCTGCCAAAAAGTAGGCTACATACGCGTTGTCACCATTGTGGAGAAAAATAGAATGCCTCACCGCCTGTAATTGTACTGAGTCGATACACATAAGACTGCAACATAGCAGTGGTTGCAGTTAAAGTGTGATCCTACCCAAACGAACTACTGGGCAAAAAAGGTCTACCTAAAACTGAAAGATTCAGATAAAGGACTGATGAAACTATTTAAACTGAAGCGCCACACGACACCGCAGTGGCGATAATGGAGGCTTTCATATGCAGATTAATCTGATGGCATAAACCTCGTCGTATTCAGTAAGAAGTGGAGGAAGTCTTTTGATATCATAAACAGACAATTTAATAGAGGTAAAATGTATGACACCCCTTAGGGTTGTCAGTACTCTCGACATTAAGGAATAAATTTTATATGGATATTAAATTAAAGGATGCCAATATCAATACTGTGATTAACTTACTAGAATTAATGAAAACTCATCATTTTTCAAAATAAGAAATTAAAACTTACTGTTTTTAATCTATTACTGTTTCAATAAAAGACTCCTCGGTCCATAGAAGAAACGGCGAAAGAAACACTGGCTGGTATACTCCTTTTGTAATTTTTTAAAGGCTTATGATACAGTATTCTTAATTCAAATTAATTTTTTAAATTCTGCCGCCAAATTGCAGTGCTCGCATTGCTGTGTTTCGATCTGAACGATATAGAGGAGTATAATCACAGGTCACAGGCTCTATCTTAGTCCTCAGATGTGACAACGCATCTTTAGCCTTTAGCCTGAAGTTGGCTGCAATAGCCACTTACCATCAGGTAAACTGTAATTTCTTTTGTCACATCACTTTAGTAAAAAAATAATGAAAACCTATAAGTAATCAAAACATGTTCCATAATAACAACAAAAAAATCTTTTGGCATATGTTTAGCAGTGGACTTTAAAGGCTGTAACGGGTGGTTGGTATTAAGAAAACCTCTATTCTATTTTAAAAATCTTGTAGTCCTGAAGTGCTTAGTAAATATATTGTTTTCTTTTTTCTTTTACTAAACCCGACACTAGTCTTAACACTACACTGAAAAACTTACAACACCATCGATATTACACACTTCGTCACTAAACGAGCCGTTCCAGGATCCTGATATGTGAGAAAGGGAGGTGCTCTTCATACTAGGTAATACAGAATATGTTTTATTTCTCACGATCTAACTAGCTAATTTTCACATCTTTATCTTAATATAATACAAAAATATTACGTGGTAGAGCCATTCCGCATCTATATTATAGCTGCAGCACGAACGGGACGGCTCGACCGGGGTAAGACCCCGCTCTCACAGAATACCGGCGTGAAACAGCAGAATAATGCTGTGTTTCTTACGGTGAGTGTAGAGAACCGGAGACCTTATTACTGGAATCTTAGTCCTTATGGATGATAATACATCTTCATTTTGATCCTTATTCGAGGATAGATGTAGATGTCTATGGGTCTCAACATCCACTTACAATCAGGTGGACTGTGTGCTCGCTTATTGTCTCCCTTATTCTATAAAAAAATGAACATCCGCTAAGTAGCGTCTGATTCTATAAAATAACTTACATTAGCAGAATTCTATTTTAAGGTATCATTAAATATGAAGAGGAAGAAAAAAAACATTTAAAACGCTTACCAATTAAAAGACCGTACTATCCAATTGTACTATTAATAATTTGTAATTAGTATTTGGATTTTTTTTCATATTTTAATGACACCATCCTTTAGATATAACTAATTTAATATAAAAAAGAAATTTCTGGAAGAATGTCGCGTCAAAAATACAGTCAAGGAAGATAGTCAATCGGAACCTCATTCAGAAGTAAGCTAAAAATACGCTTCGCTACTGCAATCTTTTACAATATAAAATTGCATAGCTCAAACGAATCAGATAAATTCACTCATTTAAAACAGAAATAGTGACACACATTCGAGAAAGTGCCAGCCCTAGTGACATAACCGATCCCGGGGTCATCCGATACCACACTAAATTACACAAAATATTCAATTGTGACATGTTAACAGCGCGCTGGTCGCTATTTGACGATAAAAATTACAATAAATCAAGCTCACCTGTACACTTACGGACTAAAAAGCGGCGTTTACCGACGCCTGTGCGTGAGATTCGATATTGCAGTTTTAGGAGATGTCGGATGATATGAAACTTCGATGTTGTATTGTGTCTACAGAAAAGTTACCAACCATAATAGACAATAATGTTTCCTACTATATTTCTGGGTCCGAATAGTATAATTAAAAACCGGCCAGTGCGAGTCGGACTCGTACATGAAGGGTTCCGTACCATCGTAAAACACGTTTCTATTAGGGGCCTTTAATTTTAATTTATTTTATTTTTATTATTTGTTGTTATAGCGGCAACAGAAATACACATTCTGTGAAAATTTCAACCGTCTACCTATTACGGATCATGAGATACTGCCCGCTGACAGACAGACGGACGGACGGATGGACAGCGGAGGCATAGTAATAGGATCCCGTCGGTTACCCTGGCATGGCACCCTATAAAAGTATGCGAAAATACTACACTTTCATTATGGTTGAGACTATAGCCTGTAAGTGTCAATAAAGGTTTAAAGCACCATAAAATAATTATTAAAAATATAATATGAATTTTAAACATATTATGTAAAATCTAGTAAATTTTGACAGATTAAGAGTATCATTAACCGACGAGCATGTGCGTAGGTAGGAAAGGAGGCAAGAGAGGTGGGTCAGGATCGTGCCAAATGGAAGTCCATAGTCTCTGCCTACCCTCTGGGTGACAGGCGTGAGTGTTTAAGTATGTTATGTATGTATTTAGCAGGTAGGCATAGCTTAGATAATACTATATTGGATATAAAAGTTACACACAATCACAAGCATACGTGTAAGAGAGCATTATTGACTCTTCATAATCGACCCTGATCCAATGTAACTTTTACTCGATTAAATCGAACGGGGCTTTTTGAAATTGCTTGGTATGATAGTGATGCAACATACGCTTAGCCACGTTACGATACGATACGATACGTTAGCCTCGATAATTTCTTCCAAATATATCTTCTAAAATATTTACTTTCAGCGAATATTTATTTATACAATAAGTCCTCAGAGGTACAACTCATCTGCATTTTGACTCTTAATCGAGGATAAATATAGATGTCTATGGGTCACAGCATTTACTTACCATCAGGTGGACTGTCTGCTCGTTTGTCACCCTAGTTCTATAAAAAAATAAGTGGATGCTGTGGCCCATAGACATCTACATCTATTCTCGATCAAGAACAAATAGAAAATGCGTTGTTACCCCTTAGGAATAACATGGAATGCCTCGTTTCCAGTAAAAAGGGTCTCCGGTTCTCTACCCTCACCATACGAAACACAGCAGCATTAAGCTGCAATTTCACGGTAGTATTCTGAAGGAGCGTGGACCTTTCCCCGGTGGAGCGGACCCATTCGCGCTTTACCATAACATAGCTACAGCATGACTAGTAGAATCAATATTATAGTAATAATACGTGAGAGCAATATGGTCATCCGGTTAATACACTTTCTCATTACTCAAAACTACAGCCTTGTTTGCATGGATGGTTCTATGATGCGATAGCTCTTCATCAGTCAACCAAATAAAGTCAAAAGGGCGCTGCTTTATCGACGCCATTTCGACTGTTGACTTTATAGCAAATATTTTAGTCGATTTTAGTATTGGGTAGTGTAGTTCATTTTTTTTAAGTAAAATTTTCAAAGTTCAATTACAAAGCTTATTTGCTTTTTTTTCGTAATATATTGGTTATAGTATACGACTTTGTGTTTTTGTCTCTGTCCTCCTAGTTTTGGTTTTATAGGGCGGCAAAGTGACCATATTACCCTTACGTACCTTACGTAAAATAAATAAAGTAATATAGTTGATAAATCTAATTCTTGTCGTCTCATGACTTACAGTTAATGAAAAAAAGTCACTTGTCACAATAAAACATGTCAACAAACCAAAACAGACAGTGATAGTAATAACACATTCTAACCAGAAAAATATATGTTTAATAATATAATAAGTAAATAATTCTCTAAATGGTAGGACTTTTTTCTGCCAAAGAATCCGTCTGTGTAGGTCCACCCTGTTGCCTATTCCTGCCGCAAACAGCAGTGCGGAGTTCTCTTAAAAAGACCGTGTATCTGATATCTATGTTCGTATTATTTAAGAATCAGGCAAATTCATTGTATTAATACTAAAAAGTCAGTATACTGAAGTACTGATTTGGGATTTGGGATCTCTAATACGAGTAGTAACCGACACATTTATTGTAGTAAAGTAAATTAAGTAACAGCATTTATATAGATACTGGGCATAGATCTGATTTATTTATTGATAGGGTTTTAGCGCAATAAATAGTCACCAGCCGCTTTTATACCGGTTAATGGCCTTAACCGGTTTGCCTGAGAATATTTCGAAGATGATTTCATTATTGTCGAACATGTGAAAAATATAACTTAAAACTGCAATTAACAATTTCAGCAATGCCGGTGGGGACCGAACACGGTTTGCTCGCGTAATATTAAAACCAGAGTTTTTTTTTTTTTTTAAATTAAATTGGCCAACGAACTTACAGTCGTCCACCTGCTGGTGAGTGGCTACTGTAGTCCATTGACACGGGTACATATGCGTTGTCACCTTTGTGGACAAAAATATAATGCCTCACAGCCTGTAATTGTACTGACTCTCTATACACTTCAGACTGCAACATAGCAGTGCTTGCAGTTAAAGTGTGATCCCACCCAAACGAACTACTAGGCAAAAAAGGACTGCCTAAAACTGAAAGATTCAGATAAAGAACTGATGAAACTATTTAAACTGAAGCGCCACACGACACCGCAGTGGCGATAATGGAGGCTTTCATATGCAGATTAATCTGATGGCATAAACCTCGTCGTATTCAGTAAGAAGTGGAGGAAGTCTTTTGATATCATAAACAGACAATTTAATAGAGGTAAAATGTATGACACCCCTTAGGGTTGTCAGTACCTTCGACATTAAGGAATAAATTTTATATGGATATTAAATTAAAGGATGCCAATATCAACTATACTGTGATTAACTTGCTAGAATTAATGAAAACTCTTCATTTTTCAAAATAAGAAATTAAAACTTTCTGTTTTTAATCTATTACTGTTTTAAAAAGAGATTCCTCGGTCCATAGAAGAAACGGCGAAAGAAACACTGGTTGATATACTCTTTTTGTAATTTTTTAAAGGCTTATGATACAATATTCTTAATTCAAATTTATTTTTTAAATTCTGCCGCCAAATTGCAGTGCTCGCATTGCTGTGTTTCGATCTGAACGATATAGAGGAGTATAATTACAGGTTGTGAGGCTCTATCTTAGTCCTCAGATGTGACAACGCATCTTTAGCCTTCTTTGTTTGCAGTTGGCTGCAATAGCCACTTACCATCAGGTAAACTGTAATTTCTTTTGTCGCATCACTTTAGTAAAAAAAATAATGAAAACCTATAAGTAATCAAAACATGTTCCATAATAACAACAAAAAATCTTTTGGCCTATGTTCAACAGTGAACTTTTGATAGGCTGTGATGACTGAATGAATGAAGGGTTATCTATATATCTTTAATTTAGTTAAAATAAAATAGAAATTTATAAAACAGCAACAAAACTAAGTACAAGCATTCTTTATTTAGCCTTGTGAAAGTTATCAACGAGATCGCTTATCATCGCCATGACCGAAAACATCGCCGTTTTCCGAACGTGGTTGAACAAAGCGCACAACAAAGAAACATTAGTTCGTACTTTTAGATTCTTATCGGTCGGTCGATCGCGAGTCCAAATTACAAAAGAGGCCGTGCCGGACACGTAATTACCTGTACACTAGTACAGGATACAATGGTCAATCACAACCTGACCCGCGACCCGGGGCACTGAGTGCGGCGGATAGTTATGTTCAAGCAGCGCCAGCTAAGATAATTTTTAAACCTAGTGCGATTCCTAAAATCAATCAATCAAATAATGAAAACAAATTGAGTAGTACCTTTTCAAGAGAACTCCCACAATTACGTGCATTATAATTGGACGTTGTTACGCAAAAAGGATGTAACCCACAATAGAAGATTCTTAGTTTAGGACAACGTTTTTTATTAAACTAAAAAACAGTGATTTTGTTGGAATTTCTTTTATTCTATGAAAGAATAGATCCTAAGGGTTATTTTTGAATACTTATATTAGAGGCACATAACTCATTTTTGACTGGACTGTGGGTTGGATCCTTTTTGCGTAATTACGTCCAATTGTAAATAATAGTAGATTTATGCTAAGTTTAATGGCGTTTTAACTGCTGCAGTAGTATTATCAAGTACTTGCATGATATATTAAGAGTTTAGATTAAATTTTACTTGTTAACCGTGTAGTGACAGTGTAAGAATATCCACCACCTTGTTTTGGAAGAGGTGACAGTGGGAAACAAACCAGGAGGTGCGAAGCAGTGCCTTCGTAGTAATATCTAAAAAACCTGCGGGGCTACTACGGTTCCTACGATGCCACGATTCGAAATAACTCGTCGAGATTTATGCGAATTCGCATAGATCTCGACAAGATACGCCGGAAAGTAAGAATAAAGTTTTTCGATATCTCGCTTAGTTTCCGAGATATCGATACTCAAACCTCGAATCAGCACGCCCCGACCCCACGTAGTCTTGTCTTCCCTACCCCTAGAGTTTCTTTGTAAAGCCGTAGGCGCGGCGGGAGAGCACCCCCCCCTCCCCCAATAGCAGGCACCTGTGCGAGCCGTAGCAGCTGAGGCTAGCAATAAGCCAAAGCTGCGAAGGTGAGCATGGGTGCCTGCGATTAACTACGCAAGGGCGAAGGGACTGCACTTCCAGCAGCGCCGAAACCGTTGCAAAAGTAACTTTGGGTCAATATTCCTGTGTAAAAATAGTATTTTTTGAGTATCGATATCTCGGAAACTGAGCGAGATATCGAAAAATATTATTCTTACTTTTCGGTGTATCTCGTTGAGATCTATGCGAATTTCAATCGTGGCGCCGTAAGAACCATAGTCGTGCCAAAACTGCGGTTGCCTACCCTCCTGCGAACATAAGCGGTAAAGATGATGATGATGATGAACATGAAACTTGGTAGAGCCATACTGGCGCTATTGTCATTGCTGCAGTACAAATGGGTCGGTCAACCGGGGAAAAGACCACGCTCTCTCGGAATACCAGCGTAAAGTAGCAGCATAACGCTGTGTGTTTCGTAAAATAAGTGCACAGAACCAGAAACTGTCAACGCATCTGCATTTTTATTCTTAATGTATGGTCAGGTTTTTTATAGGATAAGGGTAACCAACGAGCACATAGTCCACCTGAAGGTAAGTGGATGTTGTGGCCCATAGACATTTATCGTCGATTAATAATCAAAATGCAAATGCGTTGTCACCTGTGAGGACTAAGATGGAAAGCCTTGTTTCCAGTAAAAAGGGTCTCCAGTTCTCTACACTCACCATACGAAACACAGCAGCGTTAAGCTGCTATTTTACGCTGGCATTCTGTGAGAGCGTGGTCCTACCCCGGTAGAGCCGACCCATTCGTGTTACAACCATAATATAGCTGCAGCGTGACTCTACCACGTTTATGACGCACGATTATTTAATTTATCTACTCCACTTATTACAATATTTTAATCTCAACAGGCAAAACATTACGCGTAAACGCAAGACCGACTGACCGGCGCAGCGGGTGTCACTTTCTCCTCTTTCAAATATTTGGCAAGGCTGTCTAACATGCACGTGACTGGATTTTAGAAATCTGGACAAACATATCTGAATTTTTCAAAGAATAACGAACGAGCAAACTGTGCGCCTAATGGTAAGTGGAGGCTGTGGCCCATAGATATGACATCTATCTTTGATAAATAAAATGCAGATGCTTTATCACCCTGAAAACTAAGAGGGAATACCTTGTTACCAGTAAAAAGGGTAAAATTCACCATACAAAAAACAGCAGCATTTAAGCTTCTTGCTATTTTACGCTAGTATTCTGTGAAAGCGTGATCCTTCCTTGGTCGACCAATTCGTGCTACAACCATAATATAGCTGCATCATGCCTCTAACACGTATAAAATACCATTCAAAATATGAACATTGTTATTAATTTATTTCTCATTTTAACGTTACAGGTAAAATATTTTACTATACACTTCTAATAAACAACAATGCCCTTTGTAAAATTGGGTATTTTCATATTTAAGAGTACCTATGTATGTTTGCATTGCAAGCAGTTACTTGGAAAAAGTTCCACTAGGTTACTTTCCGGTTCTTCTCAGGACATAGTTTTTCCGAATACAATGCTTTTAGCACTAGGTAAAAGCATTGTATTATGTAATCCGTATTGAAGAAAAATATATTTTCTATTATATTCCAATACACTGGCTTGTAATACGTTTATAGGCTAAATTATTAATATATTTGGCTAAAAAAAATTAATAAGCTTATTACAGAAATATGCTTAAATTTTCTTTGGGATAATACATTTTAATTTATTATAAAAAAGGTATTTTATAGCTGGCTGAAAAAAGACAAAAAATATACCACCAGAGTTTCCTTCGCCGTATCTTCTTCGATAAATTCAATTTAACCTCGTTTTGAAAGCGCAATTGATTCTAAAATAATGAATAATGTATAATGATTCTTACATGAAAAAAAATAAGTTTTCATTTCATTTCACCATGACACTGCTAGCCCTCTATTGGAGGCCTTGAGGTCTTCCTGGCATTTCTAACAGTCGCCTTCTTACGACACCCCCGGGACAGATATGTGTTAATGGATTTTCTTATGCCACCACTACATGGCAAACATAATTTAGGGAAAAGAAAGAGGTATTCTGAGACTTGTGTAGATATTTGAGACATCCATCGGATGCTATAGGATTTTCCTGACATTTATTTAAGTCGATGGATATTCAAATGACGATATTAGTTGAAAAACTAACCTACTGTTAAAAGATAATAACTCTTATCATTAATAAGCAATTATAACTATCAATAGTTAATTCAACCTTTTCAAAAGGTCCACGATTGCCAACAGAGAGATTAACAACTATACGAAATGAAATAGCCACGAAAGTTGGTAAGATACCAAATAAAACGGACGTTAACGAACGCCGAGTCTAACCGGAGCGAACGCACTCAATTATAGGGACGTGTCGATCAATAAAGCAGTGTGCATACCGCGGAGATCCGCGGGCGGTCCACCACGCCCGCAATAAGGAAACACATCGATCTCCGCTTCGTCTGAATCGTGAGGCTCGGGTTGAAACGAATGCCCGTTTTCGGATTTTCAATTTTAATGTTCGTCGCACTACTTGCCCAAATGAATAAATTATGTACATAGAAAATTGAACATAGAAAGGTGTTTTGCTACACGATAGAGCTGTACGCTGTAAATATGTCTAAAATACAAATGAAACTCACAGAATAGAAGCGTAAGAGCGTATGTGTTTCGTAAATTGAGTGACAAGGATCGAAAATCCTTTTTACCATCCACAGATGATAAATATTACATCTATCCATACTTGAGACTCAAAATGCAGTTGTTTTGATAGTTTTGTAGATAGATGTAGGTGGTCTACAGGCCACAGCAAAAAAATTAACTCAATGATCAACTTGTTACTTATAAAATGCCTAAAAGTCAATATTAAGATTATAGACGACGCACGAAAACAGAGTTTGAATTTGAAATGAGCTACATTTCAAATAGGTACGAGTAGTTATAATAGAAATTATTCCTAATAAGTTATTAAGAAAACCTCGCTTCTGTACGCGTTTCATTACACTGGGCAGGTGAATAATAATTGGCAACCGTAGACTACATGCTTCTTAAAAATGTCCTCCAGACCGAATTTCAGTCACGGTAGTCAGTCTTAACGGAGACTAGTCATCTACGTAGGATAAAATTATAGTGCCCAAGTGTATGCACAAGCACAGAATCACTCTCTATTCCTTCACTCTCTAGTCCAACGGGATGGCAATCGAACACGACCGGAGAGAAATCAAAACCAACGGCTTCACATATGTACATCTGAGGCATGGGGATGAGACACCGCCATCTTCCTGAATCCGGAATACTACTGAGAATTTTTTGGTGACAGAAAAACATAATTTTAGCCCGACCCGGAGTTCAAACAGGGGCCTCATAATCAGCAATCACGTGTACGATCACTAGACCAATGAGGCAGTCAAAAACTCTTTAATAAGCGCTGTTCAACGTCCTTGATCGGGAATATATTAGTTATGGCAGTTTTTAAAATTTGTTCGAATGCCACCAAACAACTGGTATTAAAAAATAACTCCAGTGCGTTTATTGTTTATTGTGTATTATAATTATTTCCTTTTCCCGCCATTCGTTACAACCTTTGGCTTTCTGTCGTGACTGCAACTGACCAATTAAAGTTAGCAAAGAATCATTATTAATAGCGCTAATAATTTAACGATCATCCGAGCTCAAGCTTACGTCCGTTCTCTTCGACAGACGAATCGCATCTGGCTGGCATTTTTCTTTCTTAATAAGGACAGGAGTTCACTGTTCGAAACCAATTATTTATTTTGCAGTTTCTATTGGAACTAAGACGTGCCAGTGTTATTTAAACTTAACCAAGAAAGTAAGATTAATACAGTTTTGTATAAAATAACTCAATACAGTGACTAGAATGAACGAATTTTGAACCTGGTTATTGACATCAAATATACAAATACTAGCGATCCGCCCCGGCTTCGCACGGTTGATTTCTGGATCTCAATAACAACGCTACCTACCGGGTCCAATTGTGGAACTAAACCATTATCTAATCAACTTAATCACACACACAAAATTTCATCAAAATCACTCCAGCCGTTTAGTAGGAGTTCAATCACATACACACGGAGAGAAGAGTTATATAATATAAAATATACATGTATTAAACATAATTATAAACTTTTCTCTTGAATCATTCTGTCTATTTATGAAAACCGCATCAAAATCCGTTGCGTAGTTTAAAAGATGTAAGCGTACAGACGGCGGGAAGCGACTTTGTTTTATACTATGTACAGAAGCCATTTTTGAGATTGCAAGAAAGACTAATAATAATTTTTTTATAGAATAACGGTGACAAACGAGCACACAGTCCACCTGATGGTGTACTGTGTGCTCGTTGTCATTGTCGTTGCTGTGGCCCATAGACATCTACATCTATCTTCGTTTGCGAATTTAAATACAGATGCGTTGTCAGCCGTGAGGACTAAGATAGAATGCCTCTTTTCCAGTAAAAAGGGTATCCGGTTCTCTACACTCACCATACAAAACACAGCAGCATTAAGCTGCTATTTTACGCTGGTATTCTGTGAGAGTGTGGTCCTTCCCCGGTCGAGCCGACTCATTCGTGCTACAACTATACTATTAATATAGCTGCAGCATGGCTCTACCACGTAAAAAAAAATCGATAGATAAGCATCGACGTCAAATAACCATCTAGTTAACTCCGGTCGTTAATACCCAGACCGGTAACGGGAAGCAGCGCCACATTTAAGAGACGTGTGGTACTTCAGTCGCCAATCCATCTGCCAAACGTGAAGATTAAAGCAAAACCTCATTAAAACGGGAGAGGCCTATGTCCAGGAGTGGACTTTTACGAGCTGATAATTATGGTGATTTACTGTTATCCTGGCCGGCTACGAACAAGTTATGATCTTTTTCACATTCGATTTTCTTTAGGTATACGTTTAAATAGCAATTTAATGCATCTTTATGAAATTTATCTAATATAATATAATAATTACTTTTTGTGTATTCGCATTTTATGCGCTACCACACCGTTCATCAGATTACGCTAAAACTTTGTCAACTTATTGCTTGCACTTGCGCAGGTTATAGGCATAGTACAATTAACTTAAGTGTTAATTGTACTATTATTGTTAATTGTACAGGTGGCGCGCGTATCGTACTGATAAATTTATTTGAAAGTTAATTTACATCATCATTATCATTTCTAATTAAACAATATAACTCTTCCAAATTTAAAATTATATTTTCCACTATTATATTCTTCTGCGACAGCAACACGCCGGTAGCAGCTAGTATAATATAATTCCTTCGATAGTTAATAGAACGAGGCGTTACTTTGCGGAAAACCATTATTATAAAGATGTTAACAAATTATTAGATGAGATTCGCGTATAAATAAATAAAAACGACGTGTCTTACCAACTTTGAAGAGCACCTCCCGGCCTTCCTCAATTGTGTGCACTATCCTCGCCACCACTAATCTCAACACCGCTTGTCTTAGCGGTGGGCCATCGCAAAGGAAATTTATCCTGATGATGCCTCGTTTAAAGGCGAAACACGTGGAGTATTATAGACGGTGGGTGTCTTTCCTAGTGTAGTAGTGTTGGGATCAAATGCAAATTCAATTTATTTACATAACATAATATGCAATATTTTATTATATACAATATTAAAAACTATAATAAATAAAACTAAAACTAGTAACTTAAATATCATACAGTTCTACTCCCCGCGGTATCGTGCCAAGAACGCTGGCTGCATTTCCCCGCTGAATGGCTATACTTAGCCTTAAATAAATAAATTCAATTCAAATTTATTTATTTGTGAACACAGGTAATGAGACAGAACAGATCTTTAAAAAAAATTATGTTCGCTGCATTGAACCCTTAGGTATACAAATATTATAGTAACAATTAAATCTTCTACATTTCTACAATTAAATTATTTAATTATGTTATTTATATTATAATTATCAACAACAATCATAACTAACAATCACATCATACTTTTAATACGTGGTAGAGCCATGCTGCAGCTATATTAATTGTATAGTATATGTATATACGAATGGGTCGGCTCGACCGGGGAAGGACCACGCTCTCACAGAATACCAGAGTGAAATAGCAGCTTAATGCTGCTGTATTTCGTATGGTGAGTGTAGAGAACCGGAGACCCTTTTTACTGGAAACGAGGCATTCCATCTTAGTCCTCACGGGTGACAACGCATCTGCATTTTGATTCGTAATCGAAGATAGATGTAGGTATCTATGGGCCACAGCAAATACTTACCATCAGGTGGACTGTGTGCTCGTTTGTCACTATTATCCTATAAAAAAAAAACATTTTTATTTTATTTTAGACGCGAATCTTAGATAATGATTTGTTAACATCTTTAAATTAATTTTGCAATAAAATTAGCTTAAAAAATTTGAAAAGTACTAAAACGTTACTTTTAGACTATTCCGACTCCCTTAACCACCGGGCTATTTAGCTATAATTACCTTCTTAACAAACTCTACTGCCTTCTACTAATGTATCCACTGCTGTATTCCTGTTGGAGAGATAAGGGAATCAGTAGGTATAGTAACAGATTGTGAGGCATTTCATATTACTCCTCAGGGCTGAAAACACATCTGCACTTTTAATATTTACCACGTGCTCGGCGGTGAAGGAAAACATCGTGAAGAAACCTGCATGTCTGAGAAATAAAAAAACACATTTCGATTACCTACTGTAGCATTATGCTGAGTGACCTTTTTGTTGCAGTACATTTTTTTAAATATTTAGTTAAGTATTATTTTGTCTGTAAAATTGACATTCTGCAAGTTGCAGCAATAAATAAATATTTTCTTTCTTTCTTTAATTTCTTATTAACCCACCACACGAATATAACAGCATTGTTGTTGTCATATCATGATAGTACATTGTGACTATATAAGTCCTTTCAATATAGAGTTAACCCATTCGTGGTGTAGCCAAAATAAAGTTGCAGCTTAGCTTTTTAGGGTTCCGTACCCAAAGGGTAACCAACGGAACCCTATTACTAAGCCTCCGCTGTCCGTCCGTCCGTCTGTCAGTCAGCGGGCTGTATCTCATGATCCGTAATAGACAGACAGTTGAAATTTTCACAGAATGTGTATTTCTATTGCAGCTATAACAGCAAATAATAAAAATTAAAAAATTAAAGTGGCTCCCCTACTAGAAACGTGTATTACGATCGTACGGAACCCTTTATGCTCGAGTCCGACTCGCACTTGGCCGGTTATTTTACTATTATAAGCCAGTGTTTAGTAGTCAATCATTGACTCATAATTCCACTTGATGGTAAGTGGTGATGCAGTCTAAGTTGGTAAACAGAAACAGTAACAGAAACTTTTTTATTTAATGTATATTATAAATAATATTTATTGAAATTCACTCTCTTCTTTAATTAACCACTGGTTCCGAAAAAACCCTCCGTCCTGGGAAGAAACAGAAAGAAACCTAGCGGAACTTTTACAAACAGCGTAAAATAGCAGCTTAATGCTGCTGTGTTTCGTATGGTGAGTGTAGAAATTAAGAATCAAAATGCAGATGCGTTGTCACCCTGAGGACTAAGATGGAATTCCTCGTTTTCAGTAAGTAAGAAGGTATCCATCCTTCTTACTTACTGAAAACGAGGAATTCCATCTTAGTCCTCAGGGGTGACAACGCATCTGCATTTTGATTCTTAATCGAGGATAAACGTAGATATCTGTGGGCCACAGAATCCACTTACCATCAGGTGGACTGTGTGCTCTATTGTTACCCCATTCTATAAAAAAAAAACAATAACAGCCTATAATCATATACCTGTATGTTACACAATTAACAACACAAAACAAATTAGAAATAGCTTGGTAGCGATCACCTCAAGAAAAACGCACCAACCTAGCTTACCAAAAGCCTATTCACTCTTGCCTTGAAGACACCCACATTATCATCAAATGGAAATAAAGCTCAATGAAATGGCAATAAGTTCAACTATTCAATGAAATTTATATGGAACTTGATGAAATATTATGTGTGACTAACAAAACACACGTCACAATGAAACGTGGTGCGAATTTATTAAGAGTTTTCCTTGCCAGTGATCTCTAAGTTCAGAAAGTGCGGTCAAAGATGCGGGCACAATTAAGTACGTGATCGGAATGAAGCCCGGACCGCCACCGCGTTGATGTACCGACGAGATGGCAGCGCACAGCTGCCGCATATTAACGGTCCATAATGCCTTCGTGAGGTCGTGCTTCCAGCGGGATAAGGCTGGATCGCACGGTATTACACGGCTATATCAATCTGTCACATCTATGATTGAGACTTTTAAGAGAATTTTTGGTTTTGTAACGGTTATGCGATGCGTGAAGACTTTATGTTTAAATAAAATGAAATATTTATTTCGCCATATAATGACAATGCCATATTACATGTTTAACGTAAGAGTTTCTTAATTTTAGGCGTTGTAGGACGTGACGAAAAGAGGTCGCACTCATCATTTGGAGTGGCGAAACATGACCGCTGTTTTTACGTGTCGTTCCGTCCCTTTCGAGTAGTTTCAGCAGTGGTATAACTAAACTAATTTTAGATATTTTTTTATATGATTAGGGTGACAAGCGAGCACACAGTCCAGTGATGGTAAGTGGTTGCTGTGACCCATAGACATCTACATCTATCCTCGTTTGCGAATCAAAATGCAGATGCGTTGTCAGCCGTGAGGGCAAATATGGAATGCCTCTTTTCCAGTAAAAAGGGTCTCCGGTTCTCTACACTCACCATACGAAACACAGCAGCATTACGCTGCTATTTTACGCTGGTATTCTGTGGGAGCGTGGTCCTTCACCGATCGAGACTACCCATTCGTGATATAACTATACAATTAATATAGCTGCAGCATGGCTCTACCACGTTAAGATAACAGAAAATAGCAAAAAAATTAAAATAGGCGCTACATATATTCTGTTCTATATGTTAAGCTTTAAATCTAAATTAAAAAGGACTGCGATAGTACCTAAGTACAATACATTAAATTTTAATACTATGGATCATTCACAGAAAAAACAACTATAAAGAAACTACATTAAACTTAAACTTAAAGTTACAGCCTATACAGTTATATAGGCTGTATATACGTCCCACTACTCCTTCTCTCATTTCTGAGAGGGCTTAGGGCAAGGAAATGTCCACCGCGCTGTCCCAATGCGTGTTGGCGAACTTCACATGTCTTTGAAATATTTTTTTCTTATTTCTCAGACATACAGATTTTCTCAAGATGTTTTCCTTCACCGCCAAGCACGTGGTAAATTAGGGGCTAAGCGAGCGCTGTAAATTTCGCAGTATGCGAGTAACCCGCGTTCGATCCCCGCCGGCACCAATGAAGAAACTACACACATTTTTATAAAACTAAAGCGATAAACCTGGTAAAATATCGTACCTACAGTACTTTAAACAAAATCGTCATGCGTGGTAGAAAATTTCTGATAATAAAACGCATACCGTTGGACTGCCAGTTATCGAGATGTGTGTGTGGGGAAAACATAACAAAATTAACGTTGTGCATATCTCATGCCTTGCCAAATAGATCTCTAGATCAGCCTAATTTCTGACGCTTGTTTTTGTCTAGAAATAATATAATTCACGAACCTCCGTGATTTCCGATTTTGTAATATTTATAATATGACATCAAGAAAATCACAAACCTTACGTAAACAGGACATGTTAAACCGAGCCTATTATCTGAAGATATATAAAACAAACACCAACGTTCAAATCAACAAATGTCCGCAATTAATATAGAGGAAGAGAAACACGAAACCCGTATCACGCCATTACTTACGTAAGCAGTACAAATCAGAGTCTTATCGATGCATTACAGGGGAGGTAATGAAGGCAGTACGTCGTGCGCGCGTGAAGCTGTGACCGGCATCGATAGGATTGCTCGATGTATCGATGCAATTAAGTCGATATATCGATGCATCGGTATCTCGGGCAGCCCTCAACCTCTACGTCACGAGCTGAATATTGTGCCAATTTAGCATTATCGCTTTTACGTGAGACTCTCATTAAGATAAGACTTTGTTAATAATGCACTGCGGTTTCGAGGGAAGAGTCTAGATTACTAAGTTGGTCGTAAAGTCATTTTTGTTGCAATTTTCTTGAAATGTTTTGAAATTATCAATTAGAAGTATACATTTAGGTACGTCCATCAAGTCTAAGGTTTCTTTAATGTTGTTAAAAATTAAGCTTTTGTTAACAAGTCCATGCTAAGACATAGTGTATAGAAGATTAAAGCTCCAACTTCATAATTTATTAAGTTGAAATTATTTAACTTTCATATGAGTATGCTTTCCTAAACACTTTTGCTCTGCGATTTTATAGAAATATGACGTCCTATCATAATCCTCTAGTAAGAATGTGTCGCCTTTACAATGACTTATTGAATTATAATAGTAAAAATATCGACATATTCAATAACAACTGCAAAAAATCCGTATTAGATATACTTTGTAAATAAGGCATTCAGGGCTTAAAATTTAAATGTAAATGTAGGTGAATGTCCATTGTTTTATATAGATTTAATGTTTCTAAATTTTTCACAACATATTTCGCTATACATATAGGTTATAAGTATTTTGTGCTGTAAACTCGTTACTGTTATAGTTATTCTATTTCACGACGAGCGTATGCCTCGGGAGCGCTACTCCCGAGCGCCCTACGCACACTAACACAATGTGTATGTGCACGGCTAACAACAACCAAAGTAAAAACTTCATCGTGAAATAGAATAACTATACCTAATTTCATGTTGTGTGCAGATGTTTTTGAATACCATCCAGATCGTAACTTTGCACTTATTATGTTCATTTTGTGTTTTGATGTTATTTTGTTTTGTGTACCTAAATAAATAAATAAATTTTATTCTTTTTAGTTCTTTCAAGTCCTATTTAAAATTTTTATTAAATGTAAATTTATGACCCAGTTGAGTAAGGAATATCCCAAGCTCAAGGTAGCAACTAGAACGTACTGTAAATAATTACATTAAAAACTAAGTGGAGAAGTTGACGGCTCCGTGGCGCAGTGGCTTAGCAATGAGTTGCTGCGCTGGGGGGCGCGGGTTCGAATCCCGCACGGAACAAGTATTTGTATGGCCTACAAATAATTGTTCCGGGTCTGGATGTTTGTCCTTGTGCAATTTATGTCTGTAAACTGCCTCCACGATACAGGAGAAAGTCCTAGTGTGGAGGTAACGTTTAGAAAAAAAAGAAGTTTGCTCCAAATATATACTGGACAATCCCTAAAGTATAATCTATTATATAAAAAAAATGAATCAATAAAATCAATTTACAATGGAAAAGACATCGTAACATCAAAGCAAAGATTCAGTCAAATTGAGTACCTCTTCCTTTTTTGAAGTCGGCTAAAAAACTCACATCATTCAACGTGAATATACTATATGTACAATGTATAATGCTAATTGCAATGTATGTAGAATATACTATGTGTATTATGCTAGTTGTACCTACATTGTATACTATATGTACTGTACAATATAGGTACAACTAGCATAATTTATTATATGCAAAAGTTCAGCATGTGGAATCAACTCCACGATACAGAAGAAAATCCTAGCGTGGGGTAATTTTTTAAAACAAATGCATCACCATGTATAATAGATTACCTACAGAGTATCCAACTTGTAAAGGTCGTACATTACTCAGACTGGGTGGACCTGAAATGACTACTCCTCCCCCATCTCCTTCTCATGTAAAGCGCACCGGAACACATGACGTGCCCTTCTCCGCGGCCTCCAACTTCACCTGCGGAATGTACGCCCCCGTGTCCGATGCACGAAGGCCATGGGGCCAGGAAAAACGAGCACTCAGAAGTACTAGCCTTCCTGACCCCTGCGGCTGATCTGGCCTATGGCTCCGCCGCCTACCAAGATTCGTCTGCGGTGGGTAGGGAGAGCGGTGCCTCGCAATACCGACACTCCTCTCCCCCCGCAGCCCCACCACCATCGCATCAATCAACGGTGCGGCCCGACTAGAGTCGCGGAGGATAGGGCGAGTGGCGCATCGCCATACCAAGATTCCTTTTCCTCCGCACTCCACCTCGGCTGCAGCAGTAGAGGGCACCCCTCTGCCGCAGCCCACCAACACACATCCGAAGGTGGCTCGTCAAGCCCACTCGGAGTGGCCACCTCAGTCCGGCCCTAGTGGGGCGGGGGTGGTGCCAAGGTTGTCCAAGATAACTTCTGTCAGCCATCTGTTATGCATCATGCCGCAATCATCGCATCAAAGGAGAAAGCCGATCTTTTAAGTTCTCCTTTTGAGTCCAACTCGACTCTCGATGACTGGGGATACACACCGCCGACCATCCCGTGGCGTGATTTCTTCATGCTGGCACTCCTCTCCTGGACGTCATCAAGTCGAGTGGGTCTGATGGAGTCTCTCCTACTGTGCTGAAAACGGATGCTCTGGAGTAAGCACCGGTTCTAACGCGTCTTTTCCGGTACTCGTACTCCCTGGACGTAATCCTGAACGAATTGAAGACAGTTTTAATGCACCCGATTACTAAAAAAAACTCGACCGGTTTGACCCGTCCAACTATAGGCTTATCACCATCGCCTCCTTGTTCTCCAAAATAATTGAATCCATTATAAACCGCCAGCTCATAAGGTACCTTGAGGACCACCAGGTGATTAGTGGCCGCCAATGCGCTCAATAATCAGCTGGTTCTAGTTCTAATCTTCTAATTTACCTGACTCATAAATGATCGGATGCAGTAGAGTACAAGAGGGAGGTTTGGTCGTTACTTTGGACATAGCGAAGGCCTTCGATGGTCTTTGGAACAAAGCGCTTCTTAAGAAGCTTCCTTCCTATGGGCTTCCCGAGAAATTGTACAATTGGATCATCAGTTTTCATGCAGATCGGAGCATCAAGGTCGTACTAGACGGTGCACACACTGACTACAAGCCTGTTAATGCTTGTAGTCAGTGTGTGTGTTCCACTAAGCTGCCTGCTATCACCTACGCTGTTTCTTCTGTATATCAATTTTATGTTTCTGTTACTGGTTGTAACACTGGTGCTACTTTTTACACCGGCAGTACTAAAATTTCTCGAGAACACGTCATCGAGCATTGGAACAAACTTGTGTCTGAAATCGAGTCTTTAACAATATCTCGGATTGGGGACGACTCTCTAAACCAGTTGAAACTTCAGAAGACACAGGTTTGCGCGGTCACCACTAAAAAGAACCCCTTTGTCGTATCTCCTCAATTTCAGGGCACTTCCCATGCTGCCTCAGCCAGCATCGGAATCCTCGGCATCAACATTTCGACTGACGTACAGTTCCGCGGTCACTTGAAAGGGAAGGCTAAATTGGCCTCTAAAAAGCTTGGCGTGCTCATCAGAGCGGCACATTATATCATGCCGACACACCGCTTGCAACTTTACAAAGCGCAAGTTTGGCCTTACATGGAGTACCGTTTTCATCTCTGGACCGGTGCATCCCAGTGCCAGCTCCTTCCACTTGACCGCATCCAGAAAGAGTTGCTCGAATCGTCGACGACCGAGTTCTTTCTGATCGGCTCCATTAACTGGCGCTACGTAGGGATGTTGCATCCCATTGCATTTTCTATCGCATTTTCCAGGGGGAGTACTTAGACAAATTGCTCGGATTAATCCCAGCCGCCAAATTCCAAGTACCGCCCACATCATCTGGATGCTTGGCGGTACACCATAACTGTGCGATTAACTAGAAGTTTTCTTCCTCGCAAGACTTCTTTGTGGAATCATCTACCACCGGCGATTATTTCCGGAGCGATACGACTTAGAGACCTTCAAGAAACGAGCTTACTCCTTTTTAAAAGGCCGGAAACACACCTACAATTTCCCTGGTGTTGCAGTTGTTCATGGCGGATGGTTTATTATCTGGAAAACTTGATTTAATGTGAGCGAAACCGCGGGTTGGAAACTAATAAAATATTAAAATCTAGTAAATATATTCGTGAGCTAGGCAGGCACCGACAGAACAGGCCGGTGCGGTAGGGGCGCATATTCATAGTTAGCCTAGGGCTGTCGAAACTCTAAATCAGGCACTGCTCGTGGATGTCGAAAGAGGCGACAGAGCGAAACTGAAACAGTAGATGGGCTGCAGCATCTTCCTGACAACTGAAAGTAATAAAAACCTGTGGTCACTAACCCGCCTTTTAAGCATGGCAACTTTGGCATTATCATCCCAATGAGGCAATCAATCTAATGGGAAGCGGACATAGGCGAATGTACAATGAGTTTTTGTTCAATGAAAAGATTCAACTTGTATATTTTTTGTCACTTTATTGTGAAAATATAATACAAGATGATATTATATGATTCTGTGCAATCGAGTTACTGGTATCACTAGCTTGTTAGGTATTGCTTGTTCTTGTTGCTTTGTTATAGTTATATATTTTTTTTGTTTTTGGCTACATACGTACATCTCGTACATTAAATTTTCGTAAATATAGAGCGGTGATGATTTATTTATTCGTTAGTAACTAGGGTTTGTAACTAGTCCCTTCAGTGTAGCGTCGTGAGAGACTGGCCTTACAAATAGATGTAATCTTATACATGAACTACGAACACAAATCATCAATACCGGATCCAAACCTCGAACAAAGGATCGACTCATAAACCGGGCTTTCTTGCGTCGAGAAACTGGAGCAAAAACTGCGAGGAGCTACAGCATGCCGACGGTCACGTTTCACCTCATTGTTTACCTTCACGACCATTGTTTGGGGAGCGGTTGGTAATAAAGTGGGCCTTGCACCAGCCAATGACGGAGACTCGGGACCAAAACCACGCCTCACAGTACGCCCACCTCGTCACGCAGTACGATCACAATGGTAGGTCACTTAAAGCTCGACTGTGTCCTCTTTAGGTTAATCATTTACGTTCTAAGTGCGATCGCTTATCTCCGACGTGGTGTAGGCAGGTCTTTTTAATGGTAATATGGTGAGTGTTTGAGAGTTCACACTAACAAGATAATATAAAAGTCCTTTTGACTCAAAATGCAAGTGATATTTCGCATCAGTATAAATAAATGAACTTATTCGTCTCAATTTTGATTAAGAGCTGGTGTTCAAAATGAGTGTTGCACCTTAATGCTTCAGATTTTTTTTATTGAAGAGATAGACGAACTTCAGTCACCTGACGGTAAGTGGCCACTGTGGCCCATGGAAACCTGCAACCTACTTGAAACAAAATAGAATTGATATTTCCCATCAGTATAAATAGATGTACGTATTCGTCCCCATTTTGATTAAGAGCTAGAGTTTAAATGAGTGTTTCACGTTAATGCTTCACAGATTTATTTTTATTGAAGACATACACGAACTTCAGTCACCTGACGGTAAGTGGCCAATGTGGCCCAAGGAAATCTGCAACCAACTTGAAACAAGAAGGCTAAAGATGCGTTGTAACCTCCGAGGACTAAAATGTTATGCCTTACTTAATATATACTGGCTCTTGATACCCTTTAGACCGGAACCGAGTCCCATGAAGCTGTTAAAGCCTACTGGCTAACAACACTAACATCACAAAAACAAAACTACTTTTCATACATAGTAGAGCCACGCTGCAGCTATATTAGTTGTAGCACGAATGGGTCGGCTCGACCGGAGTAGGACCACGCTCTCAGAATACCAGCGTAAAATAGAAGCTAAAGTTTTCTGTGTTTTTCTTATGGCGAGTGTAGAGAACCGGAGACCCTTTTGACTGGAAACGAGGCATTCCATCTTAGTCCTCCAGCATCCACTTACCATCAGGTGGACTCTTTGTGTCCTTATTCTATAAAAAAAAATACAACGTTAATATTACAACAGTTGTTGAGGTCATCTTGAAAATCTAGCTAGAGCTGCAGTGGCAGAATATGTAATAAAAGCCTTGGCGACTTTTTTGCTTGTCGCATAGGTATTGTTTTTGGTCAGCCAAACTATTAAAATTATACTCACTATTGTAATTCGACTAAAGAGCTAAACATTTAGCTGAATATTATTCAACCGGCTAGTCTTCAAAGATTGAATAAAAGGTGTAATTATTTAACCATATAACAACAGAAATTAAGGCATTGTTTCAACTTTCAAGATTATATTTATAAATAAAATTCCGGTGTAATTTCGTAATTCTTCGTTCGACTTGCCCGGCGAAGGCTTCACCGATTTTGATGAAATTATTATGGGATACTTATGGGATCACCTGGATGGTTCTTAGCTACAGTGGACCCGGTAGATGGCGCTGTTATATATAACATATTGTAAAGTAATATAACACTACTTCTTCAGCACACCTGAGTCAACAAAAGTCCACAGCTGGGTTAGAACCAACTGTGGACTTTTGTTGTCCCTCCCGTTGTAGATAAACTCATAGAAAAATCTAAACAAACATGAGTTACCTGAATAATTCTTTTTTTGACTATATTTTACGGTTTATCTTAGGAACATCTACAACGATTCATATTAATATTATGCCAGTCAGTTTTAAATCTAGATATAACATCTCAAAGATATCGTCTAGAATCTCGACGCAATTCGTGTTAATATCTGGCTTACCATAGGAGGTAATAGATGTTATGTGTCTAAACAATAGTGGTGGTAGTGGTGGAGCTTGGTGTTTGATAAATAGAGTGTGCCCTATATTATAGAGAATGATTTTATGTATCGGTTTGAATGAAAACCAACCAAATTCAACTAATATTCACTTAAAAGAAAAAAAAATCGTTACAAAGAGTTTCGTTATAAAGAGTTTTCACTGTACTGAAATTTCTAACAATCTAATCACACAAATCGTGGAATCCCATAACATTTAAAGTGCTTTTTCATTTAAAACTACAAGCTTCTAATTTAAGTTGTTTCTATAATTTATGGTGGGTTCCAACATTTCAAATCCACTCCGCACGATGCAGGTGTGAAACTGTCTCATCTACCATGTAGCAATTACGTGAACAAGCCAGTATTTGGCGATAGACAGTGTTGATAGTTAGGCGATAGATAGTTAGGTGTTAGTGTCGATATCAAGCGATCGGTGACAATAAATCGGGGCCGACAAACGACGCCGGGCCACGCCACTAGATCGGCTCCTCCGTCCCTGCGATGTACGGGTGCGGTTTTATAGGCCGAGAGACTGCAGATTTGGCTATCAACTTTTTTTTTATTAGGTGAATCTCTCAAATGGCTCCCAATCGCCTTCGCAGGAATACTCACATTCTCTTCGCTTTGTATGGCGTGCTGTTTAATCCTTCCACTCCTCATTATTTAAAGACCGTTTCCAGTAGCTTTCCCTCACCCATAATCGGTTCCTTCGATCTTCTGTCAATCTTTCTCTCTACTCCTTTGCGCTCTTCCTCCTTTTTTAAGAAATCCTTTACTGTCACTGCTGAGCGTTTGTGGAACTCTTTATCTCTCCACATTCGCCGTTCTAAATATCTTCAGTCTTTCAAGATAAATTACTCTTCCTTTTTTGTAGTCTTTTCATTTAATTACTTTATCATATTATATATCATTTGGACTTATCTATATTTGTATGTATCTTCATAAGTTTTTTTTTGTACACTTCCATTTTAACTATTATTTGCATCATTTCTCTACGCAAAGCTTGTTTGGTAGAGATCACTTTCAGAGTGATAAGACCGTCTGTTGTAAATATTATACCTTTGATTTAACTCTACTCGTTAGTCTGTATTTTGATGTACAATAAAGAATAAATAAAAAAATAACCGTGGAGTAGCGGCGTAAGCATATCCACTACTCCATATGATCCAGTGGGTGTCAAGAGGCGATAGAGGAAAACTCAAACAGGAGATGGGCAGCAATATGTTTCTGATAACAGCTTAA
The DNA here is from genome assembly GCA_029286625.1 of Parnassius orleans. Classification (NCBI taxonomy): domain Eukaryota; kingdom Metazoa; phylum Arthropoda; class Insecta; order Lepidoptera; family Papilionidae; genus Parnassius; species Parnassius orleans. The sequence continues at coordinate 3,651,840 of JAGSMP010000026.1, read as the reverse complement.
AATTTAAAAAAAACTGCGGTTTACAATCCGGCCGCCAAGCGTGGCAGCTACGGTAAAATCCAATTATCAGGCAAATTTATGGGGGAGGCCTTAGTTCATCAGTAGGTAGTAGGCTGTAAATGACGTATGAATCGAAGGGTGACAAAGAATCACACGCTAGTGTGGTGTTTTAATACGGTACTTTATTTTAAACGTATTTATGATACAAAATAATATTTTCATAAAGGCGACGGCGTCGAAAATGACGGATAGTAGGGGATGGTCATGCCCTGGTAGACGGTGATCCAATTTTTTTTTTATAGAAGAGGGGGCAAACGAGCATGCAGCTCACCTGATGGTAAGTGACTACCGCCGCCCATGAACAACTGCAACACCAGGGGAACCAGAGGAATTGCAGATGCGTTGCCGGCCTTTTAAAAAGGAGTAGGCTCTTTTCTTGAAGGTTCCCAAGTCTTCTTAATTACTAAGAATACTGTGCTGCTGAGCACACACTGAAGGTACAGTTGTAGCACAATGTCTTGAAGGTTATAACTGACTTACGTCAATATCCAAGCAATTTCCAAAACAAGAGTAAATAAAATTTCAATCTTTATATTTTATTTCAACACCTTTAAAAAAAGGACTTCGCTTGCACTAGTTTTGGCTCCACTGGATGAGTCTTACGCTGTTTTCGTGGTCCAAAGTACCGTGCGTTTCAATAAAAACTAAGTAAGCTTATAATATCTAAAAACATTTTGATATTTACTTATTCATAGAAGCATAAACTTACAAGCGATCACTTTAATCGAATAAATAAAAAATAATACTGTTTTATACAAAGATATAAAAGAAGCACGGAACGTCACTGGCTCCTGCACTACTCGGGCTCCGCTGCATGACCCCTGCGCTAGTTTCGTGACTCCGCCACAATTACGCGTCACGGCGCGCTCCAACGGCCGCGAGTAATTTATGAGAGCCGCCACTTTTTCATTTTGCTGCCAGAGAGGATCGCGAGCGGCTACGACTAGATACTCAAGGATTTCGCGGTTTGAAGGACTGTCCTTACATCCTAAATTTCATTTTATTACTTTAAGCTCACTACACATGTAAACTCACAGTCGAGACGCAACTAACAGAAAACGGCATTTCAATTAGTAAATGACGAACCCAAATATCAAATACTAGAGATGGGCAGCCGTTTTACTACTATGAGAGTATCAGCAACTAAAAATACTTAATTTACTTATTAAAATAATACTAAGTAATTATATAAAACTAGCTATTACAGATTTTATCGCGTATATTAACTTATTTTATACTGAGGATATATTTTGGACTGAGGTATTCGACGTCCCAATGTCTTAGTTAACCACGGCTATCTCCAGATTAAAATTATTAATTTTTGGTCCGATCTACGCAGTATGAACTTGTAGTATCTTGAAGTCTTGCAGATTTATGCTTGGGTTGGGATTTAATTTTATTAATTATAGGATCCCAAGCATCTGCTTGGGATCCTATAATTAATAAAATTGAGATGATGGCTCAATAGAGAAGATGGCGGAGTCCTACCAGATGGTAGGACCCAGCCATCTTCTCTATTCAAATTACGATGTAACTTGAGAACACTACGCGTAAATATAAGAAATCATTCAGTCATAATAATTTTTATTATAACACTTGTAGAATACTTACCCAGATGGACGCCTAGAGAGAAGAAGAGTCCTACCACTTAATAAAACGATGTTTTTCTTCACCGCGATACACAGCAATACGTGACAATTTTATTGATACCGGTGGGGCTCGAACTATACTATTGCTGCCGCTATATGTATGTATAATAGTGTGTGCACTGCCTCTTAGTGGTCGTAAACGCGATTGCTGATCATGAGGTCCCGGGTTCGAATACCGGGTCGGGCCATAATAAGTTATTGAGTTTTTCTGTCAAGTAATTCTAAGCAGCAGCCCGGAGTCAGGAAGTTGGCGGTGTTTCACCCCGTGCCTCGGAGAACACGTAAAGACGTTAGTCTTGCGCCTGATCTCTCTCCGGTCGAATTACCGTCCCATCGGACTATGAGAGTGAGGGAATAGAGAGTGCACCTGTGCTTACGCAGGCACTATAATCCTGTCCTGCGCAGACGGCTGGTCTCCGTTGACACTGGCCGGCGTGACCGAAATTCGATCTGGAGGACACTGTTATTAAAACTTTCCTTTCCTTCGAATAATCACTATCTCGTTAGGAAGTTAATTAAAATAAATAAAAACGTTTATTTAAGCTTTAAAGAGTTTCAATTTTATAGAAAGTCGTTGTATCCTTTGTAATTACTTCATTTACTTTTGATTAACAATTCCTATAACAAAATCAAACTGTTTATTTTAACGAACTTCAGTTTATTCTATCATTAACGATCAAATATGCTGTTACCTCTCCTAATGAAGTCGTTAAAGTTTAAACGACCATCCGTTGATCGTCATTTGATTTATGATGTATAAACATTAAATCCTGGGCGACATTTCAATCGTTTAACAATTGATCTCTGTGATTACATAGGAATCTATACTATAATAAAACTCTAACACGTCGTCTGTCTGAACACGCATCACGCAAAAACCTGTGAACCGATTTGTATGGGACTTTCACTGGCAGATAGCTGATGTTATAAGGAGTAACTAAGGCTATTTTTATTTTAGTGTTCCGCGCAAAAAAATTCCACCCGGGCGAAGTCGCGGGGAACAGCTAGTATTTAATACAATTATCCTAAGGCTTGAATGTGGAGCGTTCAGTAGGGTCTATCAACATCATTAACATCATTATTTCAGCCATTCACAAATCCATTGCTGAACATAAGCCTCACCCAAGGAACGCCACAAAGCATCGTCATGGGTCATCTGCATCCATCGAATCCCTGCATCTTTTACCAGATCGTTACACCATCGTTACACCACTTATCTTAAGCAGCTATATTAATAGTACAGTTTTAGCACGAATGGGTCGGCTCGACCGGGGAAGGACCACGCTCTCACAGAATACCAGCGTAAAATAGCAGCTTAATGCCGGAAACCGGAGACCCTTTTTACTGGAAAAGAGGCATTCTATCTTAGTCCTCACTGCTGACAAAGCATCTGCATTTAAATTCGCAAACGAAGATAGATGTAGATGTCTATGGGCCACTGCAACCACTTACCATCAGGTGGACTGTGTGCTCGTTTGTCACCCTTATTCTATAAAAAAAAAAACATCTGGTGTAGTGCCGCCTTACACTTCGCTTACCGTTACGAGGCTGTGACTCGAGAATCTTCCTTTCCCATCGAAGGCTATTTGTGTTTTCTCTTAATATGAATGTGCTCTTTCATAATAAAAATAATAAACCCGATTTATTGTGAGCTGGTACCTTGATCAAGTCGACAGTAAAACCCAACCTCTCTGCTTCGCGTTCGAGGTGTGCAAAATAAGTTATACTGTATAATATTCATTTTATTACCACGTTTTTATAAAGTCACTTACTTGTTTGTCTGTCGTTCCGAGTACAATTTAGTAATTGATTATAAACTAACTTCCCAATGAGCTGGAAACTTTCAAGTTATATTTAGTCAAATTCGGATGACAATGCAAGAATGTGATTAAAAAACGTTGTAATTTTTTTTAACTTTTTTTTTAAAACACTTGTTTATTTATTTAACTTCGTACAACGTGATATATAGGCGGATTTAATGCCTGAGGCATTCTCTACCAGTCAACCTTTGGGTGATGCAGAATAAAAATATGAAGTATGTGGGTGTAAAATGTTAAAAGATAGGAATATGAATCAAAGTAAATACATATAAAACAAAATAATACATATACCAATACATAACAAATATTGTATATCAAAAATTATTTAATACTAGCTGGTACACGGCGCGTCGCAGCCGCAGAAGAAATGATGAGGGCATCCACGACTTTTTCTGCCACCAGGGCGGCGCCACTTAAAAGTGAGGTATAATATTTGGCAGATTTCATAGCGGGGCAGTTAATTTGTTAGGAAAATGTAAAGGTTAATGTTTCTTTCTGTACTTTTAGCTATATTTTATTAATAAGATTAAAAATAAATAAAAAACAAAATATATTTATAAAAGTGATTTTTTTTTAAAAAGTTAAAAATGTGCAAAAAGTTGAAGAGCAAACCACTGAGGCATTGTTTTGTGTATTATATTTTGTGTACTATTGTCTTGGGAGTGCTTTTAGCCGGGATGGAAGATGTGATTTAGATGTGGACAGGCGTGTCGCTGCCGGAACAAAGTCAATGGTGCCTTGACTGCTTTAGTCAAAAGGCAGGGCGTAGTGAAGAGCGCACGCCTTGCAATACATAACGCAGTGTTGGTACCAACTTTGTTATATGGCAGCGAAACCTGGGTATGCCAGAAGAAGCATAAAAGCAAGTTGAATGCAGTGGAGATGCGATCTCTTCGTAAAATGTGCGGCGTTACCATGGCTGACCGAAAGCGAAACGAAGAGATTCGCAATATGGCAGGTTTGAAAGATGACCTTATCACAAAATTGATAAGGGCGTGCTTCGATGGTTTGGGCACGTTGAGCGAATGAGTGAAGACCGAATGGTGAAGAAAATATATAGCGCGAAAGTTAATATTAAAAGGTGTCGAGGTAGACCGAGACTAACTCGAAGACCATGTGAGCAAACTGCTCGAAGAGGGAGGGTCAAGAGTACTCGGATACCTAGACGTGCATGTATGAAGAAGATTATGAATCTGAAAGAAGCGAAAGAGATATGTAAGGATCGTGACACTTGGCGATCTGTTCTCTGGCTACCCTGTCAGGGATTGTGTGAAGATAAAGTAAAACTTCTCAATTAAATGATATTGTGTAACAAAAAACTTTACCTCAGTGTCAACTAGCAACATCTGGTGACCAAAAAATTATTAGCCCTCATTGCGGAAATATCAGTTTAAATTTCGAAGGTTTATAATATTGTTTAATTAGGAATGATAAAACATTTATCGAAGTTGAATGTTATATAACTTTCAAATAAATTTGTCGGTACGATATGCGCGCCAACTAAGTTAATTGTACTATACCTATGCAAGTGCAAGCAATAAGTTGACAAAGTTTTAAAGTAATCTGTTGAACGGTCTGGTAGCGCATAAAATACGAACATTTTATATATTAGATATTATGCTTAATATTATAAGTAAATTATGTACATATAAAATATATAAATTACATAAATTATATAATTTATTTTAATGTATTTCTATATGTATATTATTAATATATTTATGTTTATTTCATTATACTCGTATGTCTAGTTATTCTTAACAATTTTTTTAGCACCTACCAACTTTTATTTACCTATTTCTCCCAGGGTTGACTGGTAGAGAATGCCATAAGGCATTAAATCCGCCTATTGTTACCCTTAGATTAAGATGTATTACAATGAAGATTAAATAAATAAATAATTATACTGGAATCAACCCATATCCCTAATTGACTGATCTGATGGACAACGTAGCTTCGCTAGCGGACGAGTTACTGGCGGAGGTCGCATCGGCTACAATCTGTCACGGATCCTCTATCTCTCAGTACGCCAAGTTTTTCCGCGGTACAACGCTTAAAAGATCATTACATTACTCTGTTTGGAAATAACTCTTAGAACGAACTTCCTGCTTATATTATCCTGTTATTCGAATCGGTTTTGTCTATCTTTGATAGTGAACATTAAAATATCCTTGTAAATCTTTTTTTTTTAAACGAAGGAGCCCTTTTAAATATTTCTTTACGCTGCAGCGTAAATGGATTGGGGTAGGACCACCCTCTCACACTCTCACAGAATGCTGTAGAGAACCAGGGATCCTTTTACGGGTAATAAGGCATTCCATTCTTAGTCCACAGGCGGACAACGCAACTGCATTTTGATTCATAATCTAAGATAAATGATTATATATTTATATTATAATATAAATTCTTATTATATTGATATTTATATTATAATATAAAGTCATCTGATGTTAAGTGGATAATATATAGCATCCACTTAACATCAGATGGACTATTTTCTGCTTTGTTACCCTTCTTCTTTAGTTTTAGGCTTTAGCGCTGCAATCTGTGGGTTCGAATCTTGCACAGACCAAGTATTTGTATGGCCTGTAAATAATTTTGCCAGGTCTATATGTTTATCCACATGTAATCTATATACTCGTACGTCTCCAGGCTACTGAAAAATCATAGTGGTAAAACAAACATGTAATGCTTGCATTATGTATACAGTCAAGTCTGGAAACTTTACCAATGGAAGTTAACTTTGCCATCAGGGGTGTATTGGTACAAAATTACGATTATCGCGGATAACGTAACATTTTTCGAGATATGACATTTTTTAGATGAAAATACAATAACTAATTGACAGCGTTGTTTTCGATATGGCAACTTGAGAGTTATTTTGTTTTAACGCGGAATTGTACCGGCGAAATTACCTCTTTGTTCAGTGTTCCAGAACTTTTGTTGATTTTGTTTGAAATACTGAATGTAGGTATCTATATCTTTGTAGTAACGTAATATTAATGGTTAGAAAATGTAACATATCGTTTTTAACATATTGCTCTTGACATTTATCTATAAAACTAACTTGGCAAAGTTACCAAACTAGTGATGCCACGATGTACCGGTTACTTTGCCATGTTTTGCTACAACTAAGGGTTATCACTTTCAACCTATATTTTAACAGATTACGACGATTTAAAGAAAGGGTTCTGTTCTGTTTTACGTGGTAGAGCCACGCTGCAGCTATATTAATAGTATAGTTGTAGCACGAATGGGTCGGCTCGACCGGGGAAGGACCACGCTCTCACAGAATACCAGCGTAAAATAGCAGCTTAATGCTGCTGTGTTTCGTATGGTGATTGTAGAGAACCGGAGACCCTTTTTACTGGAAAAGAGGCATTCTATCTTAGTCCTCACGGCTGACAACGCATCTGCATTTAAATTCGCAAACGAAGATAGATGTAGATGTCTATGGGCCACAGCAACCACTTACCATCAGGTGGACTGTGTGCTCGTTTGTCACCCTATTCTATAAAAAAAAAAACATTTTATTTATGTATGTTTATTTCGATGATTCTCCGTAGCATCCCATTAGACCATTTTTAATGATTATAAATGTTTTGCTATTGTGGTAAAACACTATTTAGATTGATTACCTGGTCGTAATAAAATGATAATGATGACTATTAAAAAATTAATACTTGTTAAAAATGATTGTAACTAACTTTTTTTTCTATCTATACTATAATCGTTTTGAGCTTATTATTGCACTAGTTTGAGAGTATTTTTTTTAATATATTTTTGATTTTTGCTTAAGAAATTAATGAGATAAGATTTAAATAAAAAATAAAGTAAAGTACGTAATAAAGGATTTTGACAACCCTGACACACATTTTCAAGTTGGTATGAAAAATGTAAAAATGGGAGAAATATGGTGTCCTTTTATGTTCTTCCAAAAATGGCAAAGTTGCTAGGTTTCACGATATCTTTAGATATTGCAGATGTACATTGGCGACGGTGATCACTTACCATCAGGTGCCTATTTTTTTTCATTCATTACAGCCTATCAAAAGTTCACTTCTGAACGTACACTACCCCCATAAATTGCCTCATAGGTTAGGAGATGTTTCCATAGTTGCTACGCTTTGTGGGCGAGTTGGCAACCGCTGTTTTTGGAACAAAGTTCCTTATCGCACGGTATCTGATTGTATCACGGTATCTCCTGATTTGTTTCCCTGGGTAGTGGATATTCTTACACCGCCACTAAGCGGTATCACTTATAATATGAAGGCTTCAGTATACCACTGATTGGGACTCCTCACATTTCTACTGTTATTATGTAATTTATTTTTACTCCGTCGAAAATGTAGACAATAATAGGCTAGCTAGTGTGTAAAATACCGTTCACGATACGTCCAACGGCCATTTCTACTTTTTCTCTCTTTCATCTCTCTATCTCTCTCTTCCTTCTTCCTCTCTCTCTTTCTCACCAGCCCGTAAACAGCTAACCACTGGACCTGGGCCTTTCCTATTGTAAGGAGGATTTTCTATATCTTCATTTAATATAAAGCTATTAAAGTTTTAAGAAACAACGATTTTTATACGGGGTTTTCTCACGGTCAACTGTACGTCGTTTGCCCTCGCGTTACTAACCCACATAGTTTATATATTTTAATAGAACAACATTGTTTACAAAGAAATTTTGTCTTTTTGATGTTCTTTCCTTCGCACATACGAAAACTTTGTTAATATATCAAGCAACGCCGACAAAGTCGCGGGTATCAGCTAGCTTTTTTATATAATTTTATATAAAAAAAATACACTTGCAGTAGATCTACGCAGCAGCCTTATCAGGGTTGCGCCAAGATAGAGTTGACTCGAGGAGAGTGATGAGAAGACCCTTTTCTCCGGTAATTTTAAAAATCTGACAGAAACTCATAAACTAGAATAATTTACAGAGGAAACGACAGTAAAACTTTACGCTGCATTTACAAAATCAAAATTCCTTGATAAAATCAAATTTAACAAATCGAAGCTGTTTATTCAGAAATTCCGTTTATCTAAAACAAAGATCAAATGCAAGATGTGTGAACTAGACTTACGTGCCTAAGAATCACAAGAAAATATTTGGAAAAACTTTGTAATGTAAATTTTATATATTTCTTAATACAGGCTGACGTCGGATACATATAATAAATAATACGACAAACTCTATACAACTTTATTTATTGTACGTAAGAAATCAATCAAGCACATTCAGTACCTTAATCAAAGTTGTTTCATTTTGTTTTAGTAATTTTAAACATGATGTAGATAAATCACTTTTCACTAGGCGAAGGTTTGAAGGGCCAATAAGCTATGCCTTGAAAATAAAAAAGCGACGTTGCCTTTTGGACATAGGACGACGACCGTATCTACATATGTGCCCCTAGTATCAATGTACTCCCTCTTCCCCTACTGATCCCGAATTCCGTAAAAAGAAGAAGAGGTCGAATCAATCGACTGCGCCATTGCCACTTTAAAGGTAAGTACAATTTGCGTTAAACTCGGTGCTGTAACTTTTTTAATAATATAATATTTATTTTTACTGAATTCTTTTTTAATTTTGTGTTTTGAAATACTTTTTTGATAATGACAGAGTTTTCATTTATTGTATGATAAGTTTAACAGCACCCTGTATTCACCCGACCACTACACATTGAAGGAAATTAATTTGGATTTTAATGTGTTTAATTAAAATTCATTTTGAGTGCTTTTAACACCCACGGTCACGGGGGTCGCATTAAAAGCCAAACGCATGCAGGTTAACAATACCATAGTATATAACAAGAAGATCTAAAACTCAGTCCCCACAGTAAATAACGTGGTAAGCAGAAATCTCCCGCTTTTACATAATTATCGTTTGGATAATCCCAAAGTAATAAATGTAGTTAACGTGGTAGAGCCACGCTGCAGCTATATTATGGTTGTAGCATGAATGGGTCGGTTCTATACAGGAAGATCCACGCTCTTACAGAATCCCAGCGTAAAATAGCTGCTTAGTGTTTATGTGATTCGTATGGTGAGCGTAGAGACCTTTTTTACGGGTAACGAAGCAGTATATCTTAGTCCTCGGGGGAGATGACTTAAATTTGATTGATGAGGATTGAGTATATTTATCAAAGTTGGTAAAGATTACTATGCGTATATCCGCTCGATAAAATAAAATTATGTGTCTTACCTAGTTTGAAGGGTACCTCCCGCCCTCCCTCAATTGCGTGCACTATCTCCGTCACCACTAATCCCAGCACCACCACACTAAGAAAGACACACCACCGACGTCAAATCTCATCAATCATTCAACAAAGTTCTGTAAAAACTGACGCTTGCACCAAAAGTATCACCCATATGTATTCTTGGTGGTTGGTGCTTTTGGTATGGAGGTCATTTTATAATGGACAACTTTATAATGGAGTATCACCCACTCAAAATATATATGAGTAGGTGGTGCCTTCATCTTCTACCCGGACAGACACCTAGGCAGAAATGAAAAAGAGCCTACTGCCTGATATCCGCCTAATGTAGGCACTTAATATGAAGGCCTCGATATACCAGTGACTGATTATCCTCATATTTCTATAGATATAATTTAATAAGCTTTTAATGTACGAAAGTACTTATAAACATAACATAATGTAGAATGAAGTAAACAAACGAAAACTTTGTAGAACATTTTAGAGTAATTATCGAATATAATTTTATCCTTAGAACTTTTTAATTAACTTCCATTAAGACGTCACTGTGATTTATTAATGAAAATTGTAGAAAGAAAGGTTCACAACACAGTCCCTTATCAATGAGAATAGGTGGTTTATGGTAAACTTATTAACATTGCATTTGAATATTATCTCGCCTCATTGAGCATAAAGGTATATAATTAGTCCCAAAGTTACGTATTATAGTTTTAAAAGATTCAACATTCATTATTTAGGCCAGTGATACTCAAACTTTTAGCTGAAAATAAACTTCTAACCCAAATTACATTTTAAGAATTAAATATAAAACTAAACACACTAAGTTTCACGTTAACATTTAATAATTTACTATATTATTGAATGCGAAACATAAATGCAAAAATTTATAAGTTCTTCCGTCAATCAAATACTGAGCGACTGCAAAATTTAAAATCAAGGGTTTTAATTGTCTTGAATCACGCCTAGTCAACGCGTATTTAACTGCACGCGTTTTCGAGTTGGATCGGTCAGAATACTTGCATTACGTTTTCAAAGGAAAACATCGAAAACTAAACTGGACATGTAAAGTCTTCATTCCTTCATGTCTTCTGCGGACATGTAAAGGGCACCAACACTTATTTCTGCTCTAAAAGCCTCTCATCGATCTATTCTACAAAAATATTTTTCTTTCCCATATCTTTCAACAAAACCTATTAAGCTCCGTTAATGTTAACAACTCAAAACATGGCTCGCATTTTCTCTCTCTCTTTCTCACGCACTCTCCGTCTCTTACTCTATTTTGCTTATTCCTTCTGTCTCTAAAGTTTTTAAATAAATTTTTCATATAAACTAACAATTCAGACTTTTTTTAGTAAATGGTTGAATTTTATTCTTAGTTTTGCTCTTAATACTACAAAACAATGTGCCATCCAGTTTTACAATCGCTGTCCTAACTGTACCTCGACAAGTAAACATCGTATCCTTCCGAATTAAATATTTAAATCAATGAGTCCGTTACACAACATCTCGTCAGCAATGCGTGAGGTCCGTATAATAATAAACAAGCACCTACGGCATTTGTTTAAAGAAAAATTTAAAAAGGACTCCGATAAACCGAATTTATTTACCATAAGCACTACGATATATGGGTTTTATATTCATTAAAGAGGCCGTAAACAATGCTAGGTGAAATTTCTCATTTATAATCTGTATTAGTATGAGAGTCAATTTCCATTTGGTTCGATGTCAAGGTCTTTTAATATTGTTTCTTTTAGTTGGTAATACATTTATTTTATTGCTTTTGATGTCAACTTTTTTTGAAAAAAAATTTAAAAGTTAAAAGTCATAAAGCCTTACATAAATAAAATTATAGTGTCTTTTTTTTAAATTAAAAGGTAGTGCATGATTACGACTCCACCTTGTACCCTAAGGCTAGGTTTACGGGATCATGACTCCTTCCAAATTAAATATATTTTTATAGCTGAAAGAATGGGGTGGTGGGAAACTCCAGTCTCCAAACCCCTCCACAATTTAACCCTAGATCTTACCCTTTGAAGGAAAACATCGTCGTGTGTTTGTGCCCTATGTCCTAAGTGTTACGGTGTATTCACACGACTAAGATGAAATGCCTCACAACCTGTAATCATGCTGGAACTCTACCCTTCAGACCGAACATTACAGTGCAAACACTGCTGTTTACTGCTTTGACAGCGGAAATAGGTGAGAGAGCGGTACCTAACCAGATGGACTTCTAGGCAGAATAGGACTCCTACCACCTAGTACCACCTTTTATGTGGAAGACCAGTGCTGCAGCTATATTATGGTTGTAGCTCGAATGGGTCGACTCGACCAGGGAAGGACCACGCTCTCACAGAATTCCTGCGTAGAATAGCAGCTTAATGCGGCTGTGTTTCATATGGTGAGTGTCTCTACACCGGAGACCCTTTTTACTGGAAACGAGACATTCTATCTTAATCCTCAGGGGGGGGGCAACGCATCTACATTTTGAGTCTTAATCGGGGGTAGATGTAGATGCCTACGGGTCACAGCATCCACTTACCATGAGGTGGCCTGTGTGTTCGCTTGTCACCCTAATTATATTTTTTTTTAAATCTCAAGCCTCTTGTGGCGCGCACAGCAGCAACGCCTCGAGTACCTCGGGGAGGTGCAGCTGGCCATGCAACTCGCGCCAGAGTTCTTCAGTTCCACGATAATACCGGGCATTACCTTCATCCTTTTATATCACGCAACACATTTAACGTGGTAAACTCATGCAGGTTTGACTGCAGCATGAATGGGTCGGCTCGACCGGTGAAGGACTACGTCCGAACAGAAAAACAGCGTTAAAATGCTGTTATTCTGTGCGGATTTAATGTTATTAATGCGGAATTAGACTTGGCTACTCTTTCTACTGGTAACGAGGCATTCTATCCTAGTTCTCAATTGTGACCACACATCTACATTTTAATTCTTAATTGACAGTAGATGTAGGTGTCTATAGGGCAAAACATCGCCTTACCATTCATATGAACACTCCCGTGCTCCCTGACTTCTATCAAGTAAACAAATATTATTTAATGAGGTCAATTTGCGAAGTAAGTTAGTGTGGGTGCCTCCTATGAGAAAATGAAATCTCTCAAAGAGCAAGTAATACACGAAAAAGATCTCAAATAACACATAAAAATACCGATTAAGCGTAAACGACTTAGTTTAGTCGCGTGGGCGCGCACTGTTTTACCATTGACTATAAATTACCTTATTATTAAGAAAGTGTTTTAGCTTGCACTTTACGAACCATTCTCAAGTGTTTACGTAAATAACGTCTTTTATAATACAGGGTTATTTTTCGAACAGTAGCCAAATTTTAAACTTAAATTCAAATATATAAATAATGATATACCGTTATTGCAGATTTTGAAAATTCGAGTAAATAGGAACTCTACTTTTATTTGAAATTATCCCAAATTGAATGTGATTTTTGGGCAACAACGTTTTTGCCTACCGATCGACCCTTACGAATGTGTGCGTGCACAGTAAAATCAGTTAAAATAGATTTTTCTAATGAATTTTTCTGCACCATTTGCCTATATTACTTATTCTGAACAATCTCTGAAAATTTGGCCGGTTATTCCAAAATAAACCCGTATAATAATAAAGAACTTTGTTTCACAGCTCAATTGCAAAAGTAATTAGATGGAGTAACTAAACTAGAATGATACTAGTAGTAACGACCGGTAAGACATGCAGAAAGTCGATGGATGCAGGTAGCTCAGGACTGTGCTTTGAGGCACTTCTTGCGAGAGGTATATGTTTAGCAGTCAACTTGTGAAGAGTTTTAATGATGACAATGATGTACCGTGTGTGTGTGTGTGTGTGTGTGTTTGTGTGAGTGGATGTGCATGCGTGTATGCGTGTAGATGTGCATGCGTGTGTATGTGCATGCGTGTGTACGTGCGCATAGTTATTAAGTTATATTTGTTTAGATGCTACCTACTATACTTTTTTACTGTTTTTTTTTTTTTGTAGTAACGAATAAACATATTTATATTCTTTCTTTATAATGTGATTTAATAAAAGTCTATATAAAAACCGTTACTCTACACAACCCTTCTTTCATTTCTAAGGTGGTTTTAGGACAAGGAAAAGTCTGCCACGCATACTGTTGCCATGTGATACCCAAATGGCGGACAACTCCTTTCCTACAAATTGTCGTCCCTGACTCGTCACTAACTCCCTGGGCTACCAATGTTCTCCTTTTTCAAATGTCACTTAAAGAAAAACGAAAATAAGAAGTGCTCTTTTCTGCTTTTTACTCTTTCATAATTGAGAGACCTACGTTTGCCTGTAAAATTAATGTAGGTTGACGCTTTGATTTATGCTAAAAATTGATAAATGAATACATAATTCCTTAATAACAAATATTGCCTTAAGGAGATAATATCCGGGCGACGTTTAGTGTATGCGAACGTATTCCTCTGTCTCTGTTTTCTTCCTGGATAATGAAATTAGAACAAATATGTTTTTTTACAATGCAATCGATATCTACCATTGTCATGATGATTTTTTTTATTTATTTTTTTATTACAAAACCCTAGGTTCATTTTAAAATTAATTAAACTACTGGACAGTTTATACAACCGATATTACACATCTAGCAAACAAATTAACAAACATAAAAAATAAAATAAAAACATACAGACAATTCCTTCTTATATCTTATATATATAGTCTTTGAAAAAATCTGTCCAGTTTTGGTGGAGGAAACGGGGCAATACGGGTGGTAGTTAAGCTTATTCTTCATAAAGTATTCTCTCTCGGTTCTCTAGATCGGACGTTCGGGCAAAGCGCGACAGCTTATTACTGTTCGTTTCGTAAAAAACAAATTCTTCAAATTTCTTGCAGCCCGGATATCCTCTTAAATATTAGACAATAGACGTGTTTATATACCTATCTACCTATGTATTTGTGCAATGATAATATGTATAATAAAAATATATTTACGTTTTTGTTTATATATTAACATACATTATATGTATAGATTTCGTATAATATATATATATATATATATAGGTACATAAATATCGCAGTTAGTATGACAGTGATTTCAGCTGCACAATACTTCATCATGCCACTGACTATCAGAGAATGACGTTAGATATTAAATCCTCCTAAAAGTTAAAGTTACAGCCTCTATACGTCCCACTACTGGCCATAGGCCTCCCCTCATTTTTGAGAGGGTTTTAGGGCAAGGAAGTGTCCGCCGCGCTGCCCCAATGGGTGTTGGGGAATTTCACATGTCATCGAAATTTTTTTCCTTATTCCACAGCCATGCAGGTTTCCTCACGATGTTTTCTTTCACCGCCGAGCACGTGGTAATCAGCACTTAACAATTTCATTGGTGCCACCGGGGATCGAACCCGGGTTGCTCGCATATTGTGAAATTTAAAGCGAGCGCTAACCATCTGATCTACCACGGCTCTTCCTAAATCCTCCCTATGTTACCTTATTTATAAAGGTGATAACGATAAGGTTTAAATATATTAATTGCGTTTTCACGAAATATTGTACTACAACTTGAAGGCGAGTTACCATCACTATCGAGATTGTCGTGTTTTAAACGTATTTTTCCAACCATAAATCATAACTTTCATGGCTAACTATCCGTTTAACATCACGCCGCATCTCTAACGAGGCGGGCAGATACCCATCAGTTGCTGCCAACATGCACCGCGAACGCTGTTTGCATACACAATGCAATAATACAATGTTAATTTGCTACGAAATATGAATTTAATACGGCTCATTTTTTCGAAATAAATCTTTTGTGAGTCATTTGTTGAGATTTTTCTTATTTCGTAATGTGTGTGGTCTTTGGTCTAATCGTTTTATATAACAACTAGCTGATACCCGTGACTTCGTCCGCGTTGCTTACACATATCACTGAACACGTAGTGCTTATAAAAATCGTTGTTTCTTAAAACTTTAATTACTTTATATTGAATGAAGGTATCGCAATTTTTTTTTTGATAAAGGCCAAGTGTCTAAGAAATAAAACTTAGAAAACCTAATTGAAATCTATCCAGTAGTTTTTTCCGTGATGTGCGCAAAACTACAAACCTCTATCATTTTATTTATATAGATAAATAACTAGTGGTCGCCCAATGGAAATTCTATCGTTATTCATGAAAAATTAAGTTGCTATGCTAAACAAGCTGTATTTTACTTTCAACTCTCATGTATATTATATTATCTGTGTTTTCAAAATAAATGTACAAATCACAGTTATCTAATTTAAAAATATAAAATAAACGCTTTTTTGACTTGACATTCACTCCACAGACTGTTGAAAAAGGAACATATGAAATCACACAAAATTCACAGCTCATTCATTCAATCTGTCAATAATTATTATTCTATACTCTGTGTGTCGGTTTGACCACAGACTGTTGTGTTTGACATTGGCAGTATGAACGTAAACTATGAATGTTTTATTTTATTTCATTTAATGTATTTGTAAAACACATATTATATTATTTAAATTTTAGAATTTTAGCAATGCCAAATGTCATACTCCTTCGTGCACGCATTTTAAGTAGGTACTTATTATATAAAGCATAAGAATATCCACCACTCCACTTCTACGCGTGGTGGTCGCAAGAGGCGACTATGGGAAATGCCGTGTCCGTTCAGCCCGTTAGATAAAGTCCACTGCTGAACATAGGCCTCCCCCATTATTTGCCATAGTTGCCACGCTTGGCCAGCGGGTTGGCAATCAAATTTATTTTATTTTATACGTTATTATGAAGACGCTGCTGCCCATCTCATGATTTGTTTCCCTCTGTCGCCACTTACAACACCCACGGGATGATAAGGAGTAGTGGATAGCCACTACACGGTAAATATGGGAAATTCATGTTTTATTTATATATATGATTTCAATTATCATTATTATTTTTATTAAATAGGGGTAAAAATTTCATCCCTAAGGGTGGATAAATAGGAAATGAAGATTTTAAGGCCTATTTAAATCTAGTTGTCAGATACCTTGAACTTCATTCCTTAGACCACTCAAAAGGGTAATATTAAATATGTTACGTTTAATAAAATGTAAAACCGATTAAAAAAATCTACATAATTCATTGTGTACAATCTCTATATATCTAAATAAAAATCAATTTCTGTCCGTTAGTCTCGCTAAAACTCGAAACTGGCTCGACCGATTCTGATGATGTTTTTTGTGTGTGTTTGAGTGGGTCCTCGGATGGTTTAGATTCACAATTGGACCCGGTAGGTGCAGCTGTTGTCGAGATCCAGAAATCACCCGTGCGAAGCCGGGGCGGATGGCCAGTATAAAATATAATACAATCGCTTCTGAAGTCATGGCTTTACCCGTAATTCTGCAATACACTTGAAAAGCTTTCAAAAGCTGTAACATAAGTAGAGATTATTTTTAGTTTTTGAAGCAAGTTCTACCTTTTATTAAAAAAATAATTAAAATTAATAATTTCAGTATCGCTTAATGCGATACTTTATCGTATCATTACATTGTACATGCATTGCTTATTACATTTTTCAATTTAATATTTTAATAAAGTAAAAACAATTTATTTACAGTTTAGTAAAACTCAAGTTAAAGCTCAAGATAGCCGTTTTTTTTATAGGATAAGAGTGACAAACGAACACACCTGATGGTAAGTTGATTACATGACCCATAGATATCCACATCTATCCTCTATTAAGAATCAAAATGCAGATGCAATGAGGACAAAAATGAAATGCCTCGGTTTCAGTAGAAAGGGTCTCCGGTTCTCTATACTCACCATACGAAACACAGCAGCATTAAGCTGCTATTTTACGCTGGTATTATGTGAGAGCGTGGTCCTTCCCGGTCAAGCCGACCCATTCGTGCTACAACTATACTATTAATATAGCTGCAGCATGGCTCTACCACGTAAAGAAACTTTATAAAAACAATACAACTAACTTTATAATAATAAGTTATTAAAATTTCACTTCAAGTTCTCGACATAATCGTTGTAATCTTGGAAATGGTGTGTAAAATTGTTTGACATAACATGAAACGAACTAAATCGAAGCGATGTAACTCGATGACTCCTGTAGTTGAGATGGTAATCTATTTTATAGTTAATCGAACAGCTTCATGATTGTCCTTCCATTAACATGGAGCAATATCAACATTTAATTACCAGCTCTCTACTAGATCCAAGACCTGACATGACCCGGGCACCGTTACGGGGCTAATTAACTCAGCTCTGTTTAGCGTTGCAGTTTGCAGTATACGGAAGTGACAAACGGACGGCTAACAAGCGGGCAAGCACGACTAGGGTTGTGATTTTATATGTCGGATGTCGATATCGATGTAAATATTATCTTTAACTTCGCATTGCATAGAAATATTTCATATATGCAAACCTTAATTATTATGCAAATCTCAACCATCATCTTGCAGCGTTCAAATATTGGTCATACGGACACGGGGTTTCAGTTAATACTTCTAAATTTAAGACGTTGATTAAAACAGCGTTCGGGTGAAATTAAATTCTGAAAGATTCTCCTTTATTATACCTATAAAAGAACTTTGTTACTGTTTTGCATCGATATATGTGTACTACGTACTAGATTTGGCATTCTGAACATTCATTATGTTCAAATGAACTGTACTGCAATCCGTACACCTTTAGTGTCATTTAGTGTGGCTTCAATATTCATAGAGTGTGGAGCTGCTCTAGTAATACGAGATTTCAAATTAAAGTTTAAACCTAAACGTAATTAATAATTCAGTAGTGAAATAAGTAAAATTATTTGTTGTTCAAGTGAATAAATAGGTAATAATATTACAATAGAAAAAATAAATTTCTTCATTTATATGCCACGCTATCTACAATCATAGACTAAAATCTACTATCTCCCGCGCATGCGCGAAAACAGAGTAGTGCACATTTTTTGTTAGGAATAGCTTCTCTAGTACATAGTACATAGAACTCAATGCTGTTTTGTAATTCCTTTTAAAATGTTTGAGAAAATTAGATGAAAAGTATTGCGAAAAAAGGAGAAGACGTACATGTACCATTACTAACTTTTCTGCTAATATTAACGACCTTACAATATTATAATGTATTTGCAGATTATTACTGAATAATAACTTGAATAATTAGTAGTCGAAACTGTTCTTCAAGTTATTAGTAGCTCAAGTGCGAGGAAGACCTCAGATGAACTCGAAATATTTTTGAATATACAGAATAGAATAGAATATTTTTATTTAATATCGATTATAAAAAATGCTTATTGAAAGTATTTTTTATTTTTACCACTAGTTCGGAAAAACCTTTGCCCTTAAAAGCGCCAAGAAGAAATCCAACGAGATTTTTTTCCAAATTAACATGATACAATAAAAAAAGGTCGTAAAATTACTTAAAACACTCATTTAAGGTACAGCATAGAGGGGATTATCTCATTTTCAGGGATTATTGTCAACCACATATTAATTTATATTACAATAACCGTTTTTATAAAGTTTGCATTTTATATATAAGCTTGGTAATAAAGAGACCTCAGAAGTTAGGGTGACAAGGGAACACACAGGAACATATTTGTGAGTGGAGTGATTTACGAGTGGATGCTGTGGCAAATGGACATCTAGATCCATCATCGATTAATAATCAAAATGCAAAAGCGTTATCACCCCTGCGGACTTATAAGGAATGTCCAATTGCCAATAAAATAAAGAGTCTCTAGTTCTCTACACTCATCGATTTAATGCGAGTTGTCCAGTCACCGAGCTGCCGCAACTCTTATCGATATATTATCAACATTTTATGTAAATGGAATAACATCCCTAAGCAGGAGTCAATAAACGGCGTAGCGATCGGGTCACGAGCGTCGTTAAGGATGTACATTTGACTTTACGATTTTACACGTGCTTACCGAAACGTTCGTTTACTTAACTGTAGCTTCACGATATAACAATCGATTGATACTTAATAAAAATAATTTTAATCCCCAGAAGACACAAGTTTGCGCGTTTACCGCTAAAAAGAACCCCTTTGTCGTATCTCCTCAGTTTCAAGGCACTCCCCTTGTTGCCTCAGCTAGTATCGGAATCCTCGGCGTCGACATATCGAGTGACGTGCAGTTTCGTGGTCACTTGGAATAGAAGGCCAAATTGGCCTCTAAAAAGCTTGCCGTGCTCAGCAAAGCGGGACAGTATTTCATGCCGGCACACCGCCTGCATCTTTACAAGGCGCATATTCGGCCTCACATGGAATACTGTTCGCATCTCTGGGCTGGGGCTCCCCAGTGCCAGCTTCTTCCACTTGACCGCATCCAGCGCAGAGCAGCTCGAATCGTCGACGACCGATTCCTTTCCTACCGACTCGATTCACTGACGCTGCGAAGAGATGTTGCATCCCTTTGCATTTTCTATCTTACCATCCACACCATCTAGCTGCTTGGCGGTCCACCACTGTATGTTTTAGTAGGAGTTTTCTTCCTCGTATGACCTTTCTGTGGAATAGTTTACCACCGGCGATTTTTCCGGACCGATACGACTTAGGGACCTTAAAGAAAAGAGCTTACTCCTTTCTAAAAGGCCGGCAATGCACCTGCGATTCCCCTGGTGTTGCAGTTGTTCATGGGCGGCTGTAGTCACTTACCATCAGGTGAGCCGTATGCTCGTTTGCCCCCTATCCCATAAAAAAAACTTACCGCTTTACATCAACACCCCTGGTCACGGGGGACTGAGGTGTTTGACGTCCCGATGTCGTAGTTAGTGTGGCTACTCAAATACCTAATTCCCCCCGTGACCATGGGAGCTGTAAAGCACCCGAAACGTAGTGAATTAAAAATAAGTTAAATTAAACGTGATGAATTACGTAAAATTGATTTAATTCAATGTTCAGCATTCGTGTAAATACTAATAAATAAAATTAAAGCTACTTTTATTTTTAGAAAAGAACTAGGGTTCCGCGCAAAAAAATTAAAATCCACAAAATCCTATCGTAATAAATTCCACGTGAACGAATTCGTGGCGAACAACTAGTTTAGAATATATTATTAATTATTATTAGATTGATATTATTAGAATATATAATTAAAAATTTTGTCTGTTTCCATGTCTGTCTGTCCAGGCTAATCTTCGAAATGGCTGAACCGATTATAATGAAACGTCAGAAACAGATAGAGAGCAATTCCAGAAGTGATCTAGGCTATATTTTATCCGAAAACTTGGAAATATTTTTTTGAGAAATCGAAAGTTTATAAAATGAATGATCTTTGATAAACATAAATTTTAAATATATTTAAATAACGCCACTTTAATAGATTCTATCCAGGCGTAGCCTGGGTGTGTCGCTAGTTTCAAATATACCGACTATAGTATACTTTTACTACAAGGACTATAAAACACTTTTACTGAATTAATATTTTTTTATATATCAAGTTGCAATAACGAGCGGCTTCTTTGGCTCTGGCGGCTCCGGGCGCCAGTAACCCAACATCATTACAGCCCTTCACAAGTCCACTGATGAACATAGGCATGTGCTTTGTGGCATTCCTTGTGGCATCCCCCAAGGAATGCCACAAAGCACGGTCCTGAGCCACCTGCATCCATCGACTTCCCGCATGTCTTACCAGTTCGTCTCTCCATCTAGTGGGGGACGCCCTACACTTCGCCTACCGGTACGAAGCTGCCACTCGAGAACCTTTTTTCCCCATCTGTTGTCGGTTCTTCGAGCTATATGGCCGGCTCATTGCCACTTCAGCTTACTAATCTGTTGGGCTATGTCGGTCACTCTGGTTCTACTGTGGATATCCTCATTTCTAAGTTTATCACGCAGAGAATCCCCGAGCATAGCCCTCTCAATAGCTCGCTGAGTGACCTTGAGTTTCCTCATACGGCCATAAGTGAAGGTAAATAACCCATAATATAACACAATTCTTAAAAAGATTCCTAACATTTAGCACTTACAAATAATTATTAAGAAACGGAAACTTCCCCACTGTAAATCAAACGGTTGCTGATATCAGATGTAAGAGGGCTCGCTAACAAACTATCACGAATATCCAACAGAGCTAATACTTAGGTGTGAAGTAATGAGAACCAGGCAACACTTCAGATGTAGATTAACCATCCAGCGCGGTTCATGCAACACGCAACCGTAACCGAGCCCCTGCGGAATAATGCCCGCAACGCTCATAGATCACGCCATATCGATATCTTGTTTTAACACAGTGCAAGTTTGAAAATACTACACGGAATATAACACTCTTCTTAGTCGACTTGAAAAAAAAGAGGTCCTCAATTCGACTATACGTTTTTGTATATATGTGACGCGGTACCTTCGTCAATAGTGATGATTGATTGAATGATTATTTTTATATTAAACAGGTTATACTTCGGGTGGTCCCATACAAATTTAAATCAAAACTACACCCCTAAGGGTGTAAAAATTAGGGATTAAGTTTTTAATGTAACCATTTTGACATTCCAATTGTTACCTTGAGCTTGTGATTTTCCTTACACGCTGCGCAAACGTGGACACTTTTTGTTACCGACACGGCACACCATCACAGGAAACCGTAGTTGCTGTGTCCGGTAGCGGCAATCGGACACAGTCGCCGGTTGCTACTTCTGGACACTGGTAACAATTCGTTGCTTGTTTTCGGTCGGTTTCACCTTGGATGTCGATGGAGGAACACTACCTTGCCTGTTGTTGTGTTGATTACACGTTGAACCTGCTTGTTGTGTTGATTACACGTTGACGTAGACGTCGTCGCCGTCAATGTTTACAGGCAAATCAACCACGTCAATGTCAGCACCGTACAATTGTAAGGAAATTTGCTTTGTGTTGCTTGTGTCTTCAACTGACGACGTAAAGTTTCCAGTTACCTACACCGAACACTTTTTGATTGGCGGTCGGTATGTGTCAAGTGGAAGCAACTGGACACAAAAAGTATCTGCGTCTGCGCAAGGAATGGTTGATTTCATATTGATTACATGAAAATAAAATATTCACTGCTAGCTTGTGTCCCACACAAGACACAAAAGAGTCTACGTTTACGCAGCGCCTTAAATCCATTCAAAAGGGTTTTATTTTTTTAACTTTTTAATAATAAGTATAGATAAAAAGAAAAGAATGAAATAATTTCCCTTTCTTAGTTGAGGTTTTAATTCTTCTAGGCAAGCGGGTTGGCAAACGCAGTTTTTATTTTTTAGTTTTTATTAGGAGGATGCTGCTACTCATCTCCCGTTTTAATTTCCCTCTGTCACCTGTTACGATAGCCACGGGATAATGGCTAGTGGATGTTACACCGATATTACGCGGCTTGCGCACAAACTTGTGCACTTTAACCATGCTCTGCACAAATGGCTAGTCTTCGTTGAGACTGGCCGCCGTGACTGAAATTCGATCTCAAGAGCAATAAAAGCGAAAGCTGGTGTTGTGACATGTGAATCAAAGATTGACAGAAAGAAAACAGCCTAGCGATTACTCCACCTACAAGAGCGCAGCTCTTGAGAGAGTAGCGAGACATAAGAAAATTAAGAAACTTTCTTTGCCATCATTGTAGGGAGTTCTTAATATAAATGTCAGATAGGATTTATAGGGCACATACACCATTGTAGTTCGATTAGAAAATAAAATTAAAAAGTTACACAGTAGTCGTGGCTCAAATTGGCCGATTAGTCACGACTGAATTCTACTCACCATCGATAAGCCACGCGGTAGCCAATCCGACTGTTAGGGTAACAGCGCACTTGCGGACTTGCGATTGTCTCACAGTTATCATTATCTATACATATAAATAAAATTAAAATGTCTACCTGCGATATTGAAATAACTGCTTTTTATTGAACTGATGGGGTTATTTGTATGACATTAAGACATAAATAACAGTTTAAAAAATTTAGTCTGTTCGGGATAATCTTCGGAATGGCTGAACCGATTGTAATAAAACTTGACTGACAGATTAAAAGCAATGTCAGGAGTGATCTAGGCCAGGGTTTCTCAACCTTTTTTGATCAGGGACCACTTTGATTTCTTTGTTGTTAGCAGGGACCACAAGGTAAAAGATGTTAATCTAACAATAAATTTTAATCACAACTTTTAACATAATTATACATTAAACTGAAAAGAAGCATTCATTCTCAGTATTATTTGTGTGTTTATTGTAAAAGAAATCATACATGTTTGGTAAAAAATTGCGATTTTGATTGCGACGCGACGCGCGGTGTTGCACTGCCCGCGTGACGAGAAAATAATAAATGTGTTATTTAAAACGATTAGGTAGGTAAAATATTTAAATCTTTCGCTGACCATATTTAAGCTCTTGCGGACCACTGGTTGGGAATCACTGATCTAGGCTATATTTTATCCTTAAAACTTGGAGAATTTGAAAAATTGATAAACTAAATGACCTTTGATATTACATTCACACGTATATACCACGTTAACGTGGTAGAGCTACACTGCAGCTATATTAATTGTATAGTTGTAGCATGAATGGGTCGACTCGACCGGGGAAGGACCACGCTCTCACAGAATACCAGCATAAAATAGCAGTTTAATGCTGCTGTGTTTCGTATGGTTTAAGTGTAGAGAACCGGAGACCCTTTTTACTGGAAAAGGGGTGTTCCATCTTAGTCGTCACGGCTGACAATGCATCTAACATTTTGATTCGCAAAGGTGGACTGTGTACTAGCTTCACCCTTATCCTATAAAAAAAAGTCACATATGTTAGACCCCCTATTGATCGAGAGCAGCAATATTGTTAGGATATTGGCTGTTGGTATACCAATCCGCCTACTTAAAAGTTATTAATGTAAATTTTTAATACCACTACAGCAATATTCCACTTTCGATGTTTTCGTTTACCATTGTAGGTATTTTCGCTCAAAGAGCGTTGTCGTACAAAATATATTTACACATTATATGCAGTCTTTTTTTCCTAATCTAAGCCAGTGCTTGACAACTACCTGATGGTAGGTGGTGATCCAAGCAGTCAGTTTGAGGAAACTAAGCATATTCAAACAAAACTAAAAGTTTCATAAAATACAAAGATTCAGGAGTTAAAGAAACTGGGACACGTTTAGTTTTTTTTTTTTAAATGTGGTCTCTTAATTGCAAAATAAGTAGTAATAAGTCGGCAGTTTGTAACAGGCCTTATAATATACATCGCGTTTAACCTATTCCATGCCGATGAAGCGTTAACCGATCCGATTTCACGCCGCGGCGCACGGTTAAATAGAATAATCGTTACTAATGAATAAAAAATCCCCGGGCAGCGGGACAATTGATTGCACATGTTTCGGGGATATTCGAAATTAACCCTTATGCTTTGCAAACTTGGCCTTATGGTGTTGTGATATGATACTGACACATACAGGATGTTTTAATTACAATAAATAAAAATATGTAATACACTGGACATTTATAAAATTCATTTAAGTAATTTAAGTACTACAAGTATCATTTCTTAAAAACACACCATTATTTATTATTTTTATAACTATTATCTATAAATACTATTGTAAATACCATTTATTTTTGGAGACCCTCATCACTAAAGTTATCCCATAAACCTATAAAATACGACGGTATTAAAGTAATTTATATATAATTTTATATAAAAAAGGTGTTTAAGTACATTCGTTAATTAAGAAAACTATTGGTAAATCCAATTGTGCATGCCCTAAGCGCATTAAAAAAATTACTTATAACATGATTATACGTAAATTTTTTAAAGAGTTTAAATACACACAAGTTTTCACTAATAACCTTATTATTATACTTCCAATTTTCCAATAATTTTATGTCAAACTTCAAATTAAAAAAAGTTTGGAAAATCCAAAAGTGCACGACTCATAATGCTCATGTGATCATCATATCATCATTCAAGTCACTCCATAAAGTCCAAGACGTATTTAAGTATAAATTTACTTAAATATATACATCCTACTTACTTTTAGTACGTAGTACTATTATTTATTCTGTGCTTTTAAAATATTGTAATAAAAATCTCTGATTATTATAATAATCAAGTGTGTATGAAATTTGGTTTTTCAAATATTTTGTATTTGTACAGCGATCTTTTGAGCTGCTGCAAACAACCGATACAGTATCCACTCACGACGGCGGTTGAGCGGTTGACGCCGAAGTGAGTGAGTGAGGCAGTCCATTTAGTAAAATAAATTATTACAAGGCTGCTAAAACACCGAAAATTTCCGGATTTCTACGCCGAAAAAATTAATTATAACGTACGTTTTAAATAAATAATAAAGAAAATTAAACTGCTATTTATATTCCATGGCTTCCCACAAGATAGATTAAGTGATTAAAAAATATATTGAGTTAAACAATTGATATTTTCAAAAGTTATCGTGTTTACCACTCCATGCGGACTTGATAAATCTACACCATAAGCCACTAAAACCACTTTTTCATGTAAAAATAGCAATTAATCGATTTAAAAAAATATTAATAAGTTCAGCAATCATTTATCTTTCTGATAATGTGCTTTTTATATCATTTATATGTTTAATATGATTGTTCGATACGATTTTATGCGTCAAAACGTTGGAATCTTGATTTTTAGGCGCTAGTAGAACATACTTTTTTTTTAATGGAATAAGGTTGACAAACGAGCACACAGTCCACCTGATGGTAAGTGGTTGCTGTTGCCCATAGACATCTACATCTATCTTCGTTTGCGAATTTAAATGCAGATGCGTTGTCAGCCGTGAGGTCTAAGATAGAATGCCTCTTTTCCAGTAAAAAGGGTATCCGGTTCTCTACACTCACCATACGAAACACAGCAGCATTAAGCTGCTATTTTACGCTGGTATTCTGTGAGAGCGTGGTCCTTCCCCGGTCGAGCTGACCCATTCGTGCTACAACTATACTATTAATATAGCTGCAGCATGGCTCTTCCACGTAACCATTAAGTAACGTTTGCGCTTAAGGCATGCAATATTGTAACTTTTAATATGAACAGAGGGAATAAATCAGGATATTGGCAGCAGCGTTTTCCAAAAAACGACTAATAATAAAAACTGCGGTTGCCAACCCGCTTGCCAAGCGTGGCAACTATGGCAAATATCCCCCTATGAGGCAATCTTTGGGAGGCCTATATTCAGCAGTGGACTTTAATAGGCTGTCACGGTACGGTTATAGCCCTTCACAAGTCGACTACTGAACATAGGCCTCCCCCATGAAATACCACAAAACACGATTCATAGATACACAACATCGCAGTGTTATATTTATATTCATTACAAAGTAAATCGGTTAAGTGAACACAACGACTCATCATTTAATTACACACTTATATGTTATTTATTTGTATATATTGTGTTATTTATTGTAGCTTATTATATAAAACTAATTTTAGAAATTTTATCGCATTTAATCTCTTTTACTTTAAGTTACATTAATGGCGATAAAATCCGTAAAGTTAGTTTTTAATAAATAGAGGCTTATCGAAATACAAAAATAATCCTGATGATATTATGCACAAAAAAGTTTTGAAGAAATGTACATTTGGAAAATATTCATAATGGATATTAAATATTTATGAAGCCAGAATTAAATTTAAAAACAATATAAAAATTCATTTTTATTTTTAATCGACAAAGAACAACTGTATACAGCCCTGATATTAATCTCGTTATTGTCGCGGACACAGACAATAGCGCCTCCACTTGTGCAGCTGACAATATAAAAAACCCACGGGGTATAAAAAAATAAACCCTCGGCGAAATGGCGAACAACAATAACTTTATTTTCGTGGATTATTGTAATGGATGCCGCATTAACAACAAGTGGGCAGTTTAATGCAATCGATAAACGCTTATTTATTGAATTTTTATAGAAGTTAGAGTGACAAACGAACACACAGTCCACTTGATGACAAATGTATGCTAGGCCCATAGACACATTAATCCTAGATTAAAAATATAAATGCAGCTATACATGTCACAGAGGACTAAGATGGAATGCTTCAAGCAGGATAACGCTGCTATTTCACTCAGTACTCAGTATTCTTTGCGAGCGTGGTCCTTCCCCGGTTAGGTCAAACTATTCGTACTGCTGCCAGAATATGTGAAGCTTGGCTCTACTAAATGGCTCATTGCCACTTCAGCTTAAACAACTTCCAACAAACGACAACTCTCATGCACGTGGTTCACCTCGCTGGCTGACGAACATAGTTCTAGAGTCTGATAGCCTGAAATTCCACCAAAAAATGCTTTCATAGACTAATGAGGGGTATAGCAATACCAATAGTGCAAGGGTATTGAATTTTTCCACCAACCAGTGTGGTGCGTACCTATAACTAAAATCAAAGTTAAAACTCTTCAATCAATTTACGCTTGTTCAAAGTTTTTATTAACGAGAATTTACACCAGTGCCCAAAATAAGATCTTCTCAGGGAAGTACAGACAAAAAAAACTCTGTGGTCTGTTTTTAACGCCATGTTACCGTGTGTATTCTAATATTGTCATATTTAAAGTGGTCGTAAACGCGGCTGCCGATCTTGAGGTCCCGGGTTCAAATCCAGGGTCGGGCCAAAAGTCAGTTAACGAAGTATTGAGTTGGACTGCCAAAAAATTCTCAATAACAGCCCGGAGTCAGGAAGTTAGCATTGTGACTGGGAAAACACGTAAAGCCGTTGGTCCCGCGCCTGATCTCTCTCCAGTCATATCGGATAGCCGTCCTATCGGGCTATGAGAGTGAGGGAATAGAGAGTGCACCTGTGCTTCGCATACATTCGGGCACTATACTAATTACTTTGCACTGAATCGGTGTCCTATGTATTTATCGGTTTTAACGGTGTCAATGTTCTTGATACCTGCAATACAAGCCTAGAGTTAGTGCAGAAACCACCGTGTTGTTTAATTATGTAGTCTTTTTGGTTAAATAAATATATTTCTATTCTATTCCTTGATTCCGATGATCCTAGCCTTCTTGTTATTTACAACTTACAATAAAAAAAAAAAAAAATATATATATATATATAAAAATATGTTTAATTGTTAATTTTTAGCAATATATGAATAACACGGGTGCAAAGTAAGTGTTATTTCACACATCATTGTATGTGTCTAACACTCATTATTGTGATCGATTTTATAGTAGACTTTTTTAACAAAATTCCCTAATATTTATATAAATTTGTCAGATTGTTGCACTATCATCGTCATCATACAGCCCTTCACAAGTCAACTGGTAAACGTAGGCCTCCCCCAATGAATGCCACAAAGCACGGTCCTGGTTCACCTGCATCCATCGACTTCCTGAATATCATACCATGTCATCACTCCATCTAGTGGGAGACGCCCTACACTTCGCTTACTGGTACGAGGTTGCCACTCGAGAACCTTTGTTCCCATTGGTTGTCGGCTCTTCGAGCTACAACAAGACTACGAGTACAACAAGCTAAACAAGATACCATATTCAAGATATTGGACCCTTTTCCCAAGAAGTTCAAATATTCAAGATATGGGGTCTCATTCCCAACAGCACCAACAGGCACGTTGAACGAGTGCAGCATTAATAGTTTGTATAAACATCTTTTGATTAATAGATCGCTAACATCACGGCCTACCTTTGCTTGGCAATGATTTTTCGAACAAAGGAATGAAATAGGCCACTCACCTTGACCCGTGCGACGCTCACTGAGACTGTTAGTTTTCTTTGTTCAATGTTGTTAGTCCTTCTTCGGCGGTATTGCGAAGTCTTTCAATTTATAACCATTATATTCATATCCCCCCTATGAAGCAATCTTAGGTGGGGGCTATTTTCAGCGGCTGACTTTGATAGGCTGTAACGATGCGGTACATGGAATAAAGGTTTTGCTCCTTTGTTTTATGTATGTTTCTTCATCAATCATGTCATATCTTCATCACAAGTCAATAAGCGTCCAGTGTTTGACATAGGCCTCTCCCGTTCAGTAGCGTAGCTACCGTAGGGCTAGCCGGGGCGGTGTCGCGGGCCCCCAAGCTCAAAGGACCCTTTATTTTTTACTAGCATCTAAAATTATAACGTTACACCCACACTAGCATTTTCTCTCGCATACATAACGTTCACAAGAACGAACATCCAGTCCCGGAACAATTATTATATGTAGGCCATACAAATACTCGTTCCGTGCGGGATTCGAACCCGCGGCCCTCAGCGCCGCAACTAAACCACTGCAGCATGGAGCCGTCATACAAAGCCAAAGAAGGAATATTTTAATGTAAATTATTGACAACTAAAATCCTGCTATTCATTGTGTCTTGAGATCAGATCCCAGCACGAGCCAATGTTCGAGAATTAGTTATTATATTGTAGTGTCAAACGAGCTGACAGTCCAACTAATGTCAAGGGCTACTGCAGCCCATAGACCATAGACACCTGCAGTCAAATCTAAACTTAGATGGTTACTGTTACGTTGTCCTGCCTAACCCGTTACCCCTGAGAGTGAGAGACTAAGATAGTATGATAGTAGCTTATAAGGAAAAAAAAATGAAAAAATCTTTATTCAGTATCTTTTACAACTAGTAACATTACTAATGGCCGGAATCTCCTTTTAAGTATGATACTTGTGTTAGGAGACCCCGCTCCTTCCTAAGATTACAAAAAGAAACATTGTATTACAGTAATTATTAACTACAGCAAGACAATATCAACAGTTAGGAGTAAACGGTGTCAAAAAGAAGCATTATAGTTAATTCAAATAAAAGTAAAATAATTATACTGGATATAAGTTATGTAGGTTAAAAAAAATAGAGGAGAAGTAAATGGATACATAAAAAGCATAAATACTTCGGTACAAAATAAATATATCAAGGTTAAAAATGGAATCTACAATAGAAGTGAAGAATAAGCTTTTTACCCGACTGCGCTAGAAGATGGGTAATGTTTTTCGAGAGTATATAATATGTATGTACTCGCATGTCTATTTATTTTGCTTTTGGTGATGTTAGAATCGTCTTAGAAATAGAATAGAAATAGAATTATATATACGTCTTAGAATAGAAATGACATATGATATAAAAATTTCCTCTTTTCAGTAAACCTTTTACGCAGTCGAGTTTTTTTAATTACAGTTTTAACCTTTGGATTTATTTCAAGTATTTGATTACGTCGAAGTTTGAATGGGAAAATAAGCGTTAAACACTGCAGCGCCACACTGCAGTATTATATAACTGAGCATGTTGTCTCGACCTGGGACGGACCATTTTAGGAGTAACAGCGGTCAAATAACCACATATTTCTGCGATGTTTCGTATAGTGAGTAAACCAGAACCGGAGAGCCTTTTTATTTGTTACCAGGCGTTCTATCTTAGTCCTCAGGGGTGAAATCGCATCTATAATTATTTAGATTCTTAATGGAGAATAGAAGTCGGCTTCTATGTACCACAGCACCCACTTACTATCATGTGGACAATGTGTTTAGCTCCTTTATAAAATCAATTTATAAAACAAACGCATAAATGGGGGATGAGTCGCTCGCGTCCGTAGGCTTCGACCACCTAACCCTAGGCCCACCCTACACGTGTCCCCCGGGTGGTGCTAAACGAGCGACAAAGCCGAACAAAGCCGAAAGGATAGACTCGGCTCCTCGCCGTATGGTAGCGGCGTAAAATCTACCACCCCTTAGTTCGCACCATGAGCCAACAAAATAAAGAAATGGCCCCGAGTTCCCGGCGCCCCTTTAATGGGGCGAATGAAAGGAAAAATAATACGTTGTGGTGGGATGATGAGGTACGGATGGAAGTTGAAGCAAAGAAGAGAGCATGGCTAGATTTACTGGCAACCAAAGCTGGTAATTCTGGCGGTATGAATGATGAGATTGAAAGAAAAAAGGCAGACTTTAGACTTATAAATAAGAGAGTAAAAGAAGTTGTTGAAAGGAAAAAGCAAGAAAGAACGGATAAGAATGATAGAAGGATATCTGATAACTTCCAGGCAAATATTAAAATGTTCTGGAAACTCGTAAGAACTGCTAGGGGAAATTCAAAACAGCCTAGAATGAATGCTATACGAGACGAGAATGGCTGTATGCTGAATGATGAAGTTTCGAATTTAAAGAGATGGAAGGAATACTTTGAAAGCGTGTTTATGAGTGAAGAGTCGTCTGAATTAAGTGAAATAGAAATTCCGAAAGAAGTGGAGAGAGGTAGGGAGATAAGTGTAGATGAAATAATGAAAGCAATGAAAAGCATGAAAGCAGGTAAGGCAGCCGGATATGATCGAGTATCACTCGAAATACTAAGGGCTGGAGAGGGAGTGGTGGCAGGCCTGCTGTACATCTTGTTTAATTTATGTTGGGAACTGAAGCGGGTACCGGAAGACTGGTGCAAAGCTGTTATAATCCCAATATATAAAGGAAAAGGGTCACAGCAGGACTGTAAAAACTACCGTGGTATCAGCTTGCTTAGCATTGTGGGTAAACTGTATGCTAAGGTGTTAATTGAAAGAGTTATGGAAGAAACCGATGGAAAAATTTGGGATGTCCAAGCTGGATTTAGAAAGGAAATGGGATGTACGGATCAAGTCTTTTCCATGCGCATGATTGCGGAGAAGTTTTTGGCCAAAAATTAGAAAGTTTTTTGTGCGTTCATGGACCTGGAAAAGGCTTATGACAGAGTGGACAGGAATTTGTTATGGCAAACACTGAACTCATTTGGTTTGAGCGCTGGTTTGATACAGGCATTAAGGTCTCTTTATAGGGACTCTAGTGTTTGTGTCAGGATCAACGGGGTCTATTCGGACTGGTTTGGCATCCAAAAAGGTGTCAGACAGGGCTGCGTAGCTCCCCGTGGCTGTTTAACCTATTTATGGACAGTTGTTTGCAAACTTTGAAAGTTGAAGAATGTAGGTTGAGAATGGGTGAGTTAACCGTCAAATGCCTTTTGTACGCCGATGATCAAGTCATATTTGCATCGTCGGCGGCCGAGTTGCAAATGATGGTTACTTTAATTAACTGGTCATTAAAAGAAAGGGGTATGAAAGTGAACGCAAGTAAGACGAAAGTGATGGTTTTTGAAAGAGAAGAAAGTAAAACGTTATGTGAAATAAGAATAGAAGGGGAGTTGATTGAGCAAGTGGATGAGTTTTATATATTTGGGATGTTTATTTAGCAGGGATGGTAGATATGATAAGGATATAGAACGACGAGTGAACGCAGGAAATAGAGTGAGTGGGGCTCTACACGCTATTATGAAGAGTCAGAATGTGTCAAAAAAGGCACGTTTGGCAATTCATAATGCTGTGTTAGTCCCTACTTTAATGTATGGTAGTGAAAGTTGGGTCTGGCAGAAGAAGCATGAGAGTAGAATAAATGCTGTAGAAATGCGGTCATTAAGGAGTATGCTAGGGGTGAATCTGAATGACAGGGTGAGAAATAGTGTGATAAGAGAAAAGTGTGGTTTGCAAGATGATGTTGTGACCAGGATTAAGAAAGGAATGCTTCCGTGGTTTGGTCATGTAGAAAGAATGAACGAACAAAGAGTGACAAAGCAAATTTATACTGCAGAAGTGAACGGCAGAGTCGGAAAGGGACGCCCTAGACGAAGATTTATCGACCAAATTGGCGGTATATTGAAAATGGGCCAGATTAGGAGTACCCTTAACCGACGAGCGTGTATGCGTAGATATATGGATGTAAAGGAGGCGAGAGAGGTGTGCCAGGATCGTGCCAAATGGAAGTCCGTAGTCTCTGCCTACCCCTCTGGGTGACAGGCGTGAGAGTTTATGTATTATGTAAACGCATAAATAACCTAATAGGGTGTGTTAATCATAGACATCAACATGTATCCACTAAAAGTTGATTTAATAACTGTCCTATACTTTCTTGCAATTTTTTTCTGCAATAAATATCTCGCGAGAAGCTCGCGAATCATATTATCGCAACTTATCACAGAGGTATTTACACACGAGAGCTATAGATGTCGCGAATTTATATAGAGAATTTATATTTGTATAGATCATCTTGGCCACATCCACTCTTCTTGATCTTTAATTTTTTGAATTCATTCTGCCATTGACTTCTTAAATTATTCAGTTTTTGGACACTTCATTTTCAGTTGTACAGAACTCTTGTGCGATGTTATTAAGTATAGAGTTTTTTTTTAATTCTATTTTTATAATCAACATGCCAGTTATCCCATAAACAAGATTTGCACTCATAAAACCCTATATTTATTTTTTATAGTATAAATGCGACAAACGAGCACACAGTCCACCTGATGGTAAATAGTTGCTGTGGCCCATAAGCATCTACATCCATCCTCAACTACGAGTCAAAATGCAGATGCGTTGACACCCGTGAGGACTAAGATAGAATGCCTCGTTTCCAGTAAAAGGGGTCTCCGGTTCTCTACAACTCACCATACGAAACACAGCAGCGTTACGCTGCTATTTTACGCTGGTATTCCATGAGAGCATGGTCCTTCCCCGGTCGAGCCGACCCATTCGTGCTACAACTATACTATTAATATAGCTGCAGCATGGCTCTACCACGTATAAAATAGTATCTTCCTGAGACCATTCACGTGTTTTTCGTTGACTCATTTTTATTTAACAAGAACAAAACCAACCAGCCGATTTTGCGAGATATACGAAGCTAAACCGATAAGGAAACGTTTGACAAACTCTCGCGAGTGCGCTTGATACGTTTACATCTGCAAACTACTGTCTGACAGACTGTCGGACACTTCTTGCAGTTTTCTTGCAGGTAGAAACGCGGCCTTAGATATACAAAATTACAAATGATTCTAACTAATAACAGTAAATCGAACGACATTAAAATGTCACACACTCATTTCAAACTAAATAAAAATAAGTAACCCATAATGAACGCAATCTTAGCATCTTAATACCCGCTGCAAACTGAAATGGACACTTAAACAACTTATACAGCAATATAATTTACACTAACTAAGTGCTGGCTTTAATGAAGCTATATCGAACGGTTTCGCACAGCTCAGGTCGAGAGGTGCCTTTATCTGACCGAAGTGAGGACAACGGCTTGGTCTAAGGGCTTAGTCTTTAATTACATACGGGAAAAGGGTACATAAATATATTTTTATGCATATTGTGATTGTGTTTTATTGTAATGTATTGCGTAACCTTTAAATTTTAATTTTATCAAAGTACATAGTTCAGAACTTTAGTTTCTTTGGAACTACCGTTTTGTTTTTTATCACTTTCTATTGTATTAGTGGCCGTTAAAAACTACCAAAATAGCTCACAGCTGCCGAGTTCTTATTTTCGATATCATTATCTGTGAAAGGAACTTAATGATATAAAACTGAAACTGAAATGAGCGCGAAAATCTGTTTCACTGTAATTCTTTACTTACACATAACACATAGAACTCACGCCTGTACCCAGAGGGGTAGGCAGAGACTATGGACTTCCATTTGGCACGATCCTGACACCACCTCTCTCGCCTCCTCCACATCTATATACCTACGCATACACGCTCGTCGGTTAAGGGTACTCTTAATTTGGCCCATTTTCAATATATCGCCAATTTGGTCGATAAATTTTCGCCTAAGGCGTCCCTTCCCGACTCTGCCGTTCACCTCTGCCACATAAATTTGCTTTGTCACTCTTTCTTCATTCATTCTTTCTACATGACCAAACCACCGAAGCATTCCTTTCTTAATCCTGGTCACAACATCATCTTGCAAACCACACTCTTCTCTTATCACACAATTTCTCACTCTGTCATTCAGATTCAGCCCTAACATACTCCTTAATGACCGCATTTATACAGCATTTATTCTACTCTCGTGCTTCTTCTGCCACACCCAACTTTCGCTACCATACATTAAAGTAGGGACTAACACAGCATTGTGAATTGCCATACGTGCCTTTTTGGACACATTCTGACTTTCCACAACAGAGTGTAGAGCCCCATTTACTTTATTTCCTGCGTTCACTCGTCGTTCTATATCCTTGTCATATCTACCATCTCTGCTAAATACACATCCCAAATACACAAACTCATCTACTTGCTCGACCAATTCCCCTTCTATTCTTATTTCACATATCGTTTTACTTTCTTCTCTTTCAAAAACTATAACTTTCGTCTTACTTTCATTCCCCTTTCTTTTAGTGAACTGTTCATTAATGTAACCATCATTTGCAACTCGGCCGCCGACGACGCGAGTATGATTTGACCATCGGCGTACAAAAGGCATTTGACGGTTAACTCACCCATTCTTCAACTTTCAAATTTTCCAAACAACTGTCCATAAATAGGTTGAACAGCCACGGGGAAACCACACAGCCCTGGCTGACCCCTTTATGAATGCCAAACCAGTCCGAGTAGGCCCCGTTGATCCTGACACAAGCACTGGAGTCCCTATACAGAGACTTCAATGCCTAGGATTAGGTGGTCGAAGCCTACGGACGCGAGCGACTCATCCCCCTTAATTCTTTACTTATTTAATATTTAAAGAAACCAGTTCACTCCGTAAAATTCCACTGTAAAGAATTAGGAAGGATTTGCCTTAAAGCGACATCGCAGTACTTTTTAACTTTTTTTAACCTGTGTAAATCTACTGAAATGTTTTTTTTTTTGGAAGAGGAGGCAAACGAGCATGCGGCTCACCTGATGGTAAGTGATCACCGTCGCTCATGAACATCTGCAACATCAGGGGAATTGCGGTGCATTGGCGGCCTTTTAGAAAGGAGTAGGCTGTTTTCTTGAAGGTCCCTAAGTTGTGTCGGTCCGGAAACACCGCTGGCGATAGTAAATTCCACAGTAAGGTCGTGCGAGGCAGAAAATTTCGCGTAAATCGCACAGTAGTGGACCGCCAGCCATCGAGATGGTGAGGATGGAATTTCGAGTTTTATCGCAGTGTGATGGTAGAATTCAGCAGCTGGAATTAATCCGGACAATTCCTCTAAGCTCTCCCCGTGGTATGGTGTAGTAGAAGATGCATCTCATCGCAAGGCCAGTGGATCAAGCCGATCGGAAAGAACTCGGTCGTCGACGATTCAGGCCGCTCTTCGTTGTATATATGTATATGTAATGTAATGTATGTACATTATATATGTAATTATT
The DNA here is from genome assembly GCA_029286625.1 of Parnassius orleans. NCBI lineage: Eukaryota > Metazoa > Arthropoda > Insecta > Lepidoptera > Papilionidae > Parnassius > Parnassius orleans. The sequence goes on along the minus strand of JAGSMP010000026.1, from coordinate 3,615,036 downwards.
GCGCAAAAACAAAATCATTTTATAAAAATTGAACATACGGACAAGGGTGTGTGAAGATACAAAAAAAAACATAAAAATTACACTAAATCGCTGTATAAACGTGGGAAACCGTGTCAAAGTGAAACATTTTTATTCGAAATCGGCTTTTTCAGAGCATTTTTTGAAAGTCAAAAGCTATGCCATCGCTTCATATAGTCCTTGTGTGACCGGGAGACCTTGTGAGAAGAAGCGGCAACAAACTCGTAAGGATTTTTCTTAGAAACAGAAACAGAAGCAGAAACTTTTTTATTCAATATAGATTATAAATAATACTTATTGAAAGTCACTCTTTTGTTTAATTACCACTGGTTCGAAAAAAAACCTCTGCCCTGGGAAGAACAAGCAAGAAACCCAGCGGGACTTTTTTTTTAAATAACAGCTTTCAATCATGTATGTTACACAATTAACCACACAAAACAAATTAGAAATAGCTTGGTAGCGAACACCTCATTCCCAGGGGTTATTATAATCCATAAATTCCTTAATATTATAATAACCTTTTATACAAACTATGTTTAATAAAGTTTTTGAATTTTGAGCAGGTCGAAATTTGTATATTTTCTGGGATTTTGTTGTAAAAGCGTATACATCGCCCCAAGAATGAATTACTGACTCGGTGGAGTCGAGTAACTGGTACTAATAGCTTGTGCTTGTTCCTAGTATTTACAGAATGAATATCACTTATTTTTGTATGACTACTTTTATTTTTGTGTACGTACATTACATTTTCATAAATGTATTGAGAGGCCAAAGTTAATATATTAATTTCCTTAAATTTTTTCGGAGCGACTCTTTAGGTTTTAAATCATAGATTGCTCTTATGGCCTTCTTCTGTAAAACAAATATAATTTCAGTGTCAGTCGCGTGTCGCCATAGCAAAATACCATACGACATTATGCTATGGAAATAGTTAAAGTAAATAAGTCTAGCTGTTTCCACACTGGTAAGATTTTTAATCTTTTTTACAGCATATGCTGCAGAACTAAGTCTGCTTGCTAACTTTGATATATGGGGGCTCCATTGAAGCTTCGCGTCTAGTGTTATTCCAAGAAAAATGGTGGTATCGACAAGACTCAGTTTCTCCCCATTTAAAATTACATTAGTATTTAATTGTCTGACATTTGGAGTCATGAACTTCATACATTTCGTTTTAGTGCTATTTAAATGCAAGTTATTAACATTAAACCAATTTACTAATTTAGATATAGCATTATTTACTTCGTCATATTTTAATAATTGTCGTTTTAATTTGAAAATTAATGAAGTGTCATCAGCAAATAATACTATATTATGGTTATCCCCTACGATGTAAGGTAAGTCATTAATATATACAAGAAACAGAAAGGGGCCGAGAATTGAGCCTTGAGGCACGCCCATTTGTACTATCGACCCGGAAGAGCTCATACTATAAATGACAACTTTTTGCGTTTTGTTACTTAAATATAAAACAATTAATTTAAGAGCATTACTTCTTACACCGTAGTGTTGTAGTTTCCTGATTAATGTTTCATGGTGAACACAATCGAAGGCTTTGGATAGGTCACAGAATATACCCAAAGCATCCTGTGAATTCTCCCATGCATTGAAAATATATTTAATCAGCTCAACACCAGCATCAGTTGTCGAGCGACCCCTTGTGAAACCGAATTGATTTTTATGAAGTAAATTATTAACATTAAAAAAAATTAACAATTGATCAAGAATAATTTTTTCAAAAATTTTACTTAGTGTTGGCAGTACAGAAATGGGTCTAAAATTGGCGGGGTCTAATGTACTACCAGATTTAAATAAAGATATTACTTTACTATGCTTCATCAAATCAGGAAACACACCATATTCGATACTAGTATTAAAAATAATAGCTAGTTGAGATTCTAGATTCTCGAGATCGATTATAGACGCAATAACTTTAACGGAAATCCCCCACAGATCCGCAGTTTTCTTAATATCAATAGTTTTAAAATATTTTACAATATCTTTTGATGATATTTTATGAAATGTAAAATTCTTTGTACACGCATTTACATTTTGTTTAAGTAATGATTCGGCGACGGCAGGAGAAGAATTCAGTGACTTAGTGGTTAAGATTACAAGTATTTTTCTCCCAACAGGTATAATTTTTAACTAATAAAATATGCACATATTATAACGATGTTTATTTCTTGAGTGAGTGCCTTGGTCTAATATTGTCTAGAGCACGTATAGATTTTTTCACATAGACATAACACTGTGGAAATAGCTGAAAAAACTAATCTTGCTGCATTCGCATCTGTTAGCAGCCTTATCTTTTTTACTACATATACAGCGGAACTGAGTCTTCTTTACAAGGCCTTAATATGAGGACCCTATTGTAGGTGGAAGTAAATTATTATACCAAGAAAGACTGTGGAATCTACTAATTTAAATATTTTATCGTTCAACTGAATATGAGTTGAAATTTACAATACTGGTAAAGAAAATCTAAGGCATTTCGTTTTTTTGACATTCAAAAGCAAGTTATTTGTTGTAAATCAGTGTAATACTTGAGATAGAACAACATTTACATCGTCAAATGAGTAAAAAGCATAATCAGCACTGCTTATATGAGATAACTTTTTAGTGTAGAAAGGAAGAACATTTATGTATATTAAAAATAGCAATGGTCCCAATATTGATCCTTGGGGCACGCCCATTATTAAGAGTGCTCCAGAAGACTTAATATCATTAATAACTACTTTTAGTTTTGCAATCGGTCGGATAGGTATGATTTTATAAGGTTAATCAATTTTTTTGAGGCACCATAATGCCTTAATTTGTTTAACAGTGTATCATGAATCATGACACACTGTTATATTCTATCATGACTCATGATATAATAAATCGAACGCCTTAGATAGGTCACAAAAAGCACCTATAACATCCTGTTTACTCTCCCAAGCATCAAATATGTTGGAGAAGTGGAATGCTTACGTCAGTAGTACTTTTAGGTTTAGAGAAACCGTACTAAAATGCAAATCCAAATGGACTTGTAGGCATAAAAGGGCCTCGTAATATATTTCGCCGTGAAGGTGGCGTAAGAATATCCACTACCACATAACCCTTCGGTGTCTTAAAAGGCGACAGAGGGAAACCGAAACAGGAGATGCAGCAGCATCTTCCCGATAGCAACTCAATAGTAATTAAAAAAACTGCGGTCGCGAATCCGCCTACCAAGCGTGACAACTATGGTAAATATCTCCTCTACAAGGCAATCCATGTAGGGGGCCTACATTCAGCTGTGGAGTTTTGGACTGTATTGGTAGTAATTGTGAATATGTTTCAATTTTATACTTTTTACTATTCATATGGTATTCAAAATAAAACAAACAGATTATAATCTATTTTCATTTAATAGACATGTAGGATTACATATACATATTTTATCTCATCATAAAACTATATTATATGTATTAATTTATCCAACTAAATGTGTCCTAAGTGATCAGTGAACAAACAACAAATATAGGTATTGTGAGACACATCAGGACGCGGCCTTAGTCCGGGGACCGATTAAAAAAAAACTTACCAACAGCAATTTATATAAAATGGCGCTCACGTCCCCGCTACTATGGCACATCTTGACCGCTCGCCAACATGTTTCATATTCTCTGTGTTAGCTACAATTAATTAACACAATGCAAACATACTGTTAATTTAATGCGAGCTATATTTTGCACGAAGTAACAACAAAAAACAAAATTAAAACCGGGACGCGCCAAGACAACATAATTATTCAAATAACTATGTACAGCGCAATATTAAAAATTAAAGTGTAAAAAGGAATAAAAACATTGAACTCGTTCTTCAAATGATGATTTATTTATCAGTATGGGATATCCGGTTCGAAGGACCATTAAAGCTTGTAAACTTTCTCAAGACAATGTAAAACATCACTGCGCCTAATCTAGCCTCTATGTCCTTTACAATAATATCGATTTTTTATTACCCTCGTCTCAAATTATATCTCGCATATAAGCATCAATCATAAACAACAATTATTATAACTCACCGGCATATATTATATAATATGTATATATCTGAATAACCACTGGCAAGACAATATTCAACTAATAAACAACGTAAAAAGGCTTAAAGCCGCTTTGTACAAATATTCATTCTTTGGCTATAACCACATGGAAAGCGTAAACTATATTTCATATAAACTTTTATAAATTGAGTACAAAATAACGTGCACAGTTAATTTGCTCATAAAGATAAACGTTGGAAACATGTCGAACGTTTTATTATCAAATTACTTTACAAATATCTGTAATTTCGATTGTAACACAGGACGTTCAAAGTTCCTAAATATTTGTCATACTTATTATAAATAATATGCTTAGCCCTAAACAAAAACAAAGTAACATAAGTATATATATATATATATATATATATATATATATATATAATACAATATTCAAATTTATTTTCATTTTAGACAATCGCTTATGCCAGATATTGCTTCAGAAGCATTAAAGATAATTGTTTTCGGTAAATAATTATATTATATCAATAATAATGGACGAATTTAATTACCAAAGCAATTGTAAACCAATCAATATATTTCTAAACTTGATATATGCAATATAATTATAATGCACAAAATAACTTTTATAGCATAATTATTGTTGCTGGCATTATGTAAAAGTACAGTCAAAAACATAAATTAATTTATATCGAACGTTTACAACAGGTATGCCAATTTTAAAGGGCTTAAATCTTGGACCAGTGACGTGCAAGTATAAATAACCATTATGGTACGACAGAAAAATAATTACGTTCGCGACTGTATATTGCACATGTAAGACGTTCCTTGAAAATCATGCATTTATAACATTTTTATTTATTATATTATTAACTTTTGCATTTTGCAAAAATAACATAATTTAATAAATCATTGTTCAACAACGATTTACATTGCAGATTTCAAAAATGTACGACCCGTTGCTTTAGAGCGGTAATCCGGTAATGATCTCGAAACGTAATCGTAAACATCTATTGACGGCCTGCGTCACGTATCTTCTTAAATAATAGAGTATAAAACTCCGTCAAGCGTAATTTATTATTATAAAATGTGATTTCACACGTACTGTAATTGGTGCGTTTCTTTTTGTGTTTGCTAAATGCGGGCCTACAACTAGTGATGTTAATAAAAATATGGTCGACTAAAATATTTTTGAAATTAAAGTTTTCAGAAACAAATTGCTAAATACATAAATGAATTACGCTATACGCTATGCTTTTCTATATGCACTATTATATTGCGTTACGTTATACGTGCGACTGAGTGTACTTCTAAACTTAACAGGAAGATCCTAATAATCATTTTCTTATACAACTATTACAAAGAAAATATTTTTATAAAAAAGAAAGGATCAATAGATTTTAACACGGAACCTTTTGCAATTACGACGGTTAATTAAAAAAAAGATATCTATGGAAGATATAGCTGAAAGTGGAATTTTAAACTTCATTATTAAGATATAGGAGAGATTTACTATTAAAGATTAAATTTATATAAGAATAACGATAATAACAAATATCGAATCAATACAATAATAGAGGCGTAAGCAGACGTAAGACGTAGTAAGAAGCGTCACATATTAAAATTATAAGGCTGTGTGATCAGATGACTAAAACGTAACGTTAAAGGACGAAATCGATTAAGCAACTTGCTAATTTGCTCATCGAGAAAGTAACGAATAATACTGAGCCCTGTAAAATTCGTTTACAAAGGAAATATATTTTCCAGGCGACCGCGTCCCTTAAATAGAGCAGAAGAAGAAATAAGCAGATTCAACACAGTTTTATTGCTTCAAAAACGTGCGTTTAATTTACGTTTGCGCCAACTGATCACATGCACCAACTAAAAAGGTTAAAATATTAAAAGGTTTCGCGGCATTTTGGCACTAATTATCAGACTGTAAATAAAACGTATATGTAAATATTAATTTAATAAAATTAATTTTACGGATTTTATCGCGTTTAATTTAATTTACTTACACTTTAATTCCCGGCGTTTCGAGTGACTTACAGCAACTTCGGGAATTAAAATAGGTATATAAGTTAAATTAAACGGGATAAAATGGTAAAATTAGTTTTATTTAATGTGTAATATTCGTGTAAATATCAAAAATAACTACATAAATAAACTGTATTAACATTAACTCGATTAAATTCAGAGATTCACAAATATTGTAACATAATAAACATAAACAATATATTATATAACATATTTTAACTTTTAATTGAAAACGAAACACGACTTCGTACAAAAAACATCGACCAATTCAAGATGGCTGCTGTCGTTTGATAACATTCCAATCTTGCAACTATTCAACGACATGTCACGTTAAAATCATTTATAATGATTCCTTATTATACTAACTTTTACAATGGAAGATATCAAACAATAGAAATTCAAAATTTTGTACATTCCAAACCAAAATTATAGGGGTGTCACTAGAAAAAAAAAAACAATGTCAAAAAAATAATATAAAACAACTATTAGAATAATGGCAACTCCCATATCCAAAGCCAAAATGGTTTATGAGCGGCATATTGTTAGAAAAGAGGGTGTATATATTTGTGTATAAAACAGATACGGGAATGATAGGATTGGCATAACCGTTATGGTCACCTGTCCCTAAATAAATACGAGATTTAAAAAAAACTATAAGAATAAAAACTATTACCAAAGACGTTTCTCAACCAAAATAAGGACAGAAATAGTCTGAAATGGACCATGGAAACAAACTTTATAATCAACCATTATGCATTATTTCATGTTATCAGACCTTCGGCATCACCTTGCAGGTGCATCCCTGCTATATTGTGACCTTGATATTCAAGTTTGCTTAAGTAAAATGTACTTTAATTCTTTGGAATATGTTTCAAATAAGATTAAACAACTCCAAAAACTGAATGTTCATTATTTCAAGCAGATCAAATCTAAAACGAATATGAATGAATTCTGTTTCAATGAAATTCTATAATTGTTTCATCAGAACGTAAAATATATCGTGAGCTTCTTATAGATAAACATCATAATAATAAAAAAATCGAGGCGAAGACGGTTAATTGTAAATTATGTAAGACAACAAAAGAACGACTCACAATAATACAAATATTGTGATTGTCTGATCAGAAAGGTTCGCAATTTATTCTCACAGAAGTACAGTTTCAACGGGCTGCCCGCAACACTGTTGTAGTACTTTCAAAACTGTGCCTACCTAAAATACGTCATCTAATCCTCATTAGGCCTAAAACAAGGAGTACTCCTCCCTCCCCCTCTCCCCCCAAAAATACGTTAAAAACGAGAAGAATTGTGACAACGCCCACGTTTAGAATTAAATTGTGCAATATCTACAGGCAGCGAAAGTGAACCATCAAATATTAACATACTGTGTTAATTCAATATTATTATAAGTAATTATAACGATTTATGAGAAGTGTTAAAATTAAAAATAACTTAAGAGATTTCGAGGGAACTAGCCTTAAATATGAAACGTGAAATACACATACACGCACAGACACATACGCACGTAACGTAACGATGCCTACTGTGAACACACATCGACGAGTTGATAATTTTTAATGCATTTACAATAGCGCGCTACGAGTCATGATAGTAGCCTACGAGACGATTTTGTTGCTGTTTTTTTTTACTACAAAATTTATTTTGTATAATTAATGTATATTATACTGAAATAATATCACTCGTAGGCAACTACATCCCCAGCAAAAACAAACATGTAATAAATATGTGATCTATTTCACATGCTTTAAAAAAAATATTGATACAAAATGGTAAGGTAAAATCGACTTTAAGCACATATGATGAGGTACAATATTGTATGTCCATTTTAAATGTCTCATAAACACAACTCAACGAACGCAAACGCTTCGCAACATGTCAATATACCTGAATAGTACAGAGATTTATAATTATAATTTATTTATTTATATATTATTTTTATACACGAACAACTACATAAAGCAATTTGTGCTTGATTCCAAAGCCACCTCACTCCTCTTCCCGCCTCTTCTCACCAGAAACCGAACTTTTAACACTTATACAATAACATAGACGCTTTGCTAAAATACATGGCTATAAAATTGATACTACAAAAAAAAGTTAAACTTAACCTTTGGTTATTAAATTAAATCTAGTAATAAACACTCACAATTCAGTACTATTAACAGTGGTATATGCCCAAATACTCAAACACTACTCGATTTTCAAACACCGTTAAGTCTTGTGGTGTAATAGTCACCGACTTAAAGTGACAGAGACAGCACGAGACTTAAAGGCGTCTTAAAATTGAGTAGCGGTTAAGTATTTCGGCAGTAATGATTAATTAAGTAATCCGAAAGCAAGAACAATACATTTGTGCGCGGTTTTTATGCAGTTGCATAAATTCAAAAAAAATATAAGTTTCGAAACAGTTGCGAAAAAACAGAATTTTAACCATATATAAATATAAAAAATAAAAATAAAAATAAAACAATTATTATATTCGATATATCCATTTTACAAAACATTTTGTGATGACATTAAAAAAAAAACTAAAATTAGTTCACAACATGATTTGTACTTAAAGTACTCGATAAAAGCAAAAAGTAACAAAAGAATAATATAAGATCTTTTAATGTGTAAATTAAGATCGTGATGTTAAAATTAAAAGTAATAATTACTTAAATAATCCGCCATCTTGCAATCACTCATTGACAGCTGTCAAAATTATATGTTGCTAGTGTTCAGAATTGTAAATACCTAAAAACGGCTAGTTTTATTTTTATTTCAAATATAAGATCTATTTAAATAAAGAAGAAATTCATAGTAACCAAACAAATAATACACATGAATATTTCTTCATTTTACATAACACTTGCACAAATCTTAATATCATGATTAAAATGTGACAGCTGTCAATATGACATAACATTATTTAAATAATAGATAAATAACTCTCAAATGGTTCATCAAATGAATAGAGCGGACTTATAACTGAGTATTAGATAAGAAACGCTTCGCAATAACACTATTCAACGCAAGACTAGAAGCGAGTTAAAACATACGTTATTAAACGATAAACTAGGAACCAACTACGTACCTAAACGTGACTCTACACCCATTTAAAATACTCGCATACATGTGTGATGTCCTTAACATAAATTGAAAGCACCGTCTGTTTCCGGTTAACGTATTTATGATCTCAACGAACACTACTTAAATAGGAATATGATCTACAACACCGTTATATGAAACCAAATGATACTTCGCTCGAAACACATTTACGACAAAATAGGATACTTGACACTCATTTTAATTGTATTACTTTTAAGGAACTGTCAAATGAAAACTTTTGCTATAGAAGTTATATGGGAACGCCGGTAAATGACGATAAATTTTATTTTGTCAAATTAATATTTGTAATATTGTTTATTTTAAAAAATTAGAAGAAAGGCAGAGCCTCTGAGATGCTACACGCGTACACTTTGACGGTCTCTTATCTCAATGACATTTGTTTGGTGCCGGGACAGCACCATACGCGACTAAACAGAGTAAATGACGAAATATGAGTCTCTGAGAAATGACTGTATTTTGTGCCATTTTGATGTAAAGACTTATCGTGTCGTAACTTATCGTGTCGTGGCGCCCACGCGCGAAGATTTCTACAAGAACTGTATCCGCGACTAATCATCTCAATTGAGACAAGAGGACTGGTTCTTTTCTCGCACAAAGGCTTAGTATAGCCAATCAGCGAGAAAACGCGGTCAGCGTTCTTGGCACTACACCGTAGAGAGTAACTTGTATACTTTTAGTTCTTAATTTTTATTGCAATAAATATTGTATTATAAACTTTAATTTAAAAAAAATTAGGTATAATTTCACTAAAACCAAAAAACAGTTTTAGACACTACTAAAAGCAGAAAGTTTAAAATTATATCATGCAGTAATTTATTAATAGGAGTGTCAAACCAAATTACCCAAATTAGCAGTGGAAATGATATGAAATTTAAAATTTCGTATCATCTCAATTACAACCAAGATGAACTCATAAAAATCACATTAGCTGTACTGGCATGTACAGCTAAGGTGATTTTGATGATGAAATAATAAATTAAGTTTGAAAAATCTTTAATGGCACCATTAACTCAATCTAAAGTCTACCAACTCTGCGAACAGATCGTTAAGATGTTTTTTTTTTGAAATTATATCATCATAACTGAACTATTTCTGAACACTATCATCAATATATTTCGAGTTAAAGAATGTAAGGCGTATAATATAAAAAAATTTACAAGTTTGAAAATTTTCACAGTTCAATTTCGCCTTAATTCCCTACAAACTTTCACAACTACGATATCGTAAATCCTATTCCTACATTGTTACCAAGCTACAAAACTAATTACAGTGAAGTAAAGTGAAACCATAAGGTAACCGTGGTGAATCCGCCCCCACTGATAAACATACACGCGATGGCAACACTGCACGCACACGAATTACACAATAATAACATTACTAACGAATGGGGTTTACTCATTCCACCAACCGTCGCCCCGCAACGAGCTGTGTTGCCAGCTTGTTGAATCGCCACGCCGAAATTGCCACATGAAAAAAAATTTAGCTTCACCAAAACTGGTCACACAGCGCGTTCAACAACTTTACATCCGAATTATGTATTATTTCATTTTTTCTTTTAATATTTACAACAATCAATAATTGATTTAACCTCTTTATTTTTTAAACTTTATAATTATATAATAAGGTAAACTCAAAAAAAAATATACTTATTATCAACAAGCTGGATCCCGTTTTTTAAGACCTTTAGATTTATTTTGCCGCGTGATTTAAATTAAGAACTTCTCAGCGCCGAACATACGTTAAATTTCTTGAATAAAATTGCACTCAAATTGTTTCAACGCAACATACGTCTCTCTCGATACAAGAATCATTTAGTCGCTTTGGAAGTCTATATTTTGTTCGCTTATGCGAAGTTAATTCTTAAGTTTAATTTGTATGAAATGCTCAATAAATAATATTGTAACAAAATTGTAATGAAATAAATAGTGCAAAACTTAAACCTTGACTTTTAAATACGATAGTCAGCATTATACCTTTATTGCACTGTAAATATACAATATGCGTCGAGGTTGCGCCATATTTGACTATGTCTATCATTTATTCCTCTGGTGTTTGATTAAATATAACATTATCTGGCTAGTGTTCGTCCTGGACAGAATCTCATAAGATACCAACTGTGTTGAGTATAACTCTCTTTATTTGCCAACACCTTTATAATCTGTAACAACGCATAACTGTGCCACTACATACGTGAACCAGCTCTTTTAACATCCTTCAACTGAGAAGTGAGTAGAAGAAGAAAGGGAATGTACACTTCTCTTTTCTCTTGCCCTTGTACAGAAAAGCTGAGGTTTCTCAATATAAGACATGCCAGCTTCATTGAAAGGCATGGCTTACAGACATAAGGTCACACAAACTATTCATTTATTCAATTAACCGCTTTATTACTAGAAAAGAAGGCACAGAATCCTACAGCAAAGCTTACCTACGTGGATTAATTATACAACGAGTAGAATATTATGTAAAATTAACTCTACAATATCATTAATAATAAATTTAGACACACTATTATTGCATCCAATTGCAAATAAGATATATTATTTTTAAATTCTGTTCAATTCTGTTCTCTTTAATATCCATTAAATTCATTAATTGTATGAATGCAACATATTTATGAGTTATAACGTTGTGTAGGTATTTAATTACATGATCCTCTGATTTTGTATTATGTGCCTTATGTCTAATTAAGCAAATGCCTTTTAAATGACGCTTGTTCTGGTGTTTAAAAAATTAAGTGACAGCTTTTATTGTCGTTGGTATGTGTCATATTTGACAGATGTCAAAAAAGACATTCACGGGTGTAGTGGAGAAAAAAGCGAATAATGTGAACGTAAATTATATTCCTACTGTGTTATGCGATGACGCGTACCAAGGAATTATTCTGTAGCGGTTCCAAAACGCGAAACGCAACTGCGTCTATTAGCCATCCACCAAAATAGCTACAGAATGAACCGGACGCACGGTTTACGAGCAAATGACGGTTGAAACGGTACGATGTTATTCTTTGTTAGATGATCGTGATATTCGGATGCCATGTCCGAAGCGAATAGCGATACTAGTGTGATTCGATCCTAACCTAAAATCTAAATACGCTAGAGAAAGATACATTCAAAAAACGTACAAAACAAAAAAATAATAATAAAATAGTAAATAATACTTCGATCGACGTTAATACTAAAATCGTCGCGAGGGTCCAAATAAAAATAACCGTTTAATAAACGGTAATTACTTCGTCATGACTAGACTGTGGTTGGCATTGCACTTAAAATATATTATGTGTGTAAAAAATCTCAGACAGCCGTCGAATCGACGACTAAACCGCAAAATAACAGCGTCGTAACAACATGGCACTGTGACCGACGACGCTCGCTCCTGTAGTCGGTGAGCGACGACCAACCAGTGAACAAAAACGTCCCCACACCGAAATAAGTACGAACAAAATGGCGGCGGGCATCGCCAGTCGAATTTAGACCGTGAACATCGACCCATAGAGTTGAAATACCGTCGACAAATCGGCCAGCGTCCGTTCAGGCGACCGGGGTTTTGTCGTGGGCGGGCTGCGGGTTGAAATCTTTGTTCACGAACGAGAATCCTCTGAACTCCTCCTGCGGGTAAACAAACTTACTTTTAACAATTATTTAATTTCGGAACAATTACTAATTAAATAGCCCGGTTAATGGAACCTGGGAGAAAATATCAAAAGGTATACACAGCGCATCACCAGGGGCGCATTAACTGCGACTTTTTATATTATACACTCTATGTGTTGACCACCTAAGTCGATTACCCATTTGTGAATTTAAGACTTATTTTATGATTTAAATATTATGTACTATATATTGTTAAATAATAGTTGTATTTCAGTTAGATAAAATGTAGGAAAATAATGTGGACCGTACCTGGTTGATAGCGCGTACAACGTCCGGCGGTACGGGCGTCAGCACAGGCTCCTCCTTTGTGAACTCCGCGTCAAAGTTAGACGCCTCGCGCTTACTCTTCTGTAAAAGAAAATGATTTCAATTAATTTGGTGTGAAAATGTGTCTACGATTTAGCAAGTCTGTTAAATAAAAAAGAAAATGTTTTGATTCCAGTAACTTCTACAGCAGTTGAGAATTCTTTGCCACAGCAAAAAAATTGTAAGAACAAATGAAAATTGATATTTATGGGTTTTCTTAAAATATTAAATCAATTATACCTAATCTGTACTAAAGAATAAAATAAAAATAGAGGGCGCTAGAGCGGCACGGAAGCAGCGCATCCGTGAAACTCTGCGGGTGCTAAAACGGGATGAGAGCGCACTCATCATAGTCCGTCAGATTGCGGGCGCTAGGGCCGGACGGAGGCTGTGCACTTACCAGTCCGTGAGACATCGGCCGCTAGAGCAGGACGAATACGGCGCCCTCACAACAGTGCATGAAACTGCGGGCGCTAGAGCGGGACGCAGACAGCGCACTCACCACAGTCCGTCAGACTGCGGGCGATAGAGCCGGACAGAGACTGCGCACTTACCAGTCCGTGAGACATCGGTCTCTCGAGCAGGACGTAAACAGTGAACTCACCTCAGTACGTGAGACTTAGGCCTGAATTCCTCCTACGCTGACGTCGGTCGCGCGTACTAATGTACATTGTGTTCTATATAGCCCCACACTGCGACGCTGACGACAGCGGCGCGGAGGATGCCACGCGCTGCCTACCGCGCGTGTCGGTCTCGCTCGTCAGCGTCGCGTACGTCGGTCGTGGAATAGTACGAGCGCCCTCACTCTATCACCGACGATCCACACGTGCACGTACAGTTGCAATGAATATCGATACATAACGTCTTATTTATCTAATGATTTGTGCAAAGATGCGAGAGCGAAATACTGGGTAGAAGTTTTAGAGGCTTTATTTCCGGATTACAATAATGAGGACGATGGTAAAAAAAGGAGATCGGTAAGTAAAACACAATGTTAATAATCATAATTATTAACATTGCATTTTACTTACCGATCTCCTTTCCGAAATCCACTTAGCAGACGACTGTACCGTATAGAGCTCGGTATCGCAGTATGGTATTTTATTTCTCGCTGACGTGCGCGACCGACCGTACGCAACCGACGTCAGCGTAGGAGGAGTTCAGGCCTTAGGCCTGAAGGGCGGCCGCAGCCTGCGCTGCGCCAGCGCGTCCCAGTTGGTGCGACGCTGCGGGCACTAGAGCTGGATGGAGACAGCGCCCTCACACAGTATGTGAGACTTGCGGACGCTAGAGCGGGACGGAGTGGGCGCACTCACCACTTTGGGGCGGAAGGGCGGGCGCAGCCTGCGCTGCGCCAGCGCATCCTGCGCTGCGCCAGCGCATCCCAGTTCATGCGACTCTATAGGCACTAGAGCGGGACAGAGACAGTGCACACTCTTCAGTCTGTGACACTGCGGACGCTAGAGCGGGACGGAGTGGGCGCACTCACCACTTTGGGGCGGAAGGGCGGGCGCAGGCGGCGCTGCGCCAGCGCGTCCCAGTCCATGCGACTCTATAGGCACTAGAGCGGGACAGAGACAGTGCACACTCTTCAGTCTGTGACACTGCGGACGCTAGAGCGGGACGGAGTGGGCGCACTCACCACTTTGGGGCGGAAGGGCGGGCGCAGGCGGCGCTGCGCCAGCGCGTCCCAGTCCATGCGACTCTATAGGCACTAGAGCGGGACGAGACAGTGCACATTCTTCAGTCTGTGACACTGAGGACGCTAGAGCGGGACAGGTGGGCGCACTCACCACTTTGGGGCGGAAGGGCGGGCGCAGGCGGCGCTGCCAGCGCGTCCCAGTTCATGCGACTCTAGGCACTAGAGCGGGACAGAGACAGTGCACTCTTCAGTCTGTGACACTGAGGACGCTAGAGCGGGACGGGTGGGCGCACTCACCACACGGGGCGGAAGGGCGGGCGCAGGCGGCGCTGCGCCAGCGCATCCCAGTTCATGCGACTCTATAGGCACTAGAGCGGGACAGAGACAGTGCACACTCTTCAGTCTGTGACACTGCGGACGCTAGAGCGGGACGGAGTGAGCGCACTCACCACTTTGGGGCGGAAGGGCGGGCGCAGCCGGCGCTGCGCCAGCGTCCCAGTTCATGCGACTCTATAGGCACTAGAGCGGGACAGAGACAGTGCACACTCTTCAGTCTGTGACACTGCGGACGCTAGAGCGGGACGGAGTGGGCGCACTCACCACTTTGGGGCGGAAGGGCGGGCGCAGGCGGCGCTGCGCCAGCGCGTCCCAGTCCATGTCGCGGAAGAACGCGTGCGCGCGGATGCCCGCCGCGCCGCCCGCCACGCCCAGCCGCCGCGCCGGACTCTTCGTCATGAACCCTGCCCACACCGACACGATATACGGACACGTCACGCGAAGTAAAATAAAATAAAGTTACACACTGGACTCTTAGGCCCGTATTAATAAACGTTACTCAACGTCGAACTCAAGTGCGTAATCATTTGATACGCACTCATTACGAAATCAGCTATCTCTAGATCGTTGCTAATTAATAAACACATAAAAACAGTATCTCAAAACGCTGTACTTAGGAATACTGTTCTGTGACTTGCACTCAAGTATACACACTTGAGAGTCGAGTTTCTTTTATTAATCAGTGTGGCACTCAGCTGATATCGTAAACCTAAACCCCATCTGAGATATGTTTATTAATAAGATCATAACCTCAAGATTGGACTCAAGTGCGTGTACTTGAGCTGAGTAACGTTTATTAATACCTTAGTCATGAAAACTGCCGACACGCCCATAATAGAATAGAAAGAAATAGAGAATAGAATTGAATAGAATCCATCCATTTCAGCCACTTGTTGAACACAGGCCTTTCTTATAGATTGTCTCATGGGGAGATATTGCCATAGTTGCCACGCTTGGTAAGCGTGTCTGTTATTATTTTGTTAGTTTTTTATTAGTGCAGTTTTTTTATTATTTTATGTTGTTACCAGGAAGATGCTGCCCATCTCCAGTTTCAGTTTCCTTAAGTCGCCTCTTACGACCCCTCGGGACGATATGGGGTAGTGGACATTCTTACACCGCTACTACACGGTTATATAATACGGGTATGGGTAATACAGGGCACGAAAGTCTAGCGGTGACCGTTATTGCGCATAAGTCGCGCTGATTGATTTATTGCGCATAAGTCGTGCTGATTGGATCCTGCGTATCGTTCGCTCCAGTCGCATTCGTGCAATTCAATTCGTGGGTTGGCCCTCCACATTTCGTTCAGCGCGTAACTTACATTTCGTTCAGTCGTGGCGACTTGTATTGCCACATTAGAAAAACAAATTTACATATAAGCTAAAAGTCAATCGGAGATGACTCAGCTTTTGCTTAGATGGGACTAAGATCCCATAAAGCGCTGATTTTCAGGCACTCCTTCCTTCCTGAGATGTTACATGGCTGTCGTGAGAATTGTGAGTTCCCCAATCACAATCTAATATTGAAATTTTACATAGGTTGTGTCATTTTATAATTCGTGCATTAGTCTGTCTATGTCTATGTCTCTACCTCTGGTTATGAATCATTTTTATTTTTATTAATTTTATAGTGATTACAAGAACACTTATTGAAAGTCATTTAAGCTTCACCACTGGTTCGCAAAGAAAACCTCTGCTCTTGGAAAAAGCAGCAAGAAACCCAGCGGGAATAAAAAAAAATAGCAATACAATATTTTACACAGTTACGACGACGATACATGAACACATCACGTAGAGTATAGTTAAAATGCCTTCGAAAAAGCATTTGGCCCCATGCTACGGACGGGGGATATATGTCTACTCGTTATGTCAAACGGGGATATACTTCTCCCCGTTGCCGTGCTTTGGCATAAGGACAAGATAATTTTATCTCTTGTCAGTGGATATAATCGGGAGATAATTTTTTTGTCCCCAACCCATGCTAGCCGTGCAGGTGTGGGATAAATGTAAAATATACAAATATACAAATCAAAAAATTCAAAGGAAACTCATTCTCTCTAATCTCTAATTACCTTTAAAAAAATCATCTACTTTATATTGAATACCCTTTTTTTTTAAAATACTTTTGTATATGTCATAAACTTAAACGCAATAGCAATACTGTAATATGACATCTTACAGAATTTATTTAACTTTTTATAAATTACATACGAGAGAAGGTAAATAAATTAGCCTATTTTCAGATCCATTTTTCAGGACAGACCTTTCACTTGTGAGAGTAAAGCTGTGGGTAGTCTCCTTCTCTAGTTAACCCGCAAACTTCACATGGTGTTGAAATTCTTTCTATCTCAAAGACATGCAAGTTTTCCCATGTAAATACATAGTAAATTAACAATAATTTTCAATGAAGAATTTTTAAGATTTTAACTATCATATAAATTAATAACGTGATATAAAAATTAGGAAGTCTGAAGCATTCTTTTTAATATTTGGCGGCTCCGTGGCGCAGTGGCTTAGCAATGAGTTAGAGCACTAAGGGCAGCGGGTTCGAATCCCGCACAGAACAAGTATTTGTATGGACTACAAATAATTGGTAAATTTTTGTCCTTGTGAAATTTATATGTGTAAACTGCCCCCAGGATACAGTAGGTAATCTTAGGGTGGAGGTAACGTTTTTTTTTTTTCAAATTAAAAAAATATATTCCATAAAGATCAGACTATCGAACTGTTATAAGCACAATCATACCCTTAAGTATAGACACAGCATCCTTGGACAGCCACACAGGGTAAAGTACGTCGTCGTGTAAAATGCTCTCGAAGAGATCGTCTTCGTTGTCCGCCTCGAAGGGCGGCTGGCCAGCCAGCATCTCGTACAGTAACACTCCCAAAGCCCACCAGTCCACTGACGGACCGTACTCCAACTCCTGAAGAATCTGTAATTCGTTTATTTTATTTAATATACTTCAACACTAAGTACACTGAGCATTACAAAATTACATTGGCAATAGCCTAGTGCCACTTAAATTTGATATATGACTACCATCATTAACACATTTTTTTTACGTGGTAGAGCCATGCTAATATTACTGGTATAGTTATAGCACGAATGGATCGGCTCGACTAGGGAGGGAACACGCTCTCACAGAATACCAGCGTAAACTGTGTTTCGTATGGTGAGTGTAGAGAACCGGAGACCCTTTTTACTGGAAACGAGGCATTCCATCGTAGTCCTCATGGGTGACAACGCATCTGCATTTTGATTCGCAAACGAGGATAGATGTAGATGTCTATGGGCCACAGCAAACACTTACCATCAGGTGGTTTGTGTGCTCGTTTGTCACCCTTATCCTATTTTAAAAAAAAAAAACAAAGAATATTTTTTATGTTTTGATACTTTTATTGGTCTTAATCACGGAGCAAATACAAAGAGGAGACGGCCTAAGCAACTGTGCACTGCGATTCTAACTAGGTCCTGACGTCATCACAGTGGGCGTGGCTTTAGTTAGTATACTGTCAGCGTTCGTCCTGTGCGCTTATGTGTCGTAAATCGCAAATCGGTGGATTTTCGTAGTATTAAGAAAAAAAGGATTAAGTTTTGTGTTTTATCGTGTAAAAACCACGGGTAGTAATCTTCATAGAGAAAATATTGGTCATAGGAAACGTCATAGTAAAATGATATATGACAGCTAACATCCCCCCTCGCCTCTCAACATCCTTCTAAGTTCTAAGCTCCAATGCAGGCCGTCGGCCGTCGCAGCCATATTGTTCGTTTTCATTTTGTTTTGTCACTGATTCATTCATTGTGTCACTGAGTGGTATTACTGATTTAGTCATGAATTTCCGTTTGGTTGCGTTGATTTAATTCCGCCCTATCTTTGCATTTACTTGTATCAACCGATTGTTTTTGCTATAGTGAAGGATCAACATCTACTATTGAAGTAAAAAATATTTTAAAAGAAATTGTTGCGGCTGTTGGTGAGATAGGACTTATTCCACTAACATCAGTCTCAGATCAAGGGGCTACTTTCAGATCTGCTCTTAAAAGAGAAGCAAGAGGAAACTAGAGCAGTTCAAATAATAGAAAATAAAAACCCAGGTACAATTAATCAAAACTTTACCGCCATGTTTACTTTTAATAGAATTGCCTTTGTTATTAATATGTTTTATATTTTTAGATGACCTGATACATATAAGTGTTTTTATATGCTTGTCATATTTGATCCACCACATTTAATTAAAGAAATGCGAAACAATTTTTTAACAAAAAATATACAATACCAAGAAAAGATTTCTACATGGACAGATAAGAGAGACTGTGAACATGCAGAAACACGGTTATTACACAAACTTAACGACGAACTTGTTATTACTGAAAAAAATTAAGATATAAAATAATTGTAATTTTATTTCAATTACATGTAATTTAATGTTTTTTATATTTACGCGAAGAATACACATTAAATGAAACTAATTTTTGCGGATTATATCGCGTTTAATTTTATGTTTAAACCGTGACAGAAGCCTTAAATTATACCTCTGCATTTTGTAAGTTATTATATTAATTATTCATTAAATGCTATACATAGCACCATAAAACTGTAGTGTTTTACATGGCTAGTGGTGAGAACCAGAGACCCTTACCCGGTAAAAGGCATTCTTTTATCTTCAAGGGTGACATTGCATTTGCATTTTGATACTTAATTCAGGATTAATGTAGGCGTCTGGGCCACAGCATTCACTTACTATCAAGTGAAATGTGTGCTTGCTTGTCATGTTTAATTCTACAAAAAACACAATCTTCTTCTGTAACTTAAAAATACTGTACAGAGTACTTAATGATATTTCATTTAATGATATTTCAAAAATATTTATTACAGCTCATTATTCGGATGGGCGGCCAGTGAGCAAAACACAAAAAAATACTGCAGAAATAGTATCTTTCATGGAGAACCTATTTGACAGTGTGAATGTAAGTGCGGTGATAAATAATAAAAGAAGTGGGAAAGATTTAAGAATTTTGGCATTATGGCAGCAAGCTTTGTTGAAACTACAAAATTTAAAATTTATTAATAAAAATGGTCATGAATGTACAGTGCCCAGTATAAAGAACTGAATGAGTACCATAAAAAGTCTTATGAAATTGTGGCAGTTTTTGTCCAAGAAAAACATAAAAATTATGAGATCCCGCCATATAAATTCCGATGCAATCATACAATTAAGAATTACATAAAATAAGATCATACAATTTTAGGGACCATAACCCGACTTGCCACTATTTCATAAATGCTTTTAAATCTTTATTAATTACAGGATTCATTAAGGTTTACCGCTCATCTTTTAATTGTGAAGATGATGTTAGTGCACAATTATTAAAAATAAAGAGCCCGTCTAAAGGACATGAAAGGGAAGTGAGTAACGAAAGTGGTGAAACTGGTGAATCTTATATTGATACTTATCCATTAATTCTAAATTTTGTAAACAAAATTATTGTAAAGTTAAAATTAGGACTGTATGATAAGTTATTAGTTTTAGTTTTTTTTTTTTTAATTATAGTTTTTTAATAATGTATATATTATTAATAAGTTAATTATTAAATTTGTAAACAAAATTATTGTAAAGTATAAATTAATAACTAAAAAAAAATATTAAATTTTCAACATGTTTCATTTGTATTTACCTCGTTTTATTTTCAATATAATAAAATTAATTTTGCAAGTGGCTATTATTTGAGACGTCCTTTGCCTGGTATAGCTGCTTCAAATTAAAAAAAAAAAAGAAATGTTATATATCATTTTGCTACAATCAATCAGGATGCAGAAGCTAAGTCGAGTAAGTTTAGTTCGTGAGATGTCCATCTGATTCGGGTAGAATCTACTAGTTAGTCTGTGGTAAAAACTACTCAGATAGACGCTCTGATGCTATGGATGGCATCACATTTCTTTTGTAAGTAATTTTATATCTAATTTATTAAAATAATTCTAGAAAAATCTCATTGCGTATGCTTTCAAATATAATTAAATATATTCGACACTAGATGGCGACACTTTGTGTCATGGGAACGAATAATTTAAAATTTAAAATGATATACAACCGACTTCAATGTAAATTATTAAGAATAACTCAAAAACTATTGGTCAGACCTTGATCATGTGAGGCATCAGCTTTCAAACAAAAAAAGAATTATCGAAATCGGTTCACCCAGTAAAAAGTTATGAGGTAACACACATAAAAAAACATACAGTCCAATTGAATACCTCCTCCTGTTGAAGTCGGTAGAAAATATAAAGGTAAGTAGAGCTCAGTATTGGTAAAATAATCATACGAAGGTGCTGAAATTTGTTTTGCATTCTGTCCTAAAGAATTTTTAATCGCCAAAATATTATTATTATAGTTTTTATAATCATTTTGTGAACAGGCCGCCATCTATCGTCAAGGTAGCTAAACTACATTGCAACATCGATATGGAACTATGCGAGTAGTTTTACTATTTATCGGTAGATGGAAAATAGTTAAGTGGGCGTGGCTTAACATCCCCTCACCACGCAAATTGTCACGCGTTGTTACATAGTGAAATCTAATTAGAACACCTCCTCTTTGTATTTGCTCCGTGGTCTTAATTTTTTTCATTTTAAGGTAAATTACATTATTAGTATTTAAATATAAATTAAAATGATAATTTTTATAGTAAAATACTATAAAAAGTCTGACATCATTACTCTTTATTCTAATACAATTTCTTTAGAAATGCTTTTAACAGTTTAACATACAAAATCATATAGTTGACACCATCACGAATAAATTTCATATAATTTTAATATGCCACTTTTGGTACTGTCCGTTTAGGATATGAATCTCGCACATAGACGGAAGGATTTTCCAATTTAGAAACTCTTAACAGGCGCAATAGCGACTGAAATACAAAACCTCTCATACCTCTGTCAGTGCTTTCCGTAGCTATTATGCTAGTTATACCAGAATTCTATAATGACATATATCAAAGCCAACGTATCTGGGCATTTCTCCAAGTCACCTCTTTTAACACTTACAGAATGAAATGAAATGAAATTAATTGTCTATTTCTTGACATAAAGAACAGCAACATTTTAAAATTTACTTTGTTTCTAAATAAAATTCTTCTGACCGTGAAAGAAACGATCGTCGAAACTCCGCCGGATCAGTCAAATTACAATAAATTGTTTATAAAATAACTAGCGATCCGCCCCGGTTTCGAACGGGTGATTTCTGGATCTAGACAACAGCGACACCTACCGGGTCCAATTGTGAATTTAAACCATCTAGGGACCTATTTAAACACACACAAAAATTTCAGCGTTCGAGCCGTTTTTAAGTTTTAGCGAGACCAACGGACAGCAATTGATTTTTATTAATAGTAAAATAATATAGACTTATTATAGTTCGGCCGTTCAGAGAATGCGTTCCTGACACGTCGCGATTGAACTGACGACGTAACTTTGTAATGGCGTTGCAGTTACGATAAAAATATTTTTGCTGGTTGTTTACCGTTTTAACAATTGATGAGCATTAAAACAACATTATTATATCAATAATCAATGAATGTTATAATTTTGTGCCAAACTGAGTGTCAAATAACTTGGTAAACAATATTTTTCTAAATCTATACTGCGCTATTACAAGGTTATGTCAGCGCTTTATATTTGTAGTGCTGTGCTAACAATAACAGGCAATAACAGTATCGTAATCTGTTCTTATACAGTTATACTTTATAAAATAATACGTTTTGTTTTCTTTTAAGAATTTGAAAATAATGGACTATAAGATAACTTTTATTAAATATAAAAATAAAACTACGACCAAACCGAACGCGCGAAAGAAAGTAGCATTTTTATATTTAGGTTGAAAATGGTAACCCCAAATGGCGTTATGGGCCGCCATTTTGTGACGCTAAAACAGTCGTCTGTTGTCGTTTCGTGCGCATAGACCACGCTCTTCAAGTGTTTTCGATCTGTTTTTATTTGATTACCCGGCTTTCGTTTAATGGACTGTTTCTGCTTTTCAAACTGACATCGGCGCTAAATTGGACTTCGATTGTGTTTTGTATTGCGTTCTTTTTACTTTTGGTGCATTTGGAGCCCGTGAGTTAATCATCAAGCTGCAAGATTACTTTGAGCGGGAGCGGCAAAATGGCGGACCCCTGTTACCTGTCGAACAAGTACAAGAACGCGTCTCTCAGGCGCTTGGAGTTAGCAAACGAACGATAACAAATATTAATAAAGAAAGTTCGGCTCTACTGGCACGGAAGATAATATTTTACGTACTCGAAGAAGAAACGTAGAACTAAACCCGTGACAGATATTGACACCTTGACGCCGATGCAATCAGAAATCATATATATGGTTACTATTCCAGAAATGAATATCTCAACAGGAAGAAGCTTTTGGCATCGTTAAGAGAAGCTGGACTGTTTAGCGGGGGTAAAACTGCTTTAACCAAAATCTTAAAAGATATTGGTTTTTCGTATAAAAAAACAGACAAAAGAAAAATTTTATTAGAACGATACGACATAATTTTAAAACAGATAAGTTTTTTGAGAGAAGCAAAAAATATTGATAACTGGGATAATGTCGTGTTCATTGCCGAGACATGGCTAAACGCCAATCACACGGTTTCCCGTTCTTGGACGGATGATACACAAGCGTCGACGTCGAAAGTACCAATGGGTAAGGGGGCCCGTCTGATAATATGCCACGCAGGTTCTGCAAAATACGGCTTTGTGGAGAACGCGTTACTGGCATTTCAATCAAAAACCACAAATGACTACCACGAGGAAATGAATGCCACTACATTTAAAGTGGTTCCAGAACGTGCTTTGCCCAGCCTACCAGAGCCTTCTGTAATATTCATGGATAATGCCTCCTATCACTCGGTTCAAATACAGAAACCACCTACCCAAGCTAATAAAAAAGAAGAAATGGTGGCTTGGTTACAAGCAAAAGGCATTGATGCAAATATGCAGATGCTAATACCAGAGCTAATTAAATTAGTTAAAGAAAATAAAGCGGCAAATGTGCGATACGAAATCGATGAACTGGCTCTGGAGTACGGTCATCGCGTTCTAAGAATTCCACCGTATCATTGCCAATATAACGCGATTGAGCTAATCTGGGCTCAAATATAAGGTTACGCCGCCCGCCACAATACAGCCATTCAGCACGAAAAAGATGATGACCCTATTAAAAGAAGCCTGCGGGGAAGTCACAAGAGATGACTGGGCAAAGGTTGTTGAGAAGACTAAAAACCTGATTGTGGAACATTTTGACCGAGATATCAGGATTGATTCTGTTATTGATAATAATATAATTATACATGTAGGCGAAGATGATGATGAAGACACCACCTCCTCAAGCGAATCGGAGTCTGATTAATATTCTGACGCACATTCAATTCAATGTACTTTATTGCATAGAAATACAGATTGTAACTTTGTAACAAAGAATAAATAAAACAATTTTATTATATTAATATTACCTTTTTTGGTTTCCACTTAAATTACTAAAATATAAATTTTAAATGATTCCGCCAATTTAAAACGAAAATAATCTTAAAAATAACGCGGCGGTTCATTTTGGAGGAACGGTAACGAACTCAGTGTTATGTTGTGCCCATCACTAGTCGTGACTAACTGATAGGTGTCAGGAACGCATTCTCTGAACGGCCGAACTATAGTAACCGAAATAAGCTATGCTTAAAAAAAACTAGACCTAAAAATTTTAAGAAAGATATGAGCCCTAGGACCACAAGTAGCATTAGTTCACAAGTATGGTGCATGCGACAGCCATGCGTCATTCAACACAGACTGACAGATTCAAAAAAATATGTTGATTGAATCTCTTACTCCATCACCACAAATATGTATTACTCAAAGTTCCTTACCTCAGGAGCAATGTAGTCCGGAGTTCCACAGAATGTAGTGGTTGTTGCACCATCTGCAAAGTGTTGTTATTTAACAATACGCCTTTAGCAATGGACATAAGGTTCTAATTTGAAAATTAATCATCCTCAGCTCTCATAATCTCATAGTCATAGGGCACCTCTGCTTCACAACACACCAGTAACTGGCAGCTGTAATGCAGCTCCCCTCAAAGTTCTTTTAACATCATAAGACTCATGATTTTTGACTAAAATAATTTAGAAATTAAAAATATTCCGTTTCGGAATTCCAATTCGAGATTCCGAACGCAGCAAGTTCATATAAAATCTATGACCCGTCACACACGTACGGTAGTTTTCCGTTCGAAATTTTGCGGGCAAAACGGGATTCCGAATGTGTGTGGCCGACCCTAATTTGATATTTTTCTCCGGTTCCTTGAGTTTGAAATTATCGAGAGTCGACTGTACTTGCATTTGACATTACATAAATGTTTTGTTTGGGACTTTACATATATATATACGGTAATCAATTTATAGTTAAAAATTAATTTAAGACTAATATTTGTCAATCATAACAATTTAGAATCGACAAACACTACTAACCGAGTATACCCTCCTTGCACATGCCGAAGTCGGCAAGCTTACAATGGCCCTCGCTGTCCAATAGAATGTTGTCCAACTTCAAGTCGCGGTAAATGACGCCGTGTGAGTGAAGAAACTGCAAGGCTAACGTCACCTCGGCCGCATAGAATCTGTAAACATTTTAACCGACTTCAAAAAAGGAGGAGGTTCTCAATTCAACTGTATTTTTTTATGTGTGTTACCTCAGAACTTTTTTCCAAGTGAATCGATTTTGATGATTCTTTTTTATTTGAAAGCTGGTGGGGAATCCCATGTGGTCCCATATAAATTTATATGCCTCCTATTAAAGTTGCAAGTTACTGTAAACCATAGTCTGGCAGGTGGTATGACAAATCTAGTATCAGATATCTCGTGGCTCTGACACAAATTTCTGTCACTAATGTATTTGTTTTGATTATGGCTTAAACAAAAAAGTTATACCAGTATCCAGTGGATGATAATTTTTTTAATTTTGAAGTGACAAAGACTTCCTTTGGGTTTCCTGCATGTCTTATCAGGTCATCAAGTAAAGTCCGCGCGTTCTATCTTGGCGAGCGGCTGCGTAGATATAGGTTTTAGGAACAAAATGGAAACAAGAAGCGTGAGTGCGTGCGGTAATTAAGTTTAGAGATGTGTAATGTGTATACGCATATTGCGAGGTTACAATTACGTAAATACTCGATTATAGTTATTATCGATTATGATTAAATTTAATTTTATATTTCTTATAGTTAATTGCGTTGCTACTTATTTTTATGTTGCTTCCTTGTGTGCTGATGTGGATTAAAGATTTTACTGAAAAAATTTAAGTTATGTTGTTTTGGGGTTACTGAAAAAAATTATTATCCCGTCAATGTCGTGTAATCAAACTTTTGATCGTAATTCTTTAAAAATACAATCTCTTCATTAAAATAATACGGATATGTTCATAATAAACATAACTTTCTATTTATTCTATAATCGATATGGACAAAACAAACTGTTTTCCTGAGCAATTTTAGAAGCGAATTTGAAGTGGCACATCTATATTGACGCCTCGCCAGGCCGCTATGATTACATGCGCGAATGTCTTAGAGAGCCAATTCCAGTCCAGCGAAGATAGAACGTGTGGACAATACATTTAGTGTGGGGCCGGTTTACACTCTACTTACTGGTAAAGGTGGTATATATATTTGTACGTCTGGGCTCGTCGAACTTGCGCGCGCGCTGTATCTGGAACATGAGGTCGCCGCCGTCCACGTACTCCATGACGAAGAAGAGGCGCTCGCGCGTCTGGAAGGCGCAGTGCAGCGCCGTGAGGAACGGGTGGCGCGCCGCCAGCGCCAGCACGCGCCGCTCCGTCAGCGTGCACTCCACGTCGTCGTCCTGGATGATCGCGTCCTTCTTCAGCACCTTCACCGCGTACACCTGCCACCACCGCCCCACCCTTGTACAACAGCTGCCTCACTACTGCGACTAAACAACTTTTGACGTAGCAATGCGTCCCTAAATCATGACTTCGACCATTCCCTTTTCAAGATGATATGGGCTTCGGTCTCTTTGACTAAAAAGCTTTATCTTAAAACTGTGATATTCCATTTTAAGCTTTACGAAGCTTGTGTACTTATAAGAAAACTTAGGCCCGTATTAATAAACGTTACACAATGACGAACTCAAGTGCGTAATCATTTGATACGCCCTCATTACGAAATCAGCATCTCAAGATCGTTGCTAATTAATAAACACATAAAAGCAGTATCTCAAAACGCTGTACTTAGGAATACTGTTCTGTGACTTGCACTCAAGTATACACACTTGAGAGTCGAGTTTCGTTTATTAATCAGTGTGGCACTCAGCTGATATCGTAAACCTAAACCGCATCTTGAGATATGTTTATTAATAAGATCATAACCTCAAGATTGTACTCAAGTGCGTGTACTTGAGCTGAGTAACGTTTATTAATACGGGCCTTACTTTATAAAGAAAGTGATTCGAGTGGTTAGTGTAGAGAACCGGAGACCTTTTTTACTTGAAACTAGGCATTCCATCTTAATCTCTCTGGGATAACAACGAATCTGCATTTTAATTCATAATCGAGGTTAGATGTAGTTGTCTATAGACCACAGCATACACTTACCATCAGGTGGACTGTGCGCTCGTTTGTAACCCTTATTTTATTCTAAAAAAAACTATTGACAGTTCCGTGGCGCAATGAATTGCGGGCTGCGAATTCGAATCCCGAACTAAACAAATTTTTGTATGACCTACAAATAATTACTCCGAGTCTGGATGTTTCTCCTTGTGAAATTTATGTATGATGACAAAGATAAATGTAGATAGACTAACGCAGCATCGATTTTTGTTTTATATAAAGTATAAAGCTTGTGTGTAAGACCTAAGTATTAATTGATACATTTATTTATTGTATGGCATTATATTAAATTATATATAAATAGAATGGTAGGCCTAGGTATAAAATTTTATCGATATATTTGTCACACTGTCTCCTATCTCTATTATTAGTTCCGTGGACGCTCACTTCTGCTATCAGCGCCAAAATGTCGAATATCAGATCACCTCATTATATCACGGTGTATGGCCAGTCCAGCGTACTTGTATAATAGAGGTCAGAGATTTTAACCCGACGTAAAACAGCAAACAATATTTATGTTACTCACTTCATCAGTGCCCTTCTTCTCAGCGAGCATGACTTTTCCGAACGAGCCCTTGCCAAGCACCTTTATGAAGTGGAAGTCCTCAAGCGACACCTTCCCATGCATCCCCTCCGCCTCACCCTCACCACCTAAGAACGCGATTTATCACCAAACACTCCTTACCACCAATATAACCAAATATTTATAATGAAATTTATGGAACTTCACCCTTGGAGCCAAAGATAATACAACCTTGGTATTTGTTATATTAGCAGTCTGTGGGTCAATTGCTTTTTGAATTTGTGGTTGTTTTTATGGTTATTTTTCGGATATATACTCTTTAGATTACTTCTATCTCTATTGTTGTACTTCTGTTTTTTGGAAAAATATATATTTAAAAGATTGTCCGTCATTGAAAAAAAAACTCTACGCTATCATAAATTTCCTATATTCAAAGGTTTAATTTTCAGCTCAATTCATTGTATAGAATATATTATAAAATGCATTGTAAATTTTATTAGTAATGGTAAATAATAGGACACTACTCATTTAATAAAGGAACTAAATTAAAATCATCATTTATCTTGTTGAATAATAGCTTTTTATACGCACATCATAACTTCATACTCCATACATAAAGATGTGAAAGAAAACAAAACATTCGTAGAATATGGGAGCCATTCTTCGGTTATCGGCTAATAACACTTAGACGAAGTTCCATATAATTCATATTAATAACCTCAGACCAACAAAGATAGATAGAACACTACATACAATTCAGGTGCTCATTTTCCTTCTTTTGTAATTAATCTATAAGTCTACTGCTGCACGCACACATATGCGCCTAAAACCACGTTGCAAATAATTTAGTTGCATGTGTGCGTAAAGTCATATTCTTACAATGAGGGCATCCACGACCTTTTTGCCACCAGGACGGCGCCACTTAGGAATAAGATGAAATATTTGACAGATTTCATGGTTAGGGACGTTCATTTGTTAGAAAAATGTAAGACTTAATGTTTCTTTTGAAATATTAACAATATTTAATATTAATTAGATTAGAAATGGATATAAACCAAACTATGGATAATTCTAAGTAGAAATATTAAAAAAAGAGTTCAAAAATGCGAAAAATCTTAAAGAGCAAACAAATGAGGCAATGTTTTGTGTATTTACATACTCTCGTAACCGACAGAATTTTATTTTAAACGCAACTTGTCATTTTAATAACATTGTGTAACAAATAACTTCACGTAAATCCCAACTAGCGACATCTGGTGAGCGGAAAATTATTAACCCTAATTAGTTGAGTATGGTTCCAGCGTCACTTGAAATATACGGAGTGTTCTTTTTTTGTTGGTCTAAGATAACAAGCAAGCCCCAACACCGAAGCCAACATACAAGGTGTGGAACCTTCATAACAAGTGAATATTTCCTCCAGATCGTCCCAATGCGAGCGCCAAGACGTATCGTTCTGTTGCGAAACACTGTTATCCCATAGGTTTACTGTGCTATCCGTGCCTGTACGCCACAAAGAAATAATAAATAAAAGGTATTCAAAATTGTTGACCGTCAACCGAGCTCTACAATATTTCAAGTTTTAATAATTTATAATCTATGTCTTTACCGGTGTAGTGGCGGTGTAAGAATATCCACTATCCCATACCCTCCCGTGGATATCGTAAGAGGCGACAGAGGGAAACAAACCTGGAGATGGGTGGCAGCATCTTCCTGATAGCAACTTAAAATAATTAAAAACAGCAGTTGCCAACCCGCTTGCACAGCGAGGCAACTATGGCTAATATCCTTCCTATAAGGCAATCTATAGGGGAGCCTATGTTCAGCAGTGGACTTTTTATGGGCTGTAACGGTAATCTATAATTTTGATTACTAAATCACAATAAGTTTTATTGTGAGAATTTAGCTCCTGTGTCGTAGCAGATTAGAATCCATCTTGTTTTTGTGAAAGAGCTTGTGGCTTCCGATAGATAATGATATAACCCATAATAACCATCTCAAATATCATCTCATCAAAAGCATTATTATCGATGACGGTCAACGTAAAACAAAAACAAGCAAAGACAAAGCAACACCCCGCCACCAGAAGCACATGTATCTGAAAAAGAAACCTTGGTAACTGCCAAAAATATCCTGTAGGTCCGCCCAATGCGAGCCCCACAACACGCTGCTGTGTTGAAAACCTATTATATGGCAACACAAAAGACAATTTGCTAACATGCATGTTGAAATACTTATTTGTTTAAAGTAAAATTTATAAATCACTTAAATGTGATTTTAGAGTGATTTAAATAGCAATTGAAGTAAAAAAAACGATGAAAATAAAATATTCCAACAAATTTTATTTTAGATTTTTTTATTTATCTGCAGCCTTTTTTGAGTGTGACGGTTCCATGGAGCAGTGGCATAGCGTTTAGTTTTTACGCTGAGAGCCGCGAGTTCGAATCCCGCACGGAACAGGTGATTATATGGTCTACTAAAAATTATTCTGGGTCTCGACGTTTGTCCTTGTGCATTTATGTATGTAAACTGCCTCCATGGTACTGGAGAAAATCCTAGTGTGGAGGAATAACATTTATAAAAAAAGAAATCTATCCATCATTAAATAAATTACATTTTCTGTGCAATACAAAAAGTCTGTTGTATTCATACTAATTTTTCTTGTTGCACGAACTGAAAGAAATCAAAGGAAGAAAGGACTAGGTATAACTCTAGCCTATAGAACAGATACTAGGGTTTTAATATTATTCTTCATTCCAGATATAATACCAGATGGTTTTGTAAGGAATTAAATAACATTTTTTTCATAAAAATCAATGTTGTTTTACGTAAATATTAGTAACTAAATTTGTGATCTCAATCATTATAGTTTCAAATTAAGCATAATATAAGAATTGTCATACCTTTATCATAATTTTTATCACTGGGATCTTTGCTGTCCGAATCCCCCGATGAAGTCAATTCAGGTGGGCCTTCCATTAAAGCTGTGTTCAGGTACTGTAAAGAAACAACAAGAAATCGTGTTCAGGTACTGTAAAGAAATCCTAAAAACGGTTACACACACATAGCACTATCGATATACCGTACACAAAAACGACTCTTAAAATAACTCTCAATCAAAGTGAAACGAAACGCAACATAGCTACAGAAACTTCTCATAACATGAAATCAAATCCTTTTCGTTCCGCGACGAAGGAACCTTCAACATACTAGATATTCGCCGCCACTCTGTTTAACTAACAACGCTAAAATGACTATATTGAAAATGAGAACACCCCAATAACGTTTAGGTTTTTTGTTGGCCGTTTAGCTGTGATTAAGTATTATTCTAATTTAAACTTTATTGAAACACAGGTAAAGTCTAATGTCAAGTGTTTATTATTAACTTAATTTTACTGATTTCTTAAAAATTTGTTGAATTAATTTGCTTGCAACTATAACTGCACAAACAGTAATCAAACTGTTTTATATCGATATTTAAAAATCTTACCATAAAAAAATAACGCGACTCACCAGTCAAACTCAGGGTGACAACCCTTGCATAGTCATCTATGTTTGAAATAGGTCGGACTAAAGTATCTACTATTAATAAGAACTTAGAGGCCTGTGCAGACAAAAACAAAAATCCGCAAAGCGTCGGAAAAAATTCTACCGGAATTTTACCACCAGCTCAACACACCCAGTGTATGAATATTTTTTTTGGCGGAAGTTTAGTGAAGCGCTCTCTACGGAAGTGAAAATTCTGAGATTATATTTTGTTGTAATGTACTTTAAGTTCAAGATAAAAGAGAAGTTTCCAAAGAAGATACTGGCAAGACTCATCCCCATATCTACTGTGTTAATACGCGTTGGCACGTTAATTGCACAATTCTGGGGGTTCCCGCTTTCTTTAGTGCGGTCTGGTTCGTCAATGTTCGCAGTTCTTTGGGGGTTTTTAGCGCGCGGTACTTTTGGTTCCCTACTGTTTCTCATCTGCGAAAGCCTGTAGTGAACACAAGAATTCTCATATTTACCTTAGATGCCCTAGGGCGCGGATTCTTGTCGGGCGAAATGCCCATCTCGTTGAGGATCTCCGCCATCATCTTAGTGTTGATGCCGCAGTTGTTCGCGACGTTCTTCTGGCATCGCTTGTGCACATTCATCGAGCAAACTGAAGAAAGATTTTATTAAAGGTTCTTTAAAGTGTGAAAACACAAATCAAAGCATTAGACGAAAATCGCACCATGTTTTTATAAAATATAAAGTAATTGGGCCTTCTTATATAATATGAAAAATATTCAAAAAGCTTTAATAGCGACAACTTTAGGTTTAGAATTTAGACGATGGTGGTAAGCGCTTTTACAGGCGATAGGTACTTTCCCGACGACAAGTGCAACTTTGGCTGTCTGTATAGAAAGCCACAGCTGCACCTGGCGCACCTTGCAGCTGCACCTTGCAGTGTTCATACTGCATCACATATTGGTTCTAACATTAGTATAGTAGCTAGTAATAAAATAGTTAATCAGCTATATCAGTCTTTCTCAAAGTGGCGATAACGCCCCCTTGTGGGCGTTGGAGACCTAGAGGGGGGCGTTAAGGGGCCCAGAAAAAAATGGGGGGCGTTGGCGTGGTTTAGGGGGGCGATGGTTGATTTGTAATTTCATTTAGATACTTTATGTTCTAAAATTTACTAAAATTAAAACCTAACTACTACTCAATATCGAATAATTAGTTTATATTTCTACCCTGTATGATGGTATATATAAACTAGAAATACTTTACATAGATTTCGTAGGATAGCCCGTATGCCGTACGCAATCAAGTTGTAACAAGTTTTTGTAAAATAACGCTATTGGTGCAATCCGGTAGCAATCGGCTGGTTCATCGATACTTGTCTTAACTTGCTCAGTACGATTGAGCGTCGAAAGAGATAAACGAGTTTGTGCGTGTTTGTCTTATTCCTGTCGGTGCGTGCTGTATTTAAATCCTATATGGTTTCGCGAGCAATCTTTGAACAAGTATTTAAGTTCAACACTTCATTTACATATTGTAAAAAAAAGCCATGTCGGAAGCAAAAAAGAAGAGAAGGCAATATAGTGCAGAATATATTAAATATGGATTCATAGAAAATTCGACAAATCCATCTTTGCTTTTGTGCCTTCTTTGTTCAAAAACATTTTCAAACGAAGCGATGAAGCCTTCAAAACTTCAAGATCATTTGAATAAAATGCATCCAGATAAGAAGGACAAAAATGTAGCCTATTTTCAAGACCTGGAAAAGAAGCATAATGCTCAGCCAAGTGTATCAAAACTTTTTTCGGTGGCTGCTAAGCAAGACGATGACGGACTTCGAGCTTCATACAATATCTCTTTGTTAATTGCTCAAACAAGTAAATCCACACACCATAGGAGAAACGTTAATTTTGCCGGCAATAAAAGAAGTTATAAATACTGTGCTCCATAAACCGGCAGCAGACATAATTCGAAAAATTCCTTTGAGCAATAGTTCTGTGCAAAGATGAATTGATGAAATGACTGAAAACATTGAAGTCATTGTGCAATCATCTGAAGACTAATCAATTTTCAATTTAGTTGGATGAGTCCACTTTACCAACTAATGAAGTATTGTTGCTGTCTTACGTGAGGTTTATTAAAGATGAAAAAATATGTCAAGAACTATTATTTGCTAGAAATTTAGAGACAGACACAGAAGCAGAAACCATATTTAAAACACTGGAAAAGTTTTGTGATGAAAAAGGAATTCCCTTGAAGAATATTATATCAGCTCCAGCTATGACGGGGTGTCAAAAAGGCTTCATAGCGTACTTAAAAAACATAATTCCAGATGTGCTTGCTGTACATTGCGTTATACATCGACAACATTTGGTTGCTAGAAATTTAAGTGAACGACTGTTTCAATCATTGCAACATGTCATCAGAGCAGTCAATAATATCCGAAACAACTCTTTGAATGACAGATTATTTAATCAGCTTTGTGTTACTAATGATGAAGATTTCAACCGATTGATCTTTCACACAGAAGTGCATTGGCTATCAAAAGGAAATTGTCTGACTCGATTTTACAATCTGTTTGACTCTGTCATAGAGTTCTTGAAAAACAAAGACACAGAATTGCGCGACAACCTCATCACATCAAAGAATGATATCGCATACCTGACAGACCTTTATAAATTGCTTAATGATATGAATCTCCAACTTCAAAGCGATGACTTGAACTTAATAAAAACAAAAAATGTCGTCGCTGCTTTCGTAGCCAAGCTGCTCTTATACAAGAAGAATATCGGCAGACGTGAGTTCCATAATTTTCCCAATTTAGCAGTATCCTCCAAGAACGACGACTTGCTTGTCTACGGCCAACATTTGGAAAATCTCCACAGTGATTTCATTGAAAGATTCCAGGACATTTTGAAATTTGAAATATGAGACTGGGTGTTAGATGCTTTTTCAAATGTCAACATAGCAGTATCACCCCAACTGGAAGAAGAACTTATAGAACTGACAACGAACGAGGAAATAAAAATCATATTCAAAAATGGCTACCAAGAATTTTGGCTACAAAAGTCAATCCCGCAGTTGTACCCTGGATTGTGGTCGATCGTTCAACGATTTTTGATAGCATTCCCATCGTCATATTTGTATGAGCGTGGATTTAGCGCTGTGACAACGCTGCTTACTAAAAAAAAAAGAAATTGTTTGCATGTTACCGAACGCGGTGACTTACAACTGTTTTCGAGTAAAATCGAACCTGATATCAACAAACTTGTTAAAAATCATCAAATTCATCCATCTCATTAGATTAGTTTTAAAACTAAAATTGATTACCTATCTATATTGTTTCTTTTAATTTGATTAAAATATGTTCTTAATATTATAAAGCTGCGTTTTAATTGCTCTCACTGGTAATAATGTTTAGTTTAGAATGTAAGTTTAAACACCAGAACAGACTAATATAGCACACCAAAACTAAATTAATTAAAGTAATGAAATTGTGGTTTTTAAGTTTTAGGAGTGTATAAAAAATCGGGGGCGCTGAAAAATAATTGATTTTCAAAAGGCGGTAAAAGAAATATGTTTGATAATCTCTGAGCTATATTATAGTCGTGGAGCAAATGAGTCAGCTTGACCAGGAAGGACCACGCTCTCACAGAATACCAGCGTGAAATGGCAACTTAATGCTGCTGTATTTCGTATGGTAAGTGTAGAGAACCGCAGACCCTTTTTACTGGAAACGAGGCATTTCATCTTAGTCCACAAGGGCGACAACGCATCTGCTTTTTAATTCTTAATTGAGAATAGGACATACATGTCTATGGGCCGTAGAACCCACTTACCAACAGGTGGATTGTATGCTCCTTTGTCTTATCTATAAAAAATAGCGTTTTCATTCAGTGTAAACAGAAAAGAAAAAATGGTTAATGCTAGTTTGATGAGCTCTTCTTATACAGAACAAAATGCCTTTTAAACTTAGGCCAGTAGGATATTGACAACATTTTAAAGCACTTTAAAGGTAAGCTCACCTTCGCATTGCAAACCCTGCTTGATGAGGCCGTAGAGCAGCGAGCCACAATGGTCGCAGAACGTGAACCGCTTGTATGAGTGAACGACGAAACGGTGCGGCACATTCACGTTGAAACGCTGCCCACTCGACACGGTCACGCCACTCTGTTGCTGAGAATGTCAATAAAAAGTAGTTATTTATATTGTAACAAGCCCTAGCTTAGGTTGTCGGATTCTTTGGAGTCCGTCTGTCAAGGTAGCAACCCTCTTACATATATTGCCGCCAAGTAACTCTACTCTACACTTCCTTATTCTGCTGTTCCACCCATCTATCCATCCACTACAGCAGGTACTATGCCATGTGATGGTGGTGTAAGTGAATTCATAATACCATGGGTGCCATAAAAGGCAACTATGAGAGCCAGAAAAATCTCATGGCTATCGATAGATGGTGTTAAGACCATCTCATTAACGCCAGTCGTATATACCCAGAATTGTAGACTGAAAAGCAGCGTCTAGGATGGTAATCACCGTGTCAAGAAGCGATTATGGCAAATTCTCCCACAATTGTAGATCTATGGTCAGACCTACAGGGTTATTTTCAGTTTCAATTTGAAAGTTCAGAATAAGTAATATAGGCAAATGGTGAAGAAAAATTAATTTAAAAAAATCTCAAACATTCTGTCCTTTTTATATTTTAATTTCAAAATGCGTGGTAATGCATTATTTTAACTGATTTTACTGCGCACGCACACATTCGTAAGGGTCGATCGGTAGGCAAAAACGTTGCCCATAAATCACATTCAATTTGGGATAATTTCAAATAAAAGTAAAAGCCTTATTTACTCGTATTTTGAAAAACTGCAATACCGGTATATCATTATTTATACATATTTCAACTTAAGTTTAAAATTTGGCTACTCTTTGAAAAATAACCCTGATGTTCAGCAGTAGATCTTTTGGTGTAAGAATATTAACTACCCTATAACGACCCGTGGATATGGTAAGAGGCGACAGAGGGGAACAAACCAGGAGATGGAAGCAGCATGTTTGTTATAAAAGCAAAAAAACTGCGATTGGCAATCCGCCTACCAAGCATAGCAACTATGGCAAAAAATATCCCCTATGAGGCAATCTATAGGGAGGCCTATGTTTAGCAGAGGACTTTTATAAGCTGTAATGGTAATGGCATTGATGAGGAGGTGTATTTATATTGAAATACATGAATTATCAGTTTCATTTTAATAATTTCTTTACACAAAATAACAACTGAAAGATTACTAGTCACCTATATGAGTTCTACTACTAGACGCAGGCTTCTCATTTCAAAGAGGGCTTAGAGCAGAAAAGAATCCACAATGCTGTCTCGGTTTACGTTTGCGTATTTCGTACAGTTTACGTTTTTAAATACCCACACATATACGTGTATTATTGAAGTTATTGTTAATTTTTCGTGTGTAAGTTTCCTTTCGAGGTAAATCTATACAAATAAATAAAATTGAAGTGTCTGTTTGTAATATCAAAATAACAGCTTTTTACTAAATACATATAAAAGTGTATACGGTACTTATAACAAAAACACAATTTATAAAAATTTTGTCCGTCTGTTTGTTCTGACTAATCTCCGAAATGGCTGGACGGATTTTGACGGGACTTTCACAGGCAGATTAGCTGGTGTTATATGGAGTAACTTAGGCTACTTTTCTTTTAGAAATGGAATTAGGGTTCCGCGCAAAAAAATTAAAACCCTAAATTGAACGCGGGCGAAGTCGCGGGGAACTAGTCAATTCATAAGTGTGATTAACGATGTTTTTTTTTCTTTGGTTATGGACTCGTATGCCAGTGTCATGAAATAAAAAATTGTCCTTTATAATAATTTATTCTAAAACTTCCCCACAATATGTTGATGCATCACATTGAGGAGTTTTTGTGCGATTTCGACGATAGCTTAAACCAGCGGACAAAATAACTTGAGATTTATATTGTCATCAGAGCAATTGTTCCGTCATTTGCACTAATATACACAAAATCGCAAACTTAACAATTTGATGTGGGACTCTAAGATGCAAACAATTAGGTCTTACCTCTTCCTTCATTCCTGGGCACTTGGTGACGACGGACGAGTGGCATCTCTTATGCACCACACATGTGCAAACTGCGGGGCCAAGACAATACTATGTATAATATGTGTACACGAAGAAAAATCTTGAAGCAAAATATTTATACAGGAATCATGTAAAAACTGTGTAAGAATTTTATATCGAAAAAAACTAAGCAAAAAAACTAACATAGATAAGCTCTCAAAGAAATTGTTATGTTTATCTATGTAGATATAGGTGACGGCTGCGCCCATCTTGCAATAATATGTATGTTCGAATAAAAAGCAGTGTTGCTGTACTAATCATCGTTCCACTTGTCTCTGTTCGCATATTTAACAGAAATATAATTTAATCTATGCATATTATAATTGATAATTACTTTAAAAATCTAAATGACGAAATAAATATAGATTCCAGTCAGGCGAAGCCGAGGCGAGTCGCTAGTATTGAATAAAATAACTAACACATAAATTATTATATCATCTTATAAAACTGGTATGAAATAATGTCAAAACTAAGTGTTATGTATATTTTAAATACACACATATGTAACCTTAATAAAAATACATTATCTTTTTACTTTAAATGGGAGGAAATAAGGTAAAAAGACATATAACAAGAGTATGTAAATTTGATCTCACCTTGACACTGGTAGCCCTGTTTGCCGAGTCCCCTGAAAAGAAAAATCTCCATGAATTTTCATATAAAAACCCCCATGTAAACTCCCATCGACTTCCAGCATGTCTTAGCAGGTCATCTCTCCATCTAGTGCAGGCTACCTTACACTTCCATTCATTGGTTGTCGATTCTTCAAGCTATAAGTATGATAA
The DNA here is from genome assembly GCA_029286625.1 of Parnassius orleans. Classification (NCBI taxonomy): domain Eukaryota; kingdom Metazoa; phylum Arthropoda; class Insecta; order Lepidoptera; family Papilionidae; genus Parnassius; species Parnassius orleans. The sequence continues at coordinate 3,576,288 of JAGSMP010000026.1, read as the reverse complement.
TATAATGGTGTCTAAACTCTATAACACATGTGTAAATTTGTCAAATCTTTTTAACTTGCTTAAAGCCTGTATTCAGTTCTCTAGAAGTGGACTTTAGACACTGATGACCATTTGTATCCATCAAAAAACAAGAGGGTCAGTAGAAAGAAACAACATCTGAGCTACAATGACTAATTCACTCATTTAAAAAACAACTAACCATATAAACTCGCGGCAGTGGCTGCAGAATGTGGGCTGACGGAGGAAAGTGGCCATAAACTTGTGTCCGTTCACTTGATGCACTCTTCGTCGCAGGGCGCCGCGTCGACGTGCGAAACCCGCACCCTCTTTGAACTCGCGCCCACGAGTCGCTCGCCCTTCTGTCGCTCCACCACCTTTAAGCGATGAAGATTTGTTAAGATGACATTTTCAAAGGGTAAGCAACATTACATAAGTTGATGACATATACTCTTAATCTACACTTCCCTGGCTACTGATAATGTTAAAATTGTCAATTAAGTAATATTATATTATACATTAGACATTTATAAATGAATTTGTTAACATGGCATTGATAAAAAGACTCCAGTTTCTTGCCAATTCTTCTCTGAGAAGATCTTTTGATCTGTTTCCTGCATCAGTGTAGGTTATGACATTCACAAGACTAAATTGTATAAAAAGATTTTACTTTAACACAACAACTTAGTAACTTTGAATTTGATGAATGCAAGAGGCTCAGAACCGTTTTGTGGTATTCCCCCAAGAACTATATATGTACTTATATTATAGCCTATGTTCAGCAGTGGACTTTTAATGGGCTGTAATGATGGTAATGATGATGTAGCAGAATAATTAAAAGTATACGATAATGGAATAGAATAAAATAATTTATTCAATATATGTTCTTTAAAACAGCAAGAAACTCAGTAAAACATTTTTTCCAAACATTAAACAATGAAAGACACAAGGTTGTACAATTTATTACACACTCATTTTAGAAACAATTTGAAAGCGATCTCCTCATTCCCAGGAGTTTTTATCAACCACGTATTCATTTATTTTACAATAACCCTTTTAAAGCTATACTAAAACTGCAGTACAAACATTCTCCTTATGAGGAGACCTACCAGCAGTGGACTTTGATAGATTGTAAATAAGGAAAAACCCTTTTTATACAGTCTCTGTTTACTGACTGACAACAATACATAATGCTCTTGATATCATATCACATTGAAAAAATCATAAGTAAATATAATATTAGTAGTAACACGTTTACAAATGTTAAATTTACTAACCTTGAGAATTCCATTTGAGATCTATCTTCAGATGCAGTTTTCCTTGAGGTTCTAGGTCCACCTGAAAATTGGTGTTAATATGAAAATAAATGTAAAGATACTAATTAAATATAAATCTATTAATATGACAATTTGATATGACAATTGTATAATGTTTTTATTGGCTATTACCAGTCCGTACTGGTTCACATAATGTTTTAAATTAAATGCGATATAATCCGTAAAAGTTAGTTTCATTTAATGACAATTGTATACAGTTCAGGAGGTTTTCAGTTATAATTTCAACATCAATGTGAGAATGACTAATTTTTACACAAAATGCATTTTTATAGGAGCTATATTTATTTTTATAGTAGCTTATGTATTTTCATTGTCTTGAAATTATTCATATTATGTAAATAAAGAATCATTTAAATTTTAATAATAATCAATCCATCAATCTCACATATAATATATACTACATAATACTATAATACTTTTACATTCTTTATAAATTTCATTTTCTAAGCTTTAGTAGTTATAGTTCAGTACAGAGATGCAAAAATTAGGATCATATTGCAATAAAAAATTATTACTAGAATGGCCCAGCTTTGGCACAAACAGGATTTCTTGTTCCATTCAACCAATACTTTTAAAAATGTATCCAATCAAATCTAAAACTTTAAAAAAATCAAAAATAAAACTTATCCATCAAATAAATTATAACCAGACAATATAAAAGTGAAACACTTGAACTATTCTCTTCATACAAAAACATATTAAAACATTTTTTTTTGTTTTTTGAAATATTTGAAAAATATGCTTATGTGGGGATGAAAAACTCTTGGGTCAAGAATTATTCATAGATAAATAGAACATGCAAATAAAACAAAACTTGGAACAATTATTTGTAGATTGTGGTATTACCACATACTTGTTCCAAGTTAAAGTTTTATAATTATATTCCTCCTATTAATTATTAATTATTAGTAGTTATGAGATATTATTAGTTCTTATAGTATGAAGTATGAGGAAAATTATGCAACAAATTTAAATTACACAGGAAAAATATAAAGATACATTATGTTGAAGTCCTGAAATAGAACTTGATTGATCTGTTCAAATAAAAGTAAACTCATTTTCGAGGTTGCAATAGAGTAGAATAGATAATGGACAGTACTAGTGTCATCACATGGAATCACAAAATTAAATGCAAAACCAACAAATGTTATTGTTAAATGAAATCATAATGACAGCAGATAAAATGCTATGTAAGAAAGATAAAAATAAAAAGAGGAAAACCTACAAAAATTCACAACATCCAACAACTGAGTCACAAAATTCAGTAAACAGGATGTGTAAATGGAACAAAATGAGTCAATAAAAAGAATGAAAAATTCTTGTTTTTTTTTATTATAGAATATGGGTGCCAAACACAGTCCACCTAATGGTAAGTAGATACTGACTCATAGACACCCATCCTCAATTAATAATCAAAATGTAGATTTGTTGTCAACCCATAGGACTAAAATAGAATCACTTGTTACCAGTAAAAAGAGCCTCCAGTTCTCTATTCACACCATTCGAAACAAAGCAGCATTAAGCTGCAATTTTGTGTTGATATTCTGTGAGACACTTTCAGCTCTCTTTCAGTTATTATACTGGTTCTCTGTACCCTTCAGACCAGTATTACAACAACAAGCACAGCAAGCACTACTATTTTGCGGCAGAATAAATAAGGGTATGAAATATGTACACTTTTACTTTTACTTCACATGTGTAACTATGACAATAGAGCATGAGCAACATGTTTTCTGTGTGAATTTATTTTCACAAAATTTGTTTATGAATAACAAACAACAAGCATTACAATAATTATGAAATCTTAGCTCTTAATACTATTGTGTATAAGATAAATCTTATGTTAAAATTATTATGAAAGAAGCAGAAATGTAACAGCTTGTCTTCAGTCAATTGTCACAATTACTAATGGAATCTTTAATCAGTTATATCCCGAAATATAAATTATATAGATTCCCAAATTAACCTTGTTTTAAAATTTATTAACAGGTTATTTTAAAATTTACAGTACACTCACCCAAAAATCTGTGGCTTCTTTATCTCGATGCATCAGATCTTCAAAAGGTATGGTACAATTAGCAACAAAATCATCTGGAGGTATGGCAGCATCATGAAACACTGTAATACCCAAACTGCAAAAAAAAATATTTAGCTTAAAAATCTAATTACAGTACTTCACTTATAATGTGTATACATGTATATATTCGCGACATACCTAGTTACATTGTGCACTTCATGTATGAAGGTCTCATTCCAAACGGGGTCAAAAGTTTTGGGTTTAGTGCTTGAACGATCCAGGTGGTGTTCGTCGGCGTCGATCGAGACGTACGGGTCTATCGGCTGATCATCTGTGAAGATATCTCGTATTTACAAATAATACCAACACCCATTTTGGTAAACATGCTACGCCTATTTCTTGCGCAAAAAACATGAAGTACATTTTATGGAATTAAAGTAAATGCATGCTAATTACTCATATTAGATGTTAGTGCTTTGGTTTATATTTATGTATGGACTAACCAGGCTTCCCGAAGGTCATGTTGTGCCGTTTCTGAAAGTCGGTCGGTCTGAGGCCCGTCGCCTCGCACACCTTTACACGCACCGTTCCGCTGAACATGGTGCTACCGACCAACGAGCCGTATCACCAAGACCACGCCGCCACACGATCACTTCCACACAATAAACCCACTTAAAATCATTGAAGGTGCTTCATAATTGAAATAGAAATAAAGACTTGACAGCAACGAAATCGGCCATGGATGGATGGGATATTTTGTCTATGGTTTTTAATGAATTCTCATTCCATTCGATTGCTGAAAAAAAATTGTTTTTGGTTTTTTAATTCCGTATTGCGTTCCGTGTAAAAAAAAAACAAAAAAAACTCAATTCTTAATACTGTTGTGTTATTTTATTTTTAATTGCATTTCATCGAATTATTTTATTTGGAATGTTTTTCTAACATTATATTATGCATTATGATTGTGATTAGAAGATATTTCTTAAATATTTTATATCTAGGCACAAGACACTATAAAAAAATAATCGGCACCCAAAACTGTTATTTCCATTAGCAAAATAAATGCTGTTTAGTTGGTAGTAAGTTCAATAGTATTAACTGGTTTAAAATTAATGAACCCAGACTACCATCATTAAAAGTTCAAGAATATTTAGAAATTTTAATAGACTAGCCCCGTGTGTCTCATAATCCTCACGTGAATACTGAATAACTAAATTTTTGCATACTTTACGACTTTCAGTTCCATCCTGGCTACAAAGCCAGTGCAACTTTTGAGCAAATATGCCAAGCATCTAGTGAAGATGTGTTAAGCCAAAGGACAGTTTCAACGGAAATCATAAGCTCGATGATAACGAACTTCGGTCCGGTCTATTAAATGACAACAGATTGTTTCAGCTTGTTAAAGAGAATTCATATAGGTCGTTTTATTCAATTTTCTCTACTTCATTTCACATATGCATCATTTATTTTAGGATTTGTATTATACTGCTCAAACTGGCTTACTTTTTTTAGTAAACGAAGACAAAACTGAAACATAATAATTTATTACTGTTCTATGCGTTTTATATGTAAAAGTTAATACATTTTTCAATAATCTTCGTTTAACCAAAAAAAAGTTTTTTTTATATAGAATAAGGGTGACAAACGAGCACACAGTCCACCTGATGGTAAGTATTTGCTGTGGCCCATAGACATCTACATCTATGTTCGTTTGCGAATTTAAATGCATATGCGTTGTCAGCCGTGAGGACTAAGATAGAATGCCTCTTTTCCAGTAAAAAGGGTCTCCGGTTCTCTACACTCACCATACGAAACACAGCAGTATTAAGCTGCTATTTTACGCTGGTATTCTGTGAGAGCGTGGTCCTTCCCCGGTCGAGCCGACCCATTCATGCTACAACTATACTATTAATATAGCTGCAGCATGGCTCTACCACGTAAAAAACGTGATCAAGTTTCACCGTTATTATTCAAATCCTAAAGTAAATGAAGTTATAAGTAATATAAAGTAGGTACGTAGGATTTACGAGCTTTTCGTATACAATTTTTACTAATTCTACGTATTGTAATTTTCTAGTCCGTCCTACGTCTTTTCCAAAATCCGAGTTGGCAACACTGCCAAAGCTTCAAATCAAACCACAGAGTACCTTTATATATACTGAATCAAACTCAAACGTCAATTTCATAAATTTCATGGAGTTTTGGCGGAAACTTGACCGGCGGCGGTTTGCTGCTCCTGTATTATTGTTTAAATAATGGTTTGAAGTGGATTTTGATATGTAAAAGTAGTGCGATTTTGTGTATTAAATTTCTGCGCATGTGAACTATTAGTGGAAACGGTGAAACAAGTGCTCTGATGGTGATGTGATTCTCAAGATAATGTGTCTGTCTGCTTAGGTGCCTTGAGATACCATCGCCAACTGTCAGCTGTCTGCTGGCTCAAGTTGCCGTCAAAATCTCCCAAGGGCTGCACAATGTGACGCATCAACATATTGTGAAGCAGTGTAGTATGAAGGATAACTATACATTGAACTTCAAGCTCAGAACCCAAAGCCGTAAAGCCAGTTATAAAAAAAAAATATTTTGTTTTTGTTTACCTGCTAGCCTGTCACTGATCACTCAACTCAATATAAAGAAGACTTGGCTTTAGCCTTTACGGTTTTTGAAAATATGAAGAATTAAAGAAAATAAGACTTGGCTTCGGCCTTTATGGATTTTGAAGAGACGGAAAGAAGAAAAATAAGACTTGGTTCCGGCTTTTACACCTTAAAATTCTATATATTCAAAATAAAAAGACAAGGCTGTATGGCTTAGTTCCTTTGCCTGCTCTCTCGAGCGAATAATAAAAACAACAACAACAACATAAATTTCATTTTCGTTTCATATCAACAAAAAAAATCATTAAAAAGTTGGAAGTTGCATTGTTTTGCACAACATAAAATTGGTTTTAAACCACAAAGTAACCAGCAACGTTATGGGTTTTTTAACAATTTTAAAGAAATTACGGCAAAAAGAAAAGGAAATGAGGATTCTTATGTTGTATCCTTTTATTTTTTATATTATTTATAATAGCTTAGAATTACCTTCTTATAATCTATATCAACATATCGACGGTGAAGTGCCAATATCTTCTAACTGCTGAAGTTAAATTTACATAAAGCGAAAAAAACGTTTAATTTTTTAACTGATTTGAAATTGATGAATATTTTTATTTATTATGAATAAGAATAATTAATTCTTTGTTTCTAATGACATTTCAATATATTTTACGATAGCGTTGTAGGTATTTGGTTAGTTAGGAGGTATTAACTTTACATTTATTTATTTTGTGTGATAAATTAATATACTTAGATGGTAATGGCTTTAACAAATACGTTAAATATTTTGAATCAGATTCTTTATTTTGTTCATAAACATACAATTGTTATGACGTCTAACAAAAACAATCTAATCCAAGTAGTTTGAATGTAAGGAATACAATGTAGGTAATTCAAAAGTATGTATGTATGCAATCAAATGACAATGAAATAAAAAGTTGTTAAAAGATCACTCATGAGGTAAAGTATCATAAAACAAGTGGCAATCTCTTGGTAATACTTCTTTTAACTGTTGAAGATGATTGAATTTAGAAGAAGCTATAGGAATTGGTGCGGCATGCAAAGGTGTATACTGTATTGCATTTAGTTTTCTCGGTCTTACTGGTAGCTCTGACCAATCATCATCAAAGTTAATTTTGAAGAAAACAGTGTCGTCTGGTCTATACAGGATGACTCGCAGATCAACAACAAGGCGTCTCAGCTTTTCGACCGGTCTTATGCTGCTGTATGTACCTCCGTCAATTTATTGATATAATCTTTAACAAAATCATAATTGATCATAATAGCTTCATACGGAACAGGGTTTATTTGTGCCTCCTTTGTCACAGTAATATAGTCACTGGGAAGATCTATCTCTCTATTTTTTAACTTTCTTTCAATCGCAGCATGTACTGAGTCACACTCCATTTGAGTATGACCAGGCTCTAAGTACTTCTGTGTAATAGATACTTCTTGTTCAATACTCATGTTCAACTATTCCTATTTTGATAGGTGCATCCATCTGAGTAAATAACTATGGGTAATAATATCTAAATATCTCTCGGTACATACAAAAGATGTGAAAGTACTAGCAGTTAGATCCGCGCACGTTTCATCAAACCAATAACAGGAGGCTTGATGGGTAACCAGGCCATAAATTGTAAAATGATGACAGGTAAGTTTTGTCTTAAAGTAAAGGCACTAGCAGTTAGATAAGGACATACAGTCGGCGTGTGCCTGCTGTACTACTATATGTCAGAGGTCACAGACAATGTTGGCTACATCTTGAAGCGACTTCCATTAAAAAATACTTCAAGCCGCTGAAGAAGATTAGTCAATTTTACCATCCGTCAAGTTTCATATCCTCGACAAAATGCAGAAGTGTACAAGCTGGATTGTGAATGTGGTCTCTCTTACATAGGACAAACAAAAGATCTATAAAAACCAGTAAAGAACATATAGCTGACGTGAAGCACCGACGCTCCGGAAGTCTGCAGTGTGTGAACATATTCAAGATCGTCCCGCCACTACATCAGATTTGATAGACCACAAATCCTCGTAAAGAACACCGATTCCTACCAAGGATGATCAGCGAGGCTATTGAGATTAAAAACATCCTAATTTCAATAGAGAAGATGGATGGGTGCTGCTATCTGCTTGGGATCCTATAATAAACAAAATTAAATCCAAACCCAAGCATACCACTGCAAGACTTCAAGATACTGTAAGCTCATTCTGCGGAGATCGGACTAAAATTAATATTCAAAAACTGAAGGTAGCCGGCTAACTATGCCATTGGGACGTCAAACACCTCAGTCTGACCATGGGTGCTGTAAAGCACCGAAACGTCGGGAATTAAAATTTATTTATTAAAAATTAAACGCGATAAAATTCGTAAAAATAGTTTTATTCAAGGTATCAATTGTTCAGGCATATCTGAAAAGATGATAAACAGTGATAATAAAAACTTTGGAACACGGAAAATCTAAATTCATCCCCAGAGTCAAACCTAGAATTATACTGTCACAGAAATTATAGTTCAGTTAAAAAATTTACATGAGTTAGAAGAAGATGTTTGAAGCTGTTGAAGCCACAAGTCCCTAAGTATGTTTAATATTTGTCCAGCTCGGACTCTTTGATAGCGCTTTGCCATTCGCAACATTATACTGAAATATTAGTAAAACAATACCTCCTAATTACATCAACAACAAAGTAAGAGAAATATATCCTATCTACAACAAAAAAAATGTTTAATAATTACAATTAAATGAATAAAAATTATCCTGTCGTAAAATATATTCATTTTCTTACCTTTTATCATCGATATATATGTACTACGTACTAGATTTGGCATTCCGAACATTCACTATGTTCAAATGAACTGTACTGCAATCCGTACACTTTTAATGTCATTTAGTGTGGCTTCAATATTCATAGTGTGTGGAGCTGCGCTAATAATACGAGATTTCAAATTAAAGTTTAAACCTGAACGTAATTAATAATTCAGTAGTCAAATAAGTAAAATTATTTGTTGTTCAAGTGAATAAATAGGTAATAATATTACAATAGAAAACATAAATTTCTTCATTTAAATATGCCACGCTATCTCCCGCGCATGCGCGAAAACAGAGTATTGCATGCACATTTTTTGTTTGGAATAGCTTCTCTAGTACGTAGTACATAGAACTCAATGCCTTTTATACTTTAGACCTCGTCAATACTATACTATACTATACTACTAACACCATTAACAAAATATTTTATTTAATAATTCCGGCACTCGTAGTTAAAACTATAGCTTGTCGTAATAGGAATTGCTGCCAGCTGACTTTTGAAACTGTGGGATCGTTCTTCCGCCCTTCCGCATTCGCCCATCGTGCGGTATGTACGCCGCCTCAGAAGAAGTCCTAATTTGTCACTCGGAAGCAAACAACGATCACGTATAGACGAGTCTTTTAGAAGTTAGGAGGTAATGCCATAAAATAGATACGATGATTTAGTTAGAAGGTATTACTAGATTGTGATAAAACTTGTTACAGTTAAAAAATCAGTTCAGAGGTTTTACTAAGACATGCGAACTCGAACTTTAAATTTAAATGTATAAAAAAGTGAATTTCCCGAAAAATGTCAGATAGGAGGTATTGGCACTTCACCGTCGATATCTTATGTAATTTTCAAAATTTTCTTAACAACCTAATCAGAGGCTTAGATAATGCAGGCAAGACAACAATTCTTAAGCGGTTCAATGGTGAACCAATTGACACTATATCTCCAACTCTGGGCTTTAATATAAAAACATTGGAGCATAGAGGATATAAACTGAACATATGGGATGTTGGTGGCCAAAAATCTTTAAGGTAAACTTTATATAATGTAATCTTTGTAAGGTTATCTCTAATTTTTATATTCTGTATGAATAATATGGTGAATTCCTTTGGTTTGCGTATAAAAATTATTCGTTGAAGATTCGAAAGAGGGAGAGATTTGGGCCCTGATAAATTTCTTCAAGAGTATTCAATCAAAAACGAGAAGTAGTTCATAGTTACTTATAATAGCTTATTCTGATATAATACTTAAGTGTCCATGAAATGTAGACCCAATTTATCCTCATTTACTGATAATTTGTTATAATACAAAAAAATGAGTGTATGCTTATGACCATGTGATAGAAGTGAAAACAAAAACTAAAATTATAATATTATTTTATTATAATATGTAAATGTAATAATAAAAACATAATTATTGGAATGAGCCCTGGGCGCATAGCTGGCTTAGTAAATATGCCATGCAGTTGTATTTTCATTTAAGACAGTTTCTGTTCTTAGGTAAATACGAAATATATTTACATACTTATCTGAAATAAACTTCAAATCGCATTGATAAAGTGCAAACTTAAATAATGACAGAAAGAACTAGTCTTCTCGCCCGCTTGCAGTCGACTAGAAGAGTTATGGAGAGTTGACCATAACTTAGTGCTCATCTAGTATAAGCTTAAGGCCACCCATCTAGTAGTATATACATTAGTCTTTGGTGCATACTCATGACTGGAAGGTCTCCTAAAGTACTGTCCTGAGCCACCTGCATCGATTGACAGCCTGCAACTGTTACTGATTGTATTTTTGTTAATTTTAGGGCATTAATTACATTTCATTCATGGGTATATTGCCGTAGTTGCCACGCTTGGCGAGCAGGTTGGCAACCACAGTTTTTTTATTGTTATTTGCTGTTATCAGAAAGATGCTGCTGCCCATCTTCTGCCTCAGTTTCCCTCTGTCGCCTCTTACAACAAGAAAAAAAGGTTCTCGAATGGCGGCCTCGTACCGGCGGACGAAGTGTAAGGCGTCCCCCCACTAAATGGAGTGATGACCTGGTAAGACATGCAGGAAGTCGATGGATGCAGGTGGCTCAGGACCGTGCTTTGTGGCATACCTTGGGGGAGGCCTATGTTCAGCAGTGGACTTGTGATGGGCTGTAATGATGATGATGAATTACATTTATGTAGATTTAGACAGGTTCAAAAAAGTTAAAAAGTACTACAAACATTGCACACTATAACTTGCATTACATTATAAAACCAATTTGAATACGAAAATAAAGGTCATGCTTAAAACTAGAGATGGGCCGAATATGGATTTCACCGAATACGAATATTCTGCCGAAATTTCGGTAAAACTTTTACTGAATTGAATATTCGGCCGAACATTATTCGGCAGGATCACCTCGGTACCTAACCAATTCATGTCGAAACTTGTTTACGTAAAGCGCGCGGGATTAGCACCGGACCCTGCCCTTCGCTCCCCGCCACACCTAACATGTTATTGCATTATCTAGTAACATGCATTCGCCATTTGGAAATAATTTAAAATTAAAAATTTGTACAACCAACTTCAAAATAAATTATTAAGGATAACTCAAAACTATTGGTCAGACCTTGATCAAATTTATATGGGACCACATGAGAAGCACCAGCTTTCAAATAAAAGTCAATTTAATACCTCCTCCATTTTGAAGTCGGTAGATAAATTATTTTTATAGAAAGTATTTTTCGCTAATCGTACATTTCACTTTACTTTGGTCGTCAGTTTCATTCCTGCCACTCATTTTATCATAAAATTATCAATTTTCACTAAGAATAACACAACGAAACACTTTTTCTCACAAAACAGTCGTCGCGTTTAAATTATTTCCAAATGGCGAATCTACGACCCCAGATCACTTCCAATTATGAATTCAATTGCTGAAATGATAGCAATAGATAACCAGGCAACTTTAGTCGAAGATAAAGGCTTTAATCGGCTCATACAGTTGGCAAAGCCCAAATACCAAATACTGAGCCGAAAATGTATATATAGGTGAAACAGTGATTCCACAACTGTATGAAAAATTTAAAACTTATATTCAAGGTGAGCTATCTAAGGCCAAATGTCTATCGGCTACATCTGACATGTGGACAAACATGTTTGTACATTTCAATACAGTGGACACTTTGCCACTTTAACGAATGTTCGGTGATTTAGCCGAATATTCGGCTGAATACGAATATTCGGTAAAGCTGCCGAATATGCCGAATACCGAATATAAAACGAATATTCAGCCCATCTTTACTTAAAACCCATTCAGGGCTGGTTTTCAATTGTCAGATAAAAGTTATCCACTGAATAAATTATAACCTGACTAAATATAAAATGAAAAAAATTTACTATTTTATTCATACAACTCATTTTTAATTTATTGTTTCCTATGAAGAACTTCTACCTGACGATTGAAAAATCGGCCCTTAGACATATAATATATCTGTGCATTGTTGTCAAAATCTTGTGGCGATTATTGGCCACCATTGTATTGAATATTTTTACATTTTTACTTTTTAAATATCATTTTTACGTGGTAGAGCCATGCTGCAGCTATATTAGTGGTATAGTTGTGGCACGAATGGGTCGGTTCGACCGGGGAAGGACCACGCTCTCACAAAATACCAGCGTAAAATAGCAGCTCAACGCTGCTGTGTTTCGTATGGTGAGTGTAGAGAACCGGAGACCCTTTTTACTGGAAACGAAGTATTCCATCTTAGTCCTCACGGGTGACGACGCATCTGTATTTCAATTCGTAATCGAGGACAAATGTAGATGTCTATGGGCCACAGCAACCACTTACCATCAGGTGGACTGTGTGCTCGTTTGTCACCCTTATCCTATAAAAAAATATTGACGTAATCACTTCTTATGTTTACGCACGCTAAACTTTGAATGATTCTAGTTTTACAGATTATCGCGATTTATTTACTTATTTTATATTAGCTGATACCCGCGACTTCATCCGCGTTGCTTGATATATCAAGAAAACACACATCACTGAACACGTAGTGCTTATAAAAATAGTTGTTTCTTAAAACTTTAATAACTTTATATTAAATGAAAATATTGCAGTAATTTTTTTTTAGATAAGGGCCAAGTGTCTAAGAAATAAAACTTAGAAAACCTAATTGAATCCTAATAAAATCTATCCAGTAGTTTTTCCGTGATGCGCGCACAACTGCAAACCTCTATCATTTTATTTATATAGATTGAGAGAATCTACGCAGAACCAGCATATAGTATCTTGAAGACTTGCAGTTGATACTTGGGTTGGGATTTAATTTTATTAATTATAGGATCCCAAGGAAATTAAATTAGGATGTTTTTTTGAAGGTTTCTTTTTAGTTTTTTGAGAGGATTTGTGGTTTATGAAATCTGATGTAATGGCGGGGGCGATCCTGTACGTGCTTAAAGACTGCAGACTTCCCGAAGTGTCGATTCACATCACCTATGATTTCTTTTACGCGGGTTTTTATTGATTTTTTTTAATTTGACATATGTAAGAGAGACCATATTCACAATCAAGCTTGTACACTCATGAATCTCGCAGAGGGATATTACACTTGACCGATGGTAAAAACTGACTTCCTCAGTGGCTTGAAGTATGTTTTAATGGAAGCTCGCTTTAAGATGTAGCCAATCTTCTCAGTGACACTTCTGACATATGGTACACCCTGGACTGTAGTCGGTTTCACTCGTTCACTGTGGCGTAGACGCGGGATCCGAAGCTTGTTATCTTGCAAAAGTTTCTTGACGTGTTGGAGCTCGATGGACAGGTGTTTACTGTTACAGTTCCCTCGTGCTCTCTGAAACAAAGGTTTTTACCACGGCAACTAACTGTAACGGATGAGGATCTAAATATATGATGGGTCTTTTTTATACACAGTGTGGCTCATGGTGTTATCAAGAATCCGAATTACTAATACATCTAGGAAAGCTAAAGCATTATTTGCCAATAACTCCATTGTGAACTGAATTTTAGAATTTATGAGAGTTAAGATGGTCTAAAAAGTTTATATTGTCTATGCACCGCTTGTATAATCTTGGATTTGCAGTTAAAATTACAGCCTATATACGTCCCACTCCTGGGCACAGGCCTCCTCTCATTTCTGATAGGGTTTTGGGCAAAGAAATGTCCGCCACGCTGTCCCAATGCTTAGAAAATAAAAATATTTCTCAGATATGCAGGTTTCCTCACGATGTTTTCCTTCACCGCCATACACGTGGTAAATCACTTAAAATTACAATTAACAATTTCATTGGTGTCGGTTGGGATCAAACCCGGGTTGCTCGCGTATTGGATTTACTGGAGAAGTAATGAGGGCTTTCTCCTCAAAGCCCTACATCGACGACAATGGAAGATACAAGTTCGCCTATCGCTACACCATCTATTTGCTTGCTACCTACAATAGGAAGGAGGAGGCCTTCCACAACACTGCCTCACACACTGCCTCACATCTGGCTACCTAGCCAGATGTGAGGCAGTGTCTAAATAATACTACATATTCTACGGGCATGTTGTTTCCTTTCAGCTCTCTAGTTTTATTCGAGTTGCAGTCTTCAATAGGAAAGCACGTGAACAGTGAATGCACATCAAAAATGACCATAGTTTCTTTGTCCGGAAGATGCAGGTCTTTAATCTCTCTGACAAAATGGTAAGAATCCTTTGTATGTGCGCTTGTGTGTCCCCTGAGCGGTGAGAGTATTTTCGCTAAGTGTTGTGCCAATCTGTAAGTTGGTGAATCGATTAGGCCCACTATTGGATGTAGTGGAGCATAAGGCTTGTGTAATTTTCGGTAACCTATACAACTTCGGTGATTTAGCACACGTAGGTATTATCGATTTTACGTCCAGATTTAATTTTTCGGAGTGTTTCTTTATTATCATTTCTAACCCTTTTTATAAGTATTTACATCCGACAATAGTTCTTTTATTTTAGAATTATAATCTGACGTATCTATGATTACCGTAGCATTTCCCTTATCTGCGCGGAGAACCGTGAGCTCTGGTTTATTGCGTAAGATGTTCGGCGGTATAAATTCTTCTTTAGGGAGATTTAGATTCGGCACTGAACTTCTACGTAACGTAGACGAAATGTGTTGACTTCATCTTCATCAGACATCTCCTTTACGGATATAGTTTTTAAACAGACAGTCCACGACACTACAGATAATTTCTTCGTACGGTTATCTTCGCGGTGTTGATGCGAAATTCGTTCCTTTATTATTTTAGAAATTCATTCCAGATAATACTTTAATTGTGGTTAATTAAATTAAATTCCCACCCGAGCATACAACTGCAAGACTTCAAGATACTATAAGCTCGTTCTGCGTAGATCGGACCAAAAGTTAATAATTTACTAGGACGTCGAACACTTGCCCCCCCCCCCTCCCCGTGACCGTAAAGTACTCGAAATATAAAATAAGTTAAAAAAACGTGATAAATTAGTAAAACTAGTTTGATTCAATCATCTATGACACTAATACTTCTATTTCAGATCATACTGGAAAAATTACTTTGAAAGTACAGATGGGGTGGCGTGGGTGGTAGACAGTGCAGATGCTAGGCGACTGGCGGACTGCGCACGTGAATTACATTCCTTGCTTAGGGAGGAGAGACTTGCGGGAGCAACACTGCTTGTACTCGCGAACAAATCTGATCTACCCGGTGCCCTAACACTGCAGGAGATTCGAGAAGTATGCATTATAACATTGTAGATCTACAATGTTGGTCTGGAACTCATAAAAAAAAATGTGCCAACTGTGTTACTTGCCTTTCATGTCCTAAAAGGCGATGAATGGTATCTTGGGTTTATGATTGTGTTGAAGACGGTCTAGCCACTAAGCATTTCTTTCACAATTTTTCATATAAACCCATATTTTTTGACTACTGCCTCAGGGATTACAGATGTGACTTTATGTCTATGTCAAAATGAAATCTTTCAGGCTTTTTATAGCTTATCATTAAGTGACGGTCCTATATTATGTAAGACCATAATTATTTGGCTAACTATGGGGAGAGTGCAGTATGCGAAGTATTTTCTCGTTTTTTTTTTTAAGAATTAAGAAAGTCTTCTTTATTTCTTAAACAAGCACGCTATCCACCTTACAGTGAGTGGATGACAGCCCATAAACACCTACATTTGTCCTTGATTAATAATCAGAATGCAGAGAGGATGTCACACTCAAAACGGGATGGACTAAAATGGAATGGCTGTATTACCAGTAAAAAAGGTCCATTTCTCGTTATGACACGAAAGACTTGTTTTACGCTGGTATTCTAAGTGCATTTAGTCCTTCCCCAGTTAAATCAATCTGTTTGTTCTGCCGTCATATAATTAAACTTACAAAAAAGTCGAATTTTACTTTTCAAATAATTAAAAAGATTAAGTATAATCATCAGTTGTTTGACATAGTACAGAATTATTCGGCCAATGTGCAGATCCCTTTGCAAAAATAGTTTGATCGATTTTTCATGGATCCAATCCCATTATCAGATCTTGACCAAATTTATATAGGACCACCGCTAAGGTAAGGACATGTACATACATAATACATAAACACTCACGCCTGTCACCCAGAGGGGTAGGCAGAGACTACGGACTTCCACTTGGCACGATCCTGGCACACCTCTCTCGCCTCCTTTACATCCATATATCTACGCATACACGCTCGTCGGTTAAGGGTACTCCTAATCTGGCCCATTTCCAATATATCGCCAATTTGGTCGATAAACCTTCGTCTAGGGCGTCCCTTTCCGACTCTGCCGTTCACTTCTGCAGCATAAATTTGCTTTGTCACTCTTTCTTCGTTCATTCTTTCTACATGACCAAACCACCGAAGCATTCCTTTCTTAATCCTGGTCACAACGTCATCTTGCAAACCACACTTTTCTCTTATCACATTATTTCTCACCCTGTCATTCAGATTCAGCCCTAGCATACTCCTTAATGACCGCATTTCTACAGCATTTATTCTACTCTCATGCTTCTTCTGCCAGACCCAACTTTCACTACCATACATTAAAGTAGGGACTAACACAGCATTGTGAATTGCCAAACGTGCCTTTTTTGACACATTCTGACTCTTCACAATAGCGTGTAGAGCCCCATTCACTCTATTTCCTGCGTTCACTCGTCGTTCTATATCCTTATCAAATCTACCATCCCTACTAAATAAACATCCCAAATATACAAACTCATCCACTTGCTCAATCAACTCCCCTTCTATTCTTATTTCACATAACGTTTTACTTTCTTCTCTTTCAAAACCATCACTTTCGTCTTACTTGCGTTCACTTTCATACCTCTTTCTTTTAATGATCGGTTCATTAAAGTAACCATCATTGCAACTCGGCCGCCGACGATGCAAATATGACGATCATCGGCGTACAAAGGCATTTGACGGTTAACTCACCCATTCTCAACCCACATTCTTCAACTTTCAAAGTTTGCAAACAACTGTCCATAAATAGGTTAAACAGCCAGGGGAAGCTACAGCCCTGTCTGACACCTTTTGGATGCCAAACCAGTCCGAGTAGACCCCGTTGATCCTGACACAAGCACTAGAGTCCTATAAAGAGACTTCAATGCCTGTATCAAACCAGCGCTCAAACCAAATGAGTTAAGTGTTTGCCATAACACATTCCTGTCCACTCTGTCATAAGCCTTTTCCAAGTCCATGAAAGCACAAAAACTTTCTGGTTTTGGCCAAAACTTCTCCGCAATCATGCGCATGGAAAATACTTGATCCGTACCCCATTCCTTTCTAAATCCAGCTTGCACATCCCAAATTTTTCCATCAGTTTCTTCCATAACTCTTTCAATTAACACCTTAGCATACAGTTTACCCACAATGCTAAGCAAGCTGATACCACGGTAGTTTTACAGTCCTGCTGTGACCCTTTTCCTTTATATATTGGGACTATAACGGCTTTGCACCAGTCTTCCGGTACCCTTCAGTTCCCAACATAAATTAAACAAGGTGTACAGCAGGCCTGCCACTCCCTCTCCAGCCCTTAGCATTTCAGTGATACTCTATCATATCCGGCTGCCTTACCTGCTTTCATGCTTTTCATTGCTTTCATTATTTCATCTACACTTATCTCCTACCTCTCTCCACTTCTTTCGAATTTCTTTTCACTTAATTCAGACGACCCTTCACTCATAAACACGCTTTCAAAGTATTCCTTCCATCTCTTTAAATTCGAAACTTCATCATTCAGCATACAGCCATTCTCGTCTCGTATAGCATTCATTCTAGGCTGTTTTGAATTTCCTAGCAGTTCTTACGAGTTTCCAGAACATTTTAATATTTGCCTGGAAGTTATCAGATATCCTTCTATCATTCTTATCCGTTCTTTCTTGCTTTTTCCTTTCAACAACTTCTTTTACTCTCTTATTTATAAGTCTAAAGTCTGCCTTTTTTTTTCAATCTCATCATTCATACCGCCAGAATTACCAGCTTTGGTTGCCAGTAAATCTAGCCATGCTCTCTTCTTTGCTTCAACTTCCATCCGAATCTCATCATCGCACCACAACGTATTATTTTTCCTTTCATTCGTTCTCTTACTTACACCACATACTTCGGTGGCTGCATCCACCAAAACTTTCTTAACATTATTCCATACAGTCTTCAGGTCTAAATCATTCATACATATTTCATTCAAACCATTTATATTCTCCCTCAGTCTACATTTATACTAATAATTATAATTTTTGTAAGGACATGTCTCTTACAAAAACGAGTAATTGAAATCTAACAACATGATAAAGAATTATCGCTGGAAATTAAGCATATTAAGAACCTACTGCCCTATTTTTAAGTCGGTTGAAAATGCTTTAGCGTACCTCTACTATTATCATCATTACAGCCTATCAAAGTCCACTGCTGAACATAAGCTTTCTCCAAAGATTGCCTCGGGGGAATATTTGCCACGTACAATTTTAACTCGTTGTAAGGAAGATGCCGCTGCCAATCTCCTGTTTCAGTTTCCCTGTGTTGCCTATTGCGCCACCATATGGGATAGTGGATTCTCTTACGCCGCCACTTGATACTCCAAAATATACTTGGTTTTTATAACGATATTTAAAACTTATGACATATTTGTCGTTTTGCAGGCCCTAGATCTTGACGGCATCAAGACTCATCACTGGCGCATAATCCGCTGTTCTGCAGTCACAGGCGAGAATCTTCTGGAAGGAATGGACTGGATGCTTGATGATATTGCGTCAAGGATATTTACGTTAGACTAAACGCAGTATTTAATATATATATATATAAATGTTTACTTATATTTATTATAACAATATTTATATTCATTAATTATAATTTAGACTACACATCAAGAATTAAATTTTACTGACAAGTCTAAAATTAAATACATAGTAATTTTTACTAAAAATATTGTACGGCTTTGTGTCAAAATTATATTTAACAAGGTATAGGCAATTAATAGATTTTTTGAAAATTTTAATACAAGAAATTTCATTTGTGGACAATTTCGTGAACGTATCGAGAGCCCTATTTGCCGTGTAGCCGTTCAATCGTCCCGTAGGTGTTGTAAGAGGCGACAGAAGGAAACTTAAACAGTGATGTGACTAAACCCACAGGATATCGAATCACTGACAATTTTTTGAAGTTAGTTTATTAACTAATAGTCCTGTCCTTTAACTGACGGGCAGTTGTTACTTTATTAACCGAGTTATAAAAAAACGAGAAAGTTATATATTCGGCGCCTATGTATAATATACATATTATGTGATTGGAGTGTGTAGTGGCGGCGGTGTAAGATTGTATGCACTACGTCATATTATTGTCCCATGAATGTCGTAAGGGGCGACAGAGGGAAACAAAGTAAGAGTTGAGCAGTAGCGTCTCCATAATAATAGATAAGGAAAAACTGCGGTAGCACCAGAAGGAACGTTATTTGAACGTGGTAACGTTTTTAAACTATCTGGCTATCAAATTGCCATCAATACCAAAATCCCTATTAATGTCGCATAACGTAGATTTAATGAATTACATCCGAGAGAAAGTTTATATATCATTTTTAAGACATTGTACATACCAAAATCTGACATACACAAAAATACCCAGAACATAACAAAAGTGTCGCAAATCTGCTGATGCAGTATTACAAGTGCTGGAATATAAATAAAATGTCTTTAACTAAATAATTAAATAATAATACAAATATTAGTAATTAAAATTATTAAAAGTCCATCATTAGAAAACTATACTGGCTATTTGTAACACTAGTTAAAACTATAGTTACTAAGCACTAGTTAGTTAAGTTATATCACAGAATAAATTGGTTATATTAAATTATGACGAGTGAAGTTAGTCACATTTAATTATCTTTGATAGCCTAAAAATAGCGTGGCAGATATATGCTGCAGCTTATAGCACTATATTATGGTTGTAATTATTAATTAATTAGTTGTTTTATTGGAAAATGTGGTGTCTATGGGCCACAGTGTCCACTTACCATCAGGTGAATTGTGGTCATTTGTTACCCTTTTTTTATATAAAAAAGAGCCAAGGCTATATATACCGATTGATTGATATTTCGATAAAACTGGCGCCATTCTCAACGCGTGTCCAGTGAGACGTACACTCTCATACTGAACGGCAGGCATGTGCGTAGAGACAGTTCAGATATTGCCCCGATCGCTGTATACCCTAGATTGCCCCTGCGGCAGGCATGTGAGTATGCCTTGAGACATCCAGTTATCAAAAGATGCATAACATTTCATCGGTAAGTAAATTCTATTCTTATCACGTTAACCTATTTCAAATGCGGAGATCAACTTATACTGGTAAGATAATGGTGCAAAGTGATAACAATTAAGCACCCGTTGATGTCTTTTTAATGTCCTATTAATCATACGTAAATTACAATAGCTGTCTTTGTCTAACAACAACACGTGTATCGATAGTGTTGTGATTTATAAGTCGATATTTGTTTGGTCATCGTTTAATTAATTTTTTAAAGTCATATTATTTTATAAAAATAGTGACGTATCATTGTGGTACCTATATTTTATAGGTTTCCTAAATGTCCCGAAAGGAAAAAGATGTGGATCGACGCAACTTGTCGAGGGGACGAATGGTTTCCCACCAAAAATAGTGTGCTATGCTCAAGACACTTCACAGAAGACAATCTTCATATTATGAAAAACCGTAGAAGGCTGTTGGATTGCGCTATACCATCTCTATACTTGTCAGTTTTGGTATGGACTTTTACATTTTTTTTAAAGATTAGTACCAATGTAGATAACACAATAATAGCATTAAGTGGTTGAGTGAAACATGATATTCTAATATTTAGGTGAATGTTACACGTCGAAATCAAACTATTTTAACGGATTTATAAATCATAAAACATGTAAAGTTAGTAATTCCAACAGAAGACTAAAGAAATAGTTTCTTTGAAGTTTTATTATTGGTAGAATTAGAAAACAAAATTTATTAACAGCCGAAAACAATGACGCATTAAGTTCCTTAGGGGTCAAATGTGGTGAAATTATGCGTCGTCAAATATTGAAAGGAAAATCAGGCAAAATTGTTAGAAAAAATATTCACCACAGTTGAGAGCTTTTGCTCTCATCTTAAATTTTACTCAACTAAGGGTTATAACTATGTATGCAAAACATTTAATACTTGTTTACCCAATTCGATCACGAAAGTTGTAATCATGTCATTGATTTAGTTAGATAACTAAACACACACTCTTAGGAGTGTCATGGAAAAATACATAGACATAAGATTACTCTACTTATCCAGGAAGACAGATCCTAAGAATTCTGTGAGACAATTTTATACTAAACTTATCAATTTTAAAAATCAGTGAAATATATATTTATAAATTAAATATACAAATATATGTATACATTGTTTTATTTTTAATAAACATCAAATAAAAATTGATCAATATATTTATTTATCAATAATCAATAAATCCCAAATTTATCGATCAACGTCCCAACCCTGTTCCATCACTATGGTTTGGTGAATTCTAAGTTTGACCTTTAAATATCCAATCACAGCGCATTTGACATGTCCCGCGCAACCCTTGCATACCGCCAAATTTGGTGAACTTGAAACAGAACAAATATGATAAATGATGCGGTATCTATTAGGGGTAATCTGTGGTGTGAGGCAACCACGGCTAGCGGATGCAGCAGAACTAGTTCGCGCATCCTGCGTTTTATGCTGCGTACACACCAGGCTAACGAAAAGTTTCATAAGCTTTGGTGTAGTAGAGGCCAACGAATGAACACTGGAGAGAGCATGGCGAACGAACGAACAATGGAGGCGTGGCGAACGAACGAACGAACGCTGGATGGGCGTGGCGAACGAACGAACTCTGGAGAAAGCGTGGCGAACGAACGAACTCTGTTTAAGGCGTGGCGTTCGGACGTAGAGTGAAATATTTCGTGAAGTTGAAAGCAAACCGTTTACAAGAAGAAAGTGATATTGTGGAAAGGAATGTTTTCTCTCCATCATCACACAATTTAATAAATATAAAACAGCAATCAAAATATCTTAGTCGTCGTCTATGTTGTATCAAAATTCGTGATGGATTCAAGCCCCAACAATTATTTGTTCAAACTACCAAATGCATTTATTTGGATCGAGGCCAACGAACTGTTATATCCAACCCTAATATGGGTTTCTTTTATAGGAGAGGGGCAAACGAGTATACAGCTCACCTGATGGTAGTGACTACCGCCGCCCATGAACAACTGCAACACCAAAGGGAATTGTAGGTGCATTGCCGGCCTTTAAAAGGTAAGCTCTTTTCTTGAAGGTCCCTAAGTCGTATCGGTCCGGAAAAATTGTCGGTGGTAAACTATTCCACAGAGTGGTCGTACGCGGAAGAAAACGTCTAGTGAAACGTACAGTGGTGGACCGCCAAGCATCTAGATGGTGTGGATGGTATCGGGAGTTTTGCCGCGATGTGTGTTCGTGAATGTGATGCAACATCTCTTCGCAGCGCCAGTGAATCGAGCCGATTGGAAAGGACTCGGTCGCCGACGATTCGAGCCGCTCTGCGCTGGAGGCGGTCAAGTGGAAGGAGCTGGCACTGGGGAGCCCCAGCCCAGAGATGGAAACAGTATTCTATGTGAGGCCGAACCTGCGCCTTGTAAAGTTGCAGGCGGTGTGGCGGCATGAAATACTATACCGCATATTGATTATTAAGGACGTGTTTGCAAAATTGATAGGTATAGAATCGAACTATTACATTGACACGGGTCACACACACAAGTGTACGCACGGTTAGCTGCGGGTGTGGGAATCGTAATCAAGTAAAAACATTTTGATAATTTGAAAGATTGATTTTTTTTCTCATTTCTTATACCATACAAAAATATATTACATACGAAATACGAATAGCTGCTCCAGAGACTGCTAGGCACTAGAATCCCACTAGGCACTAGAAGCCCACTAGGCACTAGAAGCCCACTAGGCACTAGAAGCTCACTAGGCACTAGAAGCCCACTACTAGCAGTGCGATGGTGGCTGTGGACTTTGGGCTGGTTTTGTTAGTTATGATAAGACTTTAGCTTCGGACTTGGTGAAGTGACTTGAAGGTATACTTCGGTGACAGCTACTGGAACTCCTCGACGAGTAGTACTAGGTGTGCTGAGTTTGGGCTCGTTTTGTTAGTCATGATGAGCTTACCTACACACCTCAAAGTTCGTCGAACTACTGGTCAAAACTGTCAAAATAGTGCAAACACGTGGCCAGAGATGGCGTTAGTATAGTATAGATTTTAGTAGCTTGTAATGTTCATAAGCGATAACGGTAGGTAAAACCTACGTAAAATTTTATTTTAATGGGATAGTTCAAAAAATATGTTATGCAATCAATTGTGCACGCCAGGTCTGAAAGGGTTAAAAAAAATAATGACGCACATTCCACACAAATGTCTCTCTTACAAAAGAACAAAATCCAAATCCAAAGATCTGTGATTTGTAGTTTTAATTTATTGCTGCTTTAATAAACTTTTTATAACAAATGTTTTATTTATTTAAAATATTAGTCTTACTTATAGGTATCTATATTTATATATAAATAAGAATATAATAAATTAAACATGTTGTATAAAATAGTCATCGCGGGTTCATACCACTTGAGTCATATATCGTCTCCGTAAATAAAAGTATTAGTTGCATGCCACGCTGGCACCACGGGACTTCCATCTGCAGGAAAAACAATAATAAGAGACGGGGGGGGAGGGGGGTCCAGTCGGCTTATGTGTGAGGCAACCACGTCTAGCGGATGCAGCAGAACGAGTAGTTCGCGCATCCGCTGCGCTGGAGAGAGCATGGCGAACGAACGAACGAACGCTGGAGAGAGCGTGGCGAACGAAAACGCTGGAGAGAGCGTGGCGAACGAACGAACTCTGTTGAAGGCGTGGCGTTCGGACGTAGAGTGAAATATTTCGTGAAGGTGAAAGCAAACCGTTTACAAGAAGAAAGTGATGTTGTGGAAAAGGAATGTTTTTCTCTCCATCATCACACAATTTAATAAATATAAAAACAGCAATCAAAATATCTTAGTCGTCGTCTATGTTGTATCAAAATTCGTGATGGATTCAAGCCCCAACAATTATTTGTTCAAACTATCAAATGCATTTATTTGGACGTATCACCGAAGGCCAACGAATTGTTATATCCAACCCTAATATGGGATTTTTTTTATAGGAGAGGGGGCAAACGAGTATACGGCTCACCTGATGGTAAGTGACTACTACTACCGCCGCCCATGAGCAACTGCAACACCAAGGGAATTGCAGGTGCATTGCCTGTCTTTTAAAAAGGAGTAGGCTCTTTTCTTGAAAGTCCCTAAGTCGTATCGGTCCGGAAAAATTGTCGGTGGTAAACTATTCCACAGAGTGGTCGTACGCGGAAGAAAACGTCTAGTGAAACGTACAGTGGTGGACCGCCAATCGGGAGTTTTGCCGCGATGTGTGTTCGTGAATGTGATGCAACATCTCTTCGCAGCGCCAGTGAATCGAGCCGATTGGAAAGGACTCGGTCGCCGACGATTCGAGCCGCTCTGCGCTGGAGGCGGTCAAGTGGAAGGAGCTGGCACTGGGGAGCCCCAGCCCAGAGATGGAAACAGTATTCTATGTGAGGCCGAACCTGCGCCTTGTAAAGTTGCAGGCGGTGTGGCGGCATGAAATACTATACCGCATATTGATTATTAAGCATATCTATTATTCGAAAATCATCATTTTTAAAGTAACCAGCACCCTGCCTTCAATCAGAACGTGCGGCAGCCAACGCCGAATGTCGTTACTTGAGCTGGTCTGTAAGCACCATAAAAGAAACCTTCGACCAACCCAATACGTACTGACCGCGCAAAATTACAACACAATCTTCCTGTCTGGTATATATGAGCATCTTGAAAAAAAATTGTACTGATGCATGTTGGTATTGACGGCTGACGAAACCGAGACGTGCTCCTTCAATACTGGTTTTATACGAAAGCTCGGCGACCTATTTAGAGGGCAATGCATGACAAATTCGCAGCAGAACATGAAGTAACTGCTATATATGTGTAGTTCATTGCTCGAAAAACCGACTACCGGTAAAGATGGAAGGTTCTGTAGTGGCAGTTTAGTACTGACAAACACGATGTAGATAGGGCGACCTACTATAAGATCTGATGAAATATTCAGGAAGTAGACGGATGCAAGTGGATCAGAACCATGCTCTGTAACAATTAGTTGAATAATTAATGAAGATATGATGGTGTGGCATATAATCCCATTGTATGGCTATTTCCAGAAAAACTCATTCGACGGAATTGTATGAACTTAGAGGGTTGTATTGGTGAGTTAATTAAGAAAAAAAAAACGTCAAAAGGAGGAGAGTTGACTGCTGTTCATCGTACTCTTAAAATACTCCTTTAGTCGCTTTTTACAATAACCACAGGAATAGATGGGTTGTTCCATTCGTTAAGACTTTATTGATAAGTAATCTACACTTCTTATACCCAAGGAATACCGATTTTTGGGGATTTTCAGTAAGTATATCGGTTGTTTCAATATCGTTAAATAATACCAGCAACCGGCCCTAGTTCGACCCTGGCTCATGTTAAGTTGCATATCAATATGGCGGCTCGGGAGGGACAAGAATCATGCCCTGATTCTTGTCCCTGATTAATGTTTGGTCTGCTACTCTATTATATGTCTGTGATTTCAACTTTATAATATGATTTGTGTATGAAATAAGGATCCATTTGATTGTCCTCTATGTTGTTCATGTTAATGCCTTAAGTATCACAAAACATTTAAAAAAAAACAAGAAAAAGTTCATAAGTGAACTCATTGGACTGTTGCATACTTTATTTATTGATGTAAAAAGTTTTCTTTAACCACATTATTATGTTTCTCTACACCTGGACCTTATATATTATTTTTGTAATTTAATAACGACAGTTTCTCTACAGACAGTTGGTCAAGTGATAGCTCATTACTAGGAATGTTCAGAATTGTCTACAGGGTCTTTCATTTCCACATCTTGTGATTCATTGTTTGTATTTTCTTCTGCTGTACTTTCTTTGGACGATTCTAAGTTTTCTTTCACTTCTTTCGGTTCATTTTCCTTTACGGTTTCTGCTTTTACAACTGCTTCCTCCTCTATATTTGTATCCATTTTGTTTTCCTCTGTTACTGCAAAATGTAAAATATCTTAGAAATGACTTACTTTAAGAAAATCCATCACTCATTTCATGTCATCGGTATTGTAAAGAGGAGACTATGGAAAAAAATCTAGATATATATCTCATGTCAACTGAAAGATGGTGGTGTACCAACTCATTTATCCCACATGTAAAATACTCAAACCGTGACGGTTAAGGCAAATCCTTCTACAAAGGAAGTGAATCTGGATTTTAACGGGCTAATAAAGAGAATGTATTTTTAATAAATAAAAGATAGAACTTTATAGAGCCTCTCAGAGTTAAGTGTGGAACACACTTTACATATTTTTTTATATATAACTACTTTTTATATGTGGTAGAGTCATGCTACACCTATATTGTGGTTGTAGCACGTATGGGTCGACTCTACTGGGGAAAGACTACGCTCTCACAGAGCACCAGCGTAAAACAGCAGCTTAATGCTGCTGTGGTTATGTGGGTGTAGAGAACCGGAGACCATTTTTACTGGTAATGAGGCATTCCATCTTAGTCCTCATTGGTGACAACACATCTGCATTTTGCTTCATCAAGGATAGATGTAGATGTCTAAGGGCCACAGTATCCACTTACAATCAGGTGGGCTGTGTATTCGTTTGTCACCCTTTTTTTTAACTGTATCTTCGACCACACTAAACCATGTAAAGTTAAAGGAATTTGTGTAAGAGTCGGATTTTCTCACTGCCAGGACTGTGATTAGGCTAAAGGTTTCTTGGCCACAGTAAAAGGAATCACAATCACTAAATAAAAGCGTAAAATAGCAGCTAAATTCCGCCGTTTCGTATGGTAAGTGTAGCAAACCGGAAACCCTTTTTACTGGTAACGAGGCTTTCCATCAGAGGGCTTTCATCAGAGGCAAGAGGAGCGAGATTGTTGCGATCAAAAGGGGTTCCCCAGGGATTTTTAGGACCAGTGTTTCATCATTTATATGTGGTTTTTTGATAGACTATAATAAATATCTTGCGTTCCAATAACTAGTTTTTGGTTGCGTTTACAACCACTACACCAAAAGGGCAGTCAAAGAAAATACTAACCGTTTTCTTCTTGTGGCGTATCTGTGCTAGCTTCTTGTGGTTTATCTGTGCTAGCTTCTTGCGGCTTATCTGTGCTAGCTTCTTCATGTCTGTCATCAGCATCACTGTCTTCTTTTTCCTTTTCGTCAACATCCATTGCGAATTTATTTCTCTTTCTCCCTTTATCTTCTTCTTCGTTCTTTATGACCACTCCGGAGTTTTCAACAGGTGCTTTCTCATGTTCTTTTTCTTCCTCATCATGTGCGTGGTTGGGTTCATTCTCTTTTGTTCCTGGGCCACGGGGGCGAAGGCACCTCTGTTCTATTCGTTGTAGCTCATCTTGGAGTTCTTGGCGTTTTTTTATCATGTATTCTATAAATAAATAAAAATTACTTCAAATAAACTATTAAATAAGTTTGTTGAATTGTTGTCTTAATTATTATAATGTAATTTATGAATTCATTTTTTTCATTTGTAAATTTTAATATTACCTTCTCAATAACTTACACCTGATAAGATAATCAACTACCCCATATTATCCCGTGGGTGTAGTAAGAGGCAAAACAGGGAAACTGAAACAGTAGATAGGTAGTAGCATGTTCCTGATAAGAACGAAATAATAATAAGAAAAACTGCTACGGAATATGCTAGAAGGATTTTTACTTAAGGCTACCGGTAGATGGCGATAACCATATCGCTTACTTCGAGCGTTAAATACCCAGACTGACGACTACAACGAAGGAGACCCATGTCCACCAGTGGACTTAGGTCTGATGAATATTATCTATAAAAAAAATAAGTGAAATATAACTTTACTTACTCCGGTACAAATGACCATATTTAGCTGTAAATCACAAATTAATTACTGCTAATAAGCTAAAAATTACATGGGTATTAAATTATAAAAATACTCAATACAAAGCTGGTTTTACAATTCGGAAGAATATCTACAAATGTACGAGGGGCGTTCAATGTATTCTCGATATTAGAGTGATTTGCTAATAATGTGGGTAATTAAAAAAATCATTAGCTAACAACACTACCTGAGGGTATAAATATGAAATTTCGTCTTGATGACTTCATTACTTCTTATGTAACCTTCAGTCATAGACGACAGGAATGACTGACTCGACAATGTTGAAAAAAAATCGAACACCGTGCGGTGATTAAATTCCTCACTAAACAAGGAAAAACTCAAAAAAATGTCCATGAAGAAATGGTGGCCGTTTACCAAGACTTTGCTCCTTCAATGTCAACCGTATAGAAGTGGTCACGTGAATTCAAAAGAAGCAGGGAAAGCATCGAAGATGACCACCGCCCGGGTGGGCCAATAACGGCGGCTGAAGAAAATGTGAAGATTATAAAAAAAGTTGTATTAGAAGATGCAGGAGTAAAAGTTAAGATGTTAGCAGAAATGACTAACCTATCCGTTGATACCATACACACCATATTGCATGACTATCTCAACCTCACAAAAGGCAGTGCAAGATGGGTGCCGCCGAATGCTCACTGCGTTTCAAAAGCAGGAGCGGGTTGACTGTTGTATGGAGGTTTTAGAGCTGTATGGTGATGACCCAACAAGTCTTTTCAATAGGATAGTTACAGGAGATGAAACGTGGGTTCACCACTATGACCCTGAGAGTAAACGGGAGTCTATGCAATGGCATAAAAAGGGATCAGACCCCCCCTATATGGCCGGCCCATTGCCACTTCAGCTTACTAATCCGTTGGGCTATGTCGGTCACTCTGGTTCTACTGCGGATATCCTCAGTTCTAAGTTTATCACGCAGAGAAACCCCGAGCATAGCCCTCTCCATAGCTCGCTGAGCGATCTTGAGTTTCCTCATACGGCCAGCAGTGAAGGACCACGTCTCAGTTCCATAGGTCATCACTGGCAACACGCACTGGTTGTAACAGTCTAGGTTTCAAGTTTTGAGGTATACCTGACGAGAAGATGTGCCGTAATTTTCCAAACGCTGCCCAGCCGAGTTGAATTCGTCGATTGACCTCTCGGTCGAAGTTAGACTTACCTAGTCGGACTATTTGTCCTAGGTAAACATACTCGTCAACAACTTCGAGCTTAGTGTTCCCAAAAACTACCGGCATAGGTGTGACATGGACGTTATACATGATCTTCGTTTTGTCCATGTTCATCTTAAGACCTATCCGTTGGGAGGCACTATTGAGGTCATTGAGCATAGTGCTTAGGTCCTCCAGCGATTCTGCCATAAGGACTATATCGTCGGCAAATCGAAGGTGAGTGATGTACTCGCCGTTGATGTTAATACCGTATCCTTTCCAGTCCAGTACCTTGAAAACGTCTTCCAATGCAGCGGTGAAGAGTTTCGGGGATATAACGTCACCCTGTCTTACACCTCTCTGCAGTTGGATAGGTTTCGTACTCGGATAGCCATCGTAGCCCTACTGTACAAACACTTCAGCACTTCGATATACCGACAGTTAACTTGGCACTGCTGAAGGGACTGCAGCACCGCCCAAATTTCGACGGAATCAAAGGCTTTCTCATAGTCCACATACGCCAGACATAGTGGCAAATTGTACTCCTCGGACTTCTGTACAATTTGCCTAAGGGTATGTATATGGTCTATGGTGCTAAAGCCTTTTCGGAAACCGGCTTGTTCGGGAGGCTGGAAGTCGTCGAGTATCCATGCGAGACGATTCGTAATGACTCTCGAAAACAGCACGTAGACGCGGCTCAGAAGGGAAATCGGTCTGTAGTTCTTCAAGAGAGCGTTGTCGCCTTTCTTAAAGAACAAGACCACCGCACGTCTCCGGTGTAGTGCCACCATGGAGGACGGAATTAAAAAGCTTCTGAAGGACTTCCAAGTACCGGTTTTCCACCCGCTTTCAGAAGCTCTGCTGTAATTCCATCCTTGCCTGGGGCCTTGCCGTTTTTAGGGCTGGAGAGCCATTCTAATCTCGCTCAGACTGACGTCCGGAATATCATCGGAATAGTGTCGGATAAGACTTGCTCTTGGATCGTTACTCACACTTGCGTGTGGTTCTAACGATGATGTGTACAGCTGCCCATAGAACCTCTCAATCTCACTCAAAATCTCAGGCGTCCCGGAAATGACTCTGCCACACTCAGTCTTCAGCTTCGACAGTTGGCTCTTTCTGTCAGACAGATCTCTAGCAAAGACTTTGAAGCCCTGGTTCCGCTCGATCGCTTCGTCAATACGAGTAGTATTAAAGTTGCCTAAGTCCCGCCCTTCACTGCTGGCCGTATGAGGAAGCTCAAGGTCGCTCAGCGAGCTATGGAGAGGGCTATGCTCGGGGTTTCTCTGCGTGATAAACTTAGAAATGAGGATATCCGCAGTAGAACCAGAGTAACCGACATAGCCCAAAGGATTAGTAAGCTGAAGTGGCAATGGGCCGGCCATATAGCTCGAAGAACCGACAACCGTTGGGAAGAAAGGTTCTCAGTGGCAGCCTCGTACCGGCAGGCGAAGTGTAGGGCGTCCCCCCACTAGATGGAGTGACGACCTGGTAAGACATGCAGGAAGTCAATGGATGCAGGTGGCTCTGGACCGTGCTTTGTGGCATTCCATGGGGAAGGCCTATG
The DNA here is from genome assembly GCA_029286625.1 of Parnassius orleans. NCBI lineage: Eukaryota > Metazoa > Arthropoda > Insecta > Lepidoptera > Papilionidae > Parnassius > Parnassius orleans. The sequence continues at coordinate 3,545,193 of JAGSMP010000026.1, read as the reverse complement.
TTCAGCAGTGGACTTGTGAAGGGCTGTAATGAATGAATGAATGAATGAAAAAGTCCCGCCGCATGCATTTGGAGATCTGTCTGTTCAGTTGCCTGTATGCTATCAAATCTACTCAAGACTGCAGCTTCATTTTCCGTCTAACAGCCATGAGATTAAGAGTGTGATCGAAGAGTTTTTGTGTTCTTCTGTGGTGGGTCTTACAGAACTTAGCTCCGACCGCATGGACAGTTTCCACGAGCTTGTCATTCATATCGTCCACTGCATTGCAATCTTCTAGGCACTGAAAACGGTTTTGTAACACTCGAGCTGAAAGGTTTCGGGACTTTGGATTAGAGCACGAGGGGGACGGAGCGTTGACTTCATTAGACGACACCTCTCCAACTTAACGTTTAGGTTCAGTGTGCCTCTAACCATTCGGTGATCGCTACTAGTTTTCACCCTCGCGATCACTGAGATATCACTGAACAGTTGCCGTCTAGTCGTCATAATCAAGTCAATCTCATTTTTTGTCGAACCGTCGGGGCTCGACCCGGTCCACTTCCTGTGGGGCCGCTTCTAGAAGAAAGAGGTCATCATAAGGAGTCCCTCTTTCTCCATGAAGTCCCTTTGGTTCCGTTGCCCTATTCCGAATTTCCCTACTTTCAGCTCACCGCTCTCTCTTGTGCCTAGTTTTGCGTTGAAGTCTCCCATTAACACCGTATAGTAGGTTTTGGAGGAATGCATGGCTCTAGAGATATCCTCATACATTTCCTCCACCTCATTATCGGGGTGTGCCGAGGTTGGTCCGTAAACCTATATGACCTTCAGCGAATACCGTTTGGTGATTCTGAGTATAAGGTACGCAACCCTCGTCGACACACTCCCAATCTTTACAATGTTGTTAACGAGAGACTTGTGGACGATAAGTCCGACACCTCCTTGGGACAGATGGTCGCCCTCTCGGTGATAGAACAAGTTGCCGGATTCGAGGATTACCGTGTCCTCCCCCTCTCTTCGGACCTCGGATAATCCTATAATATTCCAGCGCAACTTGTCTATCTCTTCTTCCAGCTCCAGGATCTTCTCGTCAGTCCTCAGGGTTGTATGTTGCCATGTCGAGTCGTCGTAGGTGGCAACCGAACCTCCACCGGAGATTCTTATTCTAGCCCCTAATGACTACTTTTTATTCCCAAACTTAAAAAAAGACCTTCGGGGATAGCGACTTGCTGACGATAATGAGCTTAAGTCCGCTGTAAATGAGCATTTTTCAGGCCAAGACGAAGAATATTTTTTCAAGGGAAGAGAAAAGCTTTCTTTACGAACAAGTAAATGTATTGGTCATGAACAAAAAAAAATAAACATACACCTCGCATGTTTATTTTTTATTACGTAATTTAAGAATATTATTTTTTAAATTATGTAATAAAAAAATTGTTTAATCTAATATAATTAACAACTTTATTTGATAACTTTAATTCAGTATGTATCTTATGTTAGGCACAGGCCTATAAAATATAACTATTATTGTAACACCCGAAAAGTGTGGTTAAGTTGTAAAACACATATTATAATAAATTAACGCCAAATGTATAACACTTAACTTACAATAAATATTTTGAATTTAATGTTTACTATTATAAATAATTATGGAAAAAACAGGTGACTACTGGAGGAATAGCCGGTTAACCATGATTTGTTGCTTTATGGTAGTCTGTTAATTTTGTAATAAATATGAATGCACCTATTAAAAAATATCAACAATAGTTTGAGGTGAAAAACTGGGCCACTGGTGGTGAAAGTCAGTGGGTGCACTGGTAATAACCAGAAAAGCAAAAGATATAGATATAAGTAACAATTGACAAAACAGTAATTTTTTATAGAAGCATAATATTACCTTGTACTCTGTAACTTAGAATTATTTGGATATAATTAATAAAAAATAAAAATATGCAACACAAAATAAAATATTAGCTTACTTTCATGGAATTTTCTGCTTGAATTCAATTTCTCAGTGGCCTTATCCGTCATCTTCTTTGGCAGCCAATAGACATGTGGCTTTGCTTTTGTAAGAATAAAGTTTGCAAGACTCTTCTGTGAAGCCTCCCATTTCTCAAACTCTTGCACGCGTGCCATCTTTGCTTCCAAAGCCTTAATTGTAGCTTTTTTATGTTCTCTCTCAGCAAATAATGTTTTCCTCTCTTTCTGTTCCCTTTCTTTTTCTAAGCGCGCCTGTTCCTCTATTTTACGTTCCACTTGTGCTTTCTTTTCTTCCTGTAAATTATAAATAAGGCAAATTGAGCGAATCTATGTCTACATTTTAAACTATTCAATTTTTATTGCCTCAGCACCGAGTTTGGTAGTCATTAAATGCGTGAATGTGAACCTCTGACTTGTTTTATTCATAAGTCTGTACTTGGCAACAATCCCACCTGATGGTAAGTAGGGATGTGGTGATGAAGTACTGTATTAGCATAACAAAAGCCTATTCACTATTGCCTTGAAGACGGTGATCCAGTTTCTGATCAGACGGAAAAACAGACGCCAGTAAATTATTCCACTCCTTTACTGTATGTATTATGATAGCCGAAAGCAACCGTTTGTTTCTACAAAGGGGACAACAAAGGGGTGAAGACCCGCCGACCGCCTGGTCGTGCGATGGTAGAGGAGTTATTAAGGCATGTAATTCCTGCAAACACTATACAAAATGCATCCTGTAGAACAAAATGAGTTTGGCTACTCTGCGCCAGTAATCGAGGCTGATTAGATTGTTTTCAACCAAATCGGGGTCTCCAATAAGCCTCTTAGCACACCTTTCCACTGGGTTCAACTCTGATAGGAGTTATTTTGCAGTGCCAGTCGATATGTGACAGCAGTATTCTATGCACAACCGAACTTGCACTTTATATAGGGTCAGAAACTGCCCCGGTGTGCAAGTTGCAGAACTTGCAAGGACACTTAGTTTCCTCGCAGCTTATTTGGCCCTGGACTCAATGAATCGCTCAGTGTTGAGATTTGGAGAAAATTGATTGTTATCAACTTAAGGCCGCGTCCACATTTGATCAGACCCATTTCGACCAAATCGTATCCGACAGTGTTGCGTCGTGTGATATTCCCTTTAATAATCGGGTAGAATTTGAGATGAAATGCGGTGTATCAGGTATCGAATCTTATCGTCGTATCGCGATAGAGTATCAAAATACGTACATGCTACATGCTGCATATGAGATGTATCAGATAGGAGGTTTTGTGCGGAATGGAACGTATCAGATATGGTTCCACAACGGCGTATAAAGATCTTGTATAATTTTGCGTCAAAACTAGCGATGATGATAAACTGCTGCGCCACGTGACGAAGATACAATACACCAAGATGATCAAATGTGGACCCAATAACTTGAATGAGGCTTAAAGTCCATAAGTTGATTGTAATAGACTGAATGAAGTTTTAAGAGAATATCAGTTAATGACCAAATTGTAAAAAATAAATTTGTGCATCTTACAAATTATCACATTAAAATATTCTAATTATATATAATCTATTATATAATAATCTAACTGAGGCAAAATGTATTTACAGAATTTTTATCATATAAAACCTAAATATGGACTTCACCTTGAATCATTAAACTTCGAAAATCACAGTAAAGAACTACTTACTTTTGTCTGCAAACCAATTTCTTCCTGCTTGAACTTTTGTAATGTTCCAAGCAGCGATCCGAATATTCGTCGGTTCCTTGTCCTCGCTTGTTCATCATCACCCTGAGCCCTAAGAACTGCTGCTCTTGATGGTAGTTCCCGACTAACCGCTGATGGTACTTTAGCCCTCTTGATGCCTGGACCATCATCCTCCCCATCGCTGTCTTGGACTCTTGCTGATAACCTTAAAGTATAATTTTGGTGGGGGTGTAATGGGATCACATCAATATCTGTTTTAGCCGACTTTAGTCTCAATTTGGTTGTATTTTTTCGTATGTATGTTATGCTATATATTTGCCAATTGTGAACCAATTTTAATGATTCTGTTATATTAAATAGTAAGGTCTCAAGAGATTTAAAATTGAAGAAAAAATGTCTTCCTCTAAGGATGGAAAAAGGGGGGATGAAGTTTTTGCTGTAACTATTTAGACAACACTCTAGTTCTTTATTACCTAAGCTAGTGATATTGCTTAGTCCACTCAAAATGGTCAAATTAAACTTAAAAAAAAGTATAAACAGAAGTTTGTGCTAAGACATAGTGTATGTAAAGAATTAAAGCCCCAATTTCAGAATATACTTAACTTTTTTTTATTCTAGTACCAACCTCACCTACCTACCTAATATCCTTATATATACACAGTCAGGTCATAAGTATTGTCACAAAAAAGTTTATTGAATTCGAATTTCGAATTGTTCATGAAAATAAAACTGTATACTTTTTAGAATTTTACTCATTTTTAAATATGGAGTGGACGCTTAAAGAAGACCGTGTTGCAGTTATTGCGTTGCATCGTTGCGATTACGCGCCAATTCAATTTTTTGACATACTGAAAAATTTGAATATAACCAAAAGACTCTAGTGTAGATGACAGGTCAAGAAGTGGTCGCCCTCGGTCTGTTAGGACTCCAGCAGTGATAAAAGCTGTGAAGGCGCGAATTCAAAGAAATCCCAAACGTAAGCAGAAACTGTTGGCCCTTCAGATGGGGTTAAGCAGAACCACGGTGAAAAGGGTGTTAAATGAAGACTTAGGGCTTCGGGCATATCGAAGAAAAACAGGACATCGTTTGAATGCTCGTCTAATGGACCTGAGACTGAAGAGATGCCGCGCTTTGTTGAAGCGGTACGCGGGAAAAAAATATCGGGAAATTCTTTTTTCGGATGAAAAATTTTTGCCGTAACTACAACAAACAAAATGATAAGGTGTACGCACACAGTAGTGAAGAAGCGAGCAACCGTATTCCGCGTGTCCAACGAGGTCATTTTCCATCCTCGCTCATGGTATGGTTGGGAGTTTCTTATTGGGGCTTAACAGAGGTACATTTTTGTGAGAAAGGTGTAAAAACGAATGCAGTTGTGTATCAAAATACAGTCTGACGAACCTTGTGGAACCTGTTTCTCATACCATGTTCAATAACAGGCACTGGGTATTCCAACAAGATTCGGCGCCAGCTCATAGAGCGAAGAGCACACAAGACTGGCTGGCGGCGTGAAATCGACTTCATCCGGCACGAAGACTGGCCTCCTCCAGTCCAGATTTGAATCCGTTAGATTACAAGATATGGCAACACTTGGAGGAAAGGCGTGCTCAAAGCCTCATCCCAATTTGGAGTCACTCAAGACATCCTTGATTAAGGCAGCCGCCGATATTGACATGGACCTCGTTCGTGCTGCGATAGAAGACTGGCCGTGCAGATTGAAGGAGGTCATTTTGAATAAACTTTAGTGTCATAATAATCTATGTTTTGTTAAGTTCATTTTGGTATATAAATGGTTACATAATGAATAAACTTGTTTCAATTATTTTATATTAAACATGTGACAGAATTTATGACCTGACTAGGCATAATATTATCCTAATAATATCCATTCATCCATCCATCCATAACAGCATATATATAAAAGTCCACAGCTGAACATAGGCTTCCTCCACAGATTGCATCATAGGGAGGATTTTACTATTGTTGCCATGCTTGACAGGTGAGTTGGCATATTTTGGCAAGAAACAGTCATATTTTAAATATATAGTTTATATTTGAAAGAAAGATTAAATATTAAGAAAGATACATTATGACAACACAGTCAGGCAAAATTTTACTGCAAAACCTGTTTTGAATTTATTTTGAGAAGATTAGAAAAGTGTTAAGAAGATCTATTTCTGAAAAATATTTATTATGCATGTTGGCAGAACAATATAATATAAAAGAGTTACATGTACAGTTTTTATCAGCAACACTGCGCACACCAATCTGACTACTAAGTGGTACATATGGGCAAGCTTTTAAACAAATGTCATTTGGTGTACTCTTGAAAAGGCCTATATCTGGCATTGAATCCCTAAGGCTAATAAAATATGTGTCAATGTGTAATTCTTTATGTTATAACAGATTTCTTCTTCTTCCTTTATGGCCATTATGATGAATTCGCCCATGACATATTACATGTGAACACTTTTAATTGAGAGACAAACTGCATAAAAAAGGGAAATTAGTGATACCAGAAAGTAAAACAATTTTATTTATGTGTTAAAATATAATAAACAAATTATACTTTAACGAAATAAAAAAAAGGTTTTTGGTGAAGGTTAAAAGGGATTTGGTCTATAAGACGAGGGATATCAGGGGGCAGAAAATTGTAGGATGATGATCACAAATTGGTTCAATTAAAATAAATATGGTTAGTGTTTTCCTCATCTAAACCACATTCCCACAGAGAATTATAACAGATAATTAGAAGAAATCTTCTGAAGTGGTAGCCTTGCGAGCAAAGTATATGGGGCGGCCCCCTACTAGGAGTATATTATATACAGGTATATATTACATACAGGTAGCTCAGGACCGTGCTTTGTCACATTCTTTAGGGAGGCCGTTCAGCAGTGGACTTGTGATGGGCTGTAATGATGATGATCATAACAGATTTCACATATAAAATAATACAGTGTCAGCCTCTTGAGTGACAAATTAACTGGCAATATTTGTAAATGAACGATAATTAAATGTTGTCATTGCAGTCTCAATAAAACATGACTTTAACACTGCTATAAATTCATATACCACTTAAAGCCACTTTGTTGTAGTAGATTATGTAAAGTACAGTAATTTATCGATTTGAAGTTCATAAATCATGCCTAAACATACCTGCTGAACACTGTTTTAGTTTCATTTTTTCGTTTTCCAAATTGGTCATCATTTTTTTGATTTTTGTAATCTGAAAAGGAATTGCGTCCACCTATCTGTTGGTGTCCACCTCTCGCATAATGTCCGGTTGGATTAAACCTTAAAACAATATTGAAATTTATGTAATCAATTGATTAAATGTATACTGCTAAATAATACATTAATAATATCAAAAATTGATTTGTTGATTAACTAACCTATCGTTAGGAAATCTACCAGAAGTTTGGACAATTTTTTTAATGTTTTCATCTATTTTAAATAAACTACTTTTTTCATTTTCTAGTTGTGTACGTAATGAACTAAAAGATATTGCAATTTCTGTTCCCATGTTATTAAAACTAACGTTTTAATATCACCGATCATTAATTAAAACCTTTTTTCACAACTTCACATTCACAAGTTTTGATGTTTGCCTTTAGGTTAGGTTGGTACTTGGTAGTTGGTAGTTGGTAGACATAGCTTGGACATAGCTAAAATAACATAGCAGTTCATAGATTAAAAAGCATGGTTTTCGTTTTGCACAGTAATAAGTTTTATCTTTAGAGAAAATAATAATAGTTTATGATGTGTTAAAGATTTGAGATTTTTATATATTTATTGTTAATTAAGTTTAACAAATTTAGAACTGAAATTTCATTATAAAACAATTTTGATTATTATAATAGTTGTTTCTACTCACCGATAGAGGGCATATAATTATATTATAAGTGATATTTTGCTTCGCTGCTGCTTGAGTGTCTTAAGAGGCGACAGAGGAAACAAATCAGGAGTTGGCCAGCAGCGTCTTGCTAATAACAACTAAAAATAAAAAACTGTGTTTGCCAACCCTTTTGCCAAGCGTGGCAACTATAGCAAATATCCCCCCTATGAGGCAATATATGGAGGAGGAATCATCTACCACCAGCGATTTTACCGGACTGATCCACCATCAGTCCACCTGATGGTGGATGCTGTGGCCAATAAACATCTTCATCTATCCTCGATAGAAATGCTTCGTATCCAGTAAAAAGGGTCTCTGGTTCTCTACACTCACCATACGAAACACAGCAGTGTTAAGCCGCTATTTTACGCTGGTATTCTGTGAGAGCGTGGACCATGCACGATCACGCAAATATTAGACAGTTTGGATTCTAGCCAAATAACTCTCTAATTTCGCAATTACTTAAGCAAGTTCAATTTTTGCAGATATATGCATTGTAGTAGTAGTAGATTACATTTAACTTTTATTGTAATCTAAAATAATTGTTTTATCAAGTTGTTTGTACACACTTCTTTAACTATCTAAGCAAGAAATAGAAATAGAAAAACTTACAGTCCTCCTGAGGATAAGTATATACATGGTAGAGCCATTCTACAGCTCTCGTACATTATATTTGTAGCACGAATAGATCGGCTCGAATGGGGAAGAACCACGCTCTCACGTAAAATCTCATAAAAAATCATAAAAGAATCTCGCGTCAGATAGCAGCTTAATGCTGCTGTGTTTAGTATGGTGAGTGTAGAGAATAGAATAGAATAAAATAGTATAATTTTTATTCAATATAGATTATTACATAATACTTATTGAAAGTTAATTTTTATTTACCACTGGTTCGAAAAATACCTCTGTCCTGGGAAGAACCAGCAAGAAACCCAGCGGGACTTTTTTTAAACATATTTCTCTTCACAATAATTTTGTTATTTGATTGTACAAATTTTAAATGAGTTTTAATAGAACCAGCATGGTGGCGATCACCTCATTCCCAGGGGTTTTTTTCACTTATGTATTCTTTGATATTATAATAACCCTTTTTGTACAATTTTCTTCAATAAAACCTTTAAACTTTTCTACATTTTCTGGGATTTTATTGTAAAAGCGTGTCATTTCCCCATAAATGAATTACTAATTCTGTGGAGTCTAGTAACTGGTATTACAAGCTTATGTTTGTTCCTAGTGTTAAAAGTATGAACATCTTTATTCTTATCAAAGCCATTTACGTTTTTATGTACTTACATTACATTTTCATAAATATATTGCGATGCCACAGTTAATATGTTTATTTCTTTAAATTTTTCTCTAAGGGACTCATTACAATTTAATTTATAACTCGCCCGTACGGCTCTGTTTTGCAAAACATGCTTCGATGTCAGTCGCATTACCCCATAGCAAAATTCCATAAGACATCACGCTATGAAAGTAATTAAAATAAACAACATTGGTGAGATTTCTAATCTTTCTTACAGCATATGCAGAACTAAGTTTGCTTGTTAATTTAGATAGATCACAAAAAATATCTAAGGCATCTTGTGAACTCTCATAGAATTATTATATTTTTTAAAGGTAGGTAATAATATCAAATACAAGTATTAAGTCAGTCTTCATCAGAATTGCAATTAATACAAATAAATGAGTAAACGTTTCCCGTTACACATTTGACATGGGTCTACATTTTGCATTCTTTACACTCTATCCACTCTTCTTCTTTAGAAGAACTGTAACTTTCGCTACACACTAAACAATACCATTCATCAGTATCAGAGTCTGAATCTGAAGCCAATATTTTTTTCTTTGCCTTATCTTTTCCTTTTTTTACCCATTTTCGTCGCCTTTCCCTTACCTTTTCCTTTAGCTTTACTTTAATCGCAGCTTTTTTAATTCTTGGCTAATTCTTCTTCATACCCTTTTAATAATGCTTCTTTTTCCGGTGTATCAGTTTATACAGCGGACTTTCGTTTACGATGGCTAACAATTCCGGACTTTCCAGGTCCAGTGTCAAATTGGAGACGTTCGGCGAGGAACTAAAAAATGTAATTGTATATCATAGCTTCAGAAGTACGATGCTAAAACAGCAAATATAAGTGTAGCAAAGCCCCGACTTCAGAAGCTAATACCTACTATGTGGAAATAATTTTATTTTTAAGTTCTTTGAAGTCGGCTTAACTTCACTTTTATTAATAGTCTAATTTTTGACCCTTTTAAGTGGACTTAGGAATGTCACAACCTCGAATGTCATCTAAGTCTAAGTATATACTTACATTATAAACTTTCTTCTCTATTTTTTAATATTTCTTCAAAATTATATGGGATTATCCCTGAAGTTTAACGTATTTAATAAAAATATTTCATTAAAAATAAGTTCATAATTGACGAAGTTATCGCGTAACGAACAGAAAAAAATGTATAGAATGGATTTAGTAAAATTAATTTTACGGATTTTATCGCGTTTAATTTTAACTTTTTTTTTTAATTTCAGACGTTTCCGGCACTTTGTAGCACGGGGTGACTCAGGTTCAATGAGGTACAGAATGTTCTGCGTAGATCGGACCAAAAATGAATATTTAAAAGTTGAACGTAGCCTTTGTTAACAATGATATCAGGACGTCAAACACCTCAATCACTCCGTGACCATGTTGTGCTTTTTTTGCAAAGTGCCCGAAAAATCTCGGCGTTTTGGGCACTTTACAGTTATTTTAATTAGGGAATTAAAAGTAAAATTAAACACCATATAATCCGTAAAATTAGTTTTATCCATTGTGTAGTATTCGTGTAAAGATAAGAAATCATTAAGCATAGAGATCCGTTTTCTGAAGTCGATTAAAAATAAAGGCGCAAAAGCAAGCCCTTACCAACTGTAGGTACCGATATCCCGGTCATCAGCCAGAGCGAGATAAGAGCTCATTCTCTGCATAATCATTCCAGTATATTTCAGCAGGTCGTCACTTCATCTAGATGGAAGTCAACATACTATGTTTGCCAGTACGAAGCTGAATCTTGAAGCTCCTTTTAGTCAGTCACCATGACCCATAATACACATCTACATCTATCATTTATTAAGAATCAAAATGCAGATGAGTTGTCACCACTGGAGGACTAAGATGGAATGCCACTTACAAGTGAAGTGTTTTTATTTAAGTAAAAACTCTTTAGGCTGGATTTAAGGGTAACTCACTCAGATCATTTTCCAGACGGAAGGAACTTTAGTAAAATCTATGGTTCGTTTACGCAGTTACCGCATTTTTATAAAGTTAGCGATTGACTATGTGTGTGTAGTGTTTTGTATGTATTATATAATATTCGTGTTATAACACAGTATAATAATATGTATGTGTTATATACACATATTAGATACAATTTTCAGATATTACACATTATGCTTAAATTTATTTCTATTCTATAATAAATTTCATTATTTACATATAATGTTATTAAAAATAATTCATTGATAAATCAATAAAAGATTAAATAAATAATAACAATTACGTACAATGATTATGTACATCACAGAAATAAATATTAATAGTTATAATAATTAATACGGCTACACGCACCCTTTTATGTCATAAGTTTTTAAAATTTAATATATAAATACATATTTTAAGTTATAACCATAGACTTAGAATATACTGTACGCCAGTATATTCTATGTCTATGGTAACTATATTTACGTTATTTAATGTACCGTATTTCCAAATATCTAAGACGATAACATAAACAAAATTTAACCTCTTACTGGTTTTTATGCATTAAAATAACTAACTGTGGATAATAGTTGGTCGGGAAGGCTATGAAAAAAGCAATTAGCTGAAATGCGCGTTGTCTCCGCGTCAGTCGCGGCGGCTAAATCCGTTCTCCTCCGGCCAAGCGTTCACGCGTGCTATGAAAAATGGTTGACGTACCGTTAAGGTAATCGCACGGAAAAGTGCTTTGAATGTGCCTTTTTAATTTTATTTTCCTGTTTTGTTGGAACGAAAATAATGTTAAACCAAAATTTGTAGGTGTCAAATTTAAAACTATGTAGTCAAATATTTATTAACATCCAAAAACATCCTGAATGGTAAACACATTAGACTAGAAGTAACGTCAAGAACAAAGAGTCAAACGATGAGTTGTTAATGATAAAAAACAAAATCATCCATTATTTGTTCCTGGTGTTTGCGGAATAGTGCTAGGAAGTGTTTAGTTGAGACGTTATATTTTATTTTAATTAATACTTAATATTCTTTTAATGCTAAATGGTAGGGCCCCTCTGCGTAGAAGTCCGTCTCGGATAGTACCACCTTCCTGCCTATTCATGCTCATTGCCACTCGGTCTTAAAAAATAATTACACTTTTAAAGGGAACAAATAAAAAACGACTTTAAAAAAGTAAATAATTTCCATAAAATTTAATAGCTTTGAATGTCGGAACTTTCATTCTTCGATACACTTTGTCTTAGCACAACTTTGTCTTAGCACAAATAATTAATTTGACTTTTTTCTGTGAAACCAATATCACAGTCATAAGGCCTAGAACGTCGTTTAAATAGTGACATTAAAATTTTTATCCCCCATTTTCCACCCTTGGAAGTGAAATCTTTTCTTCATATTCAAATGGGACCACCTTATAAAAAATAAATAATCAAATAAACAAAAATTATAGTAGTCGAAAACTCCCTTTTTTTGAAGTCAGCTGAGAGCAAGGTGATATTGTTTGCTTGGTGGCCAATAAAAAAATCCAATACGATCTCAAGCATATTTTTAGCTTCCTTTTTACCGAAATCGAATCTCTGTATTTGTGTAACCGTGTTTTATAACTATGCTATATTTAAAGAAACACTCTTAAAACCTTTGTGTTACACAGACACCTAAGTGATTCTATAAGTATTGCTATAGGTTATGGATTATCTTACGCCACCACCACACTTTAAAAAAATTTTCTTTACAACAAATAAAATTGGATTGTCTGTCTGAAATATCGAACTAATTGCCTTTTATCGAGCACAGGGAGTTATTTGCATAATACTAAGACATGAATAACCATTTGTAATTTTTTTGTCTTTTTGTCTGTCTGTACGGGCTAATCGGAATGGCTGCATTGATTGTAATGTAACTTCACGAACAGATAAAAAATAATGCTAAGAGTGATCTAGACTATATTTTAACCGTATTTTACTTCAGAGTATTTTTTTTCTGATATCAAAAAATTTATAAAATAAACGCTCATTGATGATTATTTTAAAACATCTAAATGACGCCACAATAATTGATCCTATCCTGGCGAAGCCGGGGTGGATTGCTAGTTTTTAAATATAACACTGTTTTTCAATGTTATGTATATTTAAATTTATTTAATAATACGCCTTGTGTCGTCGAATGTACAGCGCCCCGGCTCTGTTTGTATTCCATCACGCATTTTTGTCTGCCGCTTCTTGGTCACGCTTCCTTACCATAATTGATGTTCACGGCGGCTTCATCTTCTGCTTTTCAATTGTTTCCACCGGAACTTAATATCTTTACAAATATATCTGTTAATGCGACGTAACATGAGCTATTTTAGAAATGAATTAAAATACCCGGCACATGTACGGTGTACATACGGTTTTTAATTTTAAGTCTCTTACAAACTGATGTAATAAGCTTCATGCATTTTACTAATTATTGTGATTTTATTGACCTTTTTGGTTTCTCGTTTACAGAACTAGAGAATGAGAGGGGTGAAAAAGGAATGCACCTAATTTTCCCCAAAATGCTAACCTCTTCTGGCCTTCTAATTAAATAAATTATGGGGTTTGGCGATGACAAATGGTCATACATTTAAAAATGCCGAATGTTAATTCAACAGACTTGCGTTTGAGACCGACACTGTCAAGGATGCTTTCTGGCAGAGCCCTCATGTAATGGGATGTGTCGATTCAAGATTAACTTTTTTATGGTTTTTTTCGTAATATTCTCTAGAAGAGGGGGGAAACGAGAATACGGCTCATCTGATGTAAGTGACTAATTGTCGCAGTAGCAACTGCAACAGCAGTTGCGTTGCTGGCCTTATAATACTTTGTAGGCTTTTTTCTCTGGGGTTCCTAAGTTCCATCGGTCCGGAAAAATCTTCCTCGCACTACTTCGGTATTTCGGTGGTAGCCGATTCCACAAAGAAGTTGTCCAAAGAAGAAAACTTCTGGTAAATCACACAGTGGTGGACCGCCAACCATACAGAAAGTATGGACTGTATCGTGAATTAGGTCGCGATGTGCGATGGTGGAATTTAGTGGCCGGAACTAATCCGAACAATTCATTTGAGTATGGTAAACGCGATAGAAAATGTTGGTCAGAAGGAATTCGTTCGCCATGTAATGTGGGGTGTCAATATGGGTCACTAAATTTCATGTGGTACTGCATTACAAGGGTAGCGGAAGGGTTGCCAAACATGGTGTATGTGGACAAATCTGTCAATGCTACAAGCCTTTAGCTATTTTATGCTTTGTGTCCTACGGGAGAGGCCTTTCTTTAACAATGGAATTGTGATGGGCTGTATTGATGTGACGTGTGTGATGTTTATCCGAAATATGAAAAAAAAACATAGTCCTAACCATATTTTAAATAAAACTAATTTTACGATTTTTATCGTGTTATTTTTTTTAAATTCTCAAATTTCTAGATCTTTACATCACTTTAGTCACGGAGTTTTGAGGTATTCTACGTTATGATGTCACAGTTTTTTTTAATGCGAGTAGCCATGCAGATCTAACAAGAGCAGTATCACTGCGACCAGTATGATCTATTGTGATCTCTGCTAGGGCTATGGTTCATTGTTAAGCCCTATCCATCCATTATTACCTATAAAAATCCATTGCTGTAATACAGGCCTTCCCCAAAAATAGCTTCATAAGGAAGATTTTGCTATAGTTGCCACGTTTGATAGGCGGATTGACAACCGGAATTTTTTATTATTTAGTTCTGATTTTTTATATTTTAAAACTTTATCTCAATTAAAGAAATTTAGACATAAGAATTTTAAATTGTTTTTAAAATTTTATTTAAGAAAATATTACATAACCATAAAGTTTATTATACAAGTCAAAGCCTCATAGGTATATTATGCAATGTCTGGACTACACGAGCCTAGTTTATTGAACCCAACATAACAAGTTAAAATTCCAGTGTCCTATTCTGATTATTAATAGACTTGGCAAAAGCTAGAGCTGTTTACACGATGCTAGTAAATTTTCAACGGACTTCAAAAAAAGGAGGAGTTTCTCAATTCGACTGTATTTTTTTATGTGTGTTACTTCAGAACTTTTTTCTAGGTGAACCGATTTTGATGATTCTTTTTTATTTGAAAGCTGGTACTTCTCATGTGGTCCCATATAAACTTGATCAAGATCTGACCAGTACTTTTTAGTTCTCCTTAATAATGCGTATTTAATTGACTACGACTACATTGATGATGTTCTCATTTTATTTATATTGAAGTCGGTTGTACAATTTTTTTAATTTTACCAATTGTAAGCTAGTATAGTTATTCTATTTAACGATGAAGTTTTGGCTGTGGTTGTTGTTAGCCGTGCACATACACATTGTGTTAGTGTGCGTACGCTGCGGGCGCTCGGGTGTAGCGCTCCCGAGGCCAACGAACACTAACACAATGTGTAGGTGTACGGCTAACAACAACCAAAGTCAAAACTTCATCGTGAAATAGAATAACTATATCTTTGCAGGCCAATATCTCAGCCGTGTAGTGTCCGCGTAAGAGAAGGCAACAGAGGAAATGAAACAGTAGATGGGCATCAGCATCTTTCTGATAACATTTACCAATATTTATTAAAATAATATTTATTGGTAAATGTTATCAGAAAGTCCGGCTGTCAACTATCTCGCCTGTCAACTATCTGCCGAGCGTGGCAACTATAGAAAATATCCTCCTATGAGTCAATCTGCCGGGGAGGCCTATGTTCAGCCGTGGACTTTTGAAAGCTGTAAGGAATGAATAAAAATATTTGCAGGGAGGAAAGTAGCTATAAGATAAATATAAAGCGCCGAGTCAATCATTTCGGGCTTTAATCATTCACTGTTTAAACATATCGCAATAAAGAGCTTGTGTCAGTGCTTCGACGGATAACGTCCTGCTAAAATTAGTAAAATAAAAACGGCAAAATTCGTAGAAGAAACAATTGAATGAAAGAATTACTTGAAATAATTTGTCAAGTTGCTTGATAGCACATATTTGGACGATACTGCGGTTAAGGAACGAACAAGGGGCGTCTGCATTTTACTTTAGAAGAACTTTTCCTGGAAAATCTAGTCGAGTATCTACAAGACTGTTCCGCGGATGAAGCAAGATATTTTGATGTTTTGTTATAATTTACAAAATTTAGTCATAATATAATAATACATTTTGGAAATCTATAATTCCCATGAGTTTTTTTAAATAAATCTTTCAAAAAACTTTAATCCGGGCATAACCTCAAATGTAGTGTATTCAACCTATTTCGCCGCGTGGTGGCGACAGAATTAGATGCTGTATGTTGTTAATACCGATATATTATTAAAACTATCAGTATCAATATATTCTATATATATATATATATATAGTAGTCTTCCCATAGATTGCCTCATTGGGAGCATTTTGCCATAGTTGCCACGCTTGGCAGGCGGGTTAGCAACCGTAGTAGTCTTTTATTATTTTGAGTTGTTACCAGGAAGATGCTGCCCATCTCCAGTTTCAGTTTCCTTAAGTCGCCTCTTACGACACCCACGGGACGATATGGGGCAGTGGATTTTCTTACACCGCCACTACACAGTTACATTTATTTAAAAATATTAATATACGTTTGACAATGTATTTTATAAATTGTAAAAGAATAAGAAATTGCAACATGGCATAGATGGCACTAAAAACAGTAAGAAACTCTATGGTTTCTTGCCGGTTTTTCGAACCGGTGAAGATTTTTACGTTAGAAGTAATTAAAATAGTTTTTTTAAAATATAAGTAACCAAAGTATGTTACCATACAGCCACGAATTATTCTGTCCTTATGATGAAAAAGGGTTTATCAACCACGCCACAATAATTTAGCCAGTGTTTCGTGACAAAACGATCCCGCGGTCATTTTGTTTGTTTGCTAGCCCGTCCGCTTGTCATTCGGCACGACGTATTTGGCGGAACAGCGTTTGCGCACGCTATCCCCTCTAATAAAACGTTTATACTGATTAATTGCTTATGTTCGTACAAAATAACTCTGACTAGTTCTGTCTGGCGCATGCAGGGCTACCATACAACAAAATTTAATTTTTAAATTAATAATTAATGAGGCTTAATGTCCAACAGTTGATTGTAATAGAATGAATGAACTTTTAAGAGAATACCAGGTAATGACCAAATTGTAATCATCAAATTAGTGCAAACTACACAAAGTAACAAATTCAAATAATCTAATTAACAATGACTCTATCAACTACCCAGTTTCCTCTGACGCCTCTTACGATACCGACGGGCTGATAATGGCGTAGTAATGGCATAGTGGATTTCTCTTACACGGCGATAAGTAAATATGCGATAAAATCCCTCATATAACTACTTTTATTCAAAGTTTTTTCTCTTCTCTTTTTGTTAATTATATTCTTTTTTATCATAAGGTTACAAAAAACTGTTATTGTTGTTGCTTGAAGTTTAAAAATATGTTAAATATATTCTGTGTTTATACGTCTATTTTGACAACTATATATACTTGAAGAATATTACGGACGTATGGAAGTAAAATTCTTTCTGGTCTAGTAAGTGACTTACACAACAAAATAAACTGTTATTTTAGAACATATCCCCCCACATTAGGATTCTCTCCTGTATCGTGAAGGTAGTTTACATACACAAATTACACAAGGACAAATATCCAAATCCGGCACAATTATTTGGAGGCAATACAAATACTGGTTCCGTGCTGTATATTATGAATTAACGGCCCTTAGCGCCGTACGCAATGCTAAGTTGCGTAGCCACTGTGCCATGGAGCCGTCAAACAGTGTTACCAACATATTAAATTTTTATTAAATTATTAAAGAAAATAGGGAAATTCTGAATGACCTCAGATTATCTCGCGGGTTCTGCTCTGTAGAGGTCGCGTTTCGAACCGATGGTAGATCTTAAAGTTTTTAAGAGCTTTAAATAAGTCTAAACTGAATTTAATATTTTTGACTTTGCTCAAGGACTGAGAGGAGAAGAGAATTTGACAAGCACTTCTGCTTGATGAGATTAAAAGGCCAGTAAGACGGCCGGAGACTCTATGGTAGAGATTAAGAAGCTGAAATTACTAAATTTCCTTTGTAGAATGCGAAACCCAATTACTGATCCGACAGTTTGAAAGCTATTCATGGTATTACCATTACCATTATAGCCTAAAAGTCCACTGCTGAACATAGGCCTACCTAGAATGTCTAGAGGATATTTGCCATAGTTGCCACACTTGGCAATCGGGTTGGAAACCGCAGTTTTTTTATATTTTATACAGCTGTTATCAGGAAGATGCTGCTGCCCATCTCTGGTGCAGTTTCCCTCTGTCACCTCTTACGAAACCCACAGGATGATATGGGGTTCTTTGATGGTATAAGAAAGTGGTCATTTTGCAAAGTAAAAATTATTATGTACAGACGAGCTGTTTTAATTTTGTTAGTATGTATAAATAGTGTAATCGTATAAGTAAGCTGAAACGAGATGCCATATAGCTGGTTGAGTAAAAATAACTCGACTGGAAGCTGGCAAACCTTGTTTGATCTACCACTACATGGAGTGATATACTGATGAGGCATGTATGAAGTCGCTAGATGCAGGTGGCATAGGACTGTGCTAGTATTTATAAAACTATATCTCAGGCTCAATTTAAAAGCTAATAAATTTAAAAATTAAGGGAATAAGATAAAATATATTTTTGATATTATAACATATTTAATAAGGTGTAATTTTTCGATAGTCAGACAAAACTTATCCATCAAATAAATTATAAACTGACTGAATATCAAAATGAAACAATTGAACTATTTCTTATTTAACTATTACTTATTATTTGTACAACAGTAATATTTTATTTTTTTATTTTATCCTATGAATACATTTTATCTCAGGATTTGAAACTCAGACATTAATTATTACTTAAATTTAATAAATCGTCTCTCATCTCCAATCGAAACCTTACCTCCTTACCTACTTACAGTTAGTTTTAAGTGTCAATCATCGAAATATATGTACCATAGACTTAGATATGTACCTCAATGGTGTCAATAAAAAATCAAAGATATGTTTTGGTCACAGACTTAGAATATACTGGCGTAAGTTTGTATATTCTAAGTCTATGGTTTTGGATACGTTCTCTCGGTAGTGTTCTGTAGTTACGTAATTATTAAAAATTGAAAATAATTTGTGGGCAGTATTAAAATAGCGCATTACCTTATTTATTTATTTGTTACATGGTGTTGATAGACGATCAGTTTAGAATCTTCTATCAACACAACGCTTAACCGATATATTCCAAAATATAAATAGAAATATTAACGAGAAGCGCCAACTGAATGAATCATTACAAGATCATTTTCTATTATTATTATGTCAATTAAAAAGTAAAAAGAAGCATCAAAAGGTTTGTTATCAATCAATTAAATAATTAGCTACAAAAATAAAAATGATAGCCATCTTGCTTTGATGTTATGCATCTCGTTGCGCACGAAATGGCGGATGTCTGCACGGCGAAATGGCGCAGACCGAGAGCAGGTACGCTACATATGGCGGTAACAAGGTGTATCAGACTGGAAATGACCTGTGCCGATCCAGAGCTTATTCGCTGGTATTTTGCACACTAATTGAACGTACCGTTTCGGCACAGTACAAGACAAATGTCTTATTACTACGGTTGGTATATGTTTAATCATATACGTAATATCATGTGGACTGGGCGTTTCTGTCTGTGTATATTAATATAGCTGCAGCGTGGTAGAATCATGCTGCAGCTATATAAATTGTATAGTTGTAGCACGAATGGGTCGGCTCGACCGGGGAAGGACCACGCTCTCACAGAATACCACCGTGAAATAGCAACTTAATGCCGCTGTGTTTCGTATGGTGAGTGTAGAGAACCGGAGACCCTTTTTACTGGAAACGAGGCATTCCATCTTAGTCCTCACGGGTGACAACGCATCTGCATTTTGATTCGTAATCGAAGATAGATGTAGCTGTCTATGGGCCACAGCAACCACTTACCATCAGGTGGACTGTGTGCTCGTTTGTCATCCCTATCCAACAAAAAAAAAACATCTAAACGGATGAATAGACAGACAGAAAGGACCTCTTGGTAGAGAGTAATTGTGTTCTTGTGGAAAGGACCGCCAAATGCAAATAGTGTTCTTTATAGTTAGCACAATTGTTGTTTATAATTAAAAATAGCTATTTATTTTTATCAAACGATAATCTAACTGTACTTAAAATTATTTCCTGTATCGTGGTTAATAAGTTATTTGTACGTAATGCAAGCAATTGTTTTAATGCGGATGATGAAGCTGCAGCTTTGCAGTGCCGCAAATAAACGCATGAATAAGTTTTCCATTTATATCAAGGTGGTCCATAGTTTGTTTAAAACTTCGCTTGGGTAGATACTACCTCTTATAGATGATTGTCTTCAAAAAGAAGGCCACATAGCTAACTGATTGAAAGGTTGGACAGCCAGTATAATTAAAGTCTAGGGGATATATATATCCACTTACCATGAAAGGTCCCGTGTGCTAATTTATCACCCTTACTTGTATAAAAAATCAGTATTTTTCCAAAACCATGCAAGATTTGACGTCATCTGCTAATGGATTCTAGCATGAAAAATGAAAAATCTGGCTGAAGTAAAAAAATGCCAACGCTTGCAAAAGCAAATAATTATAATATTAAACTGAGTGGCGAAAATGTGTCTCTGAGGATGACTAGATTATTTTTTAAATTTATTTAATGAAAAAAAAAACACAGTATAAACATAAAAACATCACAAAAACCCTTACGGGTTTGTCTGGATGTTGAGACACTTTTGAGCAATCTGTTTACATTAGGTTTTACATAATTGTACCATTTGCTGTCGATACTATTGGTCTGTTGGGTTCACGTGCAAGTTCCTAAACGAACTGTATCAGTGACTTGTCGTCGCCGCTGGTGACAAGAGTGCTGGTTTTTTCTCGTTCAAAGGCTAAGTATAGCCATTCAACAATGAAACACAGCCAGCGTTCTAAGCACTATAATGCAGCGAGCTTTACGATAATTGTAGGTTTTAGTTTTAGTTTTTATATTATTATAATCAATATTGCATAGAGTTTTATGTTATGTAAATATATATATATATATATATATATATATATATATATATATATATATATATATATATATATTCTATTGCCTTTTATTTATTGTATAAAGATTTTATTACTGAAAACTAAAGTTGGTACTCCCGACGTAAGTTTCACAGTACGTGAGCAAATTGTTGATTACTATTTTTTTGCTGATTTACCACGTGCGATGAATATATATTGTAATTATACTTTTGCTATAATTATTATTTATTTATTATTAAAAAAATCGGGTCTTTTATCCCAATCGGATAATGTTCATATCTATACTTACTAATTTAATAAAGCGGAAGAGTTTTTTTGTTTGTTTAAACTCTGGAACTACCGGTCCGATTTGAAAAATTCTTTTTGTATATTATAGCCAGATTCATGTGAAATAGTATAGGCTATCTAGCATTAGGCTATATCGCTCAGCTAGCCTTAAATGTTGATTTTGTTAAGCAAGTCAGAAGTAAAAGTGCTCCCGAAATTATTTATTCGCGTGCGCTGGTGTATGGTGATACGTAAATACAATGTTGTACAAAAATATAGATCCTTACACCGTTCTAAAAAAAAATCCGCGATACCATATGCCTATTTCTTATGAGCCACAATAAGGTATTTTGTGACAAAAAATATTGAAAATTAAAAAGTGATTTATGAGCGTTATTATTAGGCATGGCATATTAATCCTTACGAGCAAAAGTTACTTCATCATTAAGACAATTTTATGAAGATAACCTTTATACCACGTTATTTAGACGCATAGTTTAAGAGATAATGTAAAATTAAAATAATTCAATACTCGGCTTGACGCGCGAACGACGCATAAACCCTAGCCGCCCGGTGAGAACCGAGAGAAACCAGTATTGAATGTTTCTATGAGCGAGGATAGTTCAATCATTATACCTAAAAAAAAAACAACCCGGGTGAGCGTAACAAAGATTAGTTACATCTTTATTTCTGAACTCTTTCATTTCACGTTGCAATGGTATTTTGAAAATTTTATTGATTAATAAGTATAAGAGGTTGATAGCAAATTTATCAAGAATCATTTCATGCCTACACACTTTTCATGTATCGTGTACGATTTTCTTTAAAACTGAAAAAAAAACCGCGCTTCAGGTCACTTTTTGGTTGGTTTGACGGCTCGATAAAAGTACTCCATTAATTATATTTTTCCATACATTTCTATCTAAAATGCTTGAACTAGGTGTCATATCATGTCGCGCCTCGGACACGTGATGACGCGGGTGAAACCGCGGGGCACAGCTAGTAAATTAATAATGGAATGAAAGTTGACAGGCCTGATGTCTACTCAGTTACTGCATAAATTCTATGAGCTAAGCACTTTAAAGCTACGAGAACACTAGGGTTAATGCTCCAGCGATGCGTGGTCGTGCAAAACGGTACCAACTCGTGCGTCCTTTCGCGGAAACTCTCTTTCATGTCCAACACTGTTCTCTACTTACAGAAATCATAATGACTCGCCGAGTGACATTGTAGACTTTTGTTTTTCACTAAAGATCAATGTACGTGTTCCGGTTTTGGTAGTGTTTTTTTTTATACTGGAACTAGCTGATACCCGCGACTTCGTCCACGTCGCTTACACACATCACTGAACACGTAGTGCTTATAAAAATCGTTGTTTCTTAAAATTTTAGTAACTTTATATTAAATGAAGGTATCGCAATATTTCTTTTAGATAAGGGCCAAGTGTCTAAGAAATAAAACTTAGAAAACCTAATTGAAATCTATCCAGTAGTTTTTTCGTGACGCGCGCACAATTGCAAACCTCTATAATTTTATTTATATAGTTAAGCATGACAAACTGTGTGGGCTCTTGCGTAAGAATATCTTATAAACTACATCATCTCGTAGGTGTCGTTTGCGGCGACAGCGGGAAAATGAAGCAGGAGATGTGCAGCAACATCTTTCTGATAACAACTGAAAATAATTAAAAAAATGTGGTTGGCAACCCACCTGCGAAGCGTGCTAACTATAGTAAAATCCTCATCATCATCATCATTACAGCCCTTCACAAGTCCACTGCTGAACATAGGCCTCCCCCAAAAAATGCCACAAAGCACGGTCCTGAGCCACCTGCATCCATCGACTTCCTGCATGTCTTACCAGGTCGTCACTCCATCTAGTGGGGGGACGCCCTACACTTCGTCCGCCGGTACGAGGCCGCCACTCGAGAACCTTTTTTGTAAAATTCTAAAATCCTCACTATGAGGGATTTCTGATGGGCTGTTAAATGAATGAAAAGGGTGACGAACGAGCACACATTCCCAAAGAGACCTGCATCTATCCTTGAGTTTAGAATCAAAATGCAGTGTCACACCTCTGAGAACTGTGATCGAATGCATCGTTATTAGTAACAAGTGGTAAAATTAAAAATTTTGTACAACCGACTTCAATATAAATTATTAAGGATAACTCAAAAACTACTGGTCAGACCTTGATCAAATTTATATGTGACCACACGAGGAGCACCAGCTTTCAAATAAAAAAGAATCATCAAAATCGTTTCACCTAGATAAAATTTATGAGGTAACACTGATAAAAAAATAAAAAATAAAAATACAGTCGAATTGAGTACCTCCTACTTTTTGAAGTCGGTTAAAAAGGGGTATTCGGTTCTTTCTTACCTACATCATTTACCAAACAAGCCACAGAAGCATTGTGCTGCTATTTCACATTGGCATTTTAAGTGAGCGGATCCTTTCCCGGTGAAGCCGACCCAATCGTATTGGCAGCATATTAGTACGTGGTTGAACCGATCAACCAAGTATTAATTAAGTTTGAATTAAGTGATCTAAGTATGTATTTGGTCTATTCCAAAGTTCAAAGTCAAATTCAAAACTATTTTATTAAATTTAGGTTTATTTAAAGCTCATAAGAACGTCAATATTTATACCAGTTCGCATAAACAAAACAGGCGGCTTCTATGCTCATTAATGACATTAATATAATATTATATTAATGTCATTAATGAGCATAGAAGCCGCCTGATGCAGCCAACTGTCACTCTGAACAAATTACATTTTGGTATTGTTTCCGTTGTCGCCCGTGTAATAATATCAGTACCTAGATAGAGCGAGATAGGTATGTTGTGGTCCATAGAAATACACATCATTATCGATTAAGAATAGAAATGTCAGATGTATGACAACCCTGAGATCTAAGATAGAGCGCCATTTTCAACCGACTTCAAAAAAAGGAGGACGTTCTCAATTCCGTCTCTTGTCTGTGCCGCAGTCGATGCAACGTACCTCTGACGCATCATAAAATTATAGAGAACGTAATAATAATGTCCTCCAGACCGAATTTCGGTCACGGCGGCCAGTCTCAACTGATACTAGCCATTTGGGATGGACAGGATAATAGTGCACGAGTGCGTGCTCATCCACAGGTGCAATCTCTATTCCCTCAATGTCATAGTCCGATAGGACGACAATCCGACGCGACCGGAGAGAGATCAAGCGCAGGACCAAAGGCTTAACGTGCTTTTCGAGCCACATCGGTGAAATACCGCTAACTTCCTGACTCCTTACTGCCATTGCGATTTTCTTGGCAGAAAAATCCAATAGCAGCAGTCGCGCTCACGGTGACTAGACCAATTAGGCAATCAGAGGAACATAAAACATTACAGTTCTGCGAAAATATATTAAAGGTAATGGTGCTAGGAGCCGTGGTAGCTCAGATGGTTAGCGCTCGCTGTAAATTTCACAGTACGCGAGCAACCCGGGTTCGATCCCTGCCGGCACCAATGAAATTGTTAGTTGCAATTTTAAGAGCTGATTTACCACGTGCTCGGCGGTGAAGGAAAACATCGTGAGGAAACCTACATGTCTGAGAAATAAGAAAAAATTTCGAAGACATGTGAAGTTCGCCAACATGCATTGGGGCAGTGCGGCGGACATTTCCTTGCCCTAAAACCCTCTCAGAAATGAGGGGAGGCCTGTGCTCAACAGTGGGACGTATATAAGCTGTAACCTTAACTTTTAATGGTGCTAGCAGAGGAGACGTCTAAAATTAATCGTTTTTACTTGTATCTTGTATATAGAAAACACACACTTGTATATAGAGTACACTAGAATTTTCTCCTATATCGTGAAGGCAGTTTACAAACATAAATTACACAAGGACAAACATTCAGACCTGGAACAATTATTTGTAGGCCATACAAAATAGTCGTTCCGTGCGGGATTCTAAACCGATTACGGTTTACTTGTATAAAACATGACATTCACCGTGTGGCGGCTATGAAAAATATCAGGAAGATCTAATATTCTTCTAATTGATGACGTTACGATCAATTTGCTTACGATATGTATAATAATATAACCCAGTCCGGTGACGGAGTTGCATCAAAGGTGTGTGAGGTCTGGTATCAGAGATATTTGAAAAATAAAATGCAAATGCTGGTTCGAGTTCGAGTTTTGGGTTAATTTATTACCCAGAAATAAGATATGAATGTTTACTCATTAACATGGCATCGTTTGCGTTCATTATACCAGAAACTGTGTTAAGACGACACGACATAGCCTCATAAAATAGACAATTGCGTCCAAATCGCGCGAAGATCATCAATATTTTATGAGGCATTAAAACATTTCTGACATAATAATATCAATGTAACGCATATACACAAACTGCCTTTTAAAAAATTTCACTAGTGCATCGTATATACGTAATGTTATGAGGTAGGGGATTTTAACGCCGTGTAATGTAATGTAATTTTGGATTCAGTTTTCAGTTACCCACTTCTGGATGTCAGAATAATCGGAAATTTTGCTGATGTATTATGAACTGATGACAATAGAATAATTTCATTTTTTGATCATGGTCAAAATCATGAATGACATTATTGTATTGTACACATTGATCATAAGGTGATACTAATTCTCACTACGATCACCATATCATGGTCGATGCGTGTAGTTATAGTTTTTTTTTTAACTCAATTTGTATCATACCTTAAACATAAAATTTTATGCCTGTTACCTAGAGGGTAGGCAGAGAATACGCACGACTATTTGGCATGATCCTGACACACGTCTCTCGCTTATCTCACATTCATATATCTACGTATACAGGGTTATTTTTCAAAGAGTAGACAAATTTTATATTGAAGTTCAAATAAATAAATTATTATATACCGATATTACATTATTTGAGAATATGAGTAAATAAGGCTTCTACTTTTATTTGAAATTATCCCAAATTGACTGTGATTAATGGGCAACTACGTTTTTGCCTACCGATCGACCCTTACGAATGTGTGCGTCCGCAGTACAATCAGTTAAAATAATGCATTAGCATGCAGTTTGAATTTAAAAGATAAAAAGGACGTTTGAGATTTTTTTTAATTAATTTTTCTTCAGCATTTGCCTATATTACTAATTCTGAACCTTCTCTGCAAATTTGGCCGGTTATTGCAAAATAACTCTGTATACATACACGTTGGTTAAGGTTACTCTTTACTTGCTCCATCTTCAATAATTAACTAATTTGGTCGATAAATTTCTGTCTACGGCGCCTCTTGCCGAATCTGTTACTCACTTTTGCAGCATAAACGTTTTTAAACGTGGTAGAGCCATGCTGCTGCTATATTAATAGTATAGTTGTAGCACGAATGGGTCGGCTCGACCGGGGAAGGACCACGCTCTCACAGAATACCAGCGTAAAATAGCAGCTTAATGCTGTTGTGTTTCGTATGGTGAGTGTAGAGAACCGGAGACCCTTTTTACTGGAAAAGAGGCATTCCATCTTAGTCCTCACGGCTGACAACGCATCTGCATTTAAATTCGCAACCGAAGATAGATGTAGATGTCTATGGGCCACAGCAACCACTTACCATCAGGTGGCCTGTGTGCTCGTTTGTCACCCTTATTTTATAAAAAAATTTGCTTTGCCACTCTTTTCTCATTCATTCTTTCTACGTGTCCAAACCACCGAAGCAATTATTTCTTTATATTGATTACCACATTTTGCAAATTACACACTTTTCTCTTACAACACAATTCCTCGCCCTATTTTTCAGTCAGGCCTAACATACTGCTTAATGAACGCATTTCTACTGCATTAATTTTATTCTCATGCTTCTTTTGCCATACTCTAGTTTCTCTCTTCTTCTGGAACGAATCTCCAAGCCTTTTTTGATACATTCTGACTTCCCACAATAGAGTAAAGAGCCCAATTGACAGTCCTGCATTCATTCTTCGTTCTATATCCTTGTCATGTCTACTTGTTGTTATCAGGAAGATGCTGCTGCCCATCTCCTGTTTCAGTTTTTCTTTGTCGCTTTTTTCTTTTAACACCTTAAAATTAAGGGTATCATCATCATCATCATTACAGCCCTTCACAAGTCCACTGCTGAACATAGGCCTCCCCCAAGGAATGCCATGCCACAAAGCACAGTCCTAAGCCACCTGCATCCATCGACTTCCTGCATGTCTTTCCAGGTCGTCACTCCATCTAGTGGGGGGACCCCCTACACTCCGTTCGCCGGTACGAGACCGCCACTAGAGAACCTTTTTCCCCCATCGGTTGTCGGTTCTTCGAGCCGGCCCATTGCCACTTCAGCTTACTAATCCGTTGGACTATGTCGGTCACTCTGATTCTACTGCGGATATCCTCATTTCTAAGTTTATTACGCAGAGAAACTCCGAGCATAGCCCTCTCCATAGCTCGCTGAGCGACCTTGAGCTTCCTCATACGGCCAGCAGTGAAGGGCCACGTCTCAGTTCCATAGGTCATCACTGGCAACACGCACTGGTTGTACAGTCTAGTTTTCAAGTTTTGAGGTATACCTGACGAGAAGATGTGCCGTAATTTCTCGAACGCAGCCCAGCCGAGTTGAATCCGTCGATTGACCTCTCGGTCGAAGTTGGACTTACCTAGTCGGACTATTTGTCCCAGGTAAACATACTCGTCAACAACTTCGATCTTAGTGCTCCCAAGAACTACCGGCATAGGTGTGACATGGACATTAAACATGATCTTTGTTTTGTTCATGTTCATCTTAAGACCTATCCGTTGGGAGGCACTATTGAGGTCATTGAGCATATCCTCCTAAAAATTAAGGGTATATAGGGCGGTATTAATGTCATGTGGCGTTCTCTGCCAGTCAACCCTGGGTGCTAAAGACAATTGATGGCAGGTGCGAAACATATTACTTATATAAAGTGTACATACTTACTTTTTAACTACTCTACTACCGGCCTACTCTTTTTTAAAAGGCCGGCTACGCATCTGCAATTCCCCTGATGTCGCAGTTGTTTATGGGCGGCGGTAGTCATTTACCATCAGGTGAGCCGCATGCTCGTTTGCCCCTCTGCTATAAAAAACATATATTGAAAATATATAGTACATACATACACAACATTTATTTAAATATACATACATATGAAATGCCTCCACAATACAGTAGAAAATTCTGATGTGAAGATGATTTCTTTTTTGAATTTAAATTAATTGAATATTTTTAATCTGGCAGATTAGTTGTCCACTCCCGAAGTATTAATCCGACGTGCGTACAGATCAGCCAACTGTCTCTTTTGTTATTTACGATCACTCGTTTATATAAATTTTATTAGAGCTGTTCAACATTAAGACCTAGTTCCGAAGTGGACATGATATGTCACCGCCTCCTGCCAAAAGCTCTGACCGCGCGTCACTAATCGCCTGATTTACGAGGCGATCTTCAAAAGACTAATTTATAGTAGTCAGTATATATTCATATGTAATTTATGTCGATGTAAATCGCGAGATAAATTAAATAAGGCGATATAGATTTTCTTTTTCTTCATCATCAATCCGTAAGTTCACTGCTAAGGGCCTCAACTGTGAAACCTAATTCAAGTGTTAAACCTACAGTATCAAAGAAAGAAAGAAAATACGTTTATTTACCTGAAATGGATGTTGTTCCGTACTGGAACCATATTTTTTAAATTAATATTTATTGTCTATATAGTTATTTTCTAATAAACTTTCGAGTGGCAACAATTACTAAATTAATAAGGATTTATTGAATTCTTGCTCTGGTAACAATCCTTTTTACGCTAGAAGCCGCGCTTGCGTCTGATTGGCCGAACGGCGGAACCACTTGGGCGCCGTACGCCGAAACGTTATGAACTATCTCTTTCGAAAAATTATTGTGTGTGTCCCTTTTATTTTACAACGAGTACTAAACAATTCCCGAAGATACTGTGCCCGTGACCTATGGACTATTCTATTCGGGGAGACGGGTTATATCCTTCAGGTCACCTAATCAGCCAGCCAGCTCGCCGAGCCCCAGCAGCGTGAGGCAGTGGAAGGCGGAGACCGGTGAGTTACCAGACCTTAGCTCTTTCCTGAACATAATTTTTTGGTCCTTCGAGCCGGATTTTTCTTTATTGTTCGGGTTGTTGCCACTCGTTAATTACATTAGTTTCAAATTTCATTTCGTTACCTTTTACAATACAACATGGCGGAATCATCGTTGCATTCCCGACATTTTCGAACGCGATATCGTTTTAGAAGAGGTAAAGCATACTTTAGAGTGTAGATTCTAACAGAGATGAATTTCTTGCGTTCAAAAGATATCGTTTCCCAACAACGTAAATTTAGTAAAATTCAATCAAAGATAGAAAAATCTTATTTGAAACAAAGAATTTTGACAAAGAGGAACAGTTAGCCATTCGTAAACAATTTAATGACTATTACTATGCAATTATTTCCCATGTAAACAAGATAAAAGGTTTAGAAGAGGAGAATAGGCGCACAAGTCGCATGCTTCATGAAAGTACTATTGAGAATTTCATCAACCTCAAATATGTACGCTTAACAAGTTACCCACTTTGCCATTACCGTCATTTTCCGGCGATTCAACCGATTGGCGATCGTATTTCGATTTATTCAGTGCGTTGGTACACAACAATGATGCTTACACGAATGCAGAAAAATTTAGGTACTTATTGTTGACCCTAAAAATGAACCATACAATCTAATTAAGTCGATTCCTGTTTCCGACGACAATTATCAAATGGCATGGCTCACTTTAATCACACGTTATGACAATAAGCGTTCAATCGCGTCTAAGCACATTGATCGTATTTTGGATATTGAATGTTGTTCTGAAAAATCGATTATTTCGTTACGTAATCTTCTGAATATCTACCAAGAAAATATAAAGGCATTAGAAGCTATGGGTTTTCCTGTAGTGGAATGGAATTTTTTATTGTTCAGTATTTTATTACGTAAAATACCAATTAGCATTCGTAAACGTTTTGAATTATCTTTAAGTAAGCCATCAGATATTCCACAAGTAGACGGTCTTATAAAATTCATTGAGCGGGAAGTTTCGGCTTGTGAGTTTTCCGAATGCGGGCAGTTTAAAAAAACTTATGCGTCGTCGAACACTACGAGAGTGCGCGTCGACGTCGGCGACAGCACGGCGCGTCGGGTACTCGCGACCAAGGTGACTTCGACGAACTGTTCAAACGATTCTCGCATGTGCGGGCAAGAAAATAAGGTTAAGCATTGCGTGAAATGTGAAGCTCAACATTCGTTGACTAAATATCTTGAATTTTTAAACTTACCTCCTAGAGATAGGTACACCTTTCTCAAGGGTAAAAATGTTTGTTTTAATTGCCTGAATTTGGGGCACGATGTTAAAAAATTGCAAGTCCATTTATGTTTGTCGTGCGTGTCATAGGCGTCATCATAGTTTGATTCATTTTGAATCTCAAACGCTACCGGTAATTGTAGAGGTTAGTAGTTCTATTTCACTCTCTCCCGCGGATCACGTAGTCGAGCGAGAATCAGATGATACTCGGGTAGCAATGACGACGTCGATGAATTCTACGCCTGATTCTGATGCGCGCGCGCTGTCCAATGCGTACTCGATGTGTACTAAAACTGTACTCTTATCTACGGCGCTCGTCGATGTATACATAAACAAACAAAAGCGGTCTACGATCCGATGTATAATCGACACGGGTAGCCAGGCTTCATTTATAACTGAATCGTGTACAAATCAGTTAGGTTTAAAACGGCGAAGTGCCAGTATACCCGTATTAGGTATTGGGGAAAATAAGCCAGTATACCCTAGGGGTGTAGTTACAGTATGCATGAGTCCCACAGGAATGGATCAACCTTCGATTCTGGTTAAAGCATTAATTTTGCCGAAACTTATTTCACGCACGCCTAGCGTGCCGCCACACATACGGTGGTCACATATAAAAAATTTAAAACTAGCTGATCCTAATTTTCATTTACCGCAGCCCGTTGAAATGCTGCTAGGAGCGGATATACTATCCCATGTATTATTAAGTAACGTAATTAAGGGGGAGCCCGGTTCACCGATAGCTATAAATAGTATCTTTGGTTATTTATTGTTGGGCAACCTCGAATTCGAATCGAATACCTTACCTCCCATCCAGGTGTGTCTTAGCTCATTCTCCGATGACATTGACCTCCGTAGGTTCTGGGAGTTAGAATCTTTACAGAAGGAAGAGAAAACCTTCACTCCTGAGGAAAGTTTATGTGAGTCTATATTTACACATACACATACTCGTGACGAAACAGGTCGTTACGTGGTTGCTCTGCCGTTTAAACCGATGCACACCTCTTGGTGAGTCGCGGGATATTGCGCGTTCTAGACTTTTAAAACTTGAAGCTCGATTAGAGGCGAAACCCGTCCCTTAAGGGCGAGTATCACTCGTGCCTTCAAGAGTATATGGATCTCAACCACATGGAGCTGGTTGATAGTCCTCCCAATGATGGGACGACCTATTACATTCCCCACCATTGCGTGGTTAAAGAGGCTAGTGAGACGACCAAGACTCGCGTAGTCTTTGATGCTGGATGTAAAAGTTCAAACGGCATTTCCCTCAACGATATTCTTTTAACGGGTCCTAAGATGCATAAGGATATTATTGACGTTGTTTTAAAATTTCATATTGTTGTCGCGCTTACAGCCGATGTAAAACAAATGTATCGGAACATTTTGGTTCAAGAGTCTGATAGGGACTACCAGCGCATTCTGACGCACTTCACCACATAATTTATTACGTGAATATCATCTTCGTACCGTGACGTTTGGGATTAGCTCTTCTCCCTACCTCGGTCTTCGGGTTATAAAACAGCTCGCTCTTGATGAGGCTGAACAATTTCCTCGAGCTTCTCGGGTACTTCGAGACCAGGTCTTTGTCGACGATATTGTCAGTGGCGCAAATGACCAGGCTGAGGCTCTTGTCCTTCAACAAGAGCTGATAGGTATTGTCAAACAGCAGGCTTCGAACTCGAAAATGGCACAGTAACTCGCCCGCGATACTCGCGGCGGTACAATCACCAATTTCTCACGGTGAGCGGGAACTAATTCCAGTTGCACCCATGGAAAGGGATACGAACGAAGGTCTTGGGTCTCCAGTGGGACCCACAGTCTGATCAATTTAGTTTTAGTGTTTCAGTTTCTATACAAAATGTGACTAAGAGGCTATTCTCTCACAGATTGCAGGATCTACGATCCTATGGGATGGCTATCCCCGGTCACCGTATACGCAAAACATTTAATGCAGTTGTTGTGGATTTCCGGGGTCGATTGGGATGCTCCTCCCCCTATTGAAATTATCAATGCTTGGAATAGCTTCATTCAGGATTTGATGTCCTTATCCGACATCACCATACCAAGATACATATTTCCTACTCATCGCGAAAGTATTATTGAACTTCACGGGTTTTCCGATGCCTCAGAAGGCCTACGCTGCATATGTATATGTCCGTCAATAGAAAACGGTATAATGAAATCATATTTGTTACTGGCGAAAACACAAGTTGCACCCATTTCACCTTGTTTTCCATTCCTCGCTTGGAGCTTATGGCAGCTTTATTATTAGCCATCTTATAGTCAAGGTGAAACGAGCATATGATCACATAAAGGACGAACATATATATGCCTGGTGTGATTCTTCCGTCGTTTTAGCGTGGCTTCGCTCACCACCTTACGAATGGAAGACGTTTATTTCGAATAGGACAAGCGAGATTTTGTCTATAATTCCTGCTGCTCAGTGGAGACATGTGCCTCTGCTGACAACCCGGCAGATGCACCATCACGCGGAATGTTACCATTAATATTCACTAAAAATAATACCGTGTGTTTTCGGTCCGCCCTGGCTTTCTCAGACAGAGTCCCAGTGGCCTGTTCAGGAATAATTTTAAAACGAACAACGAAAACGTAACCTACCTGTAGCGATGGCTCGCGTAGCAATAGCACAACTTCTTGATGTCGAAATCATACCTAAATTTTCTTCATTAAAGAAACTTATTAGTGTTACAGCGTTTGTATTTCGTTTTATAATATATTAAAACATAAAGTGGACAAATTAAACCAAAATATACATATTCGCAACATATCACTGTTTCTGAATATAGATTCTGTCTTAAAAGACTTATTCGTCAGGTTCAACATTACAGTTTTCATGACGAGATTAATTATCTTTCACAGAAGGTTCCTTCTAACCAACTTAGAAAATTAAATCCATTTATCGATGAAGATCAAATCTTACGTGTAGGTGGACGGCTACATAAATCGCTTCTGCCATTTGAGTTCAAACATCAAATGATATTACAAAAACATCCTTAACTTTCTTATTAATTGACGACGCCCATAACTCACTTACATGCAGTGCAATTTATTCAGTATCAACTTTTACAGAAATACTGGATTATTTCAAGTCGTGACGTTATTAGACAACGTCTGCATCGGTGTGTTCGTTGTTTTCGTGCGTCCTGCATCCCCAACCACGCATGGCCCCGTTGCCGGCAGTGAGATTGAAGCCGGAACGTCCGTTTCTCAAAACAGCGGTAGACTTTGCTGGTCCATTTTACGTGCGCTAATAATAAGGTGCGAAACGCGAAGGTGGTTAAATGTTATGTCGCAGTGTTTGTATGTATGAGTGTTAAAGCGATTCATCTAGAAATAGTATCCGAATGTCTACAGAAGCATTTCTGGCAGCGTTACGACGTTTCACGTCTCGCAGAAACCTTTGTACCGACATTTACTCAGACTGCGGCAAAAATTTTACCGGCTGTGACAACTATCTTAAGGGTTTATATCAATTTTTGGATGACGCAGTTCAGAGTCATCTTCATAACAAAACCTACAACAAGGCATTACATGGCATTTCCAACCCCATATGCGTCACATTTCGGCGGATTGTTTGAAGCAGGGTTAAAAGCTTTAAACACTTTTACCGCGTAATAGGTACGAATACCTGACTTATGATGAAATGCATACATTGTTGTGTCAGATCGAGGCAGTGTTGAATTCGCGCCCACTTTGTGTGTTAAGTGCAGAGCCTATCAATCCCCTGCCCTTAACACCTTCTCATTTTTTAATATGTGGACCTCTTACTGCTATCCGGATAATTGTCTAACATACGAATGCCAGTAGGCACTAGGTGGCGCTGGATACAACAGAATGTTCAACACTTTTGG
This sequence comes from Parnassius orleans, assembly GCA_029286625.1. NCBI lineage: Eukaryota > Metazoa > Arthropoda > Insecta > Lepidoptera > Papilionidae > Parnassius > Parnassius orleans. The sequence continues at coordinate 3,510,781 of JAGSMP010000026.1, read as the reverse complement.
AAGCGCTGGAGTCATGAGTACCTTCATGAAATTCAACAATTTAACAAATGGTTTTCGGATCGGGGTACTCCCATTCGTGAAGGTAGCATTGTTGTGCTGCGAGAAGATAATCTCCCTCCCTTACAATGGAGACTCGCTCGAGTTCATGCATTACATCCGGGCACTGATAGTATTACTCGCGTAGTAACTCTACAAATAGGAAACAAATTTGTTAAGCGTCCAGTCGTAAAAATTTGCCCTCTTCCATTGGAATAAAGTGAATTACGAATGTCCAACCTAGTTCATAATTTATGTTAACTGATAGCTCCATATTTAACTTCTTTAGTTTCCTATTTTATTTATTCAGTTAGTTTAACAATGTTTTCTTTTCAATACTTTTTACTTTGTGTTTAGACTTGTTAAAAGCCTCACGTCTTTTAAGGTGAGCGGCATGTTCCGTACTGGAACCATATTTTTTAAATTAATATTTATTGTCTATATAGTTATTTTCTTATAAACTTTCGAGTGGCAACAATTACTAAATTAATAAGGATTTATTGAATTCTTGGTCTGGTAACAATCCTTTTTACGCTAGAAGCCGCGCTTGCGTCTGATTGGCCGAACGGCGGAACCACTTGCGCGCCGTATGCCGAAACGTTATGAACTATCTCTTTCGAAAACTTATTGTGTGTGTCCCTTTTATTTTACAACGAGTACTAAACAATTCCCGAAGATACTGTGCCCGTGACCTATGGACTATTCTATTCGGAGAGACAGGGTTATATCCCTTCGAGTCACCTAATCAGCCAGCCAGCTCGCCGAGCCCCAGCAGCGTGAGGCAGTGGAAGGCGGAGACTGGTGAGTTACCAGACCCTTAGCTCTTTCCTGAACAGATGTACATACAAGAAATTGAATATTAAATAAAAATCTGGCCGTATGAGGGAGCTCAAGGTCGCTCAGCGAGCTATCAAGAGGGCTATGCGCGGGGTTTCTATGTGTGATAAACTTAGAAATAAGGATATCCGCAGTAGAACCAGAGTAATTGATAGAGCCCAACGGATTAGTAAGCTGAAGTAGCAATGGGCCGGCCATAGAGCGCGAAGAACCGACAACCGATGGGGAAGAAAGGTTTACGAGTGGCAGCCAAGTACCGGTAGTCAAAGTGTGAGCCCCCCCCCACTCTCCAATGGATAGAGTGACAACCTGGTGAGACATGCGGGAAGTTGATGGGTGCAGGTGGCTTAGGGTCGTGCTTTGTGGCATTCTTTGGGGGAGCCTTATGTTCAGCAGTAGACTTGCGAAAGGCTGTAATGGTGATGATAAAATAATCTAACCTTTAAATCAATAACTGCCTAAAAGTACAATGTATAAAATTATATAGACATAGACATGCGTTTTATTGCCATCAATAGTGATATACATGGTATACATTTATAAGTAAACAGAAACCATACAAGATAAGGGAAACACAAACGAATCTCAGCAAGAAAATTACTTTCCATGAGTTATGTGATACCAAAAAGTATACCGACTAAGCGTGTGCGGCCGCAGGTACTGCAGCACCGCTGATTTATATCGGAGCCCTGATAAATATTGGTATTAGTACCTCTTGCCATTATATATAACTAGCAGATACCCGCTCGCTTCGCTACGCGCACGAAAATATTTTATTGCGGAACCTAGATGTAAAATATCAAGAATTTTTTTTTGATGGGACTATCGTAAAATCGAATAGTGAGCGTCTACATAGCGAAATGAGTAACTGTACTAAATTTCAAGTCAATCGGGTATATAGTTTTAGAGATCTCGTGATGAGTCAGTCAGTCAGTGGTATTTCGCTTATATATATATATATAGACTAGCTTTTTACCCGCGGCTTCGCTTGCGTGGTCTTCAATTTAGAAACATCATTAAATGTTTATTCCTTGTCAAATTTAGGAAAATTTTATCACTTTTAGAGTCACTTCGGTGTCTGTGTCTCTATGTCAGTTTGTCAAAGAATTTTTTTGAATTCCCAAAGACTATTGGACCTAGATTATTGATATTTGGCACATACATAACATGCTACAGGAACACGTGAATAAATTAGTTTTTTCAGAATTGCATTAATATCATATGTCTAGAAACATCTACAATTTTTTATGCTGGGCGTGTCTTCCGATATATCCATAAAAAAGATAAATTGTCTTGGAATTAAAATTTATTATTATTATTTATTCTTTACATTCACTCATAATTAAAGTTAATTTAGTTTGACCAAAATAATGATGATTTCATGGTCTTATATGCGATATTTGATTCATATCATTGGTCCCATTTAATATTGATTGGCACCATAAAATAGATTCTGATATTTTTTCTACGTTCGAGTAGACTTCAAAATTTCATAAATGCAGTTCTATAATGATGAATACTACACATGTAATAAAACAAATTTTAATAAATCACGTTATATTTTAACTTTTATTTAACCGGGTTGTACAAAACATATCTTTGGAAGAAAGTTTCATAAAAATTTGCGTAAAAGAACATATTGCTGATGTGAAGCACCGACACTCCGGGAAGTCTGAAGTATGTCAACATGTTCAGTATCGTCCCAACCATTATATCAGATCTGATAGACAACAAATCCTCGCAATAGAACACCGATTCCTACCAAGGATGATTCACGAGGCTATTAAAATTAAAAATATCCTAACTTCAATAGACAAGATGACTGGGTGCTACCATCTACTTGGGATCCCATAATTAATAAAATTAAATCCAAACCCAAGCATACTACTGCAAGACTTCAAGGTACTGTAAGCTCGTCCTGCGTAGATCGGACCAAACATTATTAGTTAAAAGTTGATTGTAGTCTTCGTAAACTATGACATAAGGACGTCAAACAACTCAGCCCCTCCCCTCCCTCCCCTCCCTCCCCCGTCGTTATGGGTTCTTTAAAGTGCCCGAAACGTCAGGAATGAAAAAAGTTAAAATTAAACACGATAAAATCTCTAAGATTACTTTTATTGCAGATGAAGTTCTATTCGCAGTGAACGTGGGTACAACTACACTCATGATCGGAAGCAGAAAAATGTTCACCTTGTTCACACAAAGAAAATCCGCCACCTCATATAGTTCCGTGTGTGTCCTAAGAAGCGACACAGGAAAACAAAAAGGAGATGGGCAACAGTTTAAAATAATAAAGGCTGCGGTTGCCAACCCGCCTGCCAAGCGTGTCAACTATAGCAAATATCCAGCCTTTTTGACAGTTTATTGGGGAGGTCTATGTTCAGTTCAGTGGACTTTTGATAGGTTGTAATGACAACGACGATGAATTCTATTCATTCGAATCTTTGCTACCGTTAATATTTAGGGTACTGTGGAAACAAAAAAGTAACATCACTGAAAATATGAATGAAATAAAAACAGCATAATTGCCCCACTAAAACTAAAAAAGTAGCAGCCTACATATATGTCACTACTGGACACAGGCACAGAATAAATAATATGACACAGGCAACAGAGCTTTTGGCCAAAAAAAGTGCCAACGCGCGATCACGTTAACTGGGGAACTTCTCAGATTTGCAGGTTCTTTTTTCACCGCCGAGAACGTGGTAAATCGACACTTCAAATTGCAATTAACATATATTTAAAAACATAATAATGCTTATGTGTACACAGTACTGGATATTGTGCACACAAAACACACGTGTTGTGTATGACAGTGTTGTTAGCCATTTTGCCAAACGTGGTAATTGTGATAAATCATCCCGATAATGGCCACCGGTCTAGATATTATTAAGTGTGACAATTTTTGATGCTGCACGAATAAGTATTCAGTAGCACTCTAAAATTTAACTAAGATGGAATGCCTCGTTTTCAGTAAAAGGGGTCTCCGGCTCTCTACACTCACCATACGAAACACAGCAGCAGTGAGCTGCTATTTTACGCTGGTATTCTGTGAGAACGTGATCCTTTCCCGGTCGAGCCGACCCATTCGTGCTACAACCATAATACAGCTGCAGCATGGCTCTACCGCGTAAAAATAAACAATCTATAATTAATAAACAAAGAAATAAAAATATTACTAATTGACCACAATAATAGTTCCCTAAGTTTGGTAATTGTATGTTTTATCCCGGCAAACGAGGTTAGCAACTCAGCTTTTCACATTGTATTTCAGTGCCAACCGTCAAATGTCTCGCATTTTTGATGCTGCTGCCCGTCATCGGTCTTCGTATATCTATTAGGTCTCACGTAGCTACCTAAACGATATAGTCTACCATCTATTGGAAGCCATGCTACACCCTCGGGACGATTTGGGGTGATGAATACTCTTGCGCCGTTACTACAAGGCTTATAGATATAGTTTTTAATCAATTTTAATTATATTAAAGTTGGAAAAATTTACTTTGCCAATATCCGCTCAATAAAATAAAATGATGTGTCTTACCTAGTTTGAAGAGCACCTCCCGCCCTCCCTCAATTGCGTGCACTATCCCCGTCACCACTAATCCCAGCACCACTACTCCCACCACCACTACACTAGGAAAGACACACCACCGACGACAATACGACACGTGTTTCGCCTCTACACGAGGCATCTTCAGGTGTAGTAGACTCTACGGTGGCTGACCGCTAAGATGGCGGTGGCGACCACTTAGCGGTCAGCCACCGTAGAGTCTATTAATGGATTTCCGCAAAGTAACGCCTGATTCTATTAATTATCAATTTTAATTAATCAACTTCTGCAATGTGGGTACGGTTCCTTTTCTGATTTTCCTGTACCTTACCACTTCTTGTCGCGAATCGTCAGTACCATCAATGATTTTAGAAGGGTAAGAGAGTCAGTATCATTACAGGCTGTAAGACACTTCATTCATTCTCGAGTGGAAGCCTCGTACCGGCAGGCGAAGTTTACGGCGTCCCCCCACTAGATGGAGTGACGACCTGGTAAGACATGCAGGAAGTCAACGGATGCAGGTGGCTCGCGACCGTGCTTTGTGGCATTCCTTGGGAGAAGGCCTATGTTCAGCAGTGGACTTGTGAAGGGCTATAATGATGATGATGAAGACACTTCATCTTAGTCCTCGGGGGCGAAAACGCAACTGTAGCCTGTAATTACTTATCCTTGTGAACCTAGCTCGCTTGTCATTTTAATAATTATAACTTTTACCAAATAATAAAAACCGGCTTCAAATTGCTAAAAAAGAAGCTATTTATTTGCTACGCTTAGGGGTGAAATTGTTTTCTCCAAATTTATATGCGACCATCCTTGAAGTATACCTATTTAATAAAAAAAGAATCATCAAAATTGGTTCACAATCTGCGAAGATATCGCGTAACATACATACAAAAAAAACATACCTATACTCGAATTGAAAACCTGCTCCTTTTTGAAGTCGGTTAAAATGTATAAAATTATGAAGAGACGCTAACATGAAAGTTGGTGAACTGTCAAAAATTTTAATTTACTATTTTTTTTAACGATCACCATCGACCAGACATATTACTATATGTACTAAAAGTTATTAAATATTGACACATCTTCTTATCATGAATTTCTTTATTTTATTTTTTAATTTAAGAAAAATGTGTCTTCAAAGACGTAGGTATGTTAATTAAATATTATATTTGTTTAGTGTAAGCAATATTTTTAGTAGAATGTATTGCATTTGACAGTGAGATCGCGTTTCAGCCAAAGAATTCAGTTTCCGACGACAATACGAGCCGGCGCCTCAGTAGCTAATAAGCTGCATGTGTGTTGCACGTCTGTAGGTGCCTTATGTGTGCTTGACGTATGTAGCTGTCAGTTAGATGTGTTCGCGGAAGTCCCGATCTACAAAGTATCGACATTCGATACAAACCATATCGATATATCGAACATCGTAAAAACATTGTTAAGTGGTTGAGTGTACATACAGTCAACCACTCATAATTTAATAATAAGGTACATTTTGAAGTAATTTAATATTTTATTAGTGGCGGTGTAAGAATATCCACTACCCTATATCGTCCCGTGGGTGTCGTAAGGGGCGACAGAGGGAAACTAAAGCAGAAGATGGGCAGCAGTATTTTCCTGACGACAATTCAAAATAATAAAAAACTTCAGTGAATCTATAGAAGAGTTCTATGTTCAGCAGTGAATCTAAACCAGAGCTATGGCCGTACGAGCAGACCGCGTTCGATCCCCGCCAATAAAAATTTTAATTGCAATTTTAAGTACTTTGAAAATTACTAAGGCTCGCCTATGAAAGGAAAACATCGTGAGGAAACCTGAATGTCTGAAAAATTAAAAAAAATCTTCGAAGACATGTGTAGTCCAACACATTAATGCTTGCGGTGGACACTTCCTTGCTCTTAATCCCCCTCAGTAATGAGAAAAAGCCCAAGCAGTGGTACGTATAAAGGTTGTAACTTTGCATTTACATTTTAAACTAATATTCATTAACAATATATGATTGTTGTAGTGAAAACTTTTTAGCCGTTGAGCGAATTTTAGTAGGAGAAAAACTTATGGGTTCGCGCCACTGATGACCGCGACATGCTCGTGACGTATTGCCTATACATACATGTATACGCATATATAATTGTTTAACCTAAGAACGTCGAAAGTTTCACTGAGAGATTTGCATAGTTACGGTGAAGGTGCGAGATGTTTGATACTGCGATCCCAAATCCACCTGCTAAACGTAGACACTGATAACGGTGGCAAATCTATGGCAAAATCAAGACGGAAGAGGCCTATGTCCGACAGTTTTTACGGACTGATGTTGATGATAAAGGAGCATGAACCTTATTTTACAATTTAGTGGTGAAAGTAACCTCCCACGCCTCTGAATATTAAAATTAAACTTAAACATATCCCTTCTTTGTTACCTTCGCCTTTACTAGCATTTCAAACATTTTAGAGTTCTACAGTTAAAAATTAATTAATTCATCATCATTCACTAATTCCCTAACACTAAAGGCTCTACCACTTAAAAAAAAATTTGTACGTGGTAGAGCCATGCTGCAGCTATATTAATTGTATAGTTGTAGCACGAATGGGTTGGTTCGACCGGGGAAGGACCACGCTCTCACAGAATAACAGCGTAAAATATCAGCTCAATGCTGTTGTGTTTCGTATGGTGAGTGTAGAGAACCGGAGACTCTTTTTACTGGAAAAGAGGCATTCCATCTTAGTCCTCATGGTTGATAACGCATCTGCATTTTGATTCGCAAACGAGGATAGATGTAGATGTCTATGGGCCACAGAAACCACTTACCATCAGGTGGACTGTGTGCTCGCTTGTCAACCTTATTCTATAAAAAAATGCCCAACCAAAATCCACTGTCGGACACAGGTCTCCCCCATTAATTGCTTCATAGGAGGGGGATATTTGCTATAGTTAAGCGTGGCAGGCGGGCAGTTGTTATCAGGTAGATGCTGCTGTCCATCTTCTGTTTCATTTCCCTCTGTCGCCTCTTACGACAACGAGATTATATAGGGTAGTACATTAAAAGTCTATTCATTATAATTATGTCATACCATTATTTGAACGATTATACAGAAGAAGCAGACCGTTTGGGTGCTCGCCAAACTCTATATTTGAATTATCTTTTAAAAAAAGAAAACTACTTGTCGCAGAATCCATCGTTCAATTATTTTTATCAGCGTATTTTTTTAAATAACCAACCTCGAATACAAGCAAAAATAAGTTTCACATCACTAGTCGCAGTTATGGGAAGCTAGGGGCGGTCTCTTTGATATTGATACTGTGAGTATGTCACTCCAGTTGTCAGATTGCTCGTGAGGGCGCTTATTTGTAAGAGGATGTATCTGAGACGTTTTATATTAGTTACACGTTTAGATATTTCTTAGATATAGTTAGGTTGTCATCACGTGTCCATTTCAAAAGTAAATGATTATTTTTAAATGTGTATAGAATATATATTCCCGTGGGTGTCGCAAGAAGTGACAGAGGGAACCAAATCGGAAGATGGGCAGTAGCATCTTCGTAATAACGACTAGAAATAAAAAGAACTGCTGTTGCCAACCCGCTTGCCAAGTGTGGTAACTATGGCTAATATCCCCCCTATGAGGCAATCTATGGCATATGTTCAGTAGTAGACTTTAATAGGCTGTTACGGTAACGGTGAACGAGATATTTATGTCACCATATATCGGAAGCCATGAGATCTTTCTGGAGTTTCCCTAATCAATTTACCTACACGACACCAATGGGACAAAATGAGGTGATGGATGGTGATGGAAAAATGAAAAATAGATGGAGAGACACTAGTATATGGAAATTCAATTATTTTTAATCATAGGGGGATATTAGCCATAGTTGCCACGCTTGCCAAGTGTGGCAACTATGGCAAATAACCTGCCCTATGTGGCAATTTATAGGGGAGGCCTATGTTCAGCAGTGGCCTTTAATAGGTTGTTACGGTAAGAGAATCCAGTAAGAGAATTCGACGGTATCGTAAGAGGTGACTATGGTAAATGCCAGAAATATCTTATTGATTCCGATAGATGGCAGTAAAACCATCTCATTTTCACCAGACGAAACTCTTACCGGCGACGGGCTGCAGGGTAAAAAGTGCAAGAAGTATGGTATTGCGATCATCAATTGGCCTGCAAGCGTGACAAGCAGTGGACTTTTAAGGGCTGTAAAGAAGAGAGAAAAAGATTGTAGAGGAAAATATGATCTATTTCATCTTTAGCATCATCCAATCTTTCTTTCGTTGTTCGTCCGAGACTATTACATGTTAAATTATTTATTGCTTACATAAATATTTGTTTAGAAAAATTTGTCCGTATTGCCGGACAAAATTTTGCTATACATATAAATTGCAAATTAAATTAAATTAAGTCAAATCAATACCAACCAACCACCAACATGAATAAACTAACAAATACCACCATGAAATAAAATTTAAGTAACACACACAGTGACTGAGTATCACGAAAACCAAATTAATGATTCAATTATCGCTTCTGATAACTCGCATTTCTTAATTAAACCATCTAATTAAAGAATCTCCAAGATAGCATCAACTTTATACATCTTCCGTTGTCTTCGCCCCTTTGTTCTCTTACATTCAAATTTAAGCTTTACTTTAAAAACCTATGATTGAATATCCAATAATGCTTTAAAGCTCATGTAAAGAAAAGGAAACTGTTAAATGTTGACGTAATTAGAATTTTATGTGTTGGTAATAGAGTACGCTTTTGTTTAATCGACGTAAAAAGCTTTGATTGCGATACTAATGCGTGGACGATGGAAGCTTTAGTAGGGTTAAACGAAAATGAATGTTCCTAGAAGTAGTTATGGTCGGATTTTGGTTGTTTATGTTGATGCTAGAAGTATAGTAGGCGGTACGATTACTGGTGGCGGTGGTGCGTATCGCCCGCCGCTGAGATCAGAGGGACGCTCGCATTTGGGAAACACTCGGGTATTTATAGTGAGGGAGGACGAGACTCCTAAATATCACATGTTGAGAGTTAATGATGTAGGTACGTGAATTTTATTGCTCGCCGCGCTTGTATCAAGTTAGCGAACGCTTAGGGGCGGGTACAGGGGGAGAGAATGCTTTTGAAGATCTAACATTGTATTTAAGAGAACGCTTTTTGCATTTAGTATTTTTTTACTCCTTAATCAGCTAGTCAAAGGTTTTTTGACTTAGAGCCTCTCTCGTTTTAAGAAATATTTTTTTTTAATCGTCACACTTGGTAGGCTGATTGACGTTAGTAGAGCTAGATGTCTCCCACTTTTGAAGCTGCTGCTGTCGCCGGTCTAGGTATTTTCCTAGGCCATCTATCGGAAGTCACATGATATTTCTAGCATATTCCATAGTCGTCTCTAACGACACTCTCAGGACCAAATTGGACGAAGGATTCTCTTACGCCGCCACCTCACAGTATTTTCTTAACTGCATTGTAATTTTTTATTCCATACAAGTAATTTTATTTTTATTTTGTGCTTAGAAAATTTAATATTTCACGTTTTTCCTACATTGTCATCCGATTCTGAGATATGTTCGAAATTTCAAGTCACTAGCTCCTCGGGAAGTGCTCGAAATTTGAGTTGCAAGATTCCACCCGGAACGACAGATAGAAAGTGACTTAATAAAAACGTGGTAAAATAAAATTTTCAGGTCAACGGTAATGTGTGATAGTCATGAAATAGAACTCATTTCATAAAGAGATTAAAAATTTATATTTATTTATTAGATGGTGTGACTAGGTAAGAGATGTTAAAATCGGCGGATGCAGGTGGCTAACTAAGGACCGTACTTTGTCGCTGTCCTTCAGGGCCTTCAGCAGTGGACTTGTGATGGGCTTGTGATGGATGATGATGAATTTTGGGTCTCTATAAGTCTTATAACGTAACCATCATCATCATTATACTCCTTCACAAGTCCACTGCGAACACAGACCTCCCCCAAGGAATGCCACAAAGCACGTACCTGTTCCAACTGCATCCATCGATTTCCTACATCTCGACCAGGTCGTCTCTTATGCTAGTGACAACGTAAATTTTGTTAAATTGTTAGAGTTGATTCTGTTTTCTTTCCCACATTAGGATATTTCCCAGAAACTAAGAACTGAGGTATTCCGAGACAATTTTGAGTTTAAGCTCAAGTTCTATAATGTCAATATTTGTGTAGCATGGCTATGGTCTATACCAGGAGTTCCCAAACTGTTAAGGTAATGGAACACTCACCAAATCCCTTTTATTTTATGGAACCCCACATCAAATGATTACATATCATAGACATTGCAATTGAAATATTATAATATAATTCTCACTAACTGCCTACGTATCTACATAACAGTAATGGGTTCTTCTCATCACATATTTTGCGCCAATTCAAAATAATATTTGGTACCAACGTGTGCAATTATATAACAAGCAAAAATTAAAAACTTCGCGGAACCCTGGTGACTTTTCTACGGAACCCTTAGGTTCCGCAGAACCTACTTTTGGAATACCTGGTCTAGACTAGATTCAAATTTTGTCATTGTGTAGTTTGAATATAAACAAGATTATTTCTGATTACCATCCTTAATCTTTAGAGGACAGCGCATAAACATTTTGATTTTTATCAAGGATAGATGTGGCTTCCTTTCACCATTAAGCAGACTGAGTACTTCTTTGTCAATGTTAGTTTTATATAGTAGATATGTAAAGTGCAAATTGTAAACCACAACAGTAAGTTAGACTTCCACATAATTAGATTACAAACATTTGATTTACACCGATAGCAAACCCCAAACAATAGCAGGCAAATATTTGAGTTTTCTCGAAAAATATCGCATTAACGACCGCTATAAAGCGCATTTATAGAAAAGATAATCTGATACGAAACAATACTGTGTGAGGCGAGCATTTCAGTATTTTTATTGATCCAACGTTTCTTCTAAACGTTTCATTCAAAACCGAATCGTATTACGATGGAATTGAGTGGGGATTTCAATGCATTAATGTGGTTATAATCACTTTTTACTGCACCATCAAGGTCCAAGTGCAGGACAATTGGGTATAATCCACGCGGTCTGCTAAAGAACAATGGGTTTTATAGGTTATTTATTAAGGAATCGAGCCCAGCGTGAGTCGCCGCCACCATATTTCGCGATATGATTCTTAACAAACAAGCTTGTTATTAATATTTTATTTCCGTTCCAATGCTTATTATATTTAAGTGGTGGCAAATTTTTAGTTATTTTAAGCACTTGGGGGTTGTTGGTTTTGCGAAAATAACCTCTATTTTTTTTTACGCGTTGTCTTTACTGTTAATGTGGCAACGTCTTACTCATTCGAATTTATATTTTTTATTTTATTTCATAGAATAAGGGTGACAAACGAGCACACGTGGTACAGCCATGCTGCAGCTATATTAATTGTATAGTTGTAGTACGAATGGGTCGGCTCGACCGGGGAAGGACCACGCTCTCACAGAATACCAGCGTAAAATAGCAGCTTAACACTGCTGTGTTTCGTATGGTGAGTGTAGAGAACCGAAGACCCTTTTTACAGGAAAAGAGGCATTCCATCTTAATCCTCACGGGTGATAACGCATCTGCATTTGATTCTTAATGGAGAATAAATGTAGATGTCTATGAGTCACAGCATCCACTCACCACTACACACACCATACGAAACACAGCAGCATTGATTTGCTATTTTACGCTGGTAGTTTGTAAGTGCGTGGTCCTACCCTGGTCGAGCCGACCCATTCGTGCTACAACCATAATACAGCTGCAGCAGGGCTCTAACACGTAAAAAGTTTGTGTTATGATTATTATTTACTAAGTAGGGCTCCTCTTCTGCGTAGGAGTCCGTCTGGGTAATTACCTACCTATGGGTTTCTTGCTGGTTCCTCCCAGGACAGAGATTCTTTCCAAACCAATTATAAAATTAAAAAAAAAATGGAAAATCCAAAAGTGCACACTTCGAACGGGATGGTTTAGTATTAAAGCCTTCCTACGGATTAAAATCTAAAGCTAATAAAAAAAAAATAAGTTCAGTTTTCCGAAAGATATCTTGTTCACACCCATACCGACCAACTGACGTCCAAGTGAAATTATTTTCAATTAACTTTTTTTTTATAATAATTGAAATAAATAATCATAAAACTACGTCAGAAGTATTAATTGAAATCTCCTCTTGCTATTGGTGTACATTTTTATTATATAAAAACAATATAAAGTTGGTGAAAGTGATTTAAGTTGAGTGGATCGCGATTTTTGATTTGGTGACAATAGAGCACTACATCTCCGCTTCGCGTTCAATGTGTGTAAAATGACTGTCAATAAGTATTCTATTCTTACCCATCTATCTGCCGCTAAGCAGCAGTGCGTGTTCAGGTCCGAAAAGTATAGAGGGCCAATATAGTTACAGACTGCGAGGCATTTCATCTTAGTTCTCAGCCTTGACAACGCATCTTTGTTTAAAGCCACTTACCATTAGGTGGGCTGTAAGTTCGTTTGTCTATTTAGTTTTTAAATAATCAACCGTTGATAGACGCACATTCATATTTATCAAAAAGCATAACAACAACTAAGTTTTAGTAGGTACCTACATACTAACTTAGGTATCTACTCCTTACATAATATGGTTTTTACGCTGACGTCACTTACAACTATGAGAAATAGCAGAAAAACTATATGGCTTCCGCAAGATGGAGGTAAAATCATCCCGTTAATGCCATTCATATAAGAATATCTGCGTATGAGAATCCATCAACCTGTGGAGGCGCTGTGTCGTCGCGCCGTAAGTGAAACGCACCGGAGCCTAAATCGCGCTATCAAAGTTCTGAAGTTAACACGCTATATATAGAACAGTTCCGAAATAACACAAGGAGCGTTGGCCGCTGAACACCTTGCCCGGCGGGAAATCTCCTCTTTTACTACCACGGCCAATACTCCATTTCATCCCGGTGGTGTCGTAAGAGGCGACTATGGAATATGCTAGAAAAATCATATAGCTTCCTATATAAGGCGATATAACCATCTTATTTAGGGGAGAGTGGGGTAAGACGGGGTCCTTAAGGTTTGATGTTAAATAAAATTGACCGTAAAGAGTTTTATTAATTTGTTTTATTCTTATAATCTTCTTAGATAATCAGTCTTCATTGTTAACGAGTATTTGGCAGTCTTATCAACATAATAAAATTAAAAAAAATCAAAAAGTAGAAATACACCCCATCCCCATCATGCCCCACCCCTAGGGTAAGATGGGGTACCCCGTGGGTAAGATGGGGTACGCAGCAAACGACCATTTAGGACTGTTCACAATGTTCACAAGTGAACACGGTATCTGCATCTTCGTCGTCCACACCTGCACAGCTGCAGTGAGCCCATTTGCCGCATGCTGAACAAGCAGCCCAGCTTTCATTTAAGTCCAAATATAGGCCTTTACAATACAAACAAGGTGTATTTTCAATATCGCTGTCACTATTCTCGTTTAATGATCTATTCTTAGCCCCTTGTTTCTTCTTTGTTACTCTTTTCTTCTTAGTTGCCGGGTCTTTTTCAGATTTTCTAAGTTCCCTCAACTCTTTTTTTCTCTGTTTATCCTCTTCCGCTTGTTTATTTTTCTTAATCGTTTCTTCTAACTCATTCTTATACAGCGAAGATGTGATCACCGCAGTTTTCCTCGTTTTCTAGTTGAGCGAGATGTTTTTGTAGTTGCTGGAAAGGGCATTGTTGCTGCGGACTTACAACACCAAATATTGATTGCTGCGGGTTCGTGGTCTTTCGTGTAGATCGGGTTATCGAGCCAGTAAGAACATCCTGGTTCAGGGTTGACATTGTATTAGGTAGCACAGTAAGTGCAGTAACCAGATTAGTTGATAGTGACGTACTCGCAGAAATACTAGCGGCAGTATCAAGTCTCGACAATGTTTCTGTTTCCTGTTACTGGCGTCACTGCTGCATCCGTCAAAGTTGCCGCAACAAATGGCTTCAGATATAATTGGCGCATTCTGATTATTTGTTGCTGGTTCTGTGGATGATTCCATTATCAACGAACTATTATCGCTTGCAGGTGCGTCGGATACATTAAGCTGAATATCTGTCATCAAAGACGGAGCAAAGTCGGTCTCAGAGAATACTGTTGGATCATATGGCAAATCCCACATTTCTTAAAACCATTGACAGCTGTTGACATCGTAGACGCTTGTATGAACGCCTTCCAAAATTTCAGCTACTTGTCGGACAGTGACAGTCATCCCTGGGTTGCTGCGAAGCCACGCCATGATTTGATGATCGTAGTAGGTGCCAACGGTCTCATGTAAGCAACGTCTGCAACCTGAAGATGGTAGGTTGTATGTGGTGAAACATAAAATGATAACGCCGTGAGTGCGTGCTTCATTTATGAGATCAATGTTCTTCGTGAGTACTATGTCCATCCAATAATAACAAAACAGGACGCTCAGGTGTTGCTCCGCTAAATTCGACGAACTTTTAAACCAATCTAGGAAAAGTTCTGAAGTCATCCAGCCGAATCACTGCAAACTCCCCAAGCTCCAGGGCAGCATTAATCATAAGTTGCGGATCCATTCTTTTTCTAGGATATACCATCATGGGTGGCATAAAATTACCACTAGCACTAAAACAGATTTCTACTGTAATGGTCGTACCTCGTTCAGCAGATGTTATGGCTCCCTTGCTTTCTGCCCTTTCTTGCGATAATTTTTGATTTGGTTTTGGGCACCTGAAATACCAGTTTCATCGCAGTTGTATACGATCAGGTGTTAGATGATGTTCATCATAAACATTGCCCAAAAATTGACTGGTCTACCACCTGTTTATTGAAACCAGCAGCACATGCGGATGAGGTACTTTCAGGCTGTCTAATAGACAGTTCTGGGTGCCTTTTTAAAAATCCTAATGCCCAGTCTTTCCCGGCTTCTTCTTTTTCATTGTTAAACGGATGACGTTTGTTATTTTTTACCGCTAGTCTGTAGACTAAACCTCTTAAGTCTTTCATTGTCAGTCCATAAAGCCTGCTCTCCATATCTATTATGTATTTACATAGCTCTTCCTCTTCATTATCAGTAAAAACTTGCTCTTTTGGGCCTAACGGTACCTTAAATTTAACAGTCATTGGATCATTCTTTCTCGCGCAAGCTTCACTTTTCTTTCTAAAGTTGTCTGTGGGGCAGAAAATGATTTTGCTGCAAGCTTGTAGCCCATTTTTCCTTCAACCACATTTTTCACAGCATCTTTCATACTTTCTTCTGACCAATCCCCTCTACTTGTTTTTTTTTAATAATTTCTCACCATTCTAGAACAAAATACACAGTAAAATTAGACATTTATACGCCGCTTGCAAAGGCTAAGGGGCAAGATGGGGTTGGACCCCATGTTGCCCCTTAACACCTACCCCATCTTGCCCCCGCATGCCGAATCAAATTTAAAAAAATACTTAATAAAACCAATACGCAGCACAGAGAAAAACAAGTTCTTACCTGTTAGTGTAGTTATTGTAACATTTGATACCATTTAAATCAATTCCGAGGTGTTATTATTTACGGAAATTACACGCCCTATATAGTATAGAAAAATCACTAGCTATTTGTCAAAAAAAGTTTTTTCCAGAAAACAAATAAAACGCGTGGAGTCTTTGTCCGCTCACTTCGATGACTGATTGCCGTAATGGTGGCGCGACGTCAGCTGCTAAAACGATCCTGATTGGCTAATTCGTTCGCGCTCAAGATCGGTCACTCCGTCTTGCCCCGCACCCCGTCTTGCCCCACTCTCCCTACGTCAGACATAAAAATACCCATACCAACGATGGGCATCAGCGTGTCGTTGTTGGTATGAGTGCGAGACGTCTGTTACTGCGATCGTATTTAAAGCATATCCTCCCTTAAACCAGAGGCTCATCTCTTTTACGGGCTGACGATGATGAAGAAGATAACTTAAATTGAACATTTTAAAAACCCCTGAAAAGAACCCTACCGCAGCTAACAGAACAGTTGATGACATAGAAACGGCTGAACCGATTTTGATAAAACATGTCTAAGAACCACCGCTAGAAACCAGCTTTAAAAAAAAACACACCCAAATTTGTTCACCCGTTTAAGAGCTATAGTGCCACAGGCAGATACACACATAGCGGTTAAACTTATAACACTCTTCTTTTTGCGTCGGGGGTTAAAAAACTGCAATAAGTTTTCACTAGTTTCCGCGACATAAATCGACTTCATGCCAAAATGTGATTAGGACCCGTCCAGCTGTTCAAGCGTGATTGAAGGACAAACATCCACACAGACTTTCACTTTTATAAAATTTATTATTTTTTAAAGAATACCAGTAGTCCTGGTAACACTACTAACACTCCCACTAGCTCAGTTTTTCAGTAGGTTATGTAGTTACTAGGAGTAGGTTATGACAGTAGTCGAATGACGGATTCGAAAAACACGCACACACACACACACACACACACACACACACACGCACACACACACATACACACACGCGCGCGCGCGCGTACACATACACACACGCACGCACGCGCACACATACACACACACACACACACACACACACGCACGAGCGCGCATGCGCACATACACACACTCTGTTTCTCTTTTCTTGAATGTGCTTAGTTCAGGCAGGATGAGGACTTTCAACCACAAGTCAAAAAGTAAAAAAAACTGTCGAACTTTTCCATGTAGTGGCGACGTAATGCTAATAGAATACATTACCCTAGGATATCTTTCCGTAGGTGTCGTAAGAGGCGACAGAGGAAAACTGAAACAGGAGATGTGCAGCAGCATCTTACTGTTAAGAGCTCAAATATTTCAAAAATGCGTTTGCCAACTCGCCTGCCAAGCGTGGCAACTATGGCAAACATGGGGGATGTTTGCCGTAGTTACCATTTGAGGCAATCTATGGAGAAGGACTTTTTTTATAGAATAAGGGTGACAACGAGCACACAGTCCACCTGATTGTAAGTGGACGCTGTGGCCCATAGACATTAGACATTTATCCTCAACTAGCGATCCGCCCCGGCTTTGCAGGGTTGATTTCTGGATCTTGACAACAACGCCACCTACCGGGTCCAATTGCGAATTTAAACCATTTTCTAATCAATTTAATCACACACACAAAAACACGTACACACGGACAGAAGAATTATATAATATGCATGTATTATACGTATAAACCTTTCTCATTCTGTCTATTGATGAACCGCATCAAAATCCGTTGCGTAGTTTAAAAGATCTAAGCGTACAGACGGCGGGATGCGACTTTGACTTATTTGTAGAGATTACGAATCAAAATGCAGATGCGTTATCCCCCCTGAGGACTAAGATGGAAATCACTCACCATCAAACACAGCAGTATTATCTACTCATGTGATTTAGGTACTATTTTACGCTGGTGTTCTGTGAGAGCGTGGCCCCGGTCGAGACGACTTATTCGAGCTACAACCATATTATAGCTGCAGCGTGGCTCTGCCACGTAACGTGTTCAGCAGTGAACTTTTGAGTAAATGGATTAACTATTTACCGTGTTCCACATGGAACAGACTGATGTATGAATATGTATCTGTAGTGGATTTCACAAGATCTTTTACGTAATTTTACTATTTCCGGCTATCAAAAAACTTGCTTATTACCCATATTGACTAAAAAAACGTCTCAGAGACGCCGCTTAAGGCGTATTTCTGTTAATTACCACAAATATGTAGCGTTTGCACAAAAACTTGAGCGGGGGCACTTTGACGGCGCCGTGCTGAACAAATTTTGTCGTGGTAAATGATGCAAGACGCGGCAAAGACACAAAAGTGCCGGCACATCGGTAGCTGCTTTTTTTAATTTACATGTTTTTTCTTGACATATTTAAAAATAATTGTCTGCCAGATATTTCCGATCCGTTTATGTAAATTAATTAAATATAATATAAAGATGACAATAAACACTTTTAATATTTATAAATTATTAGGAATTACTCAAAAACTATTGGTCAGACCTTGATCAAATTTATATGGGACCACATGCGAAGCACCAGCTTTCAATTAAAAAAAGAATCATCGAAATTGGTTTACCCAGTAAAAAGTTATGAGGTAACACACATAAAAAAACATACAGTCGAATTGAGCACCTCCTCCTGTTTGAAGTCGGTAGAAAAAGTGGATTTCAATAAATATTAGGTATGTAGGTATGTAATATATATTATTTTAAGATATGTTTTATTTTTTATTGTTTGTTCATTATTTTTTTTTTAATTTAAAAGAACGAATCATTGACTGATGTTCTACGTTTATGTTCGAATTTTCGATTTAGTTAAATGAATTTTTGTACATTTATCCTCAATTAGGAATCGAAATGCAGAGGCGCCATCGCCCCTGTGTACTGAGATGGAACGCCTCGTTTTCAGTGAAAAGGGTCTCCGGTTCTCTACACTCACCATACGAAACACAGCAACATTACGTAGGTATTCCGTGAGAGCGTGGTCCTAGTCCGGTCGAGCCGACCCATTAGTGCTACAACCATAGATAATATAGCTGCAGCGTGGCTCTACCACGTAAAAGAAAAAAACCAAGAAAATCTTTACTAGAGTCTGTAAATTAAAAATTTAAAAAGTTACAACTCAGGTTTACTTTACTACCAATTTGTATAATATAAAACGCATGCTTTTTGTTGTGTGCTCAATATGTCACTTCTAATTTTCGAGAGAATTATTGAACACAATGGAGTGCGTCAAGTTGCTCTAGTGCGAACGGTCATCGTAAAAATGAATATATTAATAATACGCGAAGTGAATATAGAAAAATGTCATTCATTTATAGGGTTCCGTAGTTAAACAAACAGGAATCATTATAGTTTTGCCATGCCTGCCGTCCACCCGTCCGCGGTCTCTTGGCGATCGTTCTCTCTAGTAAATAGTAAAGTAGTTTCCTTAATTTTTTTTATTATTTACAGTTTAGGTACAATAATATAACAAAGTTATAATGTAGCTAGTTTTAGGTCGTTTTCTATGGAATGGTAACGAAATTTTTACTAATCTAAGTGCATTTTATAAGTTTGTCGACTACTACTCTATACTATTATCGTGCATACTTTTCACATTTCCAAAAACATGGGTTTCGTTGGTAGAAGGGGGGAGGGTTCACATGAGTGTAATAAAAACTACCACTTTAAATAAAAACTACCACTTTAAAAAAACTACCACTTTAAATAAAAACTACCACTTTAAATAAAAACTACCACTAAAATGTACCACTGTAATAAAACTACCACTTTAAATAAAAACTACCACTTTAAATAAAAACTACCACTTTAAATAAAAACTACCACTAAAAATGTACCACTGTAATAAAAACTACCACTTTAAATAAAAACTACCACTTTAAATAAACGGACTCCTGAATCGAAAAAATGTTGTTCCATACCCCCAATAATTTTGAAAGACCTATCTTACGACACCCCACACGATGGAATAGACGGGTAAAAAAATCATCCTCCCTTGACCTGTATGAGAGGTACCCAAAACCAAAATAAAAATGTTTTTCAACATTTTATTTCACAGTTTTGTAGACGTGATTAATATCTATAACTGTGCCAAATTACAGATCTTTAGCACCTAGGGTCTCTGAGTAAAACCGCGGACAGACGGACAGACATGGCGAAACTATAAGGGTTTCTTGTTGTTTAACTACGGAACCCTAAAAATATTAAAAGTGGAAAAATTATGAAGTTAAGTAAAAAATTACTCGTCTGCAAATCTATTAAATTCTGTAGAACATAGAATCCAATAAAAAATAAAAAATCAAGAAATTTCCACAAAAAATATCTACAACAATAATTTTTTTTTAAATGAAAATGATAGAAATGACAGCCTTACAACTCTAATTATTTTAACGTTAGAATTAATTTAATTTTTTAAAGAATCGTCTATATGGTTTCACCCCACAACTAAGGAGTCCAATGCTGGGCAGGCCTGTATGTCATAGGTTTCCATTGCGTTATAGCAACCTGTATTAGAACCACATTTAGTATTTATTACAGAAGTGGTATTTTTACTATGAAGTATTTATCACATCATCATCATCATCACTATCATCATCACTACAGCCCTTCACAAGTCTACTGCTGAACATAGGCCTCGCCTAACTTAGAGCTTAGACGTGAAATTTTCTAATATCACGTCTAAGCAATTTATTTAGAATAAATTAAATTTTGGCAAAAAACCTGTAGAAGAGTCAAGAACTAAGAAGAAAGTAGTAAGAAGTAGGTACCCGACACAGTAAATTAAAATTAAAACAGAAAAAAATCTTTAGAAATTTTACATTACCTAAATAACATAAAATATAATTATGTTAGGTACCTCGTTTTATAATTTTAATTATTGTTTGTACCTAATAAGCAATGGGAATTTGACTGCTTTGTTGATCTAGTTGTACGTGCGTTTGCTGATCGTATGATCCCGGGTTCGAACCCTGGCCCCGAAAAGCGCATAAAGCCGTTGGTCTTGCGCCTAATCTCTCACCGGTCGTGTCGGTTTTCCGTCCCACCGGACTATGAGAGTGAAGAATTAGAGAGTGCACCTATGCTAGTGCACACACTCGTGCACTAAAATCCAGTCGTGAGCAGATGGCTAGTCTCCATTGAGACTGGCCGAAGTGAGTGAAATTTGGTCTGGAGGACATTAAAGAGTGACATAATTTTGATTTCAAATCAAGTAGCTAGGCAAAACTTAGTACATATAATATTTATTTAGACATGCTTGTATACACACAAACGAACAAGTTGGTATATAATTATAACTCCCCCTCTCATGCACTGTGTTGCGTGCGACACATTTTCATCGGTACTCGTCCCGCTTCTGCCCGAGCGCAACCGACCGAACGGGAAAACAGACACACAGGTTCCCTTTCTTTGATTCCACTTTGAGCTTTATAATAATGTAGTAAAGTTTAAAATCGATTGCCTTTCAACGGAGATTCATCAGCACGCTTCAAATAGAATGCGTGATAAAAAGCAACGCTTTTGAAATGAAGCGCGGCGATTGGACGACGCGCACCAATGGCGGCTGGAGGCGGAACACGCTGCGCTTGCGCATACGGAGACGTCGCACGCGCACATGTCACGCTTGCGCGACACGCGACAAACGTCCGCTAACACGAAGCGGAAATTTCGCGTAACGATTAGCGGGAAGTTGGGTAGAGCGAAGAATTCGCTTTCGCCGGTTTACTGAGGCATGGTGTAGTGAGTGTGAGTGCAATGATGCTGGGCGGCATGGACGGAAAGGAGTACGGGGCGCTGCATGCGGCGGCCGCCGCAGCTGGATACGCGATGGAGGCTGGTAGGTTTATGTATTTTTTCGTACTGGCCGCATAAAAAAATTGTGTTTTCTGATGATTAATAAATTAAAAAAGAGTTCGAAAAATAAAATAAATAAATGATTATTGGAATAATTACCGTTGTATATATTCATTATTTAGGTAGGTACAATAGATTGTCAAAATGAAATCATAATAGATTATTTTATAACACATCTTACAAATAATCTTATGTTATTGGAAATCATTATTCTATCTATTATCTATGTGTGAAAAGCCAAAACATCATTATTTTTATTTTTATGAGTAATGAAAAATTCAGTTAGGATTTCTTGAATAAGATTTGATGAATATATGAACGAAATATTTATTCGTCACTACAACGTAACGTACACCAGACAAAGAAACTAATAAATAAGCAACAGTTTATGCAAATACTTGCTGTGTAGTGGCGATGTAAGAATATCCACTACCCATATCATCCCGTGGGTGTAGTAAGAGGCGACAGAGCGAAACTGAAACAGGAGATAGGCAGCAGTATCTTTCTGATAACAATTGAAAATAATAAAAACTGTGGTTACCACCCACTGGCAAGAGTGGCAATTATGGCAAATCCCCATTAGGCAATCTGTAGGGGAGGCCTGTACAATATTATACCATAAAATTATATATTATATATTATTGACGCATTCATATTGCATCAACAGCTTTTAAGTCCACATACATGTCTGGTTTTAGGTTTTTCCAAGAACGCTCCAGATGGTTATCATTATTAGTAGTGCTGGGCACATGCTTCCACTCATTTTTAAGACAGTATTGAACGAGAAAGTCTGCAATATGCAGCTCGAGTGTTGTGTGTATACCTACCTATGTCCTAAAAATATTTTAAATGTAAACATACGTACTCTACTACGCGGGGCTCTATCACGTAAAGTTTTATACGTGGTAGAGCAACGCTGCAGCTATATTATGGTTGTAGCACGAATGGGTCGGCTCGAACGGGGAGGACCACGCTCTCACAGAATGCCAGCGTAAAATATCAGCTGAACACTGCTGTGTTTCGTATGGTGAGTGTAGAGAACCGAAGACCCTTTTTACTGGAAATGAGGCATTCCATCTTAATCCTCACGGGTGATAACGCATCTGCAGTTTGATTCTTAATTGAAGATAAATGTAGATGCCTATGGGCCACAGCATCCACTTACCATCAGGTAGACTGTGTGCTCGTTTATCACCCTCTCACCTATTGTTTATTTTCTATAAAAAAAGTAATGAATGGAATAATATAAATTACCAACCAGGGAGATTTGCCCCTAATAACGCCGGGCACCCTCGTTATGAAATGATTGCCAGTAGTGAAATTTGGGCTCAGCATTTTTAAAACTCTGATGGTGGTGGGATGATGATGATGACGATGGACGTCGCGTCGTCAGACCATCACTCATTACTATGAGCGCCCGAATCTTGCGCAGCTTCATTTTCAAGTGAAAAATAAAATCGTTTCTGATCCATGTTCCTCGGTAGGTTAAGATTAAGTTGATGTAAGTATAATATTGACAAACTTACTTACAGTGCACCTAATACAAAGTGGCTACTGCAAACAAAGAATGCAACAGATGCGTTGTCACCTATGAAGACTAAGATGGAATGTCTCACATTCTGTAATTACACTGGTTCTCTATCTCTTTCGATCGGAACACATCAGTAGAAGTACTGTAATTTGGTGGCAAAAATAGGTAAGAGGGAGGTATCTACCCAAACGGATTCCTAGGTCTTATAATAGGAGTCCTATCACCTAGTAACCTAATGTCCTCCAGATCGAATTTCTTATTACAACGAAGACTAACCATTTGCGTAGGACAGGATTATAAATAGTGAACGAGTGTGAGCGCAAGCACATGCACTCTCTATTCCCTCACTTCCATAGACTTACGGAATGACAACCTAAACCAAAAGATTAATGTATATTTTACTAGCTAAACCAATTTAAAGCACATTTTACGATTTTTCCTAGGATAAATTAACATTATGCCATAGAATTAGCGAATGAAAATGTCAAAAATATGAAAACACCTATCATGTCATGTAAGCGACAGTCGGTAGAGGTGCGGCCTGGGTGGCCTTCGAATCCCGTCGGGTTTTGGAAAAACCGGCCAAGTGCGAGTCGGACTCGCGCATGAAAAGTTTCGTACCATCGTAAACACGTTTCTAGTAGAGGAGCTGCCTTTAATTTTTAATTTATTTTTATTTTTATGATTTGTTGTGACACGCTCTGTGAAAGTTTCAACTGTCTACCTATTACGGACAGCGGAGGCTTAGTAATAGGGTCCCGTTGGTTACCCTTCGGGTACGGACCCTAAAAACTAGTTAAGCTTAGGAAAAACTAGTTGGTTCTGAAATCGGATTTGGCTGGTAGCATATTATATAGGTTCCAGTCGACCCATCTGGCAACTAACCGTGCTGTAATTAATCATGCTATTATCTGTGACTCTCCTCTTATTTATTGTATATAATTAAACTCACTGCTTGCCAGAAATATTAAACGTTTTAATGCTCTCTAAATCATCGTAGTGTTACGGCCTCGTCAACAAAAGTTTCTGTCTGTAACGTTGGTTGTAGTAATGTACCAATTTAATTCAATTTTATTTATTGCTAGAATGTAGTAAGTACATAATTATAATGATCTTATTATCTAGTTATTAATAAGACCTTACATTCTATAATGATAATAGCGTGCATTATCTTCTGTAGGTACATTGTATAAAACAAAGTCGCTTCCCGCCGTCTGTATCCTTAGATCTTTTAAACTACGCAACATATTTTGATGCAGTTTTCATCAATAGACAGAATGATCAGAGGAGAGGAAGGTTTAAATGTATAATACATGCATATTATATGTTATATAATTCTTCTGTCCGTGTGTATGTGACTGAACTCCTCCTAAACGGCTGGACCGATTTTAATGAAATTTTGTGTGTGTGATTAAGTTGATTAGAGGATGGTTTAGATTCACAATTGGACCCGGTAGGTGGCGTTGTTGTCGAGATCCAGAAATCAACCGTGCATACCGGGACGGATCGCTAGTTACTTATAATATACTAAACTATTATTAACATTACAATTTAATTAAATAAATTATTAAAGAAGCATGATCAGAAAATTAATTATGTAACTATTTAAAAATGTTTTAGCATCAAGTTTTTAAATTTAATCAATGTAAATGCCCCTGAGCCGTGGTAGCTAGATGCTAAGCGCTCGCTGTAAATTTTACAGTACGCGAGCAACCCGTATTTGATCCCAAATTGTTCATTTCAATTTTAAGTGCTGATTTACGACGTGCCCGGCGGTGAAAGAAATACATCGCGAGGAAACCTTCATGTCTGAGAAATAAGAAAAAAATAATATTTCGAAGACATGAAGTTCGCCAATACGCATTGTAGCAGCGGATATTTACTTGCCCTAAAACCCTCTTAAAAATGAGAGGAGGCCTCTGCCTAGCAGTGGGACGTATATAGGCTGTAACTTTACTTTACTTTACTTAATACCTAGAAAAATAACCAATAAATTGTCAAAAAAATTACAATAAATAGGTATGAATGAATGAATCGTATAGCGTATCTTCGACCCTGCGATCAATCGTCACTTAATGGTAATAATTAGAAAGTTGAAGCGTAAAAGAATGTAGAAGAGTCACTCTGCAGCTGTATTATAGCAACAAAACCACGCTCTTACAGATTATAAGCGTAAAATAACAGCGTAATGCTGTTGTAGTTTCTATGATAAGAATAGAGAACTGGAGACTGTTTTACTAGCGACACGGCATTTTGATTCTTAATTGGTGATAGATGTAGGTGTCTAATATGGACCAAAGTATCTACTTGCCGTCAGCTGTCACCCTAATTTAAAGAAACAAAAACTCAATTTTCTTCGTGATTCAAATTACATGATATAATATTAATATAAGGGTTTAAACAACACACATTAATCATGAGCTGTGAAGATCCTGTTAATTATTTTATTTTAACCTCATCCTGATCAGGACACTAGGATAAAGTTATTAAATTATTGTATTGCTATCGGTCCTCGATAAGAGTGCAAATTTTCAAGTCAATCGGCCGTCTACAAGTTTGTGAAAATTACATTAAAATATTCCGTTACATAGATAGATACTTAGATAGATAGATACACTCGAAGCTAATAAAGCCGTGTTAAAAAAGAAAATTAAAATCTGGAGAGCTAAGTTTAAAATATATTTCTATTTTCGACATAGGATTATGAAATTAAAATTTCGTTTGTCAAATATCATTTTTTCGAATCTACTACTCACTACTACTAGTAAAGGTAACACTAGGTACTAGTACTACTACGTACGTACTAGTTTTAGTACTACTACGTACGTACTAGTTTTAGTACTAGAACGTAGTGATTATAATATATTATGCTCTGTCTACTACCGTTTTGAAAGGAGGTTCCTCTGATAGGAGAAGAAACTGCGTAGGTATCCTCTTTTTTGTTCTTAATCGTGGACATCTTATACTAAGATTTATAATTGTTGAATTTAATTCATTCTGTGTTATTTTTAAGAATCATATTTAAGAAGACAAATATTTTATAAAGGAAGGTGAATACTCTGAAAAGGTCGATACTATTCAAACACATTCAATTTTAAGGAATAACAGTTGATGAAACTAATTTTTACGGATTATATCGCGTTTAATTTTAACTTTTTAATTCCCGACGTTTCGGGTGCTTTACAGCACCCATGGTCACGGGGGGGAATAACAGTTGAACCGTACCAGTTCAGGGGCTAAGTGCTCACCGCAAAACGCGTGCAACCCGGGTTCAATCCCCGTTCAATTAAAAAAATTATGCGTCGAATATATGTGAAGTCTAAAACGTATTGGGGCAGCGTGGCGGACCCTTTTTGCCCTTAATTCCTCTCAGAAATGAGAGGCTTCTGCCCAGCAGTGGTACAACGATTTTCGAGTATCCAGTTTCTTTTGGCATGACCCGAGGATTACACTTAGTTTGAAGTGCATCTCCCTCCATCCTACAATTGCGTACACTATCACTGCCTTCACTAAACCCAACAACTCTATACTATAACGCCGGACTAGCTGCATTCAACGCTGTAAACTCGTTGAGTACAGGTAGTCCAAAGGCTAAACCTTCGGGGATACCGGTTTGCTGACGATAATGAGCTCAAGTCCGCTGTAAATGAGCATTTTTCAGGCCAAGACGAAGAATATTTTTTCAAGGGAATAGAAAAGCTTTTTTCACGAACAGGTAAATGTATTGATGTCATGGGAGACTATATTGAAAAATAAAAAAATATTTCATAATTTTATCTTTTTTCTACACTACCCATACTGAGAATACATTGAACGCCCCTCGTACTATTATATAAAAGTGGTAAAATTTAAAATTTTGTACAACCGACACCAATATAAATTATTAAGGATAACTCAAAAACTACTGGTCAGACCTTGATCAAATTTATATGGGACTACATGCAAAGCACCAGCTTTCAATTAAAAAAGAATCATCGAAATCGGTTCACCCAGTAAAAAGTTATCACGTGCTGTGAAGATTTTCAGAAGATTTCTTCCTCGAAATTTCCTTTTAGGAGCGGCTACCACCAGCGATATTTCCGGACCGATACAACTTAGGGACCTTCAAGAAAAGAGCCTACTATATTTTTAAAGGCGGGGAAAGCACCTGCAATTCCATGGTGTGGCATTTGTTTATGGGTGGCGGTAGCCACTTACGATCAGGTAAGCCGCATACTCGTTTGCCCCCGTCTTATTTTTTTATAGTATAGGATGACAAACGAGCACACAGTTCACCCGATGGTAAGTGGATGCTGTGGCCCATAAACATCTACATTTATCCTCAATTCAGAATCCAAATTTAGATCTGTTGTCTCCCCTGCCTGAGGATTAAGATGGAATGCCTTTTTTCCAGTAAAAAGGGTCTCCGGTTCTCTACACTAACCATACGAAACACTGAAAGCTGCTATTTTACGCTGGTATTCAATTCTTAATCTTATATAAAAAAAAGAAAACCATCGTATGGAAACCTGCATCAGAGGAATAAAATATTTCGATGACATGTAAAGTTTGCTAACACGTATGTACTGGAGCAGCGCGGTTGACTATATGCTCTAGAACTTTCTTAGACACGGAAAAAGCCTGTGCCTAATAGTAGGACTTATTTACTAGTAGGTACCTAATTTTAAGTGGAAAAATACTATGGCTGTAATTGTACGTGATAATATACTATGATTCAAGTTCCACCACAATATGGGCTCTGCTCACAGCGATATTCATTCATGTGTTATATATAAGTTATAACCGTGGCGGTGTAAGAATATCCACTGCACTATACCATCCCGTGGGTGTCGTAAGAGGCGACAGAGGGAAAAAAATCAGGAGATGGGTGGCATCGACTGCCTAGTAACGACTAAAATAAAAAACTGCGGTTGCCCATTAAAATCGGTTCACCTAGAAAAAAAATGAGGTAACACATAAAACAATACAGTCGAATTGAGAACCTCCTCCTTTTTTTGAAGGCGGTTAACAAAAAACATCACGCATTGATCATGAGCTGTGATGATCCTAGTGAGAATACTAGTTCTCACTAGGACTAGGATAGTATTCTCACGGTCATAAAATTATTGTGAATATTGTTATCGGCTCTTAAACGTCTGCAAATTTTCAGATTATTCAGACGTCAAAAACTGTATGAAAATTGAATTACAGTATTTTTATTATATTCTATCATCCATTCATCTCGTGGGTTGTAAAAGGCGACTACGGGAAATCGGAATTTTTTAAAGTGGTAAAATTATTTTTACCGATTTATACCGATAGATGGCGGTATCTTCATACAAAGTGTTTTAAATCATTTTTAGGCTTCTTTAGGCTTTATTGCTTCGTAATTGTAAAGACTTTGATAAGACAGATAGTTCGTTATTATTACATAAGATCGACTTTAGAATATTACAGTAGCATATGGATTCCTTAGTATGAATTTCATAAATAAAGAGTCGAAAGTAACCAAAAACGTTTTCTGTGGCATATTGTTTTTCATTCTTTATAAATTCTATAAACTAATCTAATTGGAGGATCGTAGATTATTGATGGATATCATGATATTGCACAAGCTGGACACCATCGGGCAACCAGGCGGTCGGCGGGTCTTCACCCCTTTGTTGTCGATATTCCACGCATTAGAACCAAACGGTTTGCTTCGTCTTTTGTAATGCGTACAGCAAAGGAGTAGAATAATTTGCCGGCGTCTATCTTTCCGTCCGAATACAATCTGGGGGTCTTCAAGGCAAGAGTGAATAGGCTTTTGTTACGCTAAGACCACTTACCACCAGGTGGGATTGTGATCAAGCAATGGCTTATAACAAGTAAAATAAAAAGCTGGTCAACGGTGTACTAACCTGCCCTCAACTCCTTCGCCTACTGAATTTCCATACTCCTCATAAGTTTCCGCGTAAATCTAAACACGCGCTTTCTAGACCTAAACATCATAAAAGTAATTTGGGACATTTTTTCTGTGTAAACCAGTATTATTTAATTAACAAAGTTTTGAATATCGACTTAGCACTTAGTCCCCGAAAATTTAGGAGGAAAAATTGGTCAAAAAATTAAAAAATACAATATTCACAGTCAATTAATTAATTAAGTCTCGATTATTGACTATCGAAGACCATCCGTACACTACTGTGCGATTTAGAAGAAGTTTTCTTCCTCGCACAACTTCCTTGTGAAATCGAATACCATAAGCAATTTTTCCGGAACGAGACGACTTAGGGACCTTCAAGAAAAGAGCCTACTCTTTTTTAAAAGGCCGGCAACGCACCTGTAATTCCCCTGGTGTTGCAGTTGTTCATAGGCGGCGGTAGCCACTTACTATCAGGTGAGCCGTATGCTCGTTTGCCCCCTCTCATATATAAAAAAAAAACTCCAGCTAATCTATTTAGTTCTGTTCACACACAATTTTCCTTTTTTTAAGTTTTTTTTTTGTATTTTGTTGTCTATTTCTTTTTATTTTACGTGGTAGAGCAGTTTTTTTTGGGCCCAGAAGCAAAGTAAAGGGCCACCCTCCGGGAAGCGGGGGAGGGAGGTGGTGAATGCTCTAAGCATACCACGCAGCTGGCTGCGTGGTTATGTGGAACTCACTATGGATCCTAAGTGCCTACCACTAAACACCACCTGGGACTAGCTTTGGCCTGGAGGGCCTTTCTGCCGTATCGGAAGCGACCCCTCTTAAGGAAAGGGGGCGCAGCTAGAGCAGTCATGCTGCAGCTATAATATAGTTGTAGTACGAACAGCTCGACCGGGGAAGGACCACGCTCTCACAGAATACCATCGTAAAATAGCAGCTTAATGCTGCTGTGTTTAGCATGGTGAGTGTAGAGAACCGGAGACCCCTTTTACTGGAAGCGAGACATTCAATCTTAGTCTACAGTGGTGCCAACGCATCTGCATTTTGATTCTTAATCGAGGAAAGATGTAGATGTCTATGGACCACAGCATTCACTTACCATCAGTTAAACTGTGTGCTCGTTTGTAACCCTTATTGTATAAAAAAACCTAGTATACTTATGGTCACCTATAATTAAGATAAAGTTTGTTTTTATGTGTTTTTTATTACATTTGTAAAGCTTATATATTGTTGGTGCCTAAATAAATAAATAAATAAATAAATATAGCTATTTCAATTAACAACTTTTATCCGTAAATACTACTTCAACTGTTAATTGGCACTCCGTACTAATAGGGACGTGACGTAACGTCGACAAAACGCTTGAAGTGATAAGAGTCGATGAAGTCGATAACGTGTGTCAGAGGTTAGAGCGGCGTCGCATTATCCATTCATGTCTCAGTCATGCGTTTAATTATTTGGTATATTGTTTATTTATTACGTTCCCTTTGTGTTTGATTCGACACTAATTATGTTGATACTTACTGTATAAAATTCAGAGATAACATTTTCTCACAATATGCTTTATGTATCTCTGCACATAAACCGGAATTTATTTAACTGTATTACTGAAATAAAAATAAAAAGATTTTATGCCTATCAGTGTAATATTTTGATGTAATTTTAATCAGCTGTTACAAAAAGAAGCAGATATTTAATATTAGATTTTTTTTTATTGAATGCTATTAATTATCGATAAAATTATATAACTACACGGATACGTGTAAATTGCTATCTATTGCTGACATGTTATTTTCGATTAAAGCACTGATGACACTACCGCTCCCACCACTAAAGCTTCTTTTCTGTTTATGTTTTTGTCTAAATAGGTACCACCCCTTTTGCCCTGTCGCCAACAGTATGTTGTTGTGTTTTGATTAGGAGAGTGTGTATAATTACAGGCTATGAGGCATTTAATTTTTGTCCTTAGAGCGTCTCTGTGGCCTTTTTTGTTTAAAGCAGGTGGCGGGTTTATACGTTGTAGAGCCACGCTGCAGATATATTATGGTTGCTCTCACAGAATACCAGCGTAAAATAGCAGCTTCATGCTGCTGTATTTCGTATGGTGAGTGTCGAGAACCGGAGACCATTTTTACTGGAAACGAAGCATTCCATCTTGGTCCTCAAAGGTGACAACGCATCTGCATTTTAATCGAGGATAAGTGCATATTTCTATGGGCCTCAGCATCCACTTACCATCAGGTGGACTGTATGTTCGTTTGTCACCCATATTTCATAAAAAAAGGTGGCTCTTGGTTGGCAGTAACCACTTACTATGGTGGATTATTAGATGTTTGTTACTCTGATATTATAAAAAAATATTTTTTTGTCGGTTAACTATGTTTCTCATAGTATGGAATAAACTAAAAATATTCTTATTTAAGCTTTAAATTTATACCTAAAGAATAAGTATTTATCTTGAATGTATCTAACTAACTCACTAACGATAAGGTGAGTGTGACCCCTTCACCAAAGCTTCTTTTAAAGCGCCTCAGCCTTATCAGATTATGTTTCTATTTTATTCAGAGGCCTCAAAGTCAAAGTCTTTGAGACTCAATGTCGGACTGTCAAAATAACTGAGTTCGCAGGGCAATTAGCGGCGTAGGACTGTGAAAGGACTTTAATTTATTTACAAGTATGATTACATCTACTATCTTCGTTTTCACAGTTTTTATTTTTTGTTTTGCATTATTAATATGAAAGTGCCCACGCTGCACGCTTCGCAGCATCATCTTATTATAAATTGACGTCATAATTTTTATCCCTTTGTCAGTTGCCCATGTTTGATGGCTTTTTTAATCACGAAAAAAAGTTATAATTAAACGTTATTTGCACTTAATTACCTGTTATAATATAGCCGATGAAGTGGCAAACGTAGCACTGCGTTAAACGTGAATGATGGGGTTTATCTGAAGTTCAAAGGGCGTCAAGGGTTATCGATAACTGATAGCTTTAACAACGCGCGTCACTACGATATAATTGTTATAAAAATAAACAAAGTGTAAATTATGTATTATTAAATAGGTATATTCCTAGTTATTTAAATCATGGCCTTGCATAGCGTTTTTATTTTATTTAACATTTTGCATATAGTTATCCGTTTTGATAATATATTAATTTACACCTTATTATATTAAATTAGCGGACCTGGATGACGTTGTACTGCCTTGTTCGGTAGTAAGTACGATGAGTTTCACTTCGGAATTCACTCTGGACTCAACATTCGCTTCTGGCGCGAACTTAGGAAGAACATAATAATTAATAGAACATTTTTATGAGTAAAATGGACCGTATAGTGGCGGTGTAAGAATATCTACTATCCCATATCATCCTGTGGGTGTCGTAAAACGCGACAGAGGGAAACTGAGACAGGAGATGGGCAGCAGCGTCTTCTTAATAACGACTATAAATAAAAAACTGCGGTTGCCAACCCGCTTGCCAAGTGTAGAAACTATGGCAAATATTCCCCTATGAGGCAATCTATGGGGAAGGCTTATGTTCAGCAGTGGACTTTAATAGGCTGTAACGGTAACGGTAACGGTTTATGAGTAAAGGTGACAAACCAGTGCACAGTCTAGTCACAGGTCCAGTTGTGGATACTGTGGCCCATAGACATCTTCATCTATCATCAATAAAAATCAAAATGCAAACTAGTATAATTAAAAATTAAAAATTTTGTACAACCGACTTCAATATAATTTCCGATTCTCGTCACTTATCATTCGAAACACATCACTAATATGCTGCTATTTTACGCTGGTATTCTGTGAGAGTGTGTTTCGATCCCGATTGAGCCGTCCCATTCGTCCCCTAGTTACACACAGCAGCATGTTAAGCTGCTATGATATAAAAGTCCTACTTAAATTGCACATATTGAATGAAAACCCCGTGTAGCGCCATCGTGTCGTAAAAGGCAACAGAAGAAAATTAAACAGATGATGGGCAGCAAAATCTACCTGATTACAAATTAATAAAAAAAACGTCGAATGCCAACCCCGCCTGCCAAGCGTGCCAACTATGGCAAATATACAAAAACTAACTACACTACACAATACTAAAACCGACAAAATATTTACTGTCAAAATGGCGTCGATAAAGCAGCGCCTTTTTACCTTTTAATAATTGATTGACTGATGACGAGCTATCGTATCACAGAGGCATCTATGCAAACGAGGCTGTAGTTTTTGAGTTATAATAAAATGCCCATATTAACCGGATGACCATATTATCCTCACTTACTATATACTAATACTTCTAATGCCCATCATAAGTCCACTGCTGATCATAGGCCTCCCCATACAGTCCTGAGCCACTTGCATCCATCGACTGCCTGCCCATTTCATCAGGTCGTTACTCCATCTAATATGGCTCAACCCTGCGCTTGTCAGTACTAGGCTACAACTCGAGAATCATTCTTTCCCTTCGGTTGTCGATTCTTCGAAAACACTTTACCTATTTTATTGAGTTTGTTTACCTATCCCTATCTGTTTTGACTGAAATCGCTTAATAATGACGTGAGGTAACAGCCTGCGACATCGATATCGTGCAAGCGAGTCGTCGATAATTACCGGTTTATCGCTAGAGGTTATCCGGGCGCCGCGTACGTCACCGCACGAGCCACCGGCACGAGTTAACGATCACAGTTTATTTTTCATTATAAATAATAATCATTTCGGCATCGATTTATGACTTTAATTAGGAATAACACTTTCCGGTAGCGTTGGCGCCATTAATTTGTTTTTTTTTTCTCCATCTATACAACGATATTGATAATTTAGAGGCAAAAATACATTAGGCTACAGAGGTTGGTCATCATAGCATACTTATTTTAACTGTTTATTATTTTGATAGTCTATATAAAATTAACAGCAAATCAATGAATGAGATCATTTACTGAGAGATAAAAATAGAAAAATTATTTGTTTGGATGTATTAGTACGGCTTATGCGTGCAAATGGCCACGTTATGTAATTTTACTCGCGATGATTTTTGAAGTTATACTTCTTTTGGGGCCTTTGGGAAAAATGATGAGAGTGAATTTTTTACGATGCGCGCGCACACCGACACCTAAAAACGACACCATGAAGTTGTTACGATGCGCGCGCACACTGACACCTAAAAAGCGACAACTTCAGTGGGTAATTGTCTCTCAAGTTTTTTTGTTTTGTTACGCTAAAGAAGTATAACTTCCTTCGTGTGTACATATATTGATAAGTATTAAAAACACAATTTTCAAAATTTGATACATGTTTAGTATATATTATGTACTATAAATGAAACGGAGTGCCGCTTAGCAATTCGGTATGTTAAGTCATGATTTTGATACCGTTGCGAGATTGTTAATTTTAAACCCTATTTTGTTATATAGAGGCTTTAAAATATAGTATGGCATTTAATTAAAAATGCATGAAACTAAAGGGCACCTATTTCACCTCCAAATGACGTCATAAATCGTGTTAAATAAAATGAGGCCGATATCTAGTAATAAAAAAAAATTATATTATTAAAAATATATTCTCTTCTTTCTTTTCATGCTATCAAAATTCAACGTCTCTATTTTGTTTATAAAATACTTTATATAATTCTTGGTTTATCACTTTGCTCGATTTCTAATTTCATTGATCCACATGGGTTATCCTTGAGTTTACCATTGCTATGTTATGAGGGACTGTGTTCCTAAAGGATTTATTTTAATTATCAACCAGTTTGCGCGAGGTTACTCCGTCGCTTAATACAAAGTTATTTACACTATGCTCGGACGCAAGGCACAAAGATTTTTCACAATTATTCTAAATCAACCGTTTTTCTTTTAGTCATAGACTGTGTGATCGTATTCATCACCAAATCATATCAAAATACGCGAAAAATAATGTTTGTATCTAAGATTATTTAGAGAGTAAATAATCTAAGGTTTGTATTTACCGTTACAACCTATTTAAGTCCATTGCTGAACATAGGCCTCTCCATAGATTGCCTCATAAGGGAGATATTTTCCTTAGTTGCCACGCTTGGCAAGCGGGTTGGCAACCGCAGTTTTTTTATTATTAATCGTTATTAAGAAGACGCTCAGTCGCCTCTTACTATTATGGGGTATATAGTGGATATTCTTACACCACCATTACACGGTAAAAGTTTATGTAATAAAAAACAATAAACATGTCATCTTTGTAAAATGTTAAATGTCAATTAAATATTACTTTTTTATGCTTGGCAAAAGGTAGCGAACTCGCTTTATGACGTCATCATTAGTAAAAGAAAAGCTATAAAAATTATACTGATTAGATAACAAAAATAATTATAATAAACCTTGTGAATAAATCAAAACATTAAAAAACTACACTCTAAAAAAGTTTACATTCCGGATTTAGGTACAGTCAAGAGATAAAGTTGAGAAAGATGTTGTTTTCTGTTATTTAAGTATGATAAATATTTGTTATAAATTATGATATCATATGCTTTAATTTTACTGAAAAACAATTACAGAGATTCTTCTTTAAAAATCTTTAACATTGTTAATCCGAATTTTGCTTGAATAGAATAGATTTTTTTTTAATTCAATATAGATTAGATTACCTACAAGTAATTGTTCTTAAAAGACTTTTTTTTTACCACTGGTTCGGCACAAACCTCTGTCGTGGGAAGAACCAGCAAACTATTATTTATTCTGTGCAAGAAACCAACGGGACTTTTTTTTTCAAAGTATATTATACTATAAAAACATAGGTTGTAAGTAAATTGTGTGATGATGATGAAATAGTATTGGATATGGAAAACCGATAGGGAATAAAAGTGCCCCATAGGTTTTCGGTTTGGAATTTGTTAAGGATTGCTAGCCTCCATTCCAGACCGTGCCGGTAAGCAAAGTATAGAGCGTCACTAGATGGAGTGATGACCTGGTAAGCCATACAAGGTTTTACGTAGTAAAGTCATGCTGCAGCTGTGTTATGGTTGTAGCATGGATGGGTCAGCTAGACTGGAGGAGCACAACCCTCACACAGAATACCAGCGTGAAATAGCGGCTGCTGTGTTTCGTGTGGTTAGTGTAGAGAACCGGAGACCCTTTTTACTGGAAACGAGGCATTACATCTTAGTCCTCAAGGGTGACAACGCATCTACATTTTGATTCTTAATCGAGGTTAGATGTAGATGTCTTTGGGCCACAGCATCCACTTACCTGGACTGTGTGCTCGTGTCATACTTATTCTATAAAAAAAATTACAAGAAGTCGATGGATGCAAGTGCAGGTAGCTCAGGACTGTGTTTTGTAGTGTTCCTTGGGGAGGCATTTGTTTAACAGAGGACTTGTGATGGGCTATAATGATGATAATGATGATGAAATAGTGTTGTGTATTATCGGTCTTTTAAAAACGCTTCCGTAAAATTAGATTTAATAACAACACGTTTGAATTTTTAATGTTAATACATGATTTTTCATATTTATATACATATTATACTATATTTAGGTAATAAGTACTTATAGTTAATTAATCCTAGAAGGGTATAAATTTAGAATGTCTTAATGTAAAGAAAGGTTATTCAGTGAGATAGGCAATTTGGTGATAGACTTTTAAGAGATAGACTATTATTGCATAGGAAAAATTAAATTACTTAGATTTTACTAACATTTATTATGTATATTATGTACTTTGAGTATCGATTACAAAATCCAGACCCTCCATCTTTCATTAGTGACTTACAAATTTCGAAAATGAATTTTTCGGTTCACCATCAGTAGTGGTTTTGTTAAACGGTACAAACAAAAGTCTGTTTGTCTGTTTGCTCGCGGCGACAGAGGCTTTTTATTTGCTTTGCTCGGCTCCGAGGCGGACAAATATCGTACATAGTAGTCTCGGCAAAAAAATTAATTCCATAGTTTAGTGAAATATTGTTTATTATATGTACTTAGGTCAAATAGCTCAAATATTTTACTAGACTCAAATAAAAATGATAATCAGGTTCCAATTGAGTCCTAGCTCCTGAACTAGGAATCCTGTATATCAGGAACCCTTCTATAATTTATGCACAAATAATATTAACATTCATTATAACAATTTAATTACATTTTAATTACTACTTTATTTTATTCAGATAAGAAGCTTTGTAACAAAATTAACGCAAAGGGTTAATTTTGTTACAAAGCTTTTAGGTTAAGAAGAAAATGTCGCAAATGAAGCACGAATGTCATCTTCTTAATTTAAAGCAAATAAATGTAATAGTGGCTCCATATTGATATTCGCCGTGTAGTACAGTAAAAGAGTCTTTGACATCATTTAGTACCGTGGGTTTTACAAAAAGCGACAATTATAAAAATGAATTAATATCTACTTAAATAAAACTTTACTGTTACTGCCTAACCACCCCCCCCCCTCCTCCCCCATACTCAACGGAGTAATATTTGCAATAGTTGCCAAGCTTGGCAGGCGTCAAAAATAGTCGCGTATACATATATATTATATTAATGTCCTCCAGAACGAATTTCGATAACGGCGGCCGTCCGGCGGCTGCGTAGTCGTAGTTACGGTACGGCGGAGACTAGCCATCTGCGCTATCTCTATTTCCACATTCTCATAGTCCGATGGGACGGTAATCCGACACGACCGGAGAGAGATCAGGCGTAGGATCAACAACTTTATGTGTTTTCCATGGCATGGGGGTGGAACACCGCGAAATTCTTGTCTTCGGGCTGCTACTGAGAATTTCTTTACAGAAAAACAATTGACTTTGGCGCTACCCGGGATGCGAACCCGGGACCTCATGATCAGCAATCGCGTCTACGACCACTACGCCAACGAGGCAGTCAAATACATATTATATTGCTAAGTAAAGATACGACCAAATTTCATAGAACTGTCAAACTTCGATTTGTACTTTGAGACACAGAAGGGACACAGTGTAACGGGAAACTAGTGACAGGAGTGTAAGTACATGTTCAAATAACGAATTATGTTACTATTTCCTGTCAATTAGACTTATTTGTGAAGCCCTTGTTTGAGCTTCTCTGGTTTAATATTTTAATCTCCTGCCAATGAGAAATAGACTTTATATACAGAGGAAATATTTATTGATATTGATTGAAACATTCCATTTATAAGGTTTGTAGAACGATTTGTTTATTTTGCTGAATGTTTGCCAAACATTTTAGTTGACTTTTTGTGTATGTTGTCCAGACTACGGCAGCTTCTGCAAAGTAATCGCAAAGCTACCGGCTTAACTTTGCGTTTAGGAGTATTAAGTAAAAATTATGACTGAGAAATAACTGGCTGTTTGGTACCTGGCAAACGTTTACGGTCGCACTATATAGTCATACTTTACATTGAATTTCTGTTCAGTACTAATATAACAACCACTTTCTATTTTAAACGCTAAAGCCGCAATAGCATAGCTAATAGCTTGTCTGTATTTGATAATATAAGTAGTCCAAGTTAGATTACCGCTGGCTGCACTGGTATTATTCGACATCGACAGAGAATGAAGACATTATAAAGAAACCTTCATATCTTAGCAATAAAAAAAATCATGAAAAGTCCTCTATTCTACACAAGAGCAGCACGATGGACTACTTCCTGCACCATAACGGCTATAAAATATAAGATAACGCCAGTGTTTTAATTATTTTTTAAATTCTAAACAATCGTAGTAACAGTCTACCTATATCTATATCTATATATTAGTGAACGGGTAACGCCGGCTATATTAGCCACTTACTAATAAGACAAAAACCTGTCAACTTCAGACAAAGATAAAGAAGTTTTACGTGGTAGAGCCATGCTGCAGCTATATTAGTAGTATAATTGTAGCACGAATGGGTCGGCTCGACCGGGGAAGGACCACGCTCTCACAGAATACCAGCGTAAAATGGCAGCTTGACACTGCTGTGTTTCGTATGGTGAGTGTAGAAAACCGGAGACCCTTTTTACTGGAAAAGAGGTATTCCATCTTAGTCCTCACGGGTGACGACGCTTCTGCATTTTGATTCTTTATTGAGGATAAATGTAGATGTCTATGGGTCACAGCAACCACTTACCATCAGATAGACTGTGTGCTCGTTTGTCACCCTATCCTATATAAAAAAAGGACTAAGACGAACTGTCTCACAGTCTGTAATTATTCAGGGTCTTTTACCCTATAAGTCGGAAGAGAGCAGTGGGTGCACCGCTCTTCGGCGTCTGAAATAGGTAAAAGTTCAGTAACCAACCAGAGGGTCGCTTAAGTAGGAAAGGAGTCCTCCCACCTGATAAAAATTTACGTAAGCTTTTGAAAAAAGAATGCCGTTTGTTGTTTCTTCAATCCGAGCGCCGCCGACACGGCATGTCACTTTCGGGCGACGTGTTTGGTTTGCTTTTCAAAAGACCGTGGTCGACAAACGCTACCGAAACCGAATTCATCGACAAATATGAGCACGGCAGAGTGGCCGTTTCGCCGCACTATTTGGGTTGAGCATTTCGTGCGTTTTCATTATTATTATATAATTAATTATTCCGCCTTATTACAAGACATGGTTTATTGCGTTATATATTTTAGTCTCGGGCTTAAACTAGGGTTTAAGAATGGTCCTTCTCACGAAAGCATTCCCTTAGCCGTAGCGCCAGTCTTCGCGAAATTGACGTTTACAAATTCCATAGTTTATATTTTAGTTCGCATATTTTCCACGGTACTTCACGACTCTAGTTTAAATCTGAGACTAATTATAAGCTCCATTTTAGAGTTCCGTACCCGAAGGGTAACCAACGGGACCCTATTACTAAGCCTTCGTTGTCCGTCTGTCCGACTGTCGGTCAGCGGGTTGTGTCTCATGATCCGTAATAGGTAGACAGTTGAAATTTTCAAAGAATGTGTATTTCTGATGCCGCTATAACAGCAAAGAATAAAAATTAAAATAAATTAAAAATTAAAGGGTGCTCGACTCGCATTTGACCAGTATTGTAATACGCAGATGCTTTTATTAGTTTAACAATTAATTAGAGTTGTA
The DNA here is from genome assembly GCA_029286625.1 of Parnassius orleans. NCBI lineage: Eukaryota > Metazoa > Arthropoda > Insecta > Lepidoptera > Papilionidae > Parnassius > Parnassius orleans. Next base: position 3,470,560 of record JAGSMP010000026.1, on the reverse strand, counting down.
TTTATAAAATTCATAATTTATACGCTTGGTCGTTCTGAGAGTGCTTTAAATAAGTAAAAATACCAGAAAAATCTAGTATTTAGTACTGGTAAATAGTATCAGTAAAAAAAGGAAAATTACACCATATATACGCCCCTTTTTCAATGCTTTTTTTTGTGAGACGGTCATGGAGCGATTAGTCCACGGTGATATGTTGGATAGGTCCAAGACCACGGCGCTGCCTCAATGCGTGTTGACGGATGTCCTCGAAATAATTTTTCCTCAGACATGCAGGTTTCTTTTCCTTTCACCCCTTAGCACCTGGTAAATCAACAATTAAATGAAACTCAGGCGCTCCCCGTAATTTTCACATCACGAGAACAACCTTGGGTTCGATCACCGCTGGTACCAATAAAATTCTTCATTACAATTTTAAGTGCTGATTAACTCATACACATTGGTGAAGGAAAGCATGTGCAGTTTGTAAACACGCTCCGGAGCAGCTCTTAAAAATAAGAGAATGCCTGCGCCCGGCTGTGGGCCGTATAATATGCTTTAACTTTACTTTGATAGCATTTTTTATTAGTATTTTAATTAAAACGCCATAAAGATTACTTAATGCACTATACTTGTGCGGTTTTGTCACGTTTACAGGCTGCCCCATGCGTAGCTTGAAATAAAATATATTTCTATTGATCAAATCTGCTAGGTTTTAGTAACCAACTGGCATCGTACAGATTATCCTGTTCTCCAGACCTCTATATATACGTTAATCAAAACACAGATATCATACTATAATCAAAATTCAAACTTTATGACAATTAATAAAGTGGACCATCAAGGTCTACTCTTTATTAACACAGGTCACAATCAAAGGTCACCATCATTACATATATCATTCCTCGGAAATGGGCGGGAAATCCATCCAAAAATTCCAAACCTAATTTCCGCAGACTATAGATGGCGGGGCAATAACATCAAACCATCTGGCCAGCGTGCTAATATTTCTTTGATCTTTGTGGAAATGCATACCTAATGACGCAATCTAGAAAAAGTCTACATCCAGCGACGATCTTAATAGGCTCACAATGCAAACGGGTTTTTTATGAAACTGAGTAACAAAAGAACTTGCAGTCCACTTGATGATAAAGGGCTACTGCAATCCAAGAAATAAAATATAATGCCTAATAGCCTGTGATTATACTGGTTATCTATTTTTATAGGATAAGGGTTACAAGCGAGCACACAGTTCACCTGATGGTAAGTGGTTGCTGTGGCCCATGGACATCTACATCTATCCTCATTTGCGAATCAGAATGCAGATACGTTGTCACCCGTGAGGACTAAGATGGAATGCCTCGTTTCCAGTAAAACTGGTCTCCGGTTCTCTACACTCACCATACGAAACACAGCAGCGTTAAGCTGCTATTTTACGCTGGTATTCTGTGAGAGCGTGGTCCTTCCCCGGTCGAGCCGACCCATTCGTGCTACAACTATACAGTTAATATAGCTGCAGCATGGCTCTACCACGTACTATGGCTCTCTATACCCTTTAGATCGGAACATAGCAGTGAAAGTACTGCTATTTAGCGGCAGAAATAGGTAAAAGGGTGGTACCCAACCAGATGGTCTCTTAAGTAAGAAAGAGGTCCTTACACCTAGTAAAATTCATCACTATCAAAAGGTTTATCAGTATCCTAACGAATCTGTGCTCTTAATTTAAAAAAAAACTTGTTATTTACGCGCGCGTATATCTGTCAAGACGGTAGCGCCGATTGGGCGCCGCAGGGTGCGGTAAAGCGGGAGGGAAACGGGTGTTTGCCGCCATTACGCTGTTGACAATCCGCGTCGACTAATGCGTGCGCAAACATTGCCTCAATACACCCATCGCTTATGGATAGGCCGGTGTTGCTCTCGTAAAACTATGATGATTTTTTTTGAACTGAGATCAGTTTGGTACATAACTTTGTACAGTTTACAGCGAATGTTATTTTGACACAATACCATAACTTCTCCCCATATCTCCGCCTTGGCTTCTTTGGACCTTTAAAATTATACAGAAGTACGCACATCATACGCCTGTGCATTAACTGTATATAGAACAAGATTTGAAGAAAGCAGGATGAATACAGAACTGTAATTTGTTAATGTGAAACTGAACGACAACGAGAATTCTACCCTCGTAGATATGTATAGTACGTGAGGGTAATATAGTCATCCGGTTAATATGGTCACTTTCTTATAACTCAAACACCACTACAGCCTTGTTTGCATAGATGGCTCTGTGATACGATAGCTCTCCATCAGCCAATCAAATAATAAAAGGTCTTATGAGCGCTGCTTTATCGACATTATAGTATCTAAATATTTTAGTCGATTTTAGTATTGTGTAGTGTAGTTTGTTTTTTTGAAGTTGATTTTTCGAAGTGTTTGTAATTATTGCCAAAGCTTGTTTGCATTTTTTTCTTAATATATTTTTGTCTCTGTCCTCCTCCTAGTTTTGGTTTTATAGGGCGGCAAAGCTTCTGGTGACCATATTACCCTCACGTACTTTATATGTAGTACCTTATTGCAGATGCCAGATTTTGTTCCGAAAAATACCGAATTTTTGGCAACACTATTATTTAAACAGAGTCTAAGCAATATAGAGGTCCCAAAAGAATGCGAAACCAATCAGGGATCCCTTTTTTCCTCTACCTAATTGCCAAATGCTCAAACTCAAAGTATTTGGCCGTAAATCACTTAAAAAGATATGTTTCTCAAATCATGGGACCCGTTCAATGGTTACCTACATTACTCTACTTACCTCTTTGCTTAGGTTCGACTCTGGCTTTATGTAAATTTCAACAAGCTTGCAGTTTATGTGAGTCATCTTCATCATTAACCTGTAAACCGTTGCTTAATAATCACCCTTTGAGGAAGAATTGCCGATCGCAGTACCAGACATTCCAAACATTTGACGTTGTTGCCCATTGCCAGATATGATATGATTGCTGAACATAGCGTAAACGGTTTACACACGGCAAACTTGTTTTATCATACCTAACACTATCCTTTAAAACTACAAGTGGCAAAATAAAAATTTTAGTAGAACTGACTTAACTCAAAACTACTGGTTTGACCTTGATCAAACTTATATGGGACCACAAGAGAAGCATCAACTTACAAATAAAAAAAGAATCATCAAAATCGGTTTACCTAGAAAAAAGTTATGAGGTAACACATAAAAAAATACAGTCGAATTGAGTACCTCTTCCTTTTTGAAGTCGGTTAAAAATGAATTTATCTACATAATTTCACATCGAAATAAAATTTATGGCAATAAATTTACAATATTTTAATTTCTATAAGTGTGCCTGCTTCAACATAGAATAGAATAATTTTTTATCCGACATAGATTACAAGTAGTCATTCTTATTGAAAGTTTTTTTTTACTTTTACCACTAGTTCCAAAAAAATCTCAGTCCTGGGGAGTACCAGCATAAAAACCAGAAGTATTTTTTTTTCTAAGTGTATATATAATACAATAAGAACACAAGCTGTACAAACTTTTACGTGGTAGAGCCATGCTGCAGCTATATTAATAGTATAGTTGTAGCACGAATGGGTCGGCTCGACCGGGGAAGGACCACGCTCTCATAGAATACCAGCGTAAAATAGCAGCTTAATGCTGCTGTGTTTCGTATGGTGAGTGTAGAGAACCGGAGACCCTTTTACTGGAAAAGGGCATTCTATCTTAGTCCTCACGGCTGACAACGCATCTTCATTTAAATTCGCAAACGAAGATAGATGTAGATGTCTATGAGCCACAGCAACCACTCACCATCAGGTGGACTGTGTGCTCGTTTGTCACCCTTATTCTATAAAAAACTACTTACAAAACATATTTAAGAAACAGCTTGGAAGCTACCATCTCATTCTCAGGAGTTATTATCAACCAACCATTTATATTACAATAACCCTTTTTATACAGCTTAATAAAATATTTAAACTTGGTAATAGTGAGATCTTTTATATTTTCTGGTGATTTTTATTTATTTATTTATTTTTTAAACTTTATGGAACCTTATATACTATGGCAGGATCAAAAGGCGGACTTAATGGTAAAAACATTCTCTGCCAGTTAACCTTAGGGTAGTGATAGAAATAAAACTACAAAAGCGTTTACAAAGAAATATACATACACACATACATATACATACATAAATATAAACATATACACAAATATATAAATTTATATATTATAAGAAAATATAATATAAGATACATAAAGATACGTAATATACAGAGATTACAACCATAATGATACCGAGCATTGTCCCATGAATGAATTACTTACTCTGTGGAGTCCAGAAACTGGTAAGAAAATAACTAAACTTACGTTTCGTATGCACGCATACATATTACCACATACAGAAGTTTATGTCGAAGTATTGAGCCGCCACAAATTATTTGTAAATCTCGTCGCCGTCCAGCTGGACCCACTTAGCTCGTGCGGATATCCAAAAATAGTATGGTACAAATCAAAATCGCTTCACTCCATAAAACTGCCACAGAGTAACAAATTGCCTTACCGACGATGATCGAACTGGTTGTATACCCTTCGACGTGGTTGGCATTTGAGTATTATAGGCACGCGTATGTCGATAATTAGTAAGACATGAGTTATGGCTGTCGAATAGTTTGACACTGTTTATGGGGGTTAATTAGGGCAGCTGACACTAGACGGGGTGGCACCTTTTGACGTTCTGTGGTACAGGCATGTCAGTACAGCAGTATCATTTGTCTTCTTCATCTATAAATAACCACAATTATAAATACATGGATAGATACATTATATAACAGATAAATTACTAGAAACGTGATAGAGTCATGCTGATAGGATCACACTATCACAGAACGGGTGAAACGACAAGCTTAATAATGCTGTGTTTCGTATGGTGAGTGTAGAGAACCGGAAATCCCTTTTTGTTGGAAACAGGTATTCCATCTTAGTCCTCAGAAGTGACAGTGCATCTGCATTTTGATTCTTAATCGAGGATAGATGTAGATGTCTATGGGCCACAGTATCCGTTTACCATCAGGTGGACTGTGTGCTCATTTTTCACCGTTATAACGACCTCGTATGATATGCAGAAAGTCAATGGACGCAGGTGGATCTAAACAGTTTCTGTGGTATTTCTTATGGGAGACTTTAGTTCAGCAGGTGATTTATTAACGGCTGTGATGATGATGATGAATATAATATTATGAGAGCGGTAGTACCATAGGGGTTAAGCGCTCGCTGTAAGGTTTTTTATTTCATTTTTAATTATAATCCTAATTTTTTTTTATAGAATAAGGGTGACAAACGAGCACACAGTCCACCTGATGGTAAGTGGTTGCTGTGGCACATAGACATCTACATCTATCTTCGTTTGCGAATTTAAATGCAGATGCGTTGTCAGCCGTGAGGACTAAGATAGAATGCCTCTTTTCAGTAAAAGGGTCTCCGTTCTCTACTTACTATTTATTTTATATTATATTTTACTATCTTAGTCCTCAGGATGACAATCCTTGATCATTTTGATTCTTAATCGAGGATATATGTAGCTGTCTATGGGCCCCAGCATCCACTTATCATCAGGTGGACTGTATGCTCGTTTGTTACCCTTATTCTGTAAAAAAGGCGTCCTAAAGAGGATTTGCCTTAATCGCCATGATTGGCAGGTGGATTGGCGGTCACAGTGCCAGACATTTCGCTACTTTGACGCTGCTTCCCGTTAGCGGGTTGGGTATTCTACGTCTGACGTAAACGAGTTGGTTATACCATAGACTAAGAATATATACGCCAGTATATTCTAAGTCTATGGGTTATACCATCATCTATATCTATAAATAAAGTTGAAGTGTATGTTTGTTATATTGAAATAACTGACTTCTATTAAGCTCAGGCATTTACTTTGAATGCTATTAAGGTACAAATAAGCATTTTAAAATTTTTGTCCGTCTGTCTGATTGTGATGTAACTTTACGAACAGATAGAGAACAAAGCTAGGAGGGATCTAGGCTATATTTTATTTGAAAAACTTAAACTTTTTTTGAAAAACTTTGACTAAATTATATCTAAATAACGATACATTAATACATCATATCCAAGCAAAGCTGAGGCGAATAGCTAGTGTATCTTAAGCCATGAGATTTTTCGTGCTTATAAATAGAAAAAAAAATTGTATGAATAATTTCTTTACGCTATTTTTATGTTTGGCAATTTTCTTTAACATCAGGTAACATAGTACGTGGTAGAGCCATACTGCAGCTATATTATGGTTGTAGTACGAATGTTATTAATTACAGAATACCAGCGTAAGATAGTAGCCCAATATTGCGTGTTTCGTATGCTTAGAATAGTAAACCGGAGACCATTTTTACTGGATAGAGGCATTCCATCTTAGTTCTCAAGGGTGACAACGCATTCTGCATTTTGATTCTTAATCGAATATAGATTTAGATGTCTATGGGCCACAATATCCACTTACCATCAGGTGGACTGTGTGCTCATTTGTCACCTTTATTCTATAAAAAAAAATCAAGCAACATATCTGGCAATTTTAAATTTTACTTATTCATCAAGTAACCAAGCTTATAAATACATTAGAATATATTTAGTTATTGAATACCGTTATAGTATAACTTAAACTCCATAACCGGGTAGCTGTAAGTAGCGAAATCGTAAATAATCGAGGGCCCTCATAAGGGACGTGACCTGACGAGCGGTAGTCGCGCGTGTTTGCACAGCGGCCACGTTTGTCGGCGACCTGTCACCGTGTGTGGTCGCTGGAGGCTGGAGGGCCCTCCACGCACTCCACTGTATAGATGCTCGTTTGGATAGGAATATCAATTTTACTGGAAAATGCTTTTTTATATGGACTAGTGTTTATAATTTTTTTAAACACGTAAATTAATGTTTGGTCATAAAGATATTTCACGTGATATTTTTCGAATTATTTCCAGTCTTTTTATACGTGATGCAGTATATTAGTGGTATAGTTGTAGCATTAATGGGTCGGTACGACCGGGAAGGACCACACTCTCACATAATACCAGCGTAAAATAGAAGGTTAACGCTGCTGTGTTTCGTATGGTGAGTGTAGAGAACCGGAGACCATTTTACTATTTACATTCGTACTACAACCATACCACAAATGTAGTATGGCTCTACCACGTAAAACTTAACTAGCTGATAATAATGATAATGACAGAGTTCTGTAAGTGTTGTTATTCAATTTAGGTGACCGTACACTATGTAATCGACGCATATATACGCGAGCGCAAACAAAAACGTCCTTGTTAACGTTTGCCTTATCGGTGCCCACCATGGCCGTTGAAATCCACCTGTTTATGACCGATATCGAAGCACGACCAATCAAAAGCCAGCGCGGAAATTAATCAACTTTCCATTACAGATGTAGTGTTAGTGTTGGCAGTTGATATAATTACATATAGGGTTGATTCGTTCCATACGGCTCGTGTTATAAATACATCTTTTTACGTACCTACTAATTCAAGTTTAAGGCTGTCAAGCTATAACTATGAGCTATTTAGACATGATCTCTCTCTGGTGCACTTAATTTGCGTGTGAAGTATGTATCAACTGATTCATTTTTGTCTTGGAATAACACTAAAACGCGACGCTTCAATGGAGCCCCCATATATCAAAGTTAGCAAGCAGACTTAGTTCTGCAGCATATGCTGTAAAAAAGATTAGAAAACTAGAAATGTTTCCATAGCATAATGTCGTATGGTATTTTGCTATGAGGACACGCGACTGACACTGAAATTATATTTTTTTTACAGAAGAGGTCCATAAGAGCAATCTATGATTTAAAACCTAAAGAGTCGCTCCGACAAAACTTTTAAGGAAATTAATATATTAACTTTGGCCGCTCAATACATTTATGAAAATGTAATGTACGTGTACAAAAATAAAAGTAGTTATACAAAAATAAGTGATATTCATTCTGTAAATACTAGGAACAAACACAAGCTAGTAATACCAGTTACTCGACTCCACCGAGTCAGTAATTCATTCTTGGGGCGATGTATACGCTTTTACAACAAAATCCCAGAAAATATACAAAATTCGACCTGCTCAAAATTCAAAAACTTTATTAAACATAGTTTGTATAAAAAGAGTTATTATAATATTAATGAATTTATGGATGATAATAACCCCTGGGAATGAGGTGTTCGCTACCAAGCTATTTCTAATTTGTTTTGTGTGTTTAATTGTGTAATATAGGTGATTGTAAGCTGTTATTTAAAAAAAAAATCCCGCTGGGTTTCTTGCTGGTTCTTCCCAGGACAGAGGTTTTTTTCGAACCAGTGGTAATTTAACAAAAGAGTGACTTTCAATAAGTATTATTTATAATCTATATTGAATAAAAAAACTTTCTGTTCTGTTCATTCAGGGGAAGCGTATCTTCTTATTTATTAACCCTTCAAAAGCTCATTGCTGGACTTAGGCCTCATCCGTTGCAGGCTCATCCTTTGACGCTACTTCTCGTTACTGGTCTGTGTCCACCTATGGGAAGCCATGAGAACTTTCTACGATTTCTTGAGTAGAGACATATACTCAAACACTGCTCAATTTTTAGATGCCGTTAAGTCTCGTGCTGTCTCTATCAGTTTAAGTCAAAGTGACTGTGACAACACGAGACTTAACGACATCTTAAAATCGAGTAGCGTTTGAGTATTTGGCCATAAGGGAGCATAGTGTAATATTAAGTAAATAACAAGAGGAGATATGTGCCTTTCAGTGGGATACATTATCCACTGTGTTTAGTATAACAGCCTATCATAGTCCACTGCTGAATATAGGTCTCCCCATAGATTACAAATAGCCGCAACGCTTCGCAGGTGGATTTGCAATCTCACAGTTTTTTATTAAATTATTTTTAGTTGTTATTAGGAAGAGCTGCCCATTTCCTGTTTCATTTCCCTCTGTCGCGTCTTGCGACGCCCACGGATTGATATTGAGGTTGTGGATTCTCTTTCACCGCCACTACAAGGCAACAAACTGATTACCCTTTTTAAATAGCTATTCACTGATCAGCTTTATTTCCAATTGTTAATTTAAATTGATGTCCCATTGAACTTGGATCTAGAGATAGTGGGACTTGTAATTTAAAAGGTAATTGCAGAAAATGAGCCCATCTTTCGTATGAAGTTTTGCTGAATATTGCTGGCATTCTGTGACAGGTCCAGATGGCTTTTTTCGTAAACGTGGATTTGTCGTGATATCGATTAGAACAAGTGGTCGTGGACATACGTAAGCATGATGATGAAATTTCACCCCGGGTTGGTGATAATACAGCAGTTTTTTTTAAATATTAGAAGGAGCAAACGAGCATGCGGCTCACTATAATTGATATGATACATCCACTCCCATGAACAATTGCAACACCAGGGGAAATGCAGGTGCGTTGTCAGCCTTTTAAAAAAGATTAAGCTCTTTTCTTGAAGGTCCCTGAGTTGTATCGGTCCAGAAAATTCGGTGGTGGTAGCCGATACCACAACGAAGTTGTGAAGCAGTGAACCACTTATTTATGAATGTATTACGGCAATAAAAAAAATCAAAAATGAGAGTTATGTGGAGTTTTTCTAATAGATAAATAGGAAAAAGAAACAGAATATTGGTCCCAAATTCATCTAAAAATACAATGTTTTTAATTTAGAATGCCATTTTTTACTATAAATTGTGATTAATTTAATAATTTCAAGTACATTTTCTGGTATATAAAAATAAATGCCGCACAAAATCAGTTATTTGCAGCTATATAACTAATTAAGTGTAAAACGCGTGTAATTATTTACGGTGGACTTCGGGAATGTGATGGAGGAGCCGATGATCAACACATAGTCGATCTCTGTTTACAATAATAATAATAAAAAATCTTTATTGATCAACTAAAAATTTACAATGATCTTGAAACATGGTTGGAACCTTCTTTTAAGTGTAAAAACACCTGTGCTAGAAGATCCCGCTCCTTCATAGCCATAATACAGATAGTGATCAACTTAATCCGTAAGATATAATAATCTATTAAAGAAAAGTGCGTAGGGAGTGTGTGTGTGTGTGTGTGTGTGTGTGTGTGTGTGTGTGTGTGTGTGTGCGCGTGTGTGTGTGTGTGTGTGTGTGTGTGTGTGTGTGTGTGTGTGTGTGTGTGTGTGTATGCGCGTTAGTGCGTGCGTGTGTGTGTGTGTGTGTGTGTGCGTGCGTGTGTGCGAGCGTGCGTTACAAGTCTAGTTTATGATAAAATGGTTAATTTTTAACCATATTATCAACAACTGTTTACAATTATATCTATTCATTTTATATATATTGAGAATTTTGTTTATTTTATTGTATATAAACACTAATTGTTTTTTTATATTAATGAGAAGCAAATTTTGTGTTTACTTTCTGCGTTACAATTACTGTACCTCTTCTTTTTCGCAAAATATTCGAATCATAAGTCGAACTACTATGCATTTTTAAAACGGTTTGTAAAATATATAATTTTCTTACAGTAAGTAGCTCACATATTTTATATAGCTGTTCTGTACAAAATCTATACGGTTTAAAAAACATAACTTTTAGTAATGCTCTTTGAGCCCTTTCCACTTCCTGAAATTTGGGTTTGGAGGCGCCACCCCATATAGGAATGCAGTATGCCAATAAAGATTGTACCAACGCAATGTATACTTTAATTAGTATATTTTTTGATGCTACATGTCTAAGTTCACCTATAAGATGTTCTATTTTGTTGTGCCACGTCAATCGTTGGTCTATGATTATACCTAAATACTTAATAGCCGATACTTTGTTTATGGTTGGATAAGTACAATCAGTATCACTAACGTTTTTACATTTATGAATTTTTATATTAAAATAATTTTGTGGCTGGGTCCGGTTATTGATGGTAAAGCACACGTAGTAGGTTTTTTGGTCATTAAGCGTAAGCACGTTAGTCCTAAGCCAGAAGGCTATTTTGGCTAGTCCCTGTTCAGCACGTTTGCGAACTGCTTCCCAAGTTGTATCTTGAAATACAACAACCGTATCATCCGCGTAAGAAAAAATTTGAGCTCCATCTATTTTTAGCTTGCATAAATTGTTAATATAAACAAGAAACAAGGCCCAGTACACTACCTTGTGGGATACCGTAGGTAACAAAAGAGTCATTACAAACATACTGTCCAATTTTAACTTGTTGTTTTCTTTCAGACAAGTAATCCTTCAATAAGTTGAGTGGTGTACCTACGATGCCAATTGTTTCTAGTTTTTGTATAAGGATAGGAATCGAGACAGTGTCAAAAGCCTTTATAAGATCTAGAAAAACGGCTAGGGTTTTCTTCCTTGATCTAGTTAGTCAACGATTAAGAAAGTAAGAGCTGTTACAGCATCTTCTGTATATTTTTCTCGTCTAAAACCAAATTGCATATCAGACTAGTCGTTTATTTATTAATTTTTCTATTACTTTTGAGATAGACGAAAGAACAGAAATAGGCCTGTAATTATTAACATCGTCTCTGCTCCCATTTTTGTGTACTGGAGTTATTATGGCTTGTTTTAATAACGACGGAAAAATACCTTGCTTTAAAACAAAGATTAACCAAATGACAAATAATAGGGACTGCTTTATTCTTAGCAAGCTTGAGGAATTTGGTTGTAATATTAGCATCAACAACTGTTTACATTATGAGCCGTGGTAGCTCAGATGGTTAGCGCTCGCTGTAAGTTTCACAGTACGCGAGCAACCCGGGTTCGATCCCCGCCGGCACCAATCAAATTGTTAATTGCAATTTTAAGTGCTGATTTACCACGTGCTCGGCGGTGAAGGAAAACATCGTGAGGAAACCTGCATGTCTGAGAAATCAAAAAAAAAATATTTCGAAGACATGTGAAGTTCGCCAACACGCATTGGGGCAGCGCGCCGGACATTTCCTTGCCCTAAAAAACCCTCCCAGAAATGAGAGGAGGCATGTGCCCAGCAGTGGGACGTATATAGGCTGTAACTTTACTTTACTAACTTTTATTATCATATCTCGGTGCACTGTCTGATTTGAGGCTCATAAGTATATCATGTACCTCTGTTATATCAGTGTCTAAAAGCACAAACGAATTGAACTGTGTACGATTAGTATTCAAATGATTATTTGTATTAATTTTTAAAAGATTATCCGCTAGAGACTTGCCCGTGTTAGCAAAAAAGTTATTAATATAATTAACTGATTCCTTAGGGGATGACTTTATATTTAACAAAATTGTATTATCGGTATTTGAGCTATTTAAATGGGCTATTCTTTTTATGTTGTTACAAAGATTCTTAGAGTTTTTAGATGAAAGTGCTAGTTGCTGTGTTTCATATTTGTGTTTTAATTTTTTTAGTAAATTGTTACAATAATTTCGATATCCTTTATAGCTTATTTTTAGAACTTCATTATGAGGATCAACACGAAGTTTTTTCTGCATTTTATTTCTATTCCTAATACAGCGTAAAATTCCAGGAGTGACCCATGGTTTCATGACACGTTTGCTTTTGGGTACATCAATTTCAACAATAGGGAATTTGAAATAAAAAAATAGATATATCGACATCTACGATTTAAAGCAATATTGTTCGATCTTTAAGATCGAAAAGAGTCTCTTTGATTTAAATATTCTTATAATCCAGATTCTACGTATATTACTTGACCAGCAATTCAGAACAAAAGCTGTCATTTTTAGGCAAATACGAAATAAAGTACAATTCAAATCACATTAAACAAAATCAATGTTAGATTGTCGAAAACAACGTTCGCGGCTTACAAAACAAAGAACTCTAACCAACTTAGTCTTGTCGCCCGCTCGCAGTCGAGAAGTTACAGAAAATTGACCGTAACTTAGTGCGCAATGTATTAGTGCCATAGTGTCCGTTTAGTAGTATACATAGAAGTCTTTGTTATAATCAGATTGATCGTAATACCAATAGTTTTTTGAATCGTGATAACGATTGATTTGATTTTAAATTCATTTCAGATTCAAACCATTTTTTTTTAACTATCTGGAAAATTAGTAATCACGGACCAATTTTATTTTGTTGTAATATAAGCTTAGTAAATTAAAAAAAAGTTTAAGTATCAAGTATTAAATATTCAAAAAATGAATTCAAAATTTCCTAATTTATAAGAACAATGCATTCATTTTGTTAATTAGGATTTTATAAGGAGAAAAAAGATGAAATGTGGAAAAAAAGACTAAATAAAGTTCTTAGATATGTTTAGAAATAAATATTATCTACAATAACAATGATTTAATTCAAACTATTTGTTTAGTAATTATTTCATACAATCAGTGGAATGCAAATATCGATACAATTATACCAACACTAAAGCATTAACTCGCCGTCTCTTTGAATCGGGCTCCTTTGAATTACTACTAATTGGTTACAGAAAGAGAAAGCTATATGCAAGAAGTAAATAAATGAAAGAGACGATAAAAGACAAGGCGGGAAACATCTTTCTTTGCTCGCTTAATTTACGACCCTCCTTTGACGTTTCACCGTTGACAGTTACTAGTGTTTTCGGCGAATATAACACATTCATTAATTCAAGCGTCCTCTCATGTTTAATATCGTTTAAAATATATTACTTTTCCCGTTTGAAAGCCGCGAGTTTCAGCTACAACAAAGAATTCAATGGTTCGTTAAAATCTTTCTGAAACACCGTCTATAATATATGGTACTTAATTAGAAACGTTTACTTTATTCTCTAGTTTAATTATGTTCTTTTAAGTTAAGAGCCGACATTGTTAAAATATATTTGATAATATAAAAAATCTTTAATAATATTCAAAGATTCAACCATTATTTATTCTATATTTATCAATGTTTACAATTTTCCGGTAACATAACAATATTATCTTGAGAATCAGTTCGCAAATAGTCTTTTCCTGAACTAGTTCCCAATAAATTGATTTTTCTTTTCTTTCTATATCAACCAGCCAGCCAGTAACAGTGCACAGGTGAACATGAGACTAAACGCGCTTGGCAAGATGAATTGCCGTTCGCAGAATCAATTCTGTATAGGTTCTCCTCATCGCCAGTCTGGATATTTTCATTTGACATACATGAGATGGTATACCGCGATCTTTCGGAAGCTATAAGTTCTTTCAGGTCTCTCCCATAGTCGCCTCTTTCAAAAACTGTTTGAGAGATTTCCTTACGTCGCTATCATGTTGGAATGAAATTAAACAACAACGAAATGAAAACTTTATTTTTCACTTTAAAAAATTAAAATTAGTTTGACAAACGTCAACATGTTTTTTAATTTGTTACAGTTTTAAAATAAGATGCCTTTAGAAGAGAAGCAACGGCGAAAGAAACTCCACAGCCATCTTCTGTTTTGCCATGATTTACTGCAATTAATTTGTAGTCGTAGAAACTTCGGAGCAAGTTAAAATACACGATACGCTACCACTAAAATTTGACCCTGGCCCCAGTGAGATAATAACAATATTAAGTGTTTATTTACCACATGATCGGCGGAAAAGTAAAAGATCCATAATCTTCTTAGAAATGACAGAAAGCCCGTGCCCAGCTGCAGGACGTATAAAGGCTGCAACCGTAACTAACTTTAACTAAAATAATATCATTCACTTCCTCTCAGTTCTCAGCGATGAAACGCATAATATTTTTCTTTATCGGAAATAAATAAATAAATTTGTAAGATTTTCTATAGATATCAGTGGGCGTTTACTTAAATACTAGGAAAACGAGGGCTCCAAATAAAGAGGGTGAGGTCTCCCAAGGTCTGTTTGGTCTACCTGCTTAAATAGACATAGTGAGTTTCTTTTGCCGTGTAGTGGTGGTGTAAGCAAATACATCACCCTATTTCGTCCCTTGGGTACCGTAAAAGGCGACTATGTGAAATTATTTTAAAATCTGCTGACTTTCGATAGATGGCGGTGTGGAGGCGCCGTTGTCGCGCCACAAGCGAAACGCACCGAAGCCTAAATCGCGCTATCAAAGTTCTGAAGTTAACGCGATATATGTAGAACAGCTCCGAAATAACACAAGGAGCGTTGGCCGCTCCCCGGGTTGAACACCTTGCCCGGTGGGAGATCTCCCATTTTCCTTTCACGGCCAAAGTGGTGACCCCGACGTGATCTCTCGTTTTTTGCGCCAATTGCAAATATCAAGACCCGCGACGAGCAAGTAGCGTCAAAAGTTCCGAGACGTCTGCTGCCGCAATTGTCAATTCGCAAGCGAAGTTAAATTAAGCCAAATCCTCTCGACAACGGGAAAGGTCCATGTCCAGCGTTGGACTTTCTTGATTGATTTGTTGGATGGATAAGAAGAAGAAGAGCATCTTTTATCATTCTTTGCAACGCTATTAGTAAGAAAATTATAATATCTATCAAAACATAAATATAACAAACATAATGCTTTATCTGATAATCAAATCTTAAACAAAAAATATATTTTTGTATCTGTCTGCATTTCAATAACGCTTATATTTTGTCTTGTCACGGATCATCAATGATGTCAGCCACCGTTGTAGATTAAACATCATAAATCCACAGCCATGCCCGCACATGTGTGTTCAGGCGGTTAGGTGGTAGCACCGCCCACTGAACTTGGCGCAACTGACGCCGGCGCAAAAGGTTTTTATATGATGTAAAGAGCCGCAACAAATTGTATTTTAGCAAGTCAGTTTATAATAGTACGACGTAACATCGCCTTACTCTGCATTATCGGTTTGTTTCAGTAAAATTCTTACGAATAAAACGGGTCAAATAGCATTATTTTGTGTTATCAATTTCTTTTCTCTAACAAAGGTTCTTCTCATTAAATATTCAATCATCTGCCACCTGATATTGAAAGCTATGAAACTTGCCAAAATTTTAAATACAACTCAAGAAGTGGTTAATACATAATGTTTTTTATAATTTAAATGAATATTTTAATACGAAACATTAATTTATATAAATTTTTTGTTTCTTAATTATTGCATACCCGATATGGGTGAACTAATTATGTAACATTTAATTGCAATGTCACCCGCAAATTGTACATACACAGTTTATTGGCAATAAATATTCTGATTTCTGATTCCTAACCGTTACCGTAACAGCCTATTAAAGTCCACTGCTGAACATAGGCCTCCCTCATTGATTGTCTCATAGGTGGGATATTTGCCACAGTTACCACGCTTGGCATGCGGGTTGGCAACCGCAGTTTCTTATTTTTAGTCGTTATTAGAAAGACGCTGCTGCCCATTTCCTGATCTGTTTCCCTCTGTCCTCTCTTACGACATCCACGGGATGATATAGGGTAGTGGATATCCTTACACCGCCACTACGCGGTTCTCATTGTTACTATAAAATTGGAATGACAAATGGTAAGTGACTACTGCAGTCCATGGATACCTGCAACCAAAAAGAAGGCTACAGATGCGTTATCACTTCTGGGGACTGAGATGTAATGCCCAATAGCCTATTATATTTTATACGTGGTAGAGCCATGCTGCAGCTATATTATTGGTATAGTTGTGGCACGAATGGGTCGACTCGACCGGGGAAGGACCACACTCTCACAGATTACCAGCGTGAAATAACAGCTTTACGCTGCTGTGTTTCCGTATGGTGAGTGTAGAGAACCGGTTACCCTTTTTACTGGAAACTAGGCATTCCACCTTAGTCCTCACGGGTGACAACGCATCTGCATTTTGATTCGTAATCGAGGATAGATGTAGATGTCTATGGGCCACAGCAACCACTTACCATCAGGTGGACTGTGTGCTCGTTTGTCACCCTTATCCTATAAAAAAAATATATACTGGCTCTCTGTACTCTGCAGATAGGTACACAACAATGCACGCACTCTTGTTTGGCGGCAAAAATAGATAATACGGTGATATCTTCCCAGACGGACTCCTGGACGAAAAAAAAGGAAACAATAAAATAAAAACATATTGTTCCAGTCTAACTTTATTCGATACAATGTTGAAGTCAACAATATTGGAGGTAAACTGGATGCAGAGTCGGAGACACGGGAAAGTTCATAACATAAACACATTCAATAACTAACAATTAACAGTATTCTAGCATAAATGAAGCCAGCACATTTCCTTTGTTTCTTAACTTTTATAAGAATATGATGTCATTTTTTTATAGAAATAAGGGTGACAAACGAGCGTACAGTCGCCTGATGGTAAGTGGATGATGTGTCCCATAGACACCTACATCTATCATAGTTTAAGAATCAAAAAGCAAACGCGTTGTCACCCCTGAGGTCTAAGGTGGAATGCCTCGTTACCAGTAAAAAAAGTCTCCGGTTCTCTACACACAACATACGAAACACAGCAGCATTAAGCTATTTCACGCTGGTATTCTGTGAAAGCATGGCCCTTCCCCTATCAAACCGATTCATTCGTGCTACAACTAATACAGCAGCAGGGTGGCTCTACCACGTAAAACAATCGTCACGTTTCGTCATTTATTTAAAAAGGAAGGAGTATTGCAAGTGAGGTTGATATTTTTGAAAAAAAAAAGATAACATATTATTCCCTTTTAAACCCATGAATTTTTTTCTATTTAAAATTCTTCTTACTATTTAAGGCTCGAATCCGCTTTAATTTGTCTTGTTGACAATAAAACGACGGTACATCGTTCAAGCATTTTGTAAGAGCGTGGACTAATTTGCAACTACTTGCGAACAAGTGGCGAGGAGTGAGCGGTGATATATTAACGGGCGATGTTTTTCTTGTCTTTTGTATCTGTCAGCTTTTACTGCCGTGTTTTGAATTAAAATAAAACAAGTGAAAATATTTTTTTTATATTTGTTTCGAATTTTATTACCCTTGCTGCCAGTGACATATAGGTGCGTTTCATATGTAACCTTTTTGATTGCGAATTGTGACATTCCTTCAAAAACTTTTTTGAAGGAATGTTACAATTTTTTTTTTATAAATTTTAAGACCATCATAGATTGGATGAGTATTGAGATTTGAAACAGTTAAATGGAATAATTAATTAATTTTGTTACCTGTGAGATTAGTTTAAATTGAAGCATAATTTGAAATCTGTAAAATTTGACGGCTCCGTGTCCGTGGCGCAGTGGCTTAGCAATGAGATGCGCAGCTGAGGGCCGCTGGGTTCGAATCTCGCACGGAAATTGTATTTGTATTCCCTACGAATAATTGTCGAAGTTGTGGACTGTATGTCCTTGTAAAATGTATGTATGTAAACTGCCTCTGCGATACAGGAGAAAATCCTAGTGTGGATAACGTTTCTTTTAAAAAAATCATATTGAAACAACTTGCCGAACTCTTCCTTTTCCATTAAATTTTAATAACACGCCCGCACGTCTTATATTTATGTAACTTTTGTTTTCTTTTTTTCCTTTTGCAGTTAATAGTAATATGAAACCAGTCTAACAAATATGAAAGAGCCGATAGTTAAATCGATTAATTTTTCAGCCAAAGTTCTATAATTATCATAGGTAATGGGATTCCGCTATTCTAAAGCGGATACCTATCATATACCTCGTCATGTGACAGTGACAGCTGTCACAAGCGTCACCTTTACAGTAAGAGCGGTGACGTTTATTAGACGGCTGTGGAACATGATCGCTTGACTGTTGACGGTTCTAATTATTGTATGGTACCTGTTTGTAGTTAATAATTATCGTTTTTTTATTGATTTCTCATGCGGGACAAAACCCTCAATATTATATAAATTTACTACAAAGATGTAAAAAAATGTTATACATCTAATAGAATTACAAAACCTAAAATAAATTTACTTGATAATATATGATTAGTGTAGTGGCGGCGTAAGACAATCCATTCCTAGATGTAAAACACCCAGAACAGCGACAGGGAGCAGCATCAAAGACACGAGATGTCTGATCTTAGAATTACCTAAGGCCTAGAGGAACATAGGCCTTCCCCATAGATTGCCTCATAACTAACTTGCGCTTGGCAAGCGGGTTGCAACCGCAGTTTTTTATTTTTTATTTTATACTAGGAAGACGCTGCTGCCCATCTCCTAATTTGTTTCCCTCTGTCAGCCCTTACGACACCAACGGGGTCATATGGGGTAGTTTATATTCTTACACCGCCACTACACGGTGATTCATCTGCTTGGGATCCTATAAATAATAAAATTGAATCCAAGCCCAAGCATACCGCTGCAAGAATTCAAGATACTGTAAGCTCGTTCTGCGTAGATCGAACTAAAAATTAATATTTAAAAGCTGAAGGTAGCCGGGCTAACTATGACATCGGGACTTCAAACACCTCAGTGCCCGTGATAGTGGGTGCTGTAAAGCACCCGAAACGTCGGGAATCAAAAAGTATATAAAGAAGTAAAATTAGTTTCATTTAATATTACTTTTGCTCTCTACCGAGAGGCTCAGTCGATAATGTGATTTCTGTCGCGAAATAAAGTCACTTTTTCTTTTTTTTTTCTCCCCATCATTATATGGTAACTAAACGTAGTGATTATATACTCTTTGATGACAACCATACCACTAAAGTTTCTTTTTTCGTTAACTAGTAATCAACCATACCAGTATTATGTTGGTTAAATCAATTATTAAATTTAGTTCAATAATTAAATTTAAATAGACTAAATAGGGATGTGATGTAAATGCTTATAGCATAAAAATAAAATTTAAAGCAAAAATGTCTTATCGGCAACAAAGGAATCCAATTACTCTTTTCTTTACCAGCATATATGCAAACTTTTTTACATTTCATAATGTCGGACTACGTGTTTGTTACGCAGAATTCTTAACAAGGCAACATTTTATGATACGCAACCCTACACCGCGTGTTAGGGCGGGAACACAAAAAGAGTATAATGTCCCGAGTCTCGCGTGATGTCGACATCAAAGGTCGGGTATCGGATGTCAGAGGACCGACACCGGCTTGTAGTCATGAAAATCTTTTTCAAATCGTTTTCATAGACATGCTTTTGGATAAAATACAAACTTCTTCACTTTACAGTAATAGAATTTTGTATACCATTTAGGCTTTTTAATAATAATAAAAATATAACATAAATAAAATATTTATTCATTGACCAAAAGTAGTAAAGCGTATAAAAACTAAAACTGATACAAAATAACAATGTAAGAGGGACAATGAAAGGGCTTCGACTCTGCATGTGTTGCAGAGAATCTACAACGCTGTTCTGTTTTATTACTGGCCATCATTTAAAAAAAGAAATGTAGAAAAAAATATGTTCCACAATTATATACATACTGACTTCTTGTTCTAGTGGTCGTAAGCGCGACTGCTTATCATGTGGTCCCGGGTTGAAATTAGGGTCGGGCCAAAAATCAGTTAATGGGTTTTCGGTTAAGAAATTCGGTCTCCTCCAAGGAATGCCATAAAACACGGCCCTTAGCCAATTGCATCCATTCACTTCCTGCATGTCTTTGTGTTCCTGCCTTACACTTCAATTACCGGTACGAGATTGCTACTATTTTTTATATTAATCTAACAACTAATAACATAATTTAGTCATATTATCTATATTTTCATAGTATATCTTCGACACATTGCACTTTGTCGCTGGTTCAACTAAATTATTTTCTTAAATTATTAATATGTAAACTAATAAATATATCTGTCTTGCACACAGATCCAAGTGGAGGGGCTATGGGCAACCCGGGCATGGGCGGTGCCGGCACGCAGCAGTACGGGGAGGTTAACCAGTTAGGGGGAGTGTTTGTGAACGGAAGACCCCTGCCTAATGCCGTGAGACTGAGAATCGTGGAGCTTGCGCAGTTGGGAATCAGGTTTGTAAGTTTATACTGAATTAGGATGCAAATGATTTTTTGTATCCCTATATCCAAAAATAGTAAAAAACGTTGTCATTAGGTATAAGAAATATCTTATAATATTATAGTGTTTGATTTTAAAACACGAGAGTGTAATTTTAATGAAAAAGTGAATGATACGCCAGTTGTATTAATAAAAAAATACGGTTGACCCTACAGGCCATCCCTGGAACTTCCGCTAATTTCCAATGCAAAGCGCTCCAAATTCCACCTATTATGACCTAATTTATTACATCAATAACAATCCGAGAAGAAATTTCAAAGTTATTTGAAAAAAATACTTTTCGTTTTTTTTTTAACGATTTCTCTTCAACGCATCAACCGATTTTGATACGGTTTGCACCAATCGACGGCGTTTTTTGAGTTTAAGAGCTGATTAGAATTAATCGCTATATCTGTTTAAAAGTTATTTCAAAAACATTTTTTTGAGATTTCTCAAAATCTACTGGTCCGAATCGGTTCAAATGGTATAGAAAATGTAAGTTTGGTGAAGCCCTTTCGAAAACGGTCAAGTTCGATCAAATCACATACATACAGACATAGTGAAATGCTCGTAGGAATAGTCAGAATAGCTTCCCAGGACCTCAAAACGTCGAGATCTGATGAAACCTCGATTTTCGAAAACTGGGGTGAAACCAATAACTTCGTGATTTTTTAAATAATTGATTTCATAGCGGGAAGTTAAAACGGCAGGAAAATGTTAATCTGGATAGTACGTGACGTATAGCAGAAATGCGCTAAATTGACCTTATATAAAAAGAACTTACCACGAATTCAACTTTGAATTCGTTTTAACTTTAGTTCTTGCTAAGTTTCTGTACATATCTTATAACAATATTGTGCCGGACCGGCGAAACTCGGGAGTAAGTGTTATTGAAAGTACATAGACATAAGTCCATAGACCCAGTTCTATAATTTTTGAAATTATCCCTGTTTTGAATGTCTTGACAAGAAATGATGATATCGTCTACTTGATCGATAATCGATATTGATAATGAATACTTCATTAAGTTTCATAATAATCAATTCCGCAGGTTTTTTAATCAAATATAACTCAAGATTAGCAACTAAACGTTCATAGTGATGGGACACCGAATATCACCCACACAGATTATATAATTTTAAAACCTATTACGAAACGTATGACAACTCATCATCTAGATTACCGAGTGATAAATGTTCGAAGCATTAAGTGATATTTATCTAATTATAAACGTCCGTTTGGCAGACCGTGCGACATCAGCCGGCAGCTGCGCGTATCGCACGGGTGCGTCTCCAAGATACTGGCCAGGTATCACGAGACTGGGTCAATCCTGCCCGGGGCGATCGGCGGCTCCAAGCCCAGAGTCACTACACCTAAGGTGTGTATATAAAGTTGATTGTAAACATGTCTAAATGCGTTTTGTTGTGAAGCAGTGGAGTGAACTGGTTATTTTTAGTAGGTATAAGAGGTAAAGAGGACAAGCTGTTTTTTATTGACAATTTTGTATCACAAAATGCGAGATATGAATGAGCCAACTCACCTGATGATAAGTGTAGCAACTGCAATTGGATGTAGTTATGTGAAACAAAAAAACAAAACACAACAGTGGATAAACTGCTGCGCGGCTGGGGAGAAGATGGTGCCTACCATTCCCAGTGGACTTTTAAAACTATCTACCAACCTCCTGATCTACTTCTTACACATACTTTCATCATCATCATACCAGCCCATCACAAGTTCACTGCTGAACATGGTCCTCCTGCCACAAAGCACAGCCCTGAGCCATCTGCATCCATCGACATCGCGTCTCATTCCATCTAGTGGGGGGCCACATTACTGCGGCTGCCACTCGAGAACCTTTTTCCCCATCGTTATTTTTTTCTTCAAGCTATATCGGTTACTCTGGGTCTACTCTGGATATCCTCATTTCGAACTCTATCACGCAACTCTTCGATAACTGCTACTATAATCATGATATACCACAACTTCTAAATATCCGAGGAAGCTGT
The DNA here is from genome assembly GCA_029286625.1 of Parnassius orleans. Classification (NCBI taxonomy): domain Eukaryota; kingdom Metazoa; phylum Arthropoda; class Insecta; order Lepidoptera; family Papilionidae; genus Parnassius; species Parnassius orleans. Next base: position 3,447,737 of record JAGSMP010000026.1, on the reverse strand, counting down.
CGACTATGCGGAATTTCTAGTGCTGAAGAGTACGAGCAACTACAACGACTCCTACTTATCCTACCCTAATTATTGAGCGCGATGAAACGCTTTAGCTATAAGGTCGGAGGCAGACCTTGACAACAAACTAACAATAGACCCTTTTTACTGAAATGAGGCATTCCATCTAAGTCCTCACGGGTGACAACGCATCTGCATTTTGATTTGTAATCGAGGCTAGATGTAGATGTCTATGGGCCGCAGCAACCACTTACCATCAGGTGGACTGTGTGCTCGTTCGTCACCCTATCCTATTAAAAAAATGTCATCATCATCAGTCAATTTCTGGACATGGGCCTTCGTAGGCGGATTGACGATCGTAGTGTCAGACGTTTCACACCATAGACGCTGCTTCTCATCGCCAGACTTGGTATATTTGGTCTCCCCACGGGATGAAATGAGGTGATGGTAGGGCAGGGGCTGAGTGTCCGGTGTAAAAATCACAGAAATTGAGCAACCGGTGTTCGATACCCGCAGGCAACAATTAAAATGTTGATTGGAATGTTAAATGCTGATTTAGAGTGTGCTTGTCGGTGAAGGGAAACATTGTGAGGAACCCTGCATATCTAAGAAAGCAAATATTTCGAGAACAAGTAAAAACCGTTTGTAGCAGCGTATAAACCCTCAATTATTCAAAGACTACTGCCAAGCTGCGAGAAATATATGTATTCATTACAGTCCACTGCTGACTGGCTTCTCTCATAGATTGCATCATAGGGGGAAAATTGCCACGTTTGGTAGGCGGGTTGGCAACAGGCGGGTTTCAATTTCCTTCGGACTCCTCTTATCACACCCATGGGACGACATGGGGTAGTGAAAATTCTTACACCGCCGCTACACGGTGGTTTGGACGGTGGTAAATGTATAGGCTAGTAAATTATATGTGAATAACGGAGCTGTTTATATTATAAGAAATTTAATTGTTTAATTTATAAAGTACCTACGCTGGAAGTAAAATTGTTTGTTCTCTTAAATAAAGAGAAAAAGAAACTTTAACTGATTTACGTCACCTACAAACGGCATACCTCTAAATTTCCTAAATCTTATTAAACATACCAATTTACATACCAGGTGGTATCCTATATCAAGCAGCTAAAAGCGAAGGACCCCGGCATATTCGCGTGGGAGATACGCGACAGGCTGCTTGCTGACGGTGTTTGCGACAAGTACAACGTGCCCTCTGTGTCCAGTATAAGCCGTATATTACGCAACAAGCTGGGAGGCGGGGCTCTGTATCCAGTGCCACCTCTGTACCCTGTACCACCGCAGCGCTGTTGGCCGTTACACCAACCTTATGACTACTACGTGTATTTACAGGTTGGTATTTATCGTCTTCTTCTCTTCTGAACATGGGCTTCTCCCGTTGTAGGAATGATTTGGCCTTATCGTCACGACGGGCAGGCGGATTAAAAATCGCAGTGTCAGACGTCGCTCTGTCCCGTCGCTGCTCTGTGTATTTTACGTGTGATGTAACACACAAGATCGTTATACCGACATCTGTCGGAAGCTATAAGATTTTTCTGTCACTACCCAAAGTCGCCTCTTATGACACCCGCGTGATGAACGGACGAAATTGGAGAAGAATTCTCTGCCGCCGCCACCACACAGAACAAAATAGTATTTATGATTTTTTTTTCAAGAATCTTTTAAATTAACAGTAAGAATTTTCCTTTTTTTTCTTTCTTTGACACAAACTATAAAATATATTATAAACATCATAATATATTATGTACGCGTGTAGCTCTGGTTCGATCCCCGCCGGCACAAACAAAATTGTTAGTTGCAATTTTAAGAGCTGATTTATCACGTTCTCGACAGTGAAAAAAAACATGATCTTGTATATCATGAACTTGCATATCAGAGGAATCAAATATTTCGAATACATGTGCAGTCTACCAACACGCACTAGATCAGGGGGCGGACTAATTATTCCATAACATATATGAGCAACGGCTACAACTTTTCATTCATTCATTTATTTATTACAACCTACCAAAAGTCCACTGCTGAACATAGGCCTCCCCTATAGATTGACTCATAGGGAGACATTTGCCATAGTTGCCACACTTGCTGGCGGGTCAGTTTTTTATTATTTTGAATTGTTATTAAGATGCTGCTGCCCATCTCCTATTTCATTCTCATCTGTCGCCTCTTATGACACCCGAATGATATAAGGGGAGTGGACTCTCCCGCACCATAACCGCACGGCTAACTTTTAACTTAATAATTATAAATTATAATAATAATGTCCCCCAGACCGAATTTCGGTCACGACGGTGAGTCTCAACGTAGTCTGGCTATCTGCGTAGAACAGGATTATAGTGCCCAAGTGCATGCGCAAGAACAGGTGCGCTCTCTGTTCCCTCACTCTCATAGTCCGATGGGACGGACACAGGATCTACGGATTTACGTGCTTTCCGAGGCCCGGGTTGAAACACCGCCATCTTTCCGACTCCGGGCTGCTACTGAGATTTTCTTATCACATAAACCCAGTAAGTCTTTCGGCTCGAGCCGGGACCTCGTGATTAGCAACTGCGTTTACGTCACTAGACCAACGAGGTAGCCAACTTTTAACTTATTATGTTCTGATAATAACTGTTTGTGCTTCAGGGTCGCCAGCACGCCGCCGCAGCACCGCACGCCCTACCTCACCACCCACATCAACCGCCGGCCCCCCACGCACACGCACACGCCCTCTGACATAGCCAGCGAGCCACTAGCTGGCATACTAGTTGAATGCACTTGAAGTTGGAACTTGACGGACTAAACCGAAGTACTGTATCATGAAACTGAACAGTGAAGAGTTGATCTTCTCGGGTGAAACTGACGCTAGTGTTAAATTTGATTCAAAATGGAGAATAAGACGATATAAAGAGTTATAATCGATACACAATGAAAATGAAATACATTAAACTGCAGCAACTAAAAGTCTTCCGACTCAGGAATTATGCCATAGCAGTTGCCGCATCTACAGCACATTGTTATTGTTCCGTTGGAGCCACTGATTAATGGACGTTCTGCAGAATTTTGCTCAAATTATAAATAATATAAAAACGATCTCGTTGGAAATAATTGTTGATATTCTTGAAAATTTGACAAAATTTCAATTGCAATTCAAAAGATCTAGTTATAGTAAAATTTGTGATCTAATTAAAATAGGGACATTAGTTACAGTTATTGCAACTAATCAGTTAACTGTTATATTTGCGTTATAAATTGTCATATTTGAAGTACAGAAGACACAAATTACTGATAAAAGAGACATTTAAGCTCTGTAAATTAATTACTCAATTCCCTAAGTTTATTCCAAATTGTCTTTTCAAGTCTATTTATCCAATTGAATTATATGAAAAAGAAAGATCAGTAAACCTTTATTAAACGAACATAGTGGCGCCGTTGTGGTGAGATTACGCAATTTTTTTTAACTCAATTTAAATTGTCTAAGCTATAAAAATTTTACAGCCAAGCCATCAAAAAAATAATTTCAGTTTCTTTGGTGCAATGTACATACATATGTATATTTGGAAGTGAAGTTCTAGTGAAAGTGAAAAACGACAATTGTTGGACAGTGTTTATAGTAAACAGTTGATAGAAAAAAGTATTAATATAATGTAAATAGATATAATACCACATTTGTAAGATACTAGTGAAATGGATAGACTAGGGACATAGTTATGCAAAAAGAACCCAACCCACATGAGGCTACATTTATCCTCGAGCACAGGCGCAGAATAGCCAGTCTCTCGGTATTCTATAGGATGCATTTCGGAGAGTGTGCGCAGGAATTACATACTTTAATTCCTCCCTCTCCTTTCCACCATCTGACAACCAGACGGTCAACGGGTCTACACCCATTTGTTGTCGATATTCCACGCATTAGAACCAGACGGTTTGTTTCATATTTTGTAATGCGTACAGCAAAGGAGTGGAATAATTTGCCGGCGTCTGTCTTTCATTCGTACAGTCTGGGCGTATTCAAGGCAAGAGTGAATAGGCTTTTGTTACGCTAAGACAGTGCGATTTACCATCTAGAGCTTAATCATCACTTACCACCAGGTAGGATTGTGGTGAAGGACTGGCTTATAATAAATAAAAAAAAATGGAACATTGTCACTTGAAGCTTGGGTTACGACACTCGGAGATAATGACTGGCTTTGATTCGTTTGTAATTACTAGTTTTATTGACTATAATTTGCTGAATCTCCATGTAAGTGTTGATTTTAATGATATATTATGCCTCATTTTTTACCTGGTGTGTGGGTTGGATCCTTTAAGTGTATCTTAACTCTTTTTATTAGTGATATTTTGTACCGTGAACACGAAATAGTAATAACTTTTTTTTTTCTTTTACCTTCCTGCTGTGCTGCTAAAATACTCAGAACTGGAGACCTTATTGGTGACAAGGCATTCCTTCTATTTGTGTGAAAACGCATCAATATTTAGATTTCTAATTGCGGATAAATGTAGAAAATAGATTCTCTGGGCTGCGGTATCTGCTTAACATTGGCTGGTCTGTGTGCTCGAATAAAAAAAACGAAATGAATTATAAAAAGATTGCCAAGTTGCATATTTGGATCAGTTTTTCTATTAAAAGGTAGTATGTTTTTATTATCGCTTATTTTTACCGTGACGGATAATTATTTTATGGATGCCATACACGATCCAGTTTACCGTCAAGTTTGCAGCGCGCTTGAAGTGGCGTCTGGTAAACTTGACGGTGTACGGCTATCAGTGTGCATGACAAGTCTACTTGAAGCAAAAAGTGGAATTTCGATTCTGCCGACTTGATCAAGCTTGCAGCGTCATGTAAACTTGAACGTGAGTATGAGCGGTCAAGTATGCGTGACCTTAGTCGGAGCAACAAGCGAGAGACGCCATGGTTTCAACTGGTGCGGCATCATGCAAACTTGACAGCGAACTTGAACGTGAGTGGTCTATATTATGGATGCACTGCAAACTTGACGCCGCGCCGCTTCAAGCGCGCTGCAAACTTGACGGTAAACTGGATCGTGTATGGCACCCATTATATTATTACTACTTGACTCTACTGAACCGTCACTGTCTTTTAGGAAATTATTCGTGGTCACGGCGCTCTTTATTTTAGTCGGGTGCAATCATGTAAATATATATTTAGGTTATATTGTTTAAGTTTTATCATAGGTGGCAATTATGGGTACTTATAATGATAATTAAATTGTACTTACCCATTTTAATTTCTTTAACCTTATGAAAAAATTAAAATGAAGCGAATCACTCGGCAATCACGTTTATATGTAATAAAATATTCTATATCTAATATACTTGTCAGGAGAACAATGAATTCCTTTGATTTAAATACTTATTTTGTAAATAAATATTAGTTATTTCAAAAGTTAAATTCAATTACAATATTTGCAAACAAAATCTCTTAGGAAATCTCTCTGTTCCTTGAGGTACATGGCCCAAAAACACTATTATTACTTATGACCACGTTTCTTTGCTTAATGCCTTTGGGCGAGAAAAGGCCCATTCCTCTTGTGTTGACTGGCGTGACTGGCGTGACTGGCGATGACTAATTGCGGATACAGTTCCTTTCTGCTCCACCACGTGTGGACACCGCACACCGATAGTCTACAGCAAATGGCACAAATTAAAATGAAGACAAATGACATATTAATATCTATAACAGTATAAAACATACTTTACGTGGTTCAGTCCACTGATATAGTATATCAGTGGACTGAACCGCGTAAAGTATTTTTAATATAGATTAAATCTAAGTCCTTCGTTCATATAATAATACAAAATATGAACAGAGTTAGAAACGCTGGTATTTAACATTATTGGAAATAAACAGCCTCTTTTCTTTAACAAACTGTACTTGCACGTTCACTATAGTCAAAGAAAAAAGGTTTACGTGCATATACATATGAATGTCCGTAATTAGTCACATTGTGTTACATTATACAGGGTTATTTTGCAATAACCGGCCAAATTTGCAAAGAAGGTTCAGAATAAGTAATATAGGTTCAGAATAAGTAATGGTAACGAAAATTTAATTAAAAAAATCTCAAACAACCTTTTTATCTTTTAAATCCAAAATGCGTGGTAATGCATTATTTTAACTGATTTGTCATTCATAAATATCTAACGCCTACTATTTTACTACGCACACATTCGTAAGGGTCGCTCGGTCGCCAAAAACGTTGTGAATTGAATCGCACACAGAAGAGCGCGCGTATGCGTAGTTGCTGCCCATAAATCACATTCAATTTGGAATAATCTATATAAATAAAATGATAGAGGTTTGCAGTTGTGCGCACATCAAGGAAAAACTACTGGATAGATTTCAATTAGGTTTTCTAAGTTTTATTTCTTAGACACTTGGCCCTTATCTAATAAAAATATATTGCGATATCTTCATTTAATATACCTAAAGTTATTAAAATTTTAAGATACAAGGATTTTTATAAGCACTACGTGTTCAGTGATGTGTGTTTTCTTGATATTTCAAGCAAGTTTCAAATAAAATTAGAAGCCTTATTTATTCGTATTTTCAAAAACTGCAATAACGGTAGGTATATCATTATTAATATATTAGAACTTAAGTTTAAAATTTGGCTACTCTTTGATAAATAACCCTGTATTATGACTCTTAATAATTTAGCATTTTTCTCTCTTATAAACTCCTATACCTTTAAATTTTAAATTTGTTATCATATCTGAATTCAAATAATGTGTACTTATATAAATGTGATTGCTGAAATTGTGGTTATGTAAATTATATTAGATAAATTAAGATCAATATTCACGAAAATAACAGACATTATATAATTTAAAATCATAAATAAATTGGTTCTTTATTTAAATATACTTCGATTGTTTTATTATAAACATTATATTATACAATGTAAAATCCGTCAAAATACAACTTAAAAGATAATGTTAAGGACTTAAGTGTAAATATTTTATTATACCCTCAGAGTAAGTACAAGTGTCAGAGTGTTCACGTGGTAGAGCCATGCTGCAGCTATGTATATTAATAGTATAGTTGTAGCACGAATGGGTCGGCTCGACCGTGGAAGGACCACGCTCTCACAGAATACCAGCGTAAAATAGCAGCTTAACACTGCTGTGTTTCGTATGATAGAGAACCGGAGACCCTTTTTACTGGAAAAGAGGCATTCCATCTTAGTCTTCACGGGTTTTTTTTTATAGGATAGGGTGACAAACGAGCACACAGTCCACCTGATGGTAAGTGGTTGCTGTAACCCATAGACATCTACATCTATCTTCAATAAAGAATCAAAATGCAGATGCGTTGTCACCCGTGAGGACTAAGATGGAATGCCTCTTTTCCGGTAAAAAGGGACTCCGGTTCTCTACACTCACCATACGAAACACAGTAGTGTTAAGCTGGTATTCTATTTTTACGCGGCTATTTTACGCTGGTATTCTGTGAGAGCGTGGTCCTTCCCCGGTCGAGCCGACCCATTCGTACTACAACTATGCTACTAATATAGCTGCAGCATGGCTCTACCACGTATAACGGGTATGTATAACGGTATAAACGGGTGACAACGCATCTGCATTTTGATTATTTGTTAAGGAAAGATGTAGATGTCTATGGGTCACAGCAACCACTTACCATCAGGTGGACTGTGTGCTCGTTTGTCACCCTATCCTATTAAAAAAAAGTATAGGTATGTTCTTACTTTAAGATTATACCTAACTAAATATTTGAACTGAAACCTGCCAAACCACAGACACAGACGCATTATTTTGCAGACCCTAAGTATAAAGAATCAGGAGCTCGATTGGTTCACAGTCAAAATTTGCCATGTAGTGAGGCCTAAGAGAATCTTCTACCCTAAATCATCCCGTAGGTGTCTTGAGAGGCGACAATGGGTAATGAAATAGGAAATTGGCAGCAGCATCTTCCCGATAACAACTCAAAGTAATAAAAACGCTTGGCAGGCGGTTGCCAACCCGCCTGCCAAGCGTGGCAAATTGGAAAATAGCAGTGCAATTTTTCGTGGTAGAGCCATGCTGCAGCTATATTAATAGTATAGTTGTAGCACGAATGGGCCGGCTCGACCGGGGAAAGACCACGCTCTCACAGAATACCAGCGTAAAATAGCAGCTTAATGCTGCTGTGTTTCGTATGGTGAGTGTAGAGATCCGGAGACCCTTTTTACTAAAAAAGAGGCATTCTATCTTAGTCCTCACGGCTGACAACGCATCTGCATTTAAATTCGCAAACGAAGATAGATGTAGATGTCTATGGGCCACTGCAACCACTTACCATCAGGTGGACTGTGTGCTCGTTTGTCACCCTTAATCTATAAAAAAAAATTGATAGGCTGTAATGAATGAACTAATTAAACATTTAAACGGAAATCGGCTGAACCACAGATTATTATATTTGTAGATACTAAGGACAAAATTCATTCATAGAGTTCAATTCTAAATTTAAAATAAGATCAATTTTATTTACATAGAATGCGCTCGAAAGAAATTTCTCTTGATTAGCTAGGGCTGGTCCAACCTTCCGAAGTCTCTTTTTAGTAAGACACAGTAAGTTCATTCTGCGTAAATCGGACCAAAAGTAATAATTAAAAAACTGAAAATAATAAAAAAAATACGTGGTAGAGCCAAGCTGCAGCTATATTAGTTGAAGCACGAATGGGTCGGCTCGACCGGAATAGGGCCACGCTCTCACAGAATACCAGCGTAAAATAGCAGCTTAAGGCTGCTGTGTTTCGTATGGTGAATTTAGAGAACCGGAGACCCTTTTTAATGGAAACGAGGCATTCCATCTTAATCCTCAAGGATGACAACGCATTTGCATTTTGATTCTTAATCGAGGATAAATGTAGATGTCTATGGGCCACAGCATCTACTTACCATCAGGTGGACTGTGGTATTAAACTCCGGGTTAACTTCGACATTGGGACGTCAATCACCTCAGTCCCCCGTGAAGCGTCGGTAATTAAAAATAAGTAGAACTAAACGCGATAAAATCCGTAAAAGTATTTTTTTTAAAACGCAGTGTATAGTATGACGACTCTGCACCTGGAGCCACCAGATGAATTGGAGCCAAAATATTACTTAAATACCTAACGTGAATTTATTTATGTCTTGCTAAAGACCATTTTACCTGATGTTAAATGGCCGTTGCAGGTAGTGGATACCAGCACCATTACAGAACCCATTACCCCATTTCACCATTGTCGTAATAGGCGAGTATGGGAAATTGGAAATGTCGTGACTTCCGACAGATGGTGGTAAAATCGTCTTTTTTACACTAAACATAAGATACTAGGACTGGCGACGGGGAAAAAAGCCATTTTTTACCAAAAATAACATAGATGTATTATAAACCCCACATAAGTACCCCTGTTGTAAGATAATATTAGCACTCTTAATTTTTAAACCAAAACAGAAATGAACGTTAAAAAATTATAAAAGAAAAATTACATAATTTAATTAATTACTTACATCGATATATAGACCCACACTAGATGGAGTGACGACCTGGTAAGACATGCAGGAAGTCGATGGATGCAGGTGGCTGAGGACCGTGCTTTGTGGCATTTTTGGGGAGGCCTATGTTCAGCAGTGGACTTGTGAAGGGCTGTAATGATGATGATGATGATCGATATATGTACTACGTACTAGATTTGGCATTCCGAACATTCACTATGTTCAAATGAACTGTACTGCAATCCGTAGTATCTACACCTTTAGTGTCATTTAGTGTGGCTTCAATGTTCATAGAGTGTGGAGCTGCGCTAATAATACGAGATTTCAAATTAAAGTTTTAACCTGAACGTAAGTAATAATTCAGTAGTAGTATTACAATAGAAAAATAAATTTCTTCATTTATATGCCACGCTATCTACAATCATAGACTAAAATCTACTATCTCCGATATCAGAGTAGTGCACATTTTTGTTTGAATAGCTTCTCTAGTAAGTAGTACATAGAACTCAATGATTACTTACTTTTATATAAAGCGCAAGTCTACGTATTGCTGCCATATATGGGCTGGTGCTGCAAAATGCCACCTAGCAGCTTTGGACTCAATGGAAAGGCGTGCTAAGAGGCTTATTGGTGACCCGAATTTGGTTAAAACCAATCTTACCAGCCTCGAACACAGACCTTTCAGTTTTTTCGGAGAGTGTGCGCAGGAATTGCACAATTTAATTCCTCCCTCTCCCTTCCACCATCGGATAACCAGACGTTCGGCCAGTCTCCACCTTTTCGTTGTTGACTTACCACGCATTCGAACGAAACGGTTCGCTACGTCGTTCATCATGCGTACAGCAAAGGAGTGGAATAAGTTGCCAGCATCCGTCTTTCCATCCGATTACAGTGTGGGTGTCTTCAAGGCAAGAGTGAATAGGTTTTTGTTAAGTCAGTGCGTTTCACCATCTTAGGCTACATCACCACTTACCATCAGGTGGGATCGTAGACAAGCGCTGGCTTAGTAGAATATAAAAAATATTAAATATAGGTAAACTAACGCGTCATCAGAGAGATTAAGATCATTTGAGATTTAGCCAAGGAGTATTAAGATTTTTTGATTTATGATATGACAGGTGTTAGCCAACAAGTTAAAAGAATATTTTTTTCCGATTCTGTACATATGTCACTTAAAAATTCCTCCTCACCAAATTTCAGACAAAGTAAATAAACACATTACAATTTTCCAACCGTAAAAAAGTTAAAAGAAATGAAAGAAAGAATTTTTTTTTATTTGAACTTCAAAGTACACGTAAATTTTATATCATCAAGCATTAGTATCAAATAGGCATCTGACTCAGCATTATGCTAAAGTGTGATAACCACAGCGATAATATTATGCCGGTGCCTTTATCTAGAATTCACGTGCAATCACTTAACATAGTTTTTGTTTACATAAACATAAAGACATAAAGAACACTAAATGGAATAAAATAAAAAATGATAAACTTTTAATAAAACTAAAACAAAACTTGTTAATAACAAAATCAAATCTCAAATCGTCATCTCAACCAATGATTTTTTTTAATTTGTTTCATTAATAAAAATATAAAAACCAGTGTTTTTTTTATTTTGGCTGCGCTACTTTCGCATGAGGTGAAATGTTTGACAGACTTCTAAGCGGGAAAGGTAATTTGTTAGGAAAATGTAAGGGTTACTGTTTTTATTAATTAGAGTAGAAACGAATAAACCTATTATAGTATATTTCTAAGAGTAGAAAAATAAAAAAAGAGTTACAAATGTGCAAAAAATTAAAGAGCAAACAATTGAGACTATGTTTTGTGTATTAATAATACTCTAGAATCTAATTAATTTTTATCAATTTAAAACTAACTCCTTAATTAAATGACATTTTGTAACAAAAAATCACACCTTAGTCCCAACTAAATACCCGCATTTGACAGACTCTGGCGGACTTTCAGACTTTGAAACTACACCCGTACACAGTCAGCGGGTTGCCACTCCTGTGTTACCATAAAGCAACACGGGCCGCCTACGTACCGGAGTTGCTCTTGTGTTGCTCTATGTGTGTTATCGTTTAAATAACGATTGTAGTGGATTTTGATACTACGTAAAAATAGTGCAAAACCTTTGCAATACAACAACGCATCAATATATTGTGAAGTAATGAATTTATTTCTTTAACAATTTAATAAAAGATTATTTCCAATTACTAAACCTGACAAAAGCACTTATCGTACGAGTCTATAATCAAAGAAAAAATAACTTAAATTAAAAAATTAAAAAACCCCACAAATAAATAGAGCTGATGATCTTCAAACGGCTGAAAAGATTTTCTTGAATCATAGCTATAAGAACACTCTCGATCAAGTCACCTTTCAAACAAAAAACTAAATATAAATCGGTTCATCCGTTTGGGAGCTAAGATGCCACAGACACTTATATACACGTTAAACATATAACACCTCTCTGTTTTCCGAGTGTTAAAACACACATATTGGACTTATTGATTTTTTGAATGAGGAGGTAAGTGGAAGCGATTTTAAATCATAATGATTTCTTATATTTACGCGAACACTACACATTTAAATAAAACTAGTTTTACGGATTTTATCGCGTATATTAACTTATATTATATTCCCGAGTTAACTCTGACATCGGGACGTCAATCACCTCAGTACCCGTGACCATGGGTGCTGTAAAGCACCGAAACGTCGGGAATATAAAATAAGTTAATATACGCGATAAAATCCGTAAAACTAGTTTTATTTAAACAATTTTAAATCATATCATAATTATACGAGTATCTAGGTACATTATCAGTACCTTTTTTAGTTTATTATATTATTTAGGCTTCTTTCTAAGAAATCGACTAACGGCATGTATTAATCATGGAATTTATACACCATCGAATTGTAATAATGCTCGTATTGTAAAATAAATAAATATATTCTGTCATTATGTCACAACTCACAACTCGTCACAAAACGTTGTTTACAACTCTTATAATTCTATATAAACTTTGTATTTAATATTATATTAATCTTATATAAACTTTGTATTTAGAGAAAATCGCCCTTTACAATATATTTGGCCTATCGCATTATCGAAAGTGACTAAAAATATAATATTGTTGTTAAAATCAAACGCATAATGTATCTCATATCTAATATGCTTTTGAAATAGCATTGGTTACAAGCGGCTTCTTCGCGTTCAAGATCGTTTTTCACAATAATTATAACTTTTAATGAAATTTCTAAGAACTTAAAAGGAATTATGTCTTTTGCTACCCTAGGGGTGAAATCTTTTCTCTAAATTTATATGAGACCACCCCTAAAATAGAATATATTTAAAAAAAAAAAGAATATTCAAAATCGGGTCTTAATTGGCGAAGATATCGCGTAACATACATACAAAAAACATACATTCGAATTGTGAACCCCCTCCTTTTTTGAAGTCTGCTAAAAGGATTCAATGGTTAATTGATTCGGACTCGCTGCGGCCACAATAGTGCCGCGTCCATCGACTTTACAACCGAAAACAATAAACGGAAATTGCAGCCCGTACAAATATCACCCTCCGGACACGAATTACCAATTAAATCCTTGCTTTGTTTCGAATTTAATACCACCTAATCCGAAATTTTACTGTATTAATAACAAATTTTACGAGCGCGGCCATTTGTGCTCGCGGAAAAAGCGCGGGAGCGGCGACAAAAAACATATTCTGTCAGGGTTGCCTGCTTTTAGTAAATATTTGACAAATATTTGTTTTTAAAATCAAGATGTCATGTTCTAGTTTTACTTTATTGGAAACGGGTGTGTTTTTAATGAGGACCATAGAAATCAAGATATGATCATTCCTTAACGAGGATATCTGTAGTGGAACTAGAAGTAGCCTATTTAGTTTGAGGGGTCAGTAAAACTGATGTTAACTGTTGATAGTTTATGCATTTACCGCTAAAAACCCTTAGTCGAATCTCCTCTTTTTGAGGGCGCCCTATTTTTGTCCTACTTAACTTAAAAGCGAAGCCTAAATAGGCCATCAATAAACTAGGAGTGCTAAGTAGAGGGAGACGGTATTTCTTGGCAGCCCAACGCTCGCAACTTTCCTTTACTAAATAAAACTTTTAATAATAAATAATACTTCCTTAATAGCTTTTTGTAGTAACATTCAAGATGCACGTTGCAACCCTAACATGGCTGCAACGTTAAAATGACATTTGACGCCGTCGCTCCGTTCCAGACGTAATTAAAAATGAAAGAGTGACGATTGCGGTGGCTTTGTAACCGCGCCTTGAAAATGCCCCGAATCGTTTTAAAATTCCGCTTTGCAGCGTTACAAAATGAGAGCATATAATTCTTATGATGTAGGTCAGTGTTTCTTTTTTATAGAATAAGTGTGACAAGCGAGCACACAGCCCACAGCCCACAGCACACAGATGATAAGTGGATACTGTGGTCCATAGACATCTACATCTATCCTCGAATAAGAATCAAAATTTAGATGCGTTGTCACCTCTGAGAACTAAGAGGATGCCTCGTATCTAGTAAAAAGGGTCAGGGATTCATTGATGGTCTCGCAATTTCATGGGTACAACGCCATGACTTATTGAGATACGATCATAAAAAGCTGTTTTGTATAAATTCTTGACTGCCTCGTTGGTCTAATGGTTGTAAACGCGACTGCTTATTATGAGGGCCCGCCCGGGTTCGGATCCCGGGTCGGGCTATGAGTAATGGGTTTTTCTGAAAGCACGGAAAGACGTTGATCCTGTGCCTGATCTCTCAGCGGTCGGTCTCAGGGTTCCTCCATTGGACTGTGAGAGCGAAGAAATAGAGAGTGCACCTATTCTTGCGTATACACTCGTGAACTATAATCCTGTCCTACGCAGCTAGTCTTCAGTTTAGACTGGCCGCCGTGACCGAAATTCTTACCGTATTTTTCAATATTTCTTAAACAATTTTACCCAGTATAGTAAGCCGACTTTGTTGCTTTTATTTGGTGTACTGCAACAACTGCTCCGCCAGTAAAATTCTTAATGAAATAAATATTAAAACTAACCTAAAGAACCTATACGCATTGTATCTTGGTCCTCGAAGGTGACGACATTTTAATTCTTTGATAAAAGGTAATGAAAGAAAGAAACTTTATTTTGATACAGACCACTGACGTACACTACAATATACAAATTTAAAAGTTATATATACGTAGATTTAATAAGATTGACTTTATATGTCAAAAAGGGACATTGTCAGTAGATACGTGTTGTGGTGAAACCACAAGGATGATTTTCAGTGATGACAATGATGTTTAGTGGTGGTGATGTGATGATAATGGCTGTCTATGTGCCGCAGCATCCACTTACTGGTGGACTGAGTGTCCATTTGTCACCCTTACTTCTACTACTTCAGGTCGTAATAATCCATTGTCAGACATGGATCTCTTCCACCGTAGGGAGTGAAAATTAAAACTAATCGTTTTAATTTTCACGTTTAGTAGGTGGATTAAGACGTCTTGCACCTTCGACGCTGCTCATAGCCATACTCTACTCTTTATAATGTCCCATAGTCGCCTCTTTCGACACCCATGGGACATAATACCCCATTCGGTACAGATTTGCCACCACCACAGGGCAATGTAACATCCATCCATCCATTACATCCGATAAAAGTCCACTGTTTAAAATAGGCTTCCCCCATAGATTGCCTCATAGACGAGATTTTGTCATAGTTGCCATATTTAGCAGGCGGGTTGTCAACCGCAGTTTTTTTTTAATTTTTAGCTGTTAACAGTACGATGATGCTGCCCATGTACTGTTTCAGTTTCTCTCTGTCGCCTCTTACGACACCCACGGATGATGTAGGATAGTTGACACTGAAATTATATTTGTTTTACAGAAGAGGGCCATAAGAGCAATCTATGATTTAAAACCTAAAGAGTCGCTCCGACAATAATTTAAGGAAATTAATATATTAACTTTGGCCTCTCAATACATTTATGAAAATGTAATGTACGTACACAAAAATAAAAGTAGTTATACAAAAATAAGTGATATTCATTCTGTAAATACTAGGAACAAACACAAGCTAGTAGTACCAGTTACTCGACTCCATCGAGTCAGTAATTCATTCTTGGGGCGATGTATACGCTTTACAACAAAATCCCAGAAAATATACAAAATTCAACCTGCTCAAAATTCAAAAAATTATTAAACATAGTTTGTTTAAAAGGTTATTATAATATTAAGGAATTTATGGATGATAATAACCCTGGGAATGAGGTGTTCGCTACAAGCTATTTCTAATTTGTTTTGTGTGGTTAATTGCGTAACATACATGATTGTAAGCTGTTATTTAAAAAAAAAGTCCCGCTGGGTTTCTTGCTGGTTCTTCCCAGGACAGAGGTTTTTTTTCGAACCAGCGGTAATTAAACAAAAGAGTGACTTTCAATAAGTATTATTTATAATCTATATTGAATAAAAAAGTTTCTGTTTCTGTTTCTGTTTCTGTTGATATTCTTACACCGCCATGCCGCCACGCCACTACACGGCTACACAAATTTATTAAAATACTTAGTAAAGTTATACCCAGTGGCGTAGCTACCCAGGGCCTAGGCGGGGCAGTGCCCCGGGGCCGCCAAGCTAAAGGGGCCCCTCGGCCTCCAAGAACGACGTTCGAAAAATTATGTACTATCCTAGTTGTATAAAGAATTTTCGAGTTTTAACTTTTTGGCCCCTGACCGCGAACGGCTCGAACTGAAATCACAAAACTTACTCCCACTTCCAGAACATAAATATAACATTGTTAAAGATAATTATCGTCTAGTTCGTTTTATTGTCTGTTTTATATAGAAGAGGGGGACAAACGAGCATGCGGCTCACCTTATGGCAAGTGTCGACCACCGCCTATTAACAAATACAACACCAGGGGATTGCAGGCGCGTTGCCGGCTTTTTAAAAAGGAATGAGCTCGTTTCTTGAAGGTCCCTAAGTCGTATCGGTCCGGAAAAATCGCCAGTGGTAAACGATTCCACAAAGAAGTCGTGCGAGGAAGAAAACTCCTAGTAAATCGGACAGTAGTGGACCGCCAAACATTCCGATGATGTGGGTTTGTGCAATGCGTTGATGTAATTTTGTGGCTGGAATTAATCCGAACAATTCCTCTGAACACTCCCCGTGGTAAATGCGATAAAAAATGCAAAGGGATGCAACATCTCTTCGTCTCGTCTTTCGTGTTCGTAGATCGTCGACGATTCGAGCCGCTCTGCGTTGGATGCGGTCAAGTGGAAGGAGCTGGTACTAGGGAGCCCCAGCCCAGGGATGAGAACAGTATTCCATGTTAGGCCGAACCTGGCTCTTGTAAAGTTGCAAGCAGTGTGCCGGCATAAAATACTGTCCCGCTCTGTTGAGCACGCCAAGCTTTTTAGAGGCCAATTCAGCCTTCCCTTCCATGTGACCACGAAACTGCACGTTATTCGATATGTCAACGCCGAAGATTCCGATACTGGCTGAGGTAACAAGGGGAGTGCCCTGAAATTGAGGAGTTACGACAAAGGGGTTCTTTTTAGTGGTAAACGCGCAAACTTGTGTCTTCTGGGCATTGAACTTAATTAACATTTAGTCGCCCCAATCCGAGACTTTCCGGCAAAGACTCGACTTCAGACACAAGTTTGTTCCGGTACTCGGCAACGTTTTCCGAGAAATATAGGCACAGCCGGTGTACAAAGTATCACCAGTGCGTTACTAGCTTGCAACATATTATTGATAAGCATAAAACAGCGTTCGGAGATTAAGACCCATCTTCTCGTCAGGCATACCTCAAAACCTCAAAACTAAATAGTACAACCAGTGCGTGTTGCCAGTGATGACATATGGAACTGAGACGTGGTCCTTCACTGCTGGCCGTATGAGGCTCAAGGTCGCTCAGCGAGCTATGGAGAGGCTATGCTCGGGGTTTCTCTGCGTGATAAACTTAGAAATGAGGATATCCGCAGTAGAACCAGAGAACCGACATAGCCCAAAGGATTAGTAAGCTGAAGTGGCAATGGGCCGGCCATATAGCTCGAAGAACCGACAACCGATGGGGAAGAAAGGTTCTCAGTGGCAACCTCGTACCGGCAGGCGAAGTGAGGCGTCCCCCACTAGATGGAGTGACGACCTGTTAAGACATGAAGGAAGTCAATGGATGCAGGTGGCTGCATGTCCTCTCTGACGTATACGCAAACTCCAGCCCGAGGCAAAAGGTGTTATAATTTGTACCCAGGATAGGAGAAGTATCGACCGGAGAGGACACCTGCGTCTCGGTTAGAAAGAGCAAGGTCGGCTTCACCGTCTTCAGATGGTGCCAAGGCACCATGGACTTCGTTAACGTTCGAATGAAATCCCCTGATGTTGCAGAAATTCACGGATAGCGTGGCAGGATCACCTTTGTCTTATTGCTCTATTGCTACAGGCAGTATTAGTCTTGAGCGGAATTTCGCCCCCTCCCCAGGATACGCAAGGCAGCCTGAGCACCCGCGCTAAGGAAGAGTAGGGTAGCTTGAGCGTGGATGCTCAGGCAGGGATTCTCCAATACCAGGGGTGCTGGTACCCTCCTACGATGGTTTCTTATTTAATTACACTACCATGTTAAGGAGGAGAGGGGTTAGGCCTCCGACCACCTGCACTTACCAGGCGAAGTAAACTTCTACTTCAAGCTGGTTATCTGTAAGGTCGTGGTACCTCCTCGGTTCGAGCCGGTCCACCCATTCATTACATTCATTCATTACAGCTCTTCATTTCATGTCTTACCAGGTCGTCACTCTGCCGTGTGGCTCTTCCACTGTTATGTTGTCTGCCTATATTATTAACTGTAATCTACTTCGTCATTATTTATGCGTTACACATAATACTTAGTAGTAAGTAGCTCTGCTTTATTATGCCCTGCAGTGGGCGATAAGGAGCTGATGATGAAGTAGTTTTGCACCTTTAAAGTATTTAGTTTAGTTTAAATAGGACGCTAATTTCATTTTTGCCCATGGCCCTTGGTTACATAGCTACGCCACTGGTTATAATACCCTTCTGTTTCGTACAGAAATATTCTGTATTAGGTATTCGATTAAATGACATCAAGTTCTATTCAAACTATTTTAGCAAGAATTGATAAAAATCGTCAGATAAAAAAATAGTTTTAGGAGAAAAATACTACACATTTACTATATTAAGACAAAGAAAAGCATTTTTATAAAACACCGAGGAAATCTCATTTAAACAGTACAATAGTCCTTTCGAATAAAGTACACTTGCGAACATTATAACTTAAACATTTGAAATATTAGCCTCAAAAAGTTGACACTCAGGCGCCGTATGACACCCAGTGCCACCCGGAGTCGAACTACGACCCTGGGCGTGTCGGCTCGTGTTTCAAAGTGACCGCTGCACATGCGGAAGATTTAGATTTTAGACGCGATGAAAGTTAACGATTATTTTGCCTATTCGTTACGGTGAGGAAGTTATAAAATAAACAATTTGTAACAAGCAATACACATAGCACGTGGTAAATCAGCACTTAAAATTTCAAATAAACTATTTAATGATTTCTTATGTTTACGCGCACACTACGCTTTTAAATAAAACTAGTTTTTACGGACGCACGGCCTGCACGGCCCTCTTCGATGCTATCGTGCACAGATACATAATTCGTGTTAATTTAAAATTTTAACTTAAATTAAGTAAACACAAATAAATTTTACTCTGTTATCAGGTTGGGTGTCGTTAAGATTCAACAGAGGGAAACAAATCAGGAGATATAAAATAGAAAACTGCGGTGGCTAACCAGAAATTATGGCAAATATCCCCCCTTTGAGGCAATCTGAGATTTTATCGCGTATTTTAACTTATTTTATATTCCCGACGTTTCGAGTACTTTACAGCACCCATGATCACGGAGGGACTAAGGTGTTCATGAGGTGCCCATGGGTGCTGCATAGTACTCTAAACGTCGGGAATATAAAATAAGCGGGATAAAATTCGTAGAAACTAGTTTTATTTAAATAAACTATTGGTTAGTTGCCGGTGAGGATCAAACCCGGGTTGCTCGCGTGCTGTGAAATTAAGATGATTGTTTAGACGGTGGTGAAGGAAAACATGGCGGATTAATTACTACATAAATTGTGCCCAGTACGTATATGAGGAAGTTCAAGGTCTCTCACCGAGCTTGAAGAGGACTATGCTCGGAGTTTATCAGCGTGATAAACCTACAAGGGAGGATATCCGCAGTAGAACCAGAGTAACCGACCTAGCTCAACGGATTAGTAAGCTGAAGTGGCAATGGGCCGGCCATATAGCTCGAAGAACCGACGACCAAAGGGGCAGAAAGGTTCTCGAGTGGCAGTCTCATACCGGTAGACGAAGTGTAGGGCGGCTCCCTACAAGATGGAGTGACGACCTGGTGAGACATGCAGGAAGTCGATGTATGCAGGTGGCTCAGGAGCGTGCTTTGTGGCAATCCTTGGGGGAGGCCTATTTCCAGCAGGGGACTTGTGAAGGGCTGGCTGTAACGAATGATAAAATGACGTATATGGGGAGTAAGTGTAACTTTTAACATTTTACTCAACATTGTTTGAGTTTACAAGCGAGCACACAGTCCACCTGATGGCAAGTGGTTGCTGTGGCCCATAGACATCTACATCTATCCTCGCTTGCCAATCAAAATGCAGATCCGTTATCATCCGTGAGGACTAAGATGGAATGCCTCTTTTCCAGTAAAAAAGGGTCTCCGGTTCTCTACACTCACCATACAAAACACAGCAGTGTTAAGCTGCTATTTTACGCTGGTATTCTGTGAGTGATTCTCTCAGAAATGGAAAAGGTCTGAGTGGGGCCCAGCTGTGGGACAGATAAGTATATAATATAATATAACAAAAAGTTCGCGTTAAGTTTGCCTTTCTCATCAATTGAGGATATTTCAATATATTAAGGAATAAGTAATACCCTTGTATGAACCCACTCTATAAATATTTCTGTGAATTTTTATGTGCACATATTAAAAAAAAACAAGAGACTTGATAGACTACATTTTTAGCTCTGCCTCCGACTTTGGTTTCTCAATTATTCAACGAAAATCTATCGAAAATTTAAATATGATACGAGGAGATGCGCTAATATTCTTTCGCTCGATAGATATCGCTAGTTTGGACTGAAAAAAGTAAATTTGTTAAACAATGTCATTGTTTAAGAAGTTTCGTTTTAATTTTAAATTTATAAGTTTCTAGAGTATGTTAAACGCCTCAGTAGTTACCGAGCCAGGATCGTGCGAGGTTTGAGTCAAACAATAAAGAGGTAAAGTACTTAGAACGTTGTTAAAGTAAAGGATGGTAATTCGGAATACTGCTGGTAATTTGGAATACTGCATTATAAAAATAAAGAAAAGCGCCATCTAATAACGAATGCCTGTATTACGTAGTCCGTGTACTAACAAACAAAGAGGCGTGACTGAGAAGCAGCCATATTGACAGCGCCGTGACAAACTGCATCGGAGTGAAAGTGCTGTCGAAAATTTTTCAAGTAAGTAATAAATCGGCTTGCATCTTGAGTTTAACTTATATTTACATGTTTGTATTTGTACAAATCTATAGTTTTATTATCAGTTGTAGAAATCATGGCTTATTTTCGAAATTATTCTAAACACACATTGATAAAAATATTTTAGGTTAAAATGGTTCTTTTGCTAATTTGGAATACTATAGGTGAAGTCAATTTGGAATATTCCAAATTATGTGCACGATAGTTTGCCTTCTTGTTTCTACTTCTGATTGAAAGGATTTTTTAAGTATTTATTATTTATTCAAATAGTCTTTTGATCAATATTATTTAATTTTGTTTTAGTAATGTCTTCGACCGCTGCTAACTCTGCCAGTAAATATAAAAAGCGTAAGTGGAGTCAAAATGATATGGCTGCTGCAATATTAGCAATTCGAGACAAGAAAATGGGCTATTTAAAGGCAGCAAAAACTTATAATGTACCCAGAACCACCTTATTTCGACTTGTTCAAGAAAATGACAGTTTGTTAGAAGATACTCTGACCAAAAAGATAGGTCGCAGACCAGTATTTAATAAGGTTTTTGAGGAAATGTTGGTGAAATATGCCCTTGTTATGGAACAAAAATTATATGGTTTGACTCGAATGGATATGAGAAGGATAGCATATCAACTTGCTGTTAAAAATAATGTGCCCCATCCATTCCATGACGACAGAGCTGGCAGATACTGGCTCAAAGGATTTCTTGCGAGGCACAAGCAAACTTTATCAATACGCAAGCCCACTGGAACATCTTTTGCTAGAGCCAATGGATTTACAAAAGCAAGAATGGACGAGTTTTATCAAAATCTTGAGAAAGTTTATGACGAAAAAAAGTTCACGGCTAGTAGGATTTTTAATGTTGACGAAACAGGACTGTCAATTGTACAAAGCAAATATCCCAAAGTGATTGGTCGCCGAGGAAAAAAGCAAATTGGAGCTATGTCGTCTGCTGAAGAGAACTCTCATAACAGTGGTGACCTGTATGAGTCCAGCTGGTATATTTGTACCGCCAATGATGATTTTCCCGCAAAAATAATAGCGACCTATTAAAGAAAGCTCTCCTGAAGGTTCTATTATCCGAGTACATCCTTCTGGCTGGATACAAACACATTTATTCACGCAGTGGTTTGAACATTTTATCGATTATGTAAAGCCGTCCGAATCCTCACCAGTTCTCCTCTTATTTGACGGTCATTTCAGCCACAAAGAATATCGAGCTCATAGATAAAGCTAGACAGAATCATGTGACTTTTATTTCACTGCCGCTACATTGCACATAAGATCCAGCCCATGGATAAAGCATTCATGGGGCCACTAAAAGTTACTACAGTGAAGAAATTCGTATGTGGTTGCGCGAAAACAATAGACCACTTACTGCCTACGATATTTCAGAGTTATTTGGCAGCTTATCTAAAATGCCAGACTGGTGAAATTGCAGCAAATGGCTTTAGAGTTGGTGGCATTTATCCATTAAATACAAATATTTTCACGGAATCTGACTATCTCGCAGCAGCACAAGAATCAGCGGATGGCATTGCTGAAAACGAACAAGAAGCACGTAGTCCTATCGCTGCAAGTCCACAAGTCATAAATGAAGCTGGAAATCATTCACCAACCCTATTACAAGGTTTCGATGACAGTCATGTTGATGTTTCATCAGATAACAGACAACAGTCAAATGAAATTGTGTCGAAACAGATCCTCCATCAGTAAACCTTCCTGATATTGCCATGCGAGAAGAACAAGAAAAAGAAAATCTTCCTGGACCTTCTCGTAGTAACCCCATTGTGACACCGTTTCAAATCTCACCAGTTCCTACTTCCAAATATCGGTCATCAAATCGAGGTCGTAAGCCAGGTAAATCTGAAATAATTTCTAGCTCACCCTACAAAAAGCAATTGGAAGAAGCAATAAACAAAAAAAAACTGAAAAAACCATTTGAAAATGAGTATAAAAATAGAAACAAAGAAAAGAAAACAAAGAGAAATTTAAAAGGAAAAGGGAAAGGAAAGGGAAAAGGGAAAAGTTCCAAATCGACCAAAAGAAAGATATTTCCAGAAAAAGACACAGAGTCTGATAGTGATGATACATTCGCATCTGATGAATCAGAAGAAGATATACCCTCTTATGCTAATGTGAGACAACCTACAGGAAATGACTGTATTTGTTTTTTCTGTAATGGAAAATTTACCGAAGATCAAAGGGGAGAACAATGGGTGCAATGCTTCACATGCGAAGGCTGGGTGCACAGCGAATGTGCTGGTTATGATTCGGGTTGCTATGTTTGTGATTACTGCAAAGACTAGAGAAAAGCAAAAAAGTAGAATTGATTTAGAAATAAGCATTGATATAGTTTTTTAATTTAAGTGATCTCAGTATCTTGTATCTACAAGATTTAGGCCAATTAAATGGTTAATTAAAGTTAATTATTTAGGTGATTGTAATTTGAATACCCTATTCCAAATTTGATTCACTATCTAAACTACGCCAATCTGTGACTCTATGACTAAACCAAAAATTCCTACTTAAAATAAGCCAAGGTTTTCAATTATTTTTATTTGATTAAAGATATGTTTTCTAACACTGAATGCAGTTTTATTCTTAAAACTCTCAACCCATGACTGATACGATTTTTTAGAAAGTGGTATTCCAAATTTGCATCCTTTACAAACTTTGGGATATTTGCTTTGTACAATTGACAGTCCTGTTTCGTCAACATTAAAAATCCTACTAGCCGTGAACTTTTTTCGTCATAAACTTTCTCAAGATTTTGATAAAACTCGTCCATTCTTGCTTTTGTAAATCCATTGGCTCTAGCAAAGATGTTCCAGTGGGCTTGCGTATTGATAAAGTTTGCTTGTGCCTCGCAAGAAATCCTTTGAGCCAGTATCTGCCAGCTCTGTCGTCATGGAATGGATGGGGCACATTATTTTTAACAGCAAGTTGATATGCTATCCTTCTCATATCCATTCGAGTCAAACCATATAATTTTTGTTCCATAACAAGGGCATATTTCACCAACATTTCCTCAAAAACCTTATTAAATACTGGTCTGCGACCTATCTTTTTGGTCAGAGTATCTTCTAACAAACTGTCATTTTCTTGAACAAGTCGAAATAAGGTGGTTCTGGGTACATTATAAGTTTTTGCTGCCTTTAAATAGCCCATTTTCTTGTCTCGAACTGCTAATATTGCAGCAGCCATATCATTTTGACTCCACTTCTTACGCTTTTTATATTTACTGGCAGAGTTAGCAGTGGTCGAAGACATTACTAAAACAAAATTAAATAATATTGATCAAAAAGACTATTTGAATAAATAATAAATACTTAAAAAGAATCCTTTCAATCAGAAGTAGAAACAAGAAGGCAAACTAATGTGCACATAATTTGGAATATTCCAAATTGACTTCACCTATAGTATTCCAAATTAGCAAAAGAACCATTTTTAACCTAAAATATTTTTATCAATGTGTGTTTAGAATAATTTCGAAAATAAGCCATGATTTCTACAACTGATACACAAAACTATAGATTTGTACAAATACAAACATGTAAATATAAGTTAAACTCAAGATGCAAGCCGATTTATTACTTACTTGAAAAATTTTCTCGACAGCACTTTCACTCCGATGCAGTTTGTCACGGCGCTGTCAATATGGCTGCTTCTCAGTCACGCCCTCTTTGTTTGTTAGTACACGGACTACGTAATACAGGCATTCGTTATTAGATGGCGCTTTTCTTTATTTTTATAATGCAGTATTCCAAATTACCAGCAGTATTCCGAATTACCATCCTTTACTTTAACAACGTTCTAAGTACTTTACCTCTTTATTGTTTGACTCAAACCTCGCACGATTCTGGCTCGGTAACCAATGAGGCGTTTTACATACTCTAGAAACTTATAAATTTAAAATTAAAACGAAACTTCTTAAACAATGACATTGTTTAACTTTACTTTTTTCAGTCCAAACAAGAATATTAGCGCATCTCCTCGTATCATATTTAAAGTTTCGATAGATTTTCGTTGAATAATTGAGAAACCAAAGTCGGAGGCAGAGCTAAAAATGTAGAGTCTATCAAGTCTCTTGTTTTTTATTTATTTTTTTATATGTGCACATAAAAATTCACAGAAATATTTGTAGAGTGGGTTCATACAAAGGTATTACTTATTACTTAATACATTGAAATATCCTCGATTGATGAGAAAGGCAAACTTAACGCGAACTTTTTGTTATATTATATTATATACTTATCTGTCCCACAGCTGGGCCCCACTCAGACCTTTTCCATTTCTGAGAGAATCACTCACAGAATACCAGCGTAAAATAGCAGCTTAACACTGCTGTGTTTTGTATGGTGAGTGTAGAGAACCGGAGACCCTTTTTTACTGGAAAAGAGGCATTCCATCTTAGTCCTCACGGATGATAACGGATCTGCATTTTGATTGGCAAGCGAGGATAGATGTAGATGTCTATGGGCCACAGCAACCACTTGCCATCAGGTGGACTGTGTGCTCGCTTGTAAACTCAAACAATGTTGAGTAAAATGTTAAAAGTTAAACATATTCCCCATATACGTAATTTTATCATTCGTTACAGCCAGCCCTTCACAAGTCCACTGCTGGAAATGGCCTCCCCAAGGATTGCCACAAAGCACGCTCCTGAGCCACCTGCATACATCGACTTCCTGCATGTCTCACCAGGTCGTCACTCCATCTTGTAGGGAGCCGCCCTACACTTCGTCTACCGGTATGAGATCGCCACTGAGAACCTTTCTGCCCCTTTGGTCGTCGGTTCTTCGAGCTATATGGCTGGCCCATTGCCACTTCAGCTTACTAACCGTTGAGCTAGGTCGTTACTCTGGTTCTACTGCGGATATCCTCCTTGTAGGTTTATTACGCTGATAAACCCGAGCATAGTCCTCTTCATAGCTCGGTGAGAGACCTTGAGCTTCCTCATACGTACTGGGCACAATTTATGTAGTAATTAATCCGCCATGTTTTCCTTCACCATCGTCTAAACAATCGTCTTAATTTCACAGCACGCGAGCAACCTGGGTTTGATCCTCACCGGCACCTAACCAATAAATAAACTATTTAAATAAAACTAGTTTCTGAATTTTATCCCGCTTATTTTATATTCGACGTTTAGAGTACTATGCAGCAACCATGGGCACCCATGAACACCTTAGTCCTCCGTGATCATGGGTGCTGTAAAGTACTGAAACGTCGGGAATATAAAATAAGTTAAAATACGCGATAAAATCTCAGATTGCCCCAAAGGGGATATTTGCCATAATTTCTGGTTAGCCACCGCAGTTTTCTATTTTATATCTCCTGATTTGTTTCCCTCTGTTGAATCTTAACGACACCCAACCTGATAACAGAGTAAAATTTATTTGTGTTTACTTAATTTAAGTTAAAATTTTAAATTAACACGAATTATGTATCTGTGCACGATAGCATCGAAGAGGGCCGTGCAGGCCGTGCGTCCGTAAAAACTAGTTTTATTTAAAAGCGTAGTGTGCGCGTAAACATAAGAAATCATTAAATAGTTTATTTGAAATTTTAAGTGCTGATTTACCACGTGCTATGTGTATTGCTTGTTACAAATTGTTTATTTTATAACTTCCCTCACCGTAACGAATAGGCAAAATAATCGTTAACTTTCATCGCGTCTAAAATCTAAATCTTCCGCATGTGCAGCGGTCACTTTGAAACACGAGCCGACACGCCCAGGGTCGTAGTTCGACTCCGGGTGGCACTGGGTGTCATACGGCGCCTGAGTGTCAACTTTTTTTGAGGTTAATATTTCAAATGTTTAAGTTATAATGTTCGCAAGTGTACTTTATTCGAAAGGACTATTGTACTGTTTAAATGAGATTTCCCTCGGTGTTTTATAAAAAAATGCTTTTCTTTGTCTTAATAGAGGAAATGTGTAGTATTTTTCTCCCTAAAACTATTTTTTTTATCTGCCGATTTTTTATCAATTCTTGCTAAAATAGTTTGAATAGAACTTGACGTCATTTTAACCGAATACCTAACACAGAATATTTCTGTACGCAACAGAAGGGGTACAACCAGTGGCTTTTAATATATATAGTGGGCCCTATTTAAACTTAACTAAATACTTTAAAGGTGCAAAACTACTTCATCATCAGCTCCTTGTCGCCCACTGCAGGGCATAATAAAGCAAAGCTACTTACTACTAAGTATTATGTGTAACACGTAATATAGGCAGACAACATAACAGTGGAAGAGCCACACGGCAGCTTTTGCTGTCGCACGGGTGAGCCAGACTTGATGGAGTGACGACCTGGTAAGACATGAAATGAAGAGCTGTAATGAATGAATGTAATGAATGGGTGGACCCGTGGACCGGCTCGAACCGAGGAAGTAGCACGACCTTACAGATAACCAGCGTGAAGTAGAAGTTTACTTCGCCTGGTAAGTGCAGGTGGTCGTAGGCCTAACCCCTCTCTCCCTTAACATGGTAGTGTAATTAAATAAGAAACCATCGCAGGAGGGTACCAGCACCCCTGGTATTGGAGAATCCCTGCCTGAGCATCCACGCTCAAGCTACCCTACTCTTCCTTAGCGCGGGTGCTCAGGCTGCCTTGCGTATCCTGGGGAGGGGGGGGGGCGAAATTCCGCTCAAGACTAATACTGCTCGTAGCAAATAGAGCAATAAGACAAAGGTGATCCCTGCCATGCTATCCGTGAATTTCTGCAACATCAGGGGATTTCATTCGAACGTTAACGAAGTCCATGGTGCCTCCATCTGAAGACGGTGAAGCCGACCTTGCTCTTTCTAACCGAGACGCAGGTGTCCTCTCCGGTCGATACTTCTCTCCTATCCTGGGTACAAATTAGAACACCTTTTTGCCTCGGGCTGGAGTTTGCGTATACGTCAGAGAGACATGCAGCCACCTGCATCCATTGACTTCCTGCATGTCTTAACAGGTCGTCACTCCATCTAGTGGGGGACGCCCTACACTTCGCCTGCCGGTACGAGGTTGCCACCGAGAACCTTTCTTCCCCATCGGTTGTCGGTTCTTCGAGCTATATGGCCGGCCCATTGCCACTTCAGCTTACTAATCCTTTGGCTATGTCGGTTACTCTGGTTCTACTGCGGATATCCTCATTTCTAAGTTTATCACGCAGAGAAATCCCGAGCATAGCCCTCTCCATAGCTCGCTGAGCGACCTTGAGCTTCCTCATACGGCCAGCAGTGAAGGACCACGTCTCAGTTCCATATGTCATCACTGGCAACACGCACTGGTTGTACAATTTAGTTTTGAGGTTTTGAGGTATGCCTGACGAGAAGATGGGTCTTAATCTCCCGAACGCTGTTTCTTCTGCTTATCAATAATATGTTGCAAGCTAGTAACGTGCACTGGTGATACTTTGTACACCGGCTGTGCCTATATTTCTCGGGAAAACGTTGCCGAGTACCGGAACAAACTTGTGTCTGAAGTCGAGTCTTTGCCGGAAAGTCTCGGATTGGGGCGACTAAATGTTAATTAAGTTCAATGCCCAGAAGACACAAGTTTGCGCGTTTACCACTAAAAAGAACCCCTTTGTCGTAACTCCTCAATTTCAGGGCACTCCCCTTGTTACCTCAGCCAGTATCGGAATCTTCGGCGTTGACATATCGAATAACGTGCAGTTTCGTGGTCACATGGAAGGGAAGGCTGAATTGGCCTCTAAAAAGCTTGGCGTGCTCAGCAGAGCGGGATAGTATTTTATGCCGGCACACTGCTTGCAACTTTACAAGAGCCAGGTTCGGCCTAACATGGAATACTGTTCTCATCCCTGGGCTGGGGCTCCCTAGTACCAGCTTCTTCCACTTGACCGCATCCAACGCAGAGCGGCTCGAATCGTCGACGATCTACGAAGACGAAAGACGAGACGAAGAGATGTTGCATCCCTTTGCATTTTTTATCGCATTTACCACGGGGAGTGTTCAGAGGAATTGTTCGGATTAATTCCAGCCACAAAATTACATCAACGCATTGCACAAACCCACATCATCGGGATGTTTGGCGGTCCACTACTGTCCGATTTACTAGGAGTTTTCTTCCTCGCACGACTTCTTTGTGGAATCGTTTACCACTGGCGATTTTTCCGGACCGATACGACTTAGGGACCTTGAAGAAACGAGCTCATTCTTTTAAAAGCCGGCAACGCGCCTGCAATTCCCTGGTGTTGTATTTGTTAATAGGCGGTGGTCGACACTTGCCATTAGGTGAGCCGCATGCTCATTTGTCCCTCTTCTATATAAAAAAGACAATAAAACGAAGTAGACGATAATTATCTTTAACAATGTTATATTTATGTTCTGGAAGTGGAGTGTTTTGTGATTTCAGTTCGAGCCGTTCGCGGTCAGGGGCCAAAAGTTAAAACTCGAAAATTCTTTATACAACTAGGATAGTACATAATTTTTCGAACGTCGTTCTTGGAGGCCGAGGGGCCCCTTTAGCTTGGCGGCCCCGGGGCACTGCCCCGCCTAGGCCCTGGGTAGCTACGCCACTGGGTATAACTTTACTAAGTATTTTAATAATTTTTTGTAGCCGTGTAGTGGCGTGGCGGCATGGCGGTGTAAGAATATCAACAGAAATAGAAACAGAAACAGAAACTTTTTAATTCAATATAGATTATAAATAATACTTATTGAAAGTCACTCTTTTGTTTAATTAGGTACCACTGGTTCGAAAAAAACCTCTGTCCTGGGAAGAACCAGCAAGAAACCCAGCAGGACTTTTTTTAAATAACAGCTTACAATCATGTATGTTACACAATTAACCACACAAAACAAATTAGAAATTGCTTGGTAGCGAACACCTCATTCCTAGGGGTTATTATCATCCATAAATTCCTTAATATTATAATAACCCTTTTTATACAAACTATGTTTAATAAAGTTTTTGAATTTTGAGCAGGTCG
The DNA here is from genome assembly GCA_029286625.1 of Parnassius orleans. NCBI lineage: Eukaryota > Metazoa > Arthropoda > Insecta > Lepidoptera > Papilionidae > Parnassius > Parnassius orleans. Next base: position 3,417,722 of record JAGSMP010000026.1, on the reverse strand, counting down.
AATTTTGTATATTTTTTGAGATTTTGTTGTAAAAGCGCATACATCGCCCAAGAATAAATTACTGACTCGGTGGAGTCGAGTAACTGGTACTACTAGCTTGTGTTTGTTCCTAGTATTTACAGAATGAATATCACATATTTTTGTATAATTACTTTTATTTTTGTGTACGTACATTACATTTTCATAAATGTATTGAGAGGCCAAAGTTAATATATAGACAAGTTGCGCTGGGACATTATAGAATTATCTGAGGTCCGAAGGGAGGGGAGGACACGGTAATCCTCGAATCCGGCAACTTGCTATCACCGGGAGGGCGGCCATCTGTCCCAAGATGGTGTCGGATTTATCGTCCACAAATCTCTCGTTAACAATGTTGTTAAGATTGGGAGTGTGTCGGCGAGGGTTACCTTATACTCGGAATCACCAAACGGTATTCGCTGAAGGCCATACAGGTTTACGCACCAACCTCGGCACATCCCGATGAGAATGTGGAGAAAATGTATTAGGATATCTCTAGAGCCATGCATTCCACCAAAATCCACTACACGGTGTTAATGGGAAACTCTAACGCAAAACTAGGCACAAGAGAGAACGGTGAGGGGAAGGTAGGGAAATGCGGGATAGGGCAACGGAACCCAAGGGGAGAGCAGCTGGCTGACTTCATAGAGAAAGAGGGACTCTTTTGAAGTCTTTCTTCAAGAAGCGGCCCCACAGAAAATGGACCTGGTCGAGCCGAATCACCGAATGGTGAGAGGCACACTGAATCTAAACGTTAAGCTGGAGAGGTCACGTCTAATGAAGTCAACGCACCGTCCCCCTCGTGCTCTAATCCAAAGCCCCGAAAACTATCAGCTCTAGCTACAAAATAATTTGCAGTGCCTAGAATAATTCAATACAGTGGACGATATGAATGACAAGCTTGTGGAAACTGTCCATGCGATCGGAGCTAATTTCTGCAAGACCCGTCGCAGAAGAACCCAAAAACTCTCTGACCACACTCTTAATCTCATGGCTGTTAGACGAGAAATGAACAAATGAAGCTGCAGTCTTTGCTAAAGACTTTGCATCATTGCTCTGACAGCATACAGACAGAACTCCTAATGCATGCGGCGGGAATTACGCAACTTCAATACAACTCCTATTGAAGAAGCGATTGAGCGGAACCAAGGCTCCAAAGTCGTTGCCAGAGATCTATCTGATAGAAAGGAGCCAACTGTCGAAGCTGAAGACCGAATGTGCTAGCATCGTTTCCGGGACACCTGAGATTTTGAGTGAGGTTGAGAGGTTCTACGGGCAGTACACGTAATCGTTGGAGCCACACGTGAGTACCTAGTACACGTGAGTAACAACACAGTCTAAGAGCAAGTTTTCTCCGACACTATTCAGATTTTATCGCGGACGTTAGTCTGAGCGAGATTAAAATAATTTTCCAGCACCTTGAAAACGGCAAGGCCACGGTCAAGAATGGAATTACAGCGGAGCTTCTGAAAGCGGGTGAAAACCAGTACTTGAAGTCCTTCAAAAGTTCTTTAATTCCGTCCTCCATGGTGGCACTACTCCGAAGGCGTAGAGCAGAAGTGCGGTGGTCTTGTTTTTCAAGAAAGGCGACAACGCTCTCTTGAAGAACTACCGATCGATTGCCCTCCTGAGCCGCGTCTACGTGCTGTTCTCGAGTGTCATTACGAATCGTCTCGTACGCAAACTCGACGACTTCCAGCCTCCCGAACAATCCAGTTTACAAAAAGTCCTTAGTGCTATAGATCACATACATACCCTTCGGCAAATTGTACAGAAGAGCGGAGCAGAATTACAAGCATACGCACATCGGAATTTAACATAGGTATACTTAAAGATGAACAACGCCTGTCGCAGAAGCAAAAAAGCACTATTATTATTTTATCGCAATGGAGTTAAGATTTGAGTAAGGAGCGAAATTATATCTACTTTAAAAAATATATTTAGCCTTGGTGTGATAAATATTTTTTCATTATTATAACTGAAAATGATTACAAGAGAACATTGTTAAAAACTTCTATTATATTGTGTTGCTATAATTATGAGGCCTATGTCCGGCTGTGGACTTTTAAGGATCGATATAGAAAGAATAAGAAAGTTAATTATGAACTTAAATAGTTATATCAGTGTATAAATTGTAAAATAAATATTTTTCTTAAAACAGTAACGTTCGATCTTAGCCCGCCATCTAGTGGCCAATAGCGACAGTTTCATTAAATAAGACTGCTAGACAACAGAGGTCAGATAAAGTATAATTATTGTAAAATCTCTTTTCTAATATACCTAAGCAAAATTAAAAATGTTTTAGCTTATGACTGTTTAAATTTGCCGTTATCAACAGTATTGTGTTACTAAAATTATGACTTAAATTTTTAGATTACAATGCGGTAACAGTATCAGTATTAGTCACTATAATATTTTAATGAAAATTAGTATATAATCGCCAGTAATAATCCACGAGATTAGTTAATTTGAAAGCTTTTTTGCACACGGTTTTTGTTATACTTACTTGGTTGGTGTCGTGTGAAATTTATTTAAGAAGTTATTGCATCTTATAAGTTTAAATATTTTTGAAACTTGCTACATAACTTTGAATAAATGTTGATGCAATACAAAACTAAAGAAAGCAATTTTTTTAATTTTATTTTATTCGGAAAAGAAACAAACATAGTTCCTATATATAAATAAATATTAAAATAATATCAATACTACTTATTACTATTTTAAATCATTCAATTGTCTTTATTGATGATTTTATGGTGATACTGGAATTATAACGCAAAATAATATAATAACAATATTAAAACGCAAAACTTTGATTTAAAAAGATCTTAAAGGGTATTTTCGCCTTATGTCTTCTATTTCGCACACGTTCCGCTTTCATTATCATGATATTCAATAGATTAATATTTTAAGATAGGGACGAGAAGATATTATTAAAATAATAAATATTATTTGTTACTGAAAAGGTTTCTTTATTTTTCCACTAAAACGAAACGAAATGTATGAAATTCATGACTCCAAATGTCAAACATTTAAAAACTAATGTAATTTTAAATCTTGAGTCTTGTCGGTACCACCATTTTCTTGGAAACACGCTAGACGCTAAGCTTCAATGGGGCCCCCATATATCAAAACTAGCAAGCATACTTAGTTCTGCAGCATGTGCTGTAAAAAAGATTAAAGATCTTACCAGTGTTGAAACAGCTAGACTAGTTTACTTTACTATGGAAATAATAGCATAATGTCGTATGATATTTTGATGTGGGAACACGAAACTAAACTGTCAACTGACACTGAAGTTATATTTGTTTTACAGAAGGGGGCCAAAAGAGCAATCTATGATTTAAAACCTAAAGAGTCGCACCGACAAAAATTTAAGGAAATTAATATATTAACTTTGGCCTCTCGATACATTTATGAAAATGTAATGTACGTACACAAAAATAAAAGTAATTTTACAAAAATAAGTGATATTCATTCTGTAAATACTAGGAACAGACACAAGCTAGTAGTACCAGTTACTCGTCTCCACAACTAAATCTCGCTTTTACAACAAAATCCCAGAAAATATACAAAATTTTACCTGCTCAAGGTTCAAAAACTTTATTAAACGAAGTTTGTATAAAAAGGGTTATTATAATATTAAGGAATTTATGGATGATAATAACCCCTGGGAATGAAATGATCGCTACCAAGCTATTTCTAATTTGTTTTGTGTTGTTAATTGTGTAACATACATGATTGTAAACTGTTACTTTTTTTAATGTCGCGCTGGGTTTCTTGCTGTTTCTTCCCAGGACAGAGGTTTTTTCCCGAACCAGTGGTAATTAAACCAAAGAGTGACTTTGAATAAGTATATAATCTATATTTTATTTAAAAAAATCTGTGTCTGTTTCCCAACATATTTTATAATGTGTTGAAAAATCCAACATAAGCAATTTCCCACTAAATAAAAGTTGATGTACTGTAATGCTTATTTTTTATAAAATAATGGTGACATACGAGCGCACTCCACCTGATGGTAAGTGGATGCTGCGGCCCATTGACATCAACATCTATCCTCGATTTAGAATCAAAATGCAGATGCGTTGTCACCTGTGAGGACTAAGATGGAATGCCTCGTTTGCAGTAAAAAGGGTCTCCGGTTCTCTACACTCACCATACGGAAACACAGCAGCGTAAAGCTGTTATTTCACGCTGGTATTCTGTGAGGGCGTGGTCCTTCCCCGATCGAGCCGGCCCATTCGTGCTACAACCATAATATAGCTGCAGCATGGCACTACTGCGTACAACAGTTACCAGTCAGTTTACTAAATAATGAAAATAATAACAATTTATGTAAATAACAAAACAAGAATATAAGTATAAAAAATATTTAGTTCTCCGTAATTTTTCATTATGGATGTCAAAAATGCGTAGATAATGACGAAGTGAGTATAAGTGACGAGTAATTATTAAAGGTTTTTGTTCATATTATACATAAAATATGTGGGAACAAAAAGTTGTTTACTTGGTACACTATTTATAATTTTCTTTATATAATTCCCTCTAGTGGCGCAAAGTATTGTTATACTTCAACAAAATCCATTCTATGTTTAGAACTTGTCAATCCCCATGTAATCAGGTTTAGTTGTAGCCATATTACACTAGATGTCACTGTATTAAGTCAATAGCTTCAGTTCTAAGTTTCACAATAAGAACAGGGTTCCCAACATAGGGGTTTTCCCCCTAAATTTAGGGGGTAAGTAAGTGGAATGGGATTTTTTTAGGGACTTTTATATTTTTTTCCACTTTAGCTGATTTTTGTTTAGAAGTTTAAGAAGATTGCGGCGCAGCTGGCTGTATAGCTTTCAGAAATGTCTCAAAATTCGGGTGATAATTAATGCAAAACGTACATTGCATTAATTATCACGGTTGCAATGTCCTGTTATCTATTGAAATGCTATCAAGTGTGATGATGATCTGATTCACATTGCAACGAAATAGCACATCATTTATAACATTTAATCCATTAACTAAAATGTATGTTTATTTAATATCCAAATGTATGATTTTAATATGTCGGAACCATCAGAAGAAAACGAAATATTATTTGAAATATTAATTAATTTATATATAAAGAACATTACAAAGCATTGTAGTTTTAGGGGATTTCCAAGTAAATAAGATGATTTTAGAGGGTTTGATTTAACCTTTAGGGGTAAATATTTTTTGGAGTTGGTAACACTAAATAAGAACTATTTCACTAACACCAATCACATATTAAAGGTCATAAATGTTTCCTATTTCTATTTAATTATTATTTATATGCTGTAGAATTACCACCTACAAGAATTCTTATCTTTCTTTGTTGTTCTATTTATTGTAAGTTATTAAATAGCTAGTATTCTGTTTACAATATTATGGTACCTAATTAATTATTGTTTTAGTGAATTCAACATTCATGTATTTTTCATACTTTGTTCTAGCCTTAGCAAATGTGTGTGTGAGTGTGTGTGCAGGTTATTTCTATTTTCAAAAGTATTCAGTAAATGCAAATTTTAATATTTTTTGAGATTGTTACTGGCTTCATTCAAAATTTAAGACGGTGCCCGCGCACCATACCAGTAACCGTCACCCGCGTACCTGGGCGGTTCTCATCGCCCAGAACATAGACCGACACTAGCTAAGCAGTCAGAGGCGGAGGTCCGCACACCCCACTCGGACAGTGGTTAGATAGCTCAAAAACCCCACAGAGGCGACATGGTGATTGGTAACAATACCAAATCATAAACCATCATCGTCATTATCATCATCATCATCATTATGATTTCCTTTCACTTTTTTAAACAGCTCAACCTGTATAAGATAAAGCTTTGAAAACCAAATAGGCTAATAGCACTTACCTCACAGAATAAATATACCAGTGAGCTCCATACCGTTACCGTAACAGCCTATTAAAGTCCACTGCTGACATAGGCCTCCCCTATAGATTACCAGGAAGCTCAATGAAAGAAATTGCAGTGCATGGTAACAGTGCAAAACTTTCATGACTCTAAGATGGCTAATCATCATGGATTAATTAGGCGATAAATGAAAGAAAATCATATAATACAGATAACAGAATATCAGCAAATGTGTACACTTCTTGTATCGGTCAATTAAGATCAATTGCTGAAGTTTTCGAAAGCCTTTTTGCACACGGCACTAATTGTGGACAAACTATTTGTACTGACTGATTAGGGCCGTGTGAACTTCACTTAAGGAGAAGTAGTGTTTAAAAAAATCTTGATCATAATATGCTCCTGTATTACAGGACGTAAGCAGCTCATATAATATTAAATTACGCTAATGTTTATTGTTTTAAAAAACTTACTTTACTTGATTTTACCGAAGTTTTTGTTTGTTTAGCCTTTTTGCACACGGCATTGTACAAACTATTGGTATTGACCTATTAGAGACGTGTGAACTTCACTTAAGGAGAAGTAATGTTTAAAAAAATCTTGTTCATATGCTCCAGTATTACCGGACGCAACGTAAGTAGCTCGTAGAATGTTAAATTCCGTGGAGTAGCTAATGTTTATAGTTTAAAAAAAACTTACTTTAATTGGTTTTGCCGAAGTTTTCTAAAGCCTTTTTGTTCACGGTATTGACCTATTAGAGACGTGTGAACTTCACTTAAGGAGAAGTAATGTTTAAAAAAATCTTGTTCATATGCTCCAGTATTACCGGACGCAACGTAAGTAGCTCGTAGAATGTTAAATTCCGTGGAGTAGCTAATGTTTATAGTTTAAAAAAAACTTACTTTAATTGGTTTTGCCGAAGTTTTCTAAAGCCTTTTTGTTCACGGTATTGACCTATTAGAGACGTGTGAACTTCACTTAAGGAGAAGTAATGTTTAAAAAAAAACTTGATCACATATGCGTCAGTATTACAGGACGTGAGTAGCTCACGGAATATTAAATTCCGTTGAGTAGTTCATGTTTAATTGTTCAAAAAATATTACTTTACTTGGTTTTCTTCGTTTCACATTTTTTTAAAATTTCTTAGTAATTTCAGCAATGTGATAAGCTGGTGAAAGACTTGGATGGTGAGAATGTATCACTTTAAAATAACAGCCGTTGGTGGCGGTGGGCACTAGTCAAATGGACACTTGGTAAAATATGCAGGAAGTCGATTGACGCAGGTTTAGCAGTGGACTTGTAAAGGGCTATAACGATGATATATCTTAAGAAACTTACTAGAACCGAGCCATTTCATCTTAGCCCTCTGGAGGATGACAACGCATCTGATTTTGAATCTAATCGAGTATAGATGAAGTTGTCTATGGGCCACAGCATCCACTTAGCATCAGGTGTACTGCGTGCTTGTTTTGTGGACAAACTATTTTTTACACTTAACAATATCTTAAAATTATTTTATTAACATATGTAGTTTTATAAATGTAAAATGTAAAAATCGGCAACTCAATGTCGTTGTCGATGCCGATAATGGCAGATAATAAAAACTCTAATTTTAATCTGAAAAGTTTCTCCTCCTTAACTATCCTGTTGCGCACGTCTCCAATTTCTTTATCAATAGCTTAAATATCATTTATTATCATTGATAGCGACTAGGCGTTCGGACGACCCGCGCCCGCGTACAGTGGACCTTGTAGTTGCACTAGAGGCGCCATACATACGACTTCTCTTCGGATGAGTCCTACATCATCACGTCTATCTGTAAAATCTAAAATGCCAGGAATGATTGGTGGCCCTTGACACATGAAATTCGTATTTTATTTTATTTATTTGAAAAGATCTACCTACAATTATTACAATTTAAAATACAAAATCTCATAGTATAATACAGTCTTCTGATTGCACAATTACTTACACGTAAAAGCCGCTAAGCCATGATTAAAAAAACTTAATTATTTACATAATATGTTAAGAAGAAAAACATTAATTTAATAATAAAAAACCAATTATTTCAAAAAGTAAAGCGAATAAACTCTTGCACGTACAATCTTAACAATATTTATATGAACATAGTCGTTTTTGATTTCCGGGTCAGGTTATGTATTAAGTAGTAAGGGAAACGTGTACTCAGTCCACCTGATGGTAGGTGTATTCTGTGGTTATCAAGTCTATATTCTGTGGTGGAATATAAGGTGGACTATGTGCTCGTTTGTCTCCTCCTCTTTCAAATCAATTCTTCTTCTCCTATAGCCCATAAGGCCTCTTAAATAAGGACCTTGTAGGGTGAACTTGTCTTAATCGTTAAGCGTCTCTCATACAGAAGCGGCTTGCGGTGGCGGCCAGTTGTATTCGCATGCTATTTAAGTGAGTCTGCATACTCGTGCAGTCATGGCGCGGCTGGCCGCGGCCGCATGCTCCGCCCCATCTGCAAACGCGTGTGTGCTAGCGAGTACGCGGTCAGTCGGTGGCCGCAGCGCGGTCACTTGCAAATTTTTACAACAGGCCGCGTGTACCGCGTGCAAAATGGTGCTAAATTCAGAGATTTTATTAGAAACAGTGCAAAATTATCCAGTACTTTATGATAATTCGCATCGTGATCACAAAAGCATTAGGATTAAAAACAAAATATATGATGATATTGCTGAATATAATAAGACTTCGTCACGGTTTGTCATGTATACTGACGTCCGATCGTAGTACAGACACCACAGCGAATGGCGCTTCAGACCGCCACTGCGACCGCGGTCACATGAGTAAAGAAACCGTACAGAGGCAAAGCTTCATTCAACCGCGCGAATCGGTTGCACAACTACAAGCACGCGGGGCATGTGTGCGTGACCACTGGCCACTTGTCGCGTACGCGGCGAGACTGGAAAAACCGGTTACGCTGGCACAGCCAGTGGACAACAATCTCAGGGTCAGTGCGACGCACGTTCGCGTGACAAGCGGATTGACAATTGCAATACCAGATGTCTCACAGCTTTGACCATAGATAATATACTATATAGGCTTTGACGCTGCTTCCATCGCTGATTTTACATCTAGCCCGAACGATTTGGAATAGCGCCATCTATCGGTCACCTTTTACAACACACACGGGACGAAATGTCAATAATTACAAACCAGTGCTTGACTACAATCCTACCGAGTGGTTAGTGGTATATATGAAGGATAGTAAATCGCACGAATGTGAGGGTGGAATTTAGGCGTGCAATTCCGCCTATAGAATGCCGAGAGACTGGCTGCCAAGAATTCTCTTACGCCGCCACCACCGCAAGTAGTTGTCACAAAAACGTATAGCGATTATATACTCTTTGGTTGTCACCCTTACTTGAATAAAAAAGACTATCTCATGGGCAATGTCGCGACTGCATTCCATTGTTGTCAAGGGAACAGTTTTCAATGTTATCAGGTACAATTAAACACTATTGATAAGTAAATCTAGTGTTACACAATTTCATCACGCGTCATTTTTATCCATCACGCGTATACTTAATGCATATTCAAAACCATACACCACGTTCGTTAGAATACATTTTTTTTAAAAATTGAATAAGGGTGGGTAGCCAGCACACAGTCCATGTGATAGGAAGTCGATGCTGTTGCCCATAGACATCTACATCTATCGTCGATACAGAATCAAAATGCAGATGCGTTGTCACATCTGAGAATTAAGAAGGAATGGCTCGTTATCAGTAAAATGGGTCTCCGGTTCTCTCTCATTATTTATGAAACACAGCAGCATTATTCTGCTGTTTCACTGCTGTTGGTATTCTGTGAAAGCGTGATCCTACCCTGGTTAACCGACTTATTCGTGCCGAAGCAATAATATAGCTATAGCGTGGCTTTACCACGTAAACTGGTGATTATTAGCCGTTGTTATTGATCACTCATGTCAATTATAAAATGTTAAAATAAAAATCTTCTACTCTGTTCATGTTCTCTGGCTAAAGATTTTATGTAAAAAAAAAACATGAAGTGGGTTTTTTATACACAATTGAAACTATAAATTACACATTTAATGGTTTTTTATAGTTCCAATAGTGTGATGATTAAAATATATTTGTAATTAAAAAATATTATGTATTTTGTAAAAGCGAAAAACAATACTGTCTCGATAAATCTATTATATGACTTTTATTTATTTAAAAAATAAATTAAACTTACGTCTAAAAATTTTTCACACTATAAATTTATTTATTTACTATTATTATTATTTTGTATTACATGGTTTGTTAAAATAGATACATCCGTTGTTGTGACATCCTTTTAAGTAATAATATACCTGTGCCAGGATGTCCCGCTCTTCCGTACATTTGTTAAAATTTCAAACTTATTTAAATAATATCTAAATTATCTAAAATAGTCTTTTAATTACAAAACTTAAATTATAACAAAAAATTGTGTGTGGGCGTGCGTGCGTGCGTGCGTGCGTGTGTGCATGCGTGCGTGCGTGCGTGCGTGCGTGCGTGCGTGCGTGCGTGCGTGCGTGCGTGCGTGTAATCGTGCGTGTGCGAGTGTGCGCGCGCGCGCGTGTGTGTGTGTATGTTCTTATGTATGTAAGCACTTCTATAATTCGCTCAGCAGAGCTCAGGTGCTTACATACATAAGAAGGGCTTACATACATAAGAAGGGCTTACATACATAGGGCTTACTCGGTAACTAGGTGCCCGTTTCAAAAGAAAGAACATGCAGAAATCATTTCTACCTAAGTTATAACCATTTCAAATATTCTGCATAATCGTCTTGGCATGTCAAAGGTGTGGGTAAGATAGAGCCGACAATGCTCACGCTGTATCGATGCAAGCGCGTAGCGTGTTGCCGTGAGTTTTTAGACTTTTGTAGAGAACAAGGAAGAAGATTTGAGTCGGAGTGTTACTGGATAGGAAACTTGGGGTCGTCATTATGAGCCTGAGTCTAAGCAAGACTTCATGCAGAGGCACAAAAGACACATCACCAAGCAGTTTAAGGTCCATTCGCCCGGAAAATTCATGGCCACAGTTTTTTTGGAATTAAATAGGAATATTTTTTGTTTAGTTTGCATATCAGGAGAATACTACGCTGGAATAATTGAAAGGTTGAAAGACACTAGGGACAAAAAAACCGGACAAATCCTGCCTCCTGTGAGGAGAAAAACAAATAATTTTTCAAAGGAGTCCTACCGTCTAATTAATTATTTAGCCTATTTACCTCCCCTCGTACACGTCATATATACTAATCAATTCATCATCATCATCATCATCATTGCAGCTCTTCACGAGACCACTGCTAAAAATAAGACCCCTCCAAGGAGTGCCACGAAACACGGTCAACTTCTTATATCTCTTACCAGTTCGGCACTCCATTTAGTAGGTGGTCGCCCTATTCGTATTTATTTATATTCCTTATAAATAAATACGAATAAAAAGATCCATACGGATAGTGATAAAATTCATATAATTTTTAAACGTCTTGTTGAAAAAATCGCATGTATAGTTACAATTTTATAACTACGTAACACTAATCAGACAAGAGGCGCTCTTCTTATGCAACTATAGTAACATAAACCAGCAGATCAATTCTGTAACTCTAGTAGGAATCGTTTGCTGGTGAACAACCCAACTGGGTTATGTTTTTACACTATGATTATATTCTGTAAATCTGAAATAAGATATTAATAAAAAGACATCCTAACTCATAGTATACCAGCGTATAATTGCAAGTAGCGAGTGTAAAGAACCGGATACCCTTTTTACTGGAAACGAGGCATCCAGCGCAGAGCGGTTCCAATCGTCGACCGAGCTCTTTCTGATCGGCTTTTCTCACGGCTGCGAAGAGATGCTGCATCTCTTTGCATATTTTATCGCATCTACCACGGAGAGTGCTCAGAGGAATTGTTTGGACTAATTCTAGTCGCTCAATTTCACCATCGCACATAGCGACAAAATTTGGTATACCATCCATACCATCTGGATGATTGGCGGCTCACCACTGTGCTATTTAAAAGAAGTTTTCTTCTTCGCACAACTTCGTTGTGGAATCTACTACCACCAGCAATTTTGTCTGGATCGATACGATTTAGGGACCTTCAAGAAAAGAGTCTACTCCTTTTTAAAAGGCCGGCAACACATCTGCAATTACCCTGGTGTTGCAGTTGTTCATGAGCGGCGGTAGTTACTTACGATCAGGGGTGACCACGCATCTGCATTTTGATTTTTAATTGTGGATAAAAGTAGGTATCTATGGGCCACAACATCCAATTACCATCAGGTGGACTGTATGCTCGTTTGTTATCCTTAATCTATGAAAAAAAAACCGTGAAAACAATAACGATCACGATTTCCACCAGAGTTACACAATCGCTATGTTGCTTTGTTATGTAATTTAGGCATCAGTAATGAAAATATGCAGTATTTGCAATTTCCAACATATTTGTTAAATATATGTAAGTATTAGGAATGTTCAGTTATGCGTTATAACGTTATTTATTGCCACGCTATTTATGCACCTGCTAATATGAATATATGATAATAACAATATTTTTTAGTTAAAGTGTTATTGCGAGAGAGCGTAGTAAGCCTCAATAGGCAAGCCCGCGCTAAGGCTTACTGATTTCGTTTGCTTTGTTAAGAAGAGATATAGTTTACAGTCTTAGTCTTAGTTTGGTCTTTAAAACGGTACCCACATTAGGATTTACTCCTGTATCGAGGAGGCGATTCACATACCTACAACAATTTTACAAGGACAAACATCCAAACCCGAAACATTTATCTGTATTCTATACAAACACTTGTTCATTCTTATATCAGAAGAGTAACTCAGACAGTACTAGTGTTTTTGAAGGGAGGCTGTTAGCTTGAATTCAAACTAGAATTCTCCCAAAAATGGGTCATATATCCCAAAGTATTGGGACACTAATTTTTTTTCCTAAGTCACTAATTGTCACCAATTCCTCACTAAATCTTGACATAATAAAATTCAGGATATCGTTGGGGAGGTTTATGGCATGAAAGAAGCCATATTCATACTTGCTGTAAGGCGCCCATAAGGAGGTTATATAAAAAGGAAAAACAAATAAGAATAAAATAATTTAATCATAATAGCTTCTAAATTCTGAAGTCATTCATTCTTTGGTTCACTATTTGATTACACACTACTACCTCGTCTTTATTTGAACTCGGTTAAACACTAATGACGTAATTTTTAATCCTTTTGTATTCGCAAATCTTTTTCTTCATGGAACTTCAACAAGAAATGGACGTAATTTAATCTTTCTCGACGGTTTTGATGGGTAAAGAACTCCGATATGCAATCTTTCCTCTTAAATATCCTTCTTCTTCTTCATTAGAATTCTACTGCTGGACACGAGCCTCTACCATTATGAAGAAGGTTGGTGATTGCAGTGCGATTCGTTCTATACGCTTGCCGCTTAACGTCGCCAGTCCACATCTTATTAACATTGCATGATTGTACTGATTTACATGTAGTATTAATAAGATGTGGTATACCGCCATCTATGTTTAGAGACATGCAACTTTATACATGGTAGAGCCACGCTGCAGCTATATTAGTTGTCATGAATGGGCTCGATCGGCTCGACCGGGGTAGGAACACGCTCTCACAGAATACCAGCGTAAAATAGCAGCTTAAGGCTGCTGTGTGTCGTATGGTGAGTGTAGAGAACCGGAGACCCTTTTTACTGGAAACGAGGCATTCCATCTTAGTCCTCAGGGGTGACAACGCATCTGCATTTTGATTCTTAATCGAGAATAAATGTTTCCCATTGACATCTCTATGGGAAACAGCATCCACTTACCATCAGTTGGACTGTGTACTCGTTTGTCACACTTATTCTATAAAAAAAAACTTGTACGTCTATAAAATGTATAAAAATCAAAGGATAATTTAGACGCAGGTAAGGGAAAGTGCACAATACACAAGGAAACCAATTATTTGCGATGATAAGAAAGCGAATTGTTTGAGTCCAACACAGGTCGATCAGGTGCATTCGATCTTCGATGTAAGTGAATTTTATTTTTTATAAACACGCTGTGTACTGGTGGCGTAAGAGAATCCACTACCCGTGTCATACCGTGTGTGTCCTAAGAGGCGACAGAGGTAATAGATCCTGTTCCGCTCCCCTCTGTCGCTGTTCCTGATAACAATAAAAAATAATAAAAAATACGGCTGCCAATCGGCCTTCCAAGCGGTGCAACTATGGCAAATATCCTCCCTATGAGGCAATGCTCTCTCATTGGAGGAGGCTTATGTTTAAGTGAACTTTTTATTGACTGTTACGAATTAATAATGAATTTTTATAACATTTGAATAAAAAAGCGCTGGCAATCTATCTGATGATAAGTTTTTCACGTGGTAGATCTACTTCGTAGCTAAATTATGACTGCTGCATGATTGGATGAATGGAATTAATGATCACAAATCACTTTCGTATAATTTATGGTCGTGTTAAGGCGACACATCGAAAACCGTTGAAGCGGGCTATCACCGGACTAACCCGAGTGAAATATAATTTCTATAAAAACTTAATAAACGCCGTCATAAGGTCAAACATTTATGTGTGGCCAGGAGCGCAGAACCTTCACTGTGCCCTAATGTATTTCTACCGCTAAGCCATAAGTAAATCACAGCTATTACGTTTTGATTGAAAGGGTATACAAGTTTGTGAAGCTATATGTTTAAAACTATAAACACAATCATCCCAAGCATGCACGTTCTTCTGCGTTTCCATAATCATTAAACTAGCGTATGTGACGTTGAAGCAAATAAGGCAATTAAAACATCTAAATCTCAACAAACAGATTTAGATTAATTTAATTACAACGGTGCCTCTGTGTGTTAATTAATCTACGATGTTACAATTATTGCCTCCTACATAATTAAACCTCTGTTACTTAAACTTTATCTACTATACATGCTAGAACAAAGATTGTCTTCAAGATGTTACATTTCATTGTCCATTAGATTCCAATTTGCGAAACAAAATACTGCGTTGTGACGTAGTGACAGCTGCAGCTATTATTGTAGTGCTACAACATTATTGTTGTACCGTTCGTGCTACAGCTTGACTAAATAAAATAAATAAAAAAATAATAAAAAAATCATTTATTCTGGACCAAACCTTTAGTACATTTTTCACACCCACCAAACTGCGTAACAGTTTGTCGGCGGGGTATAAGGACCACGCTTTCGCAGAATACCAGCGTATAACGGCAAAATAATGCTGGTGTGTTTCGTAAAGTGAGTGACGGGAACTGGAAACCCTCTTTACTTAATCGAATATACATGTCGATGTCTATGTACATCTATATTCGATTGATTGACCAGTATCCACTTACAATCAGGTGGAATGTCTACTAGACGGTCACTGTTATTCTTAAAAAAACTGGAAGCGAAGCATTTCATATTTGTTCCCAGGGGTGACAACGCATCCGCATTTTGATTCTTAATCGAGGATAGATGTAGATGTCTATGGACCACAGCATCCACCCATCATCAGTGGACTGTGTGCTCGTTTGTCACTCTTAGTCTATAAAAAAAAACGTAGCTACTCCTACATGTGCTATTTTTTATAGAAAAATAGGGCAAACGAGATGTGGCTCTGCTGATGGTAAGTGATTACCGCCGCCCATAAACAACTGCATCATCACAGGAATTGTAGGTGTGTTGCCGGTCTTTTAAGAAGGAGTAAGCTCTTTTTTTAAAGATCTCTAAGTCTTATTGGTCCGGAAAAATCGCGGGTGGTAGTTGATTCCATAACAAAGTCGTACTAGGAAAAAGCTTCTGGTAAATCGAACAGTGGAGGACCGACAAGTATCCACTTGGCGTAGTTGGTATGGTATATCGTGATGTGTGATGGTGGAAATAGGCCTTCCCTTCCAAGTGATCACGAAACAGACCGTCACTCGATATGTCGACGCCAAGGATTCAGATACTGCATAGATAAATTCAGCAATCGTTCTTTAGCACTTCATTTTGCAGGTATTGAGTATTAAAAATTGTTGTCAGTCCGTAAACAAATTAGCACTGATTGACTGCTATCTTATCAACTCCACGCTTGACTGCCTCGTTGGTTAAGTGGTCGTAAGCGTGACTGCTGATCATGAGGTCCTAGGTTTGAATCCCGGGTTGAGCCAAAAATCAGTTGTTGGGTTTTTCTGTCATGAAATTCTCAGTAGCAGCTCGGAGTCAGAAAGTTGGCTGTGTTCCCAAGTAACACATCAAAGCAGTATAACGGCCGACTTACAGCATTTCTATATCGTTTTCGCATTTTGAGTTAGTTCTACAGTAGCATTACAAACGTTTATACGGCTACTGTAATGCTTATTTGGGCACAAATTATACGGCTTTAGATCCTAAATAGGTTCACAATAGTTGTTTAATTACATTACAGGCGCATTATATTAGCATTATTATGGTCAAAGAATGTATCAATCGCATTAAAGAAGCATTATTATATTCAATGAAGTTGCCAATCGCATTAAAGAAGCTTTATTACGGTCATTGAAGTAGCCAATCGCATTACAATAGCATTATACCAGCAATTTTATTGATAATGAAGTTGTTAATTGCATTACAAAAGCATTAGACTAGCATTAGAATGTATTAAAAGAAAGATTGGAGCTATTTAAGTGTTCCCAGTTAGAACTTAAATAAACTCTACATCATTGCAAAACATCTGTATATACGCGATACTAAATGTTATAATACAATTAAATTGTAATTTAACTACTTAATTTGTCTCGCAATATAATATATGGACGAAAGAAGACGGTCAAAACTGAGCGGCCATATTTGTTTGTATCAAAACAAAATTTATAACGTTTTTGATTCTTTTGTTATTTCATGCCTTCAAATATTACTGCGCAATGTAGTTTACTGTAAATGTTTATATAAGTTTCATTGAAAATTTTCACTCGCCTTCGATATTTTGTGGTTTTGATACAAAATGTTATATAAAGATATGTGTGAAATAAACAAAACAATTGTGTATTCCTAGTACAGAACGAATTTTGCATAATTAACGTAATGGTATTGGTTTGGCAGTATAAAATTAAGTGATATCATTATTATATAGGTCTATTGCTTTTATAAATAGGTCCGAATGATAATATTTTTGGTTATAAAATATTTACAAAATAGTGTCGTTCTATAGCAGCCAGGTAAGCCTTTAAAAAGGCCTGCCGCCAGCAGGATAAATACTCACACGTGAACATTGTATTTGATTAAAGAGCTGTTAACTGTACAACAGAACTCAGTTAATCTGCAAAAATGCAAGCATTACATTGATTCACGTTTATGCTGTTCAGCAGTACTAGGCTCTTACATACCATTTAAAAGTGCTATTAAACAACAAAGGGCACTAAAAACAGCTCAAAGCGGATTTACGGCGCATTATAAAGGTACAAGTTTATGCTATTAAGCAGCATTAGGCATTATCTTACTAATTAAAAATGCTATTGTAGACTCTAAGGCACTAAAAATAGCTGAAAGCTATATAGCGAATTTACGCAATGGCGTAGCTATCCAGGGGTTAGGGGGGCAGTGCCCCGGGGCCCCCAAGCTAAAGGGGCCCCTCGGCCTCCAAGAACGACGTTCGAAAAATTATGTACTATCCTAGTTGTATAATGAATTTTCGAGTTTTAATTTTGGCCCTGACCGCGAACGGCTCGAACTGAAATCACAAAATTACTCCCACTTCCAGACCATAAATATAACATTGTTAAAGATAATTGTCTAATTCGTTTTATTGTCTTTTTACATAGAAGAGTGGGACAAACGAGCATGCGGCTCACCTGATGGCAAGTGTCGACCACCGCCTATTAACAAATACAACACCAGGGAATTGCAGGCGCGTTGCCGGGTTTTAATAATTAAAATTTTGTACAACCGACTTCAATATAAATTATTAAGAATAACTCAAAAACTATTAGTCAGACCTTGATCAAATTTATATGAGACCACATGAGAAGTACCAGCCTTCAAATAAAAAAAGAATCATCGAAATCAGTTTATGACACACATAAAAAAAACATACAGTCGAATTGAATACCGTCTCCTTTTTGAAGTCGGTAGAAAACGGAGTAAGCTCGTTTCTTGAAGCTCCCTAAATCGTATCGGTTCGACAGTAGTGGACCGCCAAACATCCCGATGATGTGGATTTGTGAAATGCGTTGATAAAATTTTGTGGCTGAAATTAATCCGAACGTTGGTCCTGCGCCTGATCTCTCACCGGTCGTGTTGGATTTCTATCCCATCAGACATGTGTTTGCACACACACTCGGTCACTGTAACCTAGTCCTGCGCAGATGGCTAGTCTCGATTGGTCGCAAGGCTGGCCGCTTATTATCAACTATGATAAACGTATAATATAAATGTATAATAGCTTCCTCTACATAGCTTCTAGCCGTTGGAGTAGACGTGTCAAGGAGTAGAGACCGCGCTTAGGTGGTTCGCCCTTTGACTAGGTTTTTCGTGCCAACCCATTAGCATATAAATCTATTATATTAGGAATATTATATACCTATAATAGGCGAAAGTACTATATTTTAATCATCAATAAATAAATAAATAATAATGTCCTTCAGACTAAATTTCGGTAATGGCGGCCCGTCTCAAACTGAGTAGTGAATTGTTTTGAATTGTTTTCACTACTCAGTCCTGATTTTTAATCTTAAACTTGAGGCGCATTATATATGTTACATAACACAGATACAGGGAAATCCCAAAATATATTATTCTATTTTCAGATACGTTTATTTATGCGAAAAATTTGCAAAGAATTAACTGCGCACCGTTTCGTCTCACAGCTCTGCGATGTTTTTTGTCTTTTGAATTTATGTCACGTAGAGATCGTCTAATTTAAAACTGCACGCGTCTCCCTTGAATGTTTGGTAGATTTTGTAACATTTACCATATTGAAAATATCACAGAATCTAAACCTGCCCGCCTTTTCTTATGTGTTTTAGTAGGTTTTAATATTATTACTATATTTGACATAATACAAAAAATCTACAAAAATTACAAGGAGTTGTTCAAAAATAAAAAACGTACCTATTAAGTGGTTGAGTTACGTTGCAACTCTGCTACCCATACATAGCTGCAAGAATGGGTCGCCTCGACCCTACGAAGAATGGGTAGGACCACGCTCTTACAAAATACCAGCGTGAAACAGCTGAATAACTTTTTTTTTTAATTAAGGAAAACATACAGCTATAATAATACATATTAATGTTTAAATTAAATTATTACAAAAGCCAATTAAGTAGTAACTATTAATAACATATTTGATAATTGGGTAGGAATACTGATATACATTTTTTTAATAACATATTTTAAAGGTAATATAAAAACAGTCTGATAATGAAAGAAAATTATTACACCTAGGGACTATGTAAGTTGCTTAATAGCAGATATAAATTTAAAAATGTTCAAATTAAATATATCCCAAATATTATAATGTTGGTTATAGAAATTACAGCCTCCAACAATAAATCGATTTCTTGCATAGTTAGTCTTAGAAACAGGCATGTAAAAGGTAGATATTAAGTTAATTCGCAGATTATTCCTCATACACTTTGATGTGATTTTACTTAATAAGTATGGGGAGTCAATATAATTATTAAGGATTTTGTACAAAAATATAACATCGCGGTGTTCACGTCTGGTTTCGAGCTTAGTTACTAAATTTGCTGGAATTGTTTTGAACTTATATTTTAAGCGTTTAAGGAACTTATTTTGTATACGTTGCAGGGTGTCCTTTTAAATCGAATATTGCGGGTTCCACACGGTAGAAGCGTACTCAAGATGCGACCTAACCAAAAAATTATATAAAGTTACAAAAGTAGATTTTTTTTAAATTCAACTGTTTATCGAAACAAGAAACCTAACATTTTAAAGGCTTTGGCTGTAATTATGTCCATATGTGAACTAAGTAGTAACTGACAATCAAGATAAACATCTATATCTCTCACCTCGGTAACCCTCTTCAGTAATATATTATTAATATTGTATTTGTAAAGGATAGGAGTATTTTTCCAAGAATATGAGATAATAGAACATTTACTTTTATTTAAAAATAATTAATTGCGCAAACAATATTCGCTGAGACGATTTAGATCACTCTGTAAATAAAGACAATCTTGAATAGATTTTACAACAATAAAATTTTGGTATCATCAGCATCTAGCAAAACATTCGAATAACGAAAGCAACGTCATTGATAAATATGTAGAACAACAAGGAACCAAGGTGTGAGAGCCTTGAGGCACACCAGATGTGATGGGGACAAACTAAGATGTAAAGCCTTTAACAGCCACAGCCTGAGACTGGTCTCTTAGGTAAGACGTGAGTCATCGAAGAGATCACCGTGTATACCGAGTTGCCCAATTTTTAACCAACAGCGAATGGAAATTTTGTCAAAATATTTTGAGTAATCGGTATACACGGCGTCTAGCTGATTGTCGAACCAAGCCTGCTTTTGTAGAAGATCTTCGCCGTACATTAGCGACGTAGACATCGGCCGGGCTACAGTTTCAGGTTATCAGGCGGATTGGCGATTACAGTACCGTGCCGTGTCCGTACCGTACCGTAGACGTCTCACACCTTTTGTATAGTAAAGTGGGCAAACGAGCATGCAGCTCACCTGATGGTAAGTGACTAACGCCGCCCATGAACAACTGCAAAATCAGGGAATTGCAGGTGCGTTGCCGGACTTTTAGAAAGGAGTAAGCTCTTTTCTTGCAGGTCCCTAAGTCGTATCGGTCCGGAAAAATCGCCGGTGGTAAACTATTCCACACAGAGAGATCGTGCGAGAAAGAAAACCCTAATAAAACGTACAGTGGTGGACCGCCAAGCATCCAGATGGTGTGGATGGTATCGGGAGTTTTGCCTCGATGTGCGTTCGTGAAATTTGGCGGCTGGAATTAATCCGAACAATTCCTCAGAGCACTCGTGGTAGATGCGAAAGAAAATGCAAAGGGATGCAACATCTTTCACAGCGCCAGTGAATCGAGCCGATCGGAGGACTCGGTCGTCGACGATTCTAGCCGCTCTATGCTGGATGCGATCAAGTGGAAGGAGCTGGCACTGGGGAGCCCCAGCCCAGATGTGAACAGTATTCCATGTGAGGCCGAACCTGGACCTTGTAAAGTTGCAGGTGGTGTGCTGGCATGAAATACTACCCCGCTCTACTGTCTGTCTCTACTGTCTTTTTTTTTCTTCTTTTTTTTTACAAGGGGAAATGCCTACGCATACCCGCCTCGAGGGGGCAAGGACGGGTTATGTCGGACTCGCACCGACTAAAACCCCATGGTGTTCCACCTTTGCCTCATATTGTCAGGGCCACGTGAACGCTTTCGCACAAATCCGCGGCCCCACCAGCGCTGGCCGCCCCCATAACAGCCCCTTCTCGTGGGAGAACTTCTCCCCATTCTCCTTCTCAAGCAAGGCGCATCAGGAACACAAGACACGCCTTCCTCCGCGGCCTCCAACTCCCATACGCGCCATGGGGCCAGGAAAATCGAGCGTTCGGTAGCACCCGCTTTCCGACCCCAGCGGATCTGGTCTTTGGCACCGCCGCCAACCATGTTTCGGCCGCGGAGGGTAGGGAGAGCGGTGCCTCGCAATACCGATACTCCTCTACCATATACGAAACTGCACATCATTCGATATGTCGACACTGAAGATGCCGATACTGGCTGAGGCAACAAGGGGAGTGCCTTGAAACTGAGGAGATACGATAAATGGGTTCTTTTTAGCGGTAAACGCGCAAACTTGTGTCTTCTGGGGATTAAACTGGACTAGATTTAGTCGCCTCCAATCCGAGGAACAGCGTTGGTAATAGTGCGCAGCCTTGTGGAACACCAGCATTAATAGGCTTGAAATCGGAGCATGCACTGTCTACTACGACCTTGATGCTCCGATCTGCAAGAAAGCTGGAGATCCAATTGCACAATTTCTCGGGAAGCCCATAGAAAGGGAGCTTCGAAAGAAGCGCTTTGTGCCAAACCCGATCGAAGGCCTTCGCTATGTCCAAACTAATGGCCAATGCCTCCCCCTTGGACTCTACTGGCTCCGCCCGTCTATGATCTATCTTTAAACAAAGTCTTCTATGTTTACTACTAGACGGGCATTACGGTACTAATATATTGCGCACTAAGTTACGGTCAATGCTCCGTAAATTCTTTAGTCGACTGCAAGCGGGCGAGAAGACAAGTTCTTCGTTTTGTAAACATCGAACGTTGTTTTCGACAATTTAACACTGATTTTTTTTAATGTGACTAAGAAAAAGCTGTCATTATCTATGTGCGTTTTTTGTCAACGTGATTTGAAGTTTATTTCAGACTAGCTATCCGCCCTGGCTTCGCACGGGTATTTTCTGGATCTCGACAACAGCGCCACCTACCGGAACCAATTGTGAATTTAAACCATCCAGGGACACACTCAAACACACACAAAAAATTTATCAAAATCAGTCGAGCCATTTTCGAGTTTTAGCGAGACTAACGGACAGCTATTGATTTTTATATACAGGCTCATTTTTCAAAGAGTAGCCAAATTTTAAACTTAAGTTCAAATCAATACAAATATATAAAATTGAAGTGTCTGTTTGTAATGTCAAAATAACAGATTTTTACTAATTTCATATGAAAGTATGTACGGTACAAAAACACAATTTTTAAATTTTGTCTGTCTGTTTGTTCCAACTAATCTCCGAAACGGCTGGACCGATTTTCACTGGTAGATAGCTCATCTTATAAGGAGTAATTTAGACTACTAATATTTTAGAAAAATAATTGGGGTTCCGCAAAAAAATTAAAACCTAAATTACACGCGGAACACGGAACAGCTAGTATATAAATAATGATATACCGTTATTGCAGTTTTTGAAAACACGAGTAAATAAAGCTTCTACTTTTATTTCAAATTATCCCAAATTGAATGTGATTTATGGTCATCAACGTTTTTGCTTACCGATCGACACTTACGAATGTGTGCGCAGTAAAATCATTTAAAATAATGCATTACCACGCATTTTGAATTTAAAAGATAAAAAGGACAGAATTATTGAGATATTTTTAAATTAATTTTTCCTCACCATTTGCCTATATTACTGCAAATTTGCAAATTGGCGGTTATTGTAAAATAACCCTCTAAGTAGAGACTTTGGTAAATGAAAATACAACTGCGTGGTATATTTACCGTGCCAGCAACCCGCCCATGTCAGCGCTCGCACCACAGCTGCGACACATGTTTTGTTCTGAATTGCCGGTCTACTAGTATATATAAAAGTCCTTGCTTTAAACGTTGCTTGCTCCCCCTTTCCCTAAGGGGGGTCGCTTCCGATACGGCAGATAGGCCCTCCAGGCCAAAGCTAGTCCCAGGTGGTGTTTAATGGGTAGGCACTTAGGTTCCATAGTAAGTCCCACATAACCACGCAGCCGGCTGCGTGGTATGCTAAACATTCACCACCTCCCTCCCCCCGCTTTCCGGAGGGTGGCCCTTTACTTTGCTTCTGGGCGCAAAAAAAACGTTGCTTGCCGTCGTGATTTAAAGTAAAATATAACGACCAAGGACGACTAAAATATAAGTACTTTATAACGACCTACATTAGAGTATACTTTTACATTGCCATCACGTTTCTTTTACACGTAAGCCAAATGTAAATCCAAATTTAATAGAATTTCTAATTCGGTTTTGGATCAACATTTTACACTAAATATCCAAACTTCGGGTTTGTAACTCATTCTGTCTACGAGCTAGAGACATAGAGATCCGAGACACATGGACGGACAGACGGACCGACAGACAGACGGACAGATGGGCAGATAGACAGATAGATAGACGGACAGTCAGACAGACAGAAAGGCAGACAGACATACAGACAGCCAGACAGACAGCCATACAGACATACAGACAGTCATACAGACAAGACTAAACAGCAGACAGCAGACAGTGACATTAATACTCCGTTTTCCCTTAGGGTACGGAATCTTAAAATGCAGATGCTTTGTCACCCATGTTGGTTAAGATAGAATACCTAGAGGCGACTTTAGGAAAGGCTGGAAAGACCTTATTAGTCTCCGACAGATGACGATGTATCATCCCGTATATTGCATATTTATATTTAATACCATTAGTTTGGAAAACCTCTGTCCGGGGAAGAATCAGGAAGAAACCATGCCCGACTTATTTGAAAATCATAATCTACAATGTGCGTACGGTAAAACATATGAAGAGTTTCGATAATTTATCTATGGAAATTATATATGAATGTTTTTAATTATTTATTTATTTAATAATTTATGTACATGCAAAGTATTGTTACAATGTCCGTTTTAATAAAATTTAACAGACTAGACAAGACAGAGAGACACTGATACTGATGCTCGGACTCATTATATATGCATACTATAAATATTGACGAATTCTTTTCGTATAGAATTGTACTCACTTATTTCTGCTTCAAAACTGGACTGATAAAAAAATTATAAACTATATAGGGCGATTGTGGATATGCCTGTTTTTCTTTTATTTTTTATGTTCGATAACGGCGTTGTAATTGGCCAGTTTCAGTAATTTTTGAAAGTTCTTAATTCTTAAGATAATAAATTTATGAAGAAAAAAATATTAGCAATAGTGTTTTACCTAAGGCTAAATAACAGAGGAATGCGTATTGCGTATGTATGGAATAAACGATGCCTGAATATCCTGTTCTCATAATTATACAAGAAACAGATTGGTGGCGATCAAGTGAAAAAGCAAGAAAAGCAAGAAAGCAAGCTTAGCAGAAAATACAATCTTTCTTTAATCGGTCGTTCGTCATTCATTTGTCCTTCCCTGCAGCCGCAATCTACAACGGAATGCCCCATTCTATCAGTTTGTGGTTTACCATTAGAATCAGCACAACAATGTCAAATCTATTTTTTGAAGTAAGTAAGTAGGTACATGCTCCTTGATCAAATAAAAAATGTGAGTTTTAATAAAATAATGATGAAAATATAAACCAACTTATAAAATATTCGCTAATATTCAAGCAAAAAAAGTTAATTTAGTGTAAATTGTTTTATTTAATGTTAAATAAAGAACAAACTTGTTGTTAAATATTCTGGTGTTCTCTGGGCCGATTAAAGTAGCGGTGGCGATTATTTTAGAAGTTATTAATAACGCAGTAAATATAATAGAGCCACAATTGTATGCTCCGTAATTGTGGGCTTTATAGTTGCAAAATTGAAAACCCGAGTTTTGGTCAATTTAACAACAGTAACTATAAATAAGATTGAAGTGTTTGTCTGTAATATCGAGAGAACTATTTCTTATTGGGCTGAGGGGATTATTTGCATGCTAATATGATGAACACCAAAAAATTATCTGTCTGACCGAGCTAATCTTCGGAATGGCTGAACCGATTGTAATGAAGCTTCACGAATAGACTGATAGAGAGTGGAGAGAAAAACTTGGATTAATTTTTAAGAAAACGAGAAAATTTATAAAATAAATGGTCTTTGATGATTGATTTTATTTTTCCTTAATCTAAATAATGCCGAATGGTCTTTTATGTATAACTTAAATCTAAAACTGGCGACGAGGTTCGCCACCCTTCACGTTCTGTCTCCCGGAGGGGCGAAAAGTGGATTGCGGAAGCCCGTCTGGCTACACTGAATGTATGTGGAGCAATGAATGATAAGTATGCGATATGATGTATGATAGAGGAATAGATGTGTTATGTGTAAATGAGACGAAACGGAAGGAAAGGATGCCACTACACATGATACGGGTATTTTCTGGATCTCGACAACAGCGCCACCTACCGGAACCAATTGTGAATTTAAACCATCCAGGGACACACTCAAACACACACAAAAAATTTATCAAAATCAGTCGAGCCATTTTCGAGTTTTAGCGAGACTAACGGACAGCTATTGATTGATGGAAGAAACCATGCGCGACTTATTTGAAAATCATAATGTACAATGTGCGTACGGTAAAACATATGAAGAGTTTCGATAATTTATCTATGGAAATTATATTATTAATTAATTATTTAATGGTTTATGTACACGCAAAGTATTCTTACAATGTCCGTTTTAATAAAATTTAACAGACTACGAGAAAAGACAGAGAGACACTGATACTGATGCTCGGACTGATTATATATGCATACTATAAATATTGACGAATTCTTTTCGTATAGAATTGGGCTCACTTATTTCTCCTCCAAAACTGGGCTGATAAAAAAAATTGGTTGCCTGTAAAGTCGGTATACGGGCGAAAGTTTTACGTGACAACGACTTTGAGTGGTAAAATAATTTTAATGTGAATATTCATTCGTATAGTAGGAAGAAGGATGAAATAATATCTCTCTCTCGCTCTGTCTCTCTCGCTCTTAGGCGGGCTAACTGTGCTCGAGTGGAAGGGACGCGTGCCTTTCACTTTTTATGTCTGTCTCTCTCGCTCTTAGGCGGGCTAACCATGCCCGAGTGGAAGGGACGCGTGCCTCTCACTCGCTCTCATTGTGAGCGCATAACGTGAGCGGAGCGTAACGCAGTTTCTTGAAGTGTCACCCGGCAAACCAATTTATAAGACGTTGTCACGTCAAAATTATGAACTATATAGGGGGATTGTGGATATGCCTGTATGTTTTTCTTTTATTTTTATGTTCCATAACGGCGTTGTAACTGGCCAGTTTCAGTAATTTTGAATGTTCTTAATTCTTAGAATAATTAATAATAAAGATAATTAATTTATGAAGAAAAAATATTAGCAATAGTGTTTTACCTAAGGTTAAATAACAGAGGAATGCGTATTGCGTATGTATGGAATAAACGCTGCCTGAATATCCTGTTCTCATAATTATACAAGAAACAGCTTCACGAATAGACTGATAGAGAGTGGAGAAAAACTTGGATTAATTTTTAAGAAAACGAGAAAATTTATAAAATAAATGGTCTTTGATGATTGATTTTATTTTTCCTTAATCTAAATAATGCCGAATGGTCTTTTATGTATAACTTAAATCTAAAACTGGCGACGAGGTTCGCCACCCTTCACGTTCTATCTCCCGGAGGGGCGAAAAGTGGATTGCGGAAGCCCGTCTGGCTACACTGAATGTATGTGGAGCAATGAATGATAAGATGGATGAAGTATGCGATATGATGTATGATAGAGGAATAGATGTGTTATGTGTAAATGAGACGAAACGGAAGGGAAAGGATGCCACTACACATGGCATGTATTCCGCGTACTGGTCTGGTGTAGACGAGACCGAGCGGGAATCCCAGGGAGTCGGTATCATCCTTTATGAAATATATTTTTAATGCCTGGGAGAATTCACAGGATGCCTTAGGTATTTTTGTGATCTTTCCAAGGCTTTCGATTGTGTTCATCATGAGACATTAATCAGGAAACTACAACATTACGGTGTAAAAAATTTGGCGCTTAGACTTATTACTTCATATTTAAGTAACAGAACTCAAAAATTCGTGATCAATGGTAAAGGTTCCTCCGGATCGGTAGTATCAATGGGCGTTCCTCAGGGCTCGATTCTTGGCCCATTCCTGTTCTTAATCTATATTAATGACTTACCTTATCTTGTAGGGACAATCACGATATAGTATTATTTGCTGATGATACTTTAATTTTCAAACTCAAACGGAAGTCAATTAATTATGACAATGTAAATAATGCTCTATCGAAATTAGTACATTGGTTTAACGCCAACAATTTGCTCTTAAACGGCAATAAGACAAAATGTATTAAATTTACAATATCTAATGTAAAACATTCGAATACCAATGTGCTCTTAAATGGGAGAAGTTGAGTCTTGTGGATACCACTGTTTTCTTGGTATTACTATTGACGCTAAACTTCAATGGGGCCCCATATATCTAAATTAGCAAATAGACTTAGTTCTGCAGCATATGCTGTAAGAAAGATTAGAAGTCTCACAGATGTTGAGACAGCTAGATTGGTGTATTTTAGTTACTTTCATAGCGTAATGTCTTATGGAATTTTGCTATGGGGTAATGCGACTGATATTGAAGCCATATTTATTTTGCAAAGAGAGGCGTACGAGCGATTTATAACCTAAATTGTAAAGAGTCCCTTAGAAAAATTTAAAGAAATAAACATATTAACTTTGGCATCGCAATATATTTATGAAAATGTAATTTATGTACATAAAAACATAAATAGCTTTAATAAGAATAAGGATGTTCATGCTATAAACACTAGGAACAAACATAAGCTTGTTATGCCAGTTACTAGACTCACAGAATCAGTAATTCATTTATGGGCAATGTATACGCTTTTACAACAAAATCCCAGAACATGTTCAAAGTTTGTCAGTAAACAAGTTTAAAAGTTTTATTAAACAAAACTGTACAAAAGGGTTATTATAATATCAAGGAATACATGCATGAAAATAACCCTGGGAATAGGGTGATCGCCACCATGCTGGTTCTATGAAAATTCATTTAAAATTGTATAAACAAAATTATTGTTAAGTGAAATATGTTTAAAAAATCCTGCTGGGTTTCTTGCTGGTTCTTCCCAGGACAGAGGTATTTTTCGAACCAGTGGTAAATAAAAATTACTTTCAATAAGTATTATTATGTGATCAATATTGAATAAAAATTCATTCATTCATTCATTCAGAAAGAATGGTTCATTGTGTGAAAGAGAATGAATGTGTACGCCCGAGACTGGCGTACTACTGGCTCTATTCAGACGTTGGCGGCATCGGACATCTGTGTCTACCACTGCGTTACAGCGTATAAGAACAGAGAGGTTACAAGATGAAGGTGCGAAAGAGAAGTTCAAATGTAGACTGAGAGAAAATATAAGTGGTGTGGATGAATTGTGTATGAATGATTTAGACTTGGAGACTGTGTGGTATAATGTCAAGAAAGGTTTGGTGGATGCAGCTACCGAAGTATGTGGTATAAGTAAGAGAACGAATGAAAGGAAAAATAATACTTTATAATTAAATTATACTTTACTTGGTGGGATGATGAGGTACGGATGGAAGTAGAAGCAAAGAAGAGAGCATGGCTAGATTTACTAGCAACCAAGGCTAGTTATTCTAGCGGTATGAATGATGATATTGAAAGAAAAAGGCAGTCTTTAGACATCTAAATAAGAGAGTAAAAGAAGTAGTTGAAAGGAAAAAGCAAGAAAGAACGGATAAGAATGATAGAAGAATATCGGATAACTTCCAGGCAAATATTAAAATGTTCTGGAAACTGCCAGGAGACATTCAAAACAGTTTAGAATTAATGCTATACGAGACCAGAATGGCTGTATTCTGAATGACGAAGTGTCGAGTTTAAGGAGATGGAAGGAATACTTTGAAAGCGTGTTTATGAGTGATGAGGCGTTTGAATTAAATGAAATAGAAATTCCGAAAGAAGAGGAAAGAAATAGAGAGATAAGTATAGATGAAATAATGAAAGCAATGAAAAGTATGAAAGCAGGTAAGGCAGCCGGGTATGATAGAGTATCACTTGAAATGCTAATGGCTGGAGAGGAAGTGGTGGCAGACTTGCTGTACACCTTGTTTAATTTGTGTTGGGAACTTAAGCGGGTACCGAGAGACTGGTGCAAAGCCGTGATAGTCCCACTATATAAAGGAAAAGGATCGCAGCAGGACTGTAAAAATTACCGTGGTGTCAGTCTTCTTAGCATTATGGGAAAACTGTATGCTAAGGTACTAATTGAAAGAGTTATGAAAGATACTGATGGAAAAATTTGGGATGTGCAAGCGGGATTTAGGAAGGGAATGGGATGTACGGATCAGGTCTTTTCCATGCGCATGATCGCGGAGCAGTTTTTGGCCAAAAACCAAATGGTTTTTTGTGCGTTCGTGGACTTGGAAAAGGCTTATGACAGAGTGGACAGGGATGTGTTATGGCAAACACTGAACTCATTTGGGTTGAGCGCTGGGTTGATACAGGCATTGAAGTCTCTGTATAGGGACTCCAGTGCTTGTGTCAGGATCAACGGGGGCTACTCGGACTGGTTTGGCATCCATAAAGGGGTCAGACAGGGCTGTGTGGCTTCCGCGTGGCTGTTCAACCTATTTATGGATAGTTGTTTGGAAAATTTGAAAGTTGAAGAATGTGGGTTAAGAGTAGGTGAGTTAACCGTCAAATGCCTTTTGTACGCCGATGATCAAGTCATATTTGCATCGTCGGCGGCCGAGTTGCAAATGATGGTTACATTAATGAACAGTTTATTTAAAGAAAGGGGAATGAAAGTGAACGCAAGTAAGACGAAAGTGATGGCTTTTGAAAGAGAAGAAAGTAAAACGATATGTGAAATAAGAATAGAAGGGGAATTGGTCGAGCAAGTAGACGAGTTTGTGTATTTGGGATGTGTATTTAGCAGGGATGGTAGATATGATAAGGATATAGAACGACGAGTGAACGCAGGAAATAAAGTAAATGGGGCTCTACACTCGATTGTGGAAAGTCAGAATTTGTCCATAAAGGCACGTATGGCAATTCACAATGCTGTGTTAGTCCCTACTTTAATGTATGGCAGTGAAAGTTGGGTGTGGCAGAAGAAGCCTGAGAGTAGAATAAATGCTGTAGAAATGCGGTCATTAAGGAGTATGTTAGGGCTGAATCTGAATGACAGAGTGAGAAATTGTGTGATAAGAGAAGAGTGTGGTTTGCAAGATAATGTTGTGACCAGGATTAAGAAAGGAATGCTTCGGTGGTTTGGTCATGTAGAAAGAATGAATGAGGAAAGAGTGACAAAGCAAATTTATGTGGCAGAGGTGAACGGCAGAGTCGGGAAGGGACGCCCTAGGCGAAAATTTATCGACCAAATTGGCTATATATTGAAAATGGGACAAATTAAGAGTACCCTTAACCGACGAGCGTGTATGCGTAGGTATATGGATGTGGTGGAGGCGAGAGAGGTGTGTCAGGATCGTGCCAAATGGAAGTCCATAGTCTCTGCCTACCCCTCTGGGTGACAGGCGTGAGTGTTTATGTATTATGTATTATTAAATCAAAAAGTGACGTCAGGAAAGGAAAATTTTGTTGGACGTCAGTTGGACTGTTTACCCTTTGGGTAGTATTCATCATCATCATTACAGCCCTTCAAAAGTCCACTGCTGAACTTAGGCCTCCCCCAAAGAATGCCACAAAGCACGGTCCTGGTCCACCTGCATCCATCGACTTCTTGCATGTCTTACCAGGTCGTCACTCCATCTAGTTAGGGGGCCGCCCCACACTTCGCTTATCGATACGGGGCTGCTACTCGAGAACCTTGATTCCCTGTCGTTTGTCGGTTCTTAGAGCTATATGTCGGGTCCATTGCCACTTCAGCTTACTAATCCGTTGGGCTATATCGGTTACTCTGGTTCTATTGCGGATATCCTCATTTCTAAGTTTATTACGCAGAGAAACCCCGAGAATAGACCTCTTGATAGCTCACTGAGCGACCTTGAGCACCCATATACGGCCAGATTTTTATTTAATGTTAAATTTTTCTCTTGTATTTACGTCCATTTCCAGTAAATAAATGTATTTACCTTCTTTCTTTGATACTTGAGTTAGGTTTGACACTTGAGGCCCTTAGCAGTGAACTTACGGGGTGATGAAGAAGAAAAAGAAGATCTATATCGCCTTATTTACCTGACGAGAAGATGTGTCGTAATCTCTCGAACGCCGCCCAGCCGAGTTGAATCCGTCGATTGACCTCTCGGTCGAAGTTGGAGTTACCTAGTCGTACTATTTGTCCCAGGTAAACATACTTGTCAACAGCTTCGAGGTTAGTGCTCCCAACAACTACCGGCAGAGGTATGACATGGACTTTACACATGATCTTTGTTTTGTCCATGTTCATCTTAAGACCTATCCGTTGGGAGGCACTATTGAGGTCACTGATCATAGTGCTTAGGTCCTCCAGCGATTCTGCCATAAGGACTATATTAATAATGTATCCTTTCCAGTCCAGTAGCTTGAAAACGTCTCCAAATGCAGCGGTGAAGAGTTTCGGGGATATAACGTCACCCTGTGTTACACCTATCTGCAGTTGGATGGGTTTCGTACTCTGGTTCTTTACTCGGATAGCCATCGTAGCCCTTCTGTACAAACACCGGAGCACTTCGATATACCGACAGTCAACTTGGCACCACTGAAGGGACTGCAAAACCACCCAAAGTTCGACGGAATCAAAGGCTTTCTTATAGTCCACTTACGTAAGACAAAGTGCAGATTGTACTCTTCGGTCGTCTGTAAAATTTACCGAAGGATACGTATGTGGTCTTTGGTACTAAAACTGTTTCGGAAACCGACTTTTTCGGAATCCTGGAAGTCATCGTGTCTGCGTGCGAGACGATACGTAATGACCAAGAATAGCGGGGCCGCCGGGGACTGGAGGCCGTCTTTTTGTAACTGTCGCCATGCCCCCGGGAGTTAGAATATATTTCCATAGTTACCACGCTTGGCAAGCGGGTTGGCAACCGCAGTTTTTTATTTTTATTTTGCTATTATCAGAAAGATGCTGCTGTCCATCTTCTGCATTAATTTCCCTCTGTCGCCTCTTACGACACCCACGGGAAGATATGGGGTAGTCGATAGTCTTACCCGCCACTACACGGCTGGGTAATATTATTTAAGCGCAACTGCTGATCTTGTGGTTCGAATCCCGGGTTGGGCCGAAAATAAATTATTGGAATTTTCTGTTAAGAAATTCCCAGTAGCAGCCCGGAGTCAGGAATTTGGTGGGGTTTTACTCGCAAGCCTCGAAAAGCACGTAAAGCCGTTGCTGCTGCGTCCGATTTCTCGCCGGTCGTGCCTGATTGTCATCTCATCGGACCATGAAGTGAGGTATTCCCTCACTCTCATAGCGTCAACGAATCTGCATTTTAATTCTTAATCGATTCTTAACTCATTCTCATAGTCCGATGGGATTGCACCTGCGTGTTTGCGTACATACTCGTGCATTATCTCCTATTCTGCGCATATGGCTAGTCTTCGTTGAGACTGGCCGCCGGGACCGAAATTTGGTCTGGAGGACATTTCATTACATGCGGTAGGTAACATTGGACGAATGGAACGAATGGAACTTGTGCCAGAAAAATGTCAACTATTCATTATTACTTTCAAGTATGTATTAATTTAAAAAAGTTGTTCGTTGTTTTACAACGCGAATTCCTCGCCTATCGCAATCCACTCCACGAAGGGCAAATCGTTATAATTGGTGGTCGTATTATGGTTTTTATTCACATATAACATATCTACTCTCTTGTGAGCGTTTATGAATATCCTTAGTTACACAAAAATAAATAAATAAAAATAATTTAAATCAATAGAGATTAATAGAATAAGGGTAACAAACGAGCACACAGTCCACGTGATGGTAAGTGGTTGCTGTGGCCCATAGACATCTACATCTATCCTCGATTAAGAATCTTAACGTAGATGCGTTGTCACCCCTAACAACTAAGATGGAATGCCTCGTTTCCAGTAAAATGAGTCTCCGGTTCACTACACTCACCATACGAAACACTGCAGCATTAACCCTTTCGCTGTCCCGTGTACTACATATAGGTCATTGCTATTGTCCTCCTATTGTGTCTGCAAACCGGAGTGAAAGTGTTAACCTACTATTTTATGCTGGTATTCTGTGAGAGCGTGATCCTACCCCGGTCTAGCCGACCCATTGGTGGCTCTACCACGTCGCAAAATACCTCTTGATAATAGAAGATAATACTTCTCGATTTTCTTTATTATCAGCCCTTAAACTAGTACAGGATACCGTCATAGAAGAAAGTATTTGTCTCAATCTTCACGCATTGATTTGATGCGGATTGACGATCGCAGTAGCAGACGTATCGCACCATAGATTATCGCACTTTTTACGCTGCTGCCCGTCGCCAGTCTTGGCATTTTACGTCCGGCGTAAACGAAATGATCTTAATCGGGAATATACTTCATATGTGGTAGAGACACGCTGTAACTATATTATGGTTGTAGCAGGAATGGGTCGGATCGACCGGGGTAGGACCACGCACTCACAAGCGAAAAATAGCAGCTTAATGCTGCTGTGTTTCGTATGGTGAGTGTAGAGAACTGGAGACCCTTTATACTGGAAAAGAGGCATTCCATCTCAATCCTCAGGGTGACAACACATCTGCATTTTGATTCTTAATCGAGGATAAATGTAGATGTCTATGGGCCACAGTATCCACTTACCATCAGGTGGACATTGTGCTTGTTTGTCACCCTTATTCTATAAAATAAAATATATACGTATTTATCTATGGACCCCAACATTCAGGTGGACTTATCGCTCGATTGTCACCCATTTTTTATTCAAAATAATTGTCAAAGTTGCGCCATATGCGATCGCATGTAGATGTGATAACTTGAAACGGTAGTTACAAGTCGCGGCACGTAAGTCTAGGGCTGAACGAAACGTGGAGGGGCGCGCACGAATTGAATTGCACAAATGCGACTGGAGAGCCACACAGCGCGTGCGAGGGATACGCATGAGCCAATCAGCGCGACTTATACGCAATAACGGTCACCGCTAGACTTTCGTGCCGCTACTTATACTTAATAACAACTAGAAAAAAAAACTACAGCCGCCAACCCGCCTGCCTAGCGTGGCAACTATGACAAGTATCCCCTATGAGACAATCTGTGGGGAGGTCTATGTTAAGCAGTGTACCTTTGATATGTTGTAACGGTATAGGTAAAGTTAATGAAGCTTACTCCTGTGTATCAATGCTATTTTCTACAGAGACAGTCAGTTCAGAAATGAATCGCAGGAAACATGGGGGAGTGGTTTAGTCTCACCTAGATCATTTTCTTCGTCATCTCACTATAAAAAAGTAAAGTAAAGTTACAGCCTTTATACGTCCCACTGCTGGGCACAGGCCTCCTCTCATTTCTGAGAGGGTTTTAGGGCAAGGAAATGTCCACCGCGCTGCTCCAATGCGTGCTGGTGAATTTCACATGTCTTCGAAATATTTATTTTCTTATTTCTCAGACATGCAGGTTTCCTCACGATGTTTTCCTTCACCGCCGAGTGCGTGGTAAATCAGCACTTAAAATTGCAATTAACAATTTCATTGGTGCGGGCGAGGATCGAACCCGGGTTGCTTGCGTACTGCATCTTTTTACGTGGTAGAGCCATGCTGCAGCTATATTAGTAGTATAGTTGTAGTACGAATGGGTCGGCTCGACCGGGGAAGGACCACGCTCTCACAGAATACCAGCGTAAAATAGCAGCTTAACACTGTTGTGTTTCGTATGGTGAGTGTAGAGAACCGGAGACCCTTTTTACTGGAAAAAAGGCATTCCATCTTAGTCCTCACGGGTGACAACGCATCTGCATTTTGATTCTTTATTGAAGATAGATGTAGATGTTTATGGGTCACAGCAACCACTTACCATCAGGTGGACTGTGTGCTCGTTTGTCACCCTATCCTATAAAAAAAAAAATCTCACTATGGCCACTGCTAAATATGAGGCACTCCTCTTGTATGGACGATTGCAGACTTACCATAATCACTACGTATGGCAAACGGATTGACCAATTATCAGACGCTTCACTCCTTTAAGCTGCTCTGCGTCGTCTTCTAAAGTTGCAGTCCTACTCTAAGGAACAGGCTTCGAGATACTTTTTTATTTCTCTGACTAATCAGTTTTTTTTTATATGTGGGAGAGCCACGTTGCAGCAGCTATATTATAGATGTAGCACGAATGGGTCGGCTCGACTGGGGAAGGACCACGCTCTCACAGAATACCAGCGTAAAATAGCAGCTTAATGCTGCTGTGCTTCGTATGGTGAGTGTAGAGAACCGGAGACCCTTTTTACTGGATACGAGGCATTCCATCTTAGCCCTCAGGGTTGACAACGCATCTGCATATTGATTCTTAATTGAGGATAAATGTGGATGTCTATGAGCCACAGTACCCACTTTCTATCAGGTGGACTGTGTGCTCGTTTGTCACTCTTGTTCTATAAAAAAGAAGTTTCCTCTTGATGTTTTCTTTAATAGTTAGCTAGTCGGTAGCACGTGGTGGTGCTATTTTTTTTTATTTGCCGATTGGGTGGTCGAATTCGGGTTGCTAATATCCTGTGAAATTTACAGCGAGTGTTAAGCCCCGGAGCTATCACGTCTCGCACACATGGCATATACGAATTGATTATACCACCATCTATGGAAGGATCCTAAGATCCTTACGGCGTTTTCTATAGCCAAATCTGATATCCTCTAAAAACATTGTGATGGACTTTCATATGCCATTAATGGAGCCAGTACCTATTTTTAGATTGTATAAACAATTAGCGATCAGCCCCGTCTTCTCAAGGGTGATTTCTGGTGAGATCTCGACAAGAGCACCACCTCTCGGGGCCAATTCTGAAACTAAGCCATCCACTCAAATACACTCAAAAAATATCATAAAAATCTTTCGAGCCGTTTTCGAGTTTTAGCGAGACTAACGGACAGCAATTGATTTTTATATATAGAGATTATCAAAGTATTTAGATTTTATTGCATATAACACGTAGATTTTTAATGAAATTTATATTTGGTATTATACGTATTACATCACTTCCTGCTCTTGGGATGACAGACTTGACGAATTCGGCGAACGGAGTTAGCACACAACGCGCGTCTTCAGTGACAAGTAATCCGGCGCACCGCGGCCCATGCGCAATGAGAAGGCTTAGTGATGTATCCTACGAATATCGATATAATTAATACAATAGTAATTAGCTGTGTAGTTCTGTGTGAAGTTAGTGAATAGATCGACCAGTGAGATAAAAAAACATTCACCATGTTGCTAATATTGAGGAAAATAATAATTTAACTATAACAGTAACGCTGACGTAGAACTTCTCTTACTAAGTGGTACGATTCCTTATTTGCCTTGGAGTCTGTCAGAATAGGGACCACTCTCTTACCTCTTTCTGTATTTGTGTTCCGGTCTGAAGGGTATAAAGAGACAGTGTAATAAATGGTTTTCAAATAAAATAATATATGTTGCAAATATTTTAGAGAAAATTTGGGTATAGTAATATGTAAAACTTTCTAAGTCTAACATCGATTTAAACCTTTATTTAGCCTACATTTACATTTGATAAACGCGCGCGTGCGCACGCACTCTCGTAAATTCTCGCATCCACATCTATATTTATAAATTTTTACCTTAAAAACTTAGGGATTATTGGTAACTAAGATGGAGGCCAGGTGACCTGTAAGTTAGGTTTTAATTACCTACTTCAGGCACCAGCCGTCCACAACCATTCTTGTTTCAATCTAAGGCTCTCATTTTAAGTTTTTAATATCAAAGATGCATATGCCAAATTATCGTTTTTTTCACTCATAAGTGTCTAATAAAAAATAAAAAAGTGCTTTGGTGTACCGATTTTTACTTTGTTAAGGCAACAAAAATATATCATTCCGTAGCAGCCCGACGATTTTATCAGTCAAGTAATTACACAGTAAGTTAAACGCCAGTGTTTAAAAAAATGCTTAACCATAAAGTCGATTTAAAATGACGCGTACAACAAAAGTTTTATGATAATCGAAAACCAGCCCTTTCTATACAGCTGAATAAAGAACCGCCAAGACGTTTAAATTAAGATCCAAGTTTTATTACGTTACGAACGTAGTGATTTCGGTTTTTGTTTTTGTCATCGTTAATTTTTTTTAATGAAATTAAAGTGTTAACATTGCAGCTGATAGTAAGTAGCATACCGACATACCGTTACCGACATCATTAGTGTTCGGTGTTCAAACTATTATTACTAATGCTCATCCAGTGATCGAAATTCAGCCGTAGTTCATAATTTTTTTAAGTTTGTATATTATTGAAGCTGTATTTTACCTTTAACTCTCAGTGTGTGTGTAAAATTATTATCGAGAGGTATTCTGAAGTCACATTTCCCCCATCCACAGACAGTTTTTATTTATTTATTTAGAAGTTAATATGATGTATTTATAATATGATGTGTTAATATGAGATATTTATATCACTGTATATCGGAAGTCATGAGAAATTTCTGAAATTTTCCACCGTCGACTCCTACGATATCCACGGAACAACATGCAACAATGCATACCGATAAAAAACACCCTACAGCATTCCTAATTTTTAATGTATTAGAAATAAATACCTTACTTTAATTGGCTGAATAAAAGAAGTGTATGTCAACAATAATCTCCAAAAACTACCTATCGATAAATCTACGTACGATAAATAACTAAGCACTAATAGAATTGTAGGGCGATGTACTTTCAAACGTTTACTTTAATGGAAAAGATTCTTTATCATGGTTGCAGTCTTTGTCGCCTGCATATTTTACCTTTCCTTCCGTTATTGAGAATGATGCATATCGATAAACGGGAAGCGCATTGACATAATATCGATATTTTGATTGAGTCTGTGATTGCATGTGTAGATAAGTGTTTGGATGCGATAATAGCACGTTTCTGTGTATATAAGGAATGTGACGTAACATAGAACTCAGTATCTGGTTCGCAACGTTGTTGTAGACATTGTCGCTGGAGTCGCGATAGAGAGAACACGCGTCGCGTCGGTTATTCGAATCATTTCGTGTTTACGCGGGTGTTTTATTGATAAAATATTTAAATAAAAAGAAGCTCGTTTCAAGCAGGATTACTTCTTGATTTTCTTCTCAATTTCGTACATAATATACGGTAAGTGAATTGTTGATAATTTTTCAAATTTTACTAATTTACGATTGCGACTGTGACCTTAGTATGTACCAAATAACAATATACGAGCAAACTCGTTTGGTTGCAATTATAGTAAATATTGTGCCGAACTAAGTTATTGTTTGTGAGTATCTAATTTTATAATGATATTTAAAAACTTGTTAGGACTTTGTTCTTACACCAAAAATAACGTTTTTTATTATTTATATTTAATCATTTTTTTTAAATTCTTTTAATTAGAAATTATAAAAATAGGTTTTAGTAAAAATTTGTTTTTCTCCGTAAATATCTTTCTTCTTAAAAATCAATTTCATTGAAACATTATTATGACGGTTCTTTAATACAAGTATTGATTTAATGTGCCCTATCGATACCAGACTTCAATTAATTACAATGTAACGACCTTAATCTCGAGGATGACATTATTTACATCCTTACGTCTTGACGGGAAAGATAAAATAGAGACAGAGTAGAGTTTACTCTATCGGTAAATAGCCGCTAATTTAAAGAAATTTAACCCAAATCTTCATTTAAATTTAAATAAAACAATAAGGTTTATTTATTATTATTATAAATTTTGTTCGCTTTTCTCACAAATTCTTTTGTACCTACGTGGTAGAGCCATGCTGCAGTCATATTAATAGTATAGTTGTAGTATAAATGGGTCGGCTCGACCGGGGAAGGACCACGCTCTAACAGAATACCAGCGTAAAATAGCAGCTTAACGCTGCTGTATTTCGTATGGTGAGTGTAGAGAACCGGAGACCCTTTTTACTGGAAAAAAGGCATTTCATCTTAGTCCTCACGTAGATGTCTATGGGCCACTGCAACCACTTACCATCAGGTGGACTGTGTGCACGCTTGTCACCCTAATCCTATAAAATAAAAATCAAAAGTGAACATAACATACATCTTCAGCACCTAAATAAAAAATAAAAAGATTAATGATGTAGATTTTTTAAATAATATATATTGATTGATAATATATTATATTTTGATCGTGATCCTTTAATACTCAATGAGATTTCCAGTTGATGATTTCGTAAATTAGTGTTACCAGTTTATTACATAGTCGTGCGA
The DNA here is from genome assembly GCA_029286625.1 of Parnassius orleans. Classification (NCBI taxonomy): domain Eukaryota; kingdom Metazoa; phylum Arthropoda; class Insecta; order Lepidoptera; family Papilionidae; genus Parnassius; species Parnassius orleans. The sequence continues at coordinate 3,377,975 of JAGSMP010000026.1, read as the reverse complement.
TCCGTCTGGAATAGTTTTTTTTTTATAGGATAAGGGTGACAAACGAGCACACAGTCCACCTGATGGTAAGTGGTTGCTGAGGCCCATAAACATCTACATCTATTCTCGATGACAAATCAAAATGCAGATGCGTTGTCACCTGTGAGGACTAAGATGGAATGCCTCGTTTCCAGTAAAAAGGGTCTCCGGTTCTCTACACTCACCATACGAAGCACAGCAGCATTAAGCTGCTATTTTACGCTGGTATTCTGTGAGAGCGTGGTCCTTCCCCGGTCGAGCCGACCCATTCGTGCTTCAACTATACCAGTAATATAGCTGCAGCATGGCTCTACCACGTAAACAAAATTAGTACAAGTTTCCATTCCGTTTTAAGATCTTTTTAATTATCATTTTGAATGATGCACGTTTTTATTGCTAATTGGTTAATGTGCTTAATGTGTTGTAGATTAAGCCATGGAAGACCCTTAGGTAATGACGGTCTTGGAGCCCCTCTCCCTTTTCCTAACTTCCTACACTCGCGTAAACAACACGTATTTCTCATCAGACCGCGGAGCCTTTTAAGCCGTTGCATAGGTCAATCCGGATCTGACTTTACATTTGTTATTGTAAATCAATTTTGAAACAAAATGATTCCGGATTTTCTTCAGTTCTTCACTGAGATAATCCTTATTTTCGAACCGGTGGCAGTAAAATTTGACGTTCGTAAAAGCTAAAATATGTTATATCAAATGTTTTCGAAAATAAATAGCAATGTTTTCCAGTACGCTATTTCTAAGAGCCCAACTTTTGTTGGAAATGTTATATGCTATATTTCTTTTTACTACTTGAGCTGAAAAGATATAAGAGCGTGGTTCTTCCCCGGTTAACTTACACATCACGCTGCAACGCAGCTCTACCAGTTAAGTTGTTAAATTAATGATGTTAACAACTAGACTGGTAATGCTACCCTGCAGCGTGATATGTCGGCTAACCGGGAATAACTACAGTCTTATACAATAGCCGCGTGACGCTGCTGTTTTTCGTATGACGAGAACCAGAGACACTTTTTACTGGTAACGAGACATTTCATCTAAACCCTCAAGGACACACAATAAATAATAGTCAGGGATATGTACGTATCTTCATATTGATTGCAAATCGATGATTACGGGTCACATCACCCACTCACAATCAGCTGGATTGCGCGTGTGTTTGTCACCTCTACTTCCATAAACAAGCCCAATGGTTTAAACAGAAATTAAATAAACCCGACTGTATAAAAAAGTTTACTGAAAATAGACAAATTTTATACCCTATGTCACTTCCACAACTAAGACAAATCTAACGACATCCCATATGTTAAAATCCATCAAGCGCTTAGGATACAGAGCATGTAATGAAATACACACATACATGCATACATTCGAAAAACATTACCGTCCTTCTGAGACAGTCGAGTAAAAATTGACCATTTTTGACAAACTGTCCTGACACGCAGTCTCAAGACGTGAAATTTAAATTCCCCAATTAAACCATCTCTTTATTAAAAAATTAAACAGTAGTCGTGAGTCCGTGGTATACAGCGGAGTTAGCATACTCGTGGTTTACAATTACGTAAATATTCGTAAGTGGACGCGCGAAGGCTCATGCCTTCACACCGTGACCTTTTTGACGTAATACCGATCCGATCGACGCTTGGACGTATTGTGCGCAAAGTTACTGAGATCATTATATAGGGGGGAGAGGGGGGAGGGGGCAAATTCCAATCGCGACTAAAACTGCTCGGGACAAACGGAACAATAACACCACCATTTTTGCAACATCAGGGGACTTCATTCCAACCTTAACGCTGTCCACTACCATCTGGAGACGGCGCAGCCGGCGTTGATCTTTTTAACCGAGACTCTGGTGTCCTCTCCGGCTGATACTTCATATCTCTCTTACCCGGGGTACAAATTAGGACACTCCTTTATGCCCCGGGCCGGAGTTTGCGTATAATAAGTGATCACTATAAGTGCTTGGTGCTATTAACCCTGCTAGAGCAAGGTGCTAGTGCTATTACCGTTAGAGCCTATCAAAACTCCTCTGCTGAACACTGGCCATCCCTAAAGATTGCCTCACTGAAGGAATATATGCCATAGTTGCCACAATTAACAGACGGTGCCCATCTACTGGATTTTTTCGCTCTGTCGCCTCTTACGACAGCCACGTGACGATATTTAATATATTTTTTTTATAGAATAGGGGTAAAGGAGCATGCGGCTCACCTGATGGTAAGTGACTACATGCAAAGGGATGCAACATCTCTTCGCAGCGCCAGTGAATCGAGCCGATCGGAGAGGACTCGGTCGTCGGTGATTCGAGCCGCTCTGCGGTGGATGCGGTCAAGTGGAAGGAGCTGGCACTGGGGAGCCCCGCATTTTAGAGGCCAATTTGGCCTTCTCCAATAATAGTGGATATACTTACTTTTTATACAATAAGGGGTGACAAACGAGCACACAGTCCACCTGATGGTAAGTGGATGCTGTAGCCTATATACATCTACATTTATTCTCAAATCAAAATGCAGATGCGTTGTCACCCCTAAGGTCTATGATGGAATGCCTCGCTTTCAGTAAAAAAAGGTCTCCGGTTCTCTACACTCACGAAACAGCAGCATTAAGTCACTACACGATCTAATATCTATAAATCTAAAGGTGACTGTGGGTAAAGCCAGTAAAATCATGGCTTCCAACAGATGTCTGTACCCTCTTATTCACACTAGATGTAAAACACTAGTACCGATGGTACGGAACCCTTTATGCGCGAGTCCGACTCGCACTTGGCCGGCTATTTTTAAATAGTGTTTGATGTAATCGACTATGACTACGGAATTATCAGTGGAACTGTACAGGACTTCTAGAGTAGAGGCGGTAGTGCAGAATTACAAGTAGGTTGTCTTTTGTGGGACAATAACATAAGTTATGGCCTTGATCGAATTCCGTTATCATCAAGGACAGCAGAATTAGAGCCAGACGCGGGTCCAGGGGGGGAGAATCATGGGAGACATGAAACTTTCTATAGGATAGGGGTTACAAACGATCACATAGATATATATACATATACACACACACACACACACACACACATATATATATATATATATATTCTTATTGTTATTATATATTGTATATACATATATGTGTATAAATATTAATATATTTTTGTAAATTTATTTGATAACATGTATATTTGTATATCTTTATGAGTTTATATACATCTGACATTATAATATGTACTTATGTATTATACATTTTTATTATCTTAGTTATTTTATATTTCATTTTATTATAATTAATTTTATCAATTTTTTGTGATGTACCATTTATATCTTATGTATTTTATTTCCATGTATTACAAATTTTTTTTGTTATTTTAGTTTAGTATTCGCATATTAACTTTTTATTACACCTACTTCATTCTATCTCTGCATCATCCCAAGGTAGATTGGGAGAGAATGCCTTAGGCATTAAGTCCGCCTATATACCACTTGTGTATATGAAGTTTTAAATAAATAAATAAATAAATAATCCACCTGATTGTAAGTTGTTGTCCCATAGATTCTCGATTAAGAATTAAATTGCTGCTTTTTTTCGCTGGTATTCTGTGAGAGCTTGGTCCTTCCCCGGTCGAGCCGACACATTCGTAATACAACCATAACATAGCTAGCTGCAGCGTAGCTCTACCACGTTAAAACTAAATATATTTTATTAAAGCTATAATTTTGATTCTCATTGAAATCTTACTCGAGATGAAAGAATGGGGTTTCGAAAAACTTGACTGAACACTCCAAACTTTAGTTCCACGCCTGAATTGAAATTGGTATTGAACTGCAGAGTATAAAGTAAAAAAGGGATTGTTTGTATATTCAACCACAGCATCGTAAAAATATTCATGAATTGAGACATGAATGAGTTACGATGTTGTAAACGCTACTTTTTTTGCGCATTTTTGTATTTCGTGATTCATTGTAACGGCGTCCGCGTTGTATTTTTAAAGTTCGTATTTTTCTCAATGATTGTGTGAAGGCTTTTTACTTTTTAAAAGTTTTTTCTGCCATGAAATCCATCTAGAATGGAAGCAGCAGTACATTTACTTCAATGTTCCTTGTATTGTTTAATGTACAATTTTATTGTATAGTTAACATAAAAAAATGAAAAATAAAGTACCTCGGCGATCGAGCTTTGCTTAAGTGAGAGACATCAAATTTTTTGGTACAATTTTTTTTTACTTGAGTAAAATAAAAATTTCTCAGGGATAAAACCTTTCTAGATAATCTTAAGAAGTTATACTTTATCTAAATTTAAAATTTCATAGAAATCGTTGGAGCCGTTTCCGGGAAAGCAAATGGCTCAACAACGACTCTCTAACTTATAACATACATATTACAATATTATTGTTTTATTAAACAAGTTTATCGAACCGACATTTTAAATTAAAATAACATTCAACAAAAACTTATGTTAGATAAAAAAGTCAGTAAAGTGTATATAAAACAATTAAATTAATTACAATATTTAAAGATTATTAGAGAATTAGGCAACTGTGATTTTGTGCAAGTTTCCTAAACTTGTTCTTCGTTACTAATATCTCGATGCTCGTTAGCAAAGAATGTCACGAGTTTAATCATTTTAGGTATGTTACGAGTTTACAAGTATTACTGTAAAGATTTACTTAATCAGTGTCCCTTTAACATACAGTGGTTAGCACTGTATGTTAAGGATAGATTGTCAGAATCTATTCAGCGCCGGAAAAGTGCTGGCCGATTGTCGCTAAATTATAAAATAGTAAACGGTTTTAGAAAATGGCAACATTGATTTTGTAGAGCGCTTCATAAATCCACCATTTGCGACACAATCTTGTCTTAATAAAAGAACTAAGCAGTGCATTGCCAGTTTAGCTGCATACTACATTAAATCTGTGGACATTCTCATTCGTCCGCTTAATCCAAGTTGCAACTTACAACGTCCGATACAACGCCCGCCTGCTAATCGAAGTTTTATGGATGAGTCTAATCTCTGCCGCGTACATTACTTAATTTGCCGTGTGTTGGCAGCGTAAGTAAATCCATCACCCCTTTTAGACCTATGGGAGTCGTAAGAGGGGACTATGGGAAATGCAAGAAAAGTCTACAGGATTACGATAGATGGCGTTATACCATCTAGTTCACAAAAGTCGTAACTTTTCGAACGAAGATGGCAAGCAATGCCAGGAGGGATTGGCTATATTTTATTCAAAGAACTTTTAGTTTTTTTTTTCTTAAATTTAAATAACAAAATTATTATAATAGATCCTATCCAAGCGATGCCGGGGAGAGTCGCTAGTTGTTTAATTTAAGTGTAGTTATTAACTTACAGAAACTTTTAGAAGGCAAGACGACAGCAAGAACCTGAAACAGAAGATAGGCAGCAGCATCTTTCTGATAGTCAAAATAATAAAAAACTGTGGTTGCCAGTCCACCTGCCAAGCCAAGCTAGCTACGACGCAATCTATAGGGCAGTCCTAATTACCTTATGTTCAGCAGTGGAACTTGATAGGTTGTAATGATGACGATCATGAAACAATGCTTCAAATTACGTGGTGTTTTTACATTATTGATAACATTTGGCAATCGATCAATGTATTTACAATTTTGGACGTAAAACTCGTCGTATTTAAGTTAAACTTCTTTTATCTTTACTCAAACATTTTGTTATATTACACAATTATTACTTGAACATTAAATGAACATACCACGCATTGGAATCAAACGGTTTGCTTCGCTGTTCGTACAAGCAAAGGAGTGAAATAATGTGCCTTTCCTTTCAATTACAATGTGTAAAGGTGTATTTGAGGCAAGAGTGAATAGTCTTTTGTTGAGCTAAGTTAGTGCGCTTTACCATCTTTGGTTGGGTCACTACTTACCATCAAGTGGGACAGTAGTCGAACACTGACTTATAATAGTTAACAAAATAATAGAATACAAGTGGTAAAATTAAAAATTTCGTACAACCGACTTCCATATAAATTATTAAGGATATCTTAAAAACTACTGGTCAGACCTTGATAAAATTTATATGAGACCGCATCAAAATCACTAGCTTTCAAATGGAAAAGAATCATCAAAATCGGTTCACCTAGAAAAAAGTTATGAGGTAACACACATAAAAAAATATACAGTCGAATTGAGTACCTCCTCCTTTTTGAGGTCGGTTAAAAATAGTTTCATTTAATGTATATTACGTATTAGTAAGCTGATGTGGCCTTCCCAGAAATGAGGGGAGGCCTGTGCCCAGCAGTGGGATGTATATAAGCTGTAAATTTAATTTTTAACTTTAAGCTGAAGTGGCAATAGGACGGCCATATAGCTCGAAAAACCGACAACCGACGGGGTAGAAAGTTTCTTGAGCGGCAGCCTCGCACCGGCACGGCAGGTGAATTGTAGGGCGTCCCCTCAGACCTGTTAATACATGCAGGAAGTCGATGGATGCAGGTGGCTCAGGACCGTGCTTTGTGGCATTCCTTGGGGGAGGCCTATGTTCAGCAGTGGACTTGTGAAGGGCTGTAATGATGATGAATAAATAAATATATTACCACTGGTTCGAAAAAACTTCTTGGGAAGAAACTCAGCGGGAAAACTACTTAGGTAAACTAGGACATTGTACAATGAAAACCACAGGTTGTACGATTCATGAACAATAATGTCCTATCACATTTGATTTAATGTGAAAGTCTGGATTATTGCTCATTTACAATTATTATGGTCAAACACAGGCTTTTATAGTAAGAGAGAGCAGTTACTGTAATTTGGTTCCTAATTGACTGGTGATTGTGGGTGTTTATGGACCGGATTATCCACTTGCTAGCGGGCGGACTGAGTGATAATAGTTGACGGCTACGTGGCGCAGTAACTTAGCAATAAGTTGCAGCGCTAAGGGCTGCGGGTTCGATTCTGCACGGAACAAGTATTTGTATGGCTTGCAAATAATTGTTCCGGGTTTGGATGTTTGTCCTTGTGAAATTTATGTATGTGAACTACCCCCACGATATAGTATAAAATCCTAGCGTGGAAGTAACAATTTTTTTAATAACAAGAAAAAAAAAGAAGTTGTATGTTGATGCATATAATAGTTGTTTGTTATTATATATATGTACGTACTCATGACTGTTATCCAGAGGGGTAGGCAGAGACTACGGACTTCCATACAGAGGCACGAAACCGTTCTGAGGTAACACACACATAAAAAACAGTCGAATTGAGAACCTCCTTCTTTTTTTGAAGTCGGTTGAAAATATCTCCAATCACGAGTTTGGTCGATTAACTTTTGTCTAGGGCGTCCCTTGCCGACTCTACCACTCACTTCTGTTTCATAAATATGTTTTGTCACTTATTTCTCATTCATTCTTTCATCGTATTCATACCACCGAAGCATTCCTTTCTTAATCCTAGTTACGACGTCTTATTGTAGACTAGCTGATACCCGCGACTTCGTCCGCGTTGCTCGATATTATATTAAGAAAGTTTTCGTATGTGCGAAGGAAAAACATCAAAAAGACCGCAAGCAAAAATATACTTTGCTTACAAAATCGTTGTTTCTTAAAACTTTAATAACTTTATATGAAATGAAGATATCGCAATATTTTTTTTAGATAAGGTCCAAGTGTCTAAGAAATAAAACTTTAAAACTTAATTGAAATCTATCCAGTAGTTTTTCCGTGATGCGCGCCATGCTGCAGCTATATTAATAGTATAGTTGTAGCACGAATGGGTCGGCTCGACCGGGGAAGGACCACGCTCTCACAGAATACCAGAGTAAAATAGCAGCTTAATGCTGCTGTGTTTCGTATGGTGAGTGTAGAGAACCGGAGACCCTTTTTACTGGAAAAGAGGCATTCTATCTTAGTCCTCACGGCTGACAACTAACTAACTAAATTCGCAAACGAAGATAGATGTAGATGTCTATGGGCCACAGCAACCACTTACCATCATGTGGACTGTGTGTTCGTTTGTCACCCTTATTCTATAAAAAAAAAACTGCAAGCCTCTATCATTTTATTTATGTATATTATATAGATACATACTTGTAATATACGCGATGTGTGCTTAGATAAAGGAATTGTCTGCGTCTAACAAGACAATATTCTCCAAAGCTATGATGAAATAGATAATGGCATAACACCAGAAATCTGATGACATGATCACTTCGACCCGCGAGCCGCGTTTTATTGTTTTAAATTAAACGAATTGGGCCGTGGGTTTGTAACGTTCGAGAACTATACGCAATATACGAACATAAGGTATGAACGGTAGTTGAAATGAATTACAATGCAGTTTCTCTTTTTCCTTCTCTGCATGCTGTATGAGGAAGCTCAAAGTCACTCAGCGTACGACGTAAAGGGCTATGCTCGGAAGTTCTCTGCGGTATAAAGTTTGTAAAGTGGATATCTGTAGAAGGACTAGAGTGACTGACGTAGTCCAGCGGATTAGTAAGCTGAAGTGGCAATGGACATCATTGAAGTTGGTTGCAGCAACTGTGCTTGAATTCGATTAGAATTTTATAGATTTTAGATTGAGAAATCCAATGACTGATTTTCGGTCCGATCCGGGACCCAAACCCAGGACCACATGAATTACGATCGAGGTCACGACCACTAGACTAACGAGGCAGTCAGTGAAGACATTATTTTAATATAAAACACGACATTATATAATCGTTACGGATAAATATAACGAAACTAGATGTCAAAACGGAATTACCCAATTAAAACCAAGATTTTGTTTTTTACATAGAATTAGGGTGACAAACGAACACACAGTCAACCTGTTGGTAAGTGGATACAGTACCCATAGATATCTACATCTGTCCTCGGTTAAGAATCACAATGCGGATACATATGTTATCACCTCTGAAGACTAAGATAGAATGCCATATTTTCAGTAAAAAGGGTCTCCGGTTCTCTACACTCACCATACAAAACACAGCAGCTTTAAGCTGCTATTTTACGTATTTTGTGAGAGCGTAGTCGTTCCCCGGTCGCGCCAACCTATTCGTGTTACAACCACAATATAGCTGCAGCACGACTCCACCACATATACCACCATACTTACAAAATCGCACCTCAGGTGTCCATTGGCTGCAGGAGACACTTCTTTCAGGTTGACTCTTGCTCGTTTCTCACTTTAAATTTTTTTATACAAAATGGTAGTTTGTTTATATGTATGTATGCTTGTACCACGAGTCACGACTTTTGCTACAACAACGAGATTGCACATGTTGATGTATAGTAAGAACAAGTAACTATTCCGGTTTTCGAGATCATTTGTTACGAGAGTTGATTCAACTGCACCTATTGTCTGCTTGCGGAATTCATTTATTATTTAGATAGAGTTTTTGACTTTCCTATCGTTATAGGGAGAGCCATGCTGCAGCTATATTATGGTTGTAGCACGAATAAGTCGGCTCAAACAAGGTAGGACCACAGTCTCACAGAATACCACCGTAAAATAGCAGTTTAAGCTGCTGTGTTTCGTATGATGAGTGTAAAGAACCGGAGACCCTTTTACTGTGAACGAGGCATTTCATCTGAGCCCTCAGGTGTGACGACGCATCTGTATTTTGAATCTTAATCGAGAATAGATGTAGATGTGTATGGTTACTGTATCCACTTACCATCAGGTGGACTGTGTTCGTTTGTCACCCTTATTCTATAAAAAAAATGAAAAGTCCACTGCTGTTGTATGTATGTATGTTTCGTATTGTGGGTGTAAAGAACCGGAGACCCTTTTTGCTGAAAACGAGGCATTTCATCTTAGTCCTCAAGGGTGACAACGCATCTGCATTTGAATTCTTAATCGAGGATAAATGTATTTGTCTAAGAGCCACAGCATTCACTTATCATCTGGTAGACTGTGTGCTCGTTTGTCACCCTTATTCTATAAAAAAATATCAAAAGTCCACTGCTGAATATAGGCCTCGTAGATTGCCTCACGAAGTGTAATATTTGCCATAGCTACTACGCTTTGCAGGCGGTTTGGTAACCACAGTTTTTTAATGCTTAGAGTTATCATTAGGAAAATTCTGTTGCCCATCTTCTTCTACCATTCGATTTATGGGCAACAATGTTTTTGCCTACCGATCGACCCTTACGAATGTGTGCGTGCAAAGTAAAATCAATTAAAATAATGCATTACCACGCATTTTCAATTTAAAAGATAAAAAGGACAGAATTATTGAGATTTTTTAATTAATTTTTCTTTACTAATATTACTTATTCTGAACCTTCTCTGCTAATTTGGCAGGTTATTGCAAAATAACCCTGTATACATAAACACGATACTAGGCTTCATAGATTCGATGAACTCACAGCTGACCCGTAGGTCATCATCGAACGAGAACATTTCTCATTAACAGTATAGAAGGTTTCTTCGTAAAGAAAGGTTCTCGAAGTGCGATTTGAAACCTGTAAGCACACTGATGTGTGCAGCGACCCCCAGATAGATACAAAGCAACACAAATTAACCCTTTGTGCTTGCGAATAAATTGCAGCACAAAGGTTGCATGCAGTTTGATTGATGAATAACTACAATGTACGTGGAAGACTATACTAAGCTGTGGTCTTAGTTGTACTTAGTTTTCCCGACTCTGCGTATATACACAGTAAAGTTATGACTTATTAAATATTCTAATAAAAGGTCAAAAAACTACTAATCCATATTTTCAAAAATTTAATACACTGTAACTCATATTTCCTTATTTTTTATCCTAAAACATAAAAGTATGAAGGTACTTTTTACTTCATTGTTTATTGCATTTTATTTTCTAACATTTTAGGGAAAATAACCTTAAATATTGCCGTCCAATTTCCACAAACAAACCTATTAATCTAGTACATTATTTAGATAAGATTATAGAACTTGTTTTTATTATATTTGCTTAATTTGAAGAAGGCCAAGGCACTCACACTTAAAATTGTTATCAACAAATGAAATTGTTGATAACAATTTTAAGTGCTGATTTAGAACGTGCTCTACGGTGAAGGAAAACATCGTGAGGGAACCTTCATGTCTTAGAAATTAAAATAAATATATATTTCGAAGACATGTTAAGTCCACCAACACACATTGGGGCAGCGAGGCGGACACTTCCTTGCCCTAAAACCCTCAGAAGTGAGAGGAGGCCTGTGCCTAGCAGCGGAAATTATATAGGCTGTAACTTTACTTTACTTTTTATTATTTCAACAAAACAAAAAAACATAAGAAAGAGTTCCCGCCAAAACTCTGTTAAGTTTTTATTTAGTATATGCAATCAAATTGTGCCGCTTTTAATGACATAAAAGCATAATAATTACTGATATATATGTATTTTTAATTAGTCTTGCGTAATATTGTAAACTACTATCAACCTAAAAATTAAAACTGCATTAGACTTAAAATATTGCCTCTAAGACGCCGTGGCGATGACCGATTATAGCAGTTGTTAAAAGAAATAAATAATCCTTTTAACTTTAAATGGATGAATAATTTTTGCGCGTGATAGCGGAGTAAGCGAATAGTAGTATTTATGATTATTTTTAGAAAGAGGAGACAATCGAACACACAGTCCATCTGATGATAAGGGGATGCTGTGGCCCGTAGACACCTAAATCTGTCTTTATCAATTAAGATATCAAAATGTAGAGTCTTTGTGACCCCTGAAGGCTAAGATGAAATGCATCGTTAATTCAAAACTAGCTTATAAACAATTTCTTGAACTTGTAAGGCCGCTGTAAGGATATCCATTACCCTATATCACCCAGTGAGTGTCGAAGGAGGCATAAGAGGGAAACAAACCAAGAGTTGGGCAATGTCTTCCTAATAACAACTGAAATTAAAAACAGTTGGCAACCCAACCCGCCTGCCAAGCGTGGCAACTATAGCAAAAATTCTCTCTATGAGGCACAAAGACACACATGATTTCTAACAGATAGCTAATCAAGTATTCTTGTCACGTGTAGAAATGTATAACGTTGTCAGCGAAACCAGAACTGAGCAACACGCTTTATAAATGCTTCATTTATTCTTATCGGTTCATTTGATATTTCTTAAGGTTGTATCCTTTTACATGTGCTGGTTTTTACGGTGTTAAGGACATCCGCAGTGCATTTTTGGGTTATGTTTTCAATGAAACATTTTGAATGAAAGAACAAAGAACAACAAAGAACAGTAAAAATTAGTTCGTTCTATCGACATTACGCCTCCCCGACAGAATCAATTTGGCTTAAATTGTAGATGTTCCCAGGCAATTCAATTTTCGAAACCGGTTTCTCTTTTTGCAACTTAAATCATATACAAACGAATTCTCAGAATTCGGAGCCCATTAGCGATGTGGGGCCCATAAGCTTTGATCAGCATTTATATATAGCTATAATATAAGTACTGGCAAAGCCAATGCTAAAGTAAATAAAAAATTGCAGCCTATATACGTCCCACTTCTGGGCACAGGTCTCCTCTCATTTCTGTGACGATTTTAGGGCAAGGAAATGTCCGCCGCGCTGTCCCAATGCGTGTTGGCGAACTTCACATGCCTTCGAAATATTTTTTTTTCTTATTTCTCAAACATGCAGGTTTCCTCACGATGTTTTCCTTCACCGCCGAGTACGTGGTAAAGTAAATATTTCACAATAATTTTAATCGGCAATAATAATTTTTTTGTTGGAACAGTGCAAATACAAAATAAAATAATGAATTAATTTACAATTTACATTCATTATTCGAAAGAGTGTTTGATTATTTTTAAAAACTTCATATAATTCGCCTATAAACACTATTTGTTACTAATTACGAGATGGGCAACGGAGTAGTCTAAAAGCAATTTACTAATTCTAAATTGAATAGTTTTACAATGCTTAATTATAGCCATTCAACGAGGAAACGCAACTAGCGCTCTTGGCACTACACCGCGGGGAATAGGACTGTATGATAATTTAAAATTCTAGTTTTAGTTTTTTTTTTGGTAACAAATATTGCATATTCGAATGTTGTGTAAATAAACGGTTAACATTGAATTGAAAGTTACAAGAGTGAACTTACATGCTTATTGCAACTTTACTTATTAATACCCGGCGATAATGGATTGATGAAACAGCGTTGCGTAAACCCAGCAATCGAAAATCGAATGATTGTGCATGTGTGGTCGTCGTTGTATCTGAAGTCAATCTCGGATATAACATGCTTCTAAACAAACATCTTCCTAATCTTAAGTGTTTGTGTAGCAAACGCAAATATTTTATTTGCGTTCATTGTGCTAGTGTAGGATATTTTTGCTACATTTACTTTTACCCTATGTATCTTAAATAATTTGCAACCAATAACATGGTTTTAGGAGCATATACGTGTGCGTCCAGCAGTGAATTTTTACGGGCTGATAAAGAAAGAAAGAAGAAAGATGTACACTTGCAATGTACGCAGCGCTCCGTCTATCTTATTTTGTTGTTCTGAGCCATTCGAAATATAATTTTGTTTATCTGTATCAGAATGTTCGCAGTTTATAAATTACTGTAATTCATTTATATATATATATATATATAACTTCAAGGCATCATGATGTCGTGAGGCGAAAGCGAACAGTTATTAATTTATTATTAATTTAAAATATACAATATTTTGTTATATACAATATAACAAAATATTGTACAAGTGTCTATATATAGTCAAGTGTATATATAGTACAAGTGTCTATATATATAGACACTTGTACTAATTTCACAATATTTATTTTAAATGTATTGTAAATATTTCAAAGGCCAAGTATAGCCACTCAGCGGAGAAACGCAGCCAGCGTTCTTGGCACGATACCGCGTGGAGTAGGACTGTTTGATAATTAAATTACTAGTTTTAGTTTTTTTTTAAATTAAGTTTTTAATATTGTATATAACAAAATATTGTATATTTTAAATTAATAATAAATTAATAACTGTTCGGTTTCGCCTCACGACATCATGATGCCTTGAAGTGGATTTGGATACGTGTAAAAGTTTGTGCGATTATATGTTTCAAATGTTTGTGCGCGAGCACTTTTAGTAGAAACGACAAAAATAGTGCTCCGAAAGACATATTACCTCAATCTCAGGTTATTTTGTCCGCTTAGGCGTCTTCAGTTAATATCCTCATGGGCTACTTGCTGTGTTTATCGTCGACCAAATCTCTTGAAACCTCCGCAAAATAACGCATCTAAAGAATTTTGTAAATAAATAATTATTAAGTATAATTTTCACTTGCTTGTCACCAGCAAAAGTACTAATCGTACGGGGCTTTAAACTAAATACAATAATATAAACAAAGAAGAACTAATTTTATTATATAAATTCTTAAAAAAATATATTAACAAAATTAATAATTTTTAATGCCCATGAGGCTGATCACAGACTGAACTTTATTAGTATTTAAATAAGATCTTTTTTTGTAAAATTATTTGATTTGATTTAAAAATTATATTGACTTTTTAATTTCAGCTTTAGATTGAGATTGTAAAACCATCTCAATCTAAGCTGAATTTATCTATTTTATTACCACGTTTATATTAACTCGCTTTAATGTGGAATTTAGTAATTAATTTTAAACTAACTTCTCGATGAGCTAGATACTTGAAATTTAGAACATAACTCAGAATCGGATGACAATGTAAGAATATGAAAAAAAATGTGGTAGTGGTAGGTAAAAAATTAACACGTAATTTTTTAAATTTCATTTGTTTTGTTTTCTTATGTCGTTAATAGATACATTTTAAAGCTATTGGCATAAATTGCGCAAATAATGTTATCAGCAGCAACAATCAAAACCAATACTTTCTTTTATAAGAAAAATTACACAGCCATTAAACTTGTAATGCAGCGATTGTCAATTTAGACCTCCCGCAGACTAACTTTTGATCGGCCGATAGTTTAGTCGGGTTCTTAATCAGTATGATGATGGATACCAGTGCACACATTTTAACGATTAGGTATCGGGCCTGCCAACCCGCGTGCCAAGCGTGGCAACTATGGCAAAATCCCCCCAATAAGGCAATCTATGTGGGAGGCTCATGTTCAGAAGTGGACTTTTATAGGCCGTAATGGATGGATAGATTGATGGTATCGGGCCTTCAAACTGACTTGTCGGTAAACTATCCTACTTTCACAAGACGTCTATCGTAATTTTTATAGAGGAAGTTAAGAAAACAGCGCTCTATAAAAACTTAACCGTACTCTGATGAGGGTAATAAAATAAAACTATGGTAGAAAGTCTATGCAACAGTTGTTTCTAATTGGAATCAGCTAAGTGCCGAGGATAAAACAAAACGAGATACTCATTTCTCTCCACTTCCTTCAAAAGCAGCTTACCAATGAACAAATTGTTCGAGAGCCATCGCCCGCCTGTTGGCTAGTCTGCACACACCACCAACTAAACTGTTTAGTGGGGCCAGTGTGTGCTCTAGTGATAGTAGTAGTTACTTAAGTGTTTTTTTTTTGTATGAAAGTGTATGCTGTTGGCCCTACGGCCTTTACAGCTTCATCGAAATAGACTCGTTGAGGCTCCACGGGCTGGGGGGGCTCGATGTGATTCAAGGGCCCCTAAGAAGGAGGTACGAACCTCGCCTTGAACCAATCGCAATGTAGGAATATTTTAGTAGCAGAGCCACGCTGCAGCTTTATATGATTGTAGCACGAATGGGTCGGCTCAAAAGGGGGAGGACCATGCTATCACGTAATACCAGCGCTAAATAGCAGCTTAATGCTGCTGTGTTTCGTATGATGTGTGTAGAGAATGTGTGTTAGTCCTCAGGGGTATCGCATCTGCATTTTGATTCTTAATCGAGGATAGATGTGTGTTCGTTCTATCCTCGTTCTCTTATTCTATAAAAAACACGACTGAACTATCGACTGATAAACAGTCTGTAGTCTGCGAAGACTTTTAACTGTTACGATCATTTGCATAATGTAATAGTATATATGCCTTGTGCGTAATACAAAGCAATTATCGGTGATTACGATGCCGATTACGACTCTATCGAAAAAAAGAACTTATTGAAAATCAGTTACTTTTATCATTCGACCTTCTAATAATTCAGCTTTTAATATTTTAGATAACTTGTTGTGAATATGGTTTTTAAGTAAATTAAATGTGCGTATTATTTATCAGCCTCTGTAAGTCCACTTCTGGAGTTTCTTACAGGCCTTCAAGTATGCGCTTATTGGCACGCAACCTTGAAATATTTATCTATATTAATCATTCTGATAACCAAGGTCTTGCCGTGTAGTGGCGATGTAAGAATATCCACTACCCCATATCATCCCGTGGGTGTCGTAAGAGGCGACAGAGGGAAACAAATCAGGAGATGGGCAGCAGCGTCTTCCTAATAACAACTAAAATTAAAAAAACTGCGGTTGCCAAACCGCTTGCCAAGCGTGGCTACTATGGCAAATATCCCCCCAACGTGGCAATATAAGGGGGAGGCCTATGTTCAGCAATGGGCTTTAATAGGCTATAACGGTAACCAAAGTCAATCCAAGAGCGGATATACGCGCATGTGCCGCGTCCGTAATGCGCTCACTGTGCCTGGTCGACTACTACTCGGTGTCATGATTCTGACTTATTTGCTGACACAATAGGGTTATTTAAATATTTATTAAAAATGCTTATTCCTGAATACGATAATTTGTGACACAAAACATAGTACATAAATGTGTTTAGTATTTTGTTCTGAATTTGTTTTTCTTCTTAAATAAATTGCATTATTTTCTCCTTTAATAATTAACCTAATTTGACATTTTTAAAATTATCTTTCTATTTTGTATTTGACATTTTTAAAATTATCTTTCTATTTTGTAAAATTATTTTAATTATATACCATAATAATTTAGCGTAGTGATTTTTCAGTTGATTTTTTATTGTTATTCTACTCTATGGTAGGTAGTGGTTTGTTGAAGCTTTCTCTGTTAACCATCACTGTGTGTCTTAAATAAATAAAAGACTATATATAAAAATGTTTAATTAATCATATCACTGGCAATATTACATTTTAAAAATATAATAAAATATAGAAACAAATGCAGATTATAGCTACGTAAAATATATTAAAAAAAATAGAAATACATTTTTTTTATCAGATCTACAGTAATCCTTGCGCTATTTTATTTATCACCGATGACGTATGTAGTAAATCAGATAAAAAAATTGCAATGATTACGGCTACGGTAGACTTTACACTTATAATATTTTCAGATTAATTTATCAATGATCTAAGCCTCATAATCCCAATAAATGTAGCGTTTAACAAATTACAAAGTATAATTACATTTCCTTAAGTATCTGTGAGGTCAGTGACATTGATAAGGCGTGTAGCGGTACACGTTCGTATTATTTTGTTTTCTCGATATTTACAAACATATTTTTTTTAAATAATAGTAACTCTACTATATTTTTAATAATAAAGTAAAGTATAATTAGAGCCTATATATAAATCCCACTCTTGCAGGGCTAGCATGGGCAGGAGACAATTTTATCCCCGGGGATAGCAGAAAATGTTTATCCCCTCGCTTAGTTTTATCCACCCTTAGAGCATGGGCACACCGGTGGATATAATATCCACAGTAGATAAAATGGGAGATAGACTTAGACTTAGATAGATTTTTTTGCATGAACTAGGATAAAATTGTCCCTTTCAAATGTCAAAAAAGCATAATTTTTATCTTTCATTTGGCTCCATGGTACGGACGGGGGATATATGTCTACTCGTTATGTCAAACGGGGATATACTTCTCCCCGTTTGACATAACAAGATAATTTTATCTCATGTCAGTGGATATAATCGGGGGATAAAATTTTTGTCCCCCGCCTATGCTAGCCGGGCTGGGCATAGGCCTCCTTTAATTTTGAAGAAGGCTTTACGGCAAGAAAGTGTATACTTTTTATAGCACGTGGTAAATCAGCACTTTAAATGCTGCCGGTACCATTGAAATTGTAGATTGATGCCGACTGCAGGCGGGGATCGAACCCGGGTTGCTCGCGTACTGTGAAATTTACAGCGAGTGCTCAGTCCCTGAACTACCACTCCTTTTAATATACTTTTGATAAAATATAAATAATTACTAATAAAATATATCTGGGTTTAGGTGGGGCGCTGCGGGTCGCGGGTTCGAATACCGCACAGGACAACTATTTGTGCAGCCTACAAATAATTGATCTACGATCAAATGGCCGATTCAAACCTGCGACTTTTAAGTTCGCTTTCACACACCCATAACCATTAGGCGCTGTCGCTTGTTGTTCCCTCTTGATATATTCTATGTCAAGGGTATAAGGCTTCGGCGAGAGTTTGGTACTAGCGAAGCTTCTATTTTTTCAATTTTTTGATAGAATAAAGGTGACAAACGAACAAACAGTCCACCTGATGTTAAGTGGATTCTGTGGCCTATGTAGATGCATCTACATATATCCTCACATTAGAATCAAAATGCAGATGTGTTGTCAATGGAATGCCTCGTTTCCAATAAAAAGGGTCATTACTGGTAAATTTCAATTGCACAGATACTAAGCCATCCGATTAATGTGTGTCAATAAATTATTGTATACATATCGATAACATTTTAAAATTTATTCCTATATAGTATTTTTACGAATGTAGTTAAAAATAGTTATGATAACAAGAAAATGGAGCGAACACGTGAAACTTCGCCAAAGATTGATCATTTCTTTATAAAATATATCGAGTTCGCGAGGAAAATGATTTTTAATACAATATTAGAGGATTCAGAGTCATAAGATTAAGACCCGGAGCAATTATTTTGTCATACAAACACATTTTCACTACGGACATGAACTCACGGTCCAGCACCGCAGCCATTGAGCTACTGCGTCAACTAAATACAATAAAATTCATAAATAAAGATAATATCAATTCGTTAATTTGATTCTAAAAACAAAAATCATCTATCTCTTTTCAATCTACTTCAAAAAAAAAGGAGGAGGTTCTCAATTCGAGTGTATTTTTTATGTGTATTACCTCAAAACTTTTTTCTAGATAAACTGATATTAATGAATATTTTATTTGAAAGCTGGTGCTTCTCATGTGGTGCCATATAAATTTGATCAAGATCTGACCAGTAGTTTTTGATTTATTCTTAATAATGGGTATTTAATTGACTTCGACTACATTGATAATGTTCTCATTTTATTTATATTGAAGTCGATTGTACAAAATTTTTAATGTTACCACTTGTTAATAAGAACGACATTAAGTTAAGGTAAGCGGAGATTTAACGCTAAATTAGTGTTGCAACGATCAAGTGAGAGGATATTTCATAAATCGACCTTCATTAAAAACCGATTGTAGAAACAGCTATTAAAATCGGTATTAGGTTCAACTTTATAAGAGCTTGAAATAAATATTAGATCGAGCCAGTATAATTACAGCTTGTAGGTATTCCATCTTAGTCCTCAAAGGTGAAAACGCATCTGTAGCCTTCTTTACTTGGAGTTGAATGCAGATACAGTGGTGTGCTGCAGTAGCCACCTTTTGTTTATAGGATAAGGGTAACAAACGAGCACACAGTGCACCTGATGGTAAGTGGTTGACATTTATCCTCGATTACGAATCAATTTACCACGTGCTCGGCGGTGAAGGAAAACATCGTGAGGAAACCTGCATGTATGAGAAATCAAAAAAATTTCGAAGACATGTGAAGTTCGCCAACACGCATTGGGGCAGCGCGGCGGACTCCTAAAACCCTCTCAGAAAAGAGACGAGGCCTGTGCCCAGCAGTGGGACGTATATAGGCTGGAACTTTACTTTACTTTACGAATCAAAATGCAGATGCGTTGTCACCTGTGAGGACTAAGATGGAATGCCTCGTTTCTAGTAAAAGGGTCTCCGGTTCTCTACACTCACCATACGAAACACAGCAGCGTTAAGCTGCTATTTTACGCTGGTATTCTGCGTGCCTATATTGAGCGTGGTCCTTCCCCGGTCGAGCCGACCCATTCGTGCTACAATTATACCAGTAGTATAGCTGCATCATGGCTCTACCACGTACAAAGTACTTACCATGCAATCTCGATGGCAAGTGGGTGCTGTTGCCCATTGACATCTGCATCTATACACATTTATTTCTCAGAAGTGTTGTCATCCCTGAGGACCTGTAAAAAGAAATCGCCGGTTCCGACACTCACCATACGATACAACTGCATTTAGCTGCTATTTTACACTAGCATTTTATGTGAATGCGGTTCTTTCTTGATCCAGCCAATAAATTCATGCTGCAGTCATGATACGCCTCAGCTTAGCTCTGCCACATGAGTAAGGCGATTTCTTTACTCGTGTGGCTCTGCGACGTATTGCAGGCAAAGTATCAAATTTTAATTCTTTCTTTGAGTTCTAATTAGTTATAACTGAGAGCCGTTGGTCGTGTAGTGTTGGCGTATGGGAATTTATCATCCCATTTCGTCCCATGGGCATCCAAGAATAATCTCATGACGTGTAGTATTACCATCTCGTTTTTATTCACACGTAAAATGCCTAGACGTAAAACGTTTGGCAATACGATCATCTATCCGCCTGCCAAGCGAGAATACTCCCTAAAACCGAAGATACTTAAAAACAGAAACAGAAACTTTTTTATTCAATATAGATTATAAATAATACTAATTGAAAGTCACTTTTTTGTTTAATTACCACTGGTTTGGAAAAAAACCTATGTCCTGAGAAGAACCAGCAAGAACCCAGCGGGACATTAAAAAAAAAAACAGATTACAATCATGTACGTTACACGATTAATAACACAAAACAAATTAGAAATAGCTTGGTAGCGAGCACTTCATATAGCCAGCTGTGTTGTCTTTTGCGAGTCGATGTACTTTATCTGTCTACTACTCGTATTTATATTATATTTTACGTCTCTCCTTTTATGTAGATCCCGGCGGTGCGCGTGCATCGCAGCGCTTTAATAAGACAATCCCTTACTATCTACACTTATCATTAATGTACAGGGTTATATTGAAATAACCGACCAAATTTGCAGAGAAGGTTCAGAATAAGTAATTTAGGCAAATGGTGAAGAAAAATTTATTAAAGAAAATATTATATTTTTTTAAGGTTATTAGTTTTAGGTTCATTATTATAGTATATATTTTATTTTGTAAATTGTGTAATGTAAAAATTAATTATAGGATAATTAGGTTATATAATATACGCTGCGTGTACGAGGAAAATGGAAGTATGAATAATTAACTTATAATCATAATAATAATAATAAAGCCAAATGGTAAGTCAATGATAAAGTTAAATAATAGAATGCTACTGAATATTAAAGAAAGTCTCAAACAGTCTGTCCTTTTATCTTTTAAATTCAAAATGCGTGGTAATGCATTATTTTAACTGATTTTACTGCGTACGCACACATTCGTAAGGGTCGATCGGTAGGCAAAAACGTTGTTGTCCATAAATCACATACAATTTGGGATAATTTCAAATAAAAGTAGAAGCCTTATTTACTCGTATTTCCAAAAACTGCTATAACGGTATATCATTATTTGTATATTTGAACTTAAGTTTAAAATTTGGCTATTCTTTGAAAAATAACCCTGTATAACTGACTTCCTTCTACTTGAAAGAAGACTGCTATTAAAATGATATATAGCCGTGCTGTGTACGTATACATATACTGGAGTGTGAATGTGACTAATATAGCTAATAGCCGTTAAGCAAACACGAAACGAATTCACCTTTTCACACCTGCCCGTAACTGAAGCGCGTGAAATTCAAGTGTTCATTCGGAACCAAACAATGTCACTAGTTTCATTTAAGTATTTCAGTTACATACTGATATTAAAATGCCCGTGGAACTTTTTTCTTTTTTGTCGATATGTCCTATTCGTGTATCTATTAGAATATAGAAACGGGGGGACAAAGAACTCTATCTACTGAAAGAGACTTCCTTTTAACAGCAGGATTGGACTCTATGCCCCTCAAAGAGTGCAGATATGTTTTTATTTGCACTTTTAAATATCCAACTAGTGACATAATATCGAATGCTTCTTTGTGCTCGATCTGCACTATCTTTCTTTCCCTTCAGCTATCTACGGTACTTAATCTTATTGCATGCCTTAAGCGCAGAGCGCGTAGGTATGTTCTACTAGCGCCTAAAAATTAAGATTCCAACGTTTTGTCGCATAAAATCGTATCTAACAATCATATTGAACATATAAATGATATAAAAAGCACATTGTGAGAAAGATAAATGATTGTTGAACTTATTAATATTTTTATTAAATCGATTAATTGCTATTTTTACATAAAAAAAGTGGTTTTATTGGCTTATGGTGTAGATTTATCAAGTCCGCATGGAGTGGTAAACACGATAACTTTTAAAAATATTAATTGTTTAACTCAATCTATTTTTTAATCTCTTCATCTATCATGTGGGAAGCCATGGAATGTGAATGGCAGTTTAATTTTCTTTTGTTTAGTTATAATTAATTTTTTTCGGCGTAGAAATCCGGAAATTTTCGGTGTTTTAGCGGCCTTGTAATAATTTATTTTACTAAATAGACTGTCTCACTCACTTCGGCGTCAACTGCCGTCGTGCTGTATCGGTTGTTTGCAGCGACTCAAAAAGATACAACGCTGTACAAATACAAAATATTCGAAAAACCAAATTTCATACATACTTGATTATTGTAATAATCAGAGATTTTTATTGCAATATTTTAAAAGCACAGAATAAATAATAGTACTACGTACTTAAATACGTCTTGGACTTTATGGAGTGACCTGAATGATGATACGATGATCATATGAGCATTATGAGTCGTGCACTTTTGGATTCTCTAAACTTTTTTTTAAATTGAAGTTAGACATAAAATTATTGAAAAATTGGAAGTATAAATAATAAGGTTATTAGTGAACACTTGTGTGTATTTAAACTATTTTAAAAAATTTACGTATAGTCATGCTATAGGTAATTCTTTTAATGCGCTTAGGGCATGCACAATTGGATTTACCAATAGTTTTTATCTATTACTATCGGCCCGCCCCGGCTTTGCCCGGGTTGAGAAATTATTTATCTTAAATATTAGGTACGTATAATTTATTTTAAATCTTCAGGTTGTTTTTCTGAGGTACTATTAAATTAAAATGATTCTTCGCATTTCCTGATCGAACAACACGCCACCGCCGCGCCGAATGCCACCTTAATTATTTTGAAGCGCAAGGATTTTTGTACAATTTTTTTTTATAACTGTGAGTTATTCTTAGATTAAAGATATAATATGTTGTCGCAGAATTTTTGTTAGAACTTTTCAAAAGGACCAATTCAGCTATACATTATTTTCGTACAACTTTAACTATTGACGCAACGCACGCCGTCGAAGCTCACAAACACACAAAATTAGCACTAGACTACTGTCTACTTAATAAGAGAGGATGTAGCCGAAGATAGTAAAGCGCAATGACTTATTAACAAAAGCCCATTCTATATGAAAAGACAGATGTTAAATAGTCTTCAAGGTGAAATGTGGAAAAGAATTGTCATTCAGCAAGTAAATTACGTCAACTCTATTATGGATTTTTCCTCTCGCAAATTATAAATTGTTATGTACATGATATGCCATATAATATCACACAATCACACTTAAGAAAACATTTTGGAAATCCCCCATCTCATTGGAATATTGATATTATAAGGTGTGATGTTCGATTACACAGTACACGAACAACCCAAATACTAAGGGCCGCAGTGTAGACTAATTCAGTGTGGCGTGCGGTGTAACTGCGCGTTCAGAATACATTTTAGGCTGTCATTTGGTTTCTGAATCTCGAATGCATCCAAGTTGCGGAACATATAATATCACATAGTTACGCGTTGCCGTTTCACGGTGCAAGAATATCCACTACCCCATATCGTCCCGTGGGTGTCGAAAGAGGCGACAATGGGAAAATGAAACACCTTTCTGATAATAACTCAAAATAATGAAAAACTACGGTTCGCATCAGTGTGCCAAGCGTGGCACCTACGGCGAAATCACCCTATGAGGCAATCTATTACTATGCTCTATGACTATGGACTATGTTCAGCAGTGGACTTTTATAGGCTGTGAATGTCTTGAGGAAATATTAGGTCCTTACATATGAAATTAGCGTTCTGTCGTACTGACCACTTTGATCTGAAATATCTCATCTTTGGTTAAGAATTCCAAATTCAAATTTATAAATTCATTTAGCTGGTACATTTGAGTTTTGAAAACAGTCATTCATTTGTTTTTCCTCGTTATTTTATTCTTTGGCGTCGCTTATTACCGCACAATGGAAAACATGAACTATCGATATATTTACGAGTACGAGTTCCACCGTGGCACCAGTGTCAGAATCGAACTTGCAAACACGCGTCGACTGCTGTGTTACTTTGCTCAGCCGACACAATAATGAAGGGATTATAAATCGAATCATTACTTGTGATGAAAAGTGGATACTGTACAATAATCGGAAGCGCTCGTCGCAATGGCTGAACCCTGGAGACCCAGCCAAATCCTGCCCTAAACGAAAATTGACTCAGAAAAAGTTACTTGTGAGTGTTTGGTGGACTAGCGCCGGTGTCGTTCACTACAGCTTTCTAAAATCTGGCCAAACGATTACGGCAGATATCTATTGTCAGCAATTGCAAAGCATGAAGGAAGAACTAGCTGCTAAACAACCGAGATTGGTCAATCGCTCTAGGCCACTGCTGCTTCACGACAACGCAAGACCACACACTGCACAACAAACAACCACTAAGTTAGATGAGCTACAATTGGAATGTCTGCAACATCCACCGTACTCCCCGGACCTTGCTCCAACAGATTACCATTTTTTCCGGAATTTGGACAACTTCTTACAAGGAAAAAAATTCAACTCCGATGCGGCAGTCCAAACCGTCTTCAAAGAGTTTATTGAATCTCGCCCCCATGGTTTTTTTTTAGTAAAGGGATCAACGAACTACCTATGAGATGGCAAAAGTGATTAGATAACAACGGTGCATACTTTGATTAATTTAATAAAATTTACAAAAAAAAAAAACTTTATATTCCTCCCGTACAAAACGCCAATTTCATATGTAAGGACGTAATACTTTTAAAATCCTTCGTTCTATCAGAATGTTGATATCTTATTAAATAAATTAATTCAATACAAGGTACTCGGAAACGTTCGAATAAACCGTCATACTTATACGTGGTAGAGCCACGCTTCAGGCTATATTATGGTTGTAGCACGAATGGTTCAGCTCGACCGGGGTTGGACCACGCTCTCACAGAATACCAACGTAAAATAGCGGCTTAATGCTGCTGTGTTTCGTATGGTGAGTGTAGAGAACCCTTTTTTACTGGAAACGAGGCATTTCATCTTAGTCCTCAGCGGTGACAACGCATCTGCATTTAATTCTTAATCGAGGATAAATATAGATGCCGTGGCATTTACCGTCAGGTGGACTGTGTGCTCGTTTGTTATCCTTATTCATTAAAATATATATCGGTTTGCCAACCCGCCTCCTAAAAAGGCAACAACGGCAAATATCCACTCTATGGGGCATTTTATGGGGTAGGCATTTGTTCAACAGTGGAATTGGATAGGATATAATGGTAATGGTAAATAAAAAAATGCGCCAAACGGCACGTCAAGTGCATTTACTAAATAACCGTCTTTCATTCTGACACATCGGAAATTGCATACGCAAATATTTGTAACTAATCTGGATCACCCAGTTTGCGGTTATTGTAAACTTAAGCGCCTTCCGTAACGTTGTTTTGTAAATTTACATTGTACACAGTTTAGACATCCTCGCTAATATTTATGCTTACAAATTGCTTAACGACTTAATTTTACGACGGCGTGGTTTAAATTTAATGCTCGGCGATTGCTGTTTTTTTTTCTTTTTATCAAAATATTACCCCCACACTAGGATTTCTCCTGTATCGTGGAGGCAGGTTACAAACATAAATTGCACAAGGACAAACATCCAGACCCGGAACAATTATTTGTAGGCCATACAAATGCTTGTAGGTCCAGTTTACAATAAAATTTTAATTTATTTTTATTAAATTTTAAATTAAATTAGGCGATGTCTACCATCTTAAATTTTTAAAGCGATAAGTAATTTGAATTTGATTTTGAATTTGACTCTTACGAACTAATAAAAAAGAAAAGAAAATAAGGAAAGTAAAAAAAATTGCTAAGTTAATATATTTTTTTATAGCAGAGGGGGCAAACGAGCATGCGGCTCACCTGATGGAAAGTGTCGACCGCCGCCGCCCATGAACAACTGCAACACCTGTGGAATTGCAGGTGCGTTGCCTGCCTTTTAAAAAGATCAAGGAATAATATCAAGGGGAAATTAAAACATTTCTAAAAACTGTTACCATTACAGAAAAAAACAATATGCTAACAATATGACAATGCATTTTATAACAATGCACACACCAACACATGTGTAAAGACGTTGCCGCCATGGTCGCATTATGAAATTAAAGAGCGCAATTGTCTAGCTTTTATGTATTAAGGAAAGGGTCCTTAAGAACAATAGAGTTGCCACAATTGACGCAAAGGTATATATATTTTATAACGACACTAAGCACGTGTTTCATATAGAAGACATATAGATATACATGACAAACACACCTACGTATTATATCCTGGATTAAGAATCAAAATTCAGATGGGTTGTCACCCGTAGTGAATAAGATAGAATGCCTAATTATGTATAAAATAATGCTGTGATTACTCACCGTTCAAAATACAGTAACGTTATGCTGCTATTTCACGCTGTTATGTGCGAGGGCCTTACCTGATAGAGCAGACCTCTTCTTGATGCAGCTATCATGCATTAAAGCATGGCTCGTCCACGTAGTAAAATTTTATTATAAAACTAGCCACTCGACCCACGTTCGCCTAGGTTGGATTTACTAGTGTGGCATTATTTAGATTTAAGAAGCTCCGAAGATTAGCCTGGACAGACAGACAGACAAAAATTTTAATAACTTAAATAAAAATTTAGAAAACCCCGAAACAAAAAGAGCTGGTGATCTTCAAACGGCTGTACAGATTTTTCGACATACAGTTAATTAAGACATCTTTCAAATGAAAAAAACTTAATTAAAATCGGTTGATCCGTTCAGGAGCTATGACGCCACAGACAGACACACAGATACACAGACACACAGACACACATACATAGATACACACTACAAACATATAACACCCATCTGTTTTCGTCGGGAGTTAAAATGGTTATTATGTCTTAATGGTATGAAAATCAGCTTAGCTCAGCTCAATAGAAGGCAGTTATTTTAATATTTTTTTTTTATAGAATAAAGGTGACAAACGCGCACACAGTCCACCTGATGGTAAATGTGTGCTGTAGCCCATAGACATCTACATTTATCCTAGATTAAAAATCAAAATGCAGATACCCCGGAGGACTAAAATGGAATGGTTCGTTTTCAGTAAAAAGGGTCTCCGTTTCTCTACACTCGCCATACGAAACCCAGCAGCATTAAGCTGCTACTTAACGCTGGTATTCACAGATATTACAGACAGATACTTTTATTTATATGTATATATAGATTATTCAGTGAAATTTAAAAACAAAGACTAAAGATTATACACGATTAAGTAAAATTTTAAGTAAAATTAAGTCTAAAGGTGGCGGTGAAGAGTTTAAAGTTTGCGTTCTGAGAGAAATATATCACATAAAACTTAAAGTTAATATAAGTATAAGTTACAAAACTATACTAGTTTTGTAACTTATAATTTTCCATTTATTGGTATAAAGTAAAGTTTATTTCCGCTGTTTGATTATATACATAATTAATCAAACAGCGGAAATAAATATTATTCAATGTTCGGACTTCGGACTATTTTCCCTAAATAGTTTAATGTTTTTGTGATGTCCAGACTATTCCCTACACAATTTAATGTCTTTATTTTTGTTGTTCTTGAACTAAATTTAAAACTAATCTTTGAAATTGTTTTGTTTAAAACAACTTTCAATTTCCACCTGCCATGTTTTAAGTGAGTCAATGTCAAATTTCTTTTTATACGAGAGATTGTTAAAAAAATTGTGTTGACATAAAATTCATTTTATCTTTTTCAAAAGATTAATTTAACAAGAGTCATGTGATTAAAAATTCCGATTTAAACAGGAGGCGGACAACAGGATCTTAATTATTAAATCTAAATAACGTCACATTAATAAATGTAACCCAGGTGAAGCCGGGGTGGTAGCATAGCTAGAATCCAATAATGTTGCTTAGTGTTCTTTCTAGAAACAATTCTTCTCTATCATTACGTGCCCTATGTCCGGATGTAAGTAATTTTGCCGTTTCGCGCGGCAAACTCGAGACCACGTGATTTAGAGATGCTCGATTATATTGCACGTCCTATCTTCATTGACTATGTGTAATTTTAAGAAAATAAAGAAACTATTAATATAGTTGCAGCATGGCTCTACCATTTTACGTGGTAGAGCCATGCTGCAGCTATATTAATAGTATAGTTGTAGCACGAATGGGTCGGCTCGACCGGGGAAGGACCACGCTCTCACAGAATACCAGCGTAAAATAGCAGCTTAATGCTGTTGTGTTTCGTATGGTGAGTGTAGAGAACCGGAGACCCTTTTTACTGGAAAAGAGGCATTCTATCTTAGTCCTCACGGCTGACAACGCATCTGCATTTTGATTCTTGATCGAGGATAGATGTAGATGTCTATGGGCCACAACAACCACTTACCATCATGTGGACTGTGTGCTCGCTTGTCACCCTTATTCTATAAAAAAAAACCTCTCTGATTACCAGCTTCGGAGGAAAAAAAACGTGTGCAGTTCACACGCGGTAGGAGTGAAACCTTCAGAAAACTAAGCTTCGAGAGAATGAGAGGAATATCAGGAGTAGGATAGTTGTAAGAAATTGTTTCTCCAAATTTATATGGGGTACCCCTATAGTATAACCTATTTAATAAAAAAAAATTATTAAAATCGGCCCACAGTTGACGAAGATATCGAGTAACATACATACAAAGTTAGTAAACGTGGTAGAGCCACGCTGCAGCTATACTATGGATGTAGCACGAATGGGTCGGCTCGACAGTGGTAGGACCACGCTCTCACAGAATACCAACGTAAAAATGGTGAGTGTAGAGAACCGGATACCCTTTTTACTGGAAACGAGGCATTCCATCTTAGTCCTCAGGGGTGACAACGCATCTGCATTTTGATTCTTGATCGAGGATAAATGTAGATGTCTATGGGTCACAGCATTCACTTACCATCAGGTGGACTTTGTGCACGTTTCTCTCGAATTGAGGTCCTCTTTTTTTTTGAAGTCGGCTAAAATACCTAACTAAACATATTTTTGGTTCGGCATTTCAAAGACCCACAGTCTGCTGGCCGCTGATATCCAATAGAGGACAGGATAATATTGTCATTTTCGAATTATAAACGAAATTACTTCCACCAGCGATATGTTTATAAAAAATCTAAGATTCCTTACACTGATTATCGATTAAAGAATGTCAAATAGTTTTAAAACATAAATATTATAAAAGTCACGCTGTTCACTTGATTTCATTTAACCACGCGTATTTTGTAAACTCACCATTGGAATATTTTCACTTTTATGAAGTATTTTTTAATATTCCTTTTCATTTTGAAATATTAATGATTTTTTTTTTTATTACTTAAAAATTCCGTGTCAGTGTAGCATAATCTATCACGCCATTTCAGCCCGTGAGTATAGTGAGATAAAAGCCAAGTTGCAGTATATTATTAATAGGTCGGCTCGACCGGGTAATAATTACGTTCGCACATAATTCCAATATCCATTACTGCTTATTAAAGGTACTGTTGAATATACCCCCCCCCTCCCCATGGATTGCCTCATAGGGAGGATTTTTGCCGTAGTTGCCACGCTTACGTGGTCCTCTTATGTGGTAGAGCCATGCTGCAGCTATATTAATTGTATAGTTGTAGCACGAATGGGTCGGCTCGACTGGGGTAGGACCACGCTCTCACAGAATACCAACGTAAAATAGCAGCTTAATGCTGCTGTATCGTATGGTGAGTGTAGAGAACCGGAGACCCTTTTTACTGGAAAAGAGGCATTCCATCTTAGTCCTCACGGCTGACAACGCATCTGCATTCTGATTCACAAACGAGGATAGATGTAGATGTCTATAGGCCACAGCAACCAGTTGCCATTAGGTGGACTTTGTGCTCGCTTATTACCCTTATCCTATAAAAAACGCTTGGCAGGATTGGTGACCGTATTATATATATATTATTTATATTTCCCTTTGTCGCCTCTCACGACATCCAACAGGACTATATGGGGTCGTGGATATTCTTCTTTCGCCACTACACGGTATACGTCACATATCGCCGGCGTGAAATAGCAGCACAATGCTGCTGTGCTTTCTTCGGTTAGTGACAAGAACCGGAGAACCATTTTACTGAAAAACAAGGCATACCATCTTAGTCCTCAGGGGTGACAACGCATCTGCATTTTGGTTCTTAATCGAGGAATAATGTGGTGAGGAGTAATGCATTATTTAATGATTTTTGTTGGATTGGATCAGATTTTTATAGGTTGTCGGAAAGGGCAGAACAACATCTACTGGCCAGGTAATAATATATGTATATAAAAAGGGACTCCCCCGTTGTAGACCGTACCAAATGTGTTACACCATTGACGCTGCTCTATTTTCCGGCTATACGTAAACAATTTAATATACTTGATATCCTCTTTAGATATTATATCTAAAGAAGGTATCGCGATAAGATATATATATATACATATATACATATATCATTTATACATAAAATGTATGTCTGTAATATTGAAAAAAAATCTGATTACTAGTATAGCTCAGGGGTTATTGCATGCTATTAAGACATGGAAAACCATTTTAAAAATTTTGGTTTATTTGTCTGTCTACCCGGGTTAATCGTCAGAATGATCAAACAGATTGTAATTTTTTAAACTGATAGAAAACAATGCCAGGGGTGTTCTAGGCTGATTTTGATAATTTCTCATAAATTATTTGATATAAAAACTTTTAGGGCAAAACTTTTTTACTTTGCAAGTTTACATAAAAAGGTACTTCTATTGTATCTTCTATATATAAAAGTTTTAATGTAAAAGTGAGTTTTAAATATATTTTTTACTTCAACACCATATTACAACAGAACTATGTAATAAAGAACAAAGCGAGAAATCATACATAATTTTCTAGATCATAGAAAAAAACTAAGTTTAAAGTCGTTTTCCAATAATTGACACTTTCCCAAAGACAACTATTACAGATTTTTTTTTCTCTGGTTACTAGATTCTTTTGTTTAGGCTTCACGCGGTAAGCGAACGAAGACACGGATAAAAGCTAGTATAATATAAAATTATTTTAATTCATAACAATATTACATTATCTTTATGTAGAGAGGAAAACCACTCGTACAACACCGTGAAGGTTACGAATACATACTATAATGTAGATACTTTAAGTTATAAATAACTGTATAGTCTAGGTTATTATTTTTGCGATTTTCTCATTAACTTTAATACGTGATAGCGCCATGCTGCAGCTATTATAATATTATATTTTGATGAATACACTCAACTATATTAAATAACCTATATTATTTTGTAACTATTCCAAAATTTGTGATCTATAGTTTTAATAAAACTAAACTCATTTACTATTTACATAACAATTTGCAGAGAAGGTTCAGAATAAGTAATGATGTTAAAGAAAAAATTTAAAACAATCTCAAATATTTTGTCCTTTTTATATTTTAAATTCAAAATGCGTGGTAATACATTATTTTAACTAATTTTACGGTGCATGCACACATTCGTAAGAGTCGATCGGTAGGCAAAAACTGTTTCGTTGTGTTTCCTCGCTGAATGGCTATACTTAGCATTTGAGCGAGAAAAGAACCATCTCTCTTATCACCAGCAGCGACGAGAAATCGCGTTCACAGTTCCTTTATGAACTTCACCGCACGTCGACCCCCACGGACCGATAGCCTCTACAGATGTGGTACAATTACGGAGTCATCTCTCAGAGACTCATATTTGTGCCATTTACTTAGATGAACTGCCTCTCTTAAACTTTTAATTCCAATATTAGCCCACCGAACGCCTAAACAAGTTGTCCCAGGTTGAAAAGGAGACCTTATTACCTCACTAAAGTGTTACAAATGTACACGCATAATCAGAGGAACTTGTTCTGTCGTTAAACGTAAATATGTTTCGATGTTTACCAAAAAAATACCATTGTATCATCATACAAAAGAATAATTACACTACATATTAAACTCAATAAGGTAGCAGGCGTGCAGAAGGTCCAAGGTGATCCACTTCGGTTGCATGCCGCATGCCTACCTGCGTTCCGAGATAATTAGCGGCATAGAAATATTAATTTTAATTTGATATACAAAACTACGCGCTTATTTCACATTTTGTTTTCTTAAATTAATTTAACATTCGTAAACGACCTTCAATCGATATAGTTAAAGTGAAATCGAAATGATAAAAAGATAAGAATTATTACATTTAAAATGCCTAAACACCGCAACGAGGAAAAGAAATATTTATAAACAAATTGCTGAAACGACATTAGGCAACGCGGCAAGTGTGAATAATCACAGGTTTTGTTCAATGAAGGTCGTGCAATGACTTATAGTGCAGTTTAAGGTATAAACGCTAGGCGAGAAATCGTTGGGTGTTTTAACAACTACAATTTTTATGTTTTCATCAATATATTAAAAAGTATTTCTTCACCTCTTTATAGATAGACAAAATATTATAATCTCACCTACAGCTATTGGTGTAGGATGGTGAGGAAAAGGTGCGTGTCCTGGTCACCGTTCAAATAAGGGTTCAAAATTATGAAATTTTAAAAAATTAACCAATATTTAATAATACGAAAAAATCTTAATTTATATAATTATCAAAAGGCAAAGGCAGCTTGAAGGTATAGAAAAAGAAAAAAAGAAAATTAAAATAGGTCTAGGTGTTAGTTGAGATCAAGATCTCAAGAACAGAAGCAGTTAATCCAAAAATGCAATTAGCGATTAAATTCAGTACCTTGCATCGGTGCCACCAAAGAGTTCATATTCGAAAACTGAAATTTTTTAATTTACCTAAGTTACATAATCAAAAGCATCGAAATAATAAGGGAAATTCATAAAGCGGGAAAACTGACATTTTTTTTAATTATGCAATTGCAATTACTGAGATATTATTATGCACTACGTAAGTACATTATACTTCAATTATTGCAATAGCATTAATTTGAATTTAAAACTTTAAACTAGCCAGTACTATAGAATATAATGATTTTTTATTTAATATAGATTATTACATAATACTTATTGAAAGTCATTGTTCTATTCACCTACCACTGGTCCGGAAAATACCTCTGTCCTGGGAAGAACCAACAAGAAACCCAGCGAGACTTTTTTTAAACATATCTCACTTTATAATAATTTTGTTTGTACAATTTTTAAATGAATTTTAATAGATCCATTATGGTCGCGATCACCTCATTCCCAGGGGTTATTTTCATTCATGTATTCCTTAACCCTTTTTGTACAATTTTTCTTTAATAAAACTTTTAAACTTGTTTATTGCCAAACTATGAACATGTTCTAAGATTTTGTTGTAAAAGCGTATACATTGTCCATAAATGAATTAATAATTCTGTGGAGTCTAGTAACTGGCATTACAGCTTATGTTTTTTTCCTAGTGTTTAAAGTATGAACATCCTTATTCTTGTCAAAGCTATTTATGATTTTATGTACCTACATACATTACATTTTCATAAATATATTGCGATGCTAAAGTTAATATGTTTATTTCTTTAAATTTTTCTCCGAGGGACTCTTTACGCTCGTACGGCTCTCTTTTGCATAACAAATATGGCTTCAATGTCAGTCGCATTACCCCATAGCAAAATTTCATAAGACATTACGTTATTAAAGTAACTAAAATAAATTCATTTAGCTGTCTCAACATCTGTGAGACTTCTAATCTTTCTTACAGCATATGCCGCAGAACTGAGTCTGCTTGCTAATTTAGATATATGGGGGCCCCATTGAAGCTTTGCGTCAATAGTAATACCAAGGAAAAAAGTGGTATCCACAAAACTCAACTCTTCCGCATTTAAGAGGACATTGGTATTCGAATGTTTAACATTATGTATGTTAAAATTTTATACAGTTTGTTTAAACCAATGTACTAATTTCGATAGAACATTATTTACATCGTCATAATTAATTGACTGCCGTTTGAGTTTGAACATTAAAGAGGTATCATCTGCAAATAATACTATATCGTGATTGTCCCCTAAAAGATAAGGTAAATCATTAGTATAAATTAAGAACAGGAATTGGCCAAGAATCGAGCCCTGAGGAACGCCCATTGATACTACCGATTTGGAGGAACCTTTACCATTGATAACGACTTTATGAGTTCTGTTACTTAAATAGGAAATAATAAATATAATAAGTCTAAGCACAATATTTTTGACACCGTAATGTTGTAGTTTTCTGATTAATGTCTCATGATAAACACAATCGAAAGCCCTGGAAAGATCACAAAAAATACCTAAAGCATCTTGCGATTTCTCCCAGGCATTAAAATATATTTCATAAGCTCAACACCGGCGTCAGTCCGATAATGCGTACTTAATAATATATTATGGATTGCTAAGTTAGCCGTATTAAAGCTGAAAAACATGTAACGAGGGTGGACAGAAATTTATTTACAATATTAAATAAGCTGGAATTTTTTTGTTACTTGTACCAAACTCTAAATACCAACTGTTTCGACTACCATATTTTCACATATTTTTCTATTATCGTCATTCATTTTGAACAACATTAACTACGCATATTATAAGAACAAAATATTACGACGGAAATATTTGGATTATTTAAATATATATATAAACCAAGCCAGTCAATCACCATTGAATTTCGAAAGGGCGATAGGAGAATGTCTTAAGAGAACCCTTCACCCCATTTCGCCCCATTGTAAGAGGCGATTATGGGAAATACCATAAAGATCTTCATGGCCTCCGATGGATGTCGAAAATACTTAGACCGGCGACCGGGAGCGGCGTAAAAGGTGCGTGGCGTCTGGTAATGTGATCGAGAACCAATCCCCTTGTCAAGTGTGGCAAATATTATAAATTCTTCCAGCAATGGGCGAGGCTCATATGTAGATGCATTGTGTGAGTACTAGCAGTACTGTGCTAGTAGTGGATGCAGTGATACTAACCCAGACAGGTTCCTAGGCAGAAAAGAAGCATCGCTGCTTTTTCTTTCTCTTTATAATACGGTACCCCTTACTAGTATTTTCTCCTATTTCAGTGAAGCGCTTTACATATATAAATTTCATATAGACAAACATCGGGACCCGGAAGAATAATTTATAGGCCAAACACTTGTTCCGAATGGAACTCAGTGTCGCCATAAAAAAAACATAAACAAACCTTATAAGTTTTATAACTGTTTTGTTGTTTACATTCACATTACGAAATCGACGGACTGATTCATAACAGTTATCGTTCCTCAAAATTGAACCAAGTCATTATATTTAACATGCAATAATATGTACGAATCCGAACTTCATTAATCGCGCGCACTATGCAAAGAACGTATTAAGCTCTTAAGCAACTGATTACACAACAAATTAATGCCATATTTCAATGAGTCAACGCGGCGTGTCCACTAGCTGGGAGATGGCCTTCGAGGTGCAGCAATTTAACATGCTCAAATTTTTACTAGGTGGTAGGAGTTCTTTTCTGCTTAGGAATCCGTCTGGGTAGGTACCACTCTCTCACCTATTTCTGGCGCAGAGCTGCTCCACATCGCCAGTCTGAGGAATTTGGATTAGGTGATTTATGAATATAACGAATATTGTAGCATATGAAAGTTTCAAAAATAGAGGTAATTCGCACACACACACAAACTTACCAAAGGTATGATAGGATAAGTATAAAAATACATTATACTGTTTCATTCATTTTTGAACATTTTTTTTTAATAGGAGAGGGGGCAAACGAGCATGCGGCTCACCTGATGGTAAGTGATTACCGCCGCCCATGAACAACTGCAACACCAGGGGAATTGCAGATGCGTTGCCGGCCTTTTAAGAAGGAGTAGGCTCTTTTCTTGAAGGTCCCTAAGTCGTATCGGTCCGGAAAAATCGCTGGTGGTAATCGATTCCACAAGGAAGTTGTGCGAGGAAGAAAACTTCTTCTAAATCGCACAGTGGTGGACCGCCAATCATCCAGATGGTATGGATGGTATCTCGAGTTCTGTCGCGATGTGCGATGGTGAAATTGAGCGGCTGGAATTAGTCCGAACAATTCCTCAGAGCACTCCCGTGGTACATGCGATAAAATACGCAAAGAGATGCAACATCTCTACGCAGTGCCAGTGAGTCAAGCCGATCGGACAGAACTCGGTCGTCGACGATTCGAGCTGCTCTGCGCTGGATGCGGTCAAGTGGAAGGAGCTGGCACTGGGGAGCCCCTGCCCAGAGATGGGAACAGTATTCCATGTGGGGCCGAACTTGCGCCTTGTAAAGTTGCAAGCGGTGTGCCGGCATGAAATACTGTCCCGCTCTGCTGAGCACGCCAAGCTTTTTAGAGGCCAATTTGGCCTTCTCTTCCAAGTGACCACGAAAAATGTCATAGGCCACATAGGCCTCCCCCATAGAATGCCACAAAGTACGGTCCTGAGTCACCTACATCCAAATGCCAGCCTTTTATCAGGTTGTCGGCCTGCGTGTTTCATCAGGTTGTCACTTCATCGAATCGCCCAACAGTGTGCTTGCCAGTACGAGGCTGCTACTCGAGATTACAGATTTTTCGAGGGAGAGGTGTCATAATAAAAGAAGAGTGTAAAGGACACGGGGTCAAAGACCAAACATATATCGGATACGGCTGGGTTGCTCGACGTTAGCTGAAAATTGCAACTTCGGCTCATTTTATTAAATTTAAAACTTAGGTAGGTACAAGGTACAACTACGAACCGAGTGATTGCGTAAATCCATGTACAATTGGTTTCCCTATCGAACGTATGGTATATTGCTGATAAGAAAATGGAAAGTGCTTCGTGTTACGTTTAAATTGGAGCAACTGATTCCACTTCGGTGGAACGCTATTTTTATTATATTTTTAACTAAATTGAATATCGCCGTGAATTGGTGCTTGTGAGCTCCAGCCTGCAGACATTAAACGTCTCACACTTAGACAAAGACCTTTCCTCAGTTTTTAAAGTATTACGGAACAATTAGTTACGCACCATTAGATTTATGTACACAATTAGTTCATGACATTTAATTTTGGTGTTATCCTGTTTTGTGCATAAATAAATACTTACATTAGTCTGACGCGTAATGACACGTGCGTACAATTACAGACTCGACAGACCTAACTGTGATTACCCCCATAGCGGATACACGAATCAGCGACAAATGTGCGCGACTTATGGCACTGTGTTTGTCAATAAGCTTCCAACCTGTCTGCCAGCCGCCAACCGTGATGATTGTGGTTAATCCTTTCTGGAAGATGCTCAAAACCAGGCTGGTCTGCGGGTTGATAAAGAAACAGAAGAGCAACTTGAGTTCAATCTATTTCCAAATCTGCAACTATAAAACGTTAATTGAATTTTAAGTGGTGATTTCCTACGTGCTCGGCGGTGACGGAAAATCCCGCGTGGGAACATTCATATCTGAGAAATAAAAAATATTTCTATTTTATGATGTTATTTTTTCAGTCTAAAGTTTTTAGAATACAAAAACGTGATAAAACAACCAAAAAAAACATAAACCCGAATGAAGTTTAACGTATAATTAACAAATGGAGACAAGCAAATACCATATTATTATGCTTAGCCGTCTTCTGAGAGATTGATGTTATTAACATTTACCCTATCATGTAGCCCACGATACTTCTGAGACAAAAGCAAAACTAACAATCGAAGTCCACCAATTTATACTAAGTTCATTCATTCATTGGAATATAATAGAATATTTTTTTATTCAATATTGATTACATGTATGTGATTCTTATTGAAAGTCGATTGTTAGTTTTACCACTGGTTAGGAAAAACCCTCCGTCTCGGGAAGAACCAGCAAGAAACCCAGCGGGACTTTTTTCAAAGTAAATTTTACAATAATTGTACAAACATAATATACAATATTTTATTATATACAATATTAAAAACTATAATAAAAAAACTAAAACTAGTAACTTAATTATCATACAAACTGTACAAACTGTTTACAAAACTTATAGAAACAGCGTGGAAGCGACCACCTCATTCCGAGGGATTATTATCAACCAAGTATTCATTTATATTATAATAAGCATTTTTATACGGTTTTTTTAATAAAATATTTAAGCTTGGTAATAGAAACCTTGTATATTTTCTGGGACTTTGTTGTAATAGCGTATACATTGCCCCATGAATGAATTACTGACTCTATGGAGTTGAGAAACGGGTATCACTAGCTAGCATTAATTCATTCACTGATATATTTATTAATTTATTACAGCCTATCAACTACTGGACATAGAGATATTTGCTATAGTTGCCACGCTTGATAGGCGGGTTGGATGCCGCAGTTTTATATTATTTTGAGTTGTTAATGGATCGGCTTTTTTATAGAAGTAAGGTGGCGGGTGACGAACAATAAGGGTGCA
The DNA here is from genome assembly GCA_029286625.1 of Parnassius orleans. Lineage (NCBI taxonomy): Eukaryota > Metazoa > Arthropoda > Insecta > Lepidoptera > Papilionidae > Parnassius > Parnassius orleans. Next base: position 3,339,224 of record JAGSMP010000026.1, on the reverse strand, counting down.
ATAAGCAATAAGGGTGTGGATGTGGTCCATTAATGTCTACATCTATCCTCAATTAAGAATCAAAATGTATTGTCACCCTTGAGGACTAAGATGGAATGCCTTGCTACCAGTAAAAGGATCTCCGATTCTCGTCAATCTCCAAACGAAAAAGGCTTATCCGAAAAAAGAAACCCTCTCGCTCCAAATATTATCGTGAAATAGAAGCATAATGTTGCTGTGTTTAGTAAGAGCAGAGACGACAAGTGGTAAAATTAAAAATTTTGTACAACCGTACAAATATATGTAATATTCAATAATGCAGTCGAAGTCAATTAAATACGCATTATTAAGGATAACTCAAAAACTACTGGTCAGATCTTTATATGGGACTACATGAGAAGCACCAGCTTTCAAATAAAAAAAGAATCATCAAAATCGGCTCACCTAGAAAAAAGTTCTGAGGTTCTTAATACACATAAAAATACAGTCGAAGTGAGAACCTCCTGCTTTTTTTGAAGTCGATTGAAGACTGGATTCTCTTTTTGCTGATAACGAGTATTTCATCTGAGTGATAACGCAGGTGATAACGCATCTGCATTTTTTTTTTTAATCGAAGATATATGCAGGAATTCATATGCCACAGTACCTACTTACCATCAGGTAGACAGAGTGCTCGTATCTGTCCTTACTTTCATAATAAGAACTTGGCTGTGAACGAAACCTATTTACAATGTCTTACTTTATTGCTGATAAAAACCGAAAACCTGATTAAAGTCATCTGCGTCTGAACTGGCAATCCGGAAGCACCACTATGGTGTAATTGCACTGCAGATGAATTATTGCATAAGACGCGAGGTCACCCTGCGCCTGCGCAGTGAAAGCCGGTCTTGCACAATAAAGTTAGCTCACCTGTATATTCACCATTTTACTCTTTATTCCTACTAGCTTTGGTTCTAAAATCGTATATTTAGATAGTTGTGCTATGGATAATGTGATTTCGTATGTTCGACTTAAAATGTTATTAGTAGGGTGTTTTGTTCAAAATAGTGTCATTTTTATATTGTTCAAGTAAATACCGGTACTTGTTCTTCTGTATGTATTTGCTATTATTTTAAAATGCCATTTAAATGTGAAATTTTATTTTATGTTATTTATTTGGAACAACAAACAATTACAGAATATTGTAATAATAAGCAGAGTATTAAAATACAGTTAACTATTTATGTCTTAAAAATACAGTTAACTAGTTGCATACTAAAATATACATTATAGACTTTCTTATATAGTTAATTAAGAAAATTAAAACTTCTCGTTCATATATTTAATTTCGTTGCCCCGTGCACTACATATAGGTCATTGCTATTGTGTCTGAAAACCGGACAGTGAAAGTGTTAACATTTTATATATAACAGGCCACTATTGCATATAAAAGTAGTTTGCCTTGATCTCTATTCTTGGCATGCAAATTTGCAAGTACCAGACCTCTTCTATTTTAAAATTGACATTTTTTATAATACTAGATTTACGGGCCACAAACAAGCATGTACTGCACTTGATGGTAAATGAGCTCTGCAACCATAGACACTCGCAATAGACTTCAAATAAAGAAGTCCACAGATATGTTGTTACCCCTTCAGACCTGATAGAGTAGTGGGTGCACTTGGCGGCAGAAATAAGTGAGAAGGTGGTACCTACCAAGAAAAAGCCCTACCATTTAGATCAGTATCAAAATAAAACGCTATAAGTATTATATTTGCTTTTTTTAAACGTTATCTCCATTCTAGAAATTTCTCCTGTATCGTGGAGGCGTTTTATAAATAAATTTCACAAAGACAAATATAACCAGTAGTTGAGAGCCAATTGTGTGAGAGAATAATATGTCAAAGGAGCTCTACAAGATATTTTTTTTATCTCTTATAAGCCAATAGTTATTGACTACTCTATCTCACCAGTTGATAAGTGGTTATGTAGCCGAAGATGATAAACCGAACTATAAGAAAAAATCTTTTCTTTTGTTACAGAAGCAACAATGAACCCTGCAGTTTTAGAAACAACAAACATTGGTCTGCATCACCGTCATGACCATGGTGACCACGACATGGGTGGTGACGATAGCTGTACCTCATCACACGCCATGACAGTAAGTTATAATTTTTTTAAGAAGTAAGGTGACAATCTACATATAAGTAACACATAGCTTTTTAGAGAATACATTTCAGAGAATGTGCGCAGAAATTGAATGACGTAATTCCTCCCTATTCATTCCATCGGACCAACAGACGCTCGGCTGGTCTCCACTCCCTTTGTTGTCATTTTTTGATAAAACAGTACACCGTAAATTTCATTGATGAACGAACATTATGCTAGCTATACACGCTGCAGCACGACCGGAGTAGGACTGCGCTCTCACAAAACATACAGAATAATGCCGCTGTGTTTCGTGTGGTGAGAATAGAGAAACAGAGTCATCCGGTTTTACTTGTAACTAGGCATTTCATCATCACCAGCAGTGGACTTGCCAAGGGCTGTAGTGATGATGATCACTGACAGCACAACTTGACTGACAGCACAACTGCATTTTGTGCCCTTTATTCTATAAAAACAGTTTTTGATAGATAGTTACTGTTTTATTTACTCAGAATAATGGGACGTTATCTAAATTTATATTTCCTATTGTCTGCCTACATCGTTATCTCAGGTCGTGGGAACCATTACAAATGTGGTAGCTGTGGTCAGTACTCGATAAATTATGTAGTACGTATGCTTTTGTAACTGAGTAATAAAAATAATTTTCTGAGGAAAATTATTTTACTAAATATTTAGTTTTTACTACGACGAAGTGCCGAAATAAATGACACCGCCTAAAATATGTGCACAGTGTACACCCATTTGTAGATCTCTATAATATATAACATGATATACTAGAAAACTAGTATAAATTCAAAACTTTTTAAAGATTACGTCATAATATTAGGTCCTTACATATGAAATCAGCGTTTTGTACGGGAGGAATATAAAGTCATTTTTTTTTTGTAAAATATATTTAATTAATCAAAGTATGCACCGTTGTTATCTATGCACTTTTGCCATCTCATAGGTAGTTCATTGATCCCTTTACTAAAAAAACCATGGGGGCGAGAATCAATAAACTCTTTGAAGGCGGTTTGGACTGCCGCATCGGAGTTGAATTTTTTACCTTGTAAGAAGTTACCAAATACCGGAAAAAATGGTAATCTGTTGGAGCAAGGTCCGGGGAGTACGGTGGATGTCGCAGACATTCCAATTGTAGCTCATCTAACTTAGTGGTTGTTTGTTGTGCAGTGTGTGGTCTTGCGTTGTCGTGAAGCAGCAGTGGCCTAGAGCGATTGACCAATCTCGATTGTTTAGCAGCTCGTTCTTCCTTCATAGTTTGTAGTTGCTGACAATAGATATCTGCCGTAATCGTTTGGCCAGATTTTAGAAAGCTGTAGTGACTGACACCGGCACTAGTCCACCAAACACTCACAAGTAACTTTTTCTGAGTCAATTTTCGTTTAGGGCAGGATTTGGCTGGGTCTCCAGGGTTCAGTCATTGCGACGAGCGCTTCCGATTATCGTACAGCATCCACTTTTCATCACAAGTAATGATTCCATTTAAAATCCCTTCATTATTGTGTCGGTTGAGCAAAGTAACACAGCAGTCGACGCGTGTTTGCAAGTTCGATTCACCAATTCATGAGGTACCCATCGTTCAATTTTTTTTACTTTCCCGATTTGCTTCAAGTGGATTAATACAGTTTTATCACTCACCTCAAAGCCTGCAGCTATCTCTGAAGTGCTTTGTGATGGATCCGCTTCCACAATAGCCTTTAATTCTTCATTTTCCATTTTAGTCTCCGGCCCTCCACGGGGTTGGTTCTGAAGGTCGAAATTTCCAGAACTAAAACGTTGAAACCAAAATCGTACCATGCTTTCTTTTGCGACACCAGCGCCGTACACATCATTAATCCTTCGAGCTGTTTCTTCAGCACTGGTGCCACGGAAGAACTCGTACTCGTAAATATACCGATATTTCATGTTTTCCATTGTGCGGTAATAAGCGACGCCAAAGAAAAAAATAATGAGGAAAAAACAAATGAATGACTGTTTTCAGAACTCAAATGTACCAACTAAATGAGTTTATAAATTTGAATTTGGAATTCTTAACCAAAGAGGAGATATTTCAGATCAAATTGGTCAGTACGACAAGACGCTAATTTCATATGTAAGGACCTAATAATAGAAGAGTGTTATTGTATGATAGAACCAGAAGCTCTATTATGGCTCCAGTACGAATAGGTAGTCTGAACCAGTGATGAACCATACTCTTAGATACCAGCGTAAAATAGCCGTATAATAGCCGCTACTATGTTTCGTATGGTTAGTGATGACAACCACCCTTTTTAATGGTGACGAGGCATTCCATATTAGTCGTTAGGGGTGGCAACACATCTGCATTTTGATTCTTCATCAAGTATGCAGATGTAGATGTCTAGGTGGGCTGTGTGCTCGTTTGTCACAATCACCTGAACAAAAAAGTATGTCTCACTTGACTGACTTGTCTCGCTTTAGACTTTTTTTTCTTGTTTCTTCTAGTTCTTCCGAACTAGTGGCAAAGTCAAAAAATGACTTTCATTATGAAAAAAACTCTTTCATACGCTAAACGCCTTCCGTTATAGGGAGGATTTCACTTAGTCGTCATAATTCTAGTTTGCAAGTATATACACTGTGTAATTGCGTTTACAATGTGTTGTTGCGGTAAGATAATACACAATACCACATATTATACCTTGGGTGACGTCAGAGGCGACAGAGAAATGCTACAGAAGATGGACAGAAGTATCTTCTTGATTACAACCCAAATATATAAAAAAATTCAGTTGCCAAGCCGCTTGCTCAGATGGCAAACTAACTATGGCAAATATCCTCACTATGAGGATATCTGTAATGATGGGTTAAAGGATGGATGAATTACATTCTTCCCGAACTTTATGAGTTACCACGTGCTCGGTGATGAAGTAAAACATCGTTGAACAAGTGGAAGCGGCAGCAGTCTCATGCCTGCTCCAAAGAAATGAAAGGAGGATTTTACTTTACTTTGTGATTCGAATTTAGGTTAAACGTGTAATAAGTAATTTAAACTAAACGACAGAGCTTTGATTAAAAAAAAATTGATACGTGTGTGACAATGAAAATAGCAGCTACCGATAAAATTCGTATATCTTACCGATAAAATTCGTAGTAGTAATGTGCTGCATTTTGCACGCTTTCCCCGTACCGTATGACAACTTACTTAACTGTTGACATGCGCACGGTGCCAGAACAATAGTGTGTGATGACGCTAAAAGCCGGCCATGTCGCGTCCCGAATCACAAACAGACGTGTTACTGTGTTGTTGACACAGTGACTGATTTCTAGAATTTGTCTCATGACTTTATATGAGACAGTAAGCATTTACCCCTAAAGGAAATCCAAATAAGAGTGTTTTACATTTTTTTCTTAAAACGTTACCTCCACACTAGTATTTTCTCCTGTATCGTGGGGGTAGTTTACATACATAAATTTCACAAGGATAAACATTCAGACCCGGAACAATTATATTTGTAGACCATAGAAAAATATTAGATCCATGGGAAATTCAGACCTGCGGCCCTTAGCGCTGCAACCCACTGCGCCACGCAGCCGTCACAAATTATTAAGAGGCAATTTATTAATACCTACATTGTAAAAAACTTAAATTCTATTCAATTCTCACTGCGAGGCTCACGCTATCATTACTGAGGGGCGTTTAAGACAAGAAGTGGTAAGGTAAGAAGTGGTGACATTATACGTGGTAGAGCCATACTGCAGCTATATTAATAGTATAGTTGTAGCACGAATAGGTCGACTCGACCGGGGAAGGACCACGCTCTCACAGAATACCAGCGTAAAATAGCAACTTAAAGCTGATGTGTTTCGTATGGTGAGTGTAGAGAACCGGAAACCCTTTTTTCCGGAAACGAGGCACTCCATCTTAGTCCTCAAGGGTGACAACGCATTTGCATTTTGATTCGCAAACATGGATAGATGTAGATGTCTATGGGCCACAGCAACCACTTACCATCAGTTGGACTGTGCGCTCGTTTGTCACCCTATCCTATAAAAAAAATCTACGATTTCAGTATTTTAGTTTTAGGTTTATAAAGTCCAAGAATTTATACCACAAAATCATTATAATAAGCATGTTAGCAGTCTACTGTTGGATACAGGCCTGCCAAACAGCGTGACTAACGCCGCGCCAGAGGTTCGGCAACGAACCTTTTACTCGGCTTGCCGCCAGCGAGATGAGTATTGAAGATGAACGTAATAGAGTATTAGATCTGTCTTGATGATTGTTCCGGTAATCTGTATATCTGTAGAAGATCAAAGTCTCAAGGTCTTCTTGGCGTTTCCCTAAATCGTCCTTACGATCCCACGTGATTATAAGAAGAGTAAAGTTTTTTATTTAAAAAGCTTAAATGCCGCCCGTATAGTTTCAGTAAATTTTATAACTTTTGTGATTACAACTATAGTAAAAATCCTAAAATCTACTAAAACACAATAAAATAGACGTGCAGATTTATATTTTCCACCACACAGTATTAACTTTATAACCAGATATTTATCTCACTTCCAGTTCCACGCGGGCGTGTGCCAAGAGATCCTCTTCAATGGATGGATGACCACCACAGCGATGGAACTATTCGGCTCCGCGGTTGCGATATTCCTCGCCGCAGTCCTATATGAAGGTCTTAAGTACTACAGAGAGGCACTGCACACAAGAGCAACAACTGCAACTGGTGACTCGCAAGTCAATATCACCAAGAACGAATGTGGCAACCAAGGCGCCTGCGGTGGTACTGCTATAGTGAAGTAAGTTTTGAATTCGATGCACATTATAATGATATTCTTTTTCTATATATGTAAGTAAGGGGACAAACGATTACATAGTCCAACTGATGCAGAGGCGTAGCGTGGACTAATATAGACGTGGGCGAAGTCGCATCAGCGAGGCTCCTTTTCTTTCGTTCCCAAGATCTACCCAATAATAGATCTATCCTACTAAACATGCTTTAACAAGACATATCTACTCATAGTCTATTAATTCCTGACAAGTCTCGTATTCCGTCAATCTAAAGGCCGCGGTCTTTGAAGGTAGTTACAACGGCCTCGCAGTCGCACTTAAGAGGGGCTTCTTGCAAGGCCCCAAACAAACATGCTTTTAAATTTGTGATGTTCTTTTTCGAGCGTAAAAGTGATCAAATTAATTAGTCATCTGTGGTAACGTCTGGGGGCATCGCATTTTAAGGGGCCTCGCGAGGCCCCTTTAAGTGGACTGATGGTAAATGGTATGAGCACGTAGTAACTCGGAACTTAATTTATTTATATAGAAAAAGGGTGACAAACGAGCACTAGGTCATAGCACTCCTTATCTGCCGTTATAATGCCGTATAAGTCCGTTTGGGTCGGTATCACTCTCTCACCTATTTCTGCCGTCAAATAGCAGTGCTCGCATTTCTGTGTTCCGGTTTGAAGGGTATAGAGAGCTAGTACAATTACAGACTGTGAGGTATTCCATCGAAGTCCTCAGAGGTGACGTCATCTTTAGCCATCTTTGTATGAAATTGGCTGCAGGCGTCCATGGACTGCAGCAGCCACTTACCGTCAAATAAACTGTAAGGCCCGTATTAATAAACGTTACTCAGCTCAAGTACACGCACTTGAGTACAATTTTGAAGTTATGATCTTATTAATAAACATATCTCAAGATGCGGTTTAGGTTTACGATATCAGCTGAGTGCCACACTGATTAATAAACGAAACTCGACTCTCAAGTCTGTATACTTGAGTGCAAGTCACAGAACAGTATTCCTAAGTACAGCGTTTTGAGATACTGTTTTTATGTGTTTATAAATTAGCAACGATCTTGAGATGCTGATTTCGTAATGAGGGCGTATCAAATGATTACGCACTTGAGTTCGTCGTTGAGTAACGTTTATTAATACGGGCCTAAGTTTGTTTGTCACTTCAGTTTTATAAAAAATACATTCCACCTGATTATAAGTGGATGCCGTGGTCCATAGACACTTACAGCCATCTTCAATTAACCACCGCTGAGGACTGAGATATAATGCCCCGTTTCGCTTCCAATAAATTAAGTCTCCGGGTCTCTTTACCGGCGGACAACAGAAACTTTTTTGCAAAAAAAAACAACACTATGTATATGGCTACATAGGTGATAAATAAAGTCAAACTAATTTACTTTGCCGTTCTTGACTTCATCATCATCATTACAGCCCTTCACAAGTTCTCTGCTGAACATAGGCCTCCCCCAAGGAAAAAGACGTGCAAAAATTTAATTAAATACTGTATACATACAAAATTATTTAGTTAGTAATAAATTTAAATACTATTAAATAAGTGTTGTCGTCACGTTAGGTCACAATAAATTACAATTTAATATTGAATTAGTATACATTGAACAGTAAAATATTGTGAATAAAATTTCAATGTAAATTAATTAACTTAAACAAAAAATAATTTAATTCAAATAAAATAATATGTTCTCGATGTTCATTTCATTGTAATATTTATTCTCTATTTGCTCGCATGATGAAATTTAAGACGAATGCTTATCCCATGAGTTACCACGGCTCATGTTTTACCAGCGTAGACATTGTTCTGACCTTTCCGATAGGTGGCGCGAGGAGTTTTACTACAAACTATTAACAATGTAAATTTGAAATTTATTAATATCTCGACTACAGCGTCACCTATCAAATCTAAATTTAGTGATATTGATATTGCAAATACGAGTCGTTTTGGTTCATAAATATAGAAATTGTTAATTACTTGACTACAGAGCCACCTTTCGGATCGTAGCATAGTTATAAACCATTGTCTCGACAAAAATATACTGTGTAAATCCTTTAGAACTTACACGATCACTAACAGACGCACAAATCAATAAATATACAAGATTATTTTGCAATAACCGGCCAAATTCTTTTTGTATTCTTTTTGTATAAAAAAACAAACAATTTCTTTTGTATGGAGAATGGGCCCACTACAAATTGTGTCGTAACTTAATGAAATGCATGTCGATTTATTCCTTATAATCTATAGATTATGAGATTATCTAAGGGAATACTGAGAAATTAACAATTAAAATATGAATATCACAATAAACTAAAACAAGTTAGTTAGTTTACACCGGTTTTATAAGTTTAAATAGTACACTGGTCAATAATTAATTATAGGTACTTTAAAATTGATGAAAAATCCTTTTAGTAGTTCGTTCTTCGTTACACGCATTTTTTTTTTCATATTACATTATCCTTAGCCAGTACATGATTCTGGTTAGATTTTCATAAAATCTTTAGGTCGTTTACTATAATAAATTTCTATTTTTTATTATGTAATAAAATTAAGTTACGTTAAAATTTCTGTAAAATTTCTGGGCCCAAAACGATTGTCTGCTTTGCAGAGAAGCTTCAGAATAAGTAATATAGGCAAATGGTGAAGAAAAATTCATTTAAAAAAATGTCAATAATTCTGTCCTTTTTATCTTTTAAATTCAAAATGCGTGGTAATGCATATCACATTCAATTTGGGTAATTTCAAATAAAAGTAGAAGCCTTATTTACTTGCATTTTCAAAAACTGCAATAATGGTATACCTTTATTTATGTATTTGAACTTAAGTTTAACATTTTAGCTACTCTTTGAAAACCAACCCTGTATAAATATAAAAATTATTTGCAACTGTCTTTTCCTTATCGTATAAATATTACAAATGTTTGTCTATATTTTATTTATCAATTCTATTATGGTAAAAATAGCTTCTTGATAAAAAAATCGTTAAAAATTACCTTTAATCAGTCTGCCCAGCCTCGGGCATTGCAAAAAGAAACGTTTTCATACGCATTTTCCCGCGGTATCTTTTATTTTGCCGTGGTAAAATGTTACAATTATAATAAGATAAAATTGAAACAAGTTGTCATATCTGTGTAAAATAATAATTGATGTTACAAATTATTCTAGTGGTAGAAAGAGGTTGCCCATTTTAGATGATACTAAATAATTTTAACATTATCATTAAATTCTATCAAAACGTTTATTTAGATGTATATTATAAAATCATTTACTTGTCAACCATTCCTTGAATTATTAGGCTCCATCTAGTGATTTCACTCATACTGGCAAATTTAAATATTTTAATTCTGTTCTTAATAATATTGCTATATGAACTGTGAGAGATCACAGTAGAGAGAATAGGAGCACAAATACACAGGCTTGACAAATTTTGGTAACTAACGCCCAAAGAGATTTAAATATATATACTAACTTTGTCTTTGCTAACGCCTATCAAGGGTGATAATTAAAAAAATGGAACCTTTATATTTTCCAATGAGAGACTTTATAACGCGAATATAATTAATAACTTAACGCATGTTTTTTTTTTCAGATACTCGATGCTCTCAAGCGGTCACATAATCCAGACTTTACTCCACATTGTTCAATCAACCGCCTCCTACCTCCTGATGTTGGTGTTCATGACCTATAACGTTTGGCTCTGCATAGCACTTATCCTTGGATTAGCTGTTGGTTACTTCTTCTTCGGCTGGAGAAAGAGCACCGTGGTTGACGTCACCGAGCATTGTCAATGATTTTTTTAAACATGACTGTTGTAATATTTAGGCGATAAATGAGTTATAGTTTTATTTAAAAATATTGATATTGAATTATTCGAGCTATCTATAGTACAGAAAAATATTATCTATAGTACAGAAAAATATTTACGGTATTATTCCAATGTGATATGAAGATTATCTTGCCGATTAAAAAAAAGAAACAATTAATTAAAATTACCTTCCATCAATAAGTACCTATTTACCACTTTGTTATCACTTACAAATAAATTTTGACCATTGTTTGTACTCATTACGAACAACTGACCATTTGAGGACGGCTTAAAAGTTTGTATGGAAAAATATAAATTTTTGTAGTTCATTAACGTACTCATTCATCATTTTATTACAGTCGTTTACTATTTGGGTTATAAGTGTATTATACTCTGAAGTACTACTTAAATTGGGCAGATTTTGTTTCCCATATTAGATGTAGAAATTTAGACCTGGTGCATCTGAAATGTTGTTCACCGCGGTATTTACTTATAACAAAAATAATGTGCTAACTGTGTTACTAGCCTAGCATGTCGTAGAACTGTCGACTAATGGAATATTGGCATTATAATTGTGTAGGGTATCCACCTTTCTCTTCTTTCACAATTTTCCATCCAAGCACATATATTTGGCTATTAGCTCACTGCTCTACTCTACCTAGCCCCTTGAGCTTATCAGGTGTGACGCTATGTATGTAACAACTCGTCTTATATTCCAGAAATATAAGAAGGTTGAACTAAAAAGATGCTTTCAAAATATAAGCACGGTTTAAGTTTTGCGATTTACTATTGTTGTTATTATCTAATAATATACTGTAGTAGATTCGCAAACGTAACACATCCAATAAGTATTTTACAGCGCAACTATTTGTGAAAACCCATAATTGGTTTCCTATAGTTAATTACTTTTTACTTGCTCTGTTTATTGTTAACCGGGATTTTTCGTACAAGTAAATTTTCTCGAGGTAATCTTCATAATCTTTTATTATAATAATTTTAATGACAAAAATATTAAGGTGTCCTTTGTTTGATTGACAATAAATGTTAAGCTAATTCAAAATAAAGCAATACTAGCTATCTCTTATATTAATTTATTGTAATAAAGCTTATTATAAATCTATTAAAAACTTAAAATGTTATTGGTATCAATGATTGTAACGTGTTACGGCTGCATCACGAATGGGTCGGCACCAACGTGGAAATACTTAAGTTAATTACAGCATAATGCTGCTGTGTATTTTTGGTGAGTGAAAAGAAACTGCAGACTCTTTTAAATGATATCGAGGCATTCCATCTCAGTCCTCGGAGAGTCGATAAAGAGTTATTGAGAGCCAGCATTATAACCGGCAGCCAGTTATGTTAAATATTCTGTCTTAATGGATAACCACGTATCTGTAGCCTTCTTTGTTTATTGTTAAGATTTGTTAAGATGGCCATTAGCAGCAGTGATCACTAACCAATAGTTTTATTGCAAGATGCTTGTCCTACTAATATTATAAAACCTACCTTTTATAATTGTAATGTTTCTACATTCCATCTGTCTTCCATTTTATATATATTTCAGTAATAATAACCAGTGTAGGTCAGTATTCGTACATAATGATCAATGATCATTAATTTAATCTAATCTAATGAACACCTACAAAATACTGTATTTGTATTGATATAATTAATCTATATTTTGATGATGAGTCGGTATCTTTGCTAATTTTTTTTACATATTTCGACATTCATCAAATTGTAAGTATTCCAATAGAAGACACTTGTACAAGATTTGACTATAAAATGCAAGATCAGTTTTTCAACCATTATTTATTATTTTCCATATGTAGAGATTGCGTTTAATTTTGTAATTTTTGTAGTAACAAAGCTTTTTGTAATAATAACGATGCGATAGAATACGCAAAAAGATGATGTTGCATCTCTTTGCGTATTTTATCGCATCTACCACGGGGAGTGCTCTGAGGAATTGTTCGGACCAATTCCAGCCGCTCAATTTCACCATCGCACATCGCGACAAAACTCGCGATACCATCCATACCATGTGGATTATTGGCGGTCCACCATTGTGCGATTTACAAGCAGTTTTCTTCCTCGCATAACTTCCTTGTGGAATCGACTACCACCAGCGATTTTTGCGAACCGATATGACTTAGGGACCTTCAAGAACAGGGCCTACTCTCTTATAAAATGCCGGCAACGCATCTGCAATTCCCCTGGTGTTGCGTTGTTCATGGGCGGCGGTAGTCATTTACCATCAGGTGAGCCGCATGTTCTTTTGCTCCTCTCATATAAAATAAATAAATTGATAACAATTATTATTTAGATGTGTAAAAATGTCAACTACTCTATGGTCAAGGGTATTATTTAAACTAGGGTAACTACATATATATGTTAATAATTACTCTTACAATTTAAAACATTTTAACAATAAATGTTTGAACAGATGGTTAAATTTTACACATAATTTACCCATAACGGGTACTTTAGAACATATTATCACTTAAAGATTTTGAAATTTGTGATATTATAACCTATGTTAGTCTAGTTTTATATTGTTATATCGGAAAGACCGAGGATGTAAAATAAATGACATTCCTATTTACTTATATTGTGTTTACTTTTTTCTTTAAAATATTTTTGAGCATGTTATGTTATAACTATTATACTACATTTATATTTCATCATTATCATTACAGCTTTTCATAAGTCCACTGCTGAACATAGGCCTCCCCCAAGGAACGCCACAAAGCACGGTCCCGAGCCACCTGCATCCATTGACTTCCTGTATGTCTTACTAGTCGTCACTCCATCTAGTGGGGGGGTCGCCCTACACTTCGCCTGCCGGTACGAGGCTGCCACTAGAAAACCTTTCTTCCCCATCAGTTGTCGGTTCTTCGAGCTATATAGTCGGCCCAGCTTACTAATCCGTTGGACTATCCCGGTTACTCTGGTTCTATTGCGGATATCCTCGTTTTTAAGTCTATCACTCAGAAAAACCCCGAGCGTAGCCCTCTCCATAGCTCGCTGAGCGACTTTGAGCTTCCTCATACGGCGGGCAGTGAAGGACCACGTCGTTGCTCATGGGGGGGGGGGGGGAGTATATTGCCATAGTTGCCACGCTTGGCGAGCGGGTTAGCAACCACAGTTTTCTATTACTTTTTGCTGTTAACAGAAGGCTGCTGCTGCCCATCTTCTGCCTCATTTATATTTATTTACAAAGTAAGTCCACGCTACAGCTGTATTACGACTGCAGCATGAATCTGTCAACACGACCGGGATGGGAAATATGTTGCAATAGAAAAACAGCATGAAATACGTACCATCTTGGTCTGCGATCTGGTGACAACGCATCTACACTTTGATTTTTTGTCGATAACAGATCTATGGGCAACATCATCCATTTACCAATGGGTGGACTGTCACCAATACTATAGGTATTGGTAAATTATATTATACTTCAGTAAACAAGCAGGAAGACTAGGGGCAGCCTACTGCTGCCGTTCCCTGATCAAACGTCTCTTTTAGTACGGTCTGGATATTTTACATCTGGCGTATGCGAGTTGATTATAGGGTAATACCGCACTCTATTTGAAACCATGAGATTTTCCTAGCAATTTCCACTGTCGACACTAACGTAATGAGACGAAATTATTAATTCTTTTACGCCGCAACCCCACATGCAATTAACTTTTAATGTTAACGAATGATGATGGCCTTTTGAACACGATAACAAATTCAGATTAGAATCAATAGACGCAGAATATTTTTACACGTAAACATAAGTCTCCTCTCATTTCTAAGAATTATAGGCAACATAAAAGATAACCGAACAGCTCTAGAAGGCTTTAAAGTGGAGCGGACACTGACACCCCAGAACTACCTTGCTTACAGTAGGTACAGTGGGCTCCGAAGCGTAATTCATTTCGGTTGCAATCATGTAATTTTACTTTTTAAACGACTTTGAAAAAGGAGGAGTTTTTCAATTCGTCGGAATCTTTTTTACGTATGTTCACCGATTACTCAAAGACGCCTGAACCGATTTGGAAAATTATTTTTTGTTTCAAAGGGTATACTTACCAGATGGTCCCATTTAAATTTTATCGAAATCGGTTGAGGGGTTTTTAAAAAATCAACAATAAATTATATTCATATTGAAGTCGTTTGTACAAAATTTTGTAGTGACATGAAATATGGAGATCTTTTCACAAAATAATTGAACTCTCGCTCTTAACAACTTTTTCATAATTATTATAGTGTCAACTATTGTTGAATAAAGTCAAAGATTATCATATTTAATAAAAACAATTAAAACTGTTTATTGTAAGACATTTTTCCTTACTAATAACTCTTCTAATTTCGGTTATACTAACAATGGACAAAAGCACTGCCATGAAGACAATAAAAATAATCTGTCTTGTTCTTGCATTTTTGCAAGAGCAAGACCAAGACCGCCTAATTTTAGCAAGACCAAGACCAAGACTGACCGTGCAAAATTTGAGCAAGAACAAGACTAAGCCTGCGAGACTATTGCGTCTTGCAGTTAGAACTGAGTGTCGTTTCAGGGAGTATAGGAGTTCGGGTATACGCTTAGGGACTCTATGAGACGCAAAAAAATATATTTAAAAATTTTGGAAAATTGAACTTATGCGCATTACGAACAATAATACCATAAACATACATAGCGAATGAAAATATCCATTAAAAGAAAAAAAGAGTATATTCCTAGTTTTGACCATCGGCACTTTGATAGTGCGCGGCGTCTTGTTGTCGACATCATCAAAGATCGGATACTGACCTGCCAAATAAATTTTGCAGCTATTCGGAAGTACAAGGTCAAGATACACGGGCCGGCGGCTTCTATTGATATCGCATACAATCGTCGCCGCCGCGCCGCACGCATAACATTTGACACTGTTTGATTGCCGCCACAGAGTACATGTTTCAAAGAATAAAATAAGTTTCCGGATGCTCAGAATGGACACGAGTACATTATGCTGATCTCGCAAGGAATATTGTAATTAGATAATGGTAAGGATAGGTAGATATCATAATAACTTATTCTAGTAAGTAATTATTATAATATTAACTGTATGGGTGTATAATAATTACTAACTATTATTATTATTACTTAATAGATAAACATGTTCAATACGTTCACTGCAAATCTCGATTTTTGGAAGCGTGTGTTTTTAAAACACAAAGTGCTCGAATATGTCGTCACCGATTTGATAAATATTGTAGACACTTTTAACACACTTGAAACGTGTAAAAATTTTCTACAATGCTAATCGAATAATATAAAAAGCGTGCATATAAAATAAAAAGCGTGCAATAAGATCTATGTACTGCTTAGGAGCCCGAGTATCTCTGAGAGAACTGTTTAAAGAAATTGATATCTTGACTGTTGCATCACAATATATTTTTGCAAATATCATGTATGTACGACAAAACATTCACTTACATGTAAAGAATAGTGATTTGCACAATTTTAATAGTAGAAATAAAAATAAAATCACATTACCTGCTTTCCGGTTACACAAAGTATACAATTCGTTCTTGGGTAGCGGTATACGCTTTTATAACAAGATTCCAAAAGAAATGTTAGATCTTTCACCTTTTCAATTTAAGTCGCACATTAAAGCTTGTTTAGCCAAAAAAGCATATTATTCTGTAAATGATTATCTTAATGACAAAAATGCTTGGAACTGACCTCTCGTACTACACAGGACTAACTAGAAATTTCTATACCGATTTGGTATCTACATATACTCGTACATTTGACATTAATTTTATGTTTGACTTATCGCTTTACATAATTATAGTATTATTGTAAAAATATTTCGAAAAGAGCAACTACTGAATTTCTTACTTTCTTCCATGATTCTTCTCAGTAGAATCAGCACCTCTGAACATCGAAAAGAAAAAAAATTGGGGAAAACAGTGATTATATGACTATTCAAAAGTGCATTTTTAATGCCTATTTGAATAAAAAATATTTGAATTTTGAATTTCGAATGAGTGAAGTCATATTCGCGCATTTTGTGTTTTAAAATCACACACTTCCAAAAATTGATTAGTGTCCAGGGTGATGCAACTTTGTATGAAAGCTCAAAAATCTGCACACAATCATGATTTTGTCAATGTTGTAGTTGGCTTGTAAAAATAAAGCGAGAAAAAATATCGCTGTTTCTTTTCTTCATGTTGTTTTAGAATGCCATTTTAAAAATTAGATACAAAATTCATATTATATCGGAAGAATCTAAAATCAGAATTAACATTTTTAGTGTTAAACTTTTTGGTTTGCTCTTTAAAGTATAATTACATACATATTATTTGAGATTTGCACAATTAATTTACCTATTAATTGATTAAAATTAAATTATTAAATATTAGCAGAATTCTATCAAAAGAAGCCATGAATTAATAGAAGAAAAAATGACATTTGTTTTCAACGTCTTTCATATTGAAAATGTTTTCTGATATTTATTCAAATTTATTTCATAGGTTTAGATTTTAATATTTATTATTGATTTTGCTTAAATTTAGTTATTATGGGCTCAGAATACTTCATTTTCGTTTGTAGACGAATACACAGTCATAATATCGTAGTGAATATACAGTAAAGATTTTTGTGAGATGTTAACTCTGTATAAGATATTGACTATAAATGAATTCATTATTTCAAAATTTTATGCACGATGTGTGATTATCATCGAAAGTAAGTTAAGTGCCGCACCTACGCACAACATTTGACACTGTTTGATTGCCGCCACAGAGTACATGTTCAAAGAATAAAATAAGTTTCCGGATGCTCAGAATGAACACGAGTACATTATGCTGATCTCGCAAGGAATATTGTAATTAGATAATGGTAAGGATAGGTAGATATCATAATAACTTATTCTAGTAAGTAATTATTATAATATTCATTATATGGGTTTATAAAAATTACTTACTATTAATATTACCTAATAGATAAACATGTTCAATAAGTTCACTGCAAATCTCGATTTTTGGAAGTGTGTGTTTTTAAAACACAAAGTGCTCGAATATGTCGTCACCCATTTGATAAATATTGTAGACACTTTTAACACACTTGAAACGTGTAAAAATTTTCTACAATGCTAATCGAATAATATAAAAAGCGTGCATATAAAATAAAAAGCGTGCAATAAGATCTATGTACTGCTTAGGGCCAGTATCTCTGAGAGAACTGTTTAAAGAAATTGATGTCTTGACTGTTGCATCATAATATATTTTGCAAATATCATGTATGTACGACAAAACATTCACTTACATGTAAAGAATAGTGATTTGCACAATTTTAATAGTAGAAATAAAAATAAAATCACATTACCTGCTTTCCGGTTATACAAAGTATACAATTCGTTCTTGGGTAGCGGTATACGCTTTTATAACAAGATTCCAAAAGAAATGTTAGATCTTTCACCTTTTCAATTTATGTCGCACATTAAAGCTTGTTTAGCCAAAAAAGCATATTATTCTGTAAATGATTATTAGACCTCTCGTACTACACAGGACTAACTAGAAATTTCTATACCGATTTGGTATCTACATATACATTTGACATTCATTTTATGTTTGACTTATCGCTTTACATAATTATAGTATTATTGTAAAAATACTCGTATTTCGAAAAGAGCAAGTACTGAATTTCTTACTTTCTTCCATGATTCTTCTCAGTAGAATCAGCACCCCTGAACATGGAAAAGAAAAAAAATTGGGGGAAAACAGTGATTATATGACTATTCAAAAGTGTATTTTAAGCCTACTTGAATAAAAATATTTGAATTTTGAATTTCGAATGAGTGAAGTCATATTCGCGCATTTTGTGTTTTAAAATCACACACTTCCAAAAATTGATTAGCAGTGTCCTCTTGGTGGAGAGTAATTGTGTTCTGTGGCAGTGTCGGTTTATTAACTTCTATCGTACTCTAGTAGTTAGTAAGTACCTAGATAAATACAGCATGTAACGTACCTAGGCAAATTTAATTTAATTAACATAGATTAAGAAAAATTCAAGAAGAACATAATTTACACAATTTTATTTACAGATTTACATTTCATTGTTACGTAGGCACACTATGCCTATCTGGCAACGCATCTGTTTTATTAATCTTCCGAAGAATCATTATTTTTATCAAAGGATGCCGAACTTTCCTTTGTCGGTCTTTCGGCGTGTACTTACAAATAGTAGTATTTATTTTAATTCCAGTCATTCCCAATTGAGCTTTGATTCGAGTCTAATGTATTAATTGATTTTACTTTAATCCTTGTTGTTCTCGGAGTGATAAGTTTACAATTTGACATGAGTGACGAAGAGTCAAATAGTTCTAGTCGGAGTAGTAAGAGTTGGAGTTATAGATCTAAAAGACCTAAAAGAAAATTTGATGAGTTTTCCGAAATAATTCATGCATCCCAAATTGCTTTGTGTAAATTGTGCCAACATAAAAATGTTGAAATAAAAATGAAAAACAGAAACAAAATACTACAGAAAAAATATACTGTTAAGTTGTTCTAAGATCTAAAGTAACGTTTAATAAATAGCAAAAGGCTAATAGGTAATCGCGAGGCTTGCGAGGCTCTTGCTGCAAGACCAAGACCAAGACCGAGACTGGGAGCGCAATACCAAGACCGAGACCAAGACCATGTGTATTGGCGCAAGACCAAGACCAAGACTGGCTAAGTCTTGTCTTGTTCTTGCATTTAGGCAACACTAGTTACATCACATTAACATCCTTTTTAAACAGACTGCTGGACATAGGTCTTTCCGAAAATAAGCCAGCAGAAAAACATTACTTGGAAGATTTTTTCGCTGTCACTACTACGCTGGGTATATGGGTAGACAGTTTGGTGAGAAAATAACCTAATAAACTTGCTCTCCATTATTATTGCTGTTAAATTTGCGTCAGATTTTTTTCAATAAACATTTTTAACATTTTCTTCTGCTAAACTGCAATACAGTTTGTCGGCAGTAGTTCTCGTCTTACATGCTTATGTTTATGTAATTTTAAGTATGATTTCTTATACATATACTAACATCTACTAACATCTATTTTATTTATTTTGGAATTGTGGAAGACGTCATGCGAGTACAGCCCTCATTTTAGATTTTTCGACAATATAGTAATTATGACTGAATTCACAGCGTCTTTCAACGGATAGGTCATAAAATGACCTGCTTAACTAAGGACATGATGTGTAACATTTATTTCACATCCATGTCGGTAGTCGTTGGGAGCACTACGCTCGAAGTTGTTGACGAATATGTAGGACAAATTATCCGACTAGATAAGCCCAACTACGAACGAGAGGTCAATCGGCAGATTAATCTCAGCTTGACAGCGTTTGGGAGATTATGACACATCTTCTCGTCACGTTGTACTTCAAAATTTGAAAACAAGATTGTACAATCAGTGCGTTTTGCTAGTGATGACATATGGATCTGAGACGTGGCCAGGCACTGCTGGCCGTATGAGGAAGCTCAAAGTCGCTCAGCGAGCTATGGACAAGGCTATGCTCGAAGTTTCTCTGCGTGATTTCTATTTCTAAATCTAAGAAATGAGGATATCAGTATTAGAATTCAGACCAGAGTAGCCGACATAGTCCAAAGGATCAGTAAGCTGAAGCGGCAATGAGTCGGCCATACAACTCGAAGAATCGACAACCGACGGGAAGATTCTCGAGTGGCAGCCTCGTACCTGTGAGCGGAGTATAAGGCGGCCCCCCATAAAAAAAGATAATAAATAGCTTTAAGTCTATGGATGCGGGGGGCTCAGGACCGTGTTTTGTAGGCATTCCTTGGGGAGGCCTGTGTTCATCAGTGGACTTGAAAAAATGCTGTAATGATGATGATGATTAACTGTCATGTAAAGAGCATAGAGCCTAATGATTTCTTATATTTACGCGAACACTACACATTGAATAAAACAATTTTACGGATTTTATCGCGTTTAATTTTACTAATTTTGATTCCCGACGTTTCGGGTGCTTTACAGTACCCATGGTCACAGGGGACTGAGGTGTTTGACGTCCCAATGTCATAGTTAGCCCGGCTACCTTCAGTTTTTGAATATTATTTTTTTGGTTATTAATTTTGGTCCGATCTACGCAGAATATAATAATCTACGCGTAGATCGGACCAAAATTAATATTCAAAAACTGAAGGTAGCCTGGCTAACTATGACATTGGGACGTCAACACCCCAGTCTCCTGTGACCATGGTGTGTAAAGCACCTGAAACGTCGGGAATCAAAATTAGTAAAATTAAACGCGATAAAATCCGTAAAAATAGTTTTATTCAAAGCATAGAGCCTAATGATTTCTTATATTTACGCGAACACTACACATTGAATAAAACAATTTTACGGATTTTATCGCGTTTAATTTTACTAATTTTGATTCCCGACGTTTCGGGTGCTTTACAGTACCCATGGTCACAGGGGACTGAGGTGTTTGACGTCCCAATGTCATAGTTAGCCCGGCTACCTTCAGTTTTTGAATATTATTTTTTTGGTTATTAATTTTGGTCCGATCTACGCAGAATATAAGAATCTACGCGTACATTACATAAATACATTAACACATACACTGTCGTCAGTGATCCTTTAAATGCAGTACTCCGTGCAAAGTGATTGACACGGCAGCATAAGGGTTAATACTTCTTTGTTTAAAGACGAAATACAAACATACATATATATTATTATTT
The DNA here is from genome assembly GCA_029286625.1 of Parnassius orleans. NCBI lineage: Eukaryota > Metazoa > Arthropoda > Insecta > Lepidoptera > Papilionidae > Parnassius > Parnassius orleans. The sequence goes on along the minus strand of JAGSMP010000026.1, from coordinate 3,317,794 downwards.
TGACGGAAAATTCAAATAATACTCCGTAGGTAGTTTTAGCAAAAATATTGCTCTTAGACTTATTATTTCATATTTAAACATATATACTGGTTTAACGCCTTCTATTTGCTCTTAAACGGCAATAAGATAAAATGTATTAAATTTACAATGCCTAATGTTAAACATTCAAATACCAATGTGCTCCTAACTGGGGAGGAGTTGAGTCTTGTGGATACCACTATTTTTCTCGGTATTACTATTGACGCGAAGCTTCAATGGGGCCCCCATATACATATCTCAATTAGTAGACAGGCTTAGTTCTGGAGCATATGCTATAAGAAATATTAGAAGTCTCACCAATGTTGAGACAGCTAGATTAGTTTATTTTAGTTACTTTCATAGCGTGATGTCTTATGGAATTATGCTATGGGGTAATGCGACTGACATCGAAGCTATATTTGTTTTGCAAAAGAGAGCCGTACGGACAATTTATAACTTAAATTGTATTGAGTCCCTTAGAGAAACATTTAAGAAATAAACATATTAACTTTGGCATCGCAATATATTTATGAAAATGTAACGTATGTACATAAAAACATAAATAGCTTTGATAGGAATAAAGATGTTCATACTTTAAACACTAGGAACAAACATAAGCTTGTAATATCAGTTACTAGTCTCCACAGAATTAGCAATTCATTTATGGGGCAATGTATACGCTTTTACAACAAAATCCCAGAAAATGTATAATATCTGGCAATAAACAAGTTTAAATGTTTTATTAGAGAAAATTGTACAAAAAGTGTTATTATAATATCAAGGAAAACATAAATGAAAAAACCCCTGGGAAAGGGGTGATCGCCACCATGCTGGTTCTATTAAAATTCATTTAAAGTTTGTACAAACAAAATTATTGTAATTTTTGTAGTATTTTGTTGCTACCTATCACTGTTACCTGCGTTTTACTAGGGTTAACCTTAATTCCATGAGATGTGCAAAATTCAGAAATAATTGCGAGATCACTATATGTGAATAGCACGGCGGATGGAAGATTTTCAATAATTGTTTGAGAATATATTTGGAGATCGTCTGCATAAAGATGGTAGAGAGAAGTTATTCCTGAAGTGATAGAGCGTATAAAAATTGAGAAATGGATAGAAGACAACACGCCACCCTGTGATACGCCCGCATCCAGAAAACACGACGAGGAATAAGTGTCTTCAATACGGATGCGTTGACAGCGTCCAAACAAGTAACTACAAAACCAGTCGGTTGCTGCTGAATATACGTTAATAGAACGGAGCACAGCTAGAAGTATTTCGAAATCGACTGTGTTGAAGGCGTTGATGAAATCAAGAAGAGTAAGAACAGTAACTTTCGGAATCTCCATTCCTATCCGAATGTCGTTTGTGATTTTAACCAAAGCAGTGACCGTGCTATGGCCAGGATAAAAACCTTGTTGGAATGTATTTAAGAGGTTATTTAGATTCAGAAATAGACTAATTTGCTGTTCGACAAGACGCATAAGAATATCAGAAAGAAAAGGTAATATGGTAATAGGACGATAATTACAGAAGACTTGGGATTGGATTTCTTGGGTATTGGAATAATTTGTGCATCTTTCCATAGTGTATGAAAAGTACCTGTATTTATAGAGTTGTTAAAAATTTTAATTATGAAAGGAGTCAAGAGATCTAATAGCGGGAAAATCATGTTTTGGCTGACATTATCACTACCAATTGCATTAGAAGTTACAGCTGTAATATTCTTTTTAACGTCACAATCAGCAAACTGACATAGAACAAAGTCGCGGAAATCGGGAGCTAGCAAAGAATGAAAGTGATTTAATTGCTTAGATTTACAATTGTTAACGTAACTAGAACTTAAGGAAAAGTGATGATTAAGCATTTCAAAGTTTAAATCAGGAGGAAGGGAGTCATTTAGCTTTTTACCAATTCCCAAACTTTTAAGAAACTTCCAAACCCTATTAGGATCAGATTCATCAATCGTCTTATGAATGTGACGTATAGTCCTGTATTTCTCACGATTTATATTACAGGGGTCCTTTTAAAATTTGGCCTCGACTAGATTTCTTCTTGAAATGAAATCTTTGAGTTCTTTTGTGAGTCAAGGAGCCTAAGTTTAATTGGTCGTAAAAGTGCATGCTTGTTATATAGCTGCATTATAAAGGAATTTAAAAGGCGCACTTGTTCGTCAACATCTGTGGTCTCATCAATTATCGACCACTCAATTATCGTATCATTTTTAAGACGGTCGACGTCGTAATTTATATGACAAAAACAGCAAATCATGGTAAGAAAAAGCATCGGCATTATACTGCCCGTGTTTGAATAAATAATCTGTAGAGGAAGCGATTTTTAAATCAAGAAGAGATGGAAACAGAAACAGAAACAGAAACTTTTTATTCAATATAGATTATAAATAATACTTATTGAAAGTCACTCTTTGTCTAATTACCACTGGTTCGAAAAAACCTCTGTCCTGGGAAGAACCAGCAAGAAACCCAACGGGACTTTTTTAAATAACAGCTTACAATCATGTATATTACACAATTAACCACACAAAACAAATTAGAAACAGCCTGGCAGCGAACACCTCATTCCAGGGTTATTATCATCCATAAATTCCTTAACATTTTAATAGTCTAAAAATCTTTAATTTACATTAATATCTTCTTTTTATTTCTGTTTAATTCTATTTATTTATTTACTAACATCAAAATCTAATTTATTACAAATATGACAAAATGGTAAGATAGTATGATCCTTACAGTTGTTTATATAACAGCACTATCGTTCTGTTAGTAATCAACATAGAGATAATAGTGTTATGTGATTACCAACCAACGTACACCATCATCTTACCTTTTACTGAAGAATTAAACCCGAAAAAAGTTAAATTGAATGACGAGTTCAGATTTTCTGCCATAGATTACTAATGATTTGTGCAGAATTTCCGAACGACACTGACGTCATGTCATGTCTGTCATGGTGTCATGTCAGTGAAGTGGAATGTGACGGGTGGTGCATGTTTTGCCTTTTGCATATAACTTGTTGATTTTATTAATTAAATTATTTGTGAGATAGCTAAACACTTTCAGTACTGCTACAGTGATAGATATGTTACATTTTTATAAGTGAATTTATCATATTGGACTCGTTGTTAACGTGCTCCGGGATCTGATTGTGCAGGTAACGGTATATTTTGTTTTTAGATTTCGATCGTAAATCATTACTTAAACATGAGTAATTTCCAAACTAACATTTTTCTATGCTTTAAATTATTAGAAAAATGTTTATTTATAAAATTCTATTTTAAGATTTGCTAAAATTACTCATAATAAATAAATCTTTATGTGACGGATTCATGATAATTGACATTTACATTGCGTAGCTAACGCATTTGTTAACAGCCGTTTGAAAGCAAGCAGTTTAAATTTTCCTAATTATGTGATCCATTCGTAAACTTATTTTAAATAGTAATTTTCTAAGATTTAATCTTCCCAATTGATCATAATAAGACGGTAATATTGTATTAATACAAATATTGAATTATAATTATGAATTTGTCATCTTGATTATTCAAAACATTCATCTCATTTTCTATATACCTTTTCTTTAACTTACATTATCTTTATTCTAAGTAAAGTACACTTAGTAAATAATATTTCCTTCTAAAACACTTACAAAGGTAAATGTAGTTTATTTACATTAGCAAATAAAATTTGTGTTATGATTGTGATTGGGAATTTTAGGTAAATATTGAAAACTATAAACATTATTAAATTAAACCATGGAATGTAGTCATGAACACAGTAGTCTTTTTGTCAATAAATTAACAAATAAAATGTTCATTTGTATATTTATGTGCCTTATGATTTATGAAGGTTGAACAAATTTATTATGTTATGAAAGGATTATATGTATAAAGTAAAGTAATAGCTGACATAATATATACCATAGCTGGGCAAAGGATTATGAAGCAAGAAAGAGTGTTATCATTCACTCAAAGATGTGTATTAATTTATTTGCACAATATTAACACAATATTAATTATTTAATTTATTTGATGGGTGGACACCAAACTCTGGTTGTTTGCATTTTATGTTTTTTGAATTCAGACCCTTATCTACCATGTTTCATCTATAGTAATGCATAATGTTTATATGAAAGTAAGAACAATAACCTTAGAAGGTGTATTTTTTTTAATTAAATATGTCACCCTATTTAGAAGGCAGAAACAGCAAAGCATTTATTACGACTTATTATGTGAAAGTCTTCCTAACATAAATTCTCATTCAACTCTTATAAAAAGAAAAGTACTTCCCACCAAGATGTTACACACTGGGAATTTATTTTCTTTCTCTAATTTATAGCTACTCCCCTTACAAATAAAGAATAGGATTCCAAATGACAGCTTATTGAGCTGGTACTGTCAGCATACACGATACCTAAAGTCAAAACAACTAATAATATTAAGTAATATAAATTAAAAATCAAATTTGCTCTTTCTATCATTGTTACCTTTCTTAATATATCTTTCTTTATTTACTCTTGAACTGAAATAAAATGGTATTTAAATTGAATGACGAGTTCAGATTTTCTGCCATAGATTACTAATGATTTGTGCAGAACCGAACGACACTGACGTCATGTCATGTCTGTCATGGTGTCATGTCAGTGAAGTGGAATGTGACGGTGGTGCATGTTTTGCCTTTTGCATATAACTTGTTGATTTTATTAATTAAATTATTTGTGAGATAGCTAAACACTTTCAGTACTGCTACAGTGATAGATATGTTACATTTTTATAAGTGAATTTATCATATTGGACTCGTTGTTAACGTGCTCCGGGATCTGATTGTGCAGGTAACGGTATATTTTGTTTTTAGATTTCGATCGTAAATCATTACTTAAACATGAGTAATTTCCAAACTAACATTTTTCTATGCTTTAAATTATTAGAAAAATGTTTATTTATAAAATTCTATTTTAAGATTTGCTAAAATTACTCATAATAAATAAATCTTTATGTGACGGATTCATGATAATTGACATTTACATTGCGTAGCTAACGCATTTGTTAACAGCCGTTTGAAAGCAAGCAGTTTAAATTTTCCTAATTATGTGATCCATTCGTAAACTTATTTTAAATAGTAATTTTCTAAGATTTAATCTTCCCAATTGATCATAATAAGACGGTAATATTGTATTAATACAAATATTGAATTATAATTATGAATTTGTCATCTTGATTATTCAAAACATTCATCTCATTTTCTATATACCTTTTCTTTAACTTACATTATCTTTATTCTAAGTAAAGTACACTTAGTAAATAATATTTCCTTCTAAAACACTTACAAAGGTAAATGTAGTTTATTTACATTAGCAAATAAAATTTGTGTTATGATTGTGATTGGGAATTTTAGGTAAATATTGAAAACTATAAACATTATTAAATTAAACCATGGAATGTAGTCATGAACACAGTAGTCTTTTTGTCAATAAATTAACAAATAAAATGTTCATTTGTATATTTATGTGCCTTATGATTTATGAAGGTTGAACAAATTTATTATGTTATGAAAGGATTATATGTATAAAGTAAAGTAATAGCTGACATAATATATACCATAGCTGGGCAAAGGATTATGAAGCAAGAAAGAGTGTTATCATTCACTCAAAGATGTGTATTAATTTATTTGCACAATATTAACACAATATTAATTATTTAATTTATTTGATGGGTGGACACCAAACTCTGGTTGTTTGCATTTTATGTTTTTTGAATTCAGACCCTTATCTACCATGTTTCATCTATAGTAATGCATAATGTTTATATGAAAGTAAGAACAATAACCTTAGAAGGTGTATTTTTTTTAATTAAATATGTCACCCTATTTAGAAGGCAGAAACAGCAAAGCATTTATTACGACTTATTATGTGAAAGTCTTCCTAACATAAATTCTCATTCAACTCTTATAAAAAGAAAAGTACTTCCCACCAAGATGTTACACACTGGGAATTTATTTTCTTTCTCTAATTTATAGCTACTCCCCTTACAAATAAAGAATAGGATTCCAAATGACAGCTTATTGAGCTGGTACTGTCAGCATACACGATACCTAAAGTCAAAACAACTAATAATATTAAGTAATATAAATTAAAAATCAAATTTGCTCTTTCTATCATTGTTACCTTTCTTAATATATCTTTCTTTATTTACTCTTGAACTGAAATAAAATGGTATTTATTTTTGAACTATCACCTGCTAGTCATTAGGTGGTGGGTCGGGCTACCATATGTATACCGCCCAACAGCAGTGCGTGTCTACTGTTTTGGTTTGTAGGTTATAGAGATACAGTATAATTACAGGCTGTGAGGCCGTCTTAGTCCTCAGAGGTGACAACACATCAATATTAACTTTTTAATTCATATTATATAAATATTTATATTATATAAATTAAAAAGTTTATGTTACTTTATTGGGAAAATTCAAATTTTTCAAAAATCTAATAAATATATTAAAATCAAATGAAATATGAAATCAAATTATTAACTGAATATTTTAGTTGTTGTTACTACTAAATAAAACAATTTTTATTTAAAATAGAAGCATAATATTGATCATTTATATAATGTTACTCAAGCCTAAAATTAGAAGCAAGTAAGTGCTTATTGCAATGTATGATTGACATTTTTTTTTGGATATTACCAGCAGGTGTGAGTATAGACAGCTATAGTGTGTAAGCAAGTGGTGATTAGAGGCAACGCCATTTATAATCCTATTCAATATTTGCGTGGGTAATCCTATAATTACAAACTGTGCAAAGAAAATGTCACTTAGTCTGTCTGGTGAAACTTTAACATAATATCATGAGAATTATGTAAAGATGCAGTGTCTCTGAATATGTATAAATATACTGTATAAAACTAACTCGATATGGAAAAAATTGTTATTTTGCCATCACAATCACTGTTGTTCTGGTTACACAAAAATCACAGTGAAATATCACTGTTACTTTGTTATATTGATAATGTTAAATAGTGGGAATGTTGGAATATCTTATATTTATACCACATTGGAGACTAAACACAATTTGGCAATTAAAAGTTTGTTAATACTGATCATGGTTACATTTTCACCAAGGCATTATTTTTTTCATGTCATTTACCATAAGTTATGTCTGCTGTATATAGCCTTATGTTATATATATATGTCTTATCACTTCTCGGCCTTTTGGCTAAGATCAAATCTAGTATTAACATACCAGTGCTAGAGATATTATATATGATTGACACAATCACGTCACAACCACTCACCAAAACCAACATCCCAAATACACGGTAGAGCCATGCTGCAGCTATATTACTGGTATAGTTGTAGCACAAATGGGTGGGCTCGACCGGGGAAGGACCACACTCTCACAGAATACCAGCATAAAATAGCAGCTCAACACTGCTGTGTTTCATATGGTGAGTATAGAGAACCGGAGACGCTTTTTACTGGAAACGAGGCATTCCATCTTAGTCCTCACGGGTGACAACGCATCTGTATTTTGATTCATAATAGAGGATAGATGTAGATGTCTATGGGCCACAGCAACCACTTACCATCAGGTGGACTGTGTGCTCGATTGTAACACATTGACACACATTAAATGTGTGTTAGGATAAGTCCTATGATAAAAAATTGACTTCAGCTAAGATTTAAGACCAACCCCCACATCATAATTGCCAGGTATTAGTGAACACTGACTATTAGGTCAATCGGTTTTGACAATTTAATAATATAAAGTGGTTCCTGTACAAAATATTGCCCTATAATTATACACAGACATATGATTTGAGAGAAATTAAACTACAAATATTTTTTTATTTTTTTTTATATTTAGAAACTTAATTATTTATAACTAATTCCTTAGTTTGACAATGTGGGGTATGCAAGCCCCGTTCACCTACTGTACTGCTGTGTCGCCACCTATTACGGTTCTCAACATCATCAGTGACAGGTTCTAGTGGTGTCACTCTTGTTGCTATCAAACTTAAGTCAAACCAGTTGTACAAAAGTCTTAAAATAAGTTGTACATAACATACTTTCTATGTTTACTTCTCAACATTCAAACATTCACGTGTTTCTTATAGAATTTGCTGTATATATGATCCCAAAATAAAAGCTGTTGGCCAGGTAAGAGTTGATTTGTCAACGATCTGTCAAATAACAAATATGGGACCACTGTTATTTTACCTTCAAAGTCCTGTGGCGTGGGAACTGGCTCCCATATCACTGGTATGAGGCCGGTTGTTAGTGGAGTTGGGTCTCTACAACAGAAAATAAATTTTCATTATAACTATAATCATCTTTCTGATATATTATGATTATATTCTATATATATTTCTGATATATATATATTATATTTATATATTATTATTTATTTACGCGAACACTACACATTAAATGAAACTAATTTTATGGATAAATGCGATAAAATCTGTAAAATTAGTTCCATTTAATTCCTGATATATTTTTTTTATAATTTAAATGTGACAAAGTAGCCATCAGTCGACTTGATTGATAGTAAGACTGCTGCACCCAATGCATGTGTCCATGGCATACCTAACTTTAAACCTAGAAGATTCCGGATATGTTGCCACCCCTGAGGTCTTAGATGAAATGCCTTGCAGCATGTAATTAAACTGGCTCATTAACCCTCCAAACTGGAGTATAGTTTCACAATACTGTCTAAAATAATATTCACCATATTTGAAACATTATAAGATGCTAATGCTGTGTTTGCAAAACTGTAAAACATAAGAAAGCTTGCATACAAGATTCAATAAGCTATTGTGGAGATAAGGCCTAAGAGAACTATATTTTACATCAAAAAATAGTATTGTTGTAATGATGAAATTGTTGGCCGATAACAAAAAAAGAAGGAGGTCTTCAACTCAACTGTATATTCTACTTTTTTAGTAAATACCTATGTTATGCGACTCCTTCGTCAGTTGCTAATTAATTTTAATGATTCTTTTTTATTAAAAAAGTTAAATTTCAGTGTTGGAACCAGTTGGAACAATATAAATTTGAAGAAAAAATAACATCCCATTTTATCCCTCAAATATTCAGGCTTCGTTTTTTTTTTCTTTTCTTATAGCCTATCAAAAGTCCACTGCTGAACATGGGCATCTCCCATAGATTGCCTCATAGGGTATGCAATCGCAATTTTATAGGCTGCAGTAGCCACTTCGATTGGGCGGACTGTAAGTTTGTTGGCTAACGAAAAAAATCGCTTGCCAAGCCCGGCGTTTACATCAAATCTTTCCTACTCTAGCATAGAATTAATCCATTTCCAGCACCTGTTTACAGGCTAAAGAATAAGGTGCAGGAGTAAAACATAGAAGTAGTTGAATTGATCGACTATTTACAAAACTACGTCACTAAAGGTACAAATGGCGGACTTAATGCCATATGGCATTTTCTACAAGCCAACCGGAAAGTTATTTTCTCTAAGAGCTATAGTATAAGTATATGCCCTAATTTCTACATACACGAGATCGTTTCCAGTCGGCACCAATGATATTGTTAATAGCGATTGTAAATGCTGAATTACCACGTGTTCAGCGGTGAAGGAAAACATCGTCAGAAAACTGAACCTCCCTCAAAAATGAGAGTTCGCCTTTATGTAGCAGTGGGACATGTAGGGTTACTTCACTCACTTTATTGATTTTTAGTAATTTTAAGCAACTCACCCCATCTTTATAAAGTTAGTAATCAATGTAACCAGCTTATCAGCAATTTGGTTTTCATCTCTGCTCAATCTTTCATTTGAAAATATGTACATATAAATATCACCGTGTCCGGCGCCTGGTATCTCCTCTTCTTTGACACTACTCTTGCTACCTCTGTATGTAAACTTCATCAGATATACTGGTTGAGAAGATCTTGCGTGTAGTATTGACGACTTGATTACGGGATATTCAACAAAAATATCGTTTACGTAATCGACGTAATTAGGAATCAAACTGTCGCCCACCTCGTTCTCACCGAAATAAAACTCCTTGACAAGTTTCGCAAGCTTGTGCTTGAAAACCTCGCTTTCAAAGTTCAGGTTATTCGGTAACAAATTTTCAATATCGTCGGGTATAACGTTAAACCTTTGTATATTCTCCGAGATGATTTTGACTTCAACTGCGTTAGTGTATGCGATCATGAGTGGCACATGATAAAAATGTGCGTCCTTTAATATATCGACTGGGTCCATTTCCAATAAGCTGTTAGTGCTGGATGACTCTCGCTCGATACACGGCAAGAACATTTCGGTAACGTTCACTAAAGTCTTTAAAGGGACTTGCTGAAAAAATTTCGCTATATCGTCCGGTTTGCCTTCACCGTCATACCCTAAAGTTGATGCGACTTCTAGCGCAGTTACAAATGGCGTGTAGGACACAGATGTCGGTGCCAAAGCCGAGCCGGACTCCAGAATTGCTCGATGAAAGAGTCCCACTGTCGAACCAGATAGCATCAGCAACTCTACTGCCACTGCGCCGGAGCCTGTTCCATAAATAGTGACGTCCATAGGATTTCCACCAAATTTTTTGATGTTTCTTTGAACCCAGTAGAGCGCCGCTACTTGGTCTTTTAAGCCAGCGTTTCCTGGTGCGTCAACGGATCCAAGACAAAGGAATCCAAGAGCTCCAAGACGGTAGTTAAACGTCACAATTATTAAATTTTGCTGAAGAAGACGTGACGGCGCTCTATATGATCCCCATCTGAAATATTACAGACACACTGCATTATCAGCTATACTGCAGCAATCTGTGTCAAGTTGTATGTGCTATATCTATCGTAACTAACACATTAAAAATTACATCGTTTCCCCTTAAGAAATTAAATAAGTTACATTATTCGGGAAAAGATATATCACATAACACCGCGTTCCGTCCGGTACGTATCGACAACCAAAAGCCCATTTACTGGCAACGAGGTACTTTGTCTTAATCTTATAATCCAAAGCGGTAATACTGCAACCAGATTCTTCACTAAGAGTTGAAAGACAGTACAGGGCTAAATGCTAACTTGTAAGGTGAAGATGCTATGGCCCAAAGACACACGATACGATACATACGAGTATATCTATACACGATTAAGAATCAAATGCAGATGTGTTGTTACCATGAAAAATAAGATAGAATCCTCGTTACCAGTAGAAAGTGTCTCTAAAACACGACAGCATTCAGCTGCGATTTCACGCTGGTACTCTGTGAGAGCGTGGTCCTTCCCCGGTCGAGCAGATACATTGGTGCTACAACCATAATATAGCTGCAGCGTGGCTCTATTACGTATTAAGACGATCATCAGCCATACAACACATTACCAGCGACTAAAGCGATTACGGTGCCATAAAATTGCAGTATTGTAAATTGGTTTACTTTGTGAGAATATACTGTATATTGTTGGGAATGAGGGTAAAAAATAAAAGGAAATACGAACAAATGAAGGTAGAACTGTAATCTCCCACTCATTCTAGCAGTATGAGTATCGCGCAGGCGACTAAGAAGCATCGGTCGGTATTTTCACTGACGTTATTGTGCCCGTTAGGTTATTCTGCTAGTGTAGGTAGGGAAGATTGTGTTGCTGAGAGGCTGCCCTGTGTTACATTGAGATGGGTGGTGATGCTGTTGTAGTGGGATTAAAGCTTGTTCCTGTAGCTCTACATTCTAACTTATAACGATATATATATACGAGCTACTTACACAGTTTCTACGAATAAATTCTAAAAATTAATCATTTTATGAAAGTATAGTACCTTACCCCCTTTGAAAATCTCCGTCGTGAACATGAACAACTACTGGCAGCGATGTAACATGCTCCGGGGTGAACACATTGATTACTAGACAGTTCTCTACTCCATCCTCGTCTACTTGGGGACACTTGATACGGTGGGTCGCCTCGAAAATGCCGTCCCAGTGAGGTGGAGGTTCTGGAGCCTACAGAGCATGTATTTCTTAATTCTTAATTGTAGCTACGGATCCACTGGACCCATATTTCATCTTTAAAAACATGCGAGTCGCCGCTTACTCTACTATATTACTATAATATTAATATTTACAATAAATATACCATACTTCCATTTTTATTACCAATTAATAATAATTATTAACCGTGGTCCACCGGGACCCACGGCTTTAGAGACCTTAGTAACCTTTGCGACTAAAGGATTAAACATAAGAAAACATGTCACAATAAACAAAACGGTAGGTACTTAATTTGCCAGACTTAAAACGTGCGTTTATTGGGAGCAGCATCTGATTGTTAAACGACAGTGGCAAAGCCTATGAGATAAAGTTTATGGCCTTCAATGCTCTGATTACTTATACGCTGATTCTTAATAGGGACTTTTTATATTTTTAGAGGGTTTTAGAGCAAAGAATAACCGAAACTAATGTGTTTGCGGACTTAACATGTCTGTAATATGAGATATCCGGTTTCCTCACTGTTTTCCTTCACCACCGATCATGTGGTATGTCCCCATTTAAAAATGCAATTTAATATATTGTTAGTGCTGGTGCGATGATCAAACTCTGTTTTCTGGCTTACTATGAACTTATTAAGACCAGTGCTTATCCCTTGAGCAGCAGCTCCCGATTCCAAAATATATAATGCGTTAAATTCAAACGGCTATGTTTTATATTATGTCGAACTCAGTCAAGTAATATTATCTATTGAAGTGCTCCTACCTGCGAATTTGTTTGCATATTTGATGGATTATGATAAACATAAAGTTCTCTGTTTGATCATTGTTAAATCTATAGACGTCGATGAAATTACATCAGCGTACTCCTACTTTTACGTCACATATATTTTAGAAATAAATAGAGGTAACCGTAATAAAATATCTATAGATTTTTTAATTGAAGAATCATGTCTTCACTGTCGTGATGGGGTTTATGTTCCATTAAATAATATAGACTTTTTACTTGTAGTTACAAGTCTATGTTATTTAATGGACATTTGGAGGAAAAACAATTAACGTTTAGTCTTTGAAACAAGTAATAATACTATACAAATAACAATTTTGTGTAAAAAAAAGACACGTTCGTAGCAACATTAATTTACAGCGATAAAGATCTACACCTCTACGTAAATTAGATTTGTGTCAAACAACAAATGAAGTGGCTGACCTTAAACCTGTCGTAACGCGTGGGCGGGCGGGCGTAAGGGACGCCCAGGAAGGCGTAGTGGGGTGGGTTCGGGAAGAGGTAACCTCTTACCCGACCTTGCGTCGTCACAACATCGCGATGCGGTCTCGTGGACTGCAGAGAAAAACGTCCAGTAGCACAGCGCCATAACAAAATATGTAACAACGCCGCGAGTCTCATGTTCACCTGGTACACATTGTCTATGTAATTTTTGAAGTGTTAATAAAAAATTATCTCTTTTTGTTCACATAAGTCCGACTATTACGAGAATGAATCGTCTAGTGGTTGTAGGCAATGCTAATGTTTCATTACCATCTACGACATCTCTGTTATCATAACAGCCGGCTGTCTAACCTAAACATCGCACGTGTGTGAAGCCTTACGACGTCCTAAAACCGATGGATGGGAAATAACACACAATTTTATTCAACTACAATTTAATACTTAATAATGCTTGCGTCAAAAAGCTTTGTACGTGTCTTAAACTATACTTATCATTGTAAGAATTTAATAGCGTTTTCTAGGTTATGGGGCTCAATCACAATCAATTTAAGCTGGAATAACTTAACTTATCAAATTGTGCTACGTGTACGTGTTTCACTAAATGATATAAAATCAGTTTAAATACAATAAATGTCTACATTGAAATAATGTGAGAAAACACTACTTTGCAATAATTTCCTAAAATAATATTTTAGATAAACAAATAAATAAAAACATTGTGAACATAAGAGAATATACGTATGGGGTAACAACAAAACCACGATTATGCTCGATGAAATACATTCCATATATCTGGCTCCATAGCTTCAGGCGGTCAACGTGTATTCCTTTTTGTGGCATAACTTCAGATCCTATTAAAAGCCAGTTTTCATTCGGCTCTTCTGTTTGCTCTACTTGTTGCCACTCTATTTTATCCGCTGTTGGTTTACTGCAAAACATAAAATAATTTATGATACTGCAGTTTAAGTAATTCTTTAGTATGCTATATTGCTTATTTTAAGCCTTTTTCAAATATTAATAATTATCGATAACAAACCAATTACAATGGTAGGGAAAAATATTATTATATTATAGGATTATTACCCAGTATGAATAAAGCTTGTCCACAAATCTGTAACCACTTCAACCATATATTTTTCTTTCGTATCATCATGGAGGATTTGTCCTTCGTAGCAGAATACATATCTGGCGATGTCTCCTCTGGATGCTCCATGTATCTTTACCGAGGATAGAATTTCTTGATTGAAGTCTCCTACGAAAGCAAACTCGTAGAAATACACTTGAGCTCCTGCTGCCACTAAGGATCTAGTAGCACGTATCGTTGGCCCTAAGTACGAAGCATCCGTATAACACAATGAGAGTTCTTCTACTGTATCTAATGTAACAGTCTTGTTGCCGAAGTATTGATCTTTTAGTTTATTTGCAATTTCTGATTTTTTCTCATTTTGTTGAAAATCTAAATCATCGGGCAAAATAACACCAAAATCTTTATCGAGTTCTGATAGGCTGTTTTCTGTGTGTTGTAATGCTTCTTGCATACCAGCATGATTCGTGGAACCTATCATGAATAAAATGTTTGTTTTTAAACTATTAAGTAAGATCCAAGGAGTCTTAGTTATAAAGGATTTGTCTCCATCCTCTATACAAGGAGCAAATTTCATATCTCTGGCTGCAAGAATTAACGCCGCTAAATTAGAATTTTCAAATTCATCATATTCTGCTGTTACTGCCTCTATAGGAAAATTATTTTTCTGTGTTAGATTGTTTACTGTTGTAAGCGGATCCCTATCTAAAGCCCAGTGAGATAGAACAAAACCACTTTCTGTGATAACTTTTGAGACATAATCTCTTGATGAGGGTGATACAGCTAAATATCCCGCTAATGCTCCAGCATTACCCTCTCCGCTTATGACAATATTTAAAGGGTTTCCTCCAAATGCTGCTATATTATCTTTTATCCATTTTAATGCTAAAGTCAAATCTTTAAGAGCTGCGTTGCCTGGTATAGTATCATTTCGCAAACACAAAAATCCAAGTGGGCCTAGTCTGTAATTAGGAAGGACCAATATAATTCCTTTAGGAACTATGTACTCCGGTCCATAAATAGATGGATTTCCGCTCCCGTTATTTAAACTTCCATCATGTATATGAAACAAAACGCCAGAATTATTTGCCTCTATTGGTGCCATAATATTAAGGGTCAAACAATCAGTATCGCCTACAAATTTATCAGGATGTTCGATTTGAGGGCACCGTGATTTGTGTTCATTATTATTGTGAACATTTTTCCAGGGTTCTGATGGCGATGGTTCCTAAAATATTCCAAATATAATTACAAAAACGTAAGATAGTTTAGATGAGTAATATAAACTAACTTATCTATAACTAAATTTACAGAAATTACGTGGTTATGAAATGTCAGTTGTTGTAAAATATCGTCAAAATCATGAAAATCCTTGATTTAATGCAGTTGTCAAAATAAAAACTAAAAACTACGGTAAAAAAGTGTCCCAAAAAATTACCTCGATAATAACCGTATGGAAAATATACAGACCGGTAATGTGGAACATAATCTATGTTACAAAGAATTTTCTGTCTACAAGGCCTTTCATCTTAATCCTCAGAAGTGATAACGCATTTGTGTAGTAGCTATTTTCAATCAGGTTAGACAGGCAGGATTATCTCGTTTGTCACTTAAAGATCTGTTTCCAAACCTCGTTGGTTTGTATAGTTTTACATACAACGATGAATGTTACAAATTGACGTTGCTGGTGGACAAAGCCTATATATGTCCTGAGCTGTGCTGGGTACAAGCATTTCATTAAGTAGAGGTTCATGAAACAAGGGACTCCGTCTTACTGTTTCAGTGGCACTTATTCCCTATAAGAAAACTTCACAAGTCTTTCAAATATTTATAATAATACAAACATGCCGGTTTCCTCAATATCAATATGTTCACGATTTAAAATCCAATTTCTTCAGAAACTGTAATTTTGTAAAAAAGAGATATTTACTTCTACTTTTCATCTGTGACTGTTGTTTCAAGTTCTGTTTTTTTTTTTTAATTATAACTGTAAAGTAAAATCGCTTACCTGAAACGGATTTACGGCATTGATTGATCCATATGGTATATCATAAAATCTCATAATATTAGGCGTTTCTTCGTGTATATGACCTTGAATTGGCCCACTATTAGTAATAACAATATTCTCTTCATTTTGGCTATTTTCTTTTCTATCATTATCTTTGATCTCAAATGAAGCTTCCGTGGAATTGTAAACCGCAGACTTTACGTCACTTTCCGTTGTTAGACATAAGACAGTGAGTGAAAATTTTAAAGTCATCCATATCGGTAACCAATGTGTTGTTTTCATAACAATTTAAATTCAGTTTATTTTCACGTTTAAGAACTTGAATTGAACCTGGATTTTTTACGTGTACGCCGCTCGCGAACTAATCAGAAATGTTTGTGTGTAGCTTTATCCATGCATAAAAATCTACTGATCCTCTCAAGCATAAAAATTGTACCGTGGGGATGGTAGGCAATCGATCACTGTACTAGTACACTGACACACAAAATCCACCTCACGTTGTTATTCGAAACACATTACATTAACGGGTATTTAGGTAATACGTCTAGCCTGCGACTGCCTCTTTGGTCTAGTGGTCGTAAAGGCGAATGATGATCTTTAGGTCCCGATTTCGAATCCCGGGTCGATTCCAAATCAATTATTGGATTTTTCTGACAAGAAGTTCTCAGTAGCAGCTCGTAGTCAGAAAGTAAAACGAAAGAAAGTAAACCCCCGTTCCTCGGAAAGCACATCTCTCACCGGTCGTGTCAGATTATATGATACTGGCTCCCTGTACCCTTCAGACCGGAACACAGCAGTGCAAACACATATTTTGCTGCAGATTTAGGTAAGAGAGTGGTACCTATCCAGACGGAAAAAGAGTCCTACCACGTAGAAATTAATACCACTTAAAATTGCCTTTGACAATTTCACTGATGTCGGCTAGCTCAAACTGAATTTATTCGCATAATAAATAATTTTAATATATTATTTACATTACTTATCCTCCTGAGTTGGTACTCTTGGTACTTTGTGTAGAAACTGACTGCTTGTTTGTCGTTGATTATTGCTGACTTAAATTAAGTATTATTTATTATATCTATACCTGTCTCTTTCTATTGTCATTTAGTGAAAAGAGACAGAGAGCAACTTAAAGCATTTTTTTATAGGAGAGAGGACAAACGAGCATACGGCTCACCTGATGGTAAGTGACTACCGCTGCCCATGAACAACTGCTGCACCAAGGGAATTGCAGGTGCGTTGCCGGCCTTTTAAAAAGGAGTAAGCTCTTTTCTTGAAGGTTCCTAAGTCGTATCGGTCCGGAAAAAATAGCCCGTGGTAAATTATTCCACAGAGAGGTCGTACGCGGAAGAAAACTCCTAGTGAAACGTACAGTGGTGGACCGCCAAGCATCCAGATGGTGTGGATGGTATCGAGAGTTTTGCCGCGATGTACGTTCGTGAAATTTGGTGACTGGGATTAATCCGAACAATTCCTCAGAGCACTCCCCGTGGTAAAAGCGAAAGAAAATGCAAAGGGATGCAACATCTCTTCGCAGCGTCAGTGAATCGAGCCGATCGGAAAGGACTCGGTCGTCGACGATTCGAGCCGCTCTGCGCTGGATGCGGTCAAGTGGAACAGTATTCCATGTGAGGCCGAACCTGCGCCTTGTAAAGTTGCAGGCGGTGTGCCGGCATGAAATACTGTCCCGCTCTGCTGAGCACGCCAAGCTTTTTAGAGGCAATTTGGCCTTCCCTTCCAAGTGACCACGAAACTGCACGTCACTCATTATGTCGACGCAGGGGATTCCGAAACAAGGGGAGTGCCTTGAAACTGAGGAGATGCGACAAAGGGGTTCTTTTTAGCGGTAAACGCGCAAACTTGTGTCTTTTGAGGATTAAACTAGACTAGATTTAGTCGCCCCCAATCCGAGACTTTTTTCAAAAAAGACTCGACTTCAGACACAAGTTTGTTCCGGTACTCGGCGACGTTTTCCCGAGAAATATTGGCACGGCCGGTGTATAGAGCATCACCAGTGCTGTCATCCGCATAGCAATGAATGTTACCGCTTCGCAAGCATTTCTTAAATTGACGTCGATTTTGACCCCCGACGCAATCAGAGGGGTGTTATATGTTTAACGTGGGTATCTGTGTGTCTGTCTGTGGCATCGTAGCTTCCAAAGGGATGAACCGATTTAGATTTAGTTTGTTTTTGTTTGAAAGGTGACTTGATCGAGAGTGTTCTTAGCTATGTTTCCAGAAAATCTTTTCAGCCGTTTGAAGATCATCAGCTCTTTTTGTTTCGGTGGTTTTTTATATTTTTAATGTAAGTTATTATAACTTACTTTTTTAACATTCTGATATAATTTAAATTTTCGATTCGACAGTACTTTAGCTTAATTTATTATCGACAGGTAAAGCAATGTTATCGAATGCTATCACTCCACTCGTAGTTTTGGCGATAACAGTTATTATTTCTCCCACCGTTATTAACTCTACCCACTCCACCCTATCCCCCATTACAGCTCTTAGCTTAATATATTTTTTTCGATGTTGGATACGCGATAATGTGTACATTTCATTTAGTAAGTTTTTTCAAGGTGCTCAAACAACTGAATAAAATAAGGTCAGAATAATATTTAACAAAATTAACTTAATGCTGTCTCTAACAAAATTCAATAAATTACAATGCCTATCAAACGATCAACCAATCCTCGCGAACTAACCTGACCTTTTGCATGGAACTATCTATATTGCACGACTGCTGCGCAGCCCCATAGAGAGTAATTTTAACCGACTTAAAAAAGGAGGAGGTTCTCAATTCAAGTGTGTTTTTTTTGTATGTATGTTACGCGATATCGTCGCAGATTGTGAACCGATTTTAATGATTCTTTTTTTTATTAAATTGGCTTTACCTCAAGGGTGGTCCCATTAAAATTTTAAGAAAAAATCCGCCCCCAAGGGTGGAAAATAGGGGAAAAAGTTACATATTGTACTATTGTTTAAGGAATTTCGTATGATATCTTCGCAGATTGAGAACCGATTTAAATGATTCTTTTTTTATTAAATAGTTTATACCTCAAGGGTGGTCCCATATAAATTTGGAGAAAATATTTCACCCCCAAGGGGTAGCAAATAAATAAGTTCTATTTTAGCAATTTGAAGTTTGTTTCTATTTTTTGTTAAAAGTTATAATTATGGTTGGTATGTATGCATATAACTACTACTCGTCGGATTGATAAGATGACATATAATTTCTCCAAACGATTCGCCATAGTTGCACATTTAACGACTACGTTGTCATAATAAAATCAAACTTTGAACAAACAGGAAAAGCCGTCTTCAAAGAACTAAAAAACATAAAATATTTCCACATAGTAGCTTTTGATGTCAGTGCTAATACAGTGTATAGGAGATAATTAATAGAATCGGGCGTTACTTTGCAGAAATCCATTATATTAAAGACTAGCTGTTCCCGGCGACTTCGCTCGCGTGCAATTTAGGGTTTTAATTTTTTTGCGCGGAACCCTAATACTTTTTCTAAAATAAACGTAACCTAAGTTACTCCTTATAATATCAGCTATCTGTCAGTGAAAGTCCCGTCAAAATCGGTCCAGCCGTTTCGGAGATTAGCCGGAACAAACAGACAGACAAACATTTTAAAAATTGTATTTTTGTTATAAGCACCGTATATACTTTCATATGCATTTAGTAAAAGGCTGTAATTTTGACATTACAAACAGACACTTCAATTTTATTTATTTGTATAGATTTAAAAAATTAATTTGCTAAGTTCCGCGTAATGAAATAAAATGATGTGTCTTACTTAGTTTGAAGAGCATCTCCCGCCCATTCTCAATTGCGTGCCCTATGCCCCGTCACCACCAATCCCAGCGCCACTACTCTTAATACCACTACACTAGGAAAGACACCACCGTCGATAATACTGCTTTCTATTATCAACGTTGGTGTGTCTTTCCTTTAAAATCTTTAGAGTAAAGGAGAATTAAAGCCCCGACTTCAGAAGCTCCTATGTGAAATTACTTTGTTGCATTGTGTTATTTGATTTTAACCGACTTCAAAAAGGAGGAGGTACTCATTTAGACTGTATGTTTTTTTTGTGTGCTGCCTCATAACTTTTTTGCAGATGTACCGATTTCGATGATTCTTTTTTTATTTGAAAGCTGGTGCTTCTCATGTGGTCCCATATAATTTAATCAAGATATGACCATTAGTTTTTGAGTTATCCTTAATAATTTATATTGAAGACGGTTGTTCAATTTTTTTTTAATTTTACTACTTGTTCTTTTACTTTTTATTAACACTTTCACTGTCGTGACCCATATATTAGTCATTGCTATTGTCTTACCATTGTATCTGGAAACCGGACAGTGAAAGTGTTAAGTTTTGGCCCTTTTGAGTGGACTAGGGAATATCACAACTAGAATGCCATCTAAATAGTTAAATTAAAAACTTTATCCCATTATTTTTGGTGTTTTTTCTCCAAAATTATATTATAAAATCATAAAAAACTTTATAATATAAAATCATTGAAAATCGGTTTACAATTGACGATGATATCGCATAACATACAAACAAAAAAAACATACAATTGAATTGAGAACCACCTCCTTTTTTTGGAGTCATCCAAAAATAAATATGGCGCACATGAACTGCCCAAAACTTGCGAGCTAAAAAAATAACAAGCAGATGCATCGGGTGTTATTACATAAAATTGTTACATTTTCCTAAAGATTTTATTTATTAATTAATATATAATACAAATACAAATAGTTTATTACGGTAACTTACGCCCAAATACTCAAACGCTGCTCAATTTTAAAATGCCGTTAAATCTCGTGCTGTCTCTATCACTTTAAGACAAAGTGACTGTGACATAAGCTGAGTATCGTTTATTAATACGGGCCTAAGAGATTGAAGCTTCCTTTTAAGCAAATAATCTTGCTTGTGCTAGGAAGCACCGCGCTTCCATTTTTATTTTTTTCTTATTATTCTTCATTATTACTTTCTTATATTTACAGGTACGCTATACGCAGTGTCACTATACTGAGCCTGCCTAATTAGGTGAGTCTCGTCTATTTAAAAACAGACCTTGGACGTAACCATTACTGACTTAGTGTAATTTAACCTTTCAATGTAATGTCCGATTATTATCAATGGTAATCAAAAGCAAGTACACTCCACCATTAGAAACTTCATTACGAGTTCTTTTGATAGCCGAACATATTATTATGTGCTATTTTGATAGA
Source organism: Parnassius orleans (assembly GCA_029286625.1). NCBI lineage: Eukaryota > Metazoa > Arthropoda > Insecta > Lepidoptera > Papilionidae > Parnassius > Parnassius orleans. The sequence continues at coordinate 3,296,248 of JAGSMP010000026.1, read as the reverse complement.
TATAAATTAAACATTAGTAATAATTGTTATAAAAGAAAAGTACAAAAATAATTGTTGTGAGAATTTAAAAGGACATAGGATATGTCCTATCCATAAGTAAGATTAGCAAGCTATTCATACTGGATATTGCGCGAAAGACCACTTATTTTATCAATTTTTCGATTGCTTAAAAAATATCTCCCAAGATCACTCATCTATCTGTTCAGCCATTTCGAAGATTTGCCCGAACATACAGACGATGTTTTTAAATGGTTATTTATATGGCATGCAAATAACCCCTCAGCTTGATAAAAGGCGGTTATTACATTATAGACAGACACTTTTATTTATACATTTATATAGAAACAATTACAACAGGTCTTTCGATAATTGAACGTACCAGCCGTCCGCCCACATAATTGAAATAGCTCGGCGCAAACAAAACGTTTGAGTGTGGAGATGAAATTTACACACGGCGCGATTCAACATCAGATTTGTGACTCAATTAGGGTGGTGTCATATTAACGTGTTATAGCATGTACATATACTTTATAAGTCGTTACAGACATATCGTACACGAATACACATTCCACTGTAGAATTATTATCATCCCTAGCCTGTAATTAGTTGACTAAACCTAAAGATTACAGTAATTCTACGGAACTATTGATATAGTTAGAAAGAACTACTGATATAGTTAAAAGAGTTTAGAAAGAGCCGTGGTAGCTCAGATGGTTAGTGCTCGTTGTAAGTTACACAGTACGCGAGCAACCCGGGTTCGATCCCCGCCGGCACCAATGAAATTGTTAATTGCAATTTTAAGTGCTGATTTACCACGTGCTGAAATGAGAGGCCTGTGCCCAGCAGTGGGACGTATATAGGCTGTAACTTTACTTTTTTTTTACTTTACTGATATAGAAAACCCATGTGTACCAGTTTATTTTAAGTCGGATAATAATGCCTTCATAAATTTAGAATAGGTTAGTGACCATAGCTGTAAAAGCATTTGTTGCTCTAGTTTTATGTACCAAGTGTCAGGATGTAATATGATAATACGCTCGGCGCCAAGCCCAAAACTTAAACCCTTATAACTCCAAATGCTGGCACCTTATTTAAGAACTACACTATGATTGCGTACGCTAGTGGGAATCGTTTTCGGTGGATGTTGTCCGGGACAAATCCCCCGCTACAAAATAAATGATAATGAAAAATATCAAAGGTATATATTTTATTGTAGGCTAGACAAAAATTTCAGGGACATTCCCTTTACATTGATGCCATCGCTTTGTCAATTTGCTTACAGCAATTATTTGCCACTATAATTTTCGTCACGAATTTCCTTGTCTATAGTTTGGATAAATAAACCTCTACATCAATACATTTATGTCATCGTTCCGACAGTGTGCCCTTGGCTTTTTTCCTTTCTCATAAAGATAAAGATAAAGATCATTTTATTTGTTCAAACATGAGTATACATACATATGCATGCAAGATGTTAAAAGAAAATATCTCGACAGTCATGTTTAGCCTCTACGGCGTACAAATATAAAAAAAAAATTACAATTCTAATTGGCCTTCGCCTTATTTAGTATTAATAAATTATACAATAAACATTAAAACAGAAAACAAACATCATTAGAGAAGAGAATCTATATATTTAAATATACTTGTACCTAAAAACATACCTTTATTTACCTAAATGATTGTACAAATTCTTAGTGTTACATACTTACATTAGTCAATTTCGTATATTATTACTTTCGATTATTATATGAATTCTACTTTATTATGTTCAATCAGCAGTAAGATAATGTGTAATAATTTATATAAATGTAGATATTATATGTCATAGCAGTTAGTGGTCAATGTTGTCTTGCAGAAAGTCATTAATATTGTAGTAGGCTTTATTTGCAAGGAAATTATTTAATTTATTTTTGAGTATGTTACTATTATGTTCTTTCCAGCGTTTAGGAATTTTATTATATATTTTTGGGCCCATGCAAAATATGCTGTTATTCATTAAAGTAGTTTTTGATTTATGTAGACGAAGTTTACTGTTATCACGTCTATTACGCACGACCGCATCAGACATGCGTGGGAATAGGTTAGGATTGCTCTTAAAGAACATTGCGCTTTCCAAAATATAAAGTGAGGGTAATGTCAATAATTTATATTGTATGAAAAATGGTTTACAGCTCTCCGTGACCTTTAGTTTGAAAATGGTCCTTATGCATTGCTTCTGGGCTTTAAATACTAATTCTTTATTCGTAGAGTTACCTCCCCGTGTAGTGGCGGGTAAGAATACCCACTACCCCATATCTTCCCGTGGGTGTCGTAAGAGGCGACAAAGGGAAACTGATACAGAAGATGGGCAGCAGCATCTTTCTGATAAAAGCCAAAAAACAATAAAAAACTGCGGTTGCCAACCCGCTCGCCAAGCGTGGCAACTATGGCAATATACCCCCCATGAGCGACGACACAAAGAAACGGCCCCCAGTCCCCGGCGGCCCCGCTATTCCTGGCTACGGTGGCGACCATGGTAACGGCGGGGCAGGGGGTGCTAAGAATCTCCGGTGGAGGTTCGGTTGCCACCTACGACGACTCGACCTGGCAACATATAACGCACGCACCCTGAGGACTGACGAGAAGATCCTGAGCTGGAAGAAGAGATAGATAAGTTACGCTGGAATATAATAGGACTATCCGAGGTCCGAAGAGAGGGGAGGACACGGTAATCCTCGAATCCGGCAACTTATTCTATCACCGGGAGGCGACCATCTGTCCCAAGGAGGTGTCGGATTTATCGTCCACAAGTCTCTCGTTAACAACGTTGTAAAGATTGGGAGTGTGTCGACGATGGTTGCGTACCTTATACTCAGAATCACCAAACGGTATTCGCTGAAGGTCATACAGGTTTACGCACCAACCTCGGCACACTCCGATGAAGAGGTGGAGGAAATGTATGAGGATATCTCTAGAGCCATGCATTTCTCCAAAACCCACTATATGGTGTTAATGGGAGACTTCAATGCAAAAGTAGGCACAAGAGAGAGCGGTGAGCTGAAAGTGAAATTCGGAATAGGGCAACGGAACCCAAGGGCCAGCAGCTGGCCGACTTTATGGAGAAAGAGGGACTCTTTATGATGAACTCTTTCTTCCAAAGCGGCCCCACAGAAAGTGGACCTGTTCGAGCCCCGACGGTTCGACAAAAAATGAGATTGACTTCATTATGACGACCAGACGACAACTGTTCAGTGATGTCTCAGTGATCGCGAGGGTGAAAACTGGCAGCGATCACCGAATGGTGAGGCACACTGAACCTAAACGTTAAGTTGGAGAGGTCACGTCTAATGAAGTCAACGCTCCGTCCCCCTCGTGCTCTAATCCAAAGTCCCGAAAACTTTCAGCTCGAGTTACAAAATCGTTTTCAGTGCCTAGAATTTTGCAATGAAGTGGACGATATGAATGACAAGCTTGTGGAAACTGTCCATGCGGTCGGAGCTAAGTTCTGTAAGACCCGTCGCAGAAGAACACAAAAACTCTCCGATCACACTCTTAATCTCATGGTTGTTAGACGGGAGATGAAGCTGCAGTCTTCAACAGATTTGACAGCATACAGGCAACTGAACAGACAGATCTCCAAATGCATGCGGCGGGACTTGCGCAACTTCAATACAGCTCGTATTGAAGAAGCGATCGAGCGGAACCAGGGCTCCAAAGTCTTTGCCAGAGATCTGTCTGCCAGAAAGAGCCAACTGTCGAAGCTGAAGACCGATTGTGGCAGCATCGTTTCCGGGACACCTGAGATTTTGAGTGAGATTGAGAAGTTCTATGGGCAGCTGTACACGTCATCGTTGGAGCCACGCGCAAGTGTGAGTAACGATCCAAGAGCAAGTCTTATCCGACACTATTCCGATGATATCCCGGACGTCAGTCTGAGCGAGATTAGAATGGCTCTCCAGCACCTTAAAAACGGCAAGGCCCCAGGCGAGGATGGAATTACAGCGGAGCTTCTGAAGCGGGTGGAAAACCGGTACTTGAAGTCCTTCAAGCTCTTTAATTCCGTTCTCCATGGTGGTATTACACCCAGGCGTGGAGCAGAAGTGCGGTGGTCTTGTTCTTCAAGAAAGGCGACAACGCTCTCTTGAAGAACTACAGACCGATTTCCTTCTGAGCCGCGTCTACGTGCTGTTTTCGAGAGTCATTACGAATCGTCTCGCATGCAGACTCGACGACTTCCAGCCTCCCGAACAAGCCGGTTTCCGAAAAGGCTTTAGCACCATAGACCACATACATACTCTTCGGCAAATTGTACAGAAGACCGACGAGTACAATCTGCCACTTTGCCTTGCGTATGTGGACTATGAGAAAGCCTTGATTCCGTCGAAATTTGGGCGGTGCTGTAGTCCCTTCAGCGGTGCCAAGTTGACTGTCGGTATATCGAGGTGCGGAAGTGTTTGTACAGTAGGGCTACGATGGCTATCCGAGTACAGAACCAGAGTACGAAACCTATCCAACTGCAGAGAGGTGTAAGACAGGGTGACGTAATATCCCGAAACTCTTCACCGCTGCATTGGAAGACGTTTTCAAGCTACTGGACTGGAAAGGATACGGTATTAACATCAATGGCGAATACATCACTCACCTTCGATTTGCCGACGATATAGTCCTTATGGCAGAATCGCTGGAGGATCTAAGCACTATGCTCAATGACCTTAATAGTGTCTCCCAACGGATAGGTCTCAAGATGAACATGGACAAAACAAAATCATGTTTAATGTCCATGTCACACCTATGCCGGTAGTTGTTGGGAACACTAAGCTCGAAGTTGTTGACGAATATGTTTACCTGGGACAAATAGTCCGACTAGGTAAGTCCAACTTTGACCGAGAGGTCAATCGACGGATTCAACTCGGCTGGGCAGCGTTCGGGAGATTACGACCCATCTTCTCGTCAGGCATACCTCAAAACCTCAAAACTAAATTGTACAACCAGTGCGTGTTGCCAGTGATGACATACGGAACTGAGACGTGGTCCTTCACTGCTGGCCGTATGAGGAAGCTCAAGGTCGCTCAGCGAGCTATGGAGAGGCTATGCTCGGGGTTTCTCTGCGTGATAAACTTAGAAATGAGGATATCCGCAGTAGAACCAGAGTAACCGACATAGCCCAAAGGATTAGTAAGCTGAAGTGGCAATGGGGCCGGCCATATAGCTCGAAGAACCGACAACCGATGGGGAAGAAAGGTTCTCGAGTGGCAGCCTCGTACCGGCAGGCGAAGTGTAGGGCGTCCCCACTAGATGGAGTGACGACCTGGTAAGACATGCAGGAAGTCAATGGATGCAGGTGGCTCGGGACCGTGCTTTGTGGCATTCCGTGGGGGAGGCCTATGTTCAGCAGTGGACTTGTGAAGGGCTGTAATGAATGAATGAATGAATGAAAGAGTTACCCCAAAAGATAATGCCGTATCTAAGAATGGAGGAAACTAAACCATGGTACGCTGTGAGAAGGGCATCGATATTGAGCATTGGTACTAATTTGTAGAATGCGTAAGAAGATTTACTGATTTTTTTTTATTAAGGCTTCTGTGTGTGTTTTTCAATTGAGTTTTCTCAATCCATTGTTTTGTCTGATCTTTCTCATTTTCGTTTAAGAGAAACCCATGTCTCATCAAAGGCATCGTAACTTATTGTTAATTATACTGCTGATAACTGTGTTGTTAATTTACTCTTAAGTAAGTTCTTGAGGTATAGCCACTTCGGTGGAGTTTTAAAAAAAGTCCAAAATATACTAACCAGTGATCAAATAATGTTTAAGCTAAAAGGCAAAGAGAAGCTTTCTTGTACTATTATTTATTATGTGCTATAAGCTTAAAATTCCGATGGTTAAAACACCCGACTCTACGGAAAAAAGAAAATACCGTGACCGTGTAGCGACGGTGTAATATCTACATATTACACCGCCACATCTACCCATGTCGATCGTAAGAGGCGACAGAAGGAAACAAACCAGAAGATGGGCAGCTGTCTTCCTAATAAGAGCTAAAATATAAAAAACTGCGGTTGCCAAACCGCTTGCCAGGCGGTGACTACTATGGTAAATATCTCCCCCCTCCCCCATGAGATAATTTGTTGTGAAGGCTTATGTTCAGCATTGAACTTTTGATATGTTGTTACAACAGTAACATACTACATACACTCCGTCCTTCTGGGTCAGTTTGGAAATAAACGGGGGGTTTATTCCGGAAAACTTGATAAAGAAAAGGCATCGGCTTTTTTATTTTAAACTTATACGCAATACAACGAAATTAAAAGTTAAACGTCGAAACGAAGCCAACCACGATTCCTACAATCACACTTGCTGGTGAGGGAGAAAGGTTCTCAAGTGGCAGCGTCATACCGGTAAGCTAAGTCGAGGGTGGAACTCCACTAGGCCATGTTTTGTGGCATTCATTAGGATACCTTGGGGGAGACTAATGTTCAGCCGTGGACTTGTGTCTTGCGAAGAGCTGTAATGATGTCACTTGTACTGCAGCTGCAATGAATATCAGAATGGTTAAAGTGATTAATTTTTCTAATCTTACAAACAAAAACTAGTTGTTGCTTAAAACAATTTATTAGTCCTCTCTACCATACGTTTTCATGTTTCACGACAATAGAGATCGTTTAAGTTAAAACTGTACTTGTCCTTCCTTGTATTTTTGGTAGAATTCATAAAATCTATACCTGCTCGTCTTTTCTATTGTGTTTTAGTAGATTTTATCATGTTTGCTATATTTGCCATAATAAGTTATAATATCCACCAAAAATACAAGGGAGGTTTTTAATTACACGATCTTTAACTGTATTATAACTCCATAAATATAGTATAAAATTTAACGGGCAACATTTCTTTTTCTTGTGTAGTATTTTTCGTAAAGGACATTGCTCTGCGCCCATACATTGTTCGCCCTGGAACCAAGAGCATCGGAAAATTATGTGTTTTATTGTCAATCAGTAGTAAATTCCTATATGATCTTATTTTTATAGCGGACTAGCTGCAGAATAGATATATTTCAAAAAAAGTATCAGATTTTGAGGTTATAATCGAACCACGAATATTACGGTTTTTCATAGCTCCGAGTGATTTTTAACAAACTGAAAAACGATGTCCTAAAACATTTAGCTATTTTTAGTACCTATATAGATAATTAGGTATGCAGTTTTCGTTCTAAAGCCTAAGTGTATGTAAGTGCAACGTATAAATGTATAGAATCTAGTTAACATACCTGCGTTCTTAGCAATGGTTTTGAAATGAGAGAAAATGTTTGTGTGAATTAATGTAAAACTAAAAATGTATGTATATAATGCCAGACAGCATTAAGATATTGTCATTAGTATATACGGTACGGTAAGATACCTAGTACCTAAATGTATAAGGATTTAGGCTGATTTCAGTCAGGCCGCTAGACACAGACTACTAAGAGGATACTACGCATCCGCTAGACGTGCCGTCGAACAGCGAGCGTATCAACCACGGTTTCAACTAAGTTTCAACAGCGCGCGCTTGAATGGCGTGACTATAACACGCGACTACTATCTAGTGCATTTGCAAGCACTCAACGTTGTCGTCTGCATGTGTGCTGTTTAGCACCCAGCAGGTCTCGGGCCTCGGGGTGTCCCCATTACCAGGTTCTCCTCGCGGTGCATCACTATGCACCGGTCGTGGGAGCCGTTATGGCATTGTTAGTTTTGTCGGCGGACCGGGGTTCGGTTCCCCGGTCGCTGCGAGTTGGTGTCAATTTTTGTTGATTTCAAGTGTTATGTCTAGGGTGGCCTATCTGCGGCATTGTGGGTTGTTACTCGACTCTCTAATCGCTATAGAGAGGAGTTCTCTTGGTAGAGGTCGCCCGTCCGGAGGCCGAGCATGTAGAGGTGCTAGGTTGTTTAGATGTTCATGTGGCCCGTTGTCTGCGCGGTCAAACAAACCGCGCGCCAGACGGGCCACGAATTCCTGGATGCTTTCTATCCTTAGGTTGGCCGCGATGACGTCATTCCGGACGTAGCGACCTGCACCGACGATAGTTCGTAATGAGTAATTCTGCTGAACCTGCAGCCGCTGCCTCTGCCGTTCGCTTAGGAGTGCGTACCAGGCCGGAGCGGCGTAGGTGATCTTAGGTCTGATGTACATTTTATATATTTTTATTTTGGTCTTGATGGAGAGCTTGGATGCCAGGACTGGACGGAGCATCGCCCGCGCACATCTGGCATTGCGGACGACGATGTCGACGTGCGCGGTCATGCGCAGCATCCTATCTATCCGGCATCCAAGGTAGGTCACGGCCTCGTACGCAATCTCCTGGCTCTTAGCGTCAACGGGGGCGGAAAGTTTCTATATCGGCGGGTGAGGAGAGCGGCCGTCTTCCCAACATTTACGGCCATCCTCCACTCATCCAGCCACGGTGGCAGCAGGTCCAGCAGGCGCTGCATTTTGGCGGCGGCGAGATGGGCTCTTCTGGACGAGGTGAAGTAGGCGCTATCGTCCGCATATAGCGCCAGCTCTACATCGTCCTCCCATTCGCGTAAGTGTCCTGCCAGTGTAGGGATATCATTTGTATACGCCGCGTACAGGATCGGCGAAAGACAGCTGCCCTGTGGTACGCCAGCTCTTATGGGTTTTACTGCGGATTCGGCATCTTCGACACAGACGTAGAAGCTCCGGTCGGCTAGAAATGACGCCACTAGCCGCAGCATAGCCGGAGGGACACTCGTCTGTTGTGTCATCTTGTAGAGTAGGCCAGAGTGCCACACCCTGTCGAACGCCTTCTCGATATCGAGGAAGACGCCCAACGATGTGCGATCCCGATTATGTTCGGCCGCCAGGTGGTGCAGCACTCTGGACAGCTGTGTTGCTGTGGAGTGCCCGCTCCTAAAACCGTGTTGCTCCGCCCGAAGTTGTATGCACGGGCGGATTCTTCTTAGTGTGATTCTTTCGAATAGTTTGGCTATGTGCGACAGCAGCGTTATAGGTCTATAACTAGCTGCTCTACGCCTGTCCTTCCCGGGTTTCGGCAGAACTATGACCTTGCCGATTTTCCAGTCCTCCGGAAGTGTGAAGTCCGCAGTATGCCATTGTAGAGTCGTCCTAGCTCTACAATGGCTCTATGGGGCAGCTGTCGAAGTGCAGCGTTCGTGACCCGGTCGTGCCCCGGCGCCTTCCTCGGTTGCAGGCAGGTTACTGTCCTCCGCAGTTCAGCGGGGGAGATGAACCACTCTCCTGCAAGCGGTGGCGCGGTGACGACAGGAACTCCGTACGCGGCTCTCCTTTGGGCGTGAAGCTCCATGTACCCGCACTTGCTGGGTTCGGCATAAATTGCTCCTCGAAGTGCTCGGCTAGGATATCCGCTCTACCTTTGGCCTGTAACAACGCCCGCCCGCATTGTTGGTCAGCGGGCAGACGGGGTCTAGTCTTAGTTAGCTGTCGGTTCAATTTGTAGAGCGACGCTTCCTGATCTTCGGCTTTCCATGCGTCGCTCCCAGGCCTTTCCACGGTGGCCTAGATTGCAACCGACAGCTCATCCGTCAGTTTATTTAATCTGTTTTTATTTGTGGGCAGCGAGAACGTGCCCAGAGCTTCCTCAGCGCGTTTTTGGTTGAGCTGCACGTAGCTCGTGGCAGCTCGTCTCTGCGATTCGTCAGAGGGACGATCGTAGAGGCCGCGTTGAGGGCTTCTTGTATTGATTTTGTGATTCTAGTTGCAGCGGCCTCTACGTCGTCCGCTGAGTTGATCTCTGTGTATACTGGAGGTCTCTCCTGCAGGTGTTGCTGGTAGAGCCTCCAGTTGATCTTGGTGTTAAAGGCTCTGGGCAGCGTCGTCACTGCCTTGAGGCCAAGGGTAATCAGTATCGGGAGGTGCTGAGAACTCAGGTCATACAGCACCTCTACCACTATCGGGCAGTTGACGTTCCTAGCGAGCACGATGTCCAGTACATCCGGACGTTTTCTGTGGTCAGCCGGAACGTGTGTGGGCTCCTCGGGACCTAATACGTCGTAGTTGTTACGATCTGCGTCTTCGTAGAGTTCACGACCCGGCGGGGTGATCATTCTAGATCCCCAGGCCGGGTGTTTTGCATTTAGGTCCCCCGCGATGATGGTAGGTGCTGTGCCTTCCATGATCGTCCGGATGTCTGAGGAGTAAAATGGAGTCCCTGGCGGGCGGTATGCTGCGAAGATCCTTAGTTCCTCGCCCGCCGCCTCCATTTTTATGCCGATAGAGCGCGTCGATTGGTATGACGGTAATTCAAGTTCTAGGTGGACGATGTCCTTTCTCACTAGAACCGCCGTGCCTCTATAGGCGGTTCCCTGAGCATTGACCTCGTCCCTCCTGTAAATTTGGTAGTTGGGCATCTTGATGTGCGTAGATGGCCTCAACTTTGTCTCTCCCAGCAAGATTATGTGAATGTCTTGATGTTGAGCGACAGTACGGAGTTCATGGAGCTTCTGCTGGATACCGTCCGGGTTCCAGTAGAGCAGGCGCAGGTTCGTATTATTCGCCGCCACCGTAGTGCCGAGCCAGTAGCTGCGCTAGTGCCCTCATCACTGCGGTTATAGGGTCGGCGCCGGCTCTGATGTCGGCCAGAACCTGGCTACCGACCTCTATGGCGATGCCAACCAGCCTCTGGATAGCATCCATGGTATCTGTGTTGGCGGTTGGCTGTCTAGATGTTGTTGTTGGTACTGGTCTCGGCTGGGTTTTATTTCTTTTCTTATGGTAAAGCGCGCTCTATGAGTAGAGCGGGCTCTATTTTCAGATAGAGCCCTTTCTGGCGCTCTACCATCTGTGGATTTCTTTACTCTCTCCTGGTAATCTGCGCCTGCGAGGCTATCGTTACCATTGGGGTAGGTTGAGGTTGCAGCCTGAGGAGGAGGCTGCTCCTTCTTCTTCTTTTTCCCCCGCTTCCTCTTCTTGGAGGGCTGACGCTCCGTGGCGTCGTTAGCGGGGGGCTGCAGAGTCGCCCCGGTGGTTGCCCTTACTGTGGCGGGTTCCACCGTTTCCATTGGTGTTACGGGGGCGGGTGGGGGGGGGGGGCTGTTTGCCTCCCTCTCCCTCTGATGGTTGCCCACCCGTCTGGTTGGATCTCAACTGTTCTCGGGCGACTCTGGGGGACCCTCTTCGGGTCTTCCGGAAGTAGTCCCGGTAGGGTAATCCCCTGCTTCCTCGCAATCCTCCTCAGGACTGGGCAGCGGCGGTCGTTTGCTGTATGGCTTTTGGCGCAATTAGCGCATGTAGGCTCTTCGTCCCTACCCCTAGGGCATTGGCTTGCGGCGTGTTCCCCGGCGCAGCGGACACACTTAATTGGTCTGTGGCAGTTGGTTGAGGCGTGGCCAAAAGCCTGGCAGCGGTGGCATTGGGCCGGGCCCACTCGTCCTTGCCAGGCTTCTATGACGACCCCCCTCATGTACAGGAGTTCGTCGATCTTATACAGCATATTAAGTTGTTCTAAACTTAGGTGGTCCAGCTGCGCATAGTAGAGGCATCCAGGTCTGCCCCTACGGGGTGGGATTGCCCTCACATATTTGATGGGGAATCCTCTGGCCCTGATAGCCTCTTCTATTTTGACGGTATCCGTGCCCACTGGCAGCCCCCGGATGCCCACCTTAGTGGGCTTCTCCTCTACCGGGGTGTAGCAGTACCAGGACAATTCTGGTACCTTTTCAGTGAGTTCGGTTAGATATTTTTGTATTGCCCGGAATTCTTCCGGGCTCTGTGGGGTGAATCGAACCCCCTTCCCGAACGGACGGGCGTTAGGAGGCTGTCCGAGCTTCTTATTTAGTATTTCGAAGTGCCTCGTCCAATCCGGGAGGCACTCTACTATGATGGGCGGGTGGCGCGCCTTTTCTACCTCCTGTTGAGGTTGCGGCGCTTCTGGAGTCTTAGTCCTGGGTACTGCTGGCATCGCTGCCAGTTGGGCATAGCTGGTTGAGGGCCTTTGTCCATCGTCATGAGGTAGGCCTGATGGATTTGATGAGGATTGTCCCGCGGTGGCAATCCGTGGACAATCCCGTGGGACCCTCTCCCTGCTCAAACTCTAACTCGGCTGCGTCCATGTTGATCCTGCGGCCGGGTGAGGAGGGGGTTGGCTTCAGAGGGACGGCGACTTCGGCGGTGAGGCGTATGTTCTAAATCCTTCCTGGTTATTGTCTTCGTCCTCCGATCCGGACGAGGAGGATGACGCTGACGAAGATGATGAGTTTCCGACGCATTATTTCTTTTCAAAAAGCGATGCGTCGGTTTCCGGCGGAGTATGCCTGCGTGCGGTTTTCTTGCCCCGCTGTGATAGGGGCGCCGGTTCCCAATCACTCGTGCGCTCAGGCACGGTGGGCGTGAGCGCAGCGCTCGTTGCGGGTTCCTTGTTCGGCGACGCAGGTTTTCTGGTGGGTATTTGGCTGAAGGCACCTACGACCCTGGAACGCTCCGGGTTCGATAGGTCCCTCACCAATAGTGGACGATCCAATACCCCGGGTCTGTCCGGGGGTTTTCTAACGCGCGGGGGTGGGGGCTCCCCTTCCCCTTACCCGTCATGTTGTCCTAACAGTCCCTACTGTGTAATGATACAAGCGATGCAGTATGTCCAATCTGATGTTAACTTACCTCCGAGCCGACGATGAAGCGCGGCGCGAATGGTAGGTTGTGGGTGGTGAAGAGTTGGTTTCGACACTTTGGCGCACTGCCTACCCCTTTCCTACGAAAGGGTTGGGGGAAGTGCTTAGATGGCACTCTAGAACGCGACTAGACACCTAGGGCACGAGAACGCTCTAGGGTGCCTAAGAACCTACCTAAGGGCCGGTGACCTCGACGCCTCACGGAGTATGCGGACTCAACGATCGGCGGAGTATGTCGTACCGGCGGTTGTTTGGGACCACTGCTAATCCGCAAACAACACACTTAGAGATCCTTATTTGCAAGGGTGTGCGTCTGGACGGCGCTGTTCAAACGCGTGACTATGAAACTAGCCTTACCAACTTACTACTGGTAGTAAGTTGTTTTTACACCTACATAAACTTATTATGTTTGGATTAGAAATAAAACACAGATTTAATTTCATGTTTAACGTTCCTCTTCTAAATTGGAAATTAAAATATTGTCTAAAAACTGAGCAGGGATGTCGATATTATTTTGATGTCTCGCAATGCTGAAGTACCAAATAATGGTCATAACATGGGCGCAGCAACCGATGGTTCTGCGCCAGACGATGCAATTACAGCAATATTGCACGATTGCTTGTCGACCTATTTGTGATGCATCTACTAAAATATAAACAAAATATGTTTTGTTGCTGATATGGCGGCTGTGAATTTTGCCTCGTAATAACCATATGGTTTCAGAATAAATTAACTCTAATTCATTAATTAAATCCTGATCGACCTCACTGCACACCTCAATAACATATGAACCATCACGTCTCACATGTTCACTGTAGTATGAACGGGCTTGTTTAATTTGATATACACCAATGGTATTAAAATCATGTCATTAAAGTCCATTTGTGGAAAATCTAGAACATTTTCATTATTGACAGTAATACTTTCAAACTGGGACCGTCTTCTATTTATTTCTTTCTACAAAATCAGACGATGAATTATTGGTAAACATTCTTTCCTGTATTATGGAGATTATTACCCTAGCATCCTCTCTGTCTTCTAGAACCGGGTGAAACTTGTTTATTAATGCTGCTGCCACCTTAAAATCTTGCATCAAATGATCAGTCACGTCCATTGACCACTTCTACTACCCATATAGGTCACTTTACGGGATTCGTTTGCATTTGCTGTACTCAATTGATATTCACCTGGTTCTATTGAGAGAGGATAATGAACCGAGTAGTTCAAACTTTGTAAGAAGGAAATGCTGTCACGAAAGCCTCGATCTAAAATCATTACATCACCTTCTTTAAAATATTGTCGCATAGGTTTTGAAGAATCATAAAATTCATCTTTTAAAATGTCAGCATCTGATTTTGTGGCTGCATAAGGGCCCAGTACATCAATTATATAGCCATCACAACATACTACTATGAACGGTTTGACAAGATATCCTATATTTATGAAGGGAATATGTTTTCTTTTCGTATGCATAATTGCTACTCTTCTGAACATAATATGTGTTCTTTTTTCTTTCAGAACACAATATATGTTCCATCCATAATAGTAATTGCCTTTCTATCCTCCATATTAGTCTCAGGGTTACCATACAAAGACTCAGGAATATAAAGGTTTCTTGCTGCAACTTCTTCTCTACTTATATGTTGTACCCCTAAATGTGATGGCACAAAGCATTCCACCATAACCTCTCGTGCTTTAGCAACAAGTCTTGAGAGAGTATTTCTTCCAATATTTAATAATGTAGAGATTCTTTCATCTGAATCTCCTGTTCTTAGCTTCATTAAATAAGCGCATAGTGATGTAGCACGTTTTTGAAAATCAGGGAGTTCTGCTTCGAGTTCTCTGATTTGCTCTTTCGTGCGTCCCAGCCAATACCGCACAAGGTGATCATCCATTTGCTCAATATTTTCAAAATCAAAAGTATTGTTATCATTTTTCAATAACTCGCAAAAGTCTTCCAAGTGAACTGCCGTGAAACTTCGGTTAACATTTTCAACATCGAAGAGTTCTGACCATGACTGCCTTGCCAAATTCAATTCACATATACGACAATCTGGTGGTATATAATACTTATGATCTTTAAGGAGCCTCGCCCTTAATACAAAAGGAACTACTCGCTGTGAGGTACTATTACATTGCAGAAATATACATCTGTTATGTGTATGTGATGCTCTAGAGTAATTTGGCAAGGTTATTCTTTCAGTATGCTGTGAAACTGGATTAACTCCTGATACAGGTAATATTTTATTGACAGCTGTGGTGTTTGCTCTTTGGAAGCATCTATTACAAAGTAAATCTGATGCCTTAATATAAAAAAAAAGTGGGTTACACATTGAATTTATGGCACAATAAATAAAACAATAGATATTGCAAAATGTTCCATGACTAAAACTGACCAGAAGAAACATCTATAAACTAGACAGAATAGTATATCAGGTCAATGCTTAAAAGTTTAAGCATACTAGCTTAATTTCTAGCAATAGTTAACCAATCATAAAAGTCTCTCACCTCTCGCGGTTGAACACAACATCTAAAATATGGCTGTTACTTTCTGCTTGTACAGAGTGACTTTGGATTCGTGCCACTGAACAACCACATACCACACAGATATGTTGATGACCAACCAATGGTACATCCTGCAAATCTTGTGATGTTGAGGTATATCTATTAATAAATAATGTGTGACAAGCGTCACAGATGTAGTCATTAGCAGTCACCTATAATATAAAAGCATGTTATAATTTGTTATTTTAAATGTTTTCTTCTGTAGAGAGTTATTATATTTGTGGTGCAACTCGTTGCTGCATTTGCACAAGAATGGCATCATTATGAAAAATATGTCTTCTCTGTCTATTGAAATGAATACCAAAATTGGCACATTTCGATTGATTGCTTGTTGTTGGAGTATCCCTTGATGAAGATGGTGCTGAATAATTCCTGGCAGCACGATCAGATCTTTGCCAACATGGATGACAAATATAATGAGATGCACGTATCTAAAAGAAAAAATAGCAACTCAGATATCAATAGCACATCTAATGTTAAATATGACCCAATAATAATTTTCTTAAAATATTGTACCTCCAATGGCATAAGTCTTTCTATAATGATATTTCTGATATTCATATTATGTTGAGTGTCAGTTCTCAGAGCAATTTATTGCAGAGTGCACAGCTTCTACCAACATTACTTGTTACTGAAGTGTTTGTCATCTCTTGAGCTCTTGTCCAACATGTTGTGCATATAAGATCATAAGCTTGAACCTAAAAAAAACATAGTTCACTTGTTTTGTTATAAAGTAATACCCAAATACTTCTTTCAGTTTTTTTTTTCGAGAAGACTATAATTGCAAACATAGTGTGTAAGGTCAAGTACAGAAACTTATTAATGTAGTTAATAGAAGTCTGAGAGAGCGCAAACAGAATCATATACATCACGGGACCCGGAATATGCAGAGAAAGTAGAAATGTAATTACCAAAACAGGTGCAATCCATTGTTGTACGAGTATACAGTGACGAATCTGTTCATCTTCCAACAACATTGAACCACCAGCAGAGCCGCAATTTACACAAAATACATTTTCCATTGCGTATGCGTAAGTTCGTTTATGAATGCTAGGTTATCGTTTGAGCGGTACACAGTTCCGAAAATCACAGCAAGGTAAGTCGTTTTTGAAAGCAATCAGAGTCCGTTAAAATAGCCAAGTCGTATTGTTCAATATATATCCCGAAAGTCACCAGAACACCGATACAATTACAAAGAGCAAGCGACGCCAATGTAATTTTGACAGAGTGAGAGATGAAAGTACGAAGTAGGCATGTCGATCTGAAATCGTTTAATCGATTGTTTATAGTAAAATAATCGATTTTCAGATCGATATAGATCTGAAAAATCCTTGTCCGATGTCCTGCTATCGACTTAGAACACTCCATCGATTCAATGAATCGATCCAAAAACCTCTCGAATCGGACTTATTCAAGAACTAGCTATATTTCAAAAGATTCAAGAAATACTTTTGCATAGTTGGAACATCTGTTACTTGTGAAAGATTTCTTTTCTGTTCTGTTCTGGGTTCGATACCAGGGTCGGGCAAAGTATTATTGGGTTTATATAACTTGAAGTTCCCAGTAGGAGCATGGAGTCTGGATTTATGCCCGGTGTTTCGCAATACGACCACCAAAGCATTGTTTACTAAATCCTGGTCTCAACTTCTTCATGCAAACCACACTTTTCTCTTATCACAAAACTTCTCACCCTACCATTCAGAGTCAGCCTTAACATACTTCTTAATGACCGCATTTCTACAGCTTAATTAATTTTACTCTCATGCTTCTTCTTCCACACAAATTTTCACTACCGTTCATAAAGGTGATATTAACGAACAATAATTCATAAATGACATTCTCTTAACCAATTTCATCTGCGCAGGAGATATTGTAGTGCCGACACAGTCTGTCTTCCTAATCTATTTATTATGTGCATGATATTACGCTAATGCGACAATCGGAAGTAGGCTATAGATTCTGTCCAGACAAACAACACAACCAGACCCGAGAAACAACAATATCTTTTTCCACAAATATTGGCCTCCATCAAATTGTAAGAATTTATTTCATTTTAAACGCTTAACTTCCTGTGAACTAGCCTTGGTATTTATGTCCGGCAGATTTGGAATACCTACCGCCAATCTTATTAAATAAGCGTTACATCCGAGTGGCCCTTTATTAATTCTTCATCATCATCATCATCAGCCTGCGGCAGTCCACTGCTGGACATAGGCCTCCCAAGGCGCGCCACTTAGCTCGATCTTCGGCTACACGCATCCAGTTGCTGCCAGCCGCCTTGCGCAGATCGTCGCTCCATCTAGCCAGGGGGCGTCCCACACTACGTTTGCCTAAACGCGGTCTTCACTCTATGACACGCTTACTCCAACGGTTAACGCTTCTGCGACAAATGTGACCTGCCCATTGCCACTTCAGCTAGCAAACACGGAACCCTATGTCGGTGACCTTGGTTCTCTGGTGAATTTCTTCATTACGAATTTTAGCCACCAGAGAAGGTCCGAGCATAGCTCTTTCCATCGCTCGCTGGGTGACTTTAAGTTTGTGGAGTAGTCGTACCGTTAGTGTCCACGTTTCGGCACCATATGTGAGTACAGGCAGGAGGCACTGGTCAAAGACTTTCGTCTTCAAGCTTTGCGGTATGGGCGACGAAAAGACCTGACGAAGCTTCCCGAATGCTGCCCAGCCCAACTGAATCCGCCTATCGGCTTCTTTCTCGAAGTTGTTTTTATCTAACTGCACTATCTGGCCGAGGTAGATATAGTCTTGAACAACTTCAAGAATCTCACCATCAACGATAATCTAATCTGGTATGATGTGACCGTTAAACATGACTTTCGTCTTATTTAAATTCATAATATTAATTCTTATTAAATATAAATATACTAGCTGTTCCCCGCGACTTCGCCCGCGTGGAATTTATTACGATTGAACTTCATGGGTTTTAATTTTATGCGCCGAACTCTAATTATTTTTCTCAAATAAAAGTAGCCTAAGTTACTCCTTATAACATCAGCTATCTGCTAATCAAAATCCCGTCAAAATTGGTCCTGCCGTTTCGGAGATTAGCCGGAACAAACAGACAGACAGACAGACAGGAGTTTTTTAAAAATTGTTTCTTTGTTATAAGTACCGTATATACTTTCATATGCATTTAGTAAAAAAGCTGTTATCTTGACATTACAAACAGACACTTCAATTTTATATATTTTTATATTGTACACATAAGATTACATGTAACTCACAAATGTTTAACGAAGTTGATCCATAGTGTGATTAGGTTTTTTTTAACCGTCCCGTCGTCACCGGCAAGGCTGCGTCCATTCTCCGGGAATAAGTAAGCTAATTCATCGGAGTGGACCGCTCCATTTTTGTCCATGTCACTCTCTGGTTCGACTCCGACTTCACCAGAGTATGAGAACTGGTAGTAATACACTGGGTAATGCGATACAGAACTATGGAGATGAGCGCTTCTATGTATATGGTTTATGAAGTATGCATCACTGGAATTCAGAAGCAGTATAATTATCATTCATCTAATATCTATAGTAGTATGTTTGCAGTATTTTTTAACATCATTCTTTAATATTGCCTCGAGTTGATTTTTTTTAAATAGTATCGGTTTCTAAAGAATCTTATTTTAGAGCAAAGGCTACGTCAATATTACATCATAAATTGCGATTTCTTCTTTACTATTGTAGAATTTTTGTTTATTATAAGGTATGCAGTTATTTAAATATTACAGTTCACGAGCAATTTGTAATTAGGTAATTTTAAATTGTTTGCGTACTATTAAAATATATTAAAAGTTATTTTTATAGAAGGCCTTTAGTAGTAGCAACATCGATCACTAATAAAAAACTAGATACACAATCAGTGACAAAAAATGTCCTTACCGAATGAGCGCCCCTTGAATATTTGGGTGCGCTTTTAATCTAGTAGCATTCGAATGCTCCGACGGTAAACATGTCTCAGTGCTCGTTTAAAAAGTGTAAAAATCACACATCCAGGACGCTAAAAAAGGATGGAATTTCATATTTTCGGTAAGTATTAATATTATCATTATTTAATTGTCATCACTGTATTGTAAATACTGATATTTTGTTAAGAAATCATCCTAAAAACATTTTTTAAATTAATAACTCATTCCTTGTCCAAGCGACGAGCCTCAGTCGTAAAATTTGATTGCTTTTTATTGGAACTTTGTAATTCTGACTTTAAAACATGCTTGTAAGGTTGAATTTGTTTTGATATAGGTTGACCAGCGAGTATAGGTCATCAAAATTTATTACTTTTTGTACGTAGCTTTGTGAATACTACTTTGGGCAATGCATTTAAGGTTGAATTTACATTAATGTATTATTATTTCAACTAGAATTACCTCAAAACAATTGGCGACAGTTTTTAGAGAACTTTTGTATGGGATTGTGTATCTAGTTTTTTATTGGTGATCGATAAGTAGCAATAACAACTGTAGAAAGTCATACTGCAACTGTATATATTTATGTGGTAGAGCCACGCTGCAGTTACAGCTATAGTTTTAGCGCGAATATGTTGGCTCGTCTGGGAAAGGACCATGATCTCACGAAATACCAGTGTAAAATAGCAGCCTAATGCTTCTATGTTTCTTGTAATGAGTGTAGAGAACTGGTAACCCTATATATGGAAACGAGGCATTCATCTCCATCGTCAGGGGTGACAACTCATCCGCATTTTGTTTCTTAAGAGTAAGCTGTGGCATTGTGGCTGTGGGCTCGCCCTTATTCTATAAAAAAAGGTAGGTGTCAAGTATCGAGGACTTCTTATTACTTTTAATGAGACATGCCATCTTAGTCCTCAGGGGCGACAACGCATCTGCATTATGCTTTTTAATCGAAGATATGTATGCTCCTGTGTAACCCTCGTATAAAATAAAACCAAAAAATTGGTAAAAATGTTAAAATATTAGAAATTTACCTATGGTATGCAAATAACAAAGGTACACTAAAGTTATAGTTTTTGAAATAAATTTCTTTAATGCTATCACGTGTCTGATTTAATTCTTTTGCACTCATATCTTCCAATTCTTCAGGAAGAAGGAACATCATATCTCTAAATACTCTTTTTAGTACATTGGATCGTTTCAAAGCAATTGCAAATATATACGCTTCATTATTATTATATCCAATTATAAGAGGAACAACCTTTCCATCAGATAGCAACTTATAAGGTGGTTCAGACAACAGTCTTTCTTCTTTTCCAAATGAATTCTCGACACAAATGCCAAAGGGGAAATATGAAATCTTAAGTTGTTCAGATTTTGTCACCAGATCTTCTATACTCATATCCAGTAATTTGTTAGGAAAATCATCATCATCATCTACGTGGTTTATGGCTTCATTTAGGGCCCTTACACGAGACTCTGTATCATAGTTAAATGTCCATGGACTGAGAACAGTTCCGCTTTGCATAATTGCACCGTGAAACAGCACACGGGACATTGGTGATAACATAAGTGTCTCTACCATTGCAGCTCCAAAACTTTCTCATGCGACTACTACGTTTTCCGGATTGCCCTTGAATGCTACAATGTTGTCTCTAAACCATCGCAGATCAAGTACTACGTCTTTAACTCCACCGTTTCCAGGTATTTCTTCTTCTTTGGTACATAAAAAGCCAAACGGTCCCATTCTGAAAATTTTAACTATTTTTATTACAGCCCGAACTCAGATGTTGGAAAGAAACATTGAATTCTGTCACAACATCGTAAAATTGATTACTTATTTAATAATTAATATTTTAGAAACAAAACTATCTTGATTTTATGTGTGTACTTTATTAATGTAAATACTATACTGGTGGCGGACGATAACAACGATTATTCCACTTTGCACTAGTTTACCCGGATGATAAAACCCACTAGTACCTTTAACCCATACCAATACTGGCCAGGGTGATCCATCGAATGTCGGTACGTGGACATCTAATTGTAAACACTTCGACTTTTGAATTAATCGTGCAGTGGGGATAATTTGCTTCCCTTATTCCAGTCCAAAAGGGTGCAAGACCTGCTTTCTGAAATATTTTAAAATTTTATCATCTTGTCTGGAAGACAAAGATATAGTAGCAGAGAAAAAAATTCTCCCTTAAACTATTTGAAGATATAGCAACTGATATATATTTTTAATCACGTCAATAATTTTATCAATATATTGTTTTCAATTCGGAACAAGAGCAAAAGAACAAAAGTTAGACTTGACAATTAAGTAGTTTTAAGTACCTATTAGTTATATTGTGATAGTATGTGGTCAAGGTATAGGAGATTCCATCACCATCATGTTAGCCGTCAAAAGAAAATAATGCTAAACAATTTAATTACTGCAGTATTATCTTAAAAGTAACCCAAATTAAGTGCTAGCTTCTCCCTACTTTCTGCTTTGTGTGGGATGACAGAAAAATGTCCAAAGTTTGACAAACTTGTGGCTAACATGACTACTTATTTTAATATTAGTGTTACCTTAAACCTATCCGTGCTGTTGGCAGTAGCGTACGGAATACCGATGTAAGAATTATATCCCTCTCGGGATACACCACGCAGTGTGCCCTGCGCCGTGGTGAGGAAGTCCTCACGCGTGATTCGAGTCAAACACATTATTGCAATAAAACGCAGTTGCAACATATTTCTTTTAACGTAGGTGTATTTTACACTAAAACAACTTGTGTTATGGGTGGTCGATGATTATGTAGTGCACATACGCTACACTACCGCTTTGCTTTTGACATATTCACAGATTATTATTAATATTATCTATACATATAATAAATCTGTAGAAAAGGCGTGTCTGTAATTCTAATATATTCTTGAAAAAACAAGTCCAGGGGCTAATTAAAGGGTTCTGAAGCCAAATTAGTGGTTTTTAGAATTTTTGTCTGTCTGTTTGTGTATTCCGGATTCACGCAAAACCTACTAAACCAATTTAAATGAAAATTTGTATGTAGGTAGTTTGTAACCCGGGGCAACTTATAGGCTACTTTTTATCTGATTACGGAACTTCAAAAAAAGAAGGTTAAGTATTTTTCTTCCTTTAGATGTTAATTTTCTATTATATCTTAGTTTTAGGCGGTATGACGGGTGTTTTTCAAATAAATAAAGCATAAATATATTTATAAATAAAGATTAAAATATATAAATAATAAAGTTATAGCCTTGGTAAAATAATTTGAAACTACAGATTTATTATCAAAACAGCGCCATCTGTCATCAAATGGCAAAAGTAGTATATTTTGCATTCAGTTACATAGTTATAAATTAAATAATATAAATAACTCTTATAAATTTAAATAATTAGATTTTTAAAATTATTTAAAAATTCTAACGTTTAGTTTTGTAGTTATTTTGTTATTTTATTTTAAAAGTGTAATAATTTCAATAGATAAAAGTGACGTCTATCAATAAAACGCAAATTTTTTTAAAGATTTTTTGCGTTTAATTTTAACTAAAAACTAGAACTAGAATAAATGCAGTGGTATTAAACGCGGTAAAAATAATTTTGCACACGCAATAATTTTTACCAACTTTAATATAATGGATTTCCGCAAAGTAACGTCCGATTCTATTAATTATGCAGTAGTATGCTTGGTTTTGAATTTAATTTTATTAATTATGGCGTCCTTAGCAGATAGTAGCATTCAGCCATCTTCGCTATTAAAATTACGATGTTTTTTAATTTCAATAGCCTCGAGATTCATCATTGGTAGGAATCGGTGTTCCAATGCAAGGATTTATTGTCTATCAGATCCGATATAATGGTTGGGACGATACTAAACATGTCACTGACATATGACATGACTTACTTTAGGCTTTCCGGATCGTCGGTGCTTCAAATCATCAACGATATGTTCCTTTACGCGGGTTTTTATGGAACTTTCATCCAAAGATACGTAAAAACACCCTTGTAAAAAAGTTAAAATTAAACGTGATAAAAGCCGTGACATTAGTTTTATTCCATGAGTAGTATATATTATTATAGAACTGCATTTACGAAATTTCGAAGTCTACTCGAACGTATAAAAAATATCTACATCTATTTTATGGTACTAATCAATATTAAATATGACCAATGATATGAATGAAATATCTCAAATTAACATCATACCGTAAATTGATAGAAGACCATGAAATTTATCATTATTTTGTCAAAACTAAATTAACTTTAATTATGAATGAATGTAAAGAGTAAAATGTAAATAATAATAATAAATTTTTATTTCAAGACAATTTACCTTTCTTATGGATACATAGGAAGACACGCCCGATATAAAAAATAGTAGGTGTTTCTAGACATATATACGAATATATTCACGTGTTCCTGTAGCTATTATATCTATGCCAAATAAAAATCATCTACGTCTAATAGTCTTTTAGAATTACAAAAAATCTTTGACAAACATAGAGACACAGACACCGAGGTGACTCTAAAAGTGATCGAATTTTGCTAAATTTGGCACGGAACAGCATTTAATGATGTTTTTAAATTCAAGCTCACGCGAGCGAAGCCGCTGGTAAAAAGCTAGTTATTAATAATACGTTTGTAAAAATTGCATGCGATTCAGATTCATCGGCGCGTGGCTCGTTTCGCTTTTTCTCTGTATTTTGATTTCCGTCGCACAAATGGAGAGATAGATTGAGCATAATTTAAACATAAATAAAAAAGCTAATATTTTTATTTAAATTTAATATTTATAAACTGTAATAAGCAATAATACTAGTTACGTACGTGAATTTGCTTCGCTCAGAGGTAAATTTTCTAATGTCTAATCTTTATTTAAGCCGTGGTGGCTCATGGTCTAAGCGCCCGCTGTAAATTTCACAGTACGCGAGCAACCCAGGTTCTATCCCCGCCTGCACCAATGAAATTGTTAATTGCAATTTTAAGTGCTGATTTATCACGTGCTAGGCGGTGAAGGAAAACATTGTGAGGAAACCTGCATGTCTGAGAAATAAGGAAAAAAGTTTCGAAGGCATGTGAAGTTCGCCAAGACCCATTGAGGCAGCGCGCGGTTTTCCTTGCCCTAAAACCCTCTCAGAAATGAGAAGAGCCCTGTGCCCAGCAGTGGGACGTATATTATATAGGCTGCAACTTTAACTTTAATTTTTATTTAAATAATTAAGTTTATTTAAACAATTAGAAAATAGATTCATGAATTGCGTGATTTCTATATAACTAACTCTATTTGTATTTAATTGTATAAAATAAAATCAGTTTTTTATAAATCCGATACCATTTATCGGATTATTACCAAAATTAGCTAAACAATTTATTCGGATTATATCATTGGTTTTGAACCTATCTTGAATTCCCTGTGTATTATATGCTTGCAACACCCATAGTCGCGGGAAGGTGAGATGAGATGTTAGACGTCCTGATGCCATAGTTATAACGAAATGCTTCTCTGCAAAATTGATTTTTTTTCTATAAACTATTTATTTATTGATTGCTTTATATCAGATCCTATTCTCTTACTTTCTTAAGTTTTGTTTCAATTAAATCTTAGACTAGCCCTGTTCTCCTTCCTGTCTTCAAGACGTTTACAAAAATAATTTAAAGTAAAAAGAAACAAAATGGAATTTCACATTCACTTTATTCATCATATGATTATCCTTCACTATTTTTATGTCACTATTCACTTAAATACAAAACCATCACATGTCTTTCAGACTCTTCATAATTAAAGTAGTATATAACTAGTCTACTTGAGTTACATTTAAAATCAAATATCAAACGACTAGCATTTCGACATTGCTTCTAAGCCTGTAAAAGTGTACAAAAAACTTAAAAAAAAATTACAACAACCAGTTCGAACATATATTATTTCAAAAACCTGAGCACAAACAAGAACGCAATTAATATCGCAATTATCAAATACTAGCAAATTATTAAGGGCCACTCAGTCAGTGTCCCTGTCTGATGATTCGTGTATCCTGGCTTCGAATCCAATAGCTAATACTTAAGCAGTCCACTAATTGAAACGAGAAGCAGTTTCTAAAACTGCATGTTGTAAATGTTTCGTTGTTTATCGCATAGGCGTAATGACAGAAAGGTGAGGACGATTTAGTCTGTTTTTGCGCAGTTTTAATCGCCAATGCTCGAAATTTGTTTTTTCAACTGCATTCAATAATTTATAAGGTCCTCTTTTATAATTTTCTTATGGTTCTTGCACATAAAATACAAATCGATCTTTTTAGTTTTACTTACTAGTATGTCTAATGACTCCTTACATTATATGAAACTTGCTCACAGTAATACCAATATTTAATATTACTATCGATTCAATTACAAAACTCTCACATATTTGCACAAATAAGTACACACTTTATAATACCGAGTCTTATGATTCTCTATTAAATAGAAGTACCTTCACCCAACAAGCAATGGTTGAAAACGTTAATTTGGAAAATCAGGTCTACATTCTCTTTCTTCCATTTCTTTATTGACACATTAATATTTGCTGTATAGTTGGGCAGGTTATTTTTATTCACAAACATGGGAAAAGAACTAAAAAATTGTAATTCACGCAATTATTTTTTTCATCTTCGATTAGGCCTTAACAGAAGATAGAAAATATAAAACCTTGTTTTCTTTAGTGAATAGGTTCTGTGATTTTTTTCGTTTTGAAAAGTTGTTAAGTTTAATTTTCTTAATAGATTCCACTTTTTGAAAATGGTTGTTAGTTTATTGCTGGTTGGGCGTGGAGTAAATATTTTTATGTATCTCATATAAAAAATTTCGTTTTCGTCCTAGGAGAACTTATTTTTATCTCTAAGTTTTCTCTGTAAGTTATAAACCAAGATACGTTTCTATATATTTTGTACCGTTATTTATTTTGTACCATTGAACCAAAAAGTATTGAATCATATATTACATAAATAGCAACAAATTAACAGTTTCAATCGTACTCGTAATTATAAATAATTGCTCGCAAACTATCACCTGTTTTATCACTACAGGCGCAATCACTGCTTATTATAGCATCACATAATCTCAGTCTTTTTTGTGGACAGTTCAAATAGTCTTGTTGTATATACTGTCGAAGAACTGCATCATCTCGAGCTGTGACTCCTCCGGGTAGGTAGACCAGGTGTATTGAGCTCTCACTATTTTTTGATAGCGGAGATCTTTGTCCACCGACATCCAAGCTATTCGGCTTATATCGCTGCAGGTGGGGTTACTGAAATTGATAGTTTTAATTTAGTTTTTTTGATAAAAATATAAGATTTAATAAGTGTTTGTTGAATTGGTAGCAAGATATCAAAATAGTGAATTTACTGTTATGGCTTAAAAAAATATTTTAAAAATTCATTTAGCAATAAACATTAAAGCTGATATTTAATACAGCCTAGCAGGTATAGGACTCACTTGAAAGGTTACATTTGTAAAAAAAAAAAAAACATTTGATAATATCTTTGATCTAAAAATGACTGGTGATCAAAAATAAAGGTGTCCAGACTTGTTCTCCAGAAAGTTTTAGACATTAATTCAAATTAAGACATTGTTCTAAAACTGGACAAATCAATAATCATATACTACGTAACTCACAGTAAGGCAAATCTTAATGCTAGCTAGTATCAAAATAATATAGGCGGACAATACTAGGTAGTTAGAAAATTGAATGTGTATCATATTTACTTGCAATTCATGAAATTCCATACGATTCTAGTCATCTTGTCTTTCATCCGATCGTCATCGTTACTAGGCGGGAACGATATGTGAGAACCCAGCATTGAATTTACTCTGAACACATAAGTCAAGTCTTCTACATGACCAACTCCCTCATATTTTATCCCGTTTGCCTCCTTTATGACGTTGAATTCCCCTTCGTATACGAACTGATACAAAAACACCGGTGCACCACTCATTGCTTCTCTTATTTGCGCTAATTTGAATGCAGGGTAAATATAATATGTGTCCGAGCAACATTTAATATATTTGTCCATACTAGGCAATCCGTTAAAATATCTTTGTTCCACCCTCTTCGCTATATTTAGTAAGTCGCTTGTAGGTGTATTAAAAATAACATTAGGAGATATCATTAAGAGTGGATTTTCATTTAACCTTGTTAGTATGTCTATTTGTTCGAACCTCGGACGGAAACTTTCGCATTCAGCGGACGTGACGCCGATCAGAATTGGAATGTCATTGGCTCGTCCTTGAGCTATTAGTATTTCCGGGTCTTCGTCTATTATTGTTGTAACACCTGGAAAGTGGTTTTCTACTACTGGCAGGAATGTAGTTAATCCCATCTGGTCTAATAGGAGACTGTTGGCGTTCATGATCTTTTCAATGGGGAGTTGTATTAGCTGGCGGTGCGCTTCCTCAGGGTCTGTAGTGTTTATGCTGAGTTGTGAAAGAAACATGTTGGCGATGAATTTTGCGTACGCTGGCGAGGTCGTGTAGAATGTGGGTATTGCTGTTCCGCTCATCAATATCAGTCTGGAATTGAAAGATGTTAAAATAAGAAAAAAGGTTGATCCATTTCTCGATTAAGACTCAAAATAAACATGTAGGCGACTAAGAATGTAATGTAATAACCTTTACCGTTACCGTTACAGCCTATTAAAGGACTGCCACTGCTGAACATATGCCTCATAGATTGCCTCATAGGGGGGATATTCGCCATACTTGCCACGCTTGGCAAGGGGGTTGGCAACCGCAGTTTTTTATTTTTAGTCGTTATTAGGAAGATGCTGCTGCCCATCTCCTGATTTGTTTCCCTCTGTCGCCTCTTACGACACCCACGGGATGATACGGGGCAGTAGATATCTCTTACACCGCCACTTCACGGCTTATTGTCATATCATGCCTTTCATATTATCGAAAAATATTTTAAGGTTATCGCTTTCAAAAACGAGAACTGGAAGGTCAAAGTTTTTTGCCGATGATTAAATTATAATTTCTTTATCTCGATTATTATGAAGGAATTTAAAAATCTATTCGATTAAGAATTTGAGTATTTTATGTTAACGCATATTTTTGCCGAGCTTATACTATTTCAAGAAGTATCAACAATCCAGTGTTAAAATCGGGTCTAAAATAGGATATTTTTATCTAACTAATACTTAAGAAGCATATCTTATATAAGGGTAAATATATGGTATCTGGATTCATTACACCGCATTACAACCTTTATTTAATATTGGAGCATCAAGCGATCTAATAGCCCATCCTTCTGATGGTAATGGGCATACACAGCTGCAACCAGGACTGAGATGGAATGCCTCAGAGCGTGTAATTATATTAGTTCCGTCACCCTTTAAACCGAAACACAACACTAGTATCATTCCAGACGAACTCCTAGACAGTAGAGGTCCTATCACCTTTGAACTTGAATGTATTTGAATAATACCATGAGCATATTTGTTTACGATGGTTCTCATTTACCATCATATCGTATTCTTAAACTCCATCTTTTACGTGGTAGAGCCATGCTGCAGCTATATTAATAGTATAGTTGTAGCACGAATGGGTCGGCTCGACCGGGGAAGGACCATGCTCTCACAGAATACCAGCGTAAAATAGCAGCTTAATGCTGCTGTGTTTCGTATGGTGAGTGTAGAGAACCGGAGACCCATTTTACTGGAAAAGAGGCATTCTATCTTAGTCCTCACGGCTGACAACGCATCTGCATTTAAATTCGCAAACGAAGATAGATGTAGATGTCTATGTGCCACAGCAACCACTTACCATCAGGTGGACTGTATGCTCGTTTATCACCCTTATTCTATAAAAAAAAAACTAATGGGGGCTATGCCACTCAAAAACCTTTCTTCCCCAAAGGGTATCGAATGTCTCACTAGATAAAGTGACGTCCTGGTAAGACATGCAGAAAAACGATGAATTCAGGTGGCTCGAAACCGTGTTTTGTGGCATTCCTTGGCCTATGTACTTTGTGCGTGGTAGAGCCACGCTGCAGCTTATTATTATGGTACGTTAGCTTCGCTTTTGCGAGTATCAGTTGAAATAAAATTCGAATATTTAACGTGGTAGAGCCACACTGCAGTTATATTATAGTTATACCATGCTTGACCGGAGTAGGATCTCGGATCACGCTCTCACAGAATACCAGCGCTGCATGCTGCTGTGTTTCGTACGGTGAGTGTAGAGAAACTGAGATCCTTTTTACTGCAAACAAGGCATTCCATCTTAGCCCTCAGGGGTGACAACGCATCTGCATTTTGATTCTTAATTGAGGATAAATAATGTAGATGTCTATAAGTCACAGCATCCACTTACCATTAGGTGAACTGTGTGCTCTTTTGTCACTCTTTTTCTTTTATCTTTATTCTATAAAAAAAATGTTCAGCAGTGCGGTAACAAGAGATAACAAGTAACAAAAAATAACAAGTAGCGGTTAGCGAACCCTTTGAATAATCCCTCAGCTGCCGGCGATAGCGCTACCAAATGTGCGGCGCTGGCTCCAGCGCTCTGTCCAGCCAGCGTTACTTGTTCGGGGTCCCCTCCAAAGGCTCTCGCGTTAGTCTGCACCCAACGCAGCAAGGTCACGATGTCGCGCAGTCCATTGTTGCCCGGTATGCTTGAAGTGTTGAGGGACAGGAAACCCAAGGCGTTGAGTCTGGAAATAGTATACTTACGTTTTAATAAGGATGGCTTCGTTGTAACAACCATGTAATGGCGTTGTAAGAATATCCACTACCCCATCCTGTGGGTGTCGTAAGAGGCAACAGAGTAAACAGCAAATGAGCAGCAGCTTAAAATAATAAAAAACAGCAGTTGCCAACCCGTCTGCCGAACGTGGCAACTATGGCAAAATCCCTCCTATAAGGAAATCTATGACGGAGGTCTATGTTCAGCAATGGACTTGTATAGGCCTTAATGGTAGCGTGGAATAGATGAAGTATGACTCCTTTCCGTAAAACTGTAGATAGCGATTTCATGTGTGTAAGATTTTTGGTTTTTGGTGAAAAAAGGACTCGGTAACGCAATAGCAGAGCATTGGCCGGACTTGGATTTGAATCAGGCATAAAACAATTATTGTATTTAAAACTCACGATACAGGCGAAATCCCTAGTGTGTGTAACCGTTTTTGGCACGAAGTTCCTTATGGCACGCTACGAATTTGACGGATGGGGGCTAAGCGAGAAAAAGTGTAACATTTTTCTTTCACGACCCCCTTTCTATAGTGCGAGCGAGATGGAATAATATCCATCTCCCTCGCACGTTTTCTTATTTTGTCATGAAAGAAATATTATTTAAATGACGCTTCATTTTAATAGACGCTAGTAATTCATTTATTTGTATTTTTTAATCAATAATATAATACGTTTATCAATAATAATATACTACGAAAGAAACACTCACGCATATTTTTTTTTAAATTACCAATCTACGAATGTTTCTGAATGTATTTCAATGATAATAATAGGATGTTATGCTATCATTAATATTAAGAATTACTTACCAGGAAAACTATAAAATATTACTACAAACTAACGAATTTTCGATTTGTTTTCCTTTATTTGTGCTGTGAGACCTTGCGATTTGCGAATTTCATGATTCAACGAGAAGCCCACCTTCAAATATTATTTGATATTAATTTTAACTTGATACCTTTACGCATGTTTGAGATAAAGAACATTGCCAGACGGATAGACAGACAGACCGACGGACAACGGAGTGATCCTAGGTCCCGTTTTTTCCTTTTGAGATACGGAACCCTAAAATCCGATATTAAATTACATTGGAACTTCACCGAAGTAGCTCATAAAGAAAAGCTATACAGAAAACGCAATGTACTACAAAGTAAATATCAATTTGATGTCAACGAAGCGAATAGGTGTCCTGGTCAAGTTTTGGTGTTTTACAATAGATAGTTGAGACTAAAGGATTTAACCTCATTTCGTAATATGTAATTATATCAATTGATTAATCTAAACAGATGAACCGATTTTGATTAAGTTTTTTTTTTCGTTTTATGGGTTTTAAGAAAAATCTGTTCAGCTGTTTGAAGATAATTTTGTTTCGGGGTTTTTTTTTAAAATTTTAAGAGATATAACGCTTGCAACGCAATATACATTATAGTTGTAAAACATTACAAAGTATTAAATAGAGTTCATAACAGTACCTAGTCGAATGGCGGATTCGTTTCCACGACTTTTTAAAGATTCGTACTCTTAACCATTAAGCTTTTTTCGCTTATACTAACTTTTTCAAATGTATCTAACATGTGCCGCTTCTTATCAACAACAACAAAATTAAATTTACGTTTTAATTACAACTAAATATTTTAAACATACCCTCTCAGAAATTTGACGAGGCCTGTGCCTAGCAATGGGACATATTAAGGCTGTAACATTACATTACATTACTGTAAAGTAATTTAACTGTAAACGTTTCTCTGGAATCTGACTTATTTTCATTTCCGAGAGGATTATAGAACAGGAAAGGTTCGCCATACCAGTGCGAAATATCGGTCTTTAAGAATCCTTAAAATATAATGATTTCTTATATTAGGTCCTTACATATGAAATTGGCGTTTTGTACGGGAGGAATATAAAGTCATTTTTTTTTGTAAAATATATTTAATTAATCAAAGTATGCACCGTTGTTATCTATGCACTTTTGCCATCTCATAGGTAGTTCATTGATCCCTTTACTAAAAAAACCATGGGGGCGAGAATCAATAAACTCTTTGAAAGCGGTTTGGACTGCCGCATCGGAGTTGAATATTTTTCCTTGTAAGAAGTTGTCCAAATTCCGGAAAAAATGGTAATCTGTTGGAGCCAGGTCCGGGGAGTACGGTGGATGTCGCAGACATTCCAATTGTAACTCATCTAACTTAGTGGTTGTTTGTTGTGCAGTGAGTGGTCTTGCGTTGTCGTGAAGTAGCAGTGGCCTAGAGCGATTGACCAATCTCGGTTGATTAACAGCTAGTTCTTCCTTCATGGTATGCAGTTGCTGACAATAGATATCTGCCGTAATCGTTTGGCCAGATTTTAGAAATCTGTAATGAACGACACCGGCGCTAGTCCACCAAACACTCACAAATAACTTTTTCTGAGTCAATTTTCGTTTAGTGCAGGATTTGGCTGAGTCTCCAGGGTTCAGCCATTGCGACGAGCACTTCCGATTATCGTACAGTATCCACTTTTCATCACAAGTAATGTTTCGATTTAAAATCCCTTCATTATTGTGTCGGTTGAGCAAAGTAACACAGCAGTCGACGCGTGTTTGCAAGTTCGATTCACTCAATTCATGAGGTACCCATCGTTCAAGTTTTTCTACTTTCCCGATTTGCTTCAAGTGGTTTAATACAATTTTATCACTTACCCCGAAGCCTGAAGCTATCTCTGAAATGCTTTGTGATGGATCCGCTTCCACAATAGCCTTTAATTCTTCATTTTCCACTTTGGTCTCCGGCCCTCCACGGGGTTGGTTCTGAAGGTCGAAATTTCCAGAACGAAAACGTTGAAACCAAAATCGTACCGTGCTTTCTTTTGCGACACCAGCGCCGTACACATCATTAATCCTTCGAGCTGTTTCTGCAGCACTGGTGCCACGGAAGAACTCGTACTCTTAAATATACCGATATTTCATGTTTTCCATTGTGCGGTAATAAGCGACGCCAAAGAATAAAATAATGAGGAAAAAACAAATGAATGACTGTTTTCAAAACTCAAATGTACCAGCTAAATGAATTTATAAATTTAATTTGGAATTCTTAACCAAAAAGGAGATATTTCAGATCAAAGTGGTCAGTACGACAAAACGCTAATTTCATATGTAAATGAAACTAATTTTTACGGATTCTACCGCGTAAATAATAAATAAATAAATAAATATTCAAAAACTGAAGGTAGCCAGGCTAACTATGACATCGGGACGTCAAACACCTCAGTCCCCTCCGTGACCATGGGAGCTGTAAAGCACCCGAAACGTCGGGAATTAAAAAGTTAAATTAAACGCGATAGAATCCGTAAAAATAAGTTTAATTTAATCCTTAAAATATTTTAAATTTCATTAAATTGCTACATTTGTTAAAAAAAACATACGATATATTCACCGGTGTTTCTCTGCGTGATAGACTTAATAACCGGCTAAGTGCGAGTCGGACTCGCGCATGAAAAGTTCCGTACCATTGTAAAACACATTTCTAGTAGAGGCAACAGAAATACACATTCTGTGAAAATTTCAACTGTCTATGATCATGAGATACAGCCCGCTGACAGACAGACGGACGGACAGCGAAGGCTTAGTAATAGGGTTCCGTTGGTTACGCTACGGGTACGGAACCCTAAAAATGAGGATATCCTCAGTAGAACCAGAATAACCGACATAGCCTAACGGATTAGCAAGCTGAAGTGGCAATGGGCCGGCCATATAGCTCGAAGAACCGACAACCGATGGGGAAGAAATTGTCGAGTAGCAGCCTCGTACCGGTAAACGAAATGTAGGGTGTCCCCCCACTAGATGGAATGACGACCTGGTAAAACATGCAGGAAGTCGTTGGATGCAGGTGGCTCCGGACCGTGCTTTGTGGCATTCTTTGGGGGAGGCCTATGTTCAGCTGTGGGCTTGTGAAGGGCTGTAATGATGATGATGATGATATACTCTTAAGAATCTTAAAAATATTTTTCATTTCATTAAATTGATACCTACATCCATTAAAAGTTTTTAAACATACAATATACACTCTATACTTGACTTATGTGACAAATTGTATACTCAGCTCGTAATAACGTACATGTCACAAAAATACATACGTAATTGCTCTGACCGATAGGACCTTGTCAAAGTAAGTCGTTGTTGGAAGACACACGGAAAGAAAAACGAGGAACAAAAACTGTCAGAGCGTTATAGCTGTTGTCTACAACTTAAATCAGGTTTCCGAATTTTAAGGCCGGCACGTGTAATTCGCTCATATTTTATGACGATTGAATGTTAAAACCTCAAACTGGTTCCGTGCGCGATTAGACAACACTAATTTGTTAACCGCTTCTCTATAT
Organism: Parnassius orleans; assembly: GCA_029286625.1. Taxonomy (NCBI): domain Eukaryota; kingdom Metazoa; phylum Arthropoda; class Insecta; order Lepidoptera; family Papilionidae; genus Parnassius; species Parnassius orleans. Next base: position 3,262,068 of record JAGSMP010000026.1, on the reverse strand, counting down.
TGGGTACATTAACATTCGCAATGTTTGTTTTTTATATTACTTTACGTAGCACGTAGGTAAAAAATCGTATCGCAAATCAAAACCACCGACAGAATACCCAACTAAACACTTAAATGAAGAGATTTTTTTTTAAATAATAAGGGTGACAAACGAGCACACATTTCACCTGATGAAAAGTGGATGTAGTGGCCCATAGACATCTACATCTATCTAAAATACAATGCAGAGAACCATCAATTTGTATATTGTATTATGGCTATAGCACGAAGGAATAGGTGGACATAACTGGGGAACGACTCAAACACTGTGTTTCATAGGGTGAGGGACGAGGACGCCCCCGGGGATGATAACAAATCTACTTTTTGATTCTTAATGAAGGATAGATGTTTATGGGCCGCAGCATCCATTTACCATCGGGTGGACTGCGTGCTCGTTTGTCATTCGAACTTATATAAAAAAATGTATATATTTTCTATCGTAGTACAGGTTTAGCGTGAAGATTTAGGTAGAAACGTTGTAGAGCCATGCTGTAGCTATTAGTAGTATAGTTGTAGCACGAATGGGTCGGCTTGACCGGGGAAGGACCACGCTCTCACAGAATACCAGCGTAAAATAGCAGCTTAACGCTGCTGTGTTTCGTATGGTGAGTGTAGAGAACCGGAGACCCATTTTACTGGAAACGAGGCATTCCATCTTACTCCTCACGGGTGACAATGCATCTGCATTTTGATTCGCAGTCGTAGATAGATGTAGATGTCTATGGGCCACAGCAACCACTTACCACCAGGTGGACTGTGTGCTCCTTTGTCACCCTTATCCTATAAAAAAAATGTTTATTCCTAGCTTGGGTCTAGAATCTAAATTAAAATGATGCTGACTGATGTCGCCGTATGTTAAGTATCACAACCTACGCATCGATACTTAACACAGACCTCCGCGCACTTCTACAAAGGGCTAAGAATTTATCAGACTACATGTTTCTTTACGATGTTTTCCTTTGACTACATTTATCGTATGTAACCTTTACCTATACGGTCGTATATATATTTGTAACGTAGCGGCTCCCATCACAACAAATAACCAGGATTCGAGTGTTTTAAAATAACAAATCGCGACTTACTAAAATGTTTTTTTAACTATTTTAAGCCAGTGCTTGACTTTCTATCCCACGTTTTGTAGGTAAGTTATTAGACAGCCAAAGACGGTAAAACGCACTGACTTAGCTTAACAATTGCCTTTCACTCTTGCCTTGAAGTTGGGTGGGAAGACAGATGCTGGCAACTTATTTCTCTCCTTAGCTGTACGCTTGACGAACGATGAAGCAAACCGTTTGGTTCGAATGCGTGGTAAGTCGACAACGAAAGGGTGGCCGAGACTCTGGTTGTCCAATGGTGGAAGGGAGAGGGGGAATCAAGTGCAAAACTTATATATTACTAGCGATCCGCCCCGGCTCCGCACGGGTGATTTCTAGATCTCGATCTACCGTGTCCAATTGTGGATCTAAATCATCCAGGGACCCACTCAAACACACACAAAAAATTTGATCAGAATCGGTCAAGCCAGTTTCGAGTTGAAGCGAGACTAACGGACAGCAATTGATTTTTATATATAGAGATATATTGGTAGAGCCATACTGCAGCTGTACGACTGATCGGGAAGGTAGTCCTTCCAACTTCCAAAAAGAATACCGACTCAAAATAGCAGCATAATCCTTCTGTGTTCCGTATGATGAGATGCGAAAACCACAGTTTCTTGTTACTAATAACGAAGGATTCCGTCTTAGATCTCAACGGTGCCAACTACATTTTAATTTTTAATGGCGGTTAGATGTAGTTGTTTTTGGGCCACAATATCCTGGATGCTTTTTGTCCGTTTGATACTCGTTGGAAATATAGGAACCACGAAATTTCAGGCTACTACTCAGCATCTCCATATCGTTACTGATTTTAGAACTAACTGGTGGGAACATAGAACTTCCATAGACACTACGCCAGCGCCACATGCACGGCTGCGTTCATATGTATACTATAAAGAACACATATGTATGTGTGTGCATAATGCTGTTGATAATACGCGTGTGTGAGTGTGCATTATTTCGTGAAGTCAAACACGAGGCACGCTTACATCACAGATGAACTTGACCTAGATCACTTGCACCTTATCGCGGCGCTCGGTGTAAACAAACCCACGACTTTGTGATTATGAAGTCATTACTTAATTGAACCATAAGAACTGTTCGATTACACCCAAAAACTATACTGTGCTTAATCAGCTTAAAAAATTAAAACTTAAGTACCTGTAGTTAAATGTGATGACAATTATGCCTTTGCTGACTAGATACTCGGGTCCGTGTAAGTCAGAATCACCGGAACCGAATGCAAAGCCTCCTCCATGTACGAAGACCAGTATCGGTAGACCTCGATGTATCTCTTCTTCTTCTTCATCACTTAAGCCAGTCTTGCAAGGTGGCTGTAGATCTCTGGATGGTCTTCTCTGGCTGGTTGCTGGTAAGGCTTCGATGGGTACGTGTATATTGGCGTATATGCACGCTTCGTCCATCTTCTGCGACGTCATGAGCTTGCCATAGAAGACGTCCTGTTGTGGACATATTGGACCTTCTTCCGACGCATCTAAATAGTCCCATGGTTCAACGGGTTGCAGCTCCTGAATGCAAATTAAGTAGCATTGTATTTAATTAAATAAATTTATTTATTTATAAATCTATTTTAATACAATCGCCTATCGTTCTTAGTTGGTGTCTGAATGGTACTCTTTGTGTAAGATTCTTAAATTAATATTAATTATTGTCTCTTTCTTCTCTTATTTAGTAAAAAAGAGAGAGTAAAGAAGAAGGAGACGTCTCCATACATTCTTGGGCCCAGATGTTAACAAGATGAAAGTCGGACCATTTGAAAGCTTATATATAAACAATTCATAGTTGAAAATCTGGCAAGATTTGTGAATCTATAAGCTGAGTTTTTGTAGAATAACTAAAAGTGATTTTATGTATTACCTACACTGTAACAGGTGATTTTTCACTGTAATTACACTGTAACAGGTTATTTTTCACTATAATTACTTAAAGATATAAAAGCAGGATCAGTATAAAATCATGAAAAAAAAGCTGTGGTTATTTAGGAAACAAAATGGTGAAACGATTAACGAAAGTTAAAACAACAAGAACTAATTGAAGTGAATATTAGGCATATCGATCTGAGATCGATTACTTGAATTCTTGTTGTTACTGTTATTTGTTGGCATATTGGCATGTTGATATTTTGTATTTTTATTATTATTTTGTAGATATGCTCTCAGTTTTTTTAACGCCCTAGTTAACACAGAAAAATAATCGAAAATAGATATTGAAATGCCGAATTTAATCGACAATCGATTATATTGCGCTCGTTTCAAATCGAATCGAAAATCGGTCTTTTTCTTTTAAGTGAATAGTTTTGAAGTTTGAACTGTCAAGTCACGTTTCAAAATGAGAAGTCCTTTATTGGTAGGTAGCACAAACTAATAAGAAGTACTAGCAGCTAGCGTTCAGAAACGAGAATTTCACCAATGTATTCTTTATGGTAATCGATTTATTGCCATAAAATGTTTATTTCTTTGGTTATTTCCAAATGAATATATTATTCAAATTAAATAATAGAATTTTAATGAAACCTTGGAAGCTTTTTCAGTTTAATTTCTTGGATCTGAATAAATATAAAATCGATACATCTATATAATCGATTTTCTAACTTATTTCTTATTTTATTGCTTTTTCGAAGTCTAGATTGTAAAAGGAGCTAGTTTTTTTTATATTTAACTTTAGAAAAATATAGCCAATTTTTTGAAGTATAAACCAATTAGTTAACTTCAGGCCTAAAAATCCCATTCTCCTTTAAAGATTTCTTAAATTGACGTCGATATTAATGAGTAAGGCCGCTAATGTCGGGTAAGCCAGAAAGCTCAACTTGACTTGAATTTTTACACGTCTAAAAAGTAGTATACTATTAATTATAGTATCGTATTATGACTAATTATATGATCTATGGGATAGCCCATATTATTTTTGCGTACCTTAAACCTCAACTCCCCGAGGGGCTGTTTCGCATAGGGCACGCCCCGGAAGCTCGCGTACACGGTGTTATTCTCAGCCCAGCGCCGCAGTCCGCAGATCCAACCCGACTCGATGAGCGTGCGCACATCGCACGTAACGGGCTCCGCTTGTACTATACTGACTGGAATAATATTTATGGATAGTAAAAATCAGATAACGCTTTTTTTTACAGAAAAAGGTGATAAACGAGCACACAGTCCACCTGATGGTAAGTGGATACTGAGGCCAAAGATATCTATATAAATATAGATATCTTTTCCTCGATTAAGAATCATAAGCAGATGCATTGTCATAATGCCTCGTTTCCAGTAGAAAGTGTCTCTACACTCACTATACGAAACAACAGCATTGAGCTGCTATTTTACGCTGGTATTCTGTGAGAGCGTGGTCCTACCCCAGTCGAGCCGACACATTCGTGCTACAACCATAATATAGGTGCAACGTGGCTCTACCACGTAATTTTTTTTTATCTATTAAAAATAATCCCGGATAAAAAATATCGGTATGCGCCTAACGGCACTGTTAACGCTTGATCCAAACTCGATCTTGTTCTCGATTCGAATTGGTGTTCGACATTTAGCTTTAAAAGCGTAATCGAAACAAAGTGAGTTCGAATGGAAAACCGAATCGATTTTGAAATCATTTCGAGAGTAAGCCTGTACCTCGTTCGTAAACTTAGATACAGTAACAATTAGACTAGAACTAAAATGGTATGGCAAAAAGAAGAAAATGGATAAAACACAACCCAGACATTAAAACCTCTTGTGTATTTACACAAACATTGACTTCGCTAGAGAGAGTAGAGCCTCGCTGCAGCGTATCATGGCTGTGTGAAGACCGGAGTAGGATCACGCTTGCACGGAATACCAGCGCGAAATAGCTGCATAATTATGCTATGTTTCGTATAGTGATAGGTGAGTGACGAGTACAAAAACCAGAAGTCCTTTAGAGGTGACAACTGTCAATGTCAATAAATGGGCCACAGCATCCATTTACCATTAGATAGACTATGAGCTCAGGGTGTAGGACTACTGCGCGATGTCACGTTACGAGGTAGCTAGACAAGAGCTGCTAATTCGTATGTCATGGCATTTATTTTTCTTTTTCCGTGCCCTCTACGACACGTAGCATTATCTCGTAGCCGCCGCTACGGAACTACACGTAGCTCCTGAATAAATCACAAAGTTATGTATAAACTATTCAAACATTGATAATCCTTCGTTCACCGTTAGTATATAGAAACTCGGTGACAATGCCTTGAGTGGCTCTTCATTCGTGCCTTAGCCTAAGACCGATAGAAAAATGTGTACCGAAACACATTTTAAGCAGCTTTACGAATACTAGGATTTTTCATGTATTGTGGAGGCAGCTTACATACATAAATTGCACAAGGACAAACATCCAGACTAGCAACATAAATTTCTAGGCGATGCAAATACTTCGACCGTGCGGGATTCAAACCCGCAGCCCTAAGCACTGCAATGGCAACTCAATGCTAAGCTACTATGCCATGGAGCTATCTGCTAAATAATGCGTAGATATAATGTTTTTTATCGTGGGTAATAACTTGAAAACTTCTACGAACAAAGAAGCATTATCATCATCATCATTACAGCCTATCAAAAGTCCACTACTGACTTTCTGGCCTCGCCATAGATTTCCTCATAGAGGGGATTTGCCATAGTTGCCACGCTTGGCAGGCGGGTTGGCAACCGCAGTTTTTTATTTTCCTGATGTTATTAGAAGACGTTGCTCCCAGTCTCCTGGTTTGTTTCTCTCTGTCGCCTCTTACGAAAACCCCCGTGAAGTAATGGGTTGATGGATTCTCTTGGGAATGTTTTATTTTTCAGCTATGGAGATTTCCTCTCAAGGTTTTTCTTCGCCGTCGAGACGTGGCAAATCAGCATTGAAACTGCACTCTTTGCACCGGAGGTGCACTAGTCGCTTAGCGACCACGTCTACGCCCTCCGTCAAAATAAACATTTATCAAAGCGAAATCAGGCCGATAACTTGGTTACGGTGGTGACTGCAGCGCGACCTCTACGCGCTCGTGTGTGAGTGCCCGCTAGTTGATAAAGCGTTCGGCACGCTCTGTGACCATAATTTACGAGCGGATATCTACAGATTTTTTGTAGAATATCCTAGTTCTAATGATATAATAGTATCCGCATTTAAAAGACTCATAAATTAGCTGCTTTTACACATTTTATTAGTGGAAATCGAAGTGTACGGCGCCCCCCGTTAAATGGAGTGGCGATATGGTAGAAAGTCGATGACTGCAGTTTGCAAGTGATACGAGACCGTGTTTTGACGCATTCCTTGGGGTAGGAGTTTAGCAGTGGATTTGTGAAGGATGATGAAACCAGTGACTTGAAACGTTACTCAAAATAACTTTGCGCGTAGTTCCAGTAACGATAATTCGTACATCGTACTGTTCCACTAGGATCGTAACAGAATTAATTCCTTGGCTATATCGATACTAACAAACGGAACGAAATCTACAACTATTTAATAACAATATTAAAAAATATCGTTATCAATATAACGATATATTAATAACGATATAATATCGTTATTAATTTGTCAAAGATTGTGACACTTACTTTACATATTTTATATATTATGCGATGCACACACTCTCTAACGAATTTAATGGTAATGCTTGAATACGGCGGCGCGAAGGTGGCTTGTACGGGGTGCAATAACGAAGCGGTAGTGCAGTGTAAAAGTGAATCTGTAACGTTTCAGCCGTAACGATATTATAAACGGATATAGACTTAACGTTACTGATACCTATAACGTACGAAAAATATTGTTCTACGAAAATGATATTCTTTAACGTTTTTTTATAACGTTATAGATAATTTTATGTTTTAGTATCGTTACCAACTTCGAAACGTTATGAGATAATATTTAGTGTAACGAAACACAATTAATTTCGTTTTCAAATCCCGGGATGAAACGTCTTACTTCTGGACAAAGGCCTTCTCTCATTACATTAAAAAGTGATAAACATATGCTAAAAACGTTTCCATTTCTCACATACAGATTTTATCGTGTTTTCATTCAGCGCCGAGGCATGGTTAAATGGTACCTTATATTGCAAATAACAGGAAAGTCTTATGGCTTCCGGCAAATGGCGGTAACTATCTCTAATGTTGGCTGTTGTAGATGAAGTATATTGCAATTAACAATTTCAGTGGCCCCGCATCGTGATTAAACTTAGGCCACTTTGTTTTGTTTGTTTTAAAATTGATGCCTTGACCTTTAAACTAGGACTTAATATCACAATTAGTATTTAATTAATGATTTATATGTATCAATTTCTTTTTATGCGGGGTATAGTTTTCATACACGAAATATAAATATAGCATAAAGTAAATATAGTCCCGCTGACCATTAACAATTATGGTTACCCCAGTGTCACGGAGCTATCTGCCAGCACGTGTAAACTCTTGGCTATTTTGATGCAAACAAAATAAACTGCACTCACGGCAATATCGCCTGTCTAACTGGCTTAGGTCACGGCTGCTCTTCCGGTGACTGGGAATATCTTATCGCTTATTGCCATGTAATTAATGTCCTCCAGACTGCATTTTCGTTCACAGAGAATATCGGCTATCTGCATCCAGTCAACAGAGACTGTCCATCTGCGCGGACGGGAATATAGTGCCCGAGTATAAGCACGATTCTATTAAGACTATGCAATTTACAATAAAATATTGTAAATGCCAATATTTTATTTAAAAAAGTTTGCAACCCTGTACGGAATTTGATATTGTTGTACGGAATTTAGTTGTAGTTATATGTATATTTATAGTAAAGTTGTCAAGTGCAAGAGAAAGACCGTAGCAACATAAAATTATGAGTATTCAAATCAAGTTAAAACTAAGTACGAACTTAACGTTAGGAGTGATCAGGGAGTGGTTCTTTCTCTTTATGGTAATGCACTGAACGTTTGTTACGTTAAAAGTAAATTAAACGCACGCGGCCTAAGTAGGTCGCTTGTAAGCAAAAATGTACAGTCGTTAGATCGTAAACCGACCGTTACGGTGGTTACTAGGTGGTTAGTGTGCTTGTAAGATGTTGGTTGACGTTGATAAGCCTAGTTTAGTAACTTCACAAGAGAGAATTTAAAGATAAAAGGAGATTAATTGAGAATTTAAAAATTCCAGAAGATCGTTTGTTTATTTAAAATTAGTAAGATAACATTATCTCTGCGAATTACAGACTAGACATTGTTTTTTGATGTATTCGTTTTTGGCACGAGATGGTGCATTTGATTATCGACGTTGAAAATAAAATAAATAAAGTTTAGGTCTTGGAAGGTTACCTAGCGCATTAAAATTAAAATAAATAAAGTTGCGGACTTGGAACGTTACCTAGCGCGAACTTTTCGTACGAAATATCACAAAAAAATTGATCTCAGTTGAGTAGACAAGACATGCATCGCTGTGAGCATTTAACTATATTAAATGGCGGACGAATCGCCTAATAATTATAATTTGTCTGTTTAAAGGTCTCGAAACCTCGGGAATTTAAAAAAAGTCAATTAAACGCGATAAAATACGTTATAAAAAACAGACATTCGAATTGTAAGTCTTATCCTTTATTGATGTCGACTAAAAACTAGTTTCATTTAAGGTGTAATGTTCGGCTGAATATGAGAAATCACTACATATTGTTTATCTCTTTATTCTATATGTTTGTAAACATGGTAAAATATTACGGGCGTTATATCTACGAGTATATATGTACCTATTAAACGCAAACACGGTTCTGAGGTTTAAGGAGAGGTCAAATTTATTTTGTTATAGTACTAAAGTAAAGTAACAGTCCAAAGACGTCCTACTGCTGCTCGCGGGGCTCTTTTTATTCTTCAAAGGGATTTTGACAACGAAGAGTATGGTAAATCTCTATGGTGCAGGCCTATGTTCAGCAGTGGACTAGCTGCCCAAAGTCCACTGCTGAACATAGGCCTGCACCATAGAGATTCACCATAGTTACCACGTTTGGCTAGCGGGTTGGCAACCGCAGTTTTTTTTTATAGAGTCGTTATCAGCAAGATGCTGCTGCTCATTACCTGTTTCCGTTTCGCTCTATCGCCTCTTTCGACACCCACAGGATAATCAAAAGTAGTGGATTCAAAGCCAACACTATATGGCAAGTCAAGGTACCAGACTTCACTGGTCTTTAAAAATTAGGTTCTGGTTTCGTCACAATGATTTTATTTCTGCCGGCGTAGATAGAAATCCGTTTGCTCGCGTACCATGAAAATTGTTTTTTTAAACTGAACTTAAAGACCTCCTACACTATTAGTAAGTGGCTGTTATATACTAGTAAGTGGTTACTGCAGTTCATGGACACCTGCAGCTAACTTTAAACAAAGAAGGCTACAGATACGTTGTCACTTTCGAGGACTAAGATGTAATGCCTCACAGTCTGTAATGATACTGGCTCTCTTCAGACCTGCAAGCGCTGCTATTTTTTATAGAATAAGGATGACAAGCGAGCACACAGCCCACTTGATGGTAAATGGATGCTGTAGCCAATAGACCTACATACATCTACACCTATCCTCGATTAAGAATCAAAATGCAGATGCGTTGTCACCCCCGAGGACCACGATGGAATCCCTCTTATCCAGTATAAACGATCTCCGGTTCTCTACACTCTCTGCTACTATTTTGCGATGGTATTCTTTGAGATTGTCCTTCCCCGGTCGAGGCGACTCGTTATATAATATAGCTTCAGCATGGATCTACCGCGTATTAATGCTATTTGGCGGCAGAAATAGTTAAAAGAGTGGTAACTACTCAGACGGACTGGAATCTAGACAAATATGGCTAGCGCTTGTCACCTACGGTAAAGCAATCCATATCCTTACTCCATACAAATAAATAAAATTGAAGTGTCTGTTTGTAATATCAAAAAAATAGCTTTTCACTAATTGCGTGTGAAGGTATATACGGTACATGTAACAAACACACAATTTTTTAAATTTTTGTCTGTCTGTTTGTTCCGGCTAATCTCCGAAATGGCTGGACCGATTTTGATGGGACTTTCACTGGCAGATAGCTGATGTTATAAGGAATAACTTAGACTACTTTAATTTTAGAAAAATAATTAGGGTTCCGCGCAAAAAAAATATCCCTAAATTACACGCGGGTGAAGTCGCGGGGAACAGCTAGTAATGTAATAAAATATTGGGAAGTAAATTTTTGTGACATTGAACATCATTGTGTTAATGAATATTCATAACGCTTTTTGGTTACCTGGCTAATCTAGTAATAAAACTAGTCGAGTTTTACTTTTATACATATAATAACATAAATAATGTTTTATTTGATGATTTATTGTTTATTTTATATTATGTCATATTTTTCCTATCCTTATCTTTTATTTAATGTTTACTTTAATAAGTTAGAGTTTTGGTGTCGGTTTGTGTTTTGGTAGTTAATTCTCTATTATTTTTGTTTATTCTTAAAGTTAATACGTGTACGCCTATTTCTGGCAAATAAATGCATTTCATTTCTTTCTTCTTTCTTTATTACTTATCCCAAGTTATTTGGGGTCAACATAGCATGTTTTTCTCTTCCATTCTCCTTTATTAGCCACCATCTCTTTACTCACTCCTTACATATTATCATCATATATATATAGCACATCATCACTAACACAGTCCATCGATCTTCTTAGGCCTCCCTCTACTGTTACTACGACATGGTTTACTTTTCTTATAATAGTTAACTTTTATATGTGAACTGTGTTTATGGTAATTTACCTTCAGTTGACATTTCCTTTAACACACACACACAAAGTAAACGTGCTGGACAACGTAAACCACTCACCCGATCTCACTCGTGTAAGTCTTACAAAAAAGCCTTGATCCAGTGCCTTTTATGTCGTGCAGTGGCGGGGTAAGAGAATTCACTAACCCATATCATGCCGTGGATGCCGTAAGAGGCGACAGAGGGAAACTGAACCTGTTCGATCAGACGCAGCAATACCTTTCTGTTAACAACGTATTGTATTAAAAAAAACTGCTATATTTAATTTACGTAATGTTTTTTATAAGTTTGTAGTAAATATGATGGGTACTTTGTAAGATTGTCAAAAGAAATATTTCTTTAAGAATTGTATAGATATATATGGATTTAAGTTTTTGTATATTCGGGTACTTTTTAAAAGTTGTTAAAATGAACATTCTTTTAAAAATTGTAATAAAATATAATATAGTGACCTCATAGTTTTTATATTCAAATTATTATTTTTCTTGTATATTTTTAAATATAAAAAATGTAATTTAACTTTAGAAAATCGACCAAGTTTTAAGACACTTTAAGTATGAAATTTAAATTATATGGTAGTATTTATCAATGACAATCTCTACCCAATTATACTCGTACATGTGCGGAGCTAAAACCGGAACGGACTAAATCACTGACTGTCTGATAACGAAAATCCTAATAATTATTGCTAGAGCTAAAAATAAATTTAAACACCTGTTCGATTTTTAATTCACGAATGTTTAGATAAATGACGATTTAATGAACTTAATCAACCGTTAGGTGATCACAGACAAAATACGACTTCCCATATTAATCCCAGGGCATGACAAAGCACGCGGGGTTTTTTTTTTTAACAAAATCGTTACCTACTATTATTATAGTTAAAAAAAAATATGTTAAAAAAATTACAATTATTTTTAGGTCTCACAAATAGTTGTTCCGTACAGGATTCGAACCTGTAGCCCGAAACACCGCATCTAAACGCTAACGAATCGCCGTTTTGAATTTGGTAACCAGGGGTAGGGTAGGGTAGGGTGGGGTTGGATAAAGCTATGTAGTGTCCCCCAGGCATTGCAAAACTGGGTTCTCATTTCCCTCTGTCTAACTTCCTAGCTCCACACCGCAGAGCCCTTGAGCATCCCGGGACCTATAGGCAGTAGCCTACTTTGCGTTTAGGTTAATCCGACTCTTGATGGACCAATAAGTTTGGCTGTTACAAAAAGTCTATTTGATAAATCCCCTACCCTTTTTTTCTTAAGTTGAATAATATGAGATGATCTTCAGTGGTGGTAAACTCCATTTTGTAGTTAGTAACATTAACATTAATTTTCGCAAAGATTTTTTTTTTATAGGAGAGTGGTGACAAACGAGCACACAGTCCACCTGCTGGTAAGTGGTTGCTGTGGCTCATAAACATTTACATCTATCCTCGATTACGAATCAAAATGCAGATGCGTTGTCACCCGTGAGGACTAAGATTGAATGCCTCGTTTCTAGTAAAAAGGATCTCCGGTTCTCTACACTCACCATACGACGAAACACAGCAGCGTTAAGCTGCTATTTTACGCTGGTATTCTGTGAGAGCGTGGTCCTTCCCCGGTCGAGCCGACCCATTCGTGCTACAACTATACTACTAATATAGCTGCAGCATGGCTCTACCATGTAATAAAACGTTTTCTCTCAAATCTCAAACATTCTCTTTTATAGTTAAAAAAAAAGTTTGTAAATAGAACGTAGCAACTATGTTACTGGGCTTAGTGATAAAAATTGGAGCCGCATGACTAGCAACAAGGCATTCACATACCTATCTTGACGATATTTTACAATCGTACATTTAACGTTGTGTAGTGACCGCGTAAGAAAATCCACTACCCGAAATTCTTTTTTTTTATATATTATTCTAAGCCAGCGCTTCACTACAGTCCCACCTGAACTACAATTCTGTGGGTATCGTAAGGGACAATAAAGGGAAATTAAGGAGGAAACAGATGGAAAGCAGCATTCTCTTGATAAGAACTTGAAATAGTGAACTGCAGCTTCCAAACCGCCTTCCAAGCTTTTTTTACGTGGTAGAGCCATGCTGCAGCTATATTAGTGGTACAGTTGTAGCACGAATGTGTCGCCTCGACCGGGGAAGGACCACAGAATACCAGCGTAAAGTAGCAGCTGAACGCCGCTGTATTTCGTATGGTGAGTGTGGAGAACCGGAGACCCTTTTTACTGGAAACGAGGCATTCCATCTTAGTTCTCACGGGTGACAACGCATCTGCATTTTGATTCGTAATCGAGGATAGATTTAGATGTCTATGGGCCACGGCAACCATTTACCATCAGGTGGACTGTGTGCTCGTTTGTCGCCCTTATCCTATAAAAAAAGCAATCACGGCAAATATCCCCACCAATAGTCAAAATATGGCAAAAGTTTATGCTCAGCAGTGGACTTTTGATAGGCTGTAATGAATGAATGAAAAAAATATCTGACGTGGTAAAGCGCATTATGGCTGCACCGTAAGTGGGTCAACTCGACCGGGGAAGGACCATTAATCACATAATGGTATTATATTTTGCATCGTGAGTGACGATAATCGGAGACCATTTTCAACCGACTTCAAAAAAGCAAGAGGTTCTCAATTCGTCGGATTTTTTAATGTATGTTCACCGATTACTCGAAGACGCCTGAACCGATTTGGAAATTTGTTTTTTTTTCAAAGGGTATATTTCCCAGGTGGTCCCATTTAAATTTTATCGAAATCGGTTGAGCGGTTTTAAAAAAATTAACAATAAATTATTTATATTGAAGTAGGTTGTACAAAAATTTTAATTTTACTACTTATGAATGATAACGAGGCAATGCATTCTAGTCCTCAGCAGTGACAGCCCAACTGCATTTTGTCTGCGTGAAATTCTACTGGGCATAGACTTTTCCCGCATAGAAAATTTGCCATAATCGTTACGCTTGGCAGGTGAATTGATGATCGCATTACCATACGGCTCACACCTTTAATGTTGCTCTACGTTGACGGTCTGAGATTTTACGCCAAAAACTAACTACCGAAAGCCGTAAGGTGTGAGATGGCAAACGAGCGCACAATCCACCTGATCGTAAGTGGATGCTGTGGCCCATAGACACCTACACCTATCCTTGATTAAGAATGTAAATGCGTGTTTCGTATGGTGAGTGTAGAGAACAGGAGACCCCTTTTACTGGAAACGAGGCATTCTATCTTAGTCCTCACGTGTGTCAACGCATCTGCATTTTGATTCGTAGTTGAGGATGGATGTAGATGTTTATAGGCCACAGCAACTACTTACCATCAGGTGGACTGTGTGCTCGTTTGTCACCTTTATCCTATAAAAAAAATTCCATATTCCCATAGTCGTTTCTTAATGCACCTAAATCGCAATGGACAAAATTGAGTGATGGATTCTCTTACGCCGGCACACGACAACCGCTGTAATTATAACTTTCTCCCAGCGATGGTCTATACTTTTTATATAAAATATATTCAAATTAGTCTAATACTATTAAGTGTTAGACATAAAAATACTGTAATTTATCAGGCACTATCTATTAATCAAGATATAACTTAATCAATTTCTCTTTAATAATACCTATGTCACCAACGTTCAACGGTCTCCTTATCTTTTTTGTAGTAGTAGTTTTATATTGGATAACAAAAAGCAATAAAATAAAGTCTACAAAAAGGCACATTCTTAGTGAAAATAGCGGTAAAAATTCTGTCTTCAACATAATCTTATATTTGTGAGTAACTTACTAGCAACACATCGTTTCCACTTTGACTGACTACCTTTAATCCCTCAAGCGAGGGGATAACTTTGCATCTTACATACTTAACATTCTCGAAAAACAGTTTCGGTGAAAGAAGATCGAAAACGAATACATCTATCGGACGTCACAAATCACCAGAACCTAATTAACCAATATAGGACCTAATTAAACGCACACGAAATCATATACGGTACTATTGCGGCAGTATTGTACTCGGCGCCCAGCTTCAGAACTTCGCAATGAAACTCATTAACTCACCGTGCAGTAAGAAGAGCGCGATGAGTCGGTACACATCGTAAGCCTTCATGTCTCACTCGGCCCGCAAACACACGGTCACTGTTTTGCTCAAGCGTCCGCCTTTGATATAAATACCGCGAAACAGACACGGCGCGTTATCGCTAAAGGATATTTTATGCATAAAATACTTTGTCTCTCAGAGGATTAGAGCTTTTATGTTTTATGTCGTGTGGGCAGAAGGTGAATATGATTCGAGATTATCGTTTACATTATGCCGCTATGCGATGGCTGCGTAGTCGCTGATTTAATTTAATTTTGATTGTCTCTACAAATTCTACGTAAGTCATGGATGTTGAATATTATTATTCTTCATCATTAAGTCAATATATAAAATATAAAATACCAATGAATATTGGGTTTCCTTTAAATTCTCGTCTATTAGAACCTGAAAGTGCACATTAGGGCACCTAGAGAACCTTTCCATTATCAATTCAGAACATTATCAAAAATGTTCGTCAATATACCAGTTACATTATTCACTCATAATTATATTAATTTATGTAAACCGTTATGCTGGGGCCACACTAACGTAAGTGTCTAACGTCCAAAATCGAAATAATCAAGGCTTAAAAATATGGCATTGATCTACGTGTTAAATTGAGAAGTTACTCTTGCATTTAGCGTCGTTTGTCGATAATTCTCGCGTTAAATTTACTTTGATTTCAAAATTGAGGTTGAAGTTGCCAGTGCTGCAGTGTTTGTGTACTATATGAGTGCAAATAATTATTTTGTGAATATATGGCTGATCACGTTAATATATCCCATTAAGGATTCCTTTTTCTTCCTCAACACTTCAATGGTTGCTGAAATAGACAATGTCGTAATATGCCAAGCCAGTTGTTTTAAGCACCGCGGTTTTTGTGACTTTCGACGACGGATTTGGATGGACAAATGAAAAAATATTGAGTTTGTTAAATAACGCGCTAAATCTTTTTGATGTGCCGAAAGACCGCCACCCAAACAAGCATATCGTCTAACGGCATTATGAATTTCATTACAAAATTAGCCCATTAAGTCTATGTCTATCTATTTCTAGTGCCTATTAACGCGATAATTTATCAGACACTATCTATTAAGCGCGTTAAGCCTTAGTGTGGCCCGGGCATTAAATAACGACCAGGTTAAACGTCAAAATTAAAATTAAATTCATGTTGAATATCTTATTGAAAGGTCAAAGAACTTATTTAATGTTACAATCCTACCGTGCATGCTTGAAAATATAGCATTAATTAAGTAAAAGGTGGAACAAAAAACCAGGGCAAGTGTTTTATATGCGAGTAGATAGGCGGAATGCTTAACACAGTCAGGAAGCTTTCATTCATACTAGATCTGCAACTTTTAACTACAAAAAATTGACTGATTTATATTCAGAAACTCCTCCTCAGCATACAATAACGCAATCACAATTTTGATAAACTTGATAATATGTTTTATTTTAAAGAACTCTCTGTACATAATTATATTATTATTATTACGGCTATTGCATACAAAAAGAAATTAAAAATGAACTCTTCGCGCCCTATGGTTAAGTCTTAAATCATCTTTTCAATAGTTGTCATAAAACCGCCTGGTAACAATTGAATGAGAAACTTTAAGTACCAATTTTTATGTCTCCGCTTTATTGGATGTTCGTTTGGCCTCGTTTCAGTCGGGGTCTGTGGCCATCATGTTACACGCGCAATGGACTTGATGACCTGACCGTTTACGAGCGCGGAATACAATCTTTCTAATAATAATGTCAATTATAATCATATATTTTTATTATGACTTATACAACTACAAATCGCGAAAAATAGAGGCGAATTTGTCCTAGTTAATAGGTAAATTACTTTTGAATGTAGAAGAAAAACCGGCAAACAATTCCTCAGTACGCATTGTGATTATTATTGATAATTTAAAATTAAAAATTTTGTACAACCGACTTTAATATAAATTATTAAGGATAACTTAAAAACTATTGGGCTGACATTGATCAAATTTATATGGGACCACATGAGAAGCACCAGCTTTCAAATAAAAAAAGAATCATCGAAATCGGTTCACCCAGAAAGAAGTTATGAGGTAACACACATAAAAAAAAAACATACATTCGAATTGAGTACCGTCTCCGTTTTGAAGTCGGTAGAAAAAGAGTGATAAAAGAGCACACAGTCCCACTGATGGTAAGTAGATGCTGTGGCCCTTTATACTCGATAAATAATCAAAATGCATATGCGTTGCAAATGCATAGGCTGAGGACTAAGATAGAATGCCTTGTTTCCAGTGAAAGGGTCTCCGGTTGTCTACACTATACTATACGAAACACAGGGGCATTACGCTACTATTTTACGCTGGTAATCTGTGAGAGCGTCGTCGTTCCCCGGTCGAACCGACTCATTCGTGCTACAACCATAATATAACTGCAGCGTGGCTCTAACACGTAGGTGTATAAGGGCCAGTGCAACATATAAATGCCTGCAGTTATCTTCAAAAAGGCCATTCTTCAGGAATAAAATATAAGAAAGTTTTCAAAGTGGTAGGACTCCTTCTCTGCGTAGGATTCCGCCTGGATACCAACATCCTACCAATATTTGCCACCAATCAGCAAGTGCGTGTTGTTTTCCTGAGATGAGAGTCAGTATAATCAGAGGTGACAACGCATCTATAGATTTTTCTTTGAAGTTGGTGGCAGGTGTCTATGGGCGGCAGTAGCCACTTGCCATCAGGTGGACAGTAAATCGTGTTGGTTTGTCATTATTCTGGTTGATTTACCTAATACTATATTACTATTAGGATAGAGTAGACTATTCAATTGAACTTCTTTAGATTCGTTATTCTTTATTATACACACCATATAATGATAAAAATTCAATGAAATGTACAAAGGCGAGCTTAACTCTAATAAGCGTTCTCTTCAAGCAAACCTTTGGGTAAAAACAAGTAATTTTATATGTAGACCACGTGGGTAACAGAGGGCATTTATAATAAATAACATAAACACTAAAATAAATTGGCTAAGACCGCTACACGGTCGAGAAATTGACAATAAGTTAATTTAATATACATGTGTGGGTGTGGGTGTGGGTGCGTGTGCGTGCGCGTGCGCGTGCGTGCGTGCGTGCATGTGTGCGCGCGCGTGTGTGTGTGTGTGTGTACATATATACGCCCAGTACATTGACTTGAAAAATGAAGTAGTTATTTAGTAGTTCGGTATGTGTTATGTGACGTACTAGATATTAAAAAATTTAACAGATATATGGAGAACGAACTTCTTTGCATAAAAGGAACATTATGGTCTTGAATAAAACTAATTTTATGGATTTTATCGCGTTTTATTTGACTTATATTTCATTACTGAAGTTTCGGGTGCTTTAGAACATCCGTGGTCAAAGAGGGCAGTCCCTCAGAGGCAGAGCTGATTTTTTTGACGTACTAATACCCGTGTTAGCTAGCTTTTGAATATTAATATTTATTTCAATACAACCTTGGTTAACATCAGGATGCCAAACACCTCAGCCACCCCGAGGCCATGGTTGCTGTAAAGCACCCTACTCGCCGGGAATTAAAAATACTAAGTCAAATTGTACGTTTTATTCAACCTTTACTATTCGTGTAAATATAAAAACATTACCGCCTAGAGTGATAATTAAGCCTGTAGTTAAATAATGAGTGTCGTGTCTGTATTATTGTTTAATCTGTTTTCATATCTATGTCGACCACGCGGCTACGCACGTTCGCGTGTTGTAACATTAGCCGCAGCAACAAGGGAGGCCTAATGCTTAGATTTACAATGCCTTAACAAGTTTTTTTTTTTTTAGGTAAAATGTTTCCGCGTTTTTTGCTATTTTTACCATTGGGCTTTGTTTTATATTATTTTTGTTTTTTTTTTTTTTTGTTCATATTATCTTCAGTAGAATTTATAATTTAGCTATATTTCTTACTTAATGACGTTAAGTATATAAGCTCTTAAATTTTTAGTACTTAAAATTACGTGATTATCGCCGTAGTAATCTGTCATACGTAAGTCCACGTTTGGACACGAGGTTTCTAATAAATTGATATTACGCTTTTGCATTTCTTGCAGTAAGTCACGGGAAATAGGAACCAAATAAGTTTTCCTTCACCGCTGAGCACGTGGTAAATCAGCACTTAAAATTGTAATTAACAATTTCATTGGTGCCGGTGGAGATCGAACCCGGGTTGTTCGCGTACATTGAAAGCTACCACGGCTCGCTTTGGTGTATGATAAAGAGTGTGTTGATATGATTTTATTGTAGTTATATTATTATATTATATTAAATATAATATGTAACTTTTGCAAGTGGTATTTATTCTACTCTCTCTATATGAGTATGTCAGCCGCCAAATATTAATACCTACTGTTGCCGGTATAAATAAATAAGTACTCTTGGTTAGGAATTTCATCTTATGCACATAAAATCATGGTTTTTTGTTATAGTATAAGGCTGACAAACGAGCACACAGTGCACCTGATGGTAAGTGGACGCTGTGGCCCATAGACATCTTCATCAATTTATCCTCGATTAGGAATCAAAATGCAGATGCGTTGTCACCCCTGAGGTCTAAGGTGGAATACCTCGTTTCCAGTAAAAAAGGTCTCCGGTTCTCTACACTCACCATACGAAACACAGCAGCAACTTAAGGCTGCTGTATTTTACGCTGGTATTCTGTGAGAGTATGTTCCTACGCCGGTCGAGCCGACCCATTCGTAATGCAACATATAGCTGTAGCGTGACTCTACCACGTCTAGAAATGCATGTTTTAGGTTGCAAATGAATGAAATGATTTTAGATGGATATGTGTGCGTGGAGAACGTGTTCTCACAATAAGTTAAGCATGGTTTCCGTGTAACTTTAAATGTATATTATACTATATTAATACTATCTTTCTTTGTTGGTCTTAGATCGTAATACAATTAGTTGATATTTAATTTAATTCGTTGCTAACAAATTAAGTAAGAATAAAACTAAAGGCGTTTTTACAGTTGCCATTTTCGCCTTTACTTTGTTTCTCTCTTTTAGTTACTTCCGCAATCAAACCGGTATTCTCAAACTCATTAAATTACCTATAACAGATACACGTGTACGAGAGGCGGGGTGTAAGGAGGAATCTGCCATAATTTTACTAGGTGGTAAGACTCCTTGTACGTCTAGCTCTAGACACTATGACTATCTATGATCCATAGACATCCTCTATAGATTGTATCACAAAGTACGTCGTTGCCACTCCATCTGAATGAAGGTCGCCCAATTCTGCGCTTGCCAGTACCAGGCTGTCACTCGAGAACCTTTTTTCTCCGTCGGTTTTCGGTTTTTCGACCTATATGACTGCCATCTGATCCAAAGTCGCTCAGTTCTGCGCTTGCCAGTACAAGGTTGCCACTCGAGAACTTTTCTTGCCAATCGATTTTTTTTAAATAGAATAAGGGTGAGAAACGAGCATACAGTTCACCTGATGGTAAGTGGATACTGTGGCCAATAGACATCTACATCTATCCTCGATTAAGAATCAAAATGCAAATGCGTTGTCACTCCTGAGGACTAAGATAGAATGCCTCTTTTCCAGTAAAAGGGGTCTCCGGTTCTCTACATACGAAACACAGCAGCAATGAGCTGCTATTTTACGCTGGTATTCTGTGAGAGCGTGGTCCTTCCCCGATCGAGCCGACCCATTCGTGCTACAACCATAATATAGCTGCAGCAAGGCTCTACCACGTATAAAAAAAATATATATATATATATTCTTCGACCTATATTGCTAATACAGCTTACTGATCCGCTTGGCTTTGTCAGTTACTCTTGTTCTTTTACGGATATCCTCGTTATGAGCCCTTTTATAGCCGAGCTCGTTATAGCCGTTTCCATCGCACGCCAAATGACTTTGCTTCCTCAACAAGGCTACAGATGCGTCTTCACGTTTGAGGACTAAGATGGAATGCTCAGTTAGTTTTTATACTGACTTTTACCCTTCAGACAAAAAACAACAAAAAGCAACACAAATGTGTTGCTATTGGAGGGTAGACCCAGACGGACTCATGGACTGTAGTAGCCACTTACCATCAGACGGACTGTAAGACCACCGCTTGACATTTAAGTCTTATAATAAAATAGCATATCGCTAGTATTTATAATATACATATATAATGTCATTTATGTCATCATTTAGATTTAAAATAATCATCAACGACCATTTATGTAGTCAAACATTTTGATTTCACAAAAAAAAAACTCCAAGCTTTTCGCATAAAATGTAGCTTACATTACTCTAACTACTACTATCTGTTCGTGAAGTTTTATCACAATCGGTTCAGCCATTCCGAAGATTAGCACGGTCAGTCAGACAGACGGACAAAACTTTGAAATGGTTATTCATGTCTCAATAGCATGTTGCCCCCTGAGCTTTATACAAGGTAGTTATTTCGATATTACTGACAGACGCTTCAATTTTATTTACATATGTACTCGTGTAGGCTCTCTCCAGTAGTGGCCGTCAGTAAAAGGCCGTTGAAATGGTACGTAGACACATTCTTCAACAAGTTTTTTTTTACCCATAAATTTACATATATTTGACGCGTAGGTCCTGTAGGTACAAAACTAATAATTTATTAACTCACCGAATTCATTTTAATCTATACACATAAATGTAGAATAGTTTGGTTGTTTATGCTTTATTCAACCGACTTCAAAAAAAGGAGGAGGTTCTCAATTCCACTGTTTTTTTTTATGTGTGTTACCTCAGAACTTTTTTCTAGGTGAACTGATTTTGATGATCCTTTTTTTATTCTAAGGCTGGCGCTTCTCGTTCTTCCCATATTTGATCAAGATCTGACCAGTAGTTTTCGAGTTATCCTTAATATTGCGTATTTAATTGACTTCGACTACATTGATGTAATCTCATTTTATTTATATTAAAGTCGATTGTACAAAATTTTCAATTTTACCACTTGTTAATTATTTAAATGTTTTTTTTTTTTTTTATTGAAGCGCCAAGCGCTCGTCATAAATTTCACAATACGCGAGCAACCCGAGTTCATCTTCGTCTTGATATTGTTAATAGGATTTTAAAACGATGATTATTCACGTGTTCGGCAATGAGGGATAACATCGTGAGGAAAGCTGCATATCTAAGAAATAAAGATAATATCCCAAGGCTATATGAAGTCCGCCAAAACGCACTGAAGCAACGCGGTGGATTAACTACTATAACTTTACTTTTGCATTTAATTTTTAATATTAACTTTATAAATAAGTTTTAAAATATATCGTTAAATAATACTACTTTTACGGATTTTATCGCGTTTAATTGTACCTATTTTTAACTAGCTGTCCCCCGCGACTTCGCCCGCGTGGAATTTACTACGATTTCATGGGTTTTAATTTTTTCGCACGGAACTCTAATTCTTTTTCTAAAATAAAAGTATCCTAAGTTACTCCTTATAACATCAGATATCTGCCAGTGAAAGTCCCGTCAAAATCGGTCCAGGCGTTTCGGGGATTAGCCGGAACAAACAGACAGACAGACAGACCAAAATGTTAAAAATTATTTTTTTGTTATTAGTACTGTATATACTTTCATATGCATTTAGTAAAAAGCTGTTATTTTAACATTGCAAACAGACACTTCAATATTATTTATTTGTATGTATGTATAGATTCCCAACGTTTGTAACGGGGGACTGGGTGGACATGGCCATGGGTTAAAACCTTATTTACATTGAGCTGAACACCTTACACGATGGGAGATCTCCCCTTTTTCAACTGCTACAACATGAAATTTAAACGGGTTGTACAAAATAACTTCGGGACCAACATGCAAAACCATTCTTAATAAATTTAAGAATTCACGCGAGCGAAGTCCCGGGCGCAGCTTAGTGTTTGTTAAATTTTATCCTCATGTAAGCTTTTTTTAATAATTAACGCCTTTACGCGCGCCACGTGTAAAGGTTTTTTTTTGTTTTTCCTTATACGATTTAACACTTACGGGTAAGATCAGTACGTATATATGCAGTGTTTTTTGAAGTAATTAGGTGACAAACGAGCACACAGTCCATCTGATGGAAAGTAGATGCTGTGGCCCATAGACATCTACATCTGTCTTCCATTTAAGAATCAAAATACAGCTAAACTCGTTTAAGTTAGATTAAGAGCCTCCTTTCCAGTAAAAAGGGTCTCCGATTCTCTACATGCACCATACGAAACACAATAGCAATAAGCCGCTTTTTTCAGCTGGTATTCTGTGAGAGCGTGGTTCTTCGCCGGTCGAGCCGACCATTTGTGCTACACCCATGATATAGCTGCAGCGTGTCTCTGCCACGTGTGCGAGTGTCAGATCTCAATGCACCCGAAACCCAACAGCTTGTATTTATGCACAAATGTTGGCTCTTACTGCGATTCGAACATAGAACCTGCTCCTCTGCAGTTAAATACTCTGTGGACTAAGTCACGCGGTCTTTAATTGTAGATAGACATCACCAAAACACCTATACGAGGAGCAAAAACCTAAATAAGCATCTTGAATAATAGGGGATGAATTTCGATTTGGTCTATTATTTTATTAACATAGCTTAGTTGAATAATTGCGTCAGTAATTTGTAATCGTGTTAACACACACATACCCGTCGACCGACGGATGAAACAGTTAGTACACACTTACAAAAAAAAACTCAATATTAAATTGACGTTCTTTTAATTGTGTTTTGAGTTGAGTTTGCCTCGAAATGGGAATATTTTGCATCTGTGGCAAACACCACGCTTGGAAGTTTATTGGCAATTGCAGCTTTTATTGATATTATGGGGTATTTATAGTGTATTCTCATCTGTTTGGGCTGAATAAATATGTAAAAGGAAATGATAAATATATATAAATATGTATAGAATATAATAACATAAATAAATAAAACCCCAACCAGATGGGAGACCAAACGGCCGAGGGTTAGGGGGAAAGGGAAAGAAACTGGCGTATGATGCGGACGGTATCGAGGAACACCGCTTTTGCATTTGAGCTTGGAGCGGTACGTCACGGAGTCACAGTCGCCTCAGATGACTCGAGAGGCTGACCGGGATTAGTCCGTTCGCAGAGACGACTACCGGAATAATTTCGATCGGCAGACCACCCCACATGTCGGTCACCTCGTAAACCAGGTCCAGATATTTTGTTCGCTTATCTGTTTCGGCTTTCACGAGGTTCTCGTCATACGGAATGGCAATGTTGACCAAAAACATCCTTATTAATTTTATTATCATTGTGTTTTTATCAGGAAGATGCTGCTTCCCATGTAAGTTTCCTCCTGCCACTTTACGACAACTGCAGCATTGTAAGAGTCATTCGTTGGATTACAGATAGCTCATTTTTTTTTATAGGATAGGGTGACAAACGAGCACACAGTCCACCTGATGGTAAGTGGTTGCTGTGACCCATAGACATCTACATCTATCTTCAATAAAGAATCAAAATGCAGATGCGTTGTCACCCGTGAGGACTAAGATGGAATGCCTCTTTTCCAGTAAAAAGGGTCTCCGGTTCTCTACACTCACCATACGAAACACAGCAGCGTTGAGCTGCTATTTTACGCTGGTATTCTGTGAGAGCGTGGTCCTTCCCCGGTCGAGCCGACCCATTCGTGCTACAACTATACCAGTAATGTAGCTGCAGCATGGCTCTACCACGTAAAAGTCCGCTACTGAACATAGACTTCCCTCATAAAATGGGAGATTTTGCCATAGTTGCCACGCTTGACTGACGGGTTGGTAATCGCAGTTTTTCATAATTTTAAGTTATTATCAGGAAGATGCTGCTGCCCATCTCCTGTTTCAGTTTATTTCTGTCCCCTCTTACGACGCCCACGGGTCGATATGAGATATTCCAGTCCTTTTAAAATTAATTTCTTTGGTTTTTGGGCTTAATATGTGTCACTACTTTAGAAACTTTGATAACTGATATTGAAATTACCATATTTAAATTAAAGTTTCTCGTTTTAAAAAAAATCTCTATTTAGAAAGATTTATCAAGTTTATCAATGATGACATGTTTAAAACGGAGGATTTATGGAACCAACTTTAAATAAAGAATGCTATAGATGCGCTGACACCTCCGAGGATTAAGATGGTACGCCTCCGTTACCGTTACTAAAGTCCACTGCTGAATATGGGCCTCGCCCATAGATTGCCTCATCAGACGGCGGTTTTTTTTAGATGTTATTAGGAAGACGCTGCTGCCCATCTCCTGATTTGTTTCCCTCTAACCTCTTAAGACACCCACGGGATGATATGGGGTAGCACGTAAAATCTGCTCCTCATTGCTCTCCCGTGTCGGATTGCCGTCCCATCGAACTATGAGAGTGAGGGAATAGATTTCACCTGTACTTCTTGCGCACTCACTTCAGCACTATAACTATAATCCTGTCCTGCGCAGATGGTGAGTCTCCGTTGGTGGCCGTGCTGACCGAAATTCGAACTGGAGGACAGTAGTATATTAGTTTACTAGTAGTACCATTCGATTCTGTGAATTTTCGATTTGCATTCTGATATTTGCTCAAATGTTCTTCTAGCTGATTTTGACCACGATGATAATTTGTAAATTCAACTGTAAGTGCAAACGCAAACACAGAGGCACTACTCGTCTGAAAATGTATGAACTGGAAGTATACCAAGGTTTTGATGGGGTGACTGTAAACACAACATCAATAATTCAGAAATTTTTTTTTCAGTAATATACTTAATTCATTCCCACCGTTTAGAATCCTAGAACCGCAATTGTACAGTTATTTACAATAGACGACGTAGTGGTAACCAAAGCATACTAAAGTATAGTTGGAATAATGTGACAAAATAGTTAACAAACTACAGAATTTGTTTAGTTCTATAAATTACAAGACGTCACGTCGTCATAAAAAGGCAGGACTTTGTCCTACAATGGGACATTAAACGAGCATATAAAAGCAAATCTGGTGACGAAACTAGTTTCATGCGTAATTCCGCTACTCTCGTATTGGCACGTGTTAAGGTTATTGTACCGATTTCTGAATTTTAAATTCTCATATTTGCCGTGGAATATTAATGTTGTGTTCTCTTAGTTTTATTACGTTAATAACAAGATCCTAAGAAAAAATATTTCGTAAATGAACCATCTTGCCCCAAAGAAAAAGAAATAATAAAAATCCTTTAAGCAGTACAGACTAAGCACACCTAGTAGACGGATGGACTCCAGGCAATTAAAAGCTCTACTACCCAGGTCTACCACCATATTTTTTATACGTGGTAGAGACATGCTGCAGCTATTATGTACGTGTTAGTACGAGGGGTGATCCAAAAGTAATGATAATGAAAATAAAACACGGTAATTAAAGTTAAAATAATAATTTATTTTTCTACATAGTCTCCTAATAAATCAATACATTTAGTCCATCTTTTTTCTAAACCCAGGATTCCCTTTGAAAAAAATTCTTTGTCTTGACCCTCCCAAAACGCTTCAACAGCGGCCATTACTTCGCTATCGTCTTCGAATTTCTTGCCTCGGAGGCGTTCCTTGAGCCGAGGAAAGAGGTAGAAATCACTAGGAGCTAGATCCGGCGAATAGGGAGGGTGTTCGAGCAGTTCGAATCCGTTTCTTGAATGGCAGCCATCGCAACTGCGGCTTTGTGAGCCGGTGCGTTGTCTTGGTGAAACAACACTCCAGCTCGCAGTTTGTCGCGTCTTTTTCCTTAATGGCCTCCCGTAATCTTCTTATTTGGTCTGCGTAGTAAGAGCCCGTAATAGTGGCTCCTTTTCCAAATATTCCACCATAATTATGCCTTGAGCGTCCCAAAAACAGATGCCATAACCTTTCCCGCCGAACTTGAAACTTTGAATTTCTTTGGCGTCGGTGAGGCTCGCTTCAAGTCATCGATTGTTGTTTCGTTTCAGGATCAAAATGGTGGATCCAGGTCTCGTCCATAGTCACAAAACGGAACAAAATTTTTCTTGATCTGCTTGGAACTTTTCGAGATTGACCCTCGAAATGTCAACTCGATTTTTCTTTGCTCGTCGGTTAACATTCTGGGTACCCAACGCGCAGAGACCTTTTCATATGCAACTCGTTCGCAAGGATTCTTTGAACGCTGCCATATGAGATCCCTGTGACCTCAGCTACATGCCTGATGGTCACTCTTCGATCTGCCAACACAACATTTTCGACTTTTTTCACGTTGTCTTCAGTGAGGGACGTGGATGGGCGTCCTTCGCGATGTTCATCTTCAGTGGATGTTCTGCCCAGTTTAAACTCCTTGGCCCAGCGTGCAACTGTAGAATATGGAGGAGCAGAGTCCCCCAATGTTTCCACTAAGTCACTGTGTATGTCTTTTGAAGACATTTTTTTCAAACAGAGGTACTTGATGACAGCTATAATTTCGTTTTTCTCCATGTTGATGTTATCTCTTTGACAGTTCGTATTCAAATGAATGTATCTCCCGGAAATCGTGATCTATTTATATGATTTTTTTAGGCTGACGTAGTGAGTATATAAGCAAGCAAAAAAAATTTTTTTTGGATTTTTATGCGGACCTGAAGTAACCGATTATCATTACTTTTGGATCACCCCTAGTATAGTTGTAGCACGAATGGCTCGGCTCGACCGGGAAAGGACCACGCTCTCACAGAATACTAACGTAAAATAACAGCTTAATTTTTTTTTAAATAAGAAATAAAATCAAATTTCTGCTTTTTTTTTTTCATTATACACGTGACATTTTTCTGCTAGTTTCTTGTTGGACATAGGGCTCTACCACAGTCTGACTATTACTAACAGTCGGTCATCGAAAGCGTCTAGACGGGGCAATCATGCAACTGTGTGTCGTCCTCATTTAAAGATAAGAAATTAAAGTTTCATCAGTTTCCACATGCACAGGAATTTGATTAAACGTGAAATAAAATAAAATCAGTTTTTGGAACGAAGTTCCTTATCGGACGATACGAATTTGGCGGATGGCGAGAAAAAGTGTAAGATTTTTCCGTCACGACCCCTTCTGACGTAGTGTAAACGGCCTTGGCGGCTATAAGGAAGCGAGATGGAATAATATCCATCTCCCTCGCAGTTTTTCTTATCTTGCCATGATAGAAATATTATTTTATTTTAAATGAGGCTTCATTTTAATAGACACTAGTAATTCATTTATTTGTATTTGTTAATCAATAATATAATACGTTTATCGATAATAATATACTACGAAAGGAACTTCGTTCCAACCGAGTGTTCCACGACACTGACGCATGTTTTTTTGTTTTTTTGTACTTCCCGTTCTGACAACCCTAGCAATTTATTGTTTATGTCGGCTTTTCCGAAAACATCAAACGCGATGACTGACTGTATGTTCTTCTTTGGCTGTGCCTCTACCATTGCAAAGAAAATTAGTCTAAATCTCAATGCTTAGAAGGCTGACCTACGATTATAGTACCAGACGTTAATCCGATTTTTAATTTGGTCTGATGCTCATTATTTTCTACAATATATTGAAATTATAAAATAAAAGTATATTTTAATATGTTTAAGTATTTAATTTATTATAATAAACTTTCAAGCCTGACATCCAGAGAGGTAAGCAGAGACTACGAACTTCCGTTCGACACGATCCTGACACCTCTGTCGCTTATATCAAAATTAGCAAGCAGACTTAGTTCTGCAGCATATGCTGTAAAAAAGATTAGAAATCTTACCAGTGTGGAAACAGCTAGACTTGTTTACTTTAGCTATTTCCATAGCATAATGTCGTATGGTATTTTGCTATGGGGGCACGCGACTGACACTGAAATTATATTTATTTACAGAAGAGGGCCGTAAGAGCAATTTATGTTTTAAAACCTAAAGAGTCGCTCCGACAAAAATTTAAGGAAATTAATATATTAACTTTGGCCTCTCAATACATTTATGAAAATGTAATATACGTACACAAAAATAAAGGTAGTTATACAAAAATAAATACATTCATTCTGTCAATACTAGGAACAGACACAAGCTAGTAATACCAGTTACTCGACTCCACCGAGTCAGTAATTCATTCTTGGGGCGATGTATACGCTTTTACAACAAAATCCCAGAAAATATACAAAATTTGACCTGCTCAAAGTTCAAAAACTTTATTAAACAAAGTTTGTATAAAAAGGGTTATTATAATATCAAGGAATTTATGGATGACAATAACCCCTGGGAATGAGGTGTTCGCTACCAAGCTATTTCTAATTTGTTTTGTGTGGTTAATTGTGTAACATACATGATTGTAAGCTGTTATTCCCGCTGGGTTTCTTGCTGGTTCTTCCCAGGACAGAGGTTTTTTTCGAACCAGTGGTAATTAAACAAAAGAGTGACTTTCAATAAGTATTATTTATAATCTATATTGAATAAAAAAAATCTGTTTCTGTTTCTTCTTTCATGTCTATATATCTACGCATACATGCTCTTCGGTTAAGGATAACCGTAATTTGATCCACCTTTAACATATCGCCAATTTGGTTCATAAACTTCTGTCTAGGGCGTCCCTTGCCCACTCCGCCCCTCACATCTGTAGCATAAATTTGTTTTGTCACTCTTTCTCATTCAGTCTTTTCGCATTCATTTTGTCTACATATTCAAACCACCGAAGCATTCCTTTCCGAATCCTGGTCACAACATCGTCTTACTAATCACACTTTTCTCTTATCACACTATTATTCAGAGTAACGTATTATAACATATTATTATTATTAGTTATTACATATTATGTACATACATCATCTATTTCTATATTTAATTTTCCTGGGCAGTTTGAAAAGTTTTTGACCGACCGAGATTTGAGGGTGGTATGTAAGTAAATTAATACTCATTAAATAGCTTGAATTTTCATTTAATCGTATGTCAAGTGCCGTTGTGATAGGTTGCGTAATTATTTTCTACGATTTATTGTTCGAGCGAATCTGCTTTTCCCCGGAAAATGGAAAAAAAGTGAAATAACAGCCGTGATTAAATATTTCGTCAATAAAATGACGCCAACCCAAATCAGGGAAGATATGGATAACACATTAGGTGAATTTGCGTTGCATATAAGTTGCGACTGTATGTTTTTTTTCATGTGTGTTATCTCATAACGTTTTCCTAGGTGAAACGATTTCGATGATTCTTTTTTTATTTGAAAGCTGGTGTGAGTTTGATCAAGGTCTGACCAATAGTTTTTGAGTTATCCTTAGTAATTTATATTGAAGTCGGTTGTACAAATTTTTTAATTTCACCACTTTTTATTGACTAGTTTTCATTTCTCAAAGGACATACTATAACAGGCCCATACTATGCTAACCTGTTACATAAATTTGCCAACAATATTCGTGAAAAGTGGCCGCGATTGGCAAAAAAGAAAATCCTTTTTCATTAGGATAATGCACCGGCGCACAAGTCAGTTGTTGCATTGGCTAAGTTCCATGAACTTTCGTTTCGAAGTATTAAAAAAACACCAGGCTGGAGGAAAGTTTTCCAAAAACGAAGAGGTAATAGCTGAGGCGAGGCGGTTTTGAAGAGTTGAATAAATCGGCCTATAAGAGCGGCATAGAAACGCTGAAGCATAGATAGAATAAATGTATTGAGACAAGGGGAGAATATATAGAAAAATAAAACATTTATTTTACTTATTATCTTGATCGGGCCGAGAACTTTTCAAACCGCCTTCGTATGCATAAAGACTCGAGTAAGGTGTTAATAGTAGTAAAGTATTTATATTTTTAACTATACAAACTGCATTGTTGGCATGCCCGAAATATTTATGCGATGTTATTATTTTTATAAGAGATATATGATCGGAGCTATGTCAATATTCACCGATTAAATATCGCGATCTACGACCTTAAGTAAGATTGCAACAGCACTATCTGTATCCATACGGAACGAGATTCGGCACTCGGTCAACATTGGCTGAATATAAATAAACTTACCAGAAATTTATAATTCTGGACTATCATAATAGGATCAGCGATCAGCGTGCCTATGATTGCCTCATAGTGGGAATGTTATTAAATGTTAATTGTGTTACGCTAAGACAGTGCGATTTACCATCTAGGGCTGCATCACCACTTACCACCACTTTTCCAGGTGGGATAGTAGTCATGCACTGGCTTAAAATAAGTAAAAAAAATTATGACATAGTTGCCACACTTGGCAAGCGGGTTGGCAACGCAGTTTTTTATTATTTTCATGTGTTATCATAAATTTGCTGCTGCCCATCTCCTATTCCAGTTTCCCTCTGTCGCCTCTTACGACCCCACGGGATGATATGACCACCGAATGTCGCTCGCTTACTTTGAGCTGAAAAAATATACATGCAGCGGAGAAGGGAGCGCCTTATAAAAAAGGCATCGGAGAAGATACTAATATATACAAAATATATAAAATTTACACAATACAACGAAACCATTCTTATTATCTTTGCCCTTCTTTACGACAACATTTAACGAAAAAAATTGAAAATTTCGTTGTGTTGTGTAAAATCTGTTTGTATCATTTTGTTATTTATTTAAAAAATATAATAAATTGTGTATTTTTTTATAATAATAAAAATATATTTTACATAATACAACGAAATTTATCTTTACGCTTCTTTACAACTACGTTTATATCGAAAGGATCTTTAAGAAGTCTAAAAAAATCGTAAACATTGGGATTGTATAGGTGTTACTCAAATTGCTCAGATATTATGAGCGGGAAAACAATGCTACCGTATCTCGGATCAAAGAGTATATAATAACTAGGTTTACCTCGGATCTGTAGCACGCAATACGTGCTCTGTGCTACGCCCTTTAGTACATCCGCACACAAATTGTGCCCGAATAATGTTTATGCTTTTTATTAAAGTTTCTGTTTTTACCTTAACTTAGGTGTAGACTGAGTCAAAATTATCGCAGATGATAAATTCTCCCATCGGACTTAATTCCTTTAATTTATGTGTGATGGGGACTGATGGAACGAAATACTAATTATGCGGGTACAGCACTTGACGTATTTAATTTAATTTATTTTTATTTTATCTAAATTTAGACTATTTTATTTTAGCCCTTTTCATGGCGTACTGTTGCTATCCTCACTCATAAACTCTACACACAAGTCCTATATTTAATATGCATTTGGAAATTATATTTGTAAAAAAAAAACACTAATCATCACGCAAAGCTTTTTATAATAAATAGGAAATTGGAAAATTTTGACGAGTAAGCGCCTCTATCATGGCGTATGCCGTAAGCAGTGGCGTAGTAACCGTAGGGCTAGGCGGGGCAGTGACCCGGGGCCCCTAAGCTCATAAGGCCCTTTATTTTGTACTAGCTTTCGCCTGCGACTTCCTTCGCCTGGTATGGGCCAACATTGAAAATTATCCCACGGGATCCTTTTATCGGGATAAAAGTATCCTATGTCTTACCCAGGTCGAGTATCCGTGTGCAAAATTTCATCCAAATCCATCCATTAGCTTTCGTGAAAGCGTAACAAACACAAACTTTCACATTTATAACATTATTAGGAAGAACGATGCAATATTATCATCTGCTGCGTTACATAATACTCAGTAGTAAGTAGCTTTGCTTTGTATCTTGCAGTGGGCGATAAGGAACTTTAAAGTATTTAGTTTAGTCTAAATAGGGCCCCAATCTAATTTTTGCCCCTGGGCCCTTAGTTACATAGCTACTCCACTGGCCGTAAGCACCATATTTCTAAAGTCGTTATAAACGATTATATTCGGACTTAGTTGCTAAAACACCATCATATTTTTATCATATTTATTATAGATTGATGCAGCGTCAGCTAAGAACCGCTAGTGACCAGAGCGAATTCAAATTCGCAAATGAGATAACGAATCGTCTAGAGGTGGGGGTCATCGTCGCTTGTTTTAATTAATTTAATCGCACAAACGATATCGAGTGCATTAAAATGGCATAATGTTTTCATTTTTGTAATCTGATGATGACTCCGCGCTAGGGTTAAAGTTTTTATAAATATAAATAGCTTATTTAAGCGATTTGTCAGTGATTTTGGGTATGAGGAAACGGACATCGTGAAATTATTGAATACTTATGGTAATAATTACGAATATATAAATTTTTCATTAGCGTGTTTCACCAGTAGGTTTCTGTTAACTTAAGAAACACTCGTGTATAGAAGATAGTTTAGTATAATAATATAATCTGCCCATTATTATATATTTATATATAAATATATTGATATATTTAAATTTGATGGCTATTTTTTAACATATTCTTGAGAAATAAATCCTTATTTTTTAGTCCCAAGAGAGCAACTATTAGTTGAAATGTTTGTCCATGTTTGCCACGCTTTGAGGGAGGATTCGTGAGCGCAAAGGCGACACCCCCAACGCTGCGGCCAATTACCAGTTTAATGAATATGATTTCAACATTTTTAAACTTTATTCTTCATCAGTCAGTCATGAAACCCTTTTTTAAAGTAAGGGCGACAAACGAGCAAACAGTCCATTTGATTAGTAACTGAATGCTATGGCCCATAGATATCTGAATTTATCCTTGAATGTCCTGTTACAAGTAAAAGAGGTATCCAGTTCCCTACACTCACCATACGAAACACAGCAGCATTAGGCTGCGTTTCCACCAGAGATGTGCGAGGTAGCTGGGCGAGGCTGTGGAACGCTGTGAAAAGGTGCGCAGATGAGCGGTGCGAGGATGTGTAGCGGGCTCATATCAGATGCGAGCGGGGTGAGGTGTGGTGGGAGCGGAGCGCGCGCGCCACTGCCCGATGCTTCTTGCGTTATTCCCTAGCACACATCCCTCGCAACACATCCCTCGCACACATCCCTTGCGCACATCCCTCGCACACATCCTTCCCTTGTTATGTGTATACAAAAATATCGCTCCGCTGAGCCGTTTCCACTAGAGCTGCGCTGAGCGAGGCTAGGCAAATGAAGTGATTCTATTGGTTCTTAACAAACACATCCCTCGCTACGCATCCTCGCACATCTCTAGTGACAGCGCAGCCTTAAGCTGATATTTTACGCTGGTATTATGTGCGAGCGTGATCCTTCCCCGGTTGTGCCACAGCCACAATACAATGCAACGTGGCTCCTACTCTCTCTAGCGAAGTCAATGTTGTACTCGTATACAAGTGGTTTCCAGTCTGAGCCGTCTTTTATCAGTTTTCTTCTACCGTTATTTCTGCATTATAGTCTACTTTAGTTCTAATCTAGTTGCTACTCTATCTCAGTTTACGCACCGACCCATTCATACTGTAGCCATAATACGTTACAGCGTAGCTCTGCAACGTCTACGTGTTGTCTGCCAATAAATCATTTGGGAGGAAAAAGATCAGAACTTATTTAATTTTTAAATTTCATTGCCTAAGTTGTTTGATCCCCTTACATCCAACTTTATTATCACTTCTATTTCATCATCATCATTACAGCACTTCACAAGTCCACTGTTAAACTTAAGCCTCACAAAAACTGCAAATAATCGCGGTCCTGAACTATCGTACCTGTCGACTTCCTGCATAATATCATACTAGGTCGCCAGGTTTCAAAGCGAAGGGCAAACGAGCATGCGGCTGACCTGATGGTAAGTGGCGACCGTCGCCCATGGACAACTGCAACACCAGGAAAATTGCTGGTGCGTTGCCGGCCTTTTAAAAAGGAGTAAGTCGTTTAGTTTTCCGCTTAACGATACAAAGCTGCCACTCAAGAATTTTTCGGTTGTCAGTTCGTCGAGATATATGGCCCATTCTTTACCGCTTCTGGTGCTGTTACCGTTGGATTGTGGTGGTTGCTCTTCGTCTTTTTTCGATGATGATTGTGCTGTTAACCAGCAAGTTTTTGCAGTGTCAATGGACTGGTTCTACTACGAGTATCTTTGATAAACTATTTGCTCACCTAAAATATGAGTTCTGTGTTGACTTATCAAAGGTTTTACTATATCGTTTTACATATACAGACAATAAACCGTTTGTAGCTAACACATGCCTTAATTCTTGTACGCAAAAGTACTTATGGCCTATTGATCAGTTGATAATTATGATGATGTGATGATGCAAAACTTTAGCTAAGTGTGTTAGGGGGCGACACCCTAAGTCCAGTAAATAAGTTTA
This sequence comes from Parnassius orleans, assembly GCA_029286625.1. Lineage (NCBI taxonomy): Eukaryota > Metazoa > Arthropoda > Insecta > Lepidoptera > Papilionidae > Parnassius > Parnassius orleans. Next base: position 3,227,000 of record JAGSMP010000026.1, on the reverse strand, counting down.
CCTGCTTTCTACTTTTTAACCGACTTCAAAAAGTAGGAGGTACTAAATTCGACTGTATGATTTTTTATGTGTGTTACCTCATAACTTCTTATTAGGTGAACCGATTTTGATGATTCTGTTTTATTTTAAAGCTCGTGCTTCTCATGTAGTCCCATATAAATTTGATCAAGGTCTGACCAGTAGTTTTTGAGTTATCCGTAATAATTTATATTGAAGTCGGTCGTACAAAATTTTTAATTTTACAAGTTGTTCTTCTACAGTCCGTAATATTACATTGCTAAACAAGGACCTCTCAAGGATCTCTGACATGCATGTGCTCTCCTTTGGCGCTCCTTTCCGTCTTCACTCTTGGTGTTTTACGTCAGACGTAAACCAAATGGCCATTCTTCAAAAGACATAAAATTTTCCCGGTATTACCATAGTCATCACTTAGGAGTCACCCGAGGATGAAATGGGGCGATATATTTTCTTACTTCATCATCTCATAAAATTTGTTAAACTGGCTAATCATAAGGTGATAAAATTATAATCTAAACTAGTGCATTGTTTTATTAACTCTCTGTCCAGTCATCGAGTGTTTTGTCTCACTACCGAGTAGACAATTCATTGTGGTGTCTAACATATACTAAAACATTGATTTTAAAACAACTTAAAAAAAGAAGGTGGTTTTATTTTTCTTAAAAAAAATGGAAAAGAAAAAAAAACGGAAAAATCCTGATTTTTTCTTTTTCATTCTCATTTCATTTCCCCATTAATTCATTTCCATTTCATATGATTTCCTTAATAGGCCAATTTGTCTATAGTTTTTAAAAGATATAGTTCTGAAAGTTCCCAAAACGTACCAGGTCCTGTTCGTTGTTAGATATGATACTTTTTTATAAACGAGTGACAAACGAACTTACAGTCCACCTGATGGTAAGTGGCTACTGCAGTCCATGGGCACCTGCAGACAACTTCAAATATGAAGGCTACAGATACGTTGTCACCTCCGAGGACTAAGATTACATTCCTCGCAGCCTGTACTTACCTTATATTGGCTCTGCATAACCTTCGGACCGAAAATCAGCAGAGCAAGCACTACTATTTGACGGCAGAAAGGTAAGGTAAGAGGGTGGACTTAATCAGACGGACTAGGAGAAAAGGAGCAGGCAGGAGGAAAGAAAAGGAAGCCTATCAACTAGTATAAATACATAAGTGTGCTTTTTTTTTTTATAATGACTATGCATACGCGTTACATATTGCGTATGTGTGTGCCATGTAGTGGCGGCGTAAGAGAATCAACTACCACATATCATCCCGTTGGTGTCGTAAGAGGCAACAGAGAGAAACTGAAACCGAGATGGGTAACAGCTCAAAATAATTAAAAAAAAACTGCGAATCGATCCCTATGAGGCAATCTATGGGTATTATCGTATTATTATCTCCGCTTCACTAAATGAAAATTGAAAATTCTATAGAGCAATAAATCGACAGTCTTACTCTGTACAAAGTTGTAAAATATGTTATATTACTATGTATAATTATTTTGATGATTTAGTGGAAACTATACACTCATATTTCCAAATAATCGTAATTAGTTGTTTAAGATGATGTCAGATGAAGCACGTATTGCTAAAAAAAATCCAGACACTTCAAAAGTACGCTAGTGGACTGCATACTCCAACAAAGTTGCAGTAATGGGCCTTGCATTTTGTTATCTGACGAAAACATCGTAACGCCGCGTAAGAAATGGATCTCAGTTCGGAAAACATGGCGTCCTGCGTCATTGCTACGTGAGATCATCACATAATGCTAACGTTATCGGAATGTTCAGTGCTATCACATCAAATCACTCCCCCGATACGCGCATACGGTTAGCATAAAATTCAGTTCTGCAACATTGAATAAAACTACTTTTACGGATTATATCGCGTTTAATAACTTATTTTATTAATTCCCGACGTTTCGCTTTGGTGCTCAGGTGGTTTTGGCGCTCAGGTGCCGTGACCATGGTTGCTGTAAAGCACGGGGACTGAGGTGATTGACGTCCCGATGTCAGAGTTAACCCGGGTACCTTCAGCTTTTTAATTATTAATTTTGGTCCGATCTACGCAGAATGAACTTACTGTGTCTTGAAGTCTTGCAGTGGTATGCTTGAGCTTAGTTTTAATTTTATTAATTACAGGATCCCAAGCAGGTGGTAGTACTCAGCCTCCTCTCTATTGAAATTAGGATGTTTTTAATTTCAATAGCCTCACGTATCATCCTTGGCAGGAATCGATGTTCTTTCGCGAGAATTTATGGTTTATCAAATCTAATGTAATGGCGGGGCCGTCTAGGATATGATCACAAACTGCAGAAATATAAGAAATCATTCAGTGTCACGTAACAACTGGATTGCGGTTGTAGCACACAAAGTTCGTCTCGACCGGAGAAGGACCACACTCTCACAGATTATAGACGTAGTTTTTACGTGGGAGAGCCACGCTGCAGCTATATTATGGTTGTAGCACAAATAGGTCGGCTCGACCAGGGAAGGACAACGTTCTCACGGAATACCAGCGTGAAATAGCAACTTAATGCTGCTGTTTTGAATGGTGAGTGTAGAGAACTGAAGACCTTTTTTACTGGAAACCAGGCATTCCATCTTCGTTCTGTAGCGTTGTAGTGGATGTCAATGGGTCACCGCATCCACTAACTATTAAAAAAATATTCTATTGTATACGGGGTTATTTTGCAGTAACCGGCCAAATTTGCAGAGAAGGTTCAGAATAAGTAATATAGGCAAACGGTAAAGAAAAATTAATTGAATAAAATCTCCTCCTTTTTACCTTTTAAATTAAAAATGCGTGGTAATGCATTATTTTAAGTGATTTTACTGCGCACGCACATATTCGTAAGGGTCGATCGGTAGATAAAACAATTTCAAATAAAATTAGAAGCCTTATTTACTCGTATTTTTAAAACTGTAATAACATTATAATATATATATATATATATATATATATATATATATATATATATATATATATATATATATATATATATATATATATATATATATATGAACTTAAGTTTAAAATTTGGCTACTCTTTGAAAAATAACCCTGTATATATAAGAGATTTCCACCTATGTACCGACTCATATCGATATCTCTGTAACCATAGGGCCTAGAGACTTGAAATTTGGTAGGAATATTCCTTTCGCCGAGTAGAGGTCAGCTAAGAACTTGATTTTATGAAATTCCACCCGCAAGGGGGGTAGTGGGGGCCTTAATTAAAAAAAAAACACATTTTCAAACTATAGCTCTTAATGGTATAAAACTTGGCCAGTTTTTTGTTTGTGTTTGAATGGGTCCCTAAATGGTTTTGATTCACGATTAGAGCCGGTAGGTGGCTCTGTTGTCGGTATCCAGAAATCACCCGTGCGAAGCCTGGGCGGATCGAATATGGGATATTTTTGCATAAATAATTAATCAGCATTGGTCGCGGGACATTCTCATTTATCCTATAATATATAATTCTACAGTCCGTGTGTATGTGACTGAACTCCTCTTACGGCTGGGTGTTTGAAGCGCATTAGGTATTTACAAGCGGTCGTCGCAAAGATCGAGTCGGGCCGCGCATATGATCGTGATTTTTACAAAATAATCACAAAAATATTGTTTTAAAGTTATAATAAACAAATATTTACACAATGAGAAATAAACACACAAACAAAATCTTAACTATAGTCTACATAAGTTCCATAAAACTTTAGTTATTTACAATTTATTTTATTTCCTAAATATTATTTACGTAGCAGAAAAGAAGCCCGCGCGCAAAAATTTGGCACAGGTCTTACCACGGCAACGTCCCGCGGGACACCTTGGCCAAAAAAATATTTATTACGCGATATATTATATTGATACTGTTTAAAAATATCGATTCGATATATATCGATATATTTTCCCTTGCCCATCCCTACACTGGCAAGCGACGCGTGAATCGAAAATCACTTGAATAATCGATTTTTTTAAAAAAAATTAATGTAATGAAAAGAAACGATCGGGTGGAATCGATTCCAAATTGAATTACCTGTAAATTGATATTTTTTATAGAAAAAAGGAATACTAGTACTTGTTTAAAATGAAATTTGGCTTTTAAAAAAAATGCAAATCGAAGGTAGTTCGATAATTTTTTAATCGAGAAAATTGTATTGCATTATTTATTGACCGGATACATCGTAAGGAGAAAAAAAGAAAATTTTAAACAGACAAAAACAGGAACTTTCTTAGAACCTTAACCTTAAACGTCTGGACCGATTTTGACGAGATTGTGTGTGGGTGTGATTCAGTTGATTCGAGAAGGGTTTATATTCACAATTGGATCCGATAGGTGGCGCTGTTGTCAAGATATATAAATCACCCGTGCGAAGCCGGGGCGGACCGCTAGTACTAGCATAAATCACATTATCTCTCTCTCTCTCTCTCTCTGATATGCGTGTACGGTTTGCATAAACATCAATTCCTCAAATTGTTAATATTATTTAAATTTATTGGAGTCAGGTTTGTATAACCGTGTAGTAGCGGTGTAAGATTATCCACCACCCCAGATTGTCCCGTGGGTGTCGTAAGAGGCGACAGAGGGAAACTGCAACAGGAAATGGGCAGCAGCATCTTCCTGATAACACTTACACACACTCCCCCAAGCGTGGCAACAATGGCAAGATGAAATTTAAAAGAAAAACAACGATTATTAATGTGACTTACTGTTAAAATATGTCATTCCTATATTTATTTTTATAGTTTTCTTAATAGAAAATACGTTAATAACCATAGAAAATCAACTTCGCTAACCCCGTTGATAGGCGGTGGGCAACAGCGTCAAAGGTGCGAGACGTACGTTATTTCAATTGTTAATCGGCCTATAAATCGTTACAAATCAAATGAAGCAAATCCTCTCTTTCTTTTTCGTTTTTTTTTAAACGTAAAACACTAGGATTTTCTCCTGTAGGCAGTTTACATACATAAGGATCCAGATCGCATCCAGACCCGGATTATTTGTAGGCCATACAAATACTTGGTCCGTGTGGGATTCAAACCCATGGCCCCCAGCGCTGCAACTCATTGCTAAGGCACTGCGCTACGGAGCCGTGAGATCTTCATAATAGAGGCTCATGTTTAGCAACGGAGTTTTATGGGACGATGATGAAAAAATCGGCCAAGTGCGGGTCGGACTCGCGCATGAAGGGATCAGTACCATCGTACAAGATTTAATACTATGTAGGTACCTACTTTTGAAATATTATTTTATTTTATTAATATTTTTTTAGCGAATTTTGCAATACAAACTTTGTAAGCATTTCAAACGTCTACTAAGTTACCATTATTAAGATCGAACAAAAAAAGTAAAAAAAAATATTATTCGTTGTTATAGCGGCAACAGAAATACACATTCTGTGAAAATTTCAACTGTCTACCTATTACGGATCATGAGATACAGCCCGCTGACAGACAGACCGACGGGCGGACGGACAGCGAAAGCTTAGTAATAGGATCCCGTTCGTTACCCTTCGGGTACGGAACCCAAAAAAAGAGAAACAATATTTTCTGCTGCTACTTTATTATTTTTTTATAAAATTAGAGTGAAAAACGAGCCTACAGTCTACCTGATGGTAATTGGATAATGTGGTTCATAGACATCTACATCTATCCTCGGTTAAGAATCAACATGCGTTGTCTCCCCTAAGGATTAAAATGGGATGCCTCACTTCCAGTAAAATGGTGTTAAATTCTCTTCACTCACCATACTAAACACGACAGCATTAAGCTACTATTTTACACTGGTATTCTGTGAGAGCGTGTTCCTCGGTTGAATCGACCCATTTGTGCCACAACTAAAATATTATAGCTGCAGCGTGACTCTACTACGTAAAGTGGGTTCCGTGGAATCTAAGGGTTCCGTAGAAAATTCACCAGGGTTCCGCTAAATTATTTATTTTTGCTTGTTAAATAATAATTTCACACTTAGGCACAAAAATTATTTTTGAGATAGCGCAAAATTTGTAATGAGAACGTAAGTAGGTACTTAGGTAGTTATCGAAAATTATATTATAATATTTTATTTGCACTATCTATGATATGTAATCATTTAATGTGGGGTTCCATAAATTAAAAAGGGGTTTGGTGAGTTTTCAATTACTTTAAAAGTTTGGGAACCCCTGGCATAAACCACCAAGAAGACATAAACGTAGTGTACTCTCATTCGCACGAAGCACGCACGATTACGATTAATGACGCTTTCGCGATGTAGGCCGTGCGCGATAAGCCGCTGAAAGGTCACTTTAAACAATATCGCCAATGAACTTAGCGATGCAGTGTGGTTGCTCCCGCGTATTTATTTCACTTAGCGCTCAAAACACATCGAGGTTATCGCGCCAAAGTGGGCCGATGCCCGGCGATGGGGTGACGTAGGGTTGCAAAGGGAACGGCACGTGTCGGAAGAAATTCCGAATTATTTTGCTCCATCGACAGCCCAAAATATTTATATTTTATGTTATTTACTGCCTATCAAAGTCTCTTACTGCTGAATATAGGACTCCTCATAGATTGCTTTAGTTGGGAGATTTTGTCACAGTTGCCATGCTTGGCAGTCAAGTTGGCAACCACAGGTTTTTTATAATTTTGAGTTGTTATCAAGAAAATGCTGCTGCGCATCTCCTGTTTTGGTTTCCCTCTGTCGCCTTTTACGACACTCACGCGAAGATATGGGGTAGTGGGTATTCTTAGTTGTTTTTTTTTATAGAAGAGGGGCAAACGAGCATGCGGCTCACCTGCTGGTAAGTGACTACCGCCGCCCATGAACAACTAGCTTTAATCAAGTGAGCCGTATACTCGTCAACCCCCTCACCTATAAAAAAAAAGCTCACACTTCTCACTTCTCCAACCAGCTTTAATCAATGGCTCGTCCCCGCTGCTCCTGCACGACCTCATACTGCTCAACAGATGTTCTACAAGTTATAAGAGCAGGGGTTGAAGCTCTCCGTCATCCACCTACTCACCAGCGCCTACAGACTTCTACTTTTTCCAGAATTTGGATAATTTTTTTGCGGGAAAAAAATTCAATATCCGAAAGGCAGTACAAAATGCCTTTGAAGAATTTGTTGCCTCCCGTCCAGCTGATTTCTTCAAGAAGGGCATCAATACACTGCCACTGCGTTAGCAAAGATGCATCAATTGCATAGGTGATTACTTTGATTAATAGAAATAAAATATATACATGAAATAATATAAAAATGAGATCCCAAACAGATGGTAGCATCCAAGCAACTTCTCTATTGAAATTTGGATGTTTCCGTCCCCTCCCAGTCCTCAAGTCATTCTTGGTGATTAATACCAAGGATTGTCTTCTTCTTCAATCTCGGTCTTGGTCGATCACAGACTGCAGACTTTTAATGGACTTTCGAATATAGGTTTTAGAAAATTACGAAGGTTCCGCACCAGTCTTGGATTTCCAGTGTTTGAGGAACCGTTTCTATGAATTGTAGTTTGGAGGCTCTTTTTTTTGACATTAAACAACTAAAAAGAATAAAATAACTTCAACACTACGGTGTAAGAAGTGATGCTCTTAAATTAATTATTTCATATTTAAGTAACAGAACGCAAAAAGTCCGGGTAGATAATAAAAATGGGCGTGCCTCAGGGCTCAATTCTCGGCCCCTTTCTCTTTCTTGTATATATATTAATGACTTACCTTACATAGTAGGGGATAATCATGATATAGTGTTATTTGCTGATGACACTTCATTAATTTTCTGTTTAAAACGACAATTACTAAAACATGACGAATTAAATAATGCTATATCTAAATTAGTAAATTGGTTCTATTAATAATTTTTATTAAATATTAATAATTTGTATTTAAATAACACTAAAACGAAATGTATGAAATATGTCTGTATGACCAAATGTCAAACATTTAAATACTAATGTAATTTTAAATGAGGAGGAACTGAGTCTTGTCGATACCATCATTTTTCTTGGACTAACACTAGACGCGAAGCTTCAATGGAGCCCCCGTATAGCAAGCAGACTTAGTTCTGCAGCATATGCTGTAAAAAAAATTTTTCCAGTGTTGAAATAGCTAGACTTGTTTACTTTAGCTATTTTCGTATCATAATGTCATATGGTATTTTGCTATGGGGACACGCGACTGACACTGAAATTATATTTGTTTTACAGAAGAGCGCCATAAGAGCAATCTATGATTTAAAACCTAAAGAGTCGTTCCGACAAAAATTTAAGGAAATTAATATATTAACATTGGCCTCTCAATACATTTATGAAAATGTAATGTACGTACACAAAAATAAAAGTAGTTTTACAAAAATAAGTGTTATTCATAATGTAAATGCTAGGAACAGACACAAGTTTGTAGTACCAGTTACTCGACTCGACCGAGTCAGTAATTCATTCTTGGGGCAATGTATATGCATTTACAACAATATCCCAGAAAACATATAAAATTTGACCTGCTCAAAGTTCAAATACATTATTAAACTAAGTTTGTATAAAAAGGGTTATTATAATATTAAGGAATTTATGGATGATAATAACCCCTGGGAATGAGATGATTGCTACCAGGCTATTTCTACTTTGTTTTGTGTTGTTAATTGTGTAACATACATGATTGTAAGCTGTTTTTTTTTTAAAGTCCCGCTGGGTTTCTTGCTGCTTCTTCCTAAGACAGAGGTATTTTTTTCCGAACCAGTGGTAATTAAACATAAGAGTTTCTCTCAATAAGTATTATTTATAATCTACATTGAATAAAAAAGTTTCTGTTTCTGTTTCACATTCTGAAGTCGGTTCTAAGACATAGTGTTTAGAATATTTTTTAGTAAAAAGCCTCCTTTTCCTTTTTAACAAAAGTCTAAATTTTGACCATTTTGAATGGACTAAAGAATATCAATAGCTCGATTGTCGTCTAAATAGTTACATTAAAATTTTAATTCCCCATTTTTCTATCCTTAAATTTTTTTTTAAATTTTAAAGTCTTTTTTATTAAAGATAAATTCATAAGTACGTTTTTACACTTAGGACTTCGATAAGATATTTTTATAGACCTAAGGTTACTCTGTCCACCTGATAGTAAGTAGATGATGCGGCCCATAGACACCTGTATCTATCATAGCTTAAGAATCGTAATGACGCGTATAATTTATTAGGACTAAGACGGAATTCCTCACTACCTGTAGAAAGGGTCAGACCTTAACCCTACATTTTCTTATATTATTTTCATCATGATCGACTTTCTGCATAGCTGTTTTAGGCCTTACAATGTATTAAAAAAGATTAAAGCCGTTAATAATGTAACATGATGTTTAATATTGAACATCACACCACGTTGAGGCTGATAAGTAAAACTCGTGTTACATGTAGTCGAAGGTCTAGAGGTTAAGGGATCGTCAACATTTAAAATATTCTTATCGTAAGGGATTTCGTTGTAGTAAACAGACAAACAGGTCCGATAGACCCGTGGCTTGCAGCTAATGAGGAGAGAATTTAATGTAATCCGGATTGTTTCTGACTACTTTTAACCGTAACGGGCGTTTTGTGATATCCTTTTAATGACGGAAAAAATACATGGTAGAGCCATGCTATATAAGATTGTAGCACGAAATGGTCGACTAGACCGGAATAGGACCACGCTCTCACAGAATACCAGCGTGAAATAGCAGCTTAATGTTGCTGTGTTTCGTATGGTGAGTGTAGAGAACCGGAGACCCTTTTTACTGGAAACGAAGCATTCCATCTTAGTACTCAGGTGTGACTACGTATCTGCATTTTGATTCTTAATCGAGGATAGATGTAGATGTATATGGGCCACAGCACTTACCATCAGGTGGACTTTGTGCTTGTTTATCACCCTAATTCTATAAAAATAATATATTCTCATTAATAGAATATTCTCAACTGAGGAATTGAGCCATGTTACAGAAAAAATGTTTTGAATTTCCTGCGGCAAGTCATGTTTGCTATCAACTCCGCATGAGTTCCTGCAAATAGAGGATAGGATAATCACAATATCAATCCACGTACTTCCGTTATTTATACGCGGCGATCAATCCTGCGACACGCGCCAAGTATCTCAAATAACGATCATATGCTTAGGTGTTGCTATCAATAAAATATAAAACTTCTACACGATTCGAGGGTATATTAGTTTACGAGTTTACGAGTTGCAGCCCGGACCCTTAGACTACTGTCATTTCAAATAATCGCGTTCAAATGTTTGGGCAAACCCTTACTTGTTGTTAGCCTAGAGCGTTTCGTCATACCTACAACATCAGATATAACACAAACAACAAACAAGCCTGCTAAGGTCAAGGCGGGGCGCAACGCGTGGACACCGCGCGTGTAGACGCGTTTCCGTCCACCAGCTGATCTGAGTTGATGAGGCCAGCACAACTCCGGGTTTCTAGTAAACAACGTGTCACTATGTTTATAATAATGTTATTTTTAAAATAACTAAGGTATTCTAAAACACTATAAGAATGAAAATCAAAACCTTTGAATCGGGCAGCAGCATCTTGATAAGAACTCAAAAATTAAAAACTGCGGTTGCCAATTCGCTTGTCAAACGTGGCAACTATGGCAAATATCACTCTCTATAAGGCAATCTATGGGGAAAGGCTATGTTCAGCAGTGGACTTTTGATAGGCTGTAATGAAATAATGAATAAATGAACTTTTATATAGTGCGAGTATAAACAATACTTTATTAGTTTGAAAATAAAAAATATACCTCAATTATTTAGAAGCTGAATATTTCAATGAAAAAAAAGCTAAAATATTTCTGTTTTCATTCATTGATGACAGAAAAAAAAAACAAGTCTCTTAACTGCCGATAGATAGATTAACTACTATGTAAATGTAATTTATAAATAATACTGTAATTTAAGTGTAATTACTAATTGCCAATATTTGCATTGCCCTTGCATGGTTCTTGTTTTGAACTATTCTTTATAGTTAAGACCAAATGTTTACCACAAGAATAGTAAATAAATTGAATTTAATTGAAATGGTCAGACGCAAAATTCTGAGACCCTCAACAGGGAACAGTGAAATTTTCTTGTATGATCAAGTAACGGAGACGCCGTGCATATAGTCCATCCGATGGTAAGTGCATTGTGGCCCATATATGCCTACATCTATCCCAGAATGAGTATAAAGTGCAGATACGTTATCACTGCTAAGGACTATGATGGAATACCTCGTTGCCATTTGAAAAAATCTGACCTGGAAGGAAAATATAACTTTTCCCAGCTGTACACGGCTATCGAACTGTACACTACTTATCGGAGTAGGTACCATCAGAAATAGGTCTACCTATGCCGCCAAGCAGCAGTACGTACACTCCTATGTTCTGCTTTGAAAGGAATAGAAAACTAAAATATTTACAGGCTGTGAGGCATCCTATCGTAGTCCTTGGAGGTGACAATGCACCTGTAGCTTTCTTTATTTGAAGTTGGTTGCAGGTAGGGTTGCCATTTGTCCGGCTTTAGCCGGACATGTTTAACTTTCGGGTTGTGTCCGGCCAAATTTTATGTGTCCGGCCTGTCCGGCTTTTGTTAGGCTTTTGTTAGTGTAACGCGTTGCACGCATCGCTTGCAGAATGAGCGAAGCAATGCCGAATTATCTATTTGTATATATGTTTGGCTTTCTAAAATTACTGTCCGGCTTTTAGGGCCAAAAGTCCGGCTTTTAGAGCGCCGAGTCCGGCTTTTCATTTTAGGAGATGGCAACCTTAGTTGCAGGTGTCCATGGGCTTCATACTTCTTACGATCATGTGAACTGTAGTAGTTCGTTTGTCACTACAATGTAATAAGAAACAATATGAAAAAAGACAATGTTTGCCCCATGAAGACTTGCAACTACGAAGAGCTTGTCTAAGCTGTCATTAAGATTAATAGTGCACATAGCGACAAGCTTGCACGCGGTGATATCAGACGAAGCCTGACAAGTGTCACAACGCCGTCACCCCGTTGGTACTCGCTAATCTGTCGCCGTCAGGTTTTATGTTACGTGTAGGGTTGTCAACTTTTTTAGACCAAATATTAGTATTTTTGAATAAAACAAATTTTACGGATTTAATCGCGTTTAATTTTAACTTTTTAATTCTCGACGTTTCGCGCACTTTACAGCACCCATGGTCATGGGGTACTGAGGTATTTGACGTCCTGATGTCATAGTTTACGAAGGCTACCTTCATTATTAGGTAGCCTTCGATATAAGATAGTAAGTAGTTTTTAAAAACAAAATATCAGTTAAACTATTCATGAATCGTTTAAAGATTTTCCATTTAAGACATCCTAAGTTGGCTGAATGAATAATTTGTAATATAAATTCTTTTATATGCACTTCGTGTGTAATAAAACGTTTCGTTACGGAGAACAAAACGTGTCTTGAATATAGGAATCGGCAAATAACGCATGAGACTCATGTCCAACGGTTGACTTGCGGGCTGATGAAGAAGTAGATATTATATTTATACAGTAGGATATACAACCCTAGTATGTGTATGCAACGCGGACAGAAAGGCGACGTTGTACGTGTCTGTTAAGACAGTAATGAGTGCGTAATCCTATACAATGTGTTCCCGGAGGAAAATAAAGAATGCCTTAGGGATTATTCGTGTAAAATTTATGATTATATATGTTTTGATAATGGCTGGGGCTACCCACCTTAAATTTTATAGTTAGCATGAAATTGGACTAAATTGGTTACAATCTAGGCGTCTTCCAGATAAGAGTGATTAGGCGTTTGTTACGCTAAGACAGTGCGATTAACCATCTAAGTCTACATCACCACTTACCACCAGTTGGGATTGTAGTCAAGCACTGCCTTATAATAAGTAAAAAAATTCCCAAGTTGAATCCACGATATGGGTAATTAGCCAATAATTGTACTGCAAAAAGAACATTCAAAGACCACAGTTCGAGTATTACTATTTTAAGCCGACTTCAAAATAGAGGAGGTTGTCAATTCGCCTATGTTCTTGTCTTTTTGTATGTATGTTACGCGTTATCTTTGTCAGTAGTGAACTGATTTTAATAATTATTTTTTTATTAAATAGGTAATACTTAAGGAGTGGTCCCTTAAAAATTTGAAGAAAAATTTTCACCAGCAAGAATTGCAAAATAGCGAATGGAAGTTTTAATGTAACCATTAAGACGACATTCTCGAGCTTGTGATATTTCTTAGTCCACTTAAAAGGGTTAAAATCAGACTTTTAATGAAAATTTCTGAAATTGGGGCTACAATACTTCTGTAAAGTATGTCTTAGGGAAATTATTTTTTCTGTTAAATTATTAAAATTGGATTTTATATTTTATTGTAAGCCTTCTTAAAATAAGGTAGAATTAACAAGCCTAGCCTTAACATAATGTTTTTTAACCGACTTCAAAATAAGAAGGAGTCCCATATAAATTTGATTAAGATCTGACCAGTAACGTTTGAATTATCCTTAATAATGCGTATTTAATTGACTTCGACTAAATTGATGATGTTCTCATTTTATTTATATTGATGTCGGTTGTACAAAAATTTTAATTTTACCACTTGTTAAAAGTAAAGTTCAGTCTAAATACGTCCCACAGCTGGTTACACGCCTCCTCTCTTTCTGAGAGGGCTTTTAATCTGTTAATTTACCGCCATATTCCAGTGTGTATTGGTAAGACTTTACAAGTCCTGTCAATATTTTATTACTCTAACATGCAGGTCACGAATGTTTACTTCTATTTAATGTTTCACGGTCGAGCGCTTGGTGAATCGGATGTATCTATATAGGCTGCGATTTGAACTATAATAGGAGTTGTAGTCGATAGCTCATAGTAATCATACACCGTGAATTTCAACGGGGAATAACCCGAGTTCTATCCCCATAAAAGTTACAGCCTATATACGTCCCACTGCTGGGCACAGGCCTCCTCTCATTTCTGAGAGGGTTTTAGGGCAAGGAAATGTCCGCCGCGCTGCCCCAATGCGTGTAGGCGAACTTCACGTCTTCGAAATATTTTTTTTTGATTTCTCAGACATGCAGGTTTCCTCACGATGTTTTCCTTCACCGCCGAGCATGTGGTAAATCAGCACTTTAAATTGCAATTAACAATTTCATTGGTGCCGGCGGGGATCGAACCCGGGTTGCCTGCGTACTGTGTAACTTACAGCGAGCGCTAACCATATGAGCTACCACGGCTCTATCCCCATATCCTATCCCCATAAGCACTAATAAAAACAATACTGTAGTCTTATTTTATTGACCTGCATGTCTTTTAACGAGTAAGATAACTGTCACGAATACTATACTAATACGATCTCAGGTAACTTTTAAAAAAGGTCCAAATTCTCGTCTACAAATGTAATAAATTGTACCGTGTATTCTTCGTAGAGACAAAGAGCACAGTGATATATCACTGGTCATGAATGGACCATAGCAATCGTGTAACGTAATGGTGCCCTGCTGCTCCTATGGCTACACCACAAAACGATCGACCTGTTCCGACAAGGACATACATTCGCATAATTCATCGTATGCTTTTTCTTCTGTAGAAAAAAAAACAATATTTACCCGCCCAAACATAGCCGGAACATAGCAGCGCTTGCACTTGTTCCGGTACTGTTCCGGTCTGAAATGTATAGAGAGGCAGTGTTATTATAGACTGTAAGGCATTCCATCTTAGTTCTCAGAAGTGAAAACGCATCTGTAGTCTTCTTTGTTTGAAGTTACCGTCAGGTGGACTAAAATTTCGTTTACAAGTGGTAAAGTAGTTTTATAAAAAAAAAGGCTAAGTTTTGGAAAATCCAAGAGTGCACACCTTGAACGGGACGGTTTACAATAGTGAAATTAAAAAGGCTTCCTAAGGATTAAAATTTAAAGCTAATAAAAGAAAAATCAAAGTGACAAGTTCAGTTTTTCGAAAGATATTTCACATCCATACCGACCATCTGACGTCCAAGTTAAATTATTTTCAATTAACTTTTCTTAATAATAATCGATATAAATAATCTTTCAGCTACGTCAAAAATATTAATTAAAATCTCCTCTTGCTATTGGTGTACTTTTTTTATTATATAAGTGCAATATAAAGTCATTACTAGTCATGTCAACTCATTTAAGTTGAGTGGATCGCGATTTTTTGATTTGGTGACAATAAAGCAGTACATCTCCGCTTCGCGTTCGATGTGTGCAACAGCATACAAATAGAATAGAATAGAATAATTTTTTATTCAATATAGATTACATGTGTACTTCTTATTGAAAGTCATTTTTTACTTTACCACTGGTTCGAAAAAAAAAACCTCTGTCCTGGGAAGAACCAGCAAGAAACCCAGCGGGACTTTTTTTTTTACATTAATGGTTGTAAAAACTATTTAAGTACAAAATTTATTTTAGAAACTGCTTGGAAGCGACCACCTCATTCCCAGGGGCTATTATCAACCATGTATTCATTTATACTATAATAACCCTTTTTATACAGTTTCAGCTTAACAAAACATTTAAACTTGGTTATAGAGAGTACCATTACGCCGCTTTTTTTGTAGTTGGTGAACCAAAGACACGTTTAATTTTTCTTAAATTCTGACAAAGACTTCATAATAGACCTCAGTAACCAATTAATCTGTGTCTTGATATTTCATAAATGATAAGGAATAGTGTTTATGGGCCAGTATAGCTGATGACCATCATTTGTTTAGTGTACTTTCGTGACTTAATGCATCCCTTCAGACTTTTCATATTTTAATTGTCAGCAATGATATTATATTAGACGTATTTAACTATTGTTGTGCTGATAACCTAGGTTGCCGTGTTTTTGTTTTGAAGTGAGCTATAAACATTTATTTACGCAATATGCCATTGGATGCTCGTGAAGGTTGTTTTTGTAATTTAGGTTTATCATTATTATGTGACAATAGTAAATAAGGAGCTTCGCATCTTACGATAGCTTACTTATTTTAAAATATGGCCAATGTATCAGTAAGCTGAAGTGGCAATGGGCCGGCTATATAGCTCGAAAAACTGACAGCCTATGGGGAAGAAAGGTACTCGAGTGGCAGCCTCGTATCGGTACGCGAAGTACACGGCGGCCCTCCACTAGATGGAGCGACGAATTCGATGGATGCAAGAGGCTCAGGACCATGCTTTGTGGCGTTCCTCGGGGGAGGCCTATGTTCAGCAGTGGACTTGTGAAGGGCTGTAATGATGATGATGATGATGTGGGAATATTTTAGAATAACTTAAATGTGACGGCAACAATTTTCGAATGTCCAAATCATCTTTTGACAAGTTACTCTACAAGACTGAAACCATTTAAAGTTCTCCAATTTATATTGTATACCTATATCATCATATGAAAGTTGGCTTTGACCATAATACTTTACTTACATGAAAGTAATGATTTCTTATATTTACGCGAAGACTACACAATGAAACTAATTTTTACGGTTTCTATCGCGTTTAATTTAACTTTTTAATTCTTATGATGCTGCAATATGGATGCTTATGTTCAAAGACTTGTGATGGGTTGTAATGATGATGAAAGAAACTTATAAATATTTCAAGGGCGCGTAGGATTCGAAAATTAGCATCGCAATCTTTCCTGCCCTCTTGACTTGAGTACGTCAAAAGTATTGTTAATAATAAAGAAATTGTCATGTACATGTCATTTTTTTGTCTTGCCACTTTTTTGTTTCTTCAAACATTCCACATCCTTAATTTTTTTAGAAACGTCTCTGAGTTAAAATTATTCATAAATATTATTAAATAAATTTGAGTGTTAAATTAACAAAAAGCGGTGTAAGAATATTCTCTACCCAAAAACGTCCCGTGTGGGTCGTAAGAGGAGAGCAGACGGACGACAGAGGGAAACAACCCAGGAGATGGGCTTCAGCGTCTTCCTAATCACAAAAACCCGCCAGTCATGCGTGGTAACTGTGGCAATCTACGGGGATGCCTTTTTATAGAATAAGGGTGACAAACGAGCCCACAGTTAACCTGATAGCAAATGGATGCTGTGACCCATAGACATCTACATCTATCCTCTAAGAATCAAAATGCAGATGCGGAAAATAAATATTTTTGATAGATAATTACGAAAAGTTGTTATATACGAGAAATAAATTGAATATTTTCTTATTAGTTACTAAAAACATAAAAATGTTTGTTTTGGCAGTTGGTTGTGAAAATTTCTTATGAATTGGTTCGTGACCAAAGGCACACCAAGGCAGAATCGCACATAAGCGTCAAATATCAGCAGAACGCTGGTATGCTTGGTATAGTTAGTGACGAGAACCAGAGACACTTTTAATCCTCAGAGGGGACAATTCACATGCATTCTGATTCTTAATCAACAATAGATTTAAATGGAAAATGAAACTAGTTATTAGAATAGAATAGAATGATTTTTATTCAATATTTTATATAGTAGATTACTATATAATACTTATTGAAATTCATTTTTTTATTTACCACTGGTTCGGAAAATACCTCTGTCCTGGCAAGAACCAGCAAGAAACCCAGTGGGATATTTTTTAAACATATTTATATATTTTTTACAATTATTAAATGTATTTTAATTGAACCAGCATGGTAGCGATCACCTCATCCCAGGGGTTATTTTCATTCATGTATTCTTTGATATTATAATTACCCTTTTTGTACATTTTTAATAAAACTTTTTAAATTGTTTCTTGACAAACTGAACATTTTCTGGAATATTGTTGTAAAAGCGTATACATTGCCCCATGAATCAATTACTAATTCTGTGGAGTCTAGTAACTTGAATTACAAGCTTATGTTTGGTCTTAGTGTTTAAAACTATGAACATCTTTATTCTTATTAAAGCTATTTATGTCTTTATCTACATACATTACCAAATGCCAAAGTTGTGTTGTGCAATGATTATTCCTTTAAAATTGCAATGTTTATTTCTTTAAAATTTTCTCTAAGGGATTCTTTACAATTTAAGTTATAAATATGGCTTCAATGTCAGTCGCATTACCCCATAACAAAATCCCATAAGACATTACGCTATGAAAGTAACTAAAATAAACTAATCTAGCTGTCTCAACATCTGTGAGACTTCTAATCTTTCTTACAGCATATGCTGCAGAACTAAGTCTGCTTGATAATTTAGATATATGGGGGCCCGATTGAAGCTTCGCGTCAATAGTAATACCAGGAAAAACAGTGACATCCACAAGACTCAACTCCTCCCCATTTAAGAGCACATTTGTATTTGAATGTTTAACATTAGGTATTGTAACTTGAATACATTTTGTCTTATTGCCGTGTATGAGCAAATAGTTGCGTTAAACCAATGTACTAATTTCGATAGAGCATTATTTACATCATCATAATTTACTGCCGTTTGAGTTTAAAAATTAAAGAGGTATCATCAGCAAATAATGCTATATCGTGATTGTCCCCTACAAGATAGGGTAAGTCATTAATATACAGGGTTATTTTGCAATAACCCGGCCAAATTTGCAGAGAACGTTCAGATTAAGTAATACAGGCAAATGGTGAACAAAAATTAATTTAAAAAAAATTCTAACATTGTGTCCTTTTTATCTTTTAAATTCAAAATGCGTGGTAATGCATTATTTTAACTGATTGTTATTCATAAATATCTAACGCCTACTATTTTACTTCGTACGCACATATTCGTAAGGGTCGAAAGTAGAAGCCTTATTTACTCGTATTTTCAAAAACTGTAAAAACGGTTTATCTTTTTATATATTTGAATTTAATTTTATAGATAAAAATTGATAAAATAAAATTTGGCTACTCTTTGAAAAATAACCCTGTAGATTAAGAATAGGAATGGGCCAAGAATCGAGCCCTGAGGAACGCCCATTGATACTATCGATACGGATTTTATCGCGTTGGTATTTTATTATACCCAATAAATGTGTTTAACTAGCTTATTTTATATTCCCCGATAAATGGGACTATAAAATAATTTAATTAAACGCAATAAAAACCGTAAAAACTAGTTCTTTCAAGCTGTAGTTTTCGCGTAGATATAAGAAATAATTAGATTTAAATGTACGTATATCACAGCATCCATTTACCATCAGGTGCACCGTGTGCTCGATTGTGAACCTTATAAAAATGCGGAAATCTCGCTATATACACGAGCCGAGCGCAGTCACAAGGACATCAGATTGACGAACTTATCAAAAAACTTTACACGTGTCGCGGCTTTAGAAAGGATATCATTAGGTTAATTACATGTTTTTATTATTTATTTACTATCTTAAATCTTTATTGCATTATATGGCCGATATAACTTAAACCAAAATAACATCAAGTGGACTTATCACCTAAACGATTTGTAACTGTGTCTGATGCTTAAATTATAATATATTATTTTTCCATATATTAATTTTAAAATTATATTATACTTTATATATAAAATATATAAGGAAAATTAAATCGTTCAATTGGGTATTCGACACTCTTATTCTACGTCAGCCCGTAAAAGGCCATGGCTGGACAAGGGCTAGACAATCGAAAATGTGCCAGACGTCTTTTGTTACGTGGTAGAGCCATGCTGCAGCTATATCATGGTTGTAGCACGAATGGACCGGCCCGACCGGGGAAGCACCACGCTCTCACGGATTACCAAGCATAAGAATAGCAGCTCTATGCTGCTGTGTTCCGTATATTGAGTAATGTACTCACATTTAAGACCTTTAACTTGATATCACACATGACTCGTTGGCTATATTTATTTTATACTGACGTTATGATACTATAGTCTATGCTACTCTTGAAATATGTCATATCGATCAGTATATTATTTATAAAAATAATATCCTATAAATTCGACCTCTAGTATAGGAGTTTAGACATGTGTCATTCATTCATTTCTAGTGACCCGATCATTCAAGCATTGATTCGTCTTACGAACCGGGTCATTCGGGTCGATCATTCAAATGGATCATTCCGAGTTTCAGTACTCTGTGATCTGTGAGATCCGCTCGATAATGTCGGTCGTCGGATATTACTATACCTACTCTTTGGTTGTAGGTCCTGTTAATCGATTGATGCGGAACGTTCAAAAAATGTTATTGCAATCATCAAACTATCATACGACCCGGGTCAAATGAAGGAGTTATTCACGATTGACACATGGGCCAGACAAACAGACTCGGACTACTAGAACAGTTGTCCCCTTTTATATCGGATTCCTAGTAAGCACTCGTTGAATACAAAGAGCTCAGGGAAGGCTTAGACTAATTCAATAAAGCGTAAGTCAGTCAGTCACCCTTTAAGTACCCAAGTAACATTGTTGACGCTTCTGAACTTATAAGTGACTGTATGTATATTTTTTAGAAGGGGAGGAGGGGGGCAAACGAGCATTTTGATCACCTGATGGTAGCCGAGCGCTGCGCCGCCTCATAGGCAACATAGATAACAGCAACCCTAGGAGGTTTTTCAAGCAACTAACTCCACTCGTATAAATTCAACCAATTAGTTACTCGGTGGTTACGCTCTTTCGATAATGGAAAATGACAGAAATATCTAATAGCATCTGATTTCATATCAGATGCTATTAGATATTTGTATTACTTAGATATCTGTATTACTTTGTCGTAATAAAATAAATTCCGTTTATCAAATGTCATTTTAAAGTTTTAAACCTACTAAATTTACTATCGTTTCGAAATGAGGTTCTCTAACCGGAGAAGAAATGGCGAAAAAACCTTCGCAGGTTCTTCTCCGGTCAGAGAACTTTACTTCGAAACTGTTGTAGATTTTGTAGGTTTAAAAAAAAGACATTTGAGAAACGAAATTTATTTTTTTAATTGAAAAAACCAAAAATTCGAGGTGCGCAATATTTTATTTGTATATGAATTATATCTTATTTATAATATCACACTGACAAACGCACTAACAGTCCGCTTGATATGTGGCTACTGCCGTCTGTGGACACCAGCGACTAGGGCCAGATACATGCATAAGATTTCCTGACGATATCGCTGATTAAGTTTTTTAGTGCACTATGCGGGCTCGTTGGAGGAGTGAAAAATTTAAAAAGACTCGCGTACGCGTATCTCACCGTCCGATCGGTACAACAAGTGTCACCTGCGGCTTACGATGAGGCAATGTGAATAGTTTTTTATAACTTTCTCTTACAAAAATTCTCCAAATTAATTTCTGAGATGACAGGATTTATTTTTGTCATCTGGTCACCTTACCTGCGACCAACTACAACAAAAAAGGCACACACACACACACACACACACACACACACACACACACACACACACGCGCGCACACGCACAGCCTGTAATTATAATTGATAATAACTCTTTACCCTTGTAACATGTACAACGCCGTAGCTGCATTGCTGCATGGCGGAGGCTCTAAGTATGAGAATACCAAAACAGACATATTGTATAATAAATAATGCCGTGTAGTGGTGGTCAAAAAGATCCACTATCACATTTCCCGTGGATGACGTAAGAGGCGACAGAGAGAAATTGAAAGCGGATTTGGACAACAGCATCTATCATTGTAGACTCAATTATAATGAAAAACTGCGGTTGCCAACTCGCTTATCAAGCGTGGCAACTATGACAATTAGATTTTTTTAAGTTTTTGTTTTTAAAGTATTTTTGAATAGTTATATTTACTCTGTAAGATATAAATAAACGATCTGTCTATCATTCTAAATAGATATCCCCCTATGGGGCAATCTATAAAGCAGGCTTTATCATGGACTTTAATGAATGAATATGTTAATATTTAATATGTATGTATATATGAATATTATATACTATGTACTTTAACCAGAAGAAGTGAAATTGCTCACAGCTAAGCAACACCTTCAATTCATTAAAGACATAGGGCTTGACAGTGAACTATAGCCATAGCAGCGACCACAATAGATCTTACAGATCACGGTTATACTAATCTTTCTATACATCGTTTTATATAATATTTAATGTATTATTTATTAATAACAGATAGAAAAGAAAGTAGTTTTCCCTCATATCTTATCTTTGAATACCGCGCAGTTAACCTGTAAATAATTCAGTTGCACACGTAACGAAAATAAGGTCATATTTTCATTGATAACAACTTATGTAACACGATGTTGCTATTTAGTCAAAAATTATACGTGGAAAAATAATCAGAATCCGGGTGCACTTTAACCAAAGCAAACATCTGATAATCACACGCCGGTATAGGTATTGTAATTGATTGATTATTGGCAACACATTGGATGTAATGGCGGCGTAAGGCTAATCCCAACAAAACCATAAATGAGAAAAGGGGGCTCCAAGTTAGGTACAAATGACGTTCGGGGTTGTCAGCTACGCCGATAAAAGTGTTTTTATTTTTATTTATAAGCAATGGGCTTTCACGCTGATGCGATTATGACACACTGTCAGTTATAACAAAAAAAATATTAAAATGTTAATATGTTATAACAAGAAATGTTAAAATGATCTGAACGGTGAAACACTTGTTGAAATCGTTTACCGATGGGGATCACTTCGCAACTGTTGCTTGTACTTTGCACTTGTACTTGTAGATGTATGTACTTTATAACGTAAAATAAAATAAGGTACCTAATATGTTAATGCGTGAACATAAAACTTTCTTCCCCTTTTTAAACCTATTATAATAACCCTATAATATTATAATAACCCTTTTTATACAAAATTTGTTTAATAAAGTTTTTGAACTTTGAGCAGGTCAAATTTTGTATATTTTCTGGGATTTTGTTGTAAAAGGGTATACATCGCCCCAAGATTGAATTACTGACTCGGTGGAGTCGAGTAACTGGTACTACTAGCTTGTGTCTGTTCCTAGTATTTACAGAATGAATATCACTTATTTTTGTATAACTACTTTTATTTTTGTGTACGTACATTACATTTTCATAAATGAATTGAGAGGCCAAAGTTAATATATTAATTTCCTTAAATTTATGTCGGAGTGACTCTTTAGGTTTTAAATCATAGATTG
The DNA here is from genome assembly GCA_029286625.1 of Parnassius orleans. Lineage (NCBI taxonomy): Eukaryota > Metazoa > Arthropoda > Insecta > Lepidoptera > Papilionidae > Parnassius > Parnassius orleans. Next base: position 3,203,994 of record JAGSMP010000026.1, on the reverse strand, counting down.
CTCTTATGGCCCTCTTCTGTAAAACAAATATAATTTCAGTGTCAGTCGCATGTCCCCATAGCAAAATACCATACGACATTATGCTATGGAAATAGCTAAATTAAACAAGTCTAGCTGTTTCAACACTAGTAAGATTTCTAATCTTATAGCATATGCTGCAGAACTAAGTCTGTTGCTAATTTTGATATAAGGGGCTTCCATTGAAGCTTCGCGTCTACTCTTATTCCAAGAAAAATGGTGGTATTGACAAGACTCAGTTCCTTCCCATTTAAAATTACATTAGTATTTAATTGTTTGACATTTGGAGTCATGAATTTCATTCATTTTGTTTTAATGCCATTTAAGTGCAAGTTATTAACATTAAACCAATTTACTAATATAGATATAGCAGGTAGGCAGATATAGCATTATTTACTCCGTCATATTTTAATAATTGTCGTTTTAATTTGAAAATTAAAGAAGTGTCATCAGCAAATAATACTATATTATGGTTATCCCCTACTATGTAAGGTAAGTCATTAATATATACAAGAAACAGAAAGGGGCCGAGAATTGAGCCTTGATGTACGTCCATTTGTATTGTACTATCGACCCGGAAGAGCTCATACTATTAATGACAACGTTTTGCGTTCTGTTACTTAAATATGAAACCATTAATTTAAGAACATTACTTCTTACACCGTATTATTGTAGTTTCCTGATTAATGTTTCATGGTGACGACGCTACCACTCGAGAATTTTCCCATCGGTTGTAAGTTCTTCAACATTTATGGCCCATTGACACTTCAGCTTACTAATCTGTTGGAATATGTCGGCTACTCTAATTCTACTGCAAATATCCTCATTTCAATGTCACCCCGAACATAGCCCTCTCCATAGCTCTAAGCGACTTTGAGCTTCCTCGTACGGTCAGTAGTGAAGGACCACGTTTCAGATCCATATGTCATCACTGTCAATACGCACTGGTTTGCACGCAATTTTGTTTGCTGTTATGTAATAATAATAATAATTTTATTTCAATAAACTGTACAATTAATTCAAATAATGTCTTAATTTAAAATAGGCACCTGACCTAGGATAAACCTGTATCTCAAGTGATATATATGTAATTATTAAACGGTTGTCCACAGCGAGGTGGCTGGCGCGATGGAGGACGAGGTGACGTTCATGTTCCAGCTGGGCGTGATGCGCGACGTGGCCTCCGCGCCCGCGCACCTGCTCACACTCGCACACCTCAAGGAGCTCGCTGTCAAATTCGTGCACGAGAAGGTATGGACGTTGATCATAAAGAATATTTAAGAAGTACCTACCTATATAGTTTTAATTGGGAAATAGAAATAGAAACTTTTTATTCAATATAGATTATAAATAATTCTTATTGAAAGTCACTCTTATGGTTAAACCACTGGTTCGGAAAATACGTTTGAGAATATAGTGTAATGAGTAATGACATCATAGTTTTTATAGTCAAATTATCGTCGTAATTGTATATTTTACCGTGTAATGGCGGTGTAAGAATATCTACTACCCCATATCGTCCCTGGGTGTGGTTAGAGGCAGAACCGGCAGACAGAGGCAGGCAGTGTCTTAGGGGGCGTCGAGCGGCGCTCGTGACTCCTCCAAAGATGCGTTGCTCGCAGCGCCGGCGCTCTCAAAGACTCTACGCCCATGTTAAGATGTCCACGTCGGGCGCGGTAGCAAATCAAGGCACGCCACGAACGGATTCTTTACTCTACACAATAACTTTTGTTTCAATTTGAAATCAATCTTAAAACAGATAATTAAAGATCGCTACCAAAGGCGCGTGCCGGCACCTGCTTTACAATTATTAGGAGAAAGAATAAAAAACTATTGTTTTGGAATTGAAACAATCCAAATATTTTTCAACTGTTCTCCAGATATTGCACACGAAGAACAAATATCGGTTGTCGTACGGTACTTTTTTTTAAATGCAAGCAACAACAAGGCTGAAATAAACACTTTCTGGTGTGTGAGGGCTTAACTCAATTTTTTTAGGTTGTTTAATCTCAAACGAAATTGACATACAAGATATGCGTGGTTTATTACGCTAATGGTGCAAATATGAAAGGGAAAAATATAAGTCTATAAAAACGAATTTTACACTTAAACACGCACGCATTTTATGTACCTTGTGCGGCACATAGCCTAAATTTGGTAGTGAATGACGCTACTAAAAGTTCATTAGAAATTGTCAATTTCTTTTCAATTGTGCAAGAAATTTATGTTGGTTGTTTTTCTCAAATACTATGGAGAGCAGGGTTGAGGCAGTAAAAGCCCTACGTTTTAATCTGGGAAAAGTGTATGATGCCTTGTTTACCATATATTCCGATAGGAGCAAAGATGCGGAGTAAAGAAATATAGCAAATCCATTACTGGCAAAAATTAATTCGTTTAAATTCATCTGCTTTCTGCTTATATGGTTCGAAATTTTAAGCAAGATAAATATAGTCAGCAAAGCACTTCAAAAGTCCGACGTCGTATAGTCATAAGCGGTGAAAATGATTGATAATGCAAAAATAAGTTTGTCTGAATTTCGTAATGAGTCCGCTTTTGGGGAGTTCCTTAACAGCGCGAAAACTGTAGCGCAAGAAATCGAGGCAATAGCAGAATTTTCCGCACCTGCCCTCTCTCTCGCGCTTGTAAAAGGTTTTCTAATTATGGGGCGGCGGATGAACCGATAATAGATGCGAAAACACATTTTAAACTAAATTTTTACTACTATTTATGAGATACCGCAATTACTAAGTTTGACGAACGGTTCAAACTTTTGAATCAAAATAATGTGATTTTTATATTTCTGCAAAAATTAAAACACTGGAAGGATTAGGACTTAGATAAAAAAAACACATTGTTCTAATTTCGAAAATAAACTGTGCCATCAATCATAATGAAATCAAATTATTACCTATGTTTATTACGCCGTTGGATATTTTAAATTACTTGTTTAGCACTGAGAATTTACCTCACATTGGCAGTCACTGTAGCACAAAGCGAAAGATCATTTTCTAAACTAAAAATAATTAAAAACTATCTTAGATCAACATGTCGCAAAGTAGATTGACAAATTTATCGTTAATAAGTATTGAACATGAAATCAAAATTGAAGTCAGTGACATTGTTAAAGACTTTGCTAATGCAAAAGCACGAAAAGTAACTTTTTCTTGTACAACAAGCGTCATGTAATGTAAATAGTTTTTAAATTAAATATGTTTGAAATAACTACAAAGTTGTGCTTTTTTTATTCTTGTAACCCCTTCTTCCTAAAAAAATACTTTTTACTCGTGTACCAATTGCTTTCATTCAATTAAAATTGCACCATTTGCACCCGAATTTCCGTTTGAAAATATAACTTTGAGTATTCCATTTTGACCGCGCGCCTACTAGAGGGCGCCAGGGTATTGGTTGCACCGCTATAAGGGCTAGAGCCGCCTCTGGTTAGAGGCGACAGAGGAAAACAAATCAGGAAATGGGCAGCAAAGTTTTCCTAATAACGATTTAAAAAAACTGCGGTTGCCAACCGGCGTGGCAACTATGGCAAATATCCCCCCTATGAGGCAATCTAAGGGGAATATGGGCCATATTCAGCAGTGGATGTGTGGATTGTGTGATGTTGTAGTGGATTCAGTGGTGGCTGTAACTGGCATTGTATATTTATAAATACTAAAAATCTAATTTAATTTAAAATAAAAAAGTATTAAGACATTACATAAAGAAGTTAAAGAAATTAAATTATTAAATAATTTATTAATGAAATTATTTATAAATTTGTTCATGATGGTGTCAAGAACCCAATTCGTTTCTATAAGAGCCATAACATAATTTTGCGATGTGGACGTTTTACAGAAACCACTGAGCTGTTTTTCCGCTCAATGAGCGTTTTCGTTCTTTGAGCCTAACATACATATATAAAATAAAGGTAAATGGATGTATTTGAATTTATTTTTTATAAATCCAAGTAAACAATTTTAAATATAAAAGCTTTATGCTCAGCGAGTCTCAACAAATAAATATTTTTCAATTTATGTTTGCAAAACTACTCTACAACACAGACGATATTTCTAATAACGTTTCTTATAAACAAATATATTTTAACTAAAATAGAATTATCGGGCGCCTTACTACTAAACAACAAACGATAACTGTTTTGGTAACCTTTCAATTTAATTATCCAGTGATAAATTGTAAACGTGGGACGAACTGTTTTTATTTTAAAGGGAAACCTAATACGATATGTTCTTGACCACGGCGTCCCCAATCAATTTTTTTTTATAGAATAAGGGTGACAAACGAGCACACAGTCCACCTGATGGTAAGTGGTTGCTGTGGCCCATAGACATCTACATCTATCTTCGTTTGCGAATTTAAATGCAGATGCGTTGTCAGCCGTGAGGACTAAGATAGAACGCCTTTTCCAGTAAAAGGGTCTCCGGTTCTCTACACTCACCATATGAAACACAGCAGCATTAAGCTGCTATTTTACACTGGTATTCTGTGAGAGCGTGGTCCTTCGGTCGAACCGACCCATTCGTGTTACAACTATACTATTAATATACCTGCAGCATGGCTCTACCACGTAAAAATTAAACTATTAAATTATATACGGTCCATTGTCTTTTTTATATATATTAAACAAAGGTGACAACAGAATAGAATAGAATAATTTTATTCATTTCTATTCTATTATATTCTGAATGACGAATTGTCGAGTTTAAAGAGATGGAAGGAATACTTTGAAAGCGTGTTTATGAGTGATGAGACGTTTGAATTAAGTGAAATAGAAATCTGAAAGAAGAGGAAGGAGATAGAGAGATAAGTATAGATGAAATAATGAAAGCTATGAAAGTATGAAAGCACCGTCCGAGCACAAGCTCCGTACTACCACTCGGAGTCAGAGCGTTGGCCGCCGCCCCGTACTGAACACCTTGCCCGACGAGAGATATCCCCCTTTCCTTCGTCGGCCAAAGTGGTGACATGTAGATCTCAGACTTGGCAGACTGGTGATGGGGAATAGTGTCACTACTATTAGCTCTACGCTTGCTAATCCGCCTGCCAAGCGTAGTGAACCCTGAGGCGATCCTTTGTAAATGCAAAAATGTAAACTGTTATTTATTTTTAAAAATGCCCCGCTGGCTTTCTTGCTGGTTCTTCCCAGGACAGAGGTATTTTCCCAACCAGTACTAATTTAACATAAGAATAACTTTCAATAAGTATTATTTATAATCTATATTGAATTAAAAAAATCTATGTGGTCTTTGTCACATTTTAGAACAAATCTAAAAACGATGTTCTTACCGGCTCTTAATAAAGGCTCGAAACAGCAAAACTATTCATCAGTGGAATGGCTGTAATGATGATGATGATAATTATATGTTTTTATTATATATTTTACAAGGAATAGCCTCGAAAATAATATATTTAAAATAAAATAAATTGTGCGTGTGTATGTGTACACACATACGATATAAAACTTCTTTACGGGTTATCAATATTCTTTTATTTTATATTTTTCATAAGTAGATTAAATAATAGTATACTCATGCAGCCCCGGTGGTGAAACGTTACAAGAAAACGTTACTTTTTAAATACCGTACTAAATTTCTCCACTACGTCTATAAAGAAGTTTCACTTCAAAAAGTTGTCAACTTTAGTCGTAAATCGTAATCCACACAGTCGTCACTAAAAACTATATTTGTTGTGCAACCAACAGATCCCCGACAACGGACTGAACCGGCTGTCAGAGCGCATCCTGCTGTTCCGCCACGACTACTGCTCGCCTAATGTATTGCAGCTCGTCAACTCCGCTTCCGACATCACGGACGAGACCCTCGTTGAAATTGTACTCACAGCAAACGGTGAGTCGACCATTGTCTATTGTTAAATGGATATAAACAGTAGGAGACCGTAGTAAACGTGTTATCTGTTTAAAACAGTGCCTTTAGCACAAGTTTTTGACACCAACTTTCTTGTATCGTCATCGACTAAAATTATATGAAAATATGAATAGCGCCCCTGACGGACGTAAATGGAACTAAATTTTGTCATACATAGTCACTCGATGGCGATACGATAGAAAACTTATGCTTAGAGGGCTGATTATTAATTAAAGAGTGACAGATTTCAACGGCTCGGTAACGCAGTTGGTAAGATCGCACTGAGAAGCTGCGAGCCGCGGGTATCCGACACGGAACAATTATTTGTAGGCCATACAAATAGTTGATCGGGGTCTGAATGTTTGTCCACGTGCAATTTATTGAATAAAACTACTTTTACGGATTATATCGCGTTTAATAACTTATTTTTATTAATTCCCGACGTTTCGGGTGCTTTACAGCACCCATGGTCACGGGGGACTGAGGTGATTGACGTCCCAATGTCAGAGTTAACCCGGAGTACCTTCATCTTTTTTAATTATTAATTTTGGTCCGATCTACGCAGAATGAACTTACTGTGTCTTGAAGTCTTGCAGTGGTATGCTTGGGTTTAGTTTTAATTTTATTAATTACAGGATCCCAAGCAGGTGGTAGTACCTAGCCTCCCTCTCTATTGAAATTAGGATGTTTTTTTAATTTCAATAGCCTCACGTATCATCCTTGGCAGGAATCGATGTTCTTAGCGAGAATTTGTGATTTATCAAATCTAATAGCGTAGTTACCATCAGGTGAGCCACATGCTCATTTGCTCAACATAAAAAGCCGTTGGCAAGGTTAATGAATAGCGTTACATAATATTTTTATGGAATAATGGTGACAAACGAGCACACAGTACACCTGATGGTAAGTGAATGCTCTGCCATTGACATCTACATCTATCCTAGATCAAATTGCAGATGCAGGGCTAAGATGGAATGGCTCGTTTCCAGTGAAAAGGATCTCCGGTTCTCTACACTCACCATACAATACACAGCAGCATTAAGATGCATTTTACGCTGGTATTCTGTGAGAGCGTAGTCCCATCGAGCCGACCCATCCGTGACACAACCATTATACAGCTTCAGCATGGCTCTACCACGTATAAATATATAAATATGTTGATTACTACGTGAAAATTTGTTGCAGCTCTACTATGCGACGGCACGGAAGGTACGCCGGTGCCTCGTCCACACGCGCTCGCCGTACATTCCTACAAGGCACCTACATTTTGCGATTTCTGTGGAGAGATGCTCTTCGGGCTCGTTCGGCAAGGACTCAAATGCGAAGGTGAGTTGTTCGTACTGACCACAGAAGTTATTGTCACCAGCTTATGCAGTCTTTTAAGTTAGTTCTCTCTTAAGTTTTTGTTTTAAATATTTGGGTGTTAAACGAACTAATAGACTACCTGATTGTAAGTAGCTATTCACACTTATAGACACACTAATACACCATAGCCTCTAAGATGTAAAGTGGATTTTTTTAGAATAAAGATGACAAACCAGCACACAATCCACCTGTAAGTGGATGCTGTGACCCGTAGACTATCCGTGAAGAAGTAAGGCTTCATACGGAGGATATTGTCATATTATTTTGAGTGTTTTCAGGAAGATCGCCTGTTACGACACTCACGGGGCGATGTTTTGTTTGTAATTGTATAACAAACAGATGTAACAGGGACTGGCTCAGATTAAAGACAGTTCCTATCTAAACTTAGTAACAACTAGATAACAGTTTGTTATTTTGGAACTGGTTACTGAAACTGTTATTTCCAGTTGATACAGGTTTCCATATTTACCTAGTGTGGGATACTCCTAATCCTCAGGTTGCGGCCTAAACCTTCACAAGCGGTGCGCCGTGAAGGTGCCGTCAGATATTTCCTATCTGAACTTGTTGCTTTACAACAGCCTGTTATATTGAATTGGAGCCTGTTAGATTGGAACTATTATTTATAATTTGATACAGGTTTCCTACTTTACCTTTTTAACGCACTCGTAATTCTTAGATTGCGGTTTAAATTACGACAAGCGATGCGCTGTTAAAGTACCGTCGAATTGCGAGGCACCGCTTAGCGCGACTTTAGTAGCACAGTTCAAAGAAATTTCCTATCTAAACTTGCTGCGAGATTACTAATAACTTTATTGTATAACAAACAGATGTAACAGGTACTGACACAGTTTAAAGACAGTTCCTACCTAATCTTAGTAAGAACTAGATAACAGCCTGTTATATTAGAACAGGCTACTGGAACTGTTATTTAAAAGTTTATTGTGGCTGCTGTTATTTTAAAGTTATTATGGCTACTGGAACTGTTATTTAAAAGTTGGGCAGGTATCCAACTATATCTAGTACTAACTATACTCAACCCACTCGTAATCCTCAGGTTGCGGCCTAAACTACCACAAGCGGTGCGCAGTTAAGGTGCCGTCGAACTGCGAATCACCGGTCAGCGCGACTTCGAATGCACTAGCTCCGGGCCGTCGTGCTTCAGGCGCTCCTCGCAGCCCGTCCCGCAACTCCGCGCACAGCCACGCCTCGCGCGACGACTCGCTGGTAAGGCGCCTCGCGGACCTCGTCACCGGTAACAACTAAGCCAGCTAACCCTTTATTTACTAGTGATGTAGCCTCCGAGGAGAACGACGACTCGAAAGTGGTCCCGAGACATCGTGGTAGCACTGCGAGGGTGTTGGGGGCATCAAGTGTCTCTTGATCAAGGGCTGCCAACACTACTATACAATATGTAAAAAAACACTGTCCGATCCGTAAGTTTTTTTAGGTATCGTGTTATGTTTTTCATGTAATCCTTCTCGGAGAATAAATATAAAAATTATCATAAAACAAAATCAATTAAACAGGGAACTTGCATGGCAATACACGCGGCGCGGGCAGCCGTCGGGTAACAAACCGCCACCCGTCCAAAGATACTGTTGCCGACGACGGTGTTGTCAGATTTAACAAATTTGCCAAATTTTAAGCGAATGGTAGCAGTGGTATTATTAACATTTTTATATTTATTAATAATATGTTTCGATTTGCTACCTATGTACAATCATCAGATCGGATAGGATTTTCTTTACATGTTGTATAATATAGTATCCTACTTTATTATGGCTCTAAATACTATAATTCTAGTAAAAATTAAAATAGTAGGCGAAATTTTATTTTTAACAAAGGTTGACTATGGCATGAGCCTGTAGTAAGAGCTCAAAGCAACATAAATATTCATTTAAAGTAAAATTGTGGCTTCATCTCGCGTCGCGTATTCGTTTTTGTCTAGAAAAACGCCTGCTGTTTTCGCACAAGATATATTTTCATATTAAGATATTTTTATGTGTTAGCCATTCATTATTTAATTAAAGAAAATGTTTGTGAAATATGTAAAAATCTTCATTAGGATTAAGCCGAATTAAGAGAACATAGTAAAAGATATATTTTTATAATTGGTGTGTCTAGGGAAAAGGAATAGTATGGGGCTGCGTCACAATATACGTTTTCAAAATTATAAAATATCTTAATAAAAATAATTTTGGTGCTTTTGTTAGTGTTTGATCATGTAACTTCTGACTTCCATATTCGATATTTTGTATAACGTTCAAATTATACATAAAACTTTTAATCTATAGCAGAATTAGCAACATTTTTTCATCTGTACGTAATCGTAAAAACAAAACTAATTAACTTATTTTTACGAAATACTATAATAAATTAATTTGCAATTATATCCTAATACTTTTTAATGATTATTTACTTATTTATATTATTCTCCGCTTACTTCCAGTTCCATCTTTGAAAACTCAATTTAGGAATGTTATGGTTAGATAAACATTAAATGTCCGATATAATAATTACCTAACTGCACACACACCACATGAGATCGTTCTTATATCATCACTTATGCATTATATGAGAACAATATTTTATTTCTGTGTGCTGGAGACAAGTGAAGCAATCGCCCCCAAGGTGTCGTAACAGACGACTATGGGAAATTGCCATAATGATCATTTATCTTTCTATTGAACATACGTAACAGGGTGATGCTTCTTATGCCGTCATCTCACGGCTATTTATTAATGTAATATAATATATTTATGACAATAAAAAAATATACTTATTGGTCTCTCTCTCTCTCTCTTTCTCTCTCGCTCTCTCTCTCTCTCTCTCTCTCTCTCTCTCTCTCTCTCTCTCTCTCACACACACACTAAATGATAATAGAAAGAGACAGTAATATAGAAAATTTCTATTTCGGTTAAATAATACAATAAATGATTATAAGTAAGGCCGTATGTTTGAGCAAGCAGCAACTTATTAAGAACGAATAGAACTATACTAATTTATATTGAATTCCGTCCATTTTTTGTATTATTTTTTAAGTTATGTTAATATTGTTGATAAATAACTTCCGTCCATATTAGTTAGATTATTAGATTAATTTTGCACAAACAATGTATTTTTTAAATCAGTCTTTTTATTATTTTGTTTAAGACTGCTAACTAACAAAGGGTGGTGGGTAGCACTGACTGTAATAATTTTGTAATTTTTATTTCGTTCAATAAATGTACTTAAATGATTTCTTGAGTTTTATTTAAATTTCCGTGATACCCATCATCCAGTGTTAAATGGAATGCTACAGTTCTAAACAAAACATCTTCAAAAATAATTTGATCTAATTTTCTAACCGACTGCACCAGGAGGGTAATGTTTTTGAGTTTATGCATATGTATGTTTATTTCTTTGGCACGCTCTATAGCCTTAACTGCTCGATGGATTTTAACATATTGGTTGTTTTTAGATCTTAATGATAGAAGTGACACGGGGCATAAATTTTTTCCCTTGTTAACCTACTTCAAAAAGGAGGAGCTTCTTCGACAGACAAGCATACATGCACATTAAAAACATAAATCCCCTTCTGGGCAGATTGGTAAATACATAACTAATAAAAAGCCTGTGAAAGTAATGGCTCCTCCCTAAATGAACAAGCAGTCTATTTAGCATTACATTCTGCAGTACATTATGGTAGAGTTTTATTTTTTCAATAATATAAATAAAGAAAGAGCTAACCATCCAGCCTAATATAAAATGTATCATTGCCTTCCATATAATTATATTGGCTCACTTTTTAAACTGGAACACAATGATAGATTGCATTCAGCTTAATGATAGAAAGAGGTAAGATTAGGCAAATGACACACATAATCAGTGGTTTCACTAGTACTAGGCGACAACGCTGCCGCTCTTAAGAGCGTGTATATAACCAAACGGACTCCAAAGCAATGAAGGAGATATAAAACCTAAAATGCTGACATACAAACAGTCAAACGTCCGTGGCTCGTGGATCCAAAAAAAATTGCCGACTTACATCCGTGGATACTAAAATATCCAAACATACAACCTTACGCCTTCTAAGACCGGTATTCAGAGCACATCTCGAGTTTAAACTCAAACTCCATAATGTAAAAGTTTATGTAACATGATATAGTCTGCACGTGAGTTATATTTTGTTATAAACTAAGGGTGACTTACGAGCACACAGTCCACCTGATGGTAAGTAAACGTTGTAGCCCATTGACATCTACATCTGAGGTGTCATAGGACTAAGATGGAATGCCTCGATTCCAGTAAAAAGGTCTGCAGTTCTCTACACTCACCATACGAAACAGCATAATTGAGCTGTTATTTTACGCTGGTATTCTATGAGAGCGTGGTCCTTCACCGGTCGAGCCAACGTTCATGCTGCAACCATAATATAGCAGCATAGCTCTACGTCTACCATGTGTAAAAACGTGTAATGGTCAATCTATCGACTGTGAATAAAAAAATCATTTATTAACCTTGAACCTATGAATTAGTGGGTAGGTAAAGTGCTGAGAGCTAGACATAATATATAATATTATCTTAGCGCAGCCGCCGGCTCTCGCGAGTGCGGACGTTCAACGTGAATAGTGATCGTGCCACTGAACGTTTGAGTAGATAGTAACTAACGATCTGACCGTTAATTAACCATTGAAGTAATATGTACTAGGTACTAGAAAAGACGCCGAGACCTATTTGTTTGCGACCCACTAAAGCCTAAGGGCTCAAACTTACTTAGTCTGTGCCATAAAAAGGTACCCTGTGCCTCCGACCACGCACTGCCGCACAGAATTCATTCGCGACGTCTGTTCTAGTACGTAGTACATGTTACTTCAATGCAATTAACTGACTATATAACCTGTTGCGATTGAAACACCTTGCAACAGTTGGGCTGAAAAGTTCGTATCGTTTTATAGAAAAACACATTTGTTTGGCAAAATTCGATTTTATTATTCAACATACTCGTAGTTGCCATCGAGGGCGATACACCGATTATAGCGATCTTTCAACTTTTCAATACCATTTTTGTAGTACGATTTGTGCTTAACCTCAAAATAGGCCTCTGTTTCGGCGATTACTTCCTCATCGGCTTTAAATTTCTTTCCAGCGAGCATTCTCTTGAGATCTGAGAAAAGTCGCTGGGGGCCAAATCTGGAGAATACGGTGGATTCGGAAGCAATTCGAAGCCCAATTCATGCAATTTTGCCATCGTTTTCATCAAGTGGAACAACACTTTCTTCTTCTTCAAATGGGGCCGTTTTTTCGCAATTTCGTCCTTCAAACGCTCCAATAACGCTATATAATAGTCGCTGTTGATGGTTTTTCCCTTTCCAAGATAGTCGATGAAAATTATTCCATGTGCATCCCAAAATACGGACGCCATAACCTTACCGGCCGACTGTTGAGTTTTCCACGCTTTGGATTCGGTTCATCGCGTGCAGTCCACTCAGATGACTGCCGACTGGACTCCGGAGTGTAGTGGTGGATCCATGTTTCATCGATTGTCACATATCGACGCAAAAATTTACTTCTATTGCGGTTGAACAGCTTCAAACATTGCTCTGAAGCATCGACACGTTTTTGTTTTTGATCGATTGTAAGCTCGCGCGGTACCCACTTTGCACATAGCTTTCGCACACCCAAATATTCATGAACGATATGTCCAACACGTTCCTTTGATATCTTTAGAGTGTCAACTATACAAATCAACCTCAATTTACGATCTTCCAAAATCAATTTGTGAATTTTTTATGTTTTCGTCCGTAACAGCCTCTTTAGGACGTCCAATGCGTTCATCGTCTTCGGTGCTCATATGGCCTGTACGGAATTTAACAAACCACTTACGAATGGATGGATATGGATCCGGCGCAGAGTCCGGATAACACTCAACAAGCCACATTTTGGTATCAGCAGTTTTTCATCAAAAATAGCGTTTCATTAACACACGAAATTCCTTTTTATCCATTTTTTCAAAAGAACAAAAGTTGCTTCATTCAAAATGCTGTATCTCGCAAACTAATAATCAGACAGCTGTCAAATTTATACACGTTTCTTTTGAAGGTTGGTACTAACTAAAATGTATATATTCTAGTGGCGCCATCTCATAGAAACGATACGAACTTTTCAGCCCATCTATTATGAACTTAAAACGATATTTAAAAAAATAAGTTACCGTTACCTTTACAGCCTATCAAAAGTCTACTGCTGAACATAGACCTTCCCATAGATGCCTCAGAGGATATTTACCATTGTTGCCACTCTGGCAAAGGGTAGACAACAGTTATTTAGTTTTTAGTTGTTATTAGAAAGATACTGCTGTCCACCCTCTGCTTTATTTCCAATGTCGCCTCTTACGACACCCACCAGACGATATGTGGTATTGGATATTCTTACAGTGCCATCTACAGTTACCGTCAAAAGAACAACGAACAACTAACAAAAACAACGTGTATTCATTAAATTATTTTTTTAAACAAACCTTTACAATTCAAGGTTGGCGGGAGCAGCAAACGCTCAGCGGGAGCTTGGCCACCGCCTTCATCGCTGGGCATACCCCACACCTTCCAAGTGCACACGTACACCCGACCGACAGTATGCCGCCTGTGCAAAAAGCTGCTGCGAGGGCTGTTCAAGCAGGGCATGCAGTGCGGAGACTGTCACTACAACGCTCACCGCAAGTGCCTGCCGTTCGTGCCTAAAGACTGCGGCGCAGAAATAAGGGACGCGCATAGTGCGTGTAATGTATTACAGTTTTTTTATTACAGGGATTCGGCTGCTATGCTAGTTATGGAAGTGCTTCGCTTGGTTTCGCAATTGAGGTTGCGACATTTCGCTTAGCATTACAAACTTAGCAAACTTATTCGTTAAGTGCCTGATTACAAATTAATAAAAAAACAATTTTAAAATGTATTTTCTCAAAGATAGATCAAAAATAAAAGTAATCCTAGAAATTAAATAGATTAGATTTTTTGAATCTCGTTGAAACATAACTGCATCGCTGTAGAAGTACAGTTTATTTAAATTAAAAAAATCAGCTAAATAATAAAAAGATAACTAACCTCATGGATATTGTTTCCTACCTCAGACTAACAAAGAAAGACATAGCATTGCGTACATTTCAAGTGACGCATAAACCAAGCCAAAACCATGCTCAACCTATTCTTATTGTAAGAACACGCTGTCACGTACGTATATGCATCAAAAATCATTTGCAACCAACAACATTGTTTTTGGACCATATGTGTGCATCCAGAAGTGAAATTTTACGGGCTAATAAAGTGAAGAATGAAGAAAGATTTGACATGAGTGCGTGTTAATATATACTGAAATTAATTTAAGCCGTACTGTATTTCATACTGCATTTGACAAACTAAAAGTAAATTGGAATTGTTTTACTGTTTTAAGAAAATCTTTTTGTCCTAATAATTTTCGAAAATATCATAATGATCAATACAGTCCGTCACAAATCCACTGCTGAACATAAACTTCCCCTAGAAATACCACAAAGCACGGTCCTGAGCCATCTGCATTCATCGATTTCCTCATTCCTTACCATGTCGTTACTCCATCTAGGGAATATAAAAGTTCGAAAAATAAACGAAATAAAATCCAGAAATTTCTGTATTAATAAATACACAAAGCTTTTAATTCCATAGTCAGATGTTTACGAGACCGCTGAAGAATCAGAAACGATTAATCAAGCGTAGTAAAATATTCTGAAAAACGATGTACCCCAGACAAACTCAGAGAGCTATTTGAAAGAAAGCGAGCTTCCTATTGCAGAACCTCCTATTCCATAGTAAAAGGTTTCATTTGCTACACATTTTTCATTGCTAACCTGCAATCACTGTTTTGCTAAACTTAATTAGTAGAGTAGATTAATTACTTACCCGGAAGCTTGTATGTAGTTGCTTTTTTTAAATATAATTATAATTGTTGATTTTCGGGCCCGGACGATGCAAATTACACGCGGGCGAAGTCGCGGGAAACAGCTAGTATGGTAATAAAATCCTACATGGTAAACACATTAGCCTACAGCCTATTCACTCTTGTCTTTGAGAAATCCCAAATCTTAGTGGTCAGAGAAGACTCTCACACGTAAAGTATTAATATGAAATCCCTAACAGTCTGTAATTATATGAGCTCTCTTACCCTTCAAACTAGAATATATATAAATAGATAAGAAGACAGTGATTACGCCAAATCCAAAGACTTGTACGTTTACTACTGGACCGGGCAATTCAGAACAAAAATTGTGTCACAGATGTGGATCGCACAGGCGCGGGCGTAGCGTACCTACACAGTAAATACGCAGTAATTAGTGCACAATGTATTAATACCGCAGAGGTATTGTAGTATACATAGAAGTATTTATCCAAATCAGACAAAGCCAATTTTGAGTGAATCGTCTTCACATTTCTCGCCTGAAACTTCCAGGATAGCTTCGAATTATGCATTGTTATTTAAAAACAGGTGAATACCAGGACAGCTGCAGCACTGGTTCGGAGCTGTCAGAGAACGTGCGGCTTCCGGACGACGAGTCTGACGAGGGAGCAGATGGCGCCACCGACGATACCGAACAAGACGTATGACTACATTTCTTCTTGCATTAGTATGTTTTTTTCTCGTGGGGAATCCTCATGGATGACCTTCGCTGCGGGGGCAAGGAAAAGGTTATGCCGTACTCCTACCGGCTACAGCCCTACGGTGGTCACCATCAGCGTATACGAGGGGTCCCGAGATCTCAGTTCGGAACACAACCGGGGGCCCTCCGTCGCTTTGCTATGCTTACGTATGCTATCTTATCCTTATCAAGCGTCGGGTTGAGTTAAAGCATTAAGTCAGCCCTTGTTTTTCAAAAGTCCCCTGTTGAACATAGGCTGCTTGGCAAGCAGGTTGGCAAGCGCAGTTTTTTTATTTATTTTTTATACAGTTTTTATCGGGAAGATGCTGCTGCCCATCTCCTGGTTAAGTTTCCCTCTGATCAGTTTCCAGTTCACACTGATTATACATACTTATGAAAAATTGACAAAATCATCATCTTTTATTCCCCTATTCATTTCCCCAAAACTGAAGCTGAAACTGCTTGAATTTGTTGAATTTGTTTGATGGATATCTATTATCGGCGGTCTAACTAGGCAGTTTCAGTAATTTTAGAACGTTCCTAGTTTAAAAATATCATAGAAAGAAACAAAACATAGGAACGTCGCAGTGATAGACAAAGGTTGTAAAAAAGAAATATTTAAAATATTTGCTCGAGTGTCATTATTCAGGAGGAGACTAAGGCGCTGCACAAACGTAAACAGTTTAGTGTCTTGTGTGGTAATTAAGCTACCAGTGAATATTTTATTTTCATGTAATCAATATGAAATCAACCATTCCTTGCGCAGACGCAGACACATTTTGTGTCCAGTTGCATCCACTTGACACATACCGACCGCGAATCAAAAAGTGTTCGGTGTAGGTAACTGGAAACTTTACGTCGTCAGTTGAAGACACAAGCTGACATTGACGTGGTGGATTTGCCTGTAAATATTTAGGGCGACGACGTCTACGTCAACGTGTAATCAACATAACAAGCAAAGGTAATGTTTCTTCAGCGACATCCATCGTGAAACTGACGGAAAACAAGCAACGAATTGTTACCAGTGACCAGAAGTAGCAACCGGTGACTGTGTCCGATTGCCGCTACCGAACACAGCAACTACGGTGGTGTGCCGTGTCGGTAACAAAAAGTGTCCATGTTTGCGCAGCACCTAAAAGACGAGACGCTCGGAAATCCTCTTCAAAACGTATACGGATTAAGAAATGCTATATGATAAATTTGTTTCGTCCAAGGTGCAGCTTAGAAGACGTGTGGAGGACTCGGAGGAACCGCAAAGGGACACCCTGCCAGATCGGTCGGCCAGTAGACCTAGCAGGTGACTGTAGTGGATGTGTTTGGTGCTGTGCGGTGGTGGGGATTTGGGGCTTCTTCTCCTTTTTGAACCTTTTCGCAATATTCTCTTTTCCTATTTTTCCTATTTCACAATATTATGGGGTCCCTCTTATTAAATTGTCTGTTTTTATTTCAAATGATTTACTTAGGCTTTGAGTGCAATTGGTTATTAACATATTTGATAAAACTGTAGACATTATTGAAAAATATCTGTTTATGATCCGCGCGCGTTCTGAATGGGATGCGACCTTTTGGAACTGAGGCACGCGATAACCGCCCGCCAGCTGTAGTGTCGGCAAACTAAGGTAAGACCGAGTACACATTAGGCGTTTTGAAGCGCGCGCTTTGGTGACGCGCTTTTTATAAACCACCTATTCCGATATATCCTTAAACATCCCAACTCGCGCTTCTATTCAAGCGCGCTTCAGACGCGCGCTGTAAGATTTTGGTTAAAACGCTCATTGAGCGGGCATTAGCTGCGCGCTTTTAGATACATGGGCCGCCATTTTCTTGTACATTTGATAGCGCGCTTTCGTTTATAGTGGACGTAGGTTGCCAAAAGTGGAGATCATTTTCATTTTGATTTGTGAGCATTTTGATACGGATTTCTTTATCGATGAATTCCAAAAGCTACCAGCTATTAGGGATTCGCCATGCTGAGCGCGGTGTATGTACGCTATCAACGCGCGCCGAACGCAACGCCGAGCACCCAATGTGTACTATCTCTTATAGTGCGCGAGACGATAGACTTATTTGACGTGTATTTTTGCTTGTGTTTAGTATAATTATTAACCTTGTTTTCTTTTTGTGATTGATGTTATTGTGTAGACGAATATAAAATTTTGAAATAAGAAAAATTATGAATAAATAGTTTGTTATAAATATAAAAAATCTTTTTTTTTAATCAGTTACTTGAACGATCAAATAAGATTATTACAAACATGAGATATTTTTGTGTATTTTAGTAGTATTTCGTATTTAAAACTTCTTTGCTAAACCTACTTCGCTCTAGATCTGTAATTTTAATTAACTTCGACAAGATTATATGAGGAACAAGAAAGGCCGACCCCAAGCAAAGAAAAGAAGCAGAAGAAGAAAGTTCCATCCCATTCAGATTGCGAGTGGATTGTAATAAAATATTTTGTAATGTTTATAATTGCATGTTATTAATAACTTTTGTTTGAACATTAAACGCAGTAGTATTCATAATAGATCATATTTAATTTATATATTTTACACGTTTACTTGATAATAAAGATAAGGCAGATATTTATGTATTTCGAAATATAAAGTTACAGCTTATAATCAATTACGTGATTGCATTTTGTATACAAATAAGGGTGACATACGAGCCACTTGATGGTAAGTGAAAGCTGTGGCACATACACCTCTAAATATCCTCGATTCAAATTCAAAATTTGATAAAAATATCCTCAAAATATCCAAATGAAAATACCGGTCAAAGTGTTCATAGCTCGGGGAGCGGCAAACCCTCTGTGTAGTTCGGAAACTTCAAAAACGTGATTTAGGTTTGTTCACGCTTGTGACGTCAGCACCGCCACAAAATAAATGCAGAACTTTTGATTGTTTTTTATTTATATTACAAAAAAAAGTTTTATAGCTATTTTTCTGAACTACGAGAAACCCTTAAACACCCTCGCCACCACAGCACCTGTACCCTTATACTCCAAACGTCTCCCAACCCAGATGGAGCTGATGTGTTGACTGTTTCAGCTCGTCCTCATCGCCCAGCGCCAATATACCGCTCATGCGTATTGTACAATCCGTGAAGCACACCAAGAAGAGGGAGGGGCAATGGCTGAAGGAGGGCTGGATGGTGCATTTCACTAATAAGGATAAAACGGTAAGGTGCGGCTGGCAGTAAGAGGAAAGGCATGAGCTCAGTGACATACTACAGAAAGCAACACTTCAAAGTTTTATTTTTATAGAGAAAATACTAGCAATGCTATTAACTTTACTAATATCCCCTTTATCTACTCCTGGTGAGCTTAAAATGTTTGTGTTAGAAATGTTCCACGACAATAGTCGAATGACGGATTCGTACCCACGATCTTTTGAGTTCGCGGCCCGCATACTACTATTAGGCTACTGTCGCTTTTAAAAATACAAAAGTACCCTCAAAAATGACTGCAGAACAAGTATATTGAATTCATATCCCAAAAAGAGACAGAACACTTATGTTTATACTTTCTCTATATAAGCACATTACATTTTACATGTTACTTGCAGTACAATTGTATTGTTAGAGGCGTCTATGGGAAATAACAGACTCTTGGGGCTTCCGATAGATGGCGGTATAACCAACTCGCTTACGCCAGACGTTTAAGCCAGACCGGCGACAAGCAAAAAACGTCAAAGGTGCATGATGTTTGGTAAAATCCTCCCTATAATGGGATAAGCCAATGTCCAGTGAACTTTTACGGGGTGATCAAGTAGATTGTGCAACTCTGGTAGGAATCATTGTTGACTTCCACCTTAACCCTCTCAGGTGTCATAGCATCTGTAGTGTTCTTTATTTGAAGTAGGCTGCTGTTTTATAAAAATAGAATGACGTATTATAAATAGTTTAATTTGTAGATGCAGATGCGCATCCTAAAAAGCAATCCTGCAGGCATCTATGAGGAATAGAATTACAGCTAGATATCATAAATACATAATATATAGCAAACCTAGGACAGACGAGACGTCACAAACAACACCTGTTTAGAAATGTACCGAATGTGGCGATAATCTCATCGATCATGTTGAAGGAAAGTTGACAACTAGTAACTTGATAGCGACACGTGGAGACTATTAAGCGAGCAAACGATAGCGCAAATCAAAATCGAGGGCATAAACAAATTTTTAGCCACCAGGGTGGCGCCACTTTGGAATGAGGAGATTTCGTTGAGGGGAGGTTAAATCGTCAGGAAAATATAAAGATTTACGTTTATTTCTTAAATATTAGTCATATTTTTTATTAATTAGATTAAAATGGATAAACCAAACCACAATATTTCCAAAAGTGAAAAATAAAAATGAAAGTTTAATATGTGCAAAAAATTAAAGAGCAACCTCTGAGCCATTGTTGTGTGTACATACACTAGAAATCGAAAACTTTTATTTGAAACGCAACTTTTCACTTATGGTGACACTATAACAAATAACTTCACCTCAGTCCAAACTAGCGACATCTGATGCGCGGAAAATTATTAGCCCTCATTTTTTAAACCATTCCAGATCAAACGCCACTACTGGCGGTTGGACAGCAAGTCTATAACGCTCTTCACGTCCGAACATGGCTCCAAGTATTACAAAGAGATCCCGCTGAATGAGATACTCGCTGTGGACACTGCCAGACAACCGCACTCGGGTAAGTTACTTAAAGATAAAGATGTTTATTTGTAAAACATGAGTAAAAATATAAAGGTGTTAAAAACTTAAAACGAGCTACATGTTTTGCCATTTATGGCGTACAAAAATTATACTTCATACATATTTCATTAGTTATATAAGATTAAACTAACCCTACCGACCTAATTCTAGATGTGCAATTTCAATGGCATCTCCTAAGATTACATTAGAAATGTCACAATTCAATATTTAGCTTAAAAAATCAATCATTTAAGAAATCGGACAAGCTGTAATAACATTTGGCTATCAGATATTTTTTAAGATGTAGCTTAAAAAGTGTAGTAGGCAATTGTTTGATGGGTTTGGGATTTTATTATATATTATTGGCACCAGACAGAAAATACTTTATGCATCAATGCCGTTCTTGATCCAATCGCGCATAACCTGTTATTATCCCGGCGATTGCAATTGTAACGTCTGATAGTTTGTTAAACAATTTAGGGTTACTGTGAACGAAGTTTGCTATTTCATATATAAATAAGGAGGCAAGCTTAAAATTTTGTACTCAATAAAATATGGTCTGCAGCACCTTTTTGGGACTTAAATATAATTTCCTTATTAGTAGAATTTCCCCGAATATGATGCCAAACCTCAAGATGGAATCAACAATACCGTGGTAAGCCGTGAGTAGCGCATCGGTATTTACGGCGGATGCGAGTTTATAGAGCACATAAGCAGAAGGACTAACTCTTGTTTAGTTCTTCTGTGCGCTTTCCAGTTCAGACTTTTATCAATAGTTACAACTAGAAATTTTGTTGTGTCTACTTGGTTGATTTCTGTCCCTTGGTAATTAACGTTAATATTTGGTGATGCTAAGCGTTGACGGAAGTACATAATTTTGTTTTTGGAGATTTATTTTAAATTATTATTTAACCAGTTGATTATTAAATTGATTGTATTATTTATGTAAGTTTCAAATGTATCCTTATTAATAGAGCTTATACTTATCTTTAATATCGAATAATCTTCATTTCGTATCTACCTTATATTAAGCTTAGGAGGTTATTTGCAAGTGATACATGTTGATACATGAACCATTTAAAAAAAAATGTTTGTCTGTTAAAAAGCAATTTGGCCGACTTTGTAGGCATCCGTACAATTTTGATGTCGCTCCTCTTTAAAAACCAAATGCACAAATCTTAACGTTCTTGAAATGCCATGTTGATACCAATGATCCGAATGTTGCAAATAAAACATTATGCTGATCCGGCTTTTTAGAATTTAGACTAATTTTGATCGAAATTATTTCTCTTGAGGCTACACTTATAATGACGGCAATATGTACGAACCGCCGCGATTGGTAAAAGACCGAATACCATCTAAAAATAGTAGTACAATGTTGCTGTTCCGTATAGTGGGTGAATGAAGAGAGCCGGAGACTTTTCCTTTTCAAGGCATACCGTCATAGTCCTCAGGGATGGCAACGCACATTGCTTTTTAATTGAGGATAAACGTGTTGAGTTTACCGTTACAGCCTATTAAAGTCCACTGCTGAACATTTATTTATTTATTTATTACATAATTATAACATCATTACAGTTATATTAACCAATGCGATGCTATAACTAACCTAAATATAACATAGGCCTCCCGTATAGAGTGCCTCATAGAGGGGATATTTGGAATAGTTGCCACTCTTTTATTTTTAGTCGTTATTAGGGAGACGTTGCTGCCCATTTCCTCAATTGTTTCCCTCTGTCGCCTCTTACGACACCCACCGGGTGATATGAGGTAGACTCTTACACCGCCACTACACGGTGGTTTGAATTATGCATTGTTGTGATAGTTAAGAGATAGTGTAACGTCCGCAGATGTGATGCACTGCTTTGAGCTGCGCACGGCGAACGTGGACTACATGGTGGGCGTGGAGCAGGCGGGCGTGCCGCCGCCGGACTCGGGCGTGGGCGCCTACCTCGCGCGCTCCTGGGAGACCGCCGTGCGCCACGCCCTCATGCCCGTCACACACCGCGGAGGTACGCTCTTTGTTACCCGACTGCGAACGTGGACTACATGGACTCGGGCGTGGGCGCCTACCTCGCGCGCTCCTGGGAGACCGCCGTGCGCCACGCCCTCATGCCCGTCACACACCGCGGAGGTACGCTCTTTGTTACCCGACTGCGAACGTGGACTACATGGACTCGGGCGTGGGCGCCTACCTCGCGCGCTCCTGGGAGACCGCCGTGCGCCACGCCCTCATGCCCGTCACACACCGCGGAGGTACGCCCTTTGTTACCCGACTGCGAACGTGGACTACATGGACTCGGGCGTGGCGCTCACCCGCGCGCTCCTGGGAGACCGTGCGCCACGCCCTCATGCCCGTCACACACCGCGGAGGTACGCCTTTGTTACCCGACTGCGAACGTGGACTACATGGACTCGGGCGTGGCGCTCACCCGCGCGCTCCTGGGAGACTGCCGTGCGCCACGCCCTCATGCCCGTCACACACCGCGGAGGTACGCTCTTTGTTACCCGACTGCGAACGTGGACTACATGGACTCGGGCGTGGGCGCCTACCTCGCGCGCTCCTAGGAGACCGCCGTGCGCCACGCCCTCATGCCCGTCACACACCGCGGAGGTACGCCTTTGTTACCTGACCGCGAACGTGGACTACATGGACCGGGCGTGGCGCTCACCTCGCGCGCCCTGGGAGACCGCCGCGCCACGCCCTCATGCCCGTCACACACCGCGGAGGTACGCCCTTTGTTACCCGACTGCGAACGTGGACTACATGGACTCGGGCGTGGGCGCCTACCTCGCGCGCTCCTGGGAGACCGCCGTGCGCCACGCCCTCATGCCCGTCACACACCGCGGAGGTACGCCCTTTGTTACCCGACTGCGAACGTGGACTACATGGACTCGGGCGTGGCGCCCACCGCGCGCTCCTGGGAGACCGCCGTGCGCCACGCCCTCATGCCCGTCACACACCGCGGAGGTACGCTCTTTGTTACCCGACTGCGAACGTGGACTACATGGACTCGGGCGTGGGCGCCTACCTCGCGCTCCTGGAGACCGCCGTGCGCCACGCCCTCATGCCCGTCACACACCGCGGAGGTACGCTTTGTTACCCGACTGCGAACGTGGACTACATGGACTCGGGCGTGGCGCTCACCGCGCGCTCCTGGGAGACCGCCGTGCGCCGCCCTCATGCCCGTCACACACCGCGGAGGTACGCTTTGTTACCCGACTGCGAACGTGGACTACATGGACCGGGCGTGGCGCTCACCCGCGCGCTCCTGGGAGACCGCCGTGCGCCACGCCCTCATGCCCGTCACACACCGCGGAGGTACGCTCTTTGTTACCCGACTGCGAACGTGGACTACATGGACTCGGGCGTGGCGCTCACCCGCGCGCTCCTGGAGACTGCCGCGCCACGCCCTCATGCCCGTCACACACCGCGGAGGTACGCCTTTGTTACCCGACTGCGAACGTGGACTACATGGACCGGGCGTGGCGCCACCCGCGCGCTCCTGGGAGACCGCGTGCGCCACGCCCTCATGCCCGTCACACACCGCGGAGGTACGCTCTTTGTTACCCGACTGCGAACGTGATCACATGGACTCGGGCGTGGCGCCACCTCGCGCTCCTGGGAGACCGCCGTGCGCCACGCCTCATGCCCGTCACACACCGCGGAGGTACGCTTTGTTACCCGACCGCGAACGTGACTACATGGACCGGGCGTGGCGCCACCCGCGCGCTCCTGGGAGACCGCGTGCGCCACGCCCCATGCCCGTCACACACCGCGGAGGTACGCTTTGTTACCCGACTGCGAACGTGGATCACATGGACTCGGGCGGGCGCCTACCTCGCGCGCTCCTGGGAGACCGCCGTGCCACGCCCTCATGCCCGTCACACACCGCGGAGGTACGCTGTTACCCGACTGCGAACGTGGACTACATGGACTCGGGCGTGGCGCCTACCTCGCGCGCTCCTGGGAGACCGCCGTGCGCCACGCCCTCATGCCCGTCACACCGCGGAGGTACGCTCTTTGTTACCCGACTGCGAACGTGGACTACATGGACTCGGGCGTGGGCGCCTACCTCGCGCGCTCCTGGGAGACCGCCGTGCGCCACGCCCTCATGCCCGTCACACACCGCGGAGGTACGCTCTTTGTTACCCGACTGCGAACGTGGACTACATGGACTCGGGCGTGGGCGCCCTCGCGCTCCTGGGAGACCGCCGTGCTCACGCCCTCATGCCCGTCACACACCGCGAGGTACGCTCTTTGTTACCCGACTGCGAACGTGGACACATGGACTCGGGCGTGGGCGCCCTACTCTAGCAACCGTTGGGCTTGCTAAATGAAGTCACTAACGAAGTTTTGGCGGGCGATTTAAACAAGTAAATTGTGCAAAAAACAACTAATCCAACTGTATTCTATTCTTATTAAAGACTGAGAGACGCGTCTCCCATAATGTTTTAAGCAAGCACTGATCTGTTAGTGTGATTATTATTAAAAATTGTGATTTGTAATGTAGCTGACTTTTTAAACCAGTGTAATGATTCAAATCATTAATGTCAGTTAACAATGAGTCGTTCATTTGTAACTATCTGAAATGCTTATATACCTAAAAAAATATTTCAAAGGTTATTCTAGAAGTGCCAACGCTGGAATTGTTGGATGATGACATGATGGAGGGCATTTAAACGTGGTACAAAAGTCATTTCGATTGAGGTGACACCTATTATAGCTGCAGCACGAATGGGTCAGCTCGATTAGGGAAGTATAGAACGCCAACGTAAAATGGTAGCATAATGTTGCTGTTACTAATAATCGAATAGGACCACAGCATCCATTTACCATCATGTAGAAAAAGAAATAAGTTTTTACTTTGCTTACTATACCACTTCTGCGATAGAGACAAAACCAACGACACGTCGCACAACAAAATCCGTCAAATCGCTTAGATAACGAACGGTCACAAAAAGACTGAGAAAGTAAAATAGGTAGGTAAAATAGGCATTGGCATATGCGTAGCGGAAGGGGGTGATGCCGCCGCGGAGGCAGCGGAGGGAGCGGACGAGGAGGGGGAGGGGGAGGGCGGCGAGGGGCGGGCGGGGCGCGCGGCCGAGATGGCGCAGCTGTACCAGATCTACCCGGACGAGGTGCTCGGCTCCGGACAGTTCGGCATCGTGTACGGCGGCCTGCACCGACGCACGCAACGACCCGTCGCCATAAAGGTAACTAATCGTAACTTAACCGTAACCGTACTTAACCTCCTGGCTACTTTGTTACGGGTCCTATAAAAAATCGTCACATGTGGTGTTATATGGTTTACCGCCATCTTTCAGAGGCTATATTCTTTCTCGCGTTTCCCATAGACGCCTCCTATAACACATATGGAATAAAATAAAGGATTCTTAAACGACACCACCACACGTCTATAATACACACAGTCTGCGATGTTATTTAACGGAATAGAATCAATTCCTTAAAATAATGTCAGCTCACTATCATCTTAAATGGTTGAATATCCCACAACGAAGGGATCTTAGAATTATTTTCACACTTTTCACAATCCTTAATGATCCATTGACCTAAGAGTAATTGAAATGTAAGTTTCAACACCTGGGTTCTTCCCATAATGTAATCTTCGGTCTCATGACAATCCCGTGCTGCAAATTCCCTCTTAAAGTGCTGGTTTTCTCTCAAACTCCTTCACTGTTACAGTTGTACGCCCCAGGGATTTGCTTTCCTTAGTAATTAGAAAATCCCCTAACAAGTGAATTTTAAAACAAAAGTAAAAGGAAATTACTTATGCTGATCTGACACTTAGATATGTATATATCCTTAAAATAATCTATATAAAAATGTATTATCTATTAAATCCTCATAGATATTTAAATAAGTATGTTCTAATATATTTTTACATGGTAGAGCCATGCTGCAGCTATATTAATTGTATAGTTGTAGCACGAACGGGTCGACTCGACCGGGGAAGGACCACGCTCTCACAGAATACCAGCGCAAAATAGCAGCTTAACGCTGCTGTATTTCATATGGTGAGTGTAGAGAACCGGAGACCCTTTTTACTGGAAAAGAGGCATTCCATCTTAGCCCTCACGGCTGACAATGCATCTGCATTTTGATTTGCAAACGAGAATAAATGTAGATGTCTATGGATCACAGCAACCACTTGCCATCATGGACTGTGTGCTCGCCTGTCACGTCACAGTGTACTTGTGTACACGTGCGTGTACGTATGTGTACGTGCGTGTACGCGTGTATACTTGCGTGTACGTGTATGCACGCGCATGTACATGTGTACACGTTCGTGTACGTGTGTATACGTGTGTGAACATGCAGGTACGTGTGCGCACGGCCGGTGTTTTCTTCTCTTTTACTCAGCTCTATTGTCCAGCCAACGTCAAAGTAGAAGCGTTGCTACTTCTATTCATATTTTCGTAACATTTCACTATCTCTGATTTAAGTCTACTTTACTTCAAATTTAATCCGGTCTAATATTAAGTAAAGCTTTACAAAAATAAACACCTTTTCGGGTAATATTCGACAAAGTTGGCAATACTAACATAACATGTATAAAGTCCCCACTTTACACTGTCTCTATTACTATGTATTATTTTATTATCAACAGGTCATTGACAAACTTCGATTCCCTACAAAACAAGAAGCACAACTCAAAAACGAAGTAGCGATCCTACAAAACTTATCACATCCGGGCGTCGTGAACTTAGAAAGAATGTTCGAGACTCCCGAAAGAATATTCGTAGTCATGGAGAAACTAAAGGGAGACATGTTGGAAATGATTCTATCTCACGAGAAGGGAAGACTTACTGAGAGAATAACTAAATTCTTAGTGGCACAGGTACGTTCAAACCGACTGCCGTTTTTTACTTTTAAGTAAAAAATAAGAAGTTAAAATAGGTGAGCCAAGTAGAAGCCCATGGCATAGATATTCTGATTTTTTATAATAAACTTTAATTTATAAAATGTGCTTTAAACGTAGAAAGTATAAATGAATTTGTAACGCCTTTGACCTTGAACCGAATAGTTTTTAAAATGGTAACTTCTTTAGACGAATAGATTCGATCCATTTTCGGCTTTAAGAATAAACGCTCATTCGTATTAACTCGGAAGAAACGATTTTAACCGTACGCACACAATTCAGCCATCTTATTCTGTGCTAAATTCTTAAAATTTTTACTCACTTTTTTTAAATAAATAATCCGTCTATTAAATTAAGAATATTTCACTTTCTTTATCATCCCTAAATTTAATTTATAAAATTTTTTTTCTTGTTTCAGATTTTAGTAGCATTAAAGCATCTACATGAGAAGAACATAGTCCACTGTGATCTGAAGCCAGAAAACGTATTGTTGTCGTCCGATGACGAGTTCCTCAAGTGAAGCTGTGTGATTTTGGCTTCGCACGAATCATTGGAGAGAAGTCGTTCCGACGCTCTGTTGTTGGCACGCCCGCTTACCTTGGTGAGTTATTTAAAATCCGTTATTTGATTCAGAGTTTAGGTTTCTATGTTACAGGAGTTATTTTTTTTTAAATACTTAAAGGTGTAGAAAACCGATAAGTATTTAAAAAAAATTAAGATGATGAAGGGTAGATATAATCAACAAGCAATTCCATTAAGTGCTAACTAAATACTAATTTATAGAAGTATCATCATCATCATCATCATCATCATTACAGCCCATCATAAGTCCACTGCTGAACAGAGGCCTCCCCCAAGGAATACCAAAAAGCACGGTCCTGAGCCACCTGCATCCACCGACTTCCTGCATGTCTTACCAGGTCGTCACTCCATCTAGTGGGGGGACGCCCTACACTTCGTCCGCCGGTACGAGGCCGCCACTCGAGAACCTTTTGAGAAACCTCGAGAAGCTAGCTGATACACCTTTAGAGTCTAAATTGAATATTAATTTAGGAAATAAAATTGTGATAGTCAAATACTTATCAGAAACTAATAGATGGGCTCATGTATTTGCAGTATTAACCAGGCCTGATATAGCATACTCAGTAAGTTTCCTTAGTCAATTTAACAATTGCTATGATAATGTAACTTGGGCTTATGCAAAAGAATTTTAAAATATTTAAAAAGACTACATATTATGGGTTAAAATATATTAGATATGGTAATGATAAATTAGAAGGTATGTTGATGCAGATTGGGAAACAATATTATTGACAGGCGGTCTTACACAGGTATGTGTTTCAAATTAGCTGGTAGTATAGTGTCATGGGAGGCTAAAAACAGAAAACAGTTGCTCTCTCAAGCACAGAATCTGAACATATGGGCATAGCAGATGCTTGCAGGAAACAATTTATTTGCACAACTTGTCAAATAAATTATTAATGAGTCCTATACAATAACTATATTTAATGATAACCAGGGTGCACTTAGGCTGTCTTCAGGTAGTAGTTTTAACAAGAGAACCAAACATATTGATATTCGTTACCATTTTGTAAAGACATCGCTGATAAAATTATTGAACTAAGATATTTGAAACAGCTGAAATGCCAGCAGACCTGTTCACTAAAGGTTTGGGTAATACCAAGCATTATTATTTTTGCAGCTATTAGAATACAGGATGTAAAATTAATATAATTATTTTGTTTAATTTAGATGGGGTAAAATATTGTGGGCATCTATGTTATTTTATAAGTGGGGTGTTAGTATTATATAATAAATACCAGTAATGCCATCTATTGTGTTATTAAGAACTATTATTGGCACGATTGTGACAATTATGTCTGGAATAAATTCACTCACTCGCTGTCTGTCTCACAGAGAAAACGTTGTTTTATTTTATACTTGCCGGTGAAAACCGGGAGAAATCAGCACTGAATGCTTCTATAATGAGCGAGGTTCGTTCAATCATTTGAGCTAAAAATTGTCAAATTAACGGAGTACCTTATCTACCGGCATAAGTACGTTGTAGGGGCGAGTTATTTTATCAATCTCCTCCCCTCCGGTTGAGCTTCACTTCTCCCCCGCTTGGAACGCGTCCCGAAGCGCAGTTTTTCCAGTTTAAAGAGCCGTATACGATACATGAAAATGTGGGGTACGAAATGATTATTGATAAATTGAAAAACCTCTTATACATCGGAACTATAAGTGATAGCGCTTTTGGCATGTATAAAGGTTTATAGCAAAGTTATCAAAAATCATTTCGTTCTATACTATCGTATACGGTTTCTTTAAACTGGGCTTGGACACTTTGAGCGCGGGGCGGGTGGGGCAGGTAAGTGACGCTCCACCGGGAGGGGGGAGGTGGATAAAATTTAACCGCTCGCAGATAAAAGTACTCCATTAATTTTCAATTTCCATACGTGCTATCTAAAATGCTTGAACTAGGTTTCATGTCATGTCGCGCGCCTCAGACACGTGATATGCGCTGGGTGAAACCGCGGGGCACAGGTCATAATAAAATTGTATAGATGTTGATACATCTCAGAATAGATTAGCTTTGACTCGTTTTAGGGTTCCATAGTTACAACAAGGAACCCTTATAATTCTTGACATCATCCGTCCGACCGTCCGTCCGTCCGCGGTTTTACTAAGAGACCTAGGTGCTACAAATCTGTGATTTAGCAGTGTTATAGATATTGATAACGCCTACAAAACTGTGAAATAAAATCTTAAAAAACGTTTTTATTTTTGGTACCTCTTATACAGGTAAATGGAGGATGATTTTTTATCCGTCTATTTCATCGTGTGAGTATCGTTGGACAGATCTTTCGAAAGATGGAACAACATGTTATATCGATTCAGGGTGAGTTCAAAATATCTAACTAAACTTGTATTTTCATTAGAGTCATGTGTCCCGCCCTCTACCAACTAAACCGCTGTTTTGGAAATGTGAAAAGTATACACGATAGTGGATATATCAATGAAGTTAAAAGAAACTATCACAACTAAGTAGAATTAATAAGTTAACGTTAACAATAGACGACCAATTTTAACTTCAAAAATGCACTTGATTAGTAAAAATTTTGTTACAACTCCCATAGAAATGACCTAAAACTAGCTGTATTATAACGTTATAATGTTATTGTAAACACAAAAAATAAACATTTATGAAGAAACGACAATTGCATTACTACTATGCTACTTTTCATTTGCGGAATAGGCAGGGGCATCTTTTCTTACTTACTCATTCCTTATTTTTAGTTGGTAGTTGTTGTAGGCCTCATTCAAAGTATTCATACAATCAGCCTCATACAGTTTCATTCGTCATACTCTTGGTTTACGCGGGCGACCCTCGCGGGGCCTACTATCCATCCGCGATGGACGAATTCTATCGATCACGATCGTGTAGAGGGCATAATCGCCTATAACTGCCCATGATCGGTAACCATCGAGCGTAACGGCCTTCGCTGTCGGGTTACGGTCATATATCTATAGATAGATCATAGATGATGTCAAATATGACCATCTTTGCTTCGGACTCGGCATGTGAATGATAAATAGTAAATTGTATTATTTTCAAAACCGAAAGTTTTTAATCTTTTTAGACCACCATTCCTATAAGTCTGATTTGAAAATAAGTCCTTCAGTTACCATCTTCCTATTTGGGCATTTCGGTCGTTAAACTGCGAACTCATTATGCTCATTATCAATGAATTGTGACGGGCAACCACGGAACCTTCCCACATTGTGCGTGGCCTGACGCCGCAATTTTTTGCTGATGATACAGATTGAGAGATAGCAGAGTGGTTTTATATCGTCACAAGATTTAGTAAGTACCAGCTGTATTTTCTTGCGATATGAGAACATGGCGAGATACCGAACATTTTTATTGTTCATCTTCCCGGTCATATAATTGCATTGAAAATAGATCAGTACCAGCGTGCGTTGCCAGCATGACCCATGGAACTGAGACGGCCTTCACTGCTGGCCGTATGGAAGCTCAAGGTCGCTCAGCGAGCTATGGAGAGGCTATGCTCAGGTTTCTCTGCGTGATATAATTTAGAAATGAGGATATCCGCAGAACCAAAGTGACCGACATAGCTCAACGGATTAGTAAGCTGAAGTGGCAATGTGCCGGCCATATAGCTCGAAGAACCGACAACCGATGGGGAAAAAGGTTCTCGAGTGGCGGCCTCGTGCCGGCGGACGAAGTGTAGGGCGTCACCCATCTAGTGGGGCTATGTCGGTCACTTTGGTTCTACTGCGGATATCCTCATTTCTAAATTATATCACGCAGAGAAACCCCGAGCATAGCCCTCTCCATAGCTCGCTGAGCGACCTTGAGCTTCCATACGGCCAGCAGTGAAGGGCCACGTCTCAGTTCCATAGGTCATCACTGGCAACACGCACTGGTTGTACAGTCTAGTTTTCAAGTTTTGAGGTATACCTGACGAGAAGATGAACAATAAAAATGTTCGAGTATGCCGTACATGTGTTCTCATATCGCAAGAAAAATACAGTTGGCACTTACTAAATCTTGTGACGATATAAAACCACTTGCTATCTCTCAATCTGTATCATCAGCAAAAAAAAACTGGCCATGTGCGTGTCAGGCCACGCACAATGTAGAGGTAAGGTTCCGTAGTTGCCCGTCACAATTCATTGATAATGAGCATAATGAGTTCGCAGTTTAACGACCGAAAATGGGCCCAAATAGGAAGATGGTAACTGAAGGACTTATTTTCAAATCAGACTTATAGGGAATGGTATTCAAAAAAGATTAAAAACTTTTCGGTTTTGAAAATAATACAATTTACATCATTTAATCATTCACATGCCGAGTCCGTACAAAGATGGTCATATTTGACTATCTATCTATGATCTATCTATAGATATATATGACCGTAACCCCGTCTATACACGATCGGCCATGATGGACAACCACAGAATGGGGCATGATTGTCACAATCATTGCGCGGCTGCCCACACGATCGTGCATCCTACATATTTGTATTGTCATCCGTCCGAGATGGACGTTGAAACAGTTGCAGCTACCGCTATTTATTTACCTAATTAGTTTATATGTATAACCATTATTTAAATGTACACCTTAAAAGAGTGGTGAAAAAAAAGGAAGCAAAAAAGGTGTATGTTAACTATATACCGAAATAAAACAAGGTAAGTTTATAGAGCATCGGCGATCACGTAGATGCGCGCACGATTGTGGCCGAACTTCCTTTGATGTTTGTCCGAAAAACCGACACAGCGGCCATTACGCTCGATCATTACCGATCATGGGCAGTTATAGGCGATTATGCCCTCTACACGATCGTGATCGCTAGAATTCGTCCATCATGGCCGATGGTGTATAGGCCCCATGAGGGTCACCCGCGTAAACCAAGAGTATGACGAATGAAACTGTATGAGGCTATATGATTGTATGAATACTTGAATGAGGCCTAGATTAACTACCAACTAAAAAATAAGTGAATGTAGTAAGTAAGTAAAAAAGATCCTCCCTGCCTATTCCGCAAATGAAAAAGTAAAGCTATAGTATTAAAGCATAATTGTCGTTTTCTTCATAAAATGTATATTTCTTACAGTTTACAATAACATTACAACGTTATAATACAGCTAGTTTTAGGTCATTTTCTATGGAGTTGTAACAAAATTTTTACTAATCCAAGTGCATTTTATAAGTTAAAATTGGTCGACTATTACACGTTAACTTATTAATTGTACTTAGTTGTGATAGTTTTTCTTTTAACTTCATTATATATACTACTATCGTGTATACTTTTCACATTTCCAAAAACAGCGGTTTAGTTGGTAGAGGGGGGGACACATGACTCTAATGAAAAATACAAGTTTAAAGCTAGATATTTCGTAAACTCACCCCTCAATCGATAACATGTTGTTCCATCTTTTCGAAAGATCTGTCCAACGATACCCAACACGATGAAATAGACGGATAAAAAAAATCATCCTCCATTTACCTGTATGAGAGGTACCAAAAATAAAAACGTTTTTTAAGATTTTATTTCACAGTTTTGTAGGCGTTATCAATATCTATAACACTGCTAAATCACAGATTTGTAGCACCTAGGGTCTCTTAGTAAAACCGCGGACGGACGGACGGTCGGACGGACGGACATAGCGAAACTATAAGGGTTCCTTGTTGTGTAACTACGAGTCAAAGAGATTGAGCGATATACCCCTAATTCTATTCTGAGATGTATCAACATCTAGACAATTTTATTATGTACTATCTGTGCTCCGCGGTTCCACCCGCGTATATCACGTGTCTGAGGCGCGCGACATGACATGAAACCTAGTTCAAGCATTTTAGATAGCAATGTATGGAAAAATTGGAAAAATTTATGGAGTACTTTTATCTGCGAGCGAAGTTAAATTTTATCCACTCTCCCTCCCCCTCCCGGTTGAGCGTCACTCCACCCGCCCCACCCGCCCCCGCGCCTCAAAAAGTGTCCAGTTTTCTCCAGTTTTAAAGAAAATCGTATACGATAAGTGTGTA
This sequence comes from Parnassius orleans, assembly GCA_029286625.1. Lineage (NCBI taxonomy): Eukaryota > Metazoa > Arthropoda > Insecta > Lepidoptera > Papilionidae > Parnassius > Parnassius orleans. Next base: position 3,169,947 of record JAGSMP010000026.1, on the reverse strand, counting down.
GAAACGAAATGATTCTTGATAACTTTTGCTATAAACCTCTTATACATACAAAAGCGCTATCACTTATAGTTTCCGATGTATAAGAGGTTTTTTCAAGTTATCAATAATCATTTCGTACCTCCACACTTTTCATGTATCGTATACGGTTTTCTTTAAAACTGGAAAAAACCGCGCGCGTTCGGGACGCGTTCTGGGGCGCGGGGGAGGAGTGAAGCTCAACCGGGAGGGGGAGGGAGAGTGGATAAAATAACTTCGCCCTACAACGTACTTATGCCGGTAGATAATAGTACTCCGTTAATTTTGACAATTTTTTAGCTCAAACGATTGAACGAACCTCGCTCATAGAAGCATTCAGTGCTGATTTCTCTCGGTTTTCACCGGGCGGCTAGGGTTTATGCGTCGTTCGCGCGCCAAGCCAAGTTTTGAATTATTTTAATTTTACATTATCTCTTAAACTATGCGTCCAAATAACGTGCTATAAAGAGGAAAGTTTATCTTCATAAAATTGTCGTAATGTTGCTCGTAAGGATTAATATGCCATGCCTAATAATAACGCTCGTAAATCACTTTTTAATTTTCAATATTTTATGTCACAAAATACCTTATTGTGGCTTATGTATAAGAAATAGGCATATGGTCTCGCGGACTTTTTTTTTTAGATGGAGTAAAAATCTATATTTTTGTAGAATGTTGTATTTACTTATCATTAACCATTACGCCAGCGCACGCGGATAAATCATTTCGTAGGCGCTTTTTCTTCTGACTTGCTTAACAAAAATCAATATTTAAGGCTAGTTAAGAGGTGTAGCCTAATGCTAGATATCTTCTGTCGATATTTCTTTTTTTTTTTTTTAAACTCTCTCGAACCAGACAAAGTCGCTCCATTGACAAACATCAAGTCAAACAAATAATTGCTTAATTTTCTACTTATTGTTAAAAATTCCTAATTCAAATCCGATAGCGATTAGTTTGTAACCAAATTGAGTATTGATAACTGTATGTAACTATTTAATTTAACTTTAACATCCAAAATCTTTTGCCACCAGCCCCCGAAGTGCTCCGAAATAAAGGCTACAACCGATCGCTGGATATGTGGTCAGTTGGTGTCATCGTGTATGTGTCACTATCAGGCACTTTCCTTCAATGAAGATGAGGATATCAACGAACAAATACAGAACGCCGCCTTCATGTACCCACCAACGCCTTGGCGAGAAATATCCGCGGAAGGTATGTTTCATTGAATTTATGCGCTACTTATATAGTAGGAAAAGTTTGGACCCCAAAAAGCATCCATGGGGTACACCCGTTTAAACATTCAAAATTCACACTCAGACAATAATACAAACTGATAAATCCATTTTGGAATATAATAATATACGAGGGCGGGTTAAAAAGTTTCAGCTCGAGTTACAAAATCGTTTTCAGTGCCTAGAAGATTGCAATGCAGTAGATGATATGAATGACAAGCCCGTGGAAACTGTCTATGCGGTCGGCGCTAAGTTTTGCAAGACCCGCCGCAGAAGAACACAAAAACTATTCGATCGCACTCTTAATCTTATGGCTGTTAGACGGGAGATGAAGCTGCAGTCTTCAGCAGATTTGACAGAATACAGGCAACTGAACAGACAGATCTCCAAATGCTTACGCGGGACTTACGCAACGTTAATACAGCTCGTATTGAGAAGCGATTGAGCGGAACCAGGGCTCCAAAGTCTTTGCCAGAGATCTGTCTGCCAGAAAGAGCCAACTGTCGAAGCTGAAGACCGAATGTGGCAGCATCGTTTCCGGGACACCGGTTCTATGGGCAACTGTATACATCATCGTTGGAGTCACACGCAAGTGTGGATAACGATCCGAGAGCAAGTCTTATCCGACACCATTCCGATGATATTCCGGACATCGGTCAGAGCGAGATTAGAATGGCTCTCCAGCACCTTAAAACGGCAAGGCCCCGGGTGAGGATGGAATTAATGCAGAGCTTCTGAAAGCGGGTGGAAAACCGGTACTTGAAGTCCTGCAGAAGCTCATTAATTCCGTCCTCCATGGTGGCACTACTCCGGAGGCGTGGAGCAGTAGAGCCGTGGTCTTGTTCTTCAACAAAGGCGACAACGCTCTCTTGAAGAACTACAGACCGATTTCCCTTCTGAGCCGCGTCTACGTGCTGTTTTCGAAAGTCATTACGAATCGTCTCGCACCCAAACTTTCAGCACTTCAGAAACAGCAGCTTCAGACTTTCAGCCTCCCGAACAAGCCGGTTTCCAAAAAGGCTTTAACACTATAGACCACATACATACTCTTCGGCAGATTGTACAGAAGACCGAGGAGTACAATCTGCGACTATGTCTTGCGTATGTGGACTATGAAAGAGCCGTTGATTCCGTCGAAATTTGGGCGGTGCTGCAGTCCCTTCAGCGGTGCCAAGTTGACTGTCGGTATATCGAAGTGCTGAAGTGTTTGTACAGTAGGGCTACGATGGCTATCCGAGTACAGAACCAGAGTACGAAACCTATCCAACTGCAGAGAGGTGTAAGATAGGGTGACATTATATCCCCGAAAATCTTCACCGCTACATTGGAAGACGTTTTCAAACTACTGGATTGGAAAGGATACGGTATTAACATCAATGGCGAGTACATCATTCACCTTCGATTTGACGACGATATAGTCTTATGGCAGAATCGCTGGGGACCGAAGCACTAAGCTCAATGACCTCAATAGTGCCTCTCAACGGATAGGTCTTAAGATGAACATAGACAAAACAAAGATGTGTAACGTCCATGTCACACATATGCCTGTAATAGTTGGGAGCATTAAGCTCGAAGTTGTTGAATAGTATGTTAACCTGGGACAAATAGTCCAACTAGGTAAGTCCAACTTCGACCGAGAGGTCAATCGACGGATTCAACTCGGCTGGGCAGCTGGGCTGGGCTCGAGTGGCAGCCTCCTATCGGTAGGCGAAGGTAGAGCGACCCCCCACTAGATCGAGTGACGACCTGGTAAGACATGCAGGAAGTCGATGGATGCAGGTGACTCAGGACCGTGCTTTGTGGCATTCCTTGGAGGAGACCTATAATCAGCAGTGGGCTTGTGAAGGGCTGTAATGATGATGATGATGATGATGACTAGAAAAATTAAAAGATACGATTAAAGAAAAAAGAAGGGGAAATGATTTCGAGGTGTGCTCTGTACACTTCTCAGACCGTTCAAATAAGCTATTTGAACGGTCTGAGAAGTGTATTAGGGTTAATGGATAATATATCAAAAAGAAAAAATTATTTCATGTTTAATTTCACCCCCCTTTGCCTTTCATTTCGCGAACCTTTTGACCTCCCCTCGTACATAACCTTTTACATAGTAGAGCTATACTGCAGTTATGTTATAGTTGTAGCACGAATGGTTCGGCTCGACCGGGGTAGAACTGCGCTCTCTCAGAATGTAGCTTAAATAGCAGTTTATTAATGCTTTTGCGTCTTTTAAATTTGCAAATTATTAAATTGACGCTGTTAACTTGCGTGCTAAACGTGGCAACTATGGTAAATATTCGCCTATGAAGCAATCTATGAGGGAGTCCTATGTGCGTTGGACTTTTGATACTGAACTGTTATGCTGTTATTTGAAGTTGATATTCTGTGAAAGCTAACTCGATAAAGTGTCAACACTTAGCGAACATGTGCCCCACCGCAGCGATCGACCTGATCAACAACCTGCTGCAAGTGAAGCAGCGCAAGCGGCTGTCGGTGGACAAGTGCGCGGCGCACGCGTGGCTGCAGACGCGCGAGGCGTGGCGCGACCTGCGCGCGCTCGAGCAGCGAGTCGCCGCGCGCTACCTCACGCACCCCAGCGACGACGCGCGCTGGCAGTGACCGTGCCTGCAGCTGCAGCCCGCCGCGTGAGTACACCTGCCTGCGCTACCTCACGCACCGCAGTGACCGTGCCTGCAGCTGCAGCCCGCCGCGTGAGTACACCTGCCTGCGCTACCTCACGCACCGCAGTGACCGTGCCTGCAGCTGCAGCCCGCCGCGTGAGTACACCTGCCTGCGCTACCTCACGCACCGCAGTGACCGTGCCTGCAGCTGCAGCCCGCCGCGTGAGTACACCTGCCTGCGCTACCTCACGCACCGCAGTGACCGTGCCTGCAGCTGCAGCCCGCCGCGTGAGTACACCTGCCTGCGCTACCTCACGCACCGCAGTGACCGTGCCTGCAGCCCGCCGCGTGAGTACACCTGCCTGCGCTACCTCACGCACCGCAGTGACCGTGCCTGCAGCTGCAGCCCGCCGCGTGAGTACACCTGCCTGCGCTACCTCACGCACCGCAGTGACCGTGCCTGCAGCTGCAGCCCGCCGCGTGAGTACACCTGCCCGCCACCACGCACCGCAGTGACCGTGCCTGCAGCTGCAGCCCGCCGCGTGAGTACACCTGCCTGCGCCACTCACGCACCGCAGTGACCGTGCCTGCAGCTGCAGCCCGCCGCGTGAGTACACCTGCCTGCGCTACCTCACGCACCGCAGTGACCGTGCCTGCAGCTGCAGCCCGCCGCGTGAGTACACCTGCCTGCGCTACCTCACGCACCGCAGTGACCGTGCCTGCAGCCCGCCGCGTGAGTACACCTGCCTGCAGCTGCAGCCCGCCGCGTGAGTACACCTGCCTGCGCTACCTCACGCACCGCAGTGACCGTGCCTGCAGCCCGCCGCGTGAGTACACCTGCCTGCAGCTGCAGCCCGCCGCGTGAGTACACCTGCCTGCGCTACCTCACGCACCGCAGTGACCGTGCCTGCAGCCCGCCGCGTGAGTACACCTGCCTGCGCCACCACGCACCGCAGTGACCGTGCCTGCAGCTGCAGCCCGCCGCGTGAGTACACACCTGCCTGCGCCACTCACGCACCGCAGTGACCGTGCCTGCAGCTGCAGCCCGCCGCGTGAGTACACCTGCCTGCGCTACCTCACGCACCGCAGTGACCGTGCCTGCAGCTGCAGCCCGCCGCGTGAGTACACCTGCCTGCGCCCCTCACGCACCGCAGTGACCGTGCCTGCAGCTGCAGCCCGCCGCGTGAGTACACCTGCCTGCGCCACTCACGCACCGCAGTGACCGTGCCTGCAGCTGCAGCCCGCCGCGTGAGTACACCTGCCTGCGCTACCTCACGCACCGCAGTGACCGTGCCTGCAGCCCGCCGCGTGAGTACACCTGCCTGCGCTACCTCACGCACCGCAGTGACTGTGCCTGCAGCTGCAGCCCGCCGCGAGTACACCTGCCTGCGCTACTCACGCACCGCAGTGACCGTGCCTGCAGCTGCAGCCCGCCGCGTGAGTACACCTGCCTGCGCTACCTCACGCACCGCAGTGACCGTGCCTGCAGCTGCAGCCCGCCGCGTGAGTACACCTGCCTGCGCTACCTCACGCACCGCAGTGACCGTGCCTGCAGCCCGCCGCGTGAGTACACCTGCCTGCGCTACCTCACGCACCGCAGTGACCGTGCCTGCAGCCCGCCGCGTGAGTACACCTGCCTGCGCTACCTCACGCACCGCAGTGACCGTGCCTGCAGCCCGCCGCGTGAGTACACCTGCCTGCGCTACCTCACGCACCGCAGTGACCGTGCCTGCAGCTGCAGCCCGCCGCGTGAGTGAGCGACGACGTGCAGGTGAAGTTATAATAGGCAACTACAGGAAAGGTCGGAACCTCCTAGAGTCTATACCTCACAGTTGTACCATTGCCAATTCACCCAAACGTGGCGACTTCTATGCGCAATTTTATTAGAATCCCTTCAGCTATTCAATCGCGAACGCGATGAAGGACAAACAGCCAAAATACTACTTTTAAATTAATAGTAAGATTTGTTATTTGCTTTTCGCACCATCTTTTAGAAAAACGTCGTGATGTTGTTACTTTGTATTAGTTTTTTTTTATAATAAACTGTCAAATAAACTTACAGTCTATCTGAACAATTACGAACAATTTGTTATGACTGTCGACTTCAGACAAAACCTTATAATATTCAATTAATAAATGCAATAAAATTAATAATATTTTAACAAAATTTATATTTCAGGACCAGCAAGCCTCCCGACGTTAAGAAAAAGTCTAAAGTGAAAATAAAACGGAATTTGAAGATTATCTTCCTGAAATTAAAGCTGAGGCGATAAGTTGAGTGCGTTATATGCGGAAAGAAACGAGTAACATTACTCTTAGAATAAATCATTGGAATTTAAAATTGCAAGCCTTTGAATAAATTGGTATATCAAAACCATTTATCAAAATATATTTTATAATTAAATATTTTCCAGAAAAATGTTAACGTTTTTAATAGTGTTAATTTTTGTATTTTAAAATTTAATGCATTTTATTTATTAATTTGAAATTTCGAATTAACAGAAATACCCAAACCCTAGACGTTTAATGGGAAAGCTTCGAATGTACGTATATAATGTATTGTTTTATTTACATAGTTTAACAAACCACATTTTTGTTCATAATATCAAAGACACTATGTTTTTTTTTCATCAATATTATTTACTTTCTTACTGACGATTCATCACATTGCTAGTCATCCAATTAATAAACATCTTAGTACTTAATACTAATCTATGAATACTAGTGGTCGCATAGTGGCCGAAATTCGACCGTAGTTCATGGAATGTTTTAGTTTATATATTAAGCACTGCTATTTCACATTCAACTGCACATTTAAACACAGATATGTTATACAAAATAAACGCTTTATTGCATTGACATTAATATATCAAGTCGGATTATTAAAAAAGGATCATTTGAAATCACACAAAAATAAGTAGTAATTATTTGTTGTTAACATTTTAAAATTCTTTGGCGACAATCTACTCTGTGCGACTGTTTGACCAGAGACTATTTTGTATTTGACATTGGCCGTATAAACGTAAACAAACGACATACTTATATTTGTTTGACATTGGTAATATGAACGTAAACGATTAATATTTTATGTTATTTAATGTATTTTTACAACATTTTTAACTATGCCTCATTTTAGAGTTTTTAGTCTAGTTCAGTTTACATTTTAGTTACTCTGACATTCCGTCACCGACGGGCATGTGGTAAATCAGTGCCTGAAATTGTAATGAACAATTTCAGTGTTGCCTCCGGGAATCAAACTGATCACTCGCGTGCTATAAACCTCCGTTACCCGTTTTGTTTCAATCCTCAAGAGCGATTTTAGCTTAATTCTGGAAAGAACCTGCCCTAAGCTATTAGCTAAATTCTGCAAAGAATCTCTCTTTAAATTCTGAATTTATTTAAACTTTATTAATAACTTAACTTTACTAATTAAATAATATTTTTATTGATTTTTTTAGTTTTATTAACGTCAGCAAATCATTGTCAAATTAAGTCAATTATAAAACGGGTCTTTTGCGTTATACTTGCATTTTATTACTAATTTTTGGCATCACAATATCATCACAATATCGTCATAAAATTTATATTTTAATTAGGCTTCCTAAATAATTTTAGTACCTATCTATAATAAATCTCTTTTGCTTTTGAAGAACAAAAACAAGATATTTATTACGAGAGAGTTTATTTTCCTAAAAGAATATTAACTATAGTATGTGCCAAATCGATTGAGAAAACGGACAATGACCTTTCGGTCGTTTAACCAGGGTTACAAACCTTCAATATATAGGCACATTTATATGTAGTACTTTCTTTATTTATAATGATTTTTATAATGATTGATATAATATATATTTATTAACTATTATTAAAAGTTATGTGAAAGATCGCTGTAGAAGAAAAATCATCTATTGTTATAAAGTACTTTTATTCATTTAACAACAAAAACATTAATTTATAATATATATAGAAGATTCGAGGATAACGACACCGAATAAGTACGTACTTATGCATAAAACTTTATTTTAATATTATATAAGAACTTTATTTTTATTCGGTGCAATCATCACTCGTATCTTCACTTGATGAACTATCTGTAACATTAATTATAAAGCGATCTGCAGTTTGGTCAATTCTATCATCCATGCCACGCATTTTTGTTCAACCTAAGGACATGCTGAACACAGTTTTTCCATTTATCTGGCGTGATTTGAGTTAAACCATCTTTAAGTAAATTTTAACATCTTTAACTTGAAAGTTGTATTTTTTCGTGCAACGTACCCTTTCACATCTGCCCACACAAGTTCAATGGGGTTAAGCTCACAGTGATAAGGAGGTAACCTTACCACTGTGATGCTTTTTTCTTTTGCCATCTCGTCGGTGACGTAACTTCGATAGTTATCTTTAACTGCCTTTATTTTTTCCATTAAGTGGGTCTTTGTGTCCGAGGGCACGTATGCGATCTGTTTAGATTCTAGCCATTCCTGCATATTTGTTTCCGCCAAGACATTGTTGGGGTTTTTCTAAACGTCTGAGTGGTAACTAGCGTTATCCATAACTATGACATCGCCGCTTTGCAGTTTTTCTATTACTTTTCTAAACCAGTCCTCGAAATGGAGAGCGTCCATACTCTCATGGTAGTCACCAGTAGATGATGATTCAAATACCCAATCACATCCCTCCAAAAAGCCATTTTCATTGCCAACGTGTACAACTATTAATCGCTTTCCTTTACCGAAGGCTTTCGCGCCAGTAGAGTAGCCTTCAACCGTAATTGACGAGAAGATTCAATTGTGGTGTCTCCCATACCTTTCCCATAGTATGACCTGCGTTAATCCATGTTTCGTCAAGGTAAAAATGTTACGTCCTCGTTTCTTAATATTTATTTCTCAAATATCTGGTACGCTACAGAACTATCTCTCAAGGATCTATTAGACCACTTTTTCTGTTTCTTTATATATTTGAATTTTAAATGGCGCAACACACGTCGCAGGAAGTTTTGCTCAAGTTTGGCAACTGGTCATCTTGATTTATACTGAGCAAATTTTGTCTAAAGTCGGTAATTCTCCTGCAAGAAAGAACTGATGCACTTTCGCTCTATAGCCGATTTATCAAAATCGTCCAACTTGTCAATTACAGACTTTTTCTTTATTAATTATTCCTTTCTGGTATTTTATGGAATCTCTATACACGCTTAATACGCGATATATAGTGCTCTTGCTGACTCCTGAGATCTCCGAAACCTTTTCACCATATTAACGTTTGAAGGATACACGTCTTCGGGCCAGGTGTTTTTGACATATTTGTATACATTAATGATAATCTCTTGTTCCCCGACCGACAAAGTGGTAGGTTTTCTTTTAATGGTGACGTTAAAGGTGCCCAGAAGATGGGCCTGTAAATAAATGACAAAAATATACTACCATAGTACTACATCACATAAATACATATTGTTTTAGAAAATAAATACCACATGGTCACATAAAAGAGCGCTTTAAGAAATAGAAAGGCTACGTCGTCGCATTTGTACCTATTTGTACGTACCTGCATGTTTATTATGGGTCGGCGACGTCTCTTTCCACTTGATGTTGAAGGACGGGGTCCTTCACCAAATTCTCCTGAACTCATGTCGATTTAGTAACGACCGTCACAGTAAAACTAATATAACAGATTCAAAAACAAAAACTTAACGATATAACAAATTTAACAGTAAAACTCAACTAAAACAATGCAATGAATGCTATGAATTACCTGAGACGTACACACGCAAGCGCTATCCGAACACGAATGAAAACAAAATGGCGGACTGGCCCAAAAAGGTGACGCATCTCTGGCTGCCATTGTCACGTTTCTTTTAGAACGAACTGACGTAACGCGCGTTTTGTTTATTTTAAAGGATGAATTGCAAAAGCTCAATATGGTGATTATATTGCTTCAAATATTTTTTAATATGAAACTGTTATTAAATGAATTGCGTTACTTACCATAAATTGAAATATAAAATATAACACATTTTTCGCGATGTACCGTAAGATTTTACTATGTTTATAGGAACCACAGACAATATTATTTAAGAAACAAAAAACAAAACATATGTGCTGACCTAGAAGTGGAATAATATCAATATTTAAATATTGTTATCACATCTAAATTGAGATTTTGTAAGTTACGCCTTTGACACTGGCTCATATCTGAGGTCATTGTCCGTTTTTCTCAATCGATATGGCACATACTATAATAATATTTAGTCTATAATTAGACTGTGTACAGAAATTATCCAAACCACAAACTGGCCAAAATAATAATCTATAGGCTCTTTTTCAGTTTATTTCCAAGAATGAAGACTTCCGAAAAATAACAAGTAATCTACATTCAATTTTCTTTAAAATTATATATATTATTTATCAAATATCATGAAAATATTTAAGGCATTTTTGAAGTGGAAAAGTCATCATTAACATGATTTTTTTTTTCAAATATAAACATTATAACTTGATTACTCCATTCCTAATTACCTACATTGACTGAACAACATTTTGACCGTAATCGGAATGCAAAAACTGACAATAATTATTGTTTATAATCTGTGCCAAGGAATACTTCCGTTTACCTTGAAAGATTCCAAGCTGAATGTAATATAAAAACAATTTACGCTATATTTTACGAATGGTAAATTATTACATAATCATTTGGTAATATGCATGGAGTAATCATGTGGGTTTTTCTTATACTTTTTATAAATACTTCATGGGTATATGACATAATATTTTCAGATGTTGTATTTATTTTTACCGTAGTTTTTTTTAAAGAAGTTAGTTGAATATTACGTGCAGTCACCGTAGTTTTTTATTTAAGTATAAGGCCTTTAAATTAATATATGTTTTTAATTAAATTATTTAGATATATGGTAATTTAATTTAAGTACCGATAAAAGATACATAAGTTTGTACTAATGATCTTTATATTTTATGTACAGATCAAATGCGAATGGTCTTAACCTGTTTTACAAAAAAAATATGTAATCAGTGTATACTTAGTGCCAACTTTTTTATAACCATCGTATTCTAAGTATCGTTCGAATATTTTTATATGAACTTCGAATATTTTATAATAAATGGGCTTTAAATTAAAGAAAATATACTTTTAAAACATAATAACGATTATTTGAGAGAATAATAGTGAGGTATTTGAACTTATTAATGCCGTATTTGCATATTTTTCTTGCAGAGGGACCTAAATTAGAAATGTATACGCCAATATTTTAAATATATTTTCGCTTCACACTCATATTAATTGAGACCATTCTGAATATGTCTTGACAAAATTTTGCCGCCATTTTACACATTTTCAACTGTGATTTTTTTTATTATTATTATTTTATGTTTAACGATATTTTGCAATGCAAGCTTCCAATTTCTGTGATCTCTGTAAAGTTAAATATTTTGAAATTATAATATACAGTAATCATTTTTATCAAAGAGCAGCTAGACAATTATTTGTTGAATTTTTACATTCTCGTATATAATATACATAATTTTGTATTTTTTAATCAAGTATTTCGATTTTATTAAATTAATAAAAACATGTACTTTACCTATAATCTATACTAAGCGTCATTTTATTAGTGTTCCTGTATATAAATGAATGTAATATTACTAACATTAATAACTATTGGAATTATTATTATAAAATAAATTTTAAAAACTTCTCAAAGCTTTAATGCTATTCTATATAATAATATCTCTTCAAACTTTTTTCATTTTACAACTTCAAACTCTCTGAAAATATAGCATTAAATATTTGGACCAACCATGTTATCATAATGAGTATATTCGAAATATTAAAATCGCTAGAGATTCTAAGGTCGGTATTCAGAGACCATCTCGAGTTTAATTCAAACTCCATAACGTCAAAATACTACCATAATTGTCAACATTTTGAACTCTACTATGCTCCCAAATGATTACATTATGAAGTCTGAGCTTAAACTCGATTCGAGCTAAATTCGATTGTCTCTGAATACCGGCCAAATACCTAACGAACGAATCTACAAGCCCGCAACGATTTGAACGCATGACTTGCAACGAACGTATGGACTATTGGAACAAAATGTTAAAACAAGCGTTTTTTTTTATTTTGTATTAAAAAATTTAATATAACACTTTTTTTTCATATTCCTACATTGTCTGTCAGCTATGTTAAAAATTTCAAGTCTCTAGCTCATCGGGAAGGGCCTGAAATTTTCGTTGTAAGATTCCACCCAGAACGACAGACAGACAGACAAACAAGAAAGTGACTTAATAAAAACGTGGTAATAAGGGCTCTCACTCGTAAGTAGGCTAGGATGACTGATACTGGTTGAGAGACACGAGGTCAATCTACACACAACACATGGCTGACGTAAACACCCAAAAATTTGTGTTTTTGGGTGTTTAGGTCACCCAAACACCCAAAAACACAAAATTAAAATTAGGATCGTAGTAAATGCCATAGAAGCCAAGTACCACGATCTATTGGCTACAGGTGATCAATTTAATGTAATTGCAGAGCCGGATTAACCTAAAGGCAAATTAGACAACTGCCCCCGGTTTTAGAAAATGCTTGTTGTGAAGTTGGAAAAATAAAAACAGGCCCGACAGGCATTGCCTAATGGCTTAATCCGGCTCTGTGCATGTGCAGCCCAATGGTTTAATCAGCTGGTTATTTGGACAACTAGGATCTAGGGCATATTATGTAAACGCCGACATTTAATTAAATACCTAATCTTTTCGACGAACAATGACGCGTTTATCGTTTAATATTTGAGTTGACCCAAACAAAAGTACATACTACCCGCAGTATTAATTTGAGTGTCTGACAGTATCAAGACGTTTAAATTTAGTTCTTTTGCAACAAATGTGATACTAACAATCATCATACAACAGAAAAAATGGATTTGCCTATAAATAATCCAATTTCAACCAAAATTTTGAAACCAACTTCCGCTAAACTAATGACTACCCTCGCAAACTGTATCTAATATTTTCGTTTCATCATAAGGCTAAAAAGGGCTGACCTTAATTTGTATTCGATTGAATGCTAGCACTTAACCAAAAGGCTAGTGGTCCAATTAACCGGTTAAAACCAAATGTAAAAGAAATCTATATCTGTTCTGTTCAGTCCACCGTTGCAAAGTGCGGGTTAGTGTAGACTGTGTAGATTTTAATGAATGTTATAAGACATAGATGTTTTACGTAGTTCAGTGAGTGACGTCACATTTTTCGTAACTGTATAAAGGAGAAATTTTACGCATAATTTTTTAATGTAATGTTAAGTGATAATTGTTGACATGTTATGTACAAACTGTGTTTTGGACTAGTTTTAAGTAAATGTTTTTTTAATAATGTATATATCAGTATGATTGAAGTCAAATCGTGGCAACAATCAGAAAAATACTCCTTTTCTTCCCATCTTAGAAAAAATCATAGCACGTCGGCTATTGCTTTACTGGAAAAAATAAACTATCTTGAAGACAAACTACAGGTGTGTGCCCTAAATCCATCATTGGAAATATAGCCTTTCTCTTATTATATTTGGACTGGGCTAGTTACCAATCCGTCTTTGAATTTCTTATAAAGATGATTAAGACTCCCACCATGAATAGAACACCTAGAGCATTGTAAGTATAGCTGTAGATACAATTATTGGATTTAAATATTTATTATTATCTAAACTATAGATCCGGTCTATTTGTAATAGTATAAACAATTCCGAAATAAAAAAATCTGAATTTAAATCAGGCTAATCAGATTAATAATTAACAGCTTTGAGGTGAACCAATCTGAATTAAACATATCTACAATATTTTATTATTTTGGCGCCATTGTTGCTCCGGTGCGATTTCTTTCAGTCTCTTATTTTAATTAAAAAATATAAATAATGTAAGCTCTTCGACTCTAATATCAAGGAAAAAGATATAAGATATCATCTTTAACCAGTCCAATACACAGTTCTCTTACGACTTGTTTCATAGAGCAGTGAAACTTGGTAGATATTATTTTTTGTCATTGCATGTAACTCTTGTCTTTTCTTACAATGGCGGCTGTTAGTTTTTATCTATGTTGTACGCTAAACAAATATCTTCAATTTAAAAAATGCTATGATGAAAACAAAGTATTTTGTGGATTTTTATAGGCATTTATACATAATTGGATCTTTTTAGAAATTTCAAGTGCCACTGTTCTATGATACAGGCCCGACTAAATGTTGTAGGATAAACGACTAATCACGACAAAGTGCGACGAAATAAATTTATTGCAAATCATTGTACGAATAATAAACGCCGTTTTGGTTAATTTGTTGATTCAATTATATTACCATGAACTTTAAACCAGTACAGTGTAAGATTCTACGTAAGATAGTTTTGAACCTTTACCAAGGAGAATTTCCCATGACCCTACGCTTGGCAGGCAAACGATGAGCGCAGTAGCAGTTTCACTGTTTAAACACTGCTTCCCTTCACCATTTACCGAGCCGTGATATCTTAGAGCTAAGCGCTCGTTATAAATTTCATGAGTAATGTCTGTGCAGCAAGAGTCGATAAATATTAGGTCGGGGAAAAAGTTTCCTCGTATTTTATATACAAATTCAAGACATCTTTTTTCAAAGTTTAATTACATTTAAATATAATATTTATGTGGCATTTTGTTCGATAACTTGTTGCCATCTTGTAGGTAGTGACATAATTCCGTTGCTGCAGAAATCTTGGGATTTTTGATTTAAAAAAATGCGACAAGTAATTTTGACAGTCCTCTCTTGATGTTAACCTAACACTACCCAAAGAATTCTGAAGAGACCGAAACAGGTGCAAATCTGAGGGTGCAAGGTCAGGACTATATGGTGGATGCATAAACACTTCCCAACCAAGCTCTCTCAATTTTTGCTAAGTGGCCAAAGATGTGTGTGGTCTGGCGTTATCATAATGGAAGACCACTCCTTTTCTGTTGATCAATTCCGGCAGTTTCTTTCAGTGAGCTCGTTTGGTACCCAAATATTGAGCTTTTTTGTATAGCCAGAATTTTTCAAATCGGTCAAAACTGTTTTGTGGTCAATCCTCAATTCTTCGGCTATGTCGTAACTACTAATACGCCGATCTTGCTCCACTGTTTCAAAAATGGCATCGACTTTATCCGTATGAGGAGGACCAGAGCGAGCTGCATCTTTGACAACAAAATTCCCGGACTGAAAACGCTTGAACCAACTTTGAGCTACCCTTACTGACATGCCTGTCCATAAACGTCACAAATTTTTTTCGCGGCTTGATTCGCATTTTTTCCTTTTTTGTATTAAAACTTCAGAACTTATCAAATTTCTTCGTTAGATTCACTCATTTTGGCGGATAGAAAAACAATTGAATTTTTTTTTTTACTTTTCATTTTTCTTTCTCTTAATGTCCTATACCGGGTGTTTGTGAAACGCTCCCGAAAACGAAGACAGATGATAGTACTAAGGATACCTATGATGATGGGTCACAAAGAAATTCGATCCCGAATAATCATGAAAATACTTAAACATAAAACCAGCAGTGAAACTTAAAAAAGAAAATCAGCTGACAATAGGGTCAATATCCTCGCGGGCGCCGAACTCTTATCTAGATCGGTACGAAACAATGCATTAGGTATACTACTCACTCTACCTTCCTTTCACACACGCTGCCTCGTGTCGCCTCGCGCTGTAGAATTTACACATGCTTCAAGGATGTTACCTCATGCGCATTTGTTTTGGCGGGATTTATTAATAATTTTAGTTTTTGAGACAGTTCCGTGTTGACTATCACGAGCGATAGTTCAATTGTTGTGTTTATTAAATTATTGTCGTTATTACTTGTTATTTATTAATTAATGATATTGTTCTTGTTGTTACGTTTTGTGTTTTTTGTTTTGTTTTAATAATGCCTAACGCGTAGGTACGTTTATAGTGTTCGTGAATACGGCAACATGTTAATGTGCCTTGGAGAATCTCATAAGGCCACGGAGGATCGGTAAGCTTTTTCATACCTATATTTTTTTTAAATAACTTAGTATTGAATACATCAGAATAATAAACATACCTACACAATGGATAAAAAAGCATGACAATATCCTTGTTAACATTTTATTTAAGTATTTTTTTCATTAGCGGGGAATTGAACCAGTTATTTGGTTTATTTAACCTAATTTTTTTTTAAATAATTTAGTACTGAACTGATCTGAATAGGTACATAACTGAATACATCAGAATAATAAACATACCTACACAATGGATAAAAAAGCATGACTCTAATCTTGTTAACATTTTATTTAAGTATTTTTTTCATTAGCGGGGAATCGAGCCAGTTATTTGGTTTATTTAACGTGTGAATTCGAATTAAAGTGGCTACGTGGAGACAAGCACAGTGGCAAAATAGTAGGTTAAGTAGATAAGTTAGGTATTTATTTAGACAAGTGTTGTAAATTATTAGGTATTGTGGTACCAACGCTAGTTGCGGGCCGCGCGAATTCGGCGTTCGCGCGTACATTGACCCCTAGTCAGCTGATTGTAATTCAGTAATTCCACTGCTGGCTTTATGTTTAATTATTTTCATGATTTTTTTTACTGAAATTAACGCTTTATTTAACTATACTAACACGATGGAGCGTAAATAAAGCTAATAAAACGTTGTGAAAAGATGATTTTTTTTTCATCAGGATCGATTTTATATTTCACTCATCATCAAAGATATAGTGTCGTCTGTCTTCGTTTTCGGGAGCGTTTCAAAAATACCCTGTATGTATTGATGTTAAAACCAGCCAGATACAAACTACAACCAAAAAGATTTTTCTTCAATTTTCTACCGACTTCAAAAAGGAGACGGTACTCAATTCGATTGTATGTTTTTTTTTAGTTTTTTTTTATGTGTGTTGCCTCATAACTTTTTTCTGGGTGAACCGATTTCGGTGATTCTTTTTTTTATTTGAAAACTGGTGCTTCTCATGTGGTCTCATATAAATTTGATCAAGTTTTGACCAATAGTTTTTGAGTAATCCATACTAATATTATAAATGCGAAAGTGTGTTTGTTTGTTTGTTTGTTTGTTTGTCCTTCTTTCACGTCGCAACAGAGCGTCGGCATGGCATGATTTTTTGTATGGGGATAGTTTGGTGGCTGTAGAGTGACATAGGCTACTTTTTTCCGCGGAAAAACATCTCATTCCCGTGGGAAAATCGAATATGTTGCACAAGTTTATCCTTCTTTCACGCCGCAACAGAGCGTCGGCATGGCATGATTATTTGTATGGCGATAGTTCGGTGGCTGTAGAGTGACATAAGCTACTTTTTTCAGCGGAAAAACATATCATACCCGTGGGAAAATCGAATATGTTGCAAAATTAAATTCAGCTAGGTGGCGCCACCGTGATTCTACAAGACGGACGACGGTACGATGAACGAACACAGAAGGTCAGAATATCTGGATTATTATGTCTTTTTACCAAAATTAAGATAAAAAATGTATGGATCTGTATTTTTCCACGCAGGACCGGGAAGAGAGCGATAAAAAACATAAAATTCACCATCTGATTTTCTTCAAACGTTTTGGAGCATCTTAATTCACAGAATAGGCGATAACCTCGCAGACGATATTAAGTAATCCGTTGATGCTCTGCCTACCCCGCAAGGGTTACAGGCGTGATTATAAGTATGGATCAGAAATACTATCACCACCTGTCACGCTTTCACCCTAACTATTACTTAACAATGGTAGAAACAGTTCTTAGTAAGCCTTATTAATAAGCCTTAGTAATATTTATTGAACGGAAATGAATACAGTTCTTATATGTGGTTATGAATGAATCAGTATTACAATAAGAAAAATTGTGCAAAATTATAAGAAAAATATTTTTTGAGAGTTCTTATTAACTAACGTATACATAGTTTAAATTGATTCCGCTAGATGTCGTTACTAGGTTTTTAAAACGCGGTAACGAAATGTTTCCTGACATGTACTTAACTCCCGCCGTTGAGCCGCGCGTCAACTTATAGTGCATACGGTACCTATACGCTTAAATTGTTTCTATTTCGTAGCTTATTCGACTACCTGCTTTCGATTTCGGTTGTTTGTTATTTGCTTTGTGATTTGGTTAAGATTGAATGGATTTATATTGGCTTTCATTTTCGGATTTGTGTATTTTCTTGGATCGGTTTTGTTGATTTGGTTGGTATTCCTTTATACATATTTAGACTCTGGCTTTGATTTTGGATTTTGTTTATTTAGAATAGTGAATTGGTTTTCGTTGTTTTAGGTTGCTTAACAATATTTCAAAGGAATATTAATAGTATAGATAGTGTATACGGTACCTATACACTTACTTCTTTTTTCGTTGGTTATATTTATTTTGACTACTGCTTTCGATTTCGGTTTTCTGCGATTTGTTTTCTGATTTGGTTTAAGTTGATTCGATTTTTTTTGACTATCGTTTTCGGATTTGTGTTGTGTCTTGAATTGATTTTGTTGTTTTGATTTTAAAAAATATTTAAAAGGAATATTTATTCCTTTTAGATATTGTGGATTTGCTTTTAAAAATATTTAAACGGAAATTTAATTCCTTTTAGGTATTCTAACGTTTTTTATAAATAGGTTTTCTTACTTCATAATGCCTCGCAAACGTAAGTCCAGCCTTTCAAGAGTATCTTCTCAAAGACAAGCGAAAGATTAGCTCGATCGCTAGAATCTTTAGAAGATGCTGAACTGAGAAGGCAAGAACAAGCAGAGCGTCAGGCTGCTTTAGAGCATCTGAGACACCTTCTCAACGTCAGCAAGGCGTCTTGAACAGACAGAGCGTCAGGCTGCTTTAAGAGCTTCCAAAACCTTCTCAAAGTCAGGAAGGCGTCTTGAACAGGCAGGCGTCAAGCTACTTTAGAGCTTCTGAAACACCTTCTCAAAGTCAGCGAAGGCGTCTTGAACAGGCAGGCGTCAAGCTACTTTAGAGCTACTGAAACACCTGATCAAAGTCAGCAAGGCGTCTTGAACAGGCAGGCGTCAAGCTACTTTAAGAGCTACTGAAACACCTGATCAAAGTCAGCAAGGCGTCTTGAACAGGCAGAGCGTCAATCTACTTTAAAGCTACTGAAACACCTGCTCAAAGTCAGCAAAGGCTATTCGAACAAGCGGAACGTCAGGCCGCCTTAAGAGCCGCGGAAACACCTGATGAAACTCAACACAGACTCATTGAGCAAGCTGAACGTCAATCTACTATAAGGGCATCTGAAACACTAGAACAGACACAGGCGCGAAGAGATGCAAATGTACAGCTCCAAGCTGAACGTCGACAAAATTTTCAAAGAAACAATTGGTCGGTTTTTAATGATGCAGCATTCAATTATGATCCGTTGATTGATTATAAAAACCACAGGTTAGTTGTTATCGGACTGATGGATAAGGCGTGTCGATTTGCAGCGCTTTAAAATGGAAAGATGAGACCGCAGGCATGTGCTGTTCCAATGGCAAAGTGTCTCTTCCGTTACTTGGGGAACCAGAAGAACCTTTGAAAACTCTCTTTTTATATGATGCTAATGAGTCACGGCGCTTTTTAAACAGGATCCGGAAATATAACTCATGCTTTCAAATGACGTCCTTCGGAGTTGACCGGGAAATAATAATGCCGGGATTTTCGCCTACATTTACGGTGCAAGGGCAAATTTATCATAGAATAGGTTCACTTTTTCCATCTGAAAACGAACAGCATAAATTTTTACAAGTATATTTTATGGGTGACGAAGAAATTGAGGTAGACCGTCGCTGCCAATTTATCCAGGGAGTTGAGAGAGACACAGTGTTCAAAATTCAAAGATTCTTGCATGAACGTAACATTTTAGTCAAAACATTTAAAACTGCTTTAGAAAACCTACCTGAAGAGGATTATAAAGTCGTCATTCACGCAGATCGGACCCCTCGAGGAGAGTATGAAAGGCGCTACAATGCACCTTTGATAAACGAAATAGCAGCCGTAATTAGTGGTGATCAATTTTCTTCACGAGACATTGTCTTGCGAGCACGTGATGATACGTTGCAACGGGTAGCCGATACACAAGTTTTATGACGCTCTGCAATACCCATTGATTTATTGCAAAGGACAAGAGGGTTATCATTTTCAAATTCCACTCATTAACCTGGTCACAAAAGAGCCTACTCGAACAAAAAAGTATCATGTATGGATTTTATGCGTATCATATGATGTTGCGAGAAAATGATTTTAACCTCTTAGCCCGGTGTAGACAATTATTTCATCAATTTTGGTAGACATGTATGTGAAGGTGAAAGTGAACGTCCCGTTATATATCTTTAAATCAAAAAGCTGCGCGTTGAGAATTATATACATTTACAAGATGCAGTTTCTAGCGACGCCAATGTAAACCCAGAGATTTAGGTAAAATGGTAATTCTGCCTCATTATTCGTTAACAGTCTCCGCTGCCTACATGAGTACACACAAGACGCATTCGCCTATGTACGAACTTACGGAAGACCTGATCTTTTGTTATTTTACTTGCAATCCCACATGGAAAGAAATAACCGAGGAGCTAATGCCGGGCTAAAAAGTACTGACAGACACGATTTAGTTGCTAGAGTATTTAGATTAAAAGTACAAAATTAATGTATGTAATTAACAAAGGAAAATTTTCGGAGAGTGCAGTGCTTCATGTATTCAATTGAATGGCAAAAAGAAGATTACCGCATGCCCACATTCTAATATGGCTTAAAGAGAAGTTGCGGCCCAGCCAAATAGACGACATAATAAGCGCCGAGGTTCCGGATCCTGAGCAAGATAAAGAATTGTATGATACCATCGTCCGAAATATGATTTACGGTCCATGTGGAGCACGAAATTCAATATCGCCGTGTATGAAAGGAGGAAAATGTACAAAGAAATTCCCTAAACAGCTATTAAAAGAAACAGTGCACAATGACAATGTCTACCCTTTATACAGATGCAGAGCTCCCGAAGATGGTGGCAGGAAAGTTACAATCAAATCTCGTTCTGGAGCGTTCGAAACCTTAGATAACAGCTGGATTGTCCCGTATTCGCCCATTCTATGTAAAATGTTTAATGCCCACATTAATGTAGAAGCATGTAGCTCTGTCCGCGCAATCAAGTATATCTGTAAGTACATAAATAAAGGAAGCGACCAAGCAATATTTAATCTCAGGAGTGAAGGTGAGGCAATTTTTTTTTTTATAGGATAGGGTGACAAACGAGCACACAGTCCACCTGATGGTAAGTGGTTGCTGTGACCCATAGACATCTACATCTATCTTCAATAAAGAATCAAAATGCAGATGCGTTGTCACCCGTGAGGACTAAGATGGAATGCCTCTTTTCCAGTAAAAAGGGTCTCCGGTTCTCTACACTCACCATACGAAACACAGCAGTGTTAAGCTGCTATTTTACGCTGGTATTCTGTGAGAGCGTGGTCCTTCCCCGGTCGAGCCGACCCATTCGTACTACAACTATACTACTAATATAGCTGCAGCATGGCTCTACCACGTATAAAATTGTAAATCCCGTTAATGAAGTACAGACCTTTCAAGCAGGGCGTTATGTCAGCAGTAACGAGGCAGCGTGGCGTCTCCTTGGCTTCCCTTTACACGAAAGGCACCCAACAGTTACTCACCTTGCTGTCCACTTAGAAAATTGAGAGCGTGTATATTTCACCGAAAGAAATTTCCAAGAAAGAATTGCATCACCGCCAAAAACTACACTAACAGCCTTCTTTCAACTTTGTCAAACCGACCCCTTTGCAAAAACTTTGTTATATTCTGAAGTCCCCCGCTATTATACTTGGAACACATCTAGGAAGGAGTGGAAACGCCGTATTTAAGGCGCGCCTGTTGCAAATTGGCCCGGTGTAAAGTCATCAGATGCCCTTGGTCGTGTGTATACCGTCCATGTAACTAATTTTGAATGTTTCTGTTTACGATTGATGCTGCACCATGTTCGGGGTCCTACAGGATATAAAGACCTTAAAACTGTCAACGGTCAGGAATGCGCAACTTATAGAAAGCATGTGAAGCTCTGCATCTTTAGAAAACAATAATCACTGGGATTAAACCATGGAGGCTGTGCAGTGCCAGTCACCAGCCAAAATTAGGGATCTTTATGCAACTCTCATATCATCTTGCGGGCTATCTAATGCACATAAATTGTGGGACAAATATAAAGAGTACATGGCGGAAGATATTTTGCGAAGGTTACAGCAGACACACGCAAACATGACATACAATGAACACATTTATAATGAAGCACTTGGAAAAATTGAAGATAAAGTAATGGCAATGGTAGGCAAAAAATTAAGCGACTTTGGAATGATAAGCCCTCAGCGAACAACCAAAAATGAACTAAGTGATGAAATTATACGTGAAACAAACTACGATATACCAGCTTTGCAGCAGCAAGTAGTCGAATTTGTACCCCGCTTGCTTCCCGAACAAAAACGAGTTTTTGACAAAGTATTAGGACAAATTGAATCTGAAATGGTGCACTTTTCTTTTAGATGCCCCTGGAGGAACTGAAGACATTTTGTTAAATTTATTATTAGCGCAAGTACGGAAAGATAAAAACATTGCTGTGGCCGTAGCTTCCTCCGGTATAGCCGCCACGCTGCTAAGCGGGGGCCGCACTGCACATTCTGTTTTAAAACTCCCTCTAAATCTAGCCCAGGAAGAATCGCCGATCTGCAACTTTAGCAAAAATAGTGCACGAGGTAATTAAAGGAAACTGAGCATAATTATCCGTCAGTGATGCAGACTTTTGAAAAGAAACTGTGCTAAATTGATTCGTCAGAGATGCAATTTTCTGAATTGAAAGGAAACTGAGCCAAATAAAAGATCCGTCAGAGATGCAGCCTTTTGAGTTGAAAGGAAACTGAGCTTAATAGGTCCGTCAGAGGTGCAGCATTTGGAATTGAAAAGAAACTGAGCTAAATAGGAAATTTTGAATTGAAAGGGAAGATCTGTGGGAATTCTGATTAATTGATTGTGGAATTTTGGAAAAAACTAACTGAACACTATTTTAAGACGCTACTGTACACAATGTTATATGTTTTTCCATTCAGGAAAGAATGTGGAGATTCTGGGCATTTGACACACGCGAACATGCTACATACAGCTGACCATGAGAAGCACGGTTTTCTAAGTTGACCCTCGCTACCTGTAACGTTTGCCCTTGCGCTTTATTAATTGTCATTGCAAAACTGAGCTTAATAGGAACTGCAACCTTTGAATTGAAAAGGAAGATCTGTGGGAATTATAGGATCCGTGGTATAATAACATTTCACCTTTCCTACGCCTGTCAAAATTGTAGCACCGATTATGTTCCGTCCAAGATGTCACACGCAGCCTTGTCCCGTTACATAACCGAGGAGCATCTAAATTTCGCAATAGCATGACTGGGACGCCTAATTTTAATTGAAGCTTATGTGAGGCACACCTGACAACTCTAGAGAATTTAGAAACTCTACGGATATGAAGTGCTCTGTTCTGTGTCCATAACTGTGTCTACTGGCAAATACTCTGTTATTTCTCCTGCTACTTCGCTTAATATATCGGAATTTATTTTGTTAACGCTCTCATTTTTGGTGCAAGAATCGCCCTTTCACATAACCATTTGTCTTCATGCATGTTGTTCGTTAAATCTGAATAAACGCTCGCAATTAATTCGGAATGACTCTGTACTAAATTACAAAAATCTCTCGTCAATTTAACGCAGCCTCAGCATCCGTTTCCAACCGCCCATCGCCAATTTTAATAGTGTGTCAGCATAGTTTCCAGCATTGATATCATTATACAAATGCACTCTCATATTCGTAGTTAAACTGAATTTTGTCACCTTGTTCCATAAAATAGACGACTTGAGGCATGCTTTAATTTCATCTGCAGGTGTGCCTTTAGAATGACAGGTAAAGTTTGGCGAAAGTCACCAGCCAGTAAAACCACCATTCCTCCCATTACATCGGTATTGCTGCGCAATCCTGGAGCGTTCGATTTAGTGCTTCTACAGCTTTTTATGCGACATTGTACTTTCGTCCCACACTAAAAGTTTGCATTGTCGTAGCATTATACTCGTGCACTATTTTGCTAAAGTTGCAGATCGGCGATTCTTCCTGGGCTAGATTTAGAGGAGTTTTAAAACAGAATTTGCAGTGCGGCCCCGCTTAGCAGCGTGGCGGCTATACCGGAGGAAGCTACGGCCACAGCAATGTTTTTATCTTTCCGTACTTGCGCTAATAATAAATTTAACAAAATGTCTTCCAGTTCCTCCAGGGCATCTAAAAGAAAAGTGCACCATTTCCAGATTCAATTTGTCCTAATACTTTGTCAAAAACTTGTTTTTGTTCGGGAAGCAAGCGGGTTACAAATTCGACTACTTGCTGCTGCAAAGCTGGTATATCGTAGTTTGTTTCACGTATAATTTCATCACTTAGTTCATTTTTGGTTGTTCGCTGAGGGCTTATCATTCCAAAGTCGCTTAATTTTTTGCCTACCATTGCCATTACTTTATCTTCAATTTTTCCAAGTGCTTCATTATAAATGTGTTCATTGTATGTCATGTTCGCGTGTGTCTGCTGTAACCTTCGCAAAATATCTTCCGCCATGTACTCTTTATATTTGTCCCACAATTTATGTGCATTAGATAGCCCGCAAGATGATATGAGAGTTGCATAAAGATCCCTAATTTTGGCTGGTGACTGGCACTGCACAGCTTCCTCCATGGTTTAATCCCAGTGATTATTGTTTTCTAAAAGATGCAGAGCTTCACATGCTTCTCTATAAGTTGCGCATTCCTGACCGTTGACAGTTTTAAGGTCTTTATATCCTGTAGGACCCCGAACATGGTGCAGCATCAATCGTAAACAGAAACATTCAAAATTAGTTACATGGACGGTATACACACGACCAAGGGCATCTGATGACTTTACACCGGGCCAATTTGCAACAGGCGCGCCTTGAATACGGCGTTCCACTCCTTCCTAGATGTGTTCGAGTATAATAGCGGGGACTTCAGAATATAACAACGTTTTTGCAAAGGGTCGGTTTGACAAAGTTGAAAGAAGGCTGTTAGTGTAGTTTTGGCGGTGATGCAATTATTTCTTGGAAATTTCTTTCGGTGAAATATACACGCTCTCCATTTTCTAAGTGCACAGCAAGGTGAGTAACTGTTGGGTGCCTTTCGTGTATAGGGAAGCCAAGGAGACGCCACGCTGCCTCGTTACTGCTGACATAACGCCCTGCTTGAAAGGTCTGTACTTCATTAACGGGATTTGCCTCACCTTCACTCCTGAGATTAAATATTGCTTGGTCGCTTCCTTTATTTATGTAGTTATAGATATACTTGATTGCGCGGACAGAGCTACATGCTTCTACATTAATGTGGACATTAAACATTTTACATATAATGGGCGAATACGGGACAATCCAGCTGTTATCTAAGGTTTCGAACGCTCCAGAGCGAGATTTGATTGTAACTTTCCTGCCACCATCTTCGGGAGCTCTGCGTCTGTATAAAGGGTAGCCATGGTCATTGTGCACTGTTTCTTTTAATAGCTGTTTAGGGAATTTCTTTGTACATTTTCCTTCTTTCATACATGGCGATATTGAATTTCGTGCTCCACATGGGCCGTGAATCATATTTCGGACGATGGTATCATACAATTCTTTATCTTGCTCAGGATCCGAAATCTCGGCGCTTATTATGTCGTCTATTTGGCTGGGCCGCAACTTCTCTTTAAGCCATATTAGAATGTGGGCATGCGGTAATCCTCTTTTGCCATTCAATTAAATACATGAAGCACTGCACCTCTCCAAAATTTTCCTTTGTTAATTACATACATTAGTTTTGTACTTTTAATCTAAATACTCTAGCAACTAAATCGTGTCTGTCAGTACTTTTTGGCCCGGCATTAGCTCCTCGGTTATTTCTTTCCATGTGGGATTGCAAGTAAAAGTAACAAAAGATCAGGTCTTCCGTAAGTTCGTACATAGGCGAATGCGTCTTGTGTGTACTCATGTAGGTAGCGGGGACTGTTAACGAATGATGAGGCAGAATTACCATTTTACCTAAATCTCTGGGGTTTACATTGGCGTCGCTAGAAACTGCATCTTGTAAATGTATATAATTCTCAACGCGCAGCTTTTTGATTTAAAGATATATAACGGGACGTTCACTTTCTACCTTCATACATGTCTACCAAAATTGATGAAATAATTGTCTACACCGGGCTAAGAGGTTAAAATCATTTTCTCGCAACATCATATGATACGCATAAAATCCATACATGATACTTTTTGTTCGAGTAGGCTCTTTGTGACCGGGTTAATGAGTGGAATTTGAAAATGATAACCTCTTGTCCTTTGCAATAAATCAATGGGTATTGCAGAGCGTCATAAAACTTGTGTATCGGCTACCCGTTGCAACGTATCATCACGTGCTCGCAAGACAATGTCTCGTGAAGAAAATTGATCACCACTAATTACGGCTGCTATTTCGTTTATCAAAGGTGCATTGTAGCGCCTTTCATACTCTCCTCGAGGGTCCGATCTGCGTGAATGACGACTTTATAATCCTCTTCAGGTAGGTTTTCTAAAGCAGTTTTAAATGTTTTGACTAAAATGTTACGTTCATGCAAGAATCTTTGAATTTTGAACACTGTGTCTCTCTCAACTCCCTGGATAAATTGGCAGCGACGGTCTACCTCAATTTCTTCGTCACCCATAAAATATACTTGTAAAATTTATGCTGTTCGTTTCAGCTGGAAAAGTGAACCTATTCTATGATAAATTTGCCTTGCACCGTAAATGTAGGCGAAAATCCCGGCATTATTATTTCCCGGTCAACCTGAAGGACGTCATTTGAAAGCATGAGTTATATTTCCGGATCCTGTTTAAAAGCGCCGTGACTCATTAGCATCATATAAAAGAGAGTTTTCAAAGGTTCTTCTGGTTCCCAAGTAACGGAAGAGACACTTTGCCATTGGAACAGCACATGCCTGCGGTCTCATCTTTCCATTTTAAAGCGCTGCAAAATCGACACGCCTTGTCCATCAGTCCGATAACAACTAACCTTTGATTTTTATAATCAATCAACGGATCATAATTTAATGCTGCGTCATTAAAACCGACCAATTGTTTCTTTGAAAATTTTGTCGACGTTCAGCTTGAGCTGTGCATTTGCATCTCTTCGCGCCTGTGTCTGTTCTGGTGTTTCAGATGCCCTTATAGTAGATTGACGTTCAGCTTGCTCAATGAGTCTGTGTTGAGTTTCATCAGGTGTTTCGCGGCTCTTAAGGCGGCCTGACTTTCCGCTTGTTCGAATAGCCTTTGCTGACTTTGAGCAGGTGTTTCAGTAGCTCTAAAGTAGATTGACGCCTGCCTGTTCAAGACGCCTTGCTGACTTTGATCAGGTGTTTCAGTAGCTCTTAAAGCAGCTTGACGCTCTGCCTGTTCAAGACGCCTTTGCTGACTTTGAGTAGGTGTTTCAGTAGCTCTTAAAGCAGCTTGACGCCTGCCTGTTCAAGACGCCTTCGCTGACTTTGAGAAGGTGTTTCAGAAGCTCTTAAAGTAGCTTGACGCCTGCCTGTTCAAGACGCCTTCCTGACTTTGAGAAGGTGTTTCGGAAGCTCTTAAAGCAGCCTGACGCTCTGTCTGTTCAAGACGCCTTTGCTGACGTTGAGAAGGTGTCTCAGATGCTCTAAAAGCAGCCTGACGCTCTGCTTGTTCTTGCCTTCTCAGTTCAGCATCTTCTAAAGATTCTAGCGATCGAGCTAATCTTTTCGCTTGTCTTTGAGAAGATACTCTTGAAAGGCTGGACTTACGTTTGCGAGGCATTATGAAGTAAGAAAAAACCTATTTATAAAAAAACGTTAAAATACCTAAAAGGAATTAAATTTCCTTTTAAATATTTTTTTTAAAAGCAAATCCACAATATCTAAAAGGAATAAATATTCCTTTTAAATATTTTTTAAAATCAAAACAACAAAATCAATTCAAGACACAACACAAATCCGAAAACGATAGTCAAAAAAAATCGAATCAACTTAAACCAAATCAGAAAACAAATCGCAGAAAACCGAAATCGAAAGCAGTAGTCAAAATAAATATAACCAACGAAAAAAGAAGTAAGTGTATAGGTACCGTATACACTATCTATACTATTAATATTCCTTTGAAATATTGTTAAGCAACCTAAAACAACGAAACCAATTCACTATTCTAAATAAACAAAATCTTAAATCAAAGCCAGAGTCTAAATATGTATAAAGGAATACCAACCAAATCAACAAAACCGATCCAAGAAAATACACAAATCCGAAAATGAAAGCCAATATAAATCCATTCAACCTTAACCAAATCACAAAGCAAATAACAAACAACCGAAATCGAAAGCAGGTAGTCGAATAAGCTACGAAATAGAAACAATTTAAGCGTATAGGTACCGTATGCACTATAAGTTGACGCGCGGCTCAACGAGTTAAGTACATGTCAGGAAACATTTCGTTACCGCGTTTTAAAAACCTAGTAACGACATCTAGCGGAATCAATTTAAACTATGTATACGTTAGTTAATAAGAACTCTCAAAAATATTTTCTTATAATTTTGCACAATTTTTCTTATTCTAATACCGATTCATTCATAACCACATATAAGAACTGTATTCATTTCCATTCAATAAATATTACTAAGGCTTATTAATAAGGCTTACTAAGAACTGTTTCTACCATTGTTAAGTAATAGTTAAGGGTGAAAGCGTGACAGGTGGTGATAGTATTTCTGATCCATACTTATAATCACGCCTGTAACCCTTGCGGGGTAGGCAGAGCATCAACGGATTACTTAATATCGTCTGCGAGGTTATCGCCTATTCTGTGAATTACGATGCTCCAAAACGTTTGAAGAAAATCAGCTGGTGAATTTTATGTTTTTTATCGCTCTCTTCCCGGTCCGGCGTGGAAAAATACAGATCCATACATTTTTTATCTTAATTTTGGTAAAAAAGACATAATAATCCAGATATTCTGACCTTCTGTGTTCGTCCATCGTAGCGTCGTCCGTCTTGTAGAATCACGGTGGCGCCACCTAGCTGAATTTAATTTTGCAACATATTCGATTTTCCCACGGGAATGATATGTTTTTCCGCTGAAAAAAGTAGCCTATGTCACTCTACAGCCACCGAACTATCCCCATACAAATAATCATGCCATGCCGACGCTCTGTTGTGACGTGAAAGAAGAACAATTTTGTGCAACATATTCGATTTTCCCACGGGAATGAGATGTTTTTCCGCGGAAAAAAGTAGCCTATGTCACTCTACAGCCACCGAACTATCCCCATACAAAAAATCATGCCATGCCGACGCTCTGTTGCGACGTGAAAGAAGGACAAACAAACAAACAAACAATCAAACACACTTTCGCATTTATAATATTAAGTATGGATGTCTCGCAATAGCGACTGCCGTTTAAGTATTGCAATCTGTCTGACGGGCGTTTTTTTCGCCGTAATCCGCATCCACTTACCATCAGGTGGTCTGTGTGCTCGTTTGCCACCCTTATTCTTACTTATGACGATAACCGATGATAGAATACGTCGTTTAGTTGCTGCGCTCTCTGTCTAGATCTTAGTTCGAGTGCAATTTACCATGTGGAAAACGATACAGAATAAATTCTCAGTGTAACGTAACATTACGGGTTAGCGTTTGAAAAAACCTTTACACTGCGAGATAATAGTTGTAGATACGACCTGTGAATTTTCGATGAATTCTCCCAGCATGCTGCTAAAAAACCTACAAGCAACTATATGCTTACGTACTATGATTAAAAACATTAGTAGGTACTTACCGTGTAGTGGCAGCTATACTGCTACTACATATATAATTTATTATATATATTTATAAATATTATTTTTATTATATCATCACGTGGGTGTCGTAAGAAGATGTCGTAAGAGATACAGGGAAACAAACCAGAAAATGGGCAACAGCGTTGTCCTAATAACAAAAAATATAAAAAACCGCTGTTGCCAATCCGACTGCCAAGCGTGGCAACTATGGCAATATCCCCCCTATGAATCAAACTATGGGGGAGGCCTCTGTTCAGCAATGAACTTTTAATAGGCTGTAAAGGGGTCAAATATATCGTTTAGAATTTTAAAAAAAAGTTTTAAACTACTTTTATAACAGCTTCTCCACAATCAACTAAAATAAAACAAATACTGGCGCAGTTACCTATAAAACGATTTACGTCTTCACGGTGTCAAGAGCTTCATGCCCGGGTTAACTTTACATGGGCACCGAACGGATAATCGTTGCAAAGATTGCACGCAGGAAGACATAAATAAACAACATTTTTTTTGACTTAATTTAAATGTTCCCGTTGTTTTTATTAGTTATATTAATGTGTGAATTTTTCCGAATGTGAATCATACCTAAATACAATTGGCCCTTCTGATTAATAAGAGTAGTGGATACTGAAATTACTGATACATGGGGTACAATTCAACTAAGAAACATCATTATCACTATTATTACAGCCCAATACAAGTCCACTGCTAAACATAGACCTCCCTAAAGGAATACCACAAAGCACGGTTCCTAAGTCACCTATATCCATCAATTTCCTGCATCTCTGGGAAGAACGTATAAATAATATCCATACAAGAATGCCTAACCTAAATCACACAAACCGGAAATGGAAAGTAGCTGATATGCCGAACATTTATGCGCAGATATAATGAAAGCTCAATGGAAAGGCGTGCTAAGAGGCTTATTGGTGACCCAGATTTGGTCAAAACCAATCTTACCAGCCTCGAACACAGGCGCAAAGTAGCCAGCCTTTCGGTTTTCTACAGAATGCATTTCGGAGAGTGTGCGCAGGAATTGCATAATTTAATTCCTCCCTCTCCCTTCCACCATCGGACAATCAGACGTTCGGCCAGTCTCCACCCTTTCGTTGTTGACTTACGACGCATTCGAACCAAACGGTTTGCTGCGTCGTTCTTCATGCGTAAAGCAAAGGAGTGGAATAAGTTGCCAGCATCTGTGTTTCCATCCGATTACATGTGGGTGTCTTCAAGGCAAGAGTGAATAGGCTTTTGTTAAGTCAGTGCGCTTCACCATCTTAGGCTACATCACCACTGGCTTAAAATAATATTTAAAAAAAGCTAAAGAGGTGTGTCAGGATTGTGCTTAATAAAAATCCTCCATAGTTTCTGCCTACCCTCTGAATGTCAGGCGTGAAAGTTTTAGTATGTCTATGTTCATAATAGTGCGTGTATTATTGAGCGTGTATCCACTACCCCATAACGTCCCATAGATGCCGTAGGAGGCAAAAGAGGAAAAGAAATCTACCTAATAACAATTAGAAAATAAAAAACTGTGGTTGCCAGCCCGCCTGCTAAGCGGGCAACTATGGCAAGTATCCTTCCTAGGAGGCAACCCATGAAGGACGCTTATGGTCAGCTGTGGAGCTATGATATCCTGTAATGAATTTGAATGAATAAAGCAATAATAAACAATAAAAACGATTTTAATAATGTTATTACTGTAGAATATTTTCATAAATATTATTAAAATATATAAATATATAAACTATTAAGTAACTGTATAATATTATATTCATTATGCATGTCTTAAATTTAAAATTACTGAAAATTGTTTAACATCTACCACCAAAGGTTGGTAACCACTGTTATAACTGTTCCTATACTTCGTCTCAAGCAATGTCACGTTAGAGTTCACAGCTCAGAGAAACATGTTAAAGGACAATCAGTTACACATTTGCCATGCTAATATTTATATTGGTACCGCTACTGGTCGCTGCAGAATGGGTGGAGATAGCACAGAACAATCACAAGAAAGAACCATATAACACAATGACACCCTTATTTGAAGAAAGCACCAATAAAAATAAGATTTACAGAAACCATTCTTTTTCAAACCCCCAATGGATTAAAGGTCACGTACATAGAATTTCTAGCACTGGAAACGTCAAAAGGCTACATGGAATTGAAAGAAAACCCAGTGTAAAAATTGAAAGGAATCCATTTTTTCACGACGACATAATAAGTACAGAAAAACCAAAACGTAGATTTGAAACTAACAGACCAAAATCCGTAAATCCCGTTAAAGTTGATGAAAATAATGCATATCGAGACAACGTTTCCCATTATCAGAGGAAACATATTCGACCAGCTTCCAATATGGACTTTAATCGAAAGAGTCAAAATACCCCTGTGCGTAAATTAGTCTCTAGTGATGTGATGAATAGTCAAAAGAAACATTTTAGAACTACGGCATCACAAAACAAAAATTCCGAAAGAGTTCCTGAAACTGATGAAATTAATCTTAAAACAATATATCTAGATTCCAAAGATCCACCAGAAACGTTGCAGAAAGATTTTAAAGAAGAAAATAAAGAAAAGTTTGATGAAATAAAGGTCGAAGCAGAAAAAGCTACCACCGTATCTGACACCTACGAAAAAGACGTAAGAAATAAAATTAATGAAAATAAAAACGCTAATGAACAAAAGCAGACCAAAACCGAAAAAAATAAAGTAAATGAAAAGAAAACGAGTGCAATTGAAACGTTGATGAAATTCTTAAAAATAGTCACGGAGACGATAAATCAAGGTACACGAAGAACTTTTAAAAGCAAAGTTAGGTATTTAGAGAATCTAAAAGAAACTTTATTAGCGAGTATAGGTAAGTGATTTCATTATCTCTATATTTCAAAACTTCTCTAATTCCACTCAAGAAAAACATTGCAACGCTGCCTAGCGGTGCTTTAACAGGTTAGGGTCCGTGTCATCTTGATCTCATCCCGTTGATGTTATGGCTACGCTGTCTATAAGCCTCACTACGTCCTGCCTTCATTATATTCTTAGTTTCTTGAGGTGATCTTAAGAGAGTAACAACGTCGTGACTTTCTTTTCTTTATTGAGAGGCTTCATCACCAAAGTGATCAATTAAGATTAGGATCCAGTATCCTAATTTTCTCTAAAGATTTATGAAATGAAGTTATCTAACGTATCGCCCGCACGTACGCACACCCCGTGAATTTACCATTATTATTATTATTATTACACTGCCGAAGATAGCCCTCTCTCAAGGAATGCCACAAAGCACGGTCCTGAGCCACCTGCAATTAACTTTATTCATAATAACCAGAAGTGTACGAAGTCTATCTCACCTACGCGCGGTGCGTCTTTCTGATCGAAGGAGGAGACCCTGGTCACCGCGTGATGGCGGAAAATCCATTCATTGTGAATTTGATTTCTTTGATTACAAATTATACGGAACAAATTAACATAGAGTAGCATCACCCATGCGAGTGTACCGGTTCACGATTTGCCATGTATGGTGAAGAAGCGCAAATTCCAACTACTTATCATCATTATCATCATTATAGCCCTTCACAAGTGCACTGCTGAACATAGGCCTCCCCCAAGGAATGCCACAAAGCATGGTCCCGAGCTACCTGCGTCTATCGACTTCCTACATGTCTTACCAGGTTGTCTCTTCATCTAGTGGGGAGCCGCACTTCGCTTGTAATCGATAATATAAGTTAAAGTGATATAAGTTAAATTGATGTTACATATCCCACACCCGGGCGCGTGCCTCCTCTCATTTCTGAGGCGTTATGAAGCAATTGGAACGCCGCATTGGTCAAGTGCGTGTTGGCGCACCCTACATATCCCCGAAATATTTCCATTCCTCAGATATGCAGGTTTCCACACGATGTTCTCCTTCATCGCCCAACACGTGGTAAGTCAGCACTTAAAATTGCAACGAATTGTTAATTAGTGTCGGCAGGGATCGAACGTAAGGTACATAGGCGACAGAGGTAAACAAATCAGGAGATGGGCAGCAGTGTCTTCCTAATAACGACAAAAAAAACTGCACTTGCCAAGCGTGGCAACTATGGAAAATATCTCACATATGAGGCAATCTATGTGGGAGACCTATGGTCAGCTCTGGACTTTAATAGGCTGTAACGGTAACGGTAACGGGATCGAACCCGGGTTGCTCGCGTACTATATAAATTTACAGCGAGCGCTTATGTCCTGAGCTACCATGGTATGGTTGATGAGGATACTGATTATTAATCTACTGTTTTATAAAGCCACGACATACCCAACTGCCCCTTCTATGGGATTACCAATGATGTTTACCATATGCTGGTTATGGGAAGCTAGATTATTATTATATAGATTAGTTTTTTCTATATTAAAAGTATAATATAATATCATTTATACTGTAAACGAGAGAGGGCTGAACGAATAGCAGCGAAACCAATTTTTTAACCCCTGACGCAATCAGGGGGTGTTATATGTATGTTTAACGTGTGTATCTCTGCGTCTGTCTGTGGCATCGTAGCTCCCAAACGGATGAACCGATTTAGATTTAATTTTTTTTTGTTTGAAAGGTGACTTGATCGAGAGTGTTCTTAGCTATGATTGAAGAAAATCTTTTCAGCTGTTTCTCATCAGCTCTTTTTGTTATGGGTTTTTTTTTAATTTAAGTATTTTATCATTTTAGAATCCCGAATAGACTCAGCTTTCCCAGATGATGACACAGATGGACATCGACAGCGCCGATTCGCCGGAACGGAATCACGAGGGCATGTCGAAGTTCCTTCCGCAGAAAGTGCTCTCATGACTATATCTTTCCTCACCTTCGCGGTTTTTCTCATCAAACTCGTTTTGGTATGTAATTGTTTAAAAATAAAACTGTAAGATGTGGTGTAAACTCTTTCGCGTGATAGAGCTATGCTGCAGTTGTATTTTTAACTGCGGCAGGAATCCGTCGACTCGACCGATTTAGATATTTGCATTTTGTCTCTTAATCGATAATAGAAGTAGGTGTCTGTGGGGCACAACATTCATTTACAATCAGCAGGACGGTATGCTCAATTGTCACCAATACTTCTATTTTAAAAAAAACTGCTTTTTTTTCTTTGATTGCAAAGGCAATATACCTACTAGTTAGTACTTATTAGTATAATGTCTTCCAGACCGAATTTCGGTCATGGCCACAATTGAACAGAAACTAGACATCTGCGCAGTACAGGATTTTAGTGAACGAATGTATCCGCAAACATTGATACAATCTCTAATCCCTATATATAGCCCGATGGGACGGAAATCAGACACGACCGGAGAAGATAAGCGTATGTAACGGTTTTACGTGCTTTCCAAGATACAAGGGTGAAACACCGCCATCTTCCTGACTCCGGGCTGCATCTAACAATTTCTTGACAGAAAAACTCAATGACTGATCCTGGCCTGACCCGGATTTTGAACCCGGGACCTCATAATCAGCAGTTTTATACGTGGTAGAGCCATGCTGCAGCTATATTATTGGTATAGTTGAAGCGCGAATGGGTCGGCTCGACCGGGGAAGGACCATGCTCTCACAAAATACCAGCGTAAAGTTAAGTAAAGTTTCGTAAGGTGAGTGTGGAGAACCGGAGATCCTTTTTACTGGAAAAGAGGCATTCTATGTTAGTCCTCACGGGTGACAACGCATCTGCATTTTGATTCGTAATCGAGGATTGTCTAAAAATTAAAAAAAATGTCACACTGACGACCACTAGACTAACGAGGCAGTCTAAGCTATTTAGGCCTATGGGGTGCCAAAACATCTTAACCCTTCTTTCTTTGAACTTAGTTGCATTTCCATGGACTGCAACAGCCACATAACCATCAGGTGGACTGTGAGCTTGTTCCTCACTCACTTTAGCTATTAAGTGTTGCATAAATCACTTGCCCAATTTCATCCCGTGGGGATGTTGTAGGGGGCGACTATGGGAAAATCTAAAATCTCAAATTATATCGATAGCGGTATAGCCATCTCGTTTCCTCCAAACGAAAAATACCCAGCCCGGCGACGGGAAGCAGCCTCGAAGGTGCGAAAGATCTAATACTGCAATCCCCTATCCTGGCAGACAGACAAGCGTACGGCAAATCCACCTTACAATAGGCCAATGTCCAACTATAGACTTTTATTTAACTATTAAAAAAGAACAACAGATGATAAGACAATAAGGTCATTTCTGTCTCAAGTATAAAGACTGGATGAGTTCTAACAAGACATTTGACAAACGAAATTTTATTTTCTAACCTGGAAAAAATAAACATATTTCGTTTCATTTCATTTAAGCTTTATCAACGAGTAATCAAGTACCTGGCTACTGCGCAATGAAAAACAAATTATTGGTTTTCGGTTATCTAGTCTCATCTATCCTATCCTGCCTCTCCTATCTTATCATAAA
This sequence comes from Parnassius orleans, assembly GCA_029286625.1. Taxonomy (NCBI): domain Eukaryota; kingdom Metazoa; phylum Arthropoda; class Insecta; order Lepidoptera; family Papilionidae; genus Parnassius; species Parnassius orleans. Next base: position 3,133,771 of record JAGSMP010000026.1, on the reverse strand, counting down.
AGCGTTAAGTCGGGCACACATAAGTTTGGACTAGTGAGTTCCATTGCGTTCGTCCACTTGTCGTATCCCCCAGCAGGCCATCTTACATCATCATTTCTTACACCTGGTATTCAGGTTATAATGTTTTTTCTATGGTGACAAGCGAGCACACAGTCCATCTGGTGGTAAGTGGATGGTACGGCCCAAAACAAAACAAAAAAAGTTATTGTTAATAATTAAATTACAAAATATTTTCTTGCACAACAAAATAGCCTTAAATGTATAAACTTTAGTGCTTAAAGCTAAGCTCTCGCTGTAAATTTCACAGAACACGAGTAACTCGTGTTGGATCCCCACACCAATAAAAATTGTTAATTGTAATTTTATGTGCTATTATCGATTACCACCAGCGATTTTTCCGGACCGATGCGATTTAGGAACCTTCAAGAAAAGAGCCTACTCCTTTTTAAAAGGCCGGCAACGCATCTGCAATTCCCCTGGTGTTGCAGTTATTCATGGGCGGCGGTAGTCACTTACCATCAGGTGAGCCGCATGATCGTTTGCCCCCACTCGTATAAAAAAATTACCACGTGCTCAGCGTTGGAGGAAAACATCTTGAAGATATTTTTATTACATTTAAATAATAATACTTCGAGGACATGTGGAAGTTAACTTAAATATTCTACACAATCCATAACGCTCTCAGATACGAGAATTGAGAGGAGTCCTGTGCCTAGCAGTAGGGCGTATATAGGTTGTAACTTTACTTTACTTTACTTTATAATTTACTTACAGCAAGTGATACATACCTACAAGGCTAAAACAATGATGATGTCTCCGGCGGTCATTGCAACAGTTGGACGAGGAGCAGCAAAATTTAAGAAGTACACACACAACTAATAAAGCAATTTATAATTTTTGTTCTTATGAAAATCTTAAAATTTACTTGCTTTAAAACTATTTAACTAAAAAGAAAATCAAGTACTAAAAAGTTGGCCTACCAAAGCAAAGCGTGAAAATTATTAACGAATGCCATAAGTTTACGATTCGCGCACAGTCTGATGATTGTCAAATTAACAATAATGATTGGTTTTTGGAACGAAGTTCATTATCGGACGGTACGGATTTGGCGGATGGGGGCTAGGCGACAAAAAGTGTAAGATTTTCCGTCACCAACCCCTTCCGACCCCTTCTGACGTAGTGTAAACGGCCTTGGCGGCTATAAGGAAGTGAGATCGAATAATATCCATCTCCCTCGCACTTTTTCTTATCTTACCATGAAAGAAATATTATTTTATTTTCAATGATGCTTCATTTTAATAGACGCTAGTAATTCATTTATTTGTATTTGTTAATCAATAATATAATACGTTTATCAATAATAATATACTACGAAAGGAACTTCGTTCCAACCGAGTGTTTCACGACACTAACGCATGTTTTTTTTACTTATGTAAACAAAAACCTTTTTTTAATTTATTACATGACCATGGATCTATCCAATAGGTCTGCCAGGCGAAATAAAAGTTCAGCATATTCTGTTGTGTATTTTATTCACAAAATTCTTCACAATCATAAGCTGATGAAGTTTTTCGGGGATTTTGTCGAAAGCCTTTTTTTACATGGGGAAATGACTATGCATACCCGCCTCGCGGGGGCAAGGACGAGTTATGTCGGACACGCACCGATTAAAAGCCCATGGTGTTCCGCCTCCGCAGCATATTGGCAGGACCATGAGCCAAAGGCCATGGATTCAAGAAAAACAAGCACTCGGAAGCCTTCCTGACCTCAGCGGTGGATCTGGTCTATGGCTCCGCCGCCAAACAAGATTCGGTGCGGAGGGTAAGGAGAGGAGCGCCTCGCAATACCGTCACTCCTCTCCTACCGCAGCTCTACCACCACCGCATCAACGGTGCGGCACCCCTCTCGCCGCAGTCCACCAACGGAGTGGCCACCTCGGGCTGGCCCTTCATCTCAGGCCAGCCATATGTGGGTTCCTCTTAGTTCACTTTAGATGACCAAGTAACGGCTACTAAGCCAGACAACAGAAACGCCACGACAAGGCGGGAACCTATCCAGGGGGTTTGTCGACTGGAGGATCTCGAGCCGAACAAGCTAGCGATATAAAAACTTGAGATTTATTTCACCATCGAAGCTTTTGTACCATCGCTTCCATTAGTAGTTACTTTGTACCATATCTGGCTCACTTAGTCAGAACTGCCTCATCGGCTGACGGAAGGTCAACGGAAACTAAAAAAAAAAAGTTTTGGCATGCTCTGCTCACGAATCTGCGGTCCTTTTTTGCGTAGGATGCGCGGTTCCGAAGATGTGCAGATCAATTAACTAATATCTAATTAATATCCGGTGGGCCTGCACCCTCATTAGCGTTCTATTGTTCACTCTTTCCTCTTATCTATTGTTCCTTGAACACCGTCATTGCCCGCTCTTATCTATTACTCGTACGCCCTGCTAAGCAGTGCTATTGGATTATACTACTTTGTTCATTACTACCACACTATACTGAATCACCAATAAAACACATTCCTTAACTTTGTTAAGTACAATTTTTATTTCCAAAATGTTATTGCTTATTATCTATAAAATAGGAGCGAAACATCTCATCCACTAAAATATCGTTATACAGTGTGTTCCCTGTAAATATGCTCGTAAAACTATGCATTGAACATCCCTGAAACTTATATAGCAAATACATTAAGCAATATTCATCACAAACTGAAGTCCACTCATTCTGAATCCTATCAACATTCCAGTCCCATCTTTTACAATTCCTTTTTAAAACTCTAGATGATATCGTGCAAGTGATCGTCCATATGAATCAAAATATTGACCGATGCCATTCGTATCGATATATAAAGATATCCAATGTGAGCCTGGTTTATCATCTGTATCCAAATTGCATATTATATACGTTGGTACGTAGGTATACATGGGCAGTCTATTAGCAGCATAAACATTATTTTCTAGACTGGGATGAATCATTTTCAGATGTTGTTGTATATATAGTGTATCCATGATATTACTGCTATTAATAGATTATTACAGTACCAATCTATTCAATGGTTAACATAGGACTGATCAATTATAGTGATTTGTAAATATTAAATCGCATTCTTTTGTGATGATTTCATCATTTTTGTCATCGGTGTAGCGCAAGTCCGCATACGAAAGAATGCGAGATAAGCTTGTTGACTCATAAAGTTACTACCAGTTTCACTGCGGAAATGCTTTAGATTAGAGTTATAGTGTTTTGTAAATATTATCTCGCATTCTTTCGGGTGAAAAAATGCGAGATAAGCTTGTTGACTCATAAAGTTACTACCAGTTTCACTGCGGAATGCTTAAGATTAGATATAACTTACTGGTGCTATATAAGACCGAGCAGCTGCAGTCATGGAGTCAGTGTATGGTCGTTTGGCCGCAGTGAATCTACTTATACTACGTTTGTGTTACTTCAACGCATCAATGGTCATGGACGTAAGTGTTTATTCTATTGACAAACTTACTTTTCTTTCTGTTGTTTTCTTACGTGTGTGTGTGTGTGTGTGTGATTAAGTGTAAACAAATTGATATTAACATGATAACTGTGTTGTTGCAGAAATCATTCAGCTTCGATGAAAATACCTATAAATAGTATTACTACTCGCCACTCTACTCCCAAGAAGAGAGTGATGACATCGTCATTAATGACGATGTTCATCGCATGTGTTATATTAATAATAACACATGCGATGGTGGAAAAAGAAAATCGCAATCGATTGATCATTTTTTTCAAGCTGAATAAAAAATAAAAAAGAGGAAGCTGTTATCGTCAACCGTAGCACGAGCCGCTAGAGATGGTGTATCATACATTTCTACTAATTCTGACGACGGAGACCAAGCGGCGCATCTCATAAAAATTGAAATGTACTATATGAAGAACTTATCCAAGATTCCAACTACTGATCATTGGAAACATGCTTCCACGAGGATTAAATATTATGTAAAAACTAATACGGATAGCATCTACGACAACACAAACGCCCTCGTATACAATATTACAAAGACAATAGCAGAAAGTGAAAAAGTTAAAAAATACTTTTTTAACAATGACAGTCATGAGCTGATCATTAGTGAATGTGATTCTGTTTATTTAAATTACCTCTGTGTACTTATTAGATTCAACGAGCTGTCGTCTTGTGCTGCTGAGAGGAAGACAAGAGCAGAAGGAAGAGATGAGTGTGGCATACGTGTACAGAACACGTAATTGAATAGCAAAACTACAACACTGAGTGGAGAAGAAAAAGAGAAGAATATGCAGTACTCAAGAGCTGAATGTCCATTCTTCAGCTCAAAATCTAGTCGGTTGCTCAGTTTCGAAAACTGGCCTCTCGTTATGCGACAAAAGCCTGAAGATCTTGCAGAAGCCGGTGTCTTTTGTACTGGCCATGTAGACAGGACCAAGTGTTTCCATTGTGGTGGTGGTTTAAAAGATTGGGAAGATGATAATGATCCTTGGCAGCAGCATGTTCAGTGGTTTAGTCAGTGTGCTTATGTAAAGTTTAAACTCGAACAGAGTTTTGTATAAGATTAAATAGGGGGTTTATAAAGAAATAAAAAATAATATATTGCATACAAGTTGTTTTATTTAATTTTATAATGTTTCACATAGTTACATACACACAAAATGCATTACGCATAACACAAATCTAACACACAACACTCATTATAACCGTAACTACTATAGTATACAGTAACATTTCTGTTTTTATCTATTTCAATAATATTATCAAACTCAGCATAAACTATACAGTTAATTGTTTGTATTAGTGAGGATTCAAATCGTACTTCTAATCTTACACTACCATGCTTTATGAGATTCCAATGAGTTGATGAGCTGATAATTCAGGAGTTAAATCAAATGCTAATAGACAGTAACCTTTGGCATACTGTTCACAAGGGATTTCATTTCCATCATTAAGAAAGTGAATACCAGTTCCGAGAATAGAGTATGATATGCTGATGTAAATATATGTACTATTATTAAAAGATATTGCAAAGCTTTTGAAGGTATTTGTTGACCATCAATATATAAGCTGAAAGAATTAGTACCATAGTTTTCAAAGTTAAATGGATTTTTAGTAAGGGAACCATTAAATGCAGAATTGTTCACAAATCCAATTATACATGTTTTGGGTACCTGTCAGTGTCAGTGTAAGAGTTTTTCCTTGAACACCCGATGGAATTGTTAAAACTTTTACTTTTAGCTCGAGTCATAGGATATTTAGCAGTGGTAGAAGCTAAAACTTTTTGATGTGCGAGTAATACACTTGGATTAATTCGTGCTCTTCGGACAATAAGAGTTGCGTCCGTAATGCAAACTTTAAACTTTACATCGTTTGACCCAGAATAAATGTGGAACCAACGGCAATAGGACGGATACCGTTATCCTTTTTTTGAAGGCACATAATCTTGCCCCATATAAGAATGGAATGAAATTTGGATTAACATTACCAGAAAGCATAAAGTTACATAATTTTGTAATGTCATTAAGAAGTACTCCGCCGGCGTCACCGGCAGAAGCGCTTACAAGATCTTTAAGATGTTGAGGCGTAATTCCGTCAATGCCGCCAGCAGAGCCATTCGAAAATGACATAATTGCTTCTAATGTGTCTTTTTCAGAAATTTGTAAAGGTTGCATAGAAGTCTTGGGAGGCAGCGGTTAACCCTGAGAAGGATTGACCGAAGGATGCTTCTGACGAAGGCTTTCAAGAGTTTCGACATTACGAGGAGCCAGGATGTCGTCTGAGAATAAAATACGGGATGCATTTTTTAAATCGCCATTCATTACTTTCGACTCAACTACTTTTTTTAAATCAAATTTAGGACGTGGTCGAAATAAATGAGTATTAATTGGGTAATCTAAATTTTGAAAAGATGTATCTTTTAGTTGAGACGTAATTGATTTATTTATTGTTTTATCAAAGTGAAAATAGGAATACGCGAAAGTAAATAATTTTTGCCAACTCTTTTCACTATTAGTGAAACAATTTTGAATAGTGCAAATTAAGATATGGCTTAAAAGAAAAGCATCCAAGCCAAAAAAATCATTATTTTTATCCTCTATCAACGTTATTTTTTATTATTTATTGTCAATGTCAAATGTCAATTGAGGCTGTATGGCTTAGTTCCTTTGCCTGCTCTCTCGACCGAATAATAAAAACAACAACAACAAATGTCAATTGTCAAAGAGAGTTTTGGCGGGAACTTGACCGGCGGCGGTTTGCTGCTCCTGTATTATTGTTTAAATAATGGTTTGAAGTGGATTTTTATATGTAAAAGTGGTGCGATTTTGTGTATTAAATGTCTGCGCATGTGAACTATTAGTGGAAACGGTGAAACAAGTACTCTGATGGTGATGTGATTCTCAAGATAATGTGTCTGTCTGCTTAGGCGCCTTGAGATACCATCGCCAACTGTCAGCTGTCTGCTGGCTCAAGTTGCCGTCAAAATCTCCCAAGGGCTGCACAATGTGACGCATCAACATATTGTGAAGCAGTGTACTATGAAGGATAACTATACATTGAACTTCAGGCTCAGAACCCAAAGCCGTAAAGCCAGTTATAAAAAAAAATTGTTTTTGTTTACCTGTCAGCCTTTCAATGATCACTCAACTCAACGCATCAACATATTGTGAAGCAGTGTACTATGAAGAAAATTATAATAAACCGAATAAAAATACCTAAGACTTGGCCTAAAGGTCTAGATACCAGGCCATAAACTCCAAAAAAAAATCACTCAACTCAATTAAAGAAGACTTGGCTTTAGCCTTTACGGTTTTTGAAAATATGAAGAATTAAAGAAAATAAGACTTGGCTTCGGCCTTTATGGATTTTGAAGAGACGGAAAGAAGAAAAATAAGACTTGGTTCCGGCCTTTACACCTTAAAATTCTATATATTCAAATTAAAAAAGACAAGGCTGTATGGCTTAGTTCCTTTGCCTGCTCTCTCGAGCGAATAATAAAAACAACAACAACAATCAATTGTCAAAAATCACAATCGCTGCTTCACTTCGATCATATTTATTTATCTATGACTTCGATTTGAATAATAGTAATTTTTATTCTTTAATTCTTTTATTGAAAATGAAAGAGCGATTAAGCTGATTGAGCGATACCCATTCTCATATTGTAAATTGTTTATTTGAATATAACATAAGAATGAACAACAGTACGGAACAAATATTTCTTATAAATTCTCCTGGAAATCATTCAGTAATTGGACCGCAAAAAAATTCCGAAAACACTACAAGCCAAGTCAACCTCGAGAGTAAGTATAATCCATCGTTGAGTTTACAATTTAGAACTAAGTTAACCAAGATATTTTATAACCTTAAATATGAGTATTAAGTATTTGTTTCAATACCGACGTGTAATAGCTAACAGGCTATTATTAACTGTGTTATAATTATAAATTAAATAATTTCAGATGTTGAAGATTTTTCAAATGTGTGCCGCACTTGTGCAACTATTACTGAATTTGTTATACCGATCTTTATGGGAGAAGGCTTACAGAATAACCTAGCAGATAAAATACGTAAACATTTACCAATCCAAGTATGTAGTTTTCATAATTCTTTAATTGGGTACTTTTACTGTCAACAACAATAAATTATTTATTAATCTATACTATCAAATTTATTGTATACTGAAGTATAGTGCTGTAAAGGTCAACTAAAGAAAATACTGTATAATATTTCTTTATGTGATTCATCCTATACCATTAATCTAATGAAACTTTGGTAGGTTGTGTGCATTGCTGTGAATTTTTCTGTCCAAAAGGCATTGCAATGCATACATACTAGAGCACAACTGGTATAATATAATTAAATATTAAATATGATATTTCTGTTCACCAAATATAGAAATTTGTTTATGCAGGTATCAGAACAAGATGTCCTACCACGAGTGGTATGTTACCAGTGTGCCAGCACATTGTTGGCGTGGCATGAACTTGTACAATGCTGTTTGCAGGCTGACAAAGCATTAAAGACCCGCCTTGCAGTAATACAACATGTAATAAATCTATACTTTTTTTTCATCTTGTGTTTCTAATTGGTATTTAAAGATGTTGGAAACTGATAGAGGTACATTTTTATTATGCATTACAACTATTAACAATTAATAGATTTTATGAGACAACAAAAGTCAAATTAGTTTTGTGCATTTTTTGTCATATATTATTGTAGTTTTCTTATTAGGACTGGTTTTAGAGCAATGCGGATACTTCGCGCGAAACTGGACAAAAATAATTTTAATCTTCTAAGGATTGTTGCCCAGGACAGCTACGACAAAATTAGTAAAAATTTACAATAAATTAATAAAAATTAAACTTAAAGGTGCTTAATGGATCTTTGTATTCAGAATTTAGAGTAAAATAAAAAAGTTTTTTGATTATTTTTGGTGACACAAATTGAATTATATGTGGCAAAGTGGACTGTATAGGTGGTAGTGGGATGGGATTAGGTTTTGAATTTCCAACCGACATGTAACAAATGGAGGGCACGCACCTGGTGAACACTAACAGCTTCTCATACCTCAGGTTGACTCTCGCGTGGTGCACTCCTAGTTTTCTTATTTCAAATTTAACACAGTTCGCGGCCATGATCTTAAACTGATAGTGATGCGGTGCGGTGCAGTACGCAAGCTAGCGTGACACAGTATGGCACATGTCCACCTGCGTGCGGGTTTGACTAAGACTGGTCTGCCTGTAGGGCTAAGAGGATATCAAAATGTCACTCTGATTTACATCAAAATGTGGGAATATTCCCGTGTAGTGGCGGATAAGAATACTCACTAGCCCATATCTTCCCGTGGGTGTCGTAAGAGGCGACAGAGGGAAACTGAGACAGAGGATGGGCAGCAGCATCTTTCTGATAACAGCAAAACAATAAAAAAACTGCGGTTGCCAACCCGCGTGAAGCGTGGCAACTATGGCAATATGATAGTAACTAAGAGACGGCCCCCAGTCCCCGGTGGCCCCGCTATTCCTGGCTTCGGTGGCGACCATGGTAACGGCGGGGCAGGTGGTGCTAAGAATCTCCGGTGGAGGTTCGGTTGCCACCTACGACGACTCGACCTGGCAACATATAACGCACGCACCCTGAGGACTGACGAGAAGATCCTGAAGCTGGAAGAAGAGATAGACAAGGTGCGCTGGAATATTATAGGATTATCCGAGGTCCGAAGAGAGGGGGAGGACACGGTAATCCTCGAATCCGGCAACTTGTTCTATCACCGGCATCACCTGTCCCAAGGAGTTGTCGGATTTATCGTCCACAAGTTTCTCGTTAACAACATTGTAAAGATTGGGAGTGTGTCGACGAGGATTGCGTACCTTATACTCAGAATTACCAAACGGTATTCGCTGGAGGTCATACAGGTTTACGCACCAACCTCTGCACTCCCCGATGAGGAGGTGGAGGTAGTGTATGAGGATATCTCTAGAGCCATGGATTCCTCCAAAACCCACTATACGGTGTTAATGGGAGACTTAAACGCAAAATTAGGCACAAGAGAGAACGGTGAGCTGAAAGTAGGGAAATTCGGAATAGGGCAACGGAACCCAAGAGGCCAGCAGCTGGCCGACTTCATGGAGAAAGAGGGATTCTTTATGATGAACTCTTTCTTCCAGAAGCGGCCCCACAGGAAGTGGACCTGGTCGAGCCCCGACGGTTCGACAAAGAATGAGATTGACTTCATTACGACGACCAGACGACAACTGTTCAGTGATCGCGAGGGTGAAAACCGGCAGCGATCACCGAATGGTGAGAGGCACACTGAACCTAAGCGTTAAGTTGGAGAGGTCACGTCTAATGAAGTCAACGCTCCGTCCCCCTCGTGCTCTAATCCAAAGTCCCGAAACCTTTCAGCTCGAGCTACGAAACCGTTTTCAGTGCCTAGAAGATTGCAATGCAGTGGACGACGTGAATGACAAACTCGTGGAAACTGTCCATGCGGTCGGAGCTAAGTTTTGCAAGACCCGCCGCAGAAGAACACAAAAACTCTCCGGTCACACTCTTAATCTCATGATCTCATGGCTGTTAGACGGGATATGAAGCTGCAGTCTTCAGTAGATTTGACAGCATACAGACGACTGAACAGACAGATCTCCAAATGCATGCGACGGGACTCACGCAACTTTAATACAGCAACTTTAATAACATTCGTATTGAAGAAGCGATCGAGCGGAACCAAGGTTCCAAAGTCTTTGCTAGAGATCTGTCTGCCAGAAAGAGCCAACTGTCGAAGCTGAAGACCGAGAAAGGTCAATTCAAGAAAGGCGACAACGCTCTCTTGAAGAACTACAGACCGATTTCCCTTCTGAGCCGCGTCTACGTGAGAGTCATTACGAATCGTCTCGCATGCAGATTCGACGACTTCCAGCCTCCCGAACAAGCCGGTTTCCGAAAAGGCTTTAGCACCATAGACCACATACATACCCTTCGGCAAATTGTACAGAAGTCCGAGGAGTACAATTTGCCACTATGTCTGGCGTATGTGGACTATGAGAAAGCCTTTGATTCCGTCGAAATTTGGGCGGTGCTGCAGTCCCTTCAGCGGTGCCGAGTTGACTGTCGGTATATCGAAGTGCTAAAGTGCTTGTACATTAGGGCTACGATGGCTATCCGAGTACAGAACCAGAGTACGAAACCTATCCAACTGCAGAGAGGTGTAAGACAGGGTGATGTTATATCCCCGAAACTCTTCACCGCTGCATTGGAAGACGTTTTCAAGCTTCTGGACTGGAAAGGATACGGTATTAACATCAATGGCGAGTACATCACTCACCTTCTATTTGCCGACGATATAGTCCTTATGGCAGAATCGCTGGAGGACTTAAGCACTATGCTCAATGACCTCATTAGTGTCTCCCAACGGATAGGTCTTAAGATGAACATGGACAAAACAAAGATCATGTTTAATGTCCATGTTACACCTATGCCGGTAGTTGTTGGGAGCACTAAGCTCGAAGTTGTTGACGAGTATGTTTACCTGGGACAAATAGTCCGACTAGGTAAGTCCAACTTCGACCGAGAGGTCAATCGACGGATTCAACTCGGTTGGGCAGCGTTCGGGAAATTACGGCACATCTTCTCGTCAGGTATACCTCAAAACTTAAAAACGAGACTGTACAACCAGTGCGTGTTGCCAGTGATGACCTATGGAACTGAGACGTGGTCCTTCACTGCTGGCCGGATGAGGAAGCTCAAGGTCGCTCAGCGAGCTATGGAGAGGGCTATGCTCGGAGTTTCTCTGCGTGATAAACTTAGAAATGAGGATATCCGCAGTAGAACCAAAGTGACCGACATAGCCCAACGGATTAGTAAGCTGAAGTGGCAATGGGCCGGCCATATAGCTCGAAGAACCGACAACCGATGGGAAAAAAAGGTTCTCGAGTGGCGGCATCGTACCGGCGGACGAAGTGTAGGGCGTCCCCCCACTAGATGGAGTGACGACCTTGTGAGTCGATGGATGCAGGTGGCTCAGGACCGTGCTTTGTGGCATTCCTTGGGGGAGGCCTATGTTCAGCAGTGGACTTGTGAAGGGCTGTAATGATGATGATGATGATGATGTGGGAATATTTTAGAATAACTTAAATGTGACGGTAACAATTTTCGAATGTCAAATCATCATTTGACAAGTTACTCCACTAGACTGAAACCATTTAAAGTTCTCCAATTTATATTGTATACCTATATCATCACATGAAAGTTGGCTTTGACAATAATACTTTACTTACATTAAAGTAATGATTTCTTATATTTACGCGAAGACTACACATTAAATGAAACTAATTTTTATGGTTTCTATCGCGTTTAATTTAACTTTTTAATTCCCGACGTTCATTTACATGAGAGTTATAAAGTTATCTTTCGAAGCTATTTTTGTCTCAAAAATACTCAGGAATATATCTGCTCCGCATAACAGAAGTACTTGCTAGAACATAAAGACTAGCTCCATTGGATGAATGCGCCGCGACCAGACGTGGCAATGTAACTACTATGAAACCAATGTCTTGCGGTCCGCACGCGTTCTAAAACCAGCCCAAAAGAAAAGCATATATTTAAATGATTATATTATTACATATCCATCAAATATCATTTCTTATTAGGGTTTCATATAATATATTATGTCATTTTAATTATGAATATAATTGTCATTTTGTTTTAATAACATACTTTTTCAGAAGCAAAAGAACTCAAAGCATGAAGCAGGGGAAAACATACACAAGGAATCTCAAGCAAAGTAAGTTTCTGCTCATTTTTATATATATTTTAGCGTTTTGAAGTCCAAAACCATAGATTATATGTACTCTTTCAGGTCAAGAAAATCATTATGTGTTTCAAGTATTAAAAAAGTATTGACAGAATATTTCAAATTATCAGATGAGGATTTGGATCATTCAGGTTTAGAGTTTATATGTGAAAAATGTGACAATGAATCGAGCTTTCAGACACTACAAAGCTTTGTTGAACATCTTAAGTTGCAACATAATTTTGAAATCAAAGACAAAAAGTCAGTAGAAAATTTTATAAAAGAATATGTATCTATTGTAGAGATGTTAGTTGCTGAAGATCAAATAGCTGATCTGGAGCCAGAAAAAGGAATGGTGGATGTGAAAATTCCAAGATTCTGTTGTCCCTTCTGTGAAAGCGCATTTTCTTCTACTACGCGTCTTATTTGCCATTTGAATCAACATGTTGATGTCTGTATTGAGGAGGGGGTCGCATGCTGTGATAATGTTTATAAGGATACAAAATCATTTGCAGTACATCTGCAAGAGCGGCATGTAAATCACCCACCAAATGCTACAAATATATGCCAAAGTTGTGGTTTTACTGCTGAAGATAGTCGACAACTTCAGTCACATGTAAGTAAAGAACATTATGTAGAAAAAGAAGACGTAAATGACGTCAAAGAAAGGTTGGAAAACCATGACAGGTGCCAGAAATATATACCAGCTGTGTGTCCCGAATGCAACAAAACATTTTCAAACAAATACAACATGTTAGTTCACATGAAAAGCCATAATGGAACGACAGAAAAGTTTCATTGCAATCGTTGTAACAAAACATACAAGAGTCAAGCTAGTCTTAAATTCCACCAAAAAGTAACCCATGAAGGCATACTAAGCTTTCTTTGCACTTACTGCGGAGAAGCGTTTCCTTCACGTGTTGAGCGTGATGTTCATACTAGAATACACTCCGGAGACAAACCATACACGTGTAAATATTGCGGCAATTCGTACCGCGCGAAAAATACTTTAGACCGTCATGTAGAAATTCACCTCGATATTCGCAAATACGAATGTCACATTTGCTCAAAGAAGTTCAGAAAGAGAACACATCTTAATTACCACTTATCCACGCACAAGCGGAAGAAATAAAGTAACTGGGTTCTTTGTTGCAGATGGACACCCAGCCGCGTCAACTACGACGCGTATCTAACGGGGGTTGAAGCAAAAACTGAACTGAAAAATAATACTATAAAAGTTCAAAATTTCAACGCCGTATCCGCAGTAGATGAAACCGTTGAAAAGGACGATGGATCGGATGATGACCAACCCTTGGCTACAATAGCTACAAAAAAGTCGACTGATTTGTATAAAAAATTCTATGATGCGCTTGTTAGTTTTAGGAACCATTTTGTCTCTGAACACAAAGAAACAAAATGCGAATATCCAGATTTTACAGACTCAAGCGATTCTGAAGAGATAATGGACGATCAAAGCGAAGATGGAGATAAAGATGTGAACAAATTCGATGATTTGACTAAATGTAATATGCGTATAGACAAAATGAACGACGAGACTAGATTGGAACTGAACGAGGTGCAAAGAAAAATCAACGGGAAAGTGTTCTTCACATGCAAAATTTGCGACAAGAATTTGAGTTCGGCGCATACATACATTTTTCATAAACGAATCCATACGGGCGAGAGACCTTGCGTGTGTCACATATGCGGAAAACAATTCCGAGCCCCGAATGGCTTACAGAGGCACTTGACGGAAACGCACGAACGTCTGCGACGTTACGCGTGCAATTTCTGCCCAAAGAATTTCGCAAACACGCAAAATTTGAAGCAGCATATTCGTATACATACTGGCGAGCGGCCATTTGTCTGTACGCATTGCGGCAAAAGATTCACTCAGAGCGGCTCTCTGTATGTGCATTTAAAAACGCATAGCGAACAATTTCCGTTCCATTGCGCCGAGTGTGGAGCAAAATTTAGGCTACGAGCAGGTCTGACAAGACACAGATTAAAACACAGCGGTGAACGGCCGCACGTCTGTGTGCACTGCGGTAAAGGCTTCCGCCATAAGCACGACCTTTACAGTCACGCGTTGTCCCACACCGACCCAAAACCACACACATGTAGTGTTTGTAACTCTGCATTTAGACAAAAGAGGGCGTTGAAGCACCATTACAAAAGAGTGCATGAAAACGAACCTCCTAGAGAAGTTGTAAATCATTTAGTTTTCAATCAGTTAGGGCAGTATCAGTGATTATTTTGCTGATTTATTTCAAAGGTACCCAAAATGATTATGCAAATAAACTTAATACGTTTACACGTATTTTTAATGTATCCTTGTATATAACAATCTATTAACATAATGAAATGCATTTACTTTTCAGTCCCATATTAAATGAATGTGAAATAAAAGTAGAAAGATCAAACGAGTTCGAAAGTGATACCACACACGTAGAAAAGCAAAAAGATATAACAGAAACCATAAAGAAATCGCTTACAATAGTAAACGAAGATGGTAAAAAATACGCGCACTGCGGCATTTGCGAGAAAAATGTTTCAGTTGGCTCCTGGAAAAGACATGTGCGGTCGCACGTAGGCGAGAAGAGATATAGTTGTCACACTTGTGGGTTATCATTTAATGACAGCGGTAACCTGGCTCGTCATAGAAGAGCATTACACGCTAAACAGCGACCGTTTTCTTGTCACATCTGCGATAAAGCCTTCTCTAGAAGCAGCCACCTTCAAGATCATGTGAAATCCCATTCAGAAAGCCGTGACTATGTTTGTGACATTTGTGGAAAAGCGTCCAAGTCTGGTGCGGCTTTACGAATGCACAAAAAGATTCACGAAGATCAATTCAAATTCCAGTGCATGGAATGCGATTCCAAATTCAAACGACGCGGTGAACTGAAAGCACATGTGACTACCCACACAGGAGAAAAGGCTCATTCGTGCTGGTGCGGAAAATCTTTTCGTCTTCGAAGTCAACTCACCATTCACACCAAAACACACGACATGTTGTTAAAATAAACTCTGAAATATTGTTTTGCTGACGGACTCGCTTTGTTGTAGGTTCAAGGATCTGACAGAATTTGTTGCGCAGACGATGGGGAGCACGCAATATGCCAACAGTTCCAGTCTATCAAAACTCAGCAAAACTTGCGAGTATTGTGGCATAAAACAATCAGATGACCTTTATACGGATCACTTGATCACCATGCATTCGGAATCATTATTCCATTGTAATGAGTGCGACACATATTTGGACAGAAAAGATTTCATTCTTCACATGTCTATGCACGTTCAGTACGTAGCTAATAGCGACAAAAAGGAAGCTCTGAAAAAACTGAGAAAAAGGAAGAGCAACAAAGATAAAAACGAAAATGCAATGACTACCCCGAAATCAAATCTATCTCAGAACAAGGAAATTGTAGAAAAGACAACCAAGAATTGTCCAAGAGACAATAGCAATAGCAACAATGGCACGCCAGAAAATGAATTTTCGGATCATAGTGATGTGGAATACTTTGGACGCCTACCCGAATCAGTATTCGAAGCTATTGAAGACTCACAAGATAGCCAATGCGATAATAATGATACGGACGTACCGCAGACTCCAGAAAACAATGAACTAAACGAAAATAACGATAACAGTGACTTATCTAACGAATGTATTAACACTTCTAAGGATTTCACTCCAACTGCTCGACATGCGTCCGATAGTAAAACTGAAAAAAGACACAAAAAAACACGGACTTGTCCCATTTGCTCAAAGGTGTATACAGCCTCATCTAGCTACTTCTATCATGTGAAAAATTCTCATCAACAAAGTAAAGACTACGAGTGCGATGTATGCGGGAAAAGGCTAGGAAATAAAAGTAGTTTAGCGCAGCACGCCTCTATACACGTGAGTGAGCGTCGCTTGGAGTGTAGGCAGTGCGGAAAAAAATTCCGTTCAAAAGCCAGTTTATACATCCACGAGCAAATTCATAGCAACGTGAAGACTTGGGCTTGTAACCAATGCAGCAGATCTTTTAGGTGGCGTACACACTTGTTAAGACACTTAAAACGCCATTCAGCTGAGAAATCGCATGTTTGCTCGACATGTGGGCGGGGCTTTAAAATCCATTGTGATTTGTTGCGACACGCCCGCACACATACCGCTGGTAACTTTACTTGTGAAAAATGCGACGTCAAGTTTGCGCAACAAAGATATTTAAAAGTGCATATGCTCAAGAAACATTCCACTAGAATAACTGGAAATGAATCTCAAGACTAGAAACAAGCACTTGTTTGTATATAACATCATGGTTAAGCTTTTAACTTGATAAGAAAAATGTTTTTATAGATTGTATCAATAACTTTCATTCAACTTATAATTATGCAGAATAATCGAGAAAAGTAAAAATAAAACAATTTCCAAATAAATTTAAATAAAACAAATTGAAAACTATATAACGTTTTATTTTTAACATAGGTATTATTAATATGTATGAAAAGAAAATAAAGTTAGATTACACATGACAATGTCATTTACTCATACCTTTTTATTTGATGTTTGTGTGAAGAGCATAAGCCTTAATATCAATTTAATAATAAATAAATACAATATTTAAATTTTATTAATGAGATCAAATCTACGACGATGGAAAAAAAACTATATAATATATTTATATAAGGTTATTAAAAATTCTTTAGCAATCTCAAACCACTATCGGCCTAGTTTAGCGGTTAGACTTATTAGGCTTCTAACCATTGTATTATGATGTTAAAAATCCCATTTGAATTAATGTTTTTGTTTTTATAGTACCTACAAATTTCCAATGATGTGAGTTTAAATGAAAGGGCTGATACACAAGTGTTTAGCAAAAACATACTGTAAATGCTTCTTTTGTACAAAATTTATCACAATTTGAAATGAAATAATAAATAATAATCATTCGAAGATTTTCAATAAAATATAAAATTATTTAAAATCCTAAAGATAAGACATCTTATACATCTTGGTATGCAATCTTACATAACATATATCACTTTATTATAAGAACTTAAATGTAGTTTCAGAATATTATAAACTTATTAAATTACATAGTAATATTTACAATCAGCAATGATATTAATGATGCTGAGTCCGAGTCAGTTATAACTAGGACTTAAATATAATTATTGGGCTTTTTTCATAATCCATTTAAAATAATTTTCTCTAACGATAGAAAAAAATTATACATAAATATATATCAAACTGGTAATTTAATAATTTATTTTTTAAAGTAATTATAAAGGGCCTCGAACTGCAAAAATAGTGTATGACGTACTTAATGGGTGCAGATGGTTTAAAACTGCTGTATTTCAAAGACTAGGAGAAGCTTGTGTTCAACAGTATAAATGAGAATTATCATTATTTGATGACGAGTTTTATTTCTAAATACATTTATTCGTAACCTATTCATAAACTAGATAATAAATTAGATATTCAGGAAACTAAACCACAGTACAACGACCAGTATTTTGATGCCTTGATATGGCTCTTATGTCGCCGTCCAGAAACTTTCTACAAAAAATATGACTTCACCAAGTAAAATTAATTCTAAATGTTTTGATTATCAAAATTATTAAAAATTCTTACACACGTCAGCGTTGTAATGCGTTTAGTGATATATTGATAATAAAACATTGACTTCCTTATTTTCTGTTTAAAATTTAAAACGAAATAACATTCTCCCAAACTCGTACGCCCCCAGATCAAACACATTCGTCGACTATTATAAACAGTATAACTGGTTAAACTAAGTTTTAATAACTTCTACATAACATAGCTTAGCGTTTCACTAAGGATGTAATGTAGAGACCAGGGCGTAATATAAATTTAGTATTTGTTTTTTACCCAACTACCCTAGAAGAGGGAAAATGTTATTCGAGTGTATGTCTATTTCTTTGGCACGCTCTATAGCCTAAATGACTTGATGGATTTTACGGTAATCATTCGTCTTAGTTGTGGAAGTGACACAGGGTATAATATTTGAAATTTTCATTTTTAAGTAGACTTTTTACTTAGTCGGATTTTTCAATTACTATTTTAACTATTGGGCTTCTTTCTCAATTGGACCTCATGTTCAGCAATCGCGTTTACGACCACTATACCAACGAGGCAATCGAGTAATTATATATAATTATAACATATAGATATAAATATAAACTAAACTATGGAGTGTTAACGAACCACCCTAAATTGTAATAGCTTTTCGAGCTCGATTACCTAAGACTCAACCCCATTTACTGTAACACAGCTACACTACCGACAGATCTATTAACAATAACTTAAATAAATAACATAGAATACATTTACATTATTTTATTCAAATATATTTACCAAAATAAATTTGAATAGTAAAAGAATTTGGTTAGATATTTTAAATCTGATATTAACATTGATTCTATTTAAGACAATTCAGACTCTTTAAAAAAAAATATAATTTAAATTTTGTAACTTTTCCTGCACTGCAGTGTATGACATCACCTCTATAGAACTCTCAGCAAACCCTGACTTCACAAAGCATTCTCATTTAATGGTTCAAGGGAGGTGTAGATCTACCCTCCAATGTTGTGGGAGAACCACTTTCGTTTACTAAACGCTGTCTTTCTCTATACATCGAGACTTGAATGTTTTGGAGCTGGTGGTACCGGCACACCTTCAGGGTGGAAAACACTGCAAGACCAACCCACGTTGCGAATGCGCCCCATGCACCAAACTAATAAAAAAAAAAATTATTATATTATCAAATAGATATCAACCATTACCCCAGCATGGGAGTGTTGTGAATATGAAAATGCATAATTTGATGTAATGCATAAAATACAGATGTTAAAAGATAATTATTATAAATATACTGGCTGGTTCCCGACGCGTTGCAGCCGCAGAAGAAATAATTGTGGAAATATCCTTTTAAATTTGGAAGAGTTGTATTGTTTAATTATTTAATTACAAATGAAATATGTCAGTACGATACGCGCGCTACCTACTCTGTAAGTTATTTGTACTATGCCTAAAACCTTCGCGCAAGTACAAGCAATACGTAGACAAGCTTTTACCGCAGTCTGATGAACGATGTGGCAGCGCAAAAAATACGAACAACGAACAAACAAAATTAATTTTTATATATTAGATTGATGATTATTTGGCCATCCAACAAATGGGGAAATATATCAGTCTGTCACCTATCTCTAGTAAGTGTAACTTATGATTGAAGCAAAATCGAAATAGGTTTACAATTGCTCCTTGTACCTAAGTTATTTTTCAATTACTTTGAATAACACTAAAATTATACAAATGTATATAAAAAAACAAATAAGGGTGACAAACGAGCACAGTTCACCGGTAGCAAAGCCTCCATAGAAGCCGAGAAGCCGGGCTTGCCCTATCAAACTGCTCAATCAATAATATCAACTAATAAAATAACTCGTAAACTGTTTCAAACTATTTCAAAATTTCCCGCGAGCTTCTCTGTTCTACACAGGTCATGACCTCGTAGCCTTATTATGTAACGTCAACACGCGGCAAAACTGCACGATACTGCTGTCATAAAAAAGGACTTGAGCGATTAGTCGTCTATCTCGCACGCGTGGGCTTTTTACCGGGCTTTCGAGAAGACGATCGCTCTCTTTCTAACCTGTGGCAAAATGTTCTATAATGAAATATAACTATGATTGTATATAGCAATATAGCAATTAGCATGGAGCGATAAAGCTGGGCTTTTGGTTTGAAGTTAGTCAAGCGCGGGGGAGCGCGGGCGATACTTTTGCAAGTTCACTTCACATTTCAATGTTTACTCTGTGTGTTTACTTGAGCGAATGAATATTGCGAGTTGAAAATTTATGCTTTTTTATAGATTTTTAGTGAAAATGGAGGATAATAGTGTTCCTTGTGATGAAATTTTTTAATATACGAGACGTCGTGTAACCAATCATTCATTTCATTCTTCTTTATGGAGTGTAGCTTTGGAGACAAGTTGACAGATCGCATTTGAAATACGATACTACGTTTCAAAACCCAGATCACCGACGTGATTCCTAAAACTGCTATGGACTGTACCAGAGCACTGCCTTGTGCCAGGAGACAAGTAAGCCAAAACAACTTCTATATGGGTTCCACAAGGCGTGTAACGGCAGCGCGGCCAATCTAGGCAAATATGGTACACAATACTACAAGGAATCGGAAACACAAATAGATAAATGTGATGAAGAGAGAGAAAAGAGCAAAGGCCTGCTCAGCAGAAAAACCGTGTAGTCTAATTTTTATAAGTTCAATAATTACTTACTTGAGCTGTACCCATTTCAATGTAAAAACCATGTGTGGAAATTTTATCTCTCTTGTCAATGTCTTGCCCTGCTGCATCTTCACAACTGAAAATATTTAAAATTTAAGGGAATAATTTTAAAACTTGAATCTAAACAATAGAGGATAATTAGTTCTCGTTCCACACTTTTACTTTTTTAACCCACAATGCAAAAAGAGGAGTGTTATAAGCTTGACCACTATGTGTGTCTGTCTGTGGCACCGTAGCTCTTAAACGGATTAACCAATTTGGGTGCAGATTTTTTTATTTGAAAGGTGACTTCATCATCATCAGCTCTTTTATTTCGGGGGTTTTTGAAATTTTTAATTTAATATTATCCATCTTTATGTAATATCCAGACTACATTTTGTAAAATCCTCCCTATAATGGGCGAGACCCATGTCAGACAGTGAACTTTTATGGACTGATACAAAGGAAAAAAGATCCAAATTGAAACCTTCATTACTGGCTAAGAGGCATTCCATATCCTCAGACTGACGCTTCTGCAGTAGGTTTTGATAGACCACAACATCCACTTATTATCAGGTGGATTGTGTGCTCATTTCTCACTCTTACTTATAAAAAAGGACTGGTATTGGAGCTGAAACCCGATAATTACAGAAGTACTAATTCTATCATCGGTCTATATTTTAGTCCATTGCTGTTCTTTCAATCTTCATCTACAAACCTATTTCTGCTACAAAGCAAAAAACATTCTTATGTTCAGGTTTGAGAAATAATACAGCCAATATACAGGGTTATTTTTCAAAGAGTAGCATAGCAATGCATTACCGCATTTTGAATTTAAAAAAAAAGAACAGAATCTCAAATTTGGCCGATTATTGCAAAATAACCCTATTAATATTAATTATTGATATAGTTAAATACTATTATTTAGTTAAATACTAATAATAACCCTTGATTTAGTTAAATACTAATAATAATATTTAACTAAATCAAGAGTGACAAAACATGTATAGTCTTCATGTATTCTTTGATTGGATTTATCTGTAGGTGCAAAAGAGCTGTAGTACTTAAGGACAAAGATTTATTGTAATTACAAAGTTGATGCAATATCAGATGATTGCTTTGTAGTTGTAGCTCTGCTTACAGGTTCATGGGTTTAATTACGTCGTTACGATAACGAAAAGTCATGGTACCTATGATTATCCGCATAATTAACAAATTTTCACGAATCATACACTCCATGCAGCCCTTTCTCTGAAGACAACTTATTGGCATGGATAAAGAAGCTATAGCTATGGTTGAGCTCACCTAGAAGATACTTTACTACTTGGTAATGACATAGTAACATACAATAATTGCAATCACTCACTAACCTTGGAAACCTTTCAACAATAATCTGGCACCAAGTCATAAAACCAAGGGTCACAATACAGGCAGCAGTAACAGTTAGCCCACAGAGAATCATGCATCCAACTGCCTCTATGAATGCAGACAGGAAGGAACTATCCTGACCTTTGTACATGAATATAGAGAGCCTGTAAAATAATAAATTAATAGAGATTAAATTATGAAACAAAGAACAGAGATGTACAATGCGATTCAACTAAGAATAGGAACATCAATGACCTTGAATGACTGCAATCTGTCAACTGTAACTTGAAAAGTACAGTGTGCAAAGAAAATTAATTTTCACTTTTATATTTATTTAACCGAGTCTTAATATTACCTAATCTATTGAAGTCATAATTAGTTTTAAAAATAATTTTAATGTTTTGCTTTTTCTATTTTCATTGTTGGCAACATTTCGCCAAAAATTAATTAATTATTGAAGTGCTAGATTCCAATTAAAACCTTTTCTTTCATGGTTCTTTTGTATTAATTTGTAAATAACTATTATTTCTAAAATATCAGTTTTGCTCACCCTACCTAACTGGTTTGAATTGACAGCTATGACGTCACAATATGGCACCAGTTCAATCCTATTTTTATTTAAATCGCATAGTAAATTTTGCATTATTGAAAATTTAGAGTAAGACGAAAGTGATGGTTTTTGAAAGAGAAGAAAGTAAAACGTTATGTGAAATAAGAATAGAAGGGGAGTTGATTGAGCAAGTGGATGAGTTTGTATATTTGGGATGTTTATTTAGCAGGGATGGTAGATATGATAAGGATATAGAACGACGAGTGAACGCAGGAAATAGAGTGAATGGGGCTCTACACGCTATTGTGAAGAGTCAGAATGTATCAAAAAGGCAATTCACAATGCTGTGTTAGTCCCTACTTTAATGTATGGTAGTGAAAGTTGGGTCTGGCAGAAGAAGCATGAGTAGAATAAATGCTGTAGAAATGCGGTCATTAAGGAGTATGCTAGGGCTGAATCTGAATGACAGGGTGAGAAATAGTGTGATAAGAGAAAAGTGTGGTTTGCAAGATGACGTTGTGACCAGGATTAAGAAAGGAATGCTTCGTGGTTTGGTCATGTAGAAAGAATGAACGAAGAAAGAGTGACAAAGCAAATTTATGCTGCAGAAGTGAACGGCAGAGTCGGAAAGGGACGCCTAGACGAAGGTTTATCGACCAAATTGGCGATATATTGAAAATGGGCCAGATTAGGAGTACCCTTAACCGATGAGCGTGTATGCGTAGATATATGGATGTAAAGGAGGCGAGAGAGGTGTGCCAGGATCGTGCCAAATGGAAGTCCGTAGTCTCTGCCTACCCCTCTGGGTGACAGGCGTGAGTGTTTATGTATGTATGTATGAAAATTAAAATTACACATTATTAATATACACTCATCGCTCATTAGCTAAATAATTATAGGTTTTAACTATGAAATTGTCGTTTTTATGAAATAAGTTGACGTAATTTTTTAATCAATAAACAAATGACTAATTTTGAAAAAAAAAACCATGTTTTTAAAATAAAATTAATTTTAAATTAGAATTCTTAGACAAACAAAAATTATTTTGACTTGGAATGGAGAACTAGAACTAGAAATGGCCACCAGTACTGCAGAATGGCAATTTCATAGGCAAAGCCCCAATAGTACACTGCTGCCTATTTATCTCATAGGTGGACTGATCCTTTACAACCCATAAAAGTCCACTGCGGAACACATAGGCCTCTCCCATAGATTGCCTCATAGGGAGGTTTCGCTAAGCTTAACAGGCAAGTTGTCACCTGCAGTTTTTAAATATATTAGTTGTTATCAGAAAACGTAGCTTCCAATCTCCTGTTTAAGTTTCCTTCTGTTGCCTCTTACATCACCCGCAAGAAGAAATGGCGAAGTAGATTTTCTTATACTGCCACAACACAGGTATCAATAGTAATACTGCTGAATACTGCTTTGCCTTCATTTGATGAATATATAGGTATAGGATATTATTTTATAATTAGTATGTAGATATGAAAAAAACAAAGTACCTGTATATTTGTACAAGACACGCTATGAACATGAGTACACCAATAGCTATGACATAGTTACAGTATGCTTGAGAAGCCCATGACACCAGCAACTGGCCATCCTCTTCCTGCCATGCTCCTTTTGAAAACAGCAAACAGTGACCACTGTTGATAAACACAATAAAAAGGATGGTATTTTTTCTTCTTCATATTACATTTACATCTTCATCATTATTATCAACAATCTATAAGATATTGTCTGTAGTTGCAGTACTGCTCACTAGATGGTTTGACACTTAACTAGGACCATGATCAACAGTTGTAATGATGATGACAGAAAACACATCTTCATCAGCCTATAAAAGTTCACAACAGGAAAAAGGCCTTTACCATTGTAGATTTGCCCCAATTGTCATGCCTGGCAGAGACCTTGATGATTACAGTAAAGACAAGTACAGTTCAATCTGTTAACCGGCTCTCATACTATTCAAACTGGAATACATTTGTTAGTGCACTGCTATTTGACAGCAAAAATAAATAAGAGGGTAGTACTAACCTATTAAGAATCTTACGATAAGCATCTACTAGATAAAGGTAAGTTAT
This sequence comes from Parnassius orleans, assembly GCA_029286625.1. NCBI lineage: Eukaryota > Metazoa > Arthropoda > Insecta > Lepidoptera > Papilionidae > Parnassius > Parnassius orleans. The sequence continues at coordinate 3,109,175 of JAGSMP010000026.1, read as the reverse complement.
GTTCAAGTATTAATCATAGCATAGATATGTTCTATAATGTCAGTTCTTAAGCTTTAATTTCAGCAATCCTAGGTACATTATAATCATTATCAAATACTGTAACCCTACTCAGATTCAAAAGAGAGCGTAAGTTATCATAACTATAGATAAACTTTCTATGTAGATTAAGAATTAAATAACGACTATGTTGACCTATTCTTTATAAATTCATTAAATATAGATGATAACTAAAAAGTAAATTGTTTTAAATTTTCCCACAACACAATGTTTATTGTTTTATGAATACTGACCCGAACTCATCCTGATGCATGCTCATAGGCACAATGATACAAAGAGAAAGGATTAGACCTATAACGTAACCTGCAATCTGACTCAATAATAGGACATTCGTTAGCACCATTTTTTAATGCAGCTAACTTTCAAATGAATCTACAGAAAACCTATTTCCAAAATGACAATTTGAGAAATTTGTACACAAAGTAAAAAATAAAAACAAATAACCTCAACAAACGTCAATGTCAAAAGTCTATGGTTACACTTTTTTTTCTGTGGTAATGGACACGTTGGTTGTACTTTTGCCAGTTTCAAGTATTAAAAAATTATACTTTATAACCATATGTTTAAACTTTAACTTCTTCACAAAATGTTGATGCGTAACATTTTGAAGTACCAGCAAATAGTTGATGATGAGAATATCTCAAGGCGCCTATGCACACAATAACTTGAAGTTGACATCACACAACAATAATTTAAAAAAAAATATCTTTCAAAAATAAAGGCAATATTATGACCCTTAGTTTAATTACTGAGACCTTGAAGTTGTTCATAGGAAAATATATTTTTACATGTCTTCATGAACACCTATTCCATCAGTCATCATGCAGGAACCATTTGGTTCATTTATTGGGTGCTGTTATTCAAAAATATATTGATATTAGGATAAAATATATTGATATACGTGGTAGAGCCACGCTGCAGCTATATTATGGTTGTAGCATGAATGGGTCGACTCGACTGGGGGGGGGGGATGCTCTCAAAGAATACTAGCGTAAAATAGCAGCTTAATGACCAGAGACCCTTTTTACTGGAAACGAGGCATTCCACCTAAGTCCTCAGGGGTGACAAAGCATCTGTATTTTGATTCTTAATCGAGAATAAATGTAGACGCCTATGGGCCAGAGCATCCAGCATCCATCAGGTAGACTGAGTGCTCGTTTGTCACACTGATTCTGTAAAAAAAACGTAACTTGACCGCAAAACTGTGTTAAAGCTAACAAAAAGACAGCTATATAATAAATTGAACCATTGAATCTGTGGAGAGCCGAGTAAATACATGAGGACGCCAATTGATAAATTTGTAGAACCCTCCAAAGATTATGGTAATATTTAGAAGGGACCATTCAGAACCAAAGAGTATATAATCACTACGTTTACACAGAACAATAGATAAGAGTGCTCAGAACACTTCTTTTTTAAATGTTATTTATAAGAATTATACAACTAAAATTTTATTAGAATTAGTTTCATTACTAAATTATGCTTCTCTAATGATTTCTTATATTTACGCGAACACTACACATTGAATAAAACTATTTTTACGGATTTTATCGCGTTTAATTTTAGTAATTTTGATTCCCGACGTTTCGGGTGCTTTACAGCACCCATGGTCACGGGGGGGACATCCCCCCGATGATCCCCCCCGTGGATGGATGTCCCGGGATGTCCCCCCCGTGACCATGGGTGCTGTAAAGCATCCGAAACGTCGGGAATTAAAATTACTAAAATTAAACGCGATAAAATCCGTAAAAATTGTTTTATTCTATGCTTCTCTTAGTTTTTTTTTTGTTTTTTTTTTTATACGAGAGGGGGAAAACGAGCATGCGGCTCACCTGATGGTAAGTGACTACCGCGCCCATGAACAACTGCAACACCAGGGGAACCAGAGGAATTGCAGATGCGTTGCCGGTCTTTTAAAAAGGAATAGGCTCTTTTCTTGAAGTTCCCTAAGTCGTATCGGTCCGGAAAAATCGCTGGTGGTAAACTATTCCACAAGGAAGTTGTGCGAGGAAGAAAACATCTTCTAAATCGCACAGTGGTGGACCGCCAATCATCCAGATGGTGTGGATGGTATCGGGAGTTCTGCCGCGATGTGCGTTCGTGAAATTTGGCGGCTGGGATTAATCCGAACAATTCCTCAGAGCACTCCCCGTGGTAAATGCGAAAGAAAATGCAAAGAGATGCAACATCTCTTCGCAGCGCCAATGAATCGAGCCGATCGGAAAGGACTCGGTCGTCGACGATTCGAGCCGCTCTGCGCTGGATGCGGTCAAGTGGAAGGAGCTGGCACTGGGGAGCCCCAGCCCAGAGATGGGAACAGTATTCCATGTGAGGCCGAACCTGCGCCTTGTAAAGTTGCAGGCGTTGTGCCGGCATGAAATACTGTCCTGCTCTGCTGAGCACGCCAAGCTTTTTAGAGGCCAATTTGGCCTTCTCTTCCAAGTGACCGCGAAACTGCACGTCACTCAATATGTCGACGCCGAGAATTCCGATACTGGCTGAGGCAACAAGGGGAGTGCCTTGAAACTGAGGAGATACGACAAAGGGGTTCTTTTTAGCGGTAAACGCGCAAACTTGTGTCTTCTGAGGATTAAACTGGACTAGATTTAGTCGCCCCAATCCGAGACTTTGTTCAGCAAAGACTCGACTTCAGACACAAGTTTGTTCCGGTACTCGGCAACGTTTTCCCGAGAAATATTCGCACGGCCGGCGTATAGCATCACCAGTGCTATCATCCTCATAGCAATGAATGCTACCGGTTTGCAACATATCATTGATGTGCAGAAGAAACAGCGTTGGTGAATTTACTTCAAATGACGAGTTTCCGCCTTTACCTACGCGTCGCGTTTACTTCACGTACTTCAGTCTATTTCCTTCGCCGCGTGAGTGTAAGAGGTAACTACAAATTTAAAAAAATTAAGTGGGTATAAAAGAAAGTTTGTTGTTAGTTTTTTACATAAAAGGTAAGTAATTACACTCTTTTAAAAAGTTATTTGCTTATATTTTGCTTCGTAACAATTTTATACACTTTTTTAAATTTCCATTTCAAATACTGTGTCGTTCAGGTATCACTTTATATTTAATAGTCAGAAGTAGCTGAAAATTAAATACAAAGTGTGAGTTATCACTGGAAATCATGTAAAAAACACAAATTTTCATATTCCACAAAGTCCAATGTGCGAAAATTACGTTTTATGTTATAATTTCCATATATTATAGTAAATATAATCGCGAAGTTGTTTTCAACAAAAAATGGCATTGGTCAAAGATAGCGTAAGAAAGTTTAAGCCTATGATTAATATTTTTTTTATTTTTTAGTGGCTCCTTAGTATATCGTTATAACTATATTATATATTTCTTTTCTTTATGAAATTTCGAGTGTTTCTATGTCCTTGTTTTTCTTTCTTTCTTTATAGTAGTTATTTGATTTTAACATATAGATATTGGATTTTAACATATGGGGATTAGTTAGATTTGCCTTAGTTGTAGAAGTGACATATAATATTTATTTCTTTTTTCTTTTAGGAAACTTGATTGGTTTTGTTATTTATTACTATTTAAACCATTGAACTTGTTTACGCAACTTTTGTTTAATAAATTTTTTGATGTATATTGTTTGAAATAATAAAATTACCCCCTCCTTCTTCTTACAGTTTCCTTCCACTGCTGGCCATGAGCCATGGAAATAAAAGGGAGCACAAAATGTTACTGCCACAAATATAGCCCACTTCGGCAACGCTACCCTAAACATCACACGGAGCATCCGCGTCCCACCGAGATTAAATTTTTAAAAAATGTTCGACTTTTTTGTCCTCCCACATTTTTTTCTTATCACTATTACAACAAACACCGTTACAGTCTATAAAAACCCTCGCTGAACATATGCTCATAGAGGCTATATTTGTCATAGTTGCCACGCTTGGCACGCGGGTTGGCAACCGCAGTTTTTTTATTTTTAGTCGTTATTAGGAAGACGCTGCTGCCCATCTCCGTGTACTGGAACGGTACACCAACTGATCTGCTAGGTTAGATGAAATTCGTATATTTCAAAAATAATAATTAGAATGGTACTTATAACATAGCCACGTAGCTTAGGTAAGGAAGGTAATAAAAAATCGACTACTGAAAGAAAACCTAATACTAAATCTAAAATGCATATTTAAAGTCACGTTATAAGTTGTTCTAATATTCTAAGCAGTTGTCCAACGATGATGGTCACGGTTATTTAAACATAAAACTTTTCTCCAAGTCTAGTCGCCTCTTACGACACCCACGGCATTATATGAATATTCATACACCGCCACTACACGGTAATTGATAATTTCTCAAAACATTTTATTTATCGACAACGTCTTGCAATTGTCGTTTATCTAGCGCTCACTTGAGCTTCATATAAATAATTCGATATGTTAACTGTTACGGATAAGAACATGGTAATGACTCCCTCTAAGTTATATTTACCATCATTTAAAAAATATATTGTTTTTGGCCTGACTTACTTTACTTTTTGGCTTGACCATAAGTCTGATTAAGTTGGTGCAATAAAATTTCGGGTCCTGAGAGGTTAAGGGGCAGTAAATTAATTAGATTTTTGTGTTTATTTAATAATCATCCTTTTATAAATTCATTCCTGTTTTTTATTGACTTGCGAAAACCTATCATATATTTACTTACCTACCCAATATTTACTAAATACCTACGTATTACTTTAACTAATTAAAATTATAAATTTAACTTTATTAACACATAAGCGTCAATCATGGCGCATCACTATTTAGCCGCTTCATCTTTGTATCAGTATCTATAGAACACTTGTTTACACTCGGCTTAATAGGCAATAAGCGATGTGAGCGCTCTCTAGCTTGCTTATAAATACTCTAAGCTTTACAAACACCCTTAAACCATAGAATAAACATTTGTACTAACTGGAACTGGTACGTAAAACGTAGTGATTATAGACTCTTTGGCTGGTACTGTCGAAATCGAACAATTCTCAGACTCAGAACCATGGATATACATGTGCCAACTCGGAAAAATTACTTAACGCAACTCGAGCTTAAACTCGAGTTATGCAACTCGAGTTAGCAGTACGAAACAGAGTAAGTAAATGATTTGTTTCTTTTTCATAAATTCGTTTTTCTATCCAGCTCTTTGGTGGGTTGGGATGACTATATCTATTACCAAACTTATTATGTAGGATTGAAATAAAAAGGTACATTTAGTATGTATCACATACTTATGTATTTTTGTTTTAATCTTAGTTATAGTAAGTACCTGTATTTACCAACAAAACAATATTAGTCTAGCTTTAAGATGTAGGTACATAAGCTATTAATAGTTTAATTATCACAGTCAAAATATATAATCTTAAATAAATTCAATTTTTTTTTAAATTCAAGTTAAGTGTTACATTTGGCTTTAATTTTAAACATGATCTATCTTACAACTTAATCGCCCTTTTCGGGTATTACAATAATAGGTCTGTGACTGACATAACTGTATTGATCATAATTAATCAAAATTATATAATAAATTAAATTACATAACATAACTTAGCTATTATAAAATTCTAAATAAGAAATTGTTTTGTTTGTAGCTAAATACTCTTTGAAACACAAAGCGCGCACACAACGAATGAATCGCGCTCTCTCTTTCTCTTTTCGCTGGTTCACTTGATCCGTTCATGTATAGCAGCCCAAACTCGAGTTAGGGAGATCCAACCCGAGTTAACCCATCACTAACCAATAACCATGGACAAGTGTTTTGTCACAACTTAAATGACAGTGTCAAATTAATGTGCAAAATGTAAAATTGTCAGAAAACGACAAATCGGACGTTGATGATGTGTTTAACATTGTGTTTCAATTTCAATCAATTATAAAAAAATAATTTAATTTGTCGGGTTTTTATTATGCTTCTTCATTTCCATTGACTTAATAATATACATAAAAACATGAATTTTAACGCTTCTAGAAATGGTAAGTCGCATATGATACATAAATCATCTATCACACATTTTAAAATTATTAATACTTTTTAATGTTAATATTTTGAAAGCCTTAGGGATGACTAGTAGATTAATTAAAATGTGTAGTAAGTTTATAATTGGCAATTACCAATTAACTTTGTTCTTATTGGATTTTGTTGTTTTAGTTAGCCTTTCTGGCGGTCCAAGAAAGGCAAAACGCGTTAGTGATGTTTCTGCAATGGGAGCGCCTTCACCGGCTCCGCAATTTAGCCCCAATCCAATGTATAATCCAGGCTACCCACCAGCTGGACCTCCTCCACCATATCAAGAGGGAATTCAGTTAGATCATGGACAAAATTTTGCACCACCTGAGCCTGCAGGAAGTAAGTTTCTGTTGTAGCCATTCACAAATACATTTTTAAATTCAAAAATTGCATTGTCTCTTCTGAAGACTAAGGTGCCTTCAGAAGAGACATCGTCAATAATCAAACATTATCAAAGTTCTGAAAGTAAACAAACACACACACACACACAAATTTATATTTTAGTGATAAGCTGTGAAGTTCATTGATTAAAACAGGCATGAATTATTAACTTCACATTTTGGAGTTTATGTAATGGGTGGTAAAACTCTCAAAGTGACAATACTACAGACCATTTAAGATCCATAGAGTAAAAGGATGTCTACATGTGCATATGTTCATATGTTTGTATGTTTATTCACTAATGGAATATTTTCATGTCGCATATCTTGAAAACAAATGTTTGAATAACAAATTTAGCAGTTTTTTTTAGAACAAAGACCTGCACTGGCTCATAGTCACAAATAGAAAGTTAATTGTGTAAAAAAACCTGATGGTAAGTGGATGCTGTTGCCCGTAGACAACTACATCTATCCTCCATTAAGGATCAAAATTTTGATGCATTATCTCCCCTGAAGTCTAAGATAGATTACCTCGATACCAGTACAAAGGGAATTTGGTTCGCTACACTCACCATATGAAACACAGCTGTATTTAGCTGCTATTTTACACTGGTCAAGGTCTACAAGAGTGTGGTCCTTCCACAGTCAAGCCGATCCATTCGTGCTGCAACCATAACATAGCTGCAGCAGGGCTCTACCACATTAAAAATGTTGAAACTAATCAATTTACATACAAACACACATTTTCTTACATAACAAAAAAAAAATATTTTCCAGATTTTGGGTATTCTGGAGGTTTTGCTCCTACACCAATGGCATCACCAGCACAGATTGGTTCTTTTTTGCAACAACCTGCTGTACAGGTAATATTACATATTTTAATCAATAGTCATGTATGTAGCAGTTTTTGTATAAAAAAAGCTCTTGTTATATCAGCAATAATTCGAAGTTGAATGAAATAGAAAAATTGGTAGCGCCTTAGTTAAGCATTTGGTTTGGTGGTGCTAACCGCGGGTTTGAATCTGCATGGTAAAAGTATTTATATGGCCTTGATATAATTGTTCAGTGTCTGGATGTTTGTCTATGTGCAATTTTGAAAGTAAAACAACTCGATAATACAAAAAAATCTCAAGAAAATCCTAACATATAAGAAAAATCTGGAAAATGGAGGAGGAAAACATTGTAGTAATATGTACTGTGTATTAGAAGAGACCCCAAGACTCGGTTATTTGCAACACACGTTAGAGCTTGCGGTCTCACACTTACTTAGTCTGTGCCATAAAAGATACTCTGTGCCTCCTACAACGCGCCGCGAACTGCCGCACAGATTTCGTTACCGGTGTATGTTCTAGTTTTCTTCATTAGGGGCCATTCATTAATTACGCAAGGATTTATTTGGTACAATTTTTGACCCCCCGCCCCCCTACCCTCATGTAAGGGTACATAAGATTTCTCGAACCCCCCCGCTCCCTCTTCTTACGTAAGATTCTATCTCGTTTTTCAGAATAAAAAAATGTTGTTAGAAAAGGATCAGTTACACTAAAACTCACAGTTTGACATATAAAAAGAAAAGATTTTTATTTTTTAACAGATAATTTAGGTTACTCTTTTATTGCTATCAGATATAGATTAAAGAGAATGGGGTTAAAGCCGCTAGTTTTTTAACAACATGGAAACTACGCAAGGTAATGAAATAATGTTAGTTTGAGTAAAATAATATGCTATTGTGAGCGGAATTATTATTGAATAAAAAATATTTTATTCATATATATGTCACGGCTAAAAGCCGATGTGCGGATACACCTAGGTTTAGCCGGCTACTACTAGATGCAGCCTATTGCGGTTGGTTAAACTTAGATCTATTATATATAATTTATAAATTAGATAAATGTCTGCGGTTTTACCGCTCAACCGCACCTTAACCTGCTGTTGCTGATATTACTTGATACATATATCCGTGTTTTACAAATTTAACAGTACACCTAAATTTAACCAACTACTGTTGGTCGCACCTAGTTCTAGCCGGCTAGAACTAGGTGTAACCGCACTTTGGCTTTTAGCCGTAACATATATACTTAAAATTCAATGCTATTGGTGCTTGAAAATAAAGAAGCATTTTTATATTCCAAATTATTGAAATAAGATTAATACGAAAATGTACTATATATACACAATACAAATTTGTAAAATAAGATGTAAATCGAAGTGTACATTATAGAATGAAGAAAACCATTCGCATCCGAATGAAACTAGATTTCTAATATTAAATTTCGACTTACAAAATATTACGTAAAAATTTAATATTTTGTAAGTCGAAATTTTACAAAATACATTCTCATTTCCCCACCTCCCAAGATAAGGGCATGTAGAGATTTTAACCCCTCCTTGGGATTCTTACGTAATTAATGAATGGCCCTTAGCCCGCAAAACTCTATTACTGGACATAAGTCGTTGTGGGAAGGAATTTGCTTAAATAGTCAAGCTTGCCAGGTGGATTGACCATCTAATACCGCGTTTGTACTTGAGATATTTTACACCTGCCGAAAATGGGGTGGTTATACTGGCACCTATCGGAAGCTATAAGTTCTTTTTGGCAGCTTCCATAGTCGTCACCACAACTTTATTTGAGCCATTATGAGTGTAAATTTGACGGCCCCAAGGCGCAGTGGCTTGGCATAGTGTTACAGCGCTGAGGGCCACTGGAACACACTGGCACACTCAATTCCCGCCCGAAACAATTATTTATGTGGCCTACTAATTGTTCCGTGTCTGGATGTTTGTCCTTGTGCAATTTATATTTTTAAACTGCCTCCAAGATACAGGAGAAAATCCTAGTGTGTAACATAAAAAAAATTGTGTGTATAAGTTATTGATATGCCATTGTCTATGCAGCTTACCACGATGTCAGGGCATCTCAAACTGATAATTTTTATCTACAGCTCATTTTGCAACTCTACCGGCCCGCTTCCATTTAGCTTGGTGGTCTTAAGTAACAACAAAATAATTATTATTTCTAGGATATGGCTCTACAGTATGGTAACCAGCTTGCCGCTCAGGGTCGGGAAGCAGTACAGAGGGAACTTGGCCGCTATGTTCCTGTATCTCGACTCCGGTATTACTTCGCTGTCGACACTCGCTATGTCATCAAAAAACTAATGCTTATTATGTTTCCTTACACACACAAGGTAAGTTTACTAAAGAAAATTGATCACACATGACAAACTGGTGTCAATCCGCCTGCTAAGCATGACAATTAAGATATATCCTTGCTTCAAGGGGAGAGGTCCATTTCCAGTAATGGACTTTTACAGGTTAATGATGAAGAAGAAGACCAATTGATAAGTAAAATGTCCGGCCAAATCCAAAAGCCTAAATATTATGTCTTTTAGCTGGACACAGGTTACCTCTCATCATGCTAGAGGGTTTTTAATTTTTTATGTTTTCTCTAATCTGCAACCATGTCAAATGTATGCAGAGTAAGTTCTGTCCTCTCCTCACATAAAAGAGTCGAAAAATGCTATTTCGATATAAATGCTCTTGGTTCCATTCTGGTTTATTAGAGAGATTGACACCAACCACAGAGCAAATACAAAGAGGAGGTGTTGTAATTAGATTTCGCTATGTTGTGACAACGCGTGACAATTTGCAGGGTGAGGTGGTGTTAGGCCACGCCCACTTAACTATTTTCCATCTACCGATAAAAAGTAAAACTACTCGCATCGTTCCATATCGATGTTGCAATGTAGTTTAGCTACCTTGACGATAGATTGCGGCCTGTTCACAAAATTATAAAACTATAAAAATAATATTTTGGCGATTAAACATTCTTTAGGACTGAATGCAAAACCATTTTCAACACCTTCGTATGATTATTTTACCAATACTGAGCTCTACGTACCTTTTAGTTGCCGTGACAAAGTGTCGCCATCTAGTGTCGAATTTATTTAATTACATTTGAAAGCCGACGCAGAGATTTTTCTAGAACTATTTTAATAAATTAGGTATAAAATTACTTACAAATGAAATGTGATGCCATCCATAGCATCACATACACATACCATCACATCACATACCATCTGAGTAGTTTTACACGATAAAACACAACACTTCATCCTTTCCTTCTAAATACTACGAAAATACACCGATTTGCGCAGTGGCGAAGCTAGGGCTCAAACTAGGGCAAGCCCAAGATATGGTTTTGTTGTTTTTAGCAGTTTTATAAAAATACACCAATCTTGATCTGTCTCCACTCTTCAGTTTCATATGCAGTGCTGTCGAGGACGTGTTTAACAAAGCACACAAAAGGCATACTACTGCTAGATAGATTGTATGACATATCAGCAATTGCATACCTTCAGTGGCTTTGAAAAAGCCGTTTGGGTTTGCTTGAGCAAAAGAAAAGATATTTACATACAATACAATACATGAACAAAAGAAACGCATGAACAAAGTACAAACAAACCATGTACAAAATTAAAACAACAAATTATTTATATTCTAAATCGAATCTTCTCTCTTTCTTAAGGAAAGATTTAATTACGTCTGCGTAAAATGTTGGTGAACGTTTTAATTGTACCAATAACTGTTTTTCAATTGCGATAATTGATAAGTCTGAAAGACGCTCTTGACCTTGTGTATTTCTCAAATAAATATTGATGCGCTTCAGAGATGAGAAAGCACGTTCCGCGGAGGAACTTGTGGCTGGAATAGTTACGACAAGATAAGCTAACTTTAAAAGCTGGGCTTTAAAAGCTCGAAAACATTGCGGTCTTTTAATTCAGGGAGAATACAATGAAATCAATTGGTTTTTCAATGTTTGTTTATCAAAATGGTTTGCGTAATTTTCAAATAATGAATCTAGAGGCATTAGATTCATTATTTGAAAATTACGCAAAGGAAAATCTGAACGATATTTTCGAATAGTTTGTTGTTGAACAATTGGAAAATTTCAATTTTAAAATTTCAGAATATCGGCCATTAATTTCTGAAGATATGTTAGCAATTATTTCAACAAAAGTCGTTTGTATTCTGTTTGAGCACAGCGCACATTGCGTCTCAAACGAGGAGCAGAGTTATTTTGCAATGTGTTTTCATAAATGTGATCAAAATCTGACTGAAATTCAGAACGTAACCATGTCTGAAACTCCTTTATTTTATTACTGCAATAACCGACATCAACTTGTGATTTTTGTAAAATATTGTACAAGCAGTCGGTTTTTTCAAACACCCGGTGGAAAATTGAAAGAAAAAAATTTAAATTAAATGAACGCAATGTGTTTTCAAAATTCTCGGCGGCCAAGATCGTATCGCCGTCCCAGTTCTGCGGATTGTCGCACATATCCGAAAACAAATTAATCAAATTATCTTTTTGTTCGAATACTGTATTCACAATTCGTGACGTATACGTCCAACGAGTTGCGGGGGCATTAGGCAATTTTTTGCTGCAATGTGCATCATAAAAAGACGACCGTTTTGTGCTGTTATTAAAAAATTAAATAAAGCCTGAAGGGCTGAAAAAAAAGTGCTGACTTCCCCAATCCTGTTACAAGATTTAGATAAAACTAATGCCAAAATGTGTGCATTACACCAAATATACATGGCTTGGGGACAAACATCTTTAACTTTTTGTTGCACTCCATTTCTGACACCGGACATGACACTTGCACCGTCATAGCTTTGCGCAACTAGTTTTGTGGTGCAGTCATGTTTGTTTAATAATTCCAATATGATATTTCAATATGATATTAGTGCGACTATCAGACACATCTACATACCCCATAAAACGGTCATGAATATCGTTTCCATAATAATATCGGAGAATCAGACACAATTGTTTCTGTGAGTTTCGTCAATAATAATTGAAACGAATTTTGACAATTTTACTTCGTACTCGATGCGAGTTTTCATTACATCAGCGACAGAATGAATAATGTCATTTTGTATTGTAGTAGATAAATAACTCGGCCGTTTGTCGCTTTGTTAATGCTGCATATGTTTTTCTAACACGAGATCGTACTTCGAAAGAAGCGATACAAGTTCTAAAAATTGCCTCTATTTAATGAAGTTTTCGACTCATCGTGACCTCTGAAAGGAAGTTCTTGTGGTGCTAAATGGCAAACAATATCGACTTATCTTTGAAAACACTACGGTTGTGATCAACACGCATGTTGTGTTTTGTAATTTCCTCGGATAACTGACGCGACAACGATGTTTCAATCTGATTTTTCCTAAATTACTAAACGTAATTACCGCATTCATGTGTTTTGAGAATTCATATGCCTTTAATGGCTCCAGATAAGTTATTTAAATCATCATATCCAGTAGTATTCCAAGCTGTTTTTCGTTGGAAAAAATATACAGCACCAGCAGTACAACTTATTGGTATGTGAGCAGCCAACAACCCAATGAGTTTTGTAAACAGATCTATTAAATTGCCGTTTGTGGGTTATACTCGTTTGAGAAATACACAGATCAGGCGTTGGTTTCGGCGTGGATTTGAGCTGTTTTTTTTCAACAAAGTTTAAAGATTTTACCTTTTCCTCGCTGATTAGCACTTTAACACACTTCAATTCATCACAAGGAACACTATTATTCTCCATGTTCACTAAAATCTTTAAAAAGTATAACTTTTCAACTCAATATTGCGAGTTTCATTCGCTCAAGTAAACACACAGAGTAAACATTGAAATGTGAAGTGCACTGCAAATGTATCGCCCGAACGCCCCCACTCTCGACAACTTCACACTAAAAGCCTGGCTTCTGCGTTCCATATTAATTGCTATATAAACAATCGTAGTTATATTTCATTATAGAACATTTTGCCACAGGTTAGAAAGGGAGCGATCATCTTTTCGAAAGCCCGGTAAAAAGCCCACGCGTGCGAGAGACGACTAATCGACAGCAGTATCGCACAGTTTTGCCGCGTGTTGACGTTCGAGGTCACGACCTGTGTATATTGTATAACAGAGGAGCGCGCGAAATTTGAAATAGTTTGAAACAGTTTACGAGTTATTTTATTAGTTGATATTATTGATTGAGCAGTTTGATAGGGCAAGCCTGGCTTCTCGGCTTCTATGGAGGCTTCGCAAATCATTTGCGATTTTCGACACTTAAGCGCACAGGACGAACGTTGACAGTATACTAACTAAAACCACGCCCACTGTGATGACGTCAGGACCTAGTTAAAATCACAGTTCACAGTTGCTTAGGCCGTCTCCTCTTTGTATTTGCTCCGTGACACCAACCTACATCTTATTATCCATTAAAAATCAAATAGCAGATGTGTTGTCATTCTTGCCATCACCAGAAAGGGTCTCATTAAATTTTTTTGACCACCGGCAGTAGGCACAACTGTCTGTCACAATGTCTTGTTAAAGTCAAAAAAACTTTTTTTTTATAGGATAGGGTGACAAACGAGCACACAGTCCACCTGATGGTAAGTGATTGCTGTGACCCATAGGCATCTACATCTAACCTCAATAAAGAATCAAAATGCAAATGCATTGTCACCTCTGAGGGCTAAGATGAAATTCCTCTTTTCCAGTAAAAAGGGTCTCCGTTCTCTACACTCACCATACGAAACACAGCAGTGTTAAGAGAGCGTGGTCCTTCCCCAGTCGAGCCGACCCATTCGTGCTACAACCATACTACTAATATAGCTGCAGCATGGCTCTACCACGTATTTTACTCTAGATGACAAAAATACAACATAATTACTGATAATTTTTATGTTTTTTTTGTTAGGAATGGATGGTGAAATACGATCAGGACACACCCGTACAACCACGTTACGATATCAACGCCCCGGACCTTTACATACCCTCCATGGGCTATGTCACTTACGTGCTGCTAGCTGGCTTTATGCTCGGTAAGGTTTTATTAGTTATCATATTTTGGGCAGTAAATTAGTTGTAATGGGTACAGAGAATCTGTAATATGATTTCATCTCGTGTCATCTCAATGGTCATATCATCCTGCAGACACAATTCTCGTAACGTCTTTGTCAGCTTATAACATTCCACTGTTGTACCAAGGCGTAGGAAATTTGTAGTAAGTGTGGCGGCTATGTCGTCGCGCCACATGCGAAACGCAATAAAGCATCACGTTGTCAAAGTTCCGAGGTACTACGGTAAATATATAATAGCCTGTACTACCACCTCACACCTTGCCCGGCGGCAGATCTCCCCTTATCCTTTCACGGCCAAAGTGGTGACCCCGACGTGATTTACTACAATCACCACACTTGGCTATAGCGGATTGTCGATCGCAGTATCATATGTTTGGAACCTTGAGTTTGACGCTTCTTCGTCTCTGGTCTGAAAATATATCTGTCATATACTAAATGAAACAAGGCTACAGATGCGTTGTCACTTCTGAGGACTAAGATGGAATGCCTCAAAGCCCGTAATAATACTGGCTCTGTGATCCCTACATACTGGAACATATCAGGGCACACATTGCTATTTGTGGTAGAAATTGGTGATACCCACCCAGACGAACTCCTAGACAGAAAAGAAATCCTATCACCTAGTATGAATTGTTATTGTATTTACATATAAACAATTACAAAAGCTACTGTCGTGAAATGGCGGCGTAAGATAATCTACTACCCTCGTCCCGTCACCATCCCGTGGGTGTAGCAGTAGCGATAGGGGGAAACTGAACTAGGAGATGGGCATCAACATATTCCTTACAACAACTGAGTAATAATAATAGAGAATTGCAGTTGCCAACCCGCTTGCCTCCTCTATCCTCTTGCTATCCTCTTCATATGGCGTAATCTATGGGGAAGCTTATGTTTTGTAGACTTTTGATGACCTGTAATGTACTAAAACTACGCACTACTTGCTAAAACTTAGGTGTATGGGAAAGAAGTTCCTTATCGGACGGTACGAATTTGGCGGATGGGGGCTAGGCGAGAAAAAGTGTAAGATTTTTCCGTAACAACCCCTTCTGACGTAGACGGCCTTGGCGGCTGTAAGGAAGCGAGATGGAATAATATCTATCTCACTCGCACTTTTTCTTATCTTGCCATGAAAGAATTATTTTAAATGACGCTTCATTTTAATAGACGCTAGTAATTAATTTATTTGTATTCGTTAATCAATAATATAATACGTTTATCAATAATAATATACTACAAAAGGAACTTCGTTCCAACCTAGTGTTCCACAGCACTCACGCATGTTTTTTGGTTTTTTCAAGGCTAACTCAGGTGTAGCCAGTTGCCAGTAGGTTAAGGTGCTGTTGGGGTGGCCCTTTAATATATAAATTATTCGGCTAAAGTAGAAAAAGTTTATGAACATTTTGTCAAACATTAGCCTTCGAATAAAACTAAACCTAGGTTAAGCCAACTAATCTTAAGTTTATTTTTATTCTAAGATTAGCTCTAACATAGACATAGACGTAAGATTATTGTACAGAATCCATCCATCACATCCCATATGTATAGTAAGCGGCGACTTGAGGAAATTTCAAAGATCTTCTGGCCCCTGATAAATGTCAGTATTACCATTTTCTATTAACATCAAAATGGCGCTAGTGTAGAAGTGGCATTTACTCTATGTCATCTAGTACTGCATTATATTATGAGATGGGGGTGTACTCACAGCTTAAAAATTGTAAAAGAAATACCGAGACTCATGATTGGAAGCAGCTAATCCATCCTGCAAATGTGACGATAATGTCAAATCTTTCATACTACAAAAGTTAAAGTTATAATCTATATATGTCCCACTGCTGGGCCTCCACTCGTTTCTGAGCGGATTTCAGGTCAAGGAAATGACCGCCGCACTGCCCCAGGACGTGTTGGCGGACTTCAAAACTAGATATTTATTTATTTTAACAAAATTATGTACATTAGCACGGAAATTGTATGACAGAAGACAAGGTTTATGAACACCAAAATCATTTTTTCAGGCCTCCAGAACCGATTTTCCCCAGAACAAATTGGCATTCAAGCGTCAAGTGCTCTCGCGTACATTATCTTCGAAATGATCCTGTACTTAGTTACTCTATATATAACCAATACCACAACGAATCTGAAGACCCTGGACTTACTGGCCTACTCGGGCTATAAATATATCATCATGATAGGGGGTCTTCTTGGTGGTTTGATACTAGGCAAGACCGGATACTATTGCAGTTTGCTATATAGCAGTTTTGCCTTGTCCTATTTTTTGGTGAGTATATTTGGTATTAACCATGTTTTATTACTTTAATAACTTAAATTAAAAAATTTATAACCCCCCGAAACAAAAAGAGCTAATGGTCTTCAAACGGCTGAAAGGATTTTCTTGAATCATACCTAAGAACACTTCAAGTCACCTTTCAAACAAATAAAAGCTAAATCTAAATTGGTTCATCCGTTTGGGAGCTACGATGCCACAGACAGACACACAGATACACAAGTGAAACATATAACAACCCTCTTTTACGATGGGGGTTAAAAAATAAAGATACAGCCTAAAGTAAATAGGCAATATCAAGATATAGAATTAAGTTGATGACAAATTTCCATGACTGAAATATGGGTTATGATAGGAAGTTATGTACCATGTCTGAAAGCAAATAAATAATCAATCAATGAGCGGATTAAGGTAGAAGACAATGTAAGGAGGGAAGATCCTACCGAGAAGGAATCAAAGCATAAAAAAGAAACAAGTATCTCATAAACTATAGATATCCTTCTCTACTATTTTGGTAGTTGAAACATATTTACTTATCCTTTCTTACATGAAAATATGAACCCAATATTCAGGGTTGCTGTTTCCAAACCTGAGCTACTAATTCTTTGGGCCATGTCGATTTCTCAGGTTCTACTGCGTATATCTGCATTATGGATTCTATCATGCAGAGAAACTCCAATATATTGAATAAATATTGCTTTTACCCTAAATTTAAACACAGAACCCACATTTCAGCAGACTTGCCCAATTGTGAAAATTGACAATCACTGTATAAAATAAGTTAATAACCAATTTGTTAAATATTTATTTACATTTTACAGGTAAAAACACTCAGACTTCAACTTCTGTCAGGCTCGCAGGCTCCGGAACAAGCAACATATGGATATCCAGCCTCATACAGCTCACCAAACCCATACGCAGACAA
Organism: Parnassius orleans; assembly: GCA_029286625.1. Classification (NCBI taxonomy): domain Eukaryota; kingdom Metazoa; phylum Arthropoda; class Insecta; order Lepidoptera; family Papilionidae; genus Parnassius; species Parnassius orleans. Next base: position 3,091,614 of record JAGSMP010000026.1, on the reverse strand, counting down.
CTGGTCAAAACCAACAGGTGGTGGCACCAAACGAAGAGTGTACTTCCTTCTATTTGTTGCTATCACCCAACCATTACTATCCTGGTGGTTAACCTACCACTTAGTTCCTAGCCCCATTGTCGAACCGCTACCCCCACCAGCTCGATAGCGGGTCGTAACCACCTCATAAGTAATGGGGTTGGCTTAATCCACTATATTGTCAGTCATTTAGTAATAAACAAATCATTTGCCACTGTTAACTATATTTTTCTATAATGTCAACAGTTAATGTCTAGCCTCATTGGAGTACACACATTTTATACACCAGTTTTACATTATAGCTCGGCGAGTAAGCTATCTTACTTATATTATAAATGAGAAAGTGTATTTGGATGTTTGTATGTTTGTGGTTCAATCACGTTAAAGCGAATAAACGTATTTTGATGAAACTTGGCAATTTTATAGACTACCCGCCCGGCTTTACCTAATTAGGATCTTAATTTAAATGTAAATCTTAAGTTAATGTGACGTTATTTATATTTAAGACTAGCGATACGCCGCGGCTTCGCACGGGTGATTTCTGGATCTCGACAACAGCGCCACCTACCGGGTCCAATTAAAATGTGTTTAAACCATCCAGGGACCCACTCAAACATACACAAAAAATTTCATCAAAATCGGTCCAGCCGTTTTCGAGTTTTGCGAGACTAACGGACAGCAATTGATTTTTATATATTTAAGATAATCATCGAAGGACATTTATTTTATGAATTTATCAATTTCTCAAATAAAATATAAATAACGCCACATCAACTTAAGATTTATATTCAAATTAAGATCCTAATTTAAGTTTTCGGGTAATATATAGCCTAGATCACTCCTGGCATGCCTCTATCTGTTTGTCAAGTTTTATTACGATCGGTTAGCCATTCCGAAGACTAGCCCGAACAGACAGACAGATAATAATTATAACTTTTAACAAAAAGGAGAAACCGACTTCAAATTGCTAAAAGAAAGTTATTTATTTGCTACCCAGGGATGGCATTTTTCTCCAAATTAATATGGGACCACCCTTAAAATATAACGTATTTAATAAAAAAAGAATCATCAAAATTGGTTCACAAAAAACGAAGATATCGCGTAACAGACATACAAAAAAAAAACACTCGCATTGAGAACCTAATCTTTTTTGAAGTCGGTTAAAAACCTTATGTTTTAATTGTATATAAATATCCTTCACAGTTCAATAAAAGGCAGGTATTTCGATATTACAGACAGACACTTCAAATTTTATTTAAATGTATAGATAACAAACCAGAATAGGACATGGGCTATATTTTATCTATAGAAAAGTTTGTCTATTCCAAATTACAGTCTTAATCCATGGTTCCATGGTACAAAAATATGGTCCATTTAAAAAAAAATAATTAAACGCGAACGGAACCGCGGGGAAGCTAATATTCGTGGGTAGTTAAATCAGAATAAACTTTTTTTTAATGTCACCCCCACACTAAGATATTCCCCTGTGTCCAGACCCGGAACACTTTTTCCATGCGAGATTCGAAACCGCGACCCTGCAGCGCCAAAACCAAAGGCTTGGTCTGTACGCTACCGAACCATCTATCATTTAAGAGCTGTATACATTTTCAACCGCATTTTCTACAACAGATACACATATTATAAACTCTCACGACTGTCATCCAGAGGAGTAGGCAGAGACTACGGACTTCCATTTGATACGATCTTGACACACCTCCCGCCTCTTTCACAATTTAATTGAAATATCTACACTACATGCTCTTTGGTTAAGGGTACTCTTAATTTGGCCCATCTTTAACATATCGCCAATTTGGTTGATAAGCTTATATCTAGGGCGTCCCTTGCTTACTCTGCCACTCACTACTGCAGCATAAATTTGCTTTGTCACTCTTTCTCCATTCATTCTTTCTACGTATAAAAACACCAAAATATCTTTTTTTTTGTAGGATAAGGGTGACAAGCGAGCACACAGTCCACCCGATGGTAAGTGGTTGCTGGGGCCTATAGACATCTCCATCTATCCTCGTTTGCGTTGTCAGCCGTGAGGACTAAGTTGGAATGCCTCTTTTCTAGCAAAAAGGGTCTCCGGTTCTCTACACTCACCATACGAATCACAGCAGCATTTAGCTGCTATTTTACGCTGGTATTCTGTGAGAGCGTGGTCCTTCGCCGGTCGAGCCGACCCATTCGTGCTACAACTATACGATTAATATAGCTGCAGCATGTCTCTATCATGTGTAAAACTTTCAGTTATCACACAACTTCTAATTCTATCATCCTAAAATAACAGATGTTTATTGTATTGTTTTCCGATACATATAGCTCTTTGAACTTTTATTCATATTTTGTTTATTATACAACATTTATACAAAATTTGAAATATGTACAATTTGCAACTCATGTCATTCTACAATGTGGATAGCATTTATTTTTAAATTAACAATTTAAATGGCTCTGCAATTATATACTCGTTTCGAAAATACCGAAATTCAACTTCAACCCCCCACAGACACACACACACACGCGCAAACACACACACACACACACACACACACACACACACACACACACACACACAATCAGACGGTCAGCGGATCTTGACGACTTTGTTATCAATATTCCACGCATTCGAACTAAACGGCTTGCTTCGTGTTTTGTAATGCGTACAGCAAAAGTAGAATTATATGCCGACGTCTGTCTATCCGTCCGATTGTAATTCTTTTGAATTGAAATCAGAAAGAATAATTAAAATGGTTTTCTGCAAACATTTTCAACAATTTGCATTTTTTACAAAAAATTTAGAAGTTTAGCTTATTATATACATGTGCTGTAAACAGCATGTTTTTGTGTAAACTTGTGTAGTTTTTTGTAATTACCTGTAAATAAAAATTTATACTGAAACTTGTAATTTTTTTTTGCAATATGTTGTAAAAAAAAGTGGTTGCTTCTGTTCTCCGATCTCGTCACATTTATTACTGGTAATTTCTAATTTTGTTCAAAAGGAAGGTATACAAAAAAAACGCCATGATAGATTTTTAAGTTGCATAATAAAGCCTTTCACACAAGATAAAATAATGTAAACATATCTAAATTACGATATCCCAGTAATCCCAGTAATAATTTAAACGCAGTATCTCGCTCGTAATAATGTCATATGCAGTTGTCGCTTAAATCCACCCAAAGTGTTTAGCTATTCGCTTCACTAAAATCAAACCTAATGGTAAATGGTGGTATTAGCCTTAGATGGTAAATCGCACTGTCTTTGCGCTTAGCGTCATTAACTCTTGCCTTGAAGACATCCAGATTCTAATCTGAGGGAAAGACAGACGCCGGAAAATTATTTCACATCTTTGCTCGTACGCATTACATAAGACGATGCATAGTGCTTGGTACGAATGCGTGGTATATCGACTACAAAAGGATTTTTGTTAAAGCCATAGCAGTAAATACTCGATTAAAGGTTTCGTAGTCAGCGACCAAAAAGTAGCAAACCTAATACGATGCCCGTAAGCGCCTACGAAAATGGTCAGTTACCACGTGGTCGGTGGTGAAAAAAATAATATTTAGAATACATGTGAAATTGGACATTATTAGGGAAACGCAACTCCACGCCAATATCCTCTCGAAAATGAGGATAGGCAATAATCTGTGTGCTGACTGAGTCCGTATTCAAATTAAAGACGTGGTTTCAAAATCTTGAATAGAATAACATTTTTTCACTTTGATTTCGTTTGAATTTATATGACAACCAAAGAACACTCCTAGATATTTTTTTTGCTTATTATAAGTCAAAAAAAAAAACTAGTTTGTACTTTACACAACATAAAACTCATTTTACTATGTACAATTTCGTTACAAAAATTCGCTTCCATTCCGTTTAGCGGCAGTGTATTGGGCCTGAGTGTTTAAATAAATCACTATAAACTTGCGAAATTGAAAACTGAAAATGTGATTGTCATTGTATTAGTAGCAGTGGTAATCATTATTTTATATTTATATACTTTAGCACTCACTAAAATGTGCTGCTAAGCATTTATTTATTTTTTACTTAAAAGGCAGTCGCTTTGTGTGTGCATTATCCAAGATACATATTTAAATAACCAAATTTTCTTTGCTTCAAAATACCGAAACTTAACTTTTTTATTTTTGTTTTATTATTATAAATACCATAGCAATTAAAAATGGCAAGTACCCAGATAATTTTATGTAAACGCCAAGTCGCCAAGCAAAGATTAGGCTGGACTCACACATCCGGAATGCCTCTCTGAATTCATAATTTGAATTCATATTATTAATTAAGAAAGCCCAGAATTGCATACAATGTAATTATTCTCCACACATATTCAGATTATGATTTTCTCAGATCGATCTGTAAGAATGACACTGACAAGCGTTCTGAATTCCGGATCGGATTATTTAAGATTATGATTTCATAACGCGCGTTTTTTTATACATTTGGACACGCAAGCACACATACCGGAATCAGATTATGAATTATTTCAGTTGACACTGCGAGCGGTAACGGCTGGACGTGTTGCGACTTGTGAAGTTTTTTTTATACAGAAGGAGGCCAAACGAGCATGCGGTCAACTGATGGTAAGTGACTACCGCCGCCTATGAAAACCGCAACACCAGGGGAATTACAGGACACAGAAATTGTAATGTAGAACTGACTTTCCCTTACTCTGTTCACATTAAGAGGATGAATCCAGTGTATTCGTTTGTGTCTCTTTTTTTATTATTATTTAAAGATAAAAGTAGTGCGATGAGTATTATTTCCTCTTCCATATCCGAGACGTGTGCTTGACCCAAGAAATACGAGACTATTGATTTATCTGAATTTTTAAGATACGAGTATGTGTGAGGCAGCTTGCCGGAATTCAGGTTATGAATTCTGACTTTGAATTCAGAGAGGCATTCCGGATGTGTATGTCCAGCCTAAGAGACAATGGGTAGTGTTGTACTGCAATATTTCGTTATTAATTAATAATAGTTTCATCAGTAGGGCTAGGTTAGTTGAATTCTATGATATGTACATATGGGCCGTTAGAAATGTAACTTCAAAGCAACAGTTACATTTGAAAGTCCAATTTTAATGAAAAGAATTTGTGTAAAGAAGAAATGGACATACTGTAAGCTTACTTGATTATTTTAGCCTTTTTAATATATTCTATATTCATGATTGTTGTTTTTTAGTGTAAATAAATCTTTACATATTATACAAATAAAGTTACTTATTATTTTATACCTCTACTGTTTTTTTCTCATTTCTATAATTAGGTTTTAAAGTAACAAGGTTTAACTCATGAAAGCTGTGCTAATTTCTCATACGAATAAAAAATAATTTTATACTATGTAATTCATTACTATATTAAAAATTAATTTTATACAAATTTCTTGTCTTATTTTATTTATTGCTCATGCTTTACCTTTAATTTCTTTACCGTTTATATGCTTCGTAAAATACTTAAGATATAAAAATTAAAAGTATAATATAAAAACAAGAATTGTAAAAAAAGATTTAATGAAATATTAACTACAAATACCTATTTCTCACGGAGAAGGAACGGATTATAAATAAAAGTGAAACAATCACACTAGTCCTGAAAGTAAACTATTTGTATTTATTCTTAAAAGTAATTCGAACTCAAGACCCGCAGTATCCTAAGAGTATTAGTGTTCTATTCGCAGTATAAACAGAAACTAATCATTCCAAGCGGTCGTGGTTATAATTAATTAATAGTCACATGCCTTATGACGTAATGTTTTTTTAATAACCCTGACGAAACCTGACCTTGATGATTGATAATTTCACTTAGCATCCACGTCTAAGCTATTGCATCCACGTCTAAGCTATTGCATCCCCACAATCTGGATGCTTGGCAATTCACCACTGTGTGATTGACCAGAAGTGTTCTTCTTCGCACTACTTCTTTGAGAGATCGACTACCTCCAGATATTTTGATGATATCAACTACGCACCTGCAACTAAATAATTTCCCTGGATTTGCAGTTATTCATTGGCGGCAGTAGTCACTTAAGGTAGTCACTTAATCAGGTGAGCCGCATACTCGTTTACGCCTTCTAATAAAAATATTTATTTATTCATCGGTCATCACAGCTTCTTGAGATTTGATACAACGGATTCTGCAGAGTTATAATGAGTGATTCTGTATACAGCAGCAATATCACAGTTAAGGAACTGTATTTTATGTTTTTACATAATACATATTATACAAACGAATTAAAATTATTTTTATGTTCTACTTGTCATTAAATAATGTTGATAAGTAACACATAAAAAAAAAACATACTATTTAAAATTTTCAATCGTGGACATCATATAATATTTGAGTATGTATTATAGTATTCTATGGTAGACATACATGTTATTCAAATTAAAATAAAGAACAGCATAATATGTAGAGCCTATGCACATCACTAAAGTAATCAGCTGGCAAGTGTCAAAACACACTGCTGCCAACATAGCAGCTTGACATCTGCGAATAATTTCAGGTTGGCTATGCGCCATACACAACTGCCGCAGAGCAGTATCGACAAACGTTCACACAACATTTAGACGTAACAAAAAATATAGTGTCACTTCTCTTCATCTATTTTAGTATTAGAATATTCAAACTTCAAACCTCTACGTTTTAGTTGTTTAAGTGTAAAGTGTATCCTATAATGTTTGAATAGTAATGCATAGTGCCGCATCCGTATACGCATTTTAAATCAATTACGTAATGGGAATTATGCTACAGAAGTTTAGAGTTTTGCCCTGAAATTCAACATGGCCGCTGACACGGGTATGGATACTTGCCCCAGTCCGGAAATTACGGACTCCAGAAAACGACCGCTTGATGGAGATTCAGAGAATGGAGACATCAAAAGATCACATTTTAGCTCAGGTAAGTCGCTAATAAGTTACATAGCTGATATGTTTTACTTCATTGCGTATTTGGCAAGCAGAATTAACATTGACACAGTGTAGTCGACCCTGGTACTAAGCTAAGTTCCAACAAGATTCTTATCAGAACGTGGCGCTGTTATCAGTTTGACCTATTTATGTGATAATAAAGCCATTACGATTGGAATAAGTTGTTGAATTGTACAAAAAGTGAAATCAATTGATAAGAAATGGCAAAATTTTATTTCATAAATGCCTTTAACGTGGCTACTGTACTGTAATTCGTAAACGATTACCACTATTTGTTAAACACTAATGGATAATGTTTTTATGTGAGGATGTTAAAAAATAAGTTTAAGTTGCCGTTTTCCTAAGCTTCGTATTAAAATATATTTTTTAGTGTTTTATTGTATGCAATGTTAAAAGATGGTCGTTGTTTTTTAGTTCAAGACTTGGTGACGGCCTTGCCACTGGCCAACGGCCATGGCAATATTACGTCTCATTTTGGTGAGTCGTCAGCCTATACTTTCGTTTCGCTCCTCATTGGCTTTGTGGTTGTTGGTGGCGCGCATGCCTCTCGCGCGCATTCGCTCACATATCACCTTTGCTGATGTTCACCACTCTCTTAAAGAGGATGCCATAAAGTAACAAGGCGTGCACAAGTCGCTCGTCCTTTGGCGGAGTGTGAGCATGCAGTGTAGGTGTTAGAGTGTACAGTCAAATCCTCCATTGCACAGTAAACATCGCCTCGATGTCGTGAGCCTTCGTATTTAGCCTCACACCAACCCACTCATGGCTTAGTCGTTACATCGTTGGTGTGATCATCACGTAAATGTACAGATCTCGTTCATTCTTTGGTTTTCTGGCAAATTTACTCTTCTTGAAATTTTATTTCACATCTGATCGCTTTTATTTGCTTTATTTATTTAAACGTCATCTCAACTAACCAATCAAATGATTAACATTATTTGCATCAACTATACTTTAATTATTAACGTGACACTGTATTTAGGTATATAGACTGGCACCATTTCATTCATTATGATCTGAAAACAAATTAGTAATATATGTATAAGTGATTTAGTTTCAGTAAAATGTAGCTTGTATTCATTGAATGTGTACTATTTAGGTGATGACATGCAAGGTTATTATTCGTCTTTAATGATTTATTCTATTTAAAACATAATGACCTATGGAATAAAGTTGTTCGTTGATTGTCTAGCTTGTGAATAATTCCAAGGTTATCAACGCTTGCTAGTTGAATAGTGGAGACTGCAAACTTATGTTATTTATATGATTATATTGTGCAATGAATTTATATTATTACATATGAAATGTTTGAGTTTGTTTATATATTTGTTAAACTCTAAACTTCACATTTTTGAGGATGGAGGGTTTGTAACGTCGGAATGTGTGTGTCCTACATTCTGGTATTAGGTAACTTGTTGAATTTTTTTATTTTTGTCCTATTTACTTGATAGTTTAATTTTTTTGTCTGTTATATGGAACTATAAAATATGCAGTAATTTTATAACAATATCAAATGTCTGGTGATGACAATGTTATAGAATCACAAGTGATAACTGACCTGTAAGTCTTGTCTGTCTCCTTATGTTATAAATCGAAATATTCTAATATAATGTTGTTAGCAATGTTGGTCAAGGCTATTATATATTAATGGACCATTAAAGAGAATTTAAGGTTTTAATTATGAAATTAATAGTTTTTTTTATGACAACCCTGATTTACATGGTAGTAATGCTATGATAAGTACCATATTATATTTTATTGCCATTATAATTATCCATAGTATAATTATCTAATGGCCCTACTTAAATACTGGTTCTTAAAACCGTGCACAGTATAACATTGAATTGTAAATACAATGTTAATAAGTTTAATGTGTGTTGAAGTTAGGGAGTTACTTAACAAAACTACACTATTTACATCCGTCTAATGCAATCTGACGTAATCACCTAGTGATCATTGATTGTAGATCCGAGCAAAATGTCAAGGGAATGTTAATCATGTGTTACATGTTTAAAAATTAGTATTGTGTTGTAGTAAAATTTGTGACCCATGCCTATGTTTGAGTTTGAACTCAACACAGTGACAAATGGTCTTACATTCAATTATTCATTACAGCCTTAAAAGTCCACTGCTAAACACAGCCTCCACCATAGATTGCCTCATAGGGCGGATATTTGACATAGTTGCTAGTTGCTACACTTGGCAGGTCAATAGACAAATGTAGTTTTTTATTATTTCGAGTTGTTACCGTGTAACGGCCGTGTAAGAATATCTATTACCCCATATCATATTGTGGTGTCATTAGAGACGCGTCTTCCTAATAACGACTAAAATTACCCGCTTGCTTGGCTACTATGGCAAATATCGCCCCTATGAGGCAGTCTATGGGGGAGGCTTATGTTCAGCTATGGACTTTAATAGGCAGTAACGGTAACAGAGTTGTTATCACGATGTTGCTGATGCCCATCTCCTGTTTCATTTCCCTCTGTCGTCTCTTACGACACACAAGGCATTATATGGAGTAGTGAACTCTCTTACGTAACTTCTGTATTCACGAAATATTAAAAATCGCAAGTACACGGCAGTTACCACGGTGGTAGCTCACGGCATAAACGCTCGCCTTAAAACTTTTCAGACGGCTAGGTAGCGCAGTGGCTAAGTGTTTGGCTGTGCTGTGGAGTCGCGGGTTCGAATTCCGCACGGAACAAGCTTCTGTATGGTCTGGTCTACATATTATAATTTTGTTCCGGGTTTGAGGTTTTTGTCTGTATGTAAAACGCCTCCGCGATACAGAAGGATACAGGAATGAAAAATGCTAGTGTGAGGACAACGTTTTAAAATAGTAAAGATGAGTACGCGACAAATACGAGATCTATCCCCGCTGTCGGCTCTAAAATGGTTAACTGCAGTTTTAAGTACTCATTTATCGTGTGTCCCATGACGATGATAAAGGGAATCATCTTATGGAAAGATTTTTTTTTCAGAAGGTTGCATTTATGCAAAAATAAAATAAAATTTTACTAGGGCATGAGAAGTACTACTCAAACGCATTGGGACAGAGCAGCGGATTCTTCTTTGTTTCAAAAAACCTCAGAAATGAGAGGTTTGTGCTCAGCAGCACTCTGTGCCCAGCTGCAAAGAATGTAGGTTGCTCCTTATTTTTTCTGTCATTAACCAACAAACTAGTTTAATTATCTAGGCACTCGTCAAATTCTTATTAAAACTCTTTCTTTATCTCATCATAAAAGGCGGAATTGAGTCATTAGGATTTTTTTTTTTACTTCTAAGACAATGACTTCTTGACTACAATCCTACTGGTGGTAGATGGTGCCCTCGATGGTAAATCGCACTATCTTAGCGTTACAATGGACTGTTTTCTCTTCTTGTTAATTTTTCCTTCCGATCACAATAAATTATTCTACTCCTTTGCTCTACACATTACGAAAGACGAAGCAAATAGTTTGTTTGAAATGCGTGGAATATCGATAACAAAGGGGGTGAAGGCCCGCCGACCGCGTGGTTGTCCGATGATGGAAAAAGGAGGGAGTAATTAAGCATATGCCTTAAGTTTTAAACTCTAGCAGAAACTAAAGGTATTGATAGTTATTACATTTGGCGATAATGTCCAGAATAGCAACTCACCGTCCTGTGTCGAGATATAGGCACGCAGAAAAGCAAGTCGTAAACGGAATGTTTAAACCGCCATTTATAAAAAGCTATAAGATTTTTCATGCATTCCCTATAGTCGCCTCTTACGACATTCATGGGATGAAATAGGATGATGGATTGTCTTTCCAACGCCGCCACATATTGTCGTTGCTTATGGGTTTGCCATATCTGCCGCGCTTACCATACAGGTTGGCAATATTTTGTTTTAATTTATAGTTGTTATTGGAAAGAGCCCATCTCCTGGATTGTTTCCCTCTGCCTCTGTCACCTCTTACACGAACTTGCACTTGACACGCACGGGACGATATGGGGTAGTGGATATTCTTACATCGCCACTACACGGTTCGGTGCCACGCAGAAAGCTTTTATAAAAATCTTATCACGTCTGTTTAACCTTAAACTAGATATAATGCTACCCAGTGAAACTGTTATGCACCAGCTAGGGCTGCTAACAGTATTCTTGAAATATAATATAAATAATTCCGTAACACAAAGAGTGCTTTATGATACCCAAATTACACTGAATTCATAATAATTTCTTATATTACTTAGACTTCAGATTGAATGAAATTAGTTTTTCGAAATTTTTTCGGATTTGATCGTTTAATTATTTTGTTTTTATATTCGCGACTTCAAGTACTTCGCAGTACTCAGTCATAGAGGACAAAGACGTTCAAATGCAATAGTTCATTAATCCACTACTACCTTTGGCTATAAATTATAGATTTTTGGTCGGATCGGTCCGCAAGGAATAGTCCTTGCGGACCGATCCGACTGAAAAACATTTCATAAATTTTACGGTTATATCCTCCAAAAAAAAAGCCGTAAAATGTTTATGGTAATTTGTATGTTCAAAAGAAGTAGAATCCCAAGCACGGTACGATACACTAAATTATTGTTTTTAGCCGACGTCAAAAAACGAGGATGCTCTCTATTCGACTGTTTTTTTTGTATGCATGTTACGCGATACCTTCGTCAATAACTGTGAACCGATTTTAAAGATTCTTTTTTTTATTAAATGGGGTAGGTTAGGGGCAGTCCCACATAAATTGTAAAAAAAATTCCACCCTCTACGATGGAAAAATAGGGGATGAAGTTTTTAATGTAACTATTTAAACGACATTCTAGTTGTTATCACGAGCTTGTGATATTTATTAGTCCACTCAAGATGGCCGAGAAATTAAGCGTTTAAAAAAATTAAAAGGCAACTACAAAGAACTAATTAATGTATTCAAGGCTTTAATTAAGGCTTTATTCTATACACTATGTCTTAGCACCGACCTCAGAAGCAATTAGTTTTTTTTTTTAAATAAGATAAGGGTAACAAACGAGCACACAGTCCACCTGATGGTAAGTGGTTGCTGTGGCCCATAGACATCTACATCTATCCTCAACTACGAATCAAAATGCAGATGCGTTGTCACCCGTGAGGACTAAGATGGAATGCCTCGTTTCCAGTAAATAGGGTGGGTCTCCGGTTCTCAACACTCACCATACGAAACACAGCAGCATTGAGATGCTATTTTACGCTGGTATTCTGTGAGAGCGTGGTCGTTCCCCGGTCGAGCCGAACCATTCGTGCTACAACCATACTAATAATATAGCTGCAGCATGACTCTACCACGTATAAAATAACGGCTGAAATTATTTTCTTCTTTATTTATATTCTTTTGTATTGACGCACACGAAAAAGCAGACACCCATTTGTCTCTAATAGTAAGTACCTACCTATCCTACTCCTAGTGACAAGCGAGTGAGTCCAGAGTGATACTACATGGGGTACACTGAAAGTTTTGTGTAACTCATAAATGAAATAATTTATTTGTAAACTAATATATTTACTGCTTTTCAAAATATTCTCCATTTCATTTAAAACAATTTTACTTTCGTTCAAATTATTTTTGAAATCATAAGAACCATTGGGCATGTTTCTCACGTGCTGGTTTTTGTAGCGGCTTTACGCTTTTTATTAAAAGTAAATTTTTAATTGATATGATACCATAGGAAATATCATATTTCAAGATTGTTCAATACTCTCAAAGCAATAACGTTTTCCAATCACAAAAAAGGAAAAGTGTCGATAGATAGCTCGACGAAATCAAAACCCTACAAGCGCTTTTGTGCTCCCTCCCCTCCCGCCGCTGCAGGCAAAATGAACAATATCACTTTGCAGGGATGAAATTCATGAATCATACGGTCATTTTACGCTCGTTAGGAACTATCCGAACGGAGAGTTTCGAGGGGAGACCAATTGGGACTTTTGATTGCAAATGTAATCTAACTTTACCGGGCTGGAAATTGTATTCGGGTACGGACTGCACGGACGGCAGGGGACTAGTGTTGCATAATTCAAATTTGCCTACACGTCCAATAATAGTTCATAAATAATTTTATACCGTATGAAAATTTATATTCCAAACATATGCGGTATATTCTATTGAGAATGATTCATGTTTTTTTCATTTTCATTTAAAATTGCAATTGAATCTTTTTTATTCCATATAGATTATAAATATGTAATAGGTACTTATTGAAAGTCACTCTTATTGAATAAAACTATTTTTACGGATTTTATTGCGTTTGATTTACTTATTTTAATTCCCGACGTTTCGGGTGCTTTATACAGCACCCATGGTCACGGGGGTGATGGTGATGTGTTTGACGTCCCGATGTCATAGTTAGCCCGGCTACCTTCAGTTTTTTGAATATTAATTTTTGGTCCGATCTACGCAGAATGAGCTTACAGTATCTTGAAGTCTTGCAGTGGTATGCTTGGGTTTGGATTTAATTTTATTAATTCTAGGATCCCAAGCAGATGGCAGCACCCATCCATCTTCTCTATTGAAATTAGGATGTTTTTTAATTTCAATAGCCTCGCGAATCATCCTTGGTAGGAATCGGTGTTCTTTTGCGAGGATTTGTGGTCTATCAAATCTAATGTAATGGCGGGGACGATCTTGAACATGTTCACACACTGCAGACTTCCCGGAACGTCGGTGCTTCAAGTCATTTCTCCTGTATCGTGATGCCATTTTCTTACGTAAATAGCACATGGATGAACACTGAGATAGGTAAAATTATTTGTAAATCATAGAAGATCATATAATTCTATTTTGTTAGCAATTATGAATTACTAATTGCAACTATCTCCTTCACTCTTTTCGACCTCTCTCTTCTGTGCGTGGCTTCGAACTGTGCGCGTGTCGCTTACCAAAATAATTTAGGTAAAATATGTGTAATCTGTGTTATTTTAAACATTCTATACTGAATAATATTCATTCTCGACCTTACTCATAAAACTGACGTCAATTTAAGTCATGCATAGGGTTACTCACTCTCTATGACAATAGAAAGAGACAGGTATAGAGATAATTAATTGTTTATTTATATAAGCGATAATCAACGATTTTAAATTAGGCCGTCAAATTCAGATGAAAAGAATTTTTAAGGTGAAATTCCATAACATACACTCATACACATTAACATTATAGAAATAATAGCCATTCTGCAGCTTTATTAGGGTTGTAGTATGAATGGGAGAACCGTGGTAGATCGGGGGCTAACCGCTCGCTGTAAATTTCACAGTACCCGAGCAACCGTTTTTATACGTGGTAGAGCCATCCTTCAACTATATGGTAAGGATGGCTCTGGTATAGTTGTAGCACGAATGGGTCACCTCGACCGGGGAAGGACCACGCTCTCACAGAATACCAGCGTAAAATAGCAACTTAATGCTGCTGTGTTTCGTATGTTGATAGTAGAGAACCGGAGACCCTTTTACTGGAAACGAGGCATTCCATCTTAGTCCGCACGGGTGACAACGCATCTGCATTTTGATTCGTAATCGAGGATAGATGTAGATGTCTACGGGCCACAGCAACCACTTACCATCAGGTGAACTGTGTGCTCGTTTGTCACGTTTATCCTATAAATAAAAACCCGGGTTCGATCCCCGCCGGCACCTATTTAACTGCTGATTTACCACGTGCTCGGTGGTCAAGGAAAACATCGTGAAGAAACCTGCATGTCTGAAAAATAAGAAAAAAAAATTTCGAAGACATGTGAAGTTCGCCAACACCCTAATAAAACCCTCTCCAAAATGAGAGGAGGCCTGTGTGCCCAGCAGTGGGACGTATAAAGTCTGTAACTTTAACTTTTATGAATGGGTCGGCTCGACCAGGAAGGACCACGCTCTCACAGAATACCAGCGTAAAATATCAGCTTTAATGATGCTGTGTGACCCTTTTTACTGGTAATGAGGCATTCTATTCTATCTTAGTCCTCAGGGGTGACAACGCATCCGCATTTTGATTCTTGATCGATGATAGATGTCTATGGGTCATAGCAGCCTCATCACTTTGGTGGGCTATGTGCTCATTTATCACTCTTATTTTTTAAGAAAAGCGCTTTTACGAAGGTTTAGATTCTACCCCGCCTACAGACTTCTTATTATATAAACTGTATGTGTGTTTCATTAGCGTATCTAAAAGAAAATTAAGATAGATCGATTCTGTAAGCATGTTAATAGCTCTTCCGAAGATATAAAGCTTACAGTGATTAGGCAGTTGTTTTTATCTTCAGGCTTAATCGAGCCCGCAGCTGGATAAAGGAAATAACGGTCGTTTATCGTAATTAAGACACCGCGTAGCCTCATGGGTGTAGTTAGGTCAGGAGGAGGTGGCTTCATGTTACTCGGACCTTTGCCTCTTCTAAAAAAATCGTTTAGTCCATGCTACGCGTAATTAGTATTACGGGCCACTAGCCTTCCTCCTCATTATTACATAACTTGGGTGGGGAGGGTGTCCTCCATTAAGTTATGTTAATGAATAAGTTGTGAGTTATGTTAATGAATAAGTTGCTATAACTTTACTGTAATTTATACCTTATTACGTATTATCTAAGATATTTTTTTTCAGATTTTTACAGCATAAATTTTGGACATACGACAAAGGAACCGTTTATTTGGAAAATTTTTAGTGAAATTAAACACAAAAAATAAGTTAATGTATTTTTAAATCTGCCTCGGAGCTTTAAAGTTGATTTTACAATATCACCTCAAAATAATTATCAAATTTTCTTTTTATCTCTCAAAGCTAACCTTCTTAAGAGGAAAACTAGAATTTTTAATATCACATCTGTATTTGGGTGACCGCATTTCATAACTATGTCATATTTAATTTACCTAAGTGAAACACCGAGGGAAAAAGCTCTGTGATAAACTGACAAACGTACGACAAACATACACCGAGGTGATTGCATATAATATCTTCCTTTTGTTGATTTTTCATTAATTTCATTATAAGCCGGCGGGTTGGTGACCGCAGTTTTTTTATTATTTTGATTTGTTATTGACTAGCTTTTGTTATTAGGATGTTGCTGCAGCCTATCTCCTGGTTAATTTCCTTCTGTCTCCTCTGACGGCACCCATGGGATAGTATAAGATAGTGAATTCTCTACGCCGCCAATACACGACGAAACTTTATGTTGATTTAAGGGCGGAATACTAAATATAACATGGTAGAGCCAACAGTTATTTCTACAGAATAATGACTATTTGCAAAGGACATTTCTTGAGTTCGCTCTTGGGCGCTTAGAGCTAATATATAAAATATACTTGCAGCTTCAGGCCTAGAGACGGTTTTCTCTGATAGAGTTGCGTTTTCCCTTTTATATATATATATATATATAAAATTCGTAATTAATGTGCGTTAGTCTAGCTAAGACAAACAAAATGGCTTGACCGATTAATAAAAAAATCACCCGTGTGAAGCCGGGTTCGTTAGTTATATGTACATATATAAAAATAACTCCAACGACCGTACGAGGTGGTAAGGCAAAATAAACAACTCCTAGAGTAAAGGAGCCTTTTAGGCTCCTCCTAGGAGTTGTTTCAGTTTAAAATACATATATAATTTTACTCGTGAAGTATATTTAAATCATAAAATGAAAACTAAATTTTGTAATTTATATAGTGGACAAAATTACTATCGGTTTTCTAATATAGTCGCCTTTTTAAATTAGACCCCAGAACTTGCGGGCCTAAGCCTAAACTAGGCGGTTCTTTAACCTAGAGATCTGAATCTCTGTGGAACTCAGTAACAGATTGCAGACGTTCCATTTGTAATTTACAAAGGCCCGCAGGGTGTGAATAGCGATGTGTCGCTTTTTAGAAATGTTTTTTTTTCGTAGACTCCGCTTTGACTTCACAAAGCTCTTTGATTTGTTAATGAAATTTGCTTAAAACTAGGCTATCTTGTATTGTTTTTCCAAGTTCGACTCTTAACTAACATTAAAAAAATTATTTAAAAGCTTAAGTACATATTGAATGAAAAATATTTCCCTACTTTTATAACTAATTATTTTTTATCAAGTTATTAATGTTTTTTATCAAGCTACCAACTAAAGGGAACGATCTCCCTTCCTTATTTCAGGTTTCGTGACGTCACTACTTATTTCATTAATAACGAAACATTAAATTTATAATCTTCATGTATCACAGCGAAAATAAACAAAATTGGAAGTGTCAAAGCCGTGTTTTTTTTTTATCAAAAATTGTACACACAACAGTATTGGTAGGATAGAAAATATTTTAAAAATAATTATAAATAAATAGCTGGTACCCGACGCATTGCTGCCACAGAAGAAATAATTGTGGAAATATCGTTTTAAATTTGAAAGAGTTACATTGTTTGATTAGGAATGATAATACATTCAGTGAAATTGAATTGATATAATATGAAGATACGATACGCGAGCCATTTACTTTGTTTATTGTACTATGCCTACAACCTTCGCGCAAGTGCAAGCAATAAGTTGACAAAGTTTTAGCGCAATCTGATGAACGGTATGGCTGCGCATAAAATGCGAACAAACATTATTTATATTACATTTGATACATTTTCTCACATTCGTTGCAACGTTTTCCTATCTTTATGTGGTAGCTGTGGTAGCTGCGCTTCAGCTGTATTATGGCTGCAGTACAACTGGATCGGCTCGTACGGAGAAGGGTCGTATATTCAGACAGACTACTAGCGCAAAATAACAGCATATTGCCGCTGTGTTTCGTTTGGTGAGTGATGATAATCGGAGACCTCGTTTACCACGCTTTTATTGACTCGCTTTCGTGATTCGTGTACATGTCTGTACGGGTCGAAATTAGTAATTGTATTTAAACTAACTTCCCGATGAGCTTGTTTTAATGAGGCATTCCATCTTAGTCCTCTAAGGTGACATTTTACTGCTATTTCAGACTGGTATTCTGTGCAAGCGTAGTCCCTCCCCGGCCGAGCCGACTCATTCGTTCTGCAGCCTCAGTACATCTTAAGTTCTTAAGTGTGGCTTTACCACATAGTCTGTGTAATTTTTAACCAACTTCAAAAAAAGGAGGAGTTACTCAATTCCACTGTAATTTTTTATGTGTGTTACCTCAGAACTTTTTTCTAGGTGAACCGATTTTGATGATTTTTGTTTGAAAGCTTGTGCTTCTCCTGTGGTCCCATATAAATTTGATCAAAATCTGACCAGTAAGTAGTTTTGGAGTTATCCTTAATAATGCGTATTTAATCGACTTCGACTACATTAATGATGTTCTCATTTTATTTATATTGAAGTCGGTTGTACAACATTTTTAATTTTACCACTTGTGTGATCATATATTTCAAACTTACGTGATTTGTTTTATAAAATTGAAGGCGAACTATCGCGGCTTATCTGGAATAGTGTATTAAATAAAAATAAAATATACATATTATAAAGCGGAATGTTTCCTTATCTACATTTCCTTGCTAATATCGTTAGCATTAGTTACAGGTCTTATGCGAAGATAAGCCTACTATCAGCTTGAACGTTATCAGAAAATTATAAAACAATTTACCATTGTAAACACCTTATCATACTGTCGCGGCGAGGTTATTATTACTTATGTTACGCAGTTGTACCTTTTGTTTAACAAAAGGCTGTTCCGAGATTATCTAATTTTTAATTTGATTTCGTTGAAACCAAACTTCTCAGCCTCGAGCACAGGCACTGAGTAGCCTGCCTCTCGGTATTCTATATGATGCCTTTTGGAGTGTGCGCAGGAATGCTTTAATTCCTCCTTACTACCACCGGACCCACAGGTGGTAGACCTGTGTTCACCCCTTTGTTGTCGATATTATTCCACGCAACGGTTTGCTTCGCCTTCGTAACGCGTGCATACAGAGGAGTTGAGTAATTTGCTGGCAAAGGTAGTACACCATGCGGTTTAGTCGGTGCTAGTGCGACTGGGCTCGTCCTTGCCCCTGCGAGGCGGGTATGTATAGGCATTTCCCCATTAAAAGAAGAGTTAGGGCTTACATTTTATAATGTACTGGTAACCTGAGTTCTATCCAGCAGTGCGATTTTGTAACTCTGATGGGAATCGTGGTGGGCTTCGTTTTGACATTTTATTTATTTATTTGGTTCACCAACGTTTATTCACACATAATATTGCAGGGTTCTTATATAAATCGTTCTAAGCTAAATGTGACTAGCACTTACTGGCAATCACTGCTAACAGTGATAAACACTGAGCAGTGGTAACCAGTGTTGCAATCACCAAAAGAATATTATTCAATTTTTAATTTATTTTTTGTTTTTATATATTGTTACGAGCTTGGGGTTCGAGACAATTAAAACTGCCGATTGAATTACCAAAATTGACACTTTAATTATACAACACTAATTACAACTTTAAACCACACCAATAACAAAATACAATTTTACTACAGATCGCTTAAGTTCGTAGTTGTATCGCTTCGAAGTCCTCGCTTGTATCGCCAATTCAATACTGCCTCGGTCGCGGTCTATACCGGCCTTATATAGGGCCTCAGATAGTTTCCAGAACCTTCTACTGTAGAAACATCTAGAATGTTCGAGTACATATCGGTCCCGAAATTTCGAGAAGGATCTTGACTCTCTAGTTCTGCTACTCGATACCAGAGGGCGCTAGTGGTAACCAGTGCTGCCATGTATAAACCATTAATAGTGGCGCGCAACACTGCCCCTCCTAAGACATGCTCGTCCCGAGCATTATTGGCCCCATAATAACGCGCCAGTCGATCCACATGGACGATCTTAGAGTACCTCTTGCACCTTTCTGTATCCGGTAGGTTACGTCATTGATCCTTGTCACAATCCGGTACGGTCCGTCCCATTTAGCTTGAAGCTTAGGAGATTTGCTGCGAACTGGATTGTGTAACCACACTAGTGAACCTTCGTCAAACCCTTTGTTGTTCATTTTGCGGTCATACCGTGTTTTCATCTTCTCAGACGTTTGCTGGCCTGACTGTCTGACGTGCTCATAAATGTCATTCATTTTGTCCGCAAGTCGTTTGCATAATCGGTTATACTGCGTGGGGCATCAGGTGGTATTCCGTGATCAGGTCTGCAGGCAGCCGTAATTCTCCCAAAATTTGCTAAAGCTGGTGTCACTGATGTACTTTCGTGAACAGCGCTTCGATATGACAACAAAACGGTTGTATGTGCCTGTCCCAGTCTCGTTGCCGTTTTCCACAACTTTGCTAGGTACCTCTCCAATGTCTGATTAAATCTTTCTACCATTCCATCAGATTGTGGGTGGTAAGAAGTTGTTCTTGTTTTATGAGTACCCATAACTCGGCAAGTTTCCTGGAATATTTGAGACTCAAAATCCTTCCTTGATCGCTGTGAATCTCTAAAGGTACTCCAAAACGACAGAAGACTTCATGTACTAGTTTATCTGCAACTGTTGAAGCTTCTTGATTTGGAATGGCGAAGACTTCTGGCCACTTAGTGAAGTAATCCATCACAACCATGAAATACTTGTTACCACTTTCACTTTCCGGAAACGGCCCTGCAACGTCAATGGCTATCCTCTCCATGGTGCACCAACATTGTACAATTTCAATGCACCTCTACTACGAGTTTGAGGTCCCTTTACAGCCGCACAACTTGTACATTTGCGACACCAGTCCTCGACATCGTCACGACAGTGGACCCAGTAAAACCGTTCTCGGATCTTCAGTAGAGTTCGTTTAACTCCCAGGTGGCCTCCTGAACAACCATTATGGTACAGCTGTAGAACATCCGGTACTTTAGCTTTAGGGACAACCATTTGCAAATGACAACTGTCTCCTGACCATTTTCCCATTTACGGCACAAGACTCCATCCTGAATCAGCAAGCTGTCCCATTGGGCCCAATAGCTGTGGTCGAACTCATCGCTGAAACGTCACTCCACTTGGGCTTAGGAGCACTGGCCTTCATCCATTCTAGAATCGGCTTGATGTCCGAATCTTCCTGCTGTGCATGTCGTAGGCTGTCTTTCCACTCATTGTTGAGCTGGTCTGTCATAAGCATCCTCACAGATACCACTTCCTTACCCTCTTGCCTAGTACAATGCTTGCAATCTTCAGGACAAGGTCTTCTTGACAATGCATCTGCGTTGCCATGAGATTTCCGCTGCGATGTTCGATCACAAAGTCGTATTCCTGTAGTAGCTCAATCCATCTCGCAACTTGTCCTTCTGGATTTTGAACTGCAATAGCCATTTCAGTGCAGCATGGTCAGTTCGTAAGAGAAATTTCCGCCCCAGAAGATATTTGCTAAAATGCTGCAAGGACTTTACCACAGCAAGCAATTCCGTCTTGTGACACAATAGTTCCTTTCCGGCTTTGACAAAGACTTGCTGAAGTACGCTATCACAACCTCTTGATCACCATTCCTTTGAGACAACACACCGCCAAGTCCTATATCACTTGCGTCTGTGTCAACTATAAATTCCTTGCTCGCATCAGGGTACCCCAAAATAGGTGTTTTGCACAGACGGTCCTTGAGCTCCTGGAATGCGATATCGCAACTTTCATCCCAGCAGAAATGTCGCTTCTCCTCCAGTTAGCTTGTGCAGAGGTTTGGCTATATCTGCAAAGTTCTTCACAAATCGCCGATAATAGGAGCACAATCCCAAAAATGCTCTAACCTGCGTCTTGTCTTTTGGGACCGGCCAATCCTTGACAGCGGCAATTTTCTCCGGATCCGTGCGGATACCTTCTTCCGACACTACATACCCCAAAAAGCTAACTTGCCGTTTGAATAGTGAGCATTTCTTCGGACTCAACTTGAGGTTGGCACTCTGGATCTTCATGAGCACGCGTTCCAGGTTTTGAAGGTGTTCTCAAACGTACGGCCTACGATGATGATGTCATCCAAGTAGACCAGACAGGCGTCGCCAATTAGCCCGTAGTACAAGCTCCATCAACCTTTCAAACGTTGCTGGAGCATTGCACAATCAAACGGCATGACTTTAAATTGCCACAGACCCTTTCCTGTGGAGAATGCAGTTTTCTCCTTGTCCTTAGGGTCTATTTCAACCTGCCAGTAGCCACTTTTCAGGTCCAGCGTACTAAACCACTTTACGCCTGTAAGCATGTCCAGCGTGTCATCAATTCTTGGCAAGGATAGCTGTCCTTCTTCGTAACGTCGTTCAGACGGCGGTAGTCAACACAAAACCGCATGCTACCGTCCTTCTTCTTTACCAGCACCACAGGTGAACACCATGGACTAGATGAAGGTTCAATAGCACCATCCTTCACCATTCCCTCAATCATGGTTTCCACTTCCTTTCACGTGCTACCGGCAATCTTCTTGGCGCTGACGGATAGGCAATTCTTCTCCTGTGTTTATTTTGTGTTGAACTAAGCCAGTCTTTCCTATGTCAGCATCGTTTGACGAGAAAACATCGGCGTACTTGAGTAACAACTTCTTCGCCTTGACCACTTCATTCGGGAGAGAACGCTGCGACAGTCTTCTAAAAGTGTGGTCACCCTCGTTTGTGCATCCTTGCTGGGGTCCCAGTCGATGGGTATTGGCACCTACGCAACCAATCCACTTCCTCACAAGTACCAACCAGTGTGCCTTTTTCCATAATCTGTTCCTGATCACAAAGGTTCAGCACACGTACCCTGAGATGTCGGTGGTTCTGACCAAAGTTCGAGCCACTTTCACGGAAGGTCATTGTCCACCCTTTCCACGAGTACACAACGATGAGCTTGCCCGGATTCCGAGGAAGACTAACCGGCACAATCGTTTCCGATCTCGGCGGCAGAACAATCTTCTTAAGGCTGTACACATTCCCCGGTATCGCTCCTTCTACGAAAAGTTCCTCATGTCCACATTTCAAAACACCTTGCTTAACATCGATCTCACAACAATTCTTCCTCATGAAGTCTAGGCCCAGGATGCAGTCGTCCATTATATCAGCCACGATGACATTATGCAGGTAGATCATGTTGCCTAGCTTCAACTCCATCTCTCTCTCTCCACGGACGGGTATGCGCTGACCGGTGGCTGTTACCAAATTAATGCGCTCTCGGTTGTATGCGGAGTCCCCAAGGAACTGACTTATAAGTTGGGAACTGACAACCGTGCGAGAGGCTCCAGTGTCTATGGTCAGTTTACACGGCGTTCCGTTGACCTCGCCTTTGATGATTAGGCTGTTCCCATCATGGGTTTGTGAGATCGAAACTTGGGGCTCTTTTAACATCAGCCAGCACCCGCCCCGCAGTCCTGGCTTTTACTCGTTTCGCTGCTGCTGGGCGGTGCTGTTAGCCGCACTACCCTCTCGAGATCGATCACCTCCTTTCTACAGTTCGCTTAGGGCAGCTGGATCGAAGATGGCCCTTTCCCCACAGCCAGCACCTAGGGCTGTATCCTTTATTGTAGTCGCGAACTGCAGCTGCTGCAACCTCCTGACGCGATGGGATCGATGATCCTGCCGTACGGCTTCCACCTCCAGTGCATGGGCTAACGCATCCTTAAGCGTCTCGTGGTGCCGAGCCTCACAGCAGCTCTGATTTCAAGGTCGCGGATGCCGTCGATGAATGTCTGCACCAGGTTCCCTACAATGAGCGCAGGTACAGACTGGTATGCTTTTCGAACCAGCTTTTCCACCTCAAGGGCCCACTGCTGTAGGTTTTCGTTGCTGCGTTGCACGCGATCTTTGAGCTGCGCACGAAAGACGTGTTCCAGGTGAGCGTCGCCATATCTCGCCTCCAATGCCTCAAGGAGCTGCTCGTAAGTCACTTCCTTACCGAGAGCTTCCAGAACAGTTAAGGCCTGGTCGCGCAGGCCTAGGGTGAGAGCAGTCATGGCCTGACTTTTATTCCAGCCGTTCGCCTTCATGACAGCCTCGAACTGGATTCTGTACGCCGACCAGGAAGAAGTCCCGTCGAACGGCGGCACTTTGAATCCACGTAGCGAAGGTGTTGAAGCTACCACGGAGCTGTAACTCCATCCCCAAGTTTGAGGTCGTCCAGCGTTTTCTTCACGTCAGCAATCACGTTGTCAACCCGATTGTTCACTTGGTTGATTCGGGTTTCAGCTTCCGACAGGCGGTTGTCATGTTGAGCAACCCTATCCTTCACCTCCTTATCTCTTTCCCGAAGGTAGCGTGAAGGTCCTTCGCGAGGAGCATCTGCTCTTCCTGTTGGCGGACCTGTTCCTCCTGTCCACGCTGCAGCTGCTCTTCCAACCGACGGGCCTGTTCCTCCTGTCGGCGGGCCTGTTCCTCCTGTCGGCGGGCCTGTTCCTCCTGTCGGCGAGCCTGCTCCTGCAGCATCATCATCAGAGCACCTAAGTCAGGTGCTGCAGATGCAGGAGCTGCTGACGGCCGGCCTCCGTGGTCGGCAGCTGGCCCTCCGACGTTTGCGGCGTTGCATTACCAAATCGTCTCTGGTCCGTCTCTTGCTGGCGTTGACGGGTGGATACCCTCCGTGTCGTCCTTTGGTAAAATCGGCATGATCTGATCCCACTTCTGACACCAATTGTTACGAGCTTGGGGTTCGAGACAATTAAAACTGCCGATTGAATTACCAAAATTGACACTTTAATTATACAACACTAATTACAACTTTAAACCACACTAATAACAAAATACAATTTTACTACAGATCGCTTAAGTTTAGTTGTATCGCTTCGAAGTCCTCGCTTGTATCGCCAATTCAATACTGCCTCGGTCGCGGTCTATACCGGCCTTATATAGGGCCTCAGATAGTTTCCAGAACCTTCTACTGTAGAAACATCTAGAATGTTCAGTACATATCGGTCCCGAAATTTCGAGAAGGATCTTGACTCTCCTAGTTCTGCTACTCGATACTAGAGGCGCTAGTGGTAACTAGTGTTGCCATGTATAAACCATTAATAGTGGCGCGCAACAATATTATAGAAAAATTTATTCTATACTTTATCAATACTTAATGTTACAAGATTTCAGCATGGTTTATCTAATCTGAATATTGTGTAACAAATGAAAAGGGTTACATTTGCCCACAAGCTGGCCAAAATAATGACCATGGATTCTTTTTTCAGTTTATTTCCAAGTATAAAAGACTTCGATAACTTGTAAGTAATCCTAAAATCTACATTCAATATTCTTTAAAATGATGTACATAACATAAATATAATATAGCTTCTGCCATAAGACAATGCATTTATCTTTCAAATCTGAAATTTATAATTTATAAAAAAAATTATTTAAACAAATTTAAAAATTATAAATTTAAATTTTTTTAAGTTACTTATAGTTACTATTTTTCTTAAGTACTTGTGGGTTGGATCTTTTTGATTTTCTGCAAAACACGGTCCAAATGCTTTATCGAATGGAGGATTACAAAACCACTTACCACTTTAGTTTCCCAGTCCGTACCCATAATCTAAGGCTATTGTCGCTAAATGTAAAGTTATACTATAATCTATAATTTTACTTAATCTTTAATATATTTTAAGGGTATTCCTTATTGTTATTTTTACATTGTACTTGACGGATACGATCAACGGCTGTAGACGGATGTTTACTGTAATAAAATTAACCACTTGCTTACTAAAACACTCTACACAACTCCTCATGTAAATCTACAAAATCAGTTTATGGAATAAAAGTAATGTTACAGTCTATTAATATTCCACTGCTGGTCACAGGCTCTTACCTTAAAAAACTCACACAATATTCTTATTATCACGGCTTCGTCGGCGTGAAGTTCAAATAATAGGAAAGCTATTTCCTTGGTAATACCTAGAAGAAGGGTTTGCCTAAGGCTTTTACAATGTACGATACGACAAAGCAGCAAATCAGCAATCATTTTTCTCCGACTCGACCCGATTTTCTTTCTTACTCGTGAATAGTGTAGTTTTCTATCGGTGAAAGAATTTTTAAAATCGGATCAGCTACTGCAGAGATTTCCTCTGACAAAATTATACTTTAAAAATAACTTTACTTCTATAATATATTAAATGACACAACATTCTATTTATGGAACATTAAAGGCAACGTAACGTAAGCATTTATCTAATCCTACGTGTAATGTACAGTACGAAGCTAGATATCGTTACATACGTAATGTGGAAACCATTAAATGCAACGTCCTTGGGTCCGCCGCCCACGCTATACAGCCATTATCGGTTGCCGGAGTCAAATCATTGTCGAGTGCTAGTTGAAAAAATACCTACAGCGGACAAATTGTGTTGTTTTATGCGGTGTTTCGACGGCTTTTTGATAGCGATCGTAGGGAAAAATGTGCTACTTTATAGTTTTGTAAGTGGCACATTTTGTATACGAAATAAAAGTTTGTTAGCACTCACTAACATGTAGTACTGAAATGAGGTCTTAGATGGAAAGTGGACGTCGGTATTCTAGGAAAAGTTATTATATTTTTATTTTGTTTAATAAGATTACCAACGATTGTTATAAAAATATTATTTTTATGTTTATGTCATAGATTGTTTATGTCATAGATACTAAGCTGTAGCAATTAAGATGTATAAAAATCTTAATTGCTACAGCTTAGTATCTATGACATAATGCACAATCACTTATAGATAATCATCACTTAGGGTGTTACTACACCAATCGATCGATCGTCAATCGACGCTATTGATCGACGTCGATCGATATCGATCGATTGGTGTGGTAGCTTTAGCTGATCGACGGATACTGGTCGATGAAACGTTGTTCAATCATCGATCGACAATGAATCGATGTGATAATTCAAAATGCGGTCGGCGGGTTTTCGAATAATGAAGCAGCTCGATCGACTTCGACCAATCCATTCTACCATCGATCTATGCAATCGATCGACGATCGATCGATTGGTGAGGTAACACTCTTACATAATACATATATTTTATAGGTGGTAGAGCAATGCTGCAGCTATATTAGTAGTATAGTTGTATTACGAATGGGTCGGCTCGACCGGGGAAGGACCACGCTCTCACAGAATACCAGCGTAAAATAGCAGCTTAACACTGCTATGTTTCGTATGGTGAGTGTAGAGAACCGGAGACCCTTTTTACTGGAAAAGAGGCATTCCATTTTAGTCCTCACGGGTGACAACGCATCTGCATTTTGATTCGCAAACGAGGATAGATGTAGATGTTTATGGACCACAGCAACCACTTACCATCAGGTGGACTGAGTGCTCGTTTGTCATCCTATCCTATAAAAAAAAAACATAAACACACGCCTGTCACCCAGAGGGTACGGACACCTCTCTCGCCTCCTTTACATCCATATATCTACGCATACACGCTCTTACACAATGAAACAATAACTAATAAGGCTATAAACTGAAAGCTACATCCTTAAAATTGTTTTCTTAAATTTTATTTATACTTGACCAATAAATATGTATCTACAGATGGCGAGTAAAGACTAAAGAGCCCGTTCTCAATTGTTGGATGTCGGGTCCCACTAAACGTCGATTTCTCTAATCGTCGAATTTTTTGTCGACCTTGATCGTGATCGTGTTCCAGCGCCGCACGCTCGCCTCAAAAGTCGTGTCGGTCTTCGTTCGTGTATGAGCTTGCACGGCGCTGTTAAGAATTACCGGCCGGGCATCCTTCCTCTCTCAGCCCTTTAATGATATTTTGATGTTGGATTTCATATTAACGAAAGGAAACTTAATGTTGTAGAGCCACTATATTACGGCTGCAACACATATTGCCTGAATAGAGAAAAACCGCCCTCGAACGCCATTCTGAAATAGGAGCATAATATTGCTGTGTTTCTTATGGTGAATGTCAAGAACCAGATACCCTTTTTACAGCTAAAGAGACGTTCATATTAGTTTTGAAGTGTGCATTTGGAGATAAAGAGAGATTAGAGAATATATCCAGGTGTTAATCGAAACAGCGTCCCCTACCATCCGGTGGACTGTGTGCTCATTACGGCGGCTCTACACGTTGGCCAACACAGTGGCGAATGTGTTGGCCAATACCGATGGCCATCGTGTAGAGCGGGTGTTTGTGCTTCACTTGGTATGTATTGGAATGATGGCCCACAAGTTGGCGCGAGATCCGTGTGGTATCGGTTTTTCACAAAAGATCAATAGGTTGTGGCAGAGTATTGGCCGCCGCGTCCACACGTTGGCAGTGTTGCCACCTTAGTGGATTTTCCACTAAATCTGGTGGTTTGGAACCCCCTTTTAGTGGCAAATTTTTGCTTTTAGTGGCTAGTGGTTTTTTTAGCGGATTAGGAATTTTATAATAAATTATAAGAAACGAGTCGTTTCATATAAATAGTCGTTTCAAACGTCTATTTAGCCATATTTTATACTTTCAAATATAAACCTATATATTTTTAGGAGTATATTTTACTACGCAGGCAACACCAATCCATTTCCATAGACATTGGATTGGAAAGCATTCACGGGGGTTCCCCGTTAAATATATTTAGTATAAGGCAACTAATATAAAACGATGGAATGCAAGGGCGAGATCTATCTGTATCTCGCTCTCCGGAATACTAAATAGTTGAGAGGATATAATTTCCGCTTATTCTATTTGACAGCATTTTACAATACTTAGTCCAATGTTTTTGAACTCGGTCACGCACGATCACTCGGATTCAGTGCCTCAATGTGCGTTGTTGTTTGTTTTGTTTCGTTTTGCGATTACACATTTTAAATAAAAATATTATTCATACGACGTCATGCCGAAACCTCAATATTCTAAAATTTAGGGATTCTTGGCTCAAGATCCTGATTTAAAAGAATGGCTTCAAGCAGTTGAAAGTACCACTGGCCAAGTAGCAAAATGCAAGTTTTGTGGAACGATATTAAGAAGTCACTACGGAGATTTAAAACAAATGCTCTTTCGAAAAGCAACAACAAAATAGAAAGGTAAATTATAGCTTTGTCTTTGTTATTTATAACGGTTCGAACTTGGTCAATTAATGAGGTTGCATTTAAATTTTTCTTATATATTTCATTATTTGTTTATAGGTTATCACCAAACAACCTAAGCTGACATTCAAAAGGAGTCTACTGATAATAAAAAGAAAGATGAAGCCAGAGTTGCCTTATTTACAGCAATGCATACAAGTATACGAACAGTTGATCATTTAGGAGAAGTTATTAACCATAGCCATGAAAAAGAAATAAATAAAATGCAGATGCACCGAACTATGCACGTATGTAATAAAAATATTTTAGCATCTCATTTTACAGAACTTATAAAAACGACATTAAAGATCAACCATACAGTTTATTAATAGATGAATCCACAGATATTGCTGTACAAAAATATTTGGGTTTAGTTATAATTTATTACAGCACTACACATGAAAAATAGTTTCAACTTATTTGGACCTTGCTGAACTCGACGCATGTAATGCTGAAGGTATTGTTTCTGCCATAAAGCGGACGCTTAAACATTTCGACTTGCGAATTGAAAACTTAATGGGTATTGCACAGATAATGCTTCGGTGATGGTTGGCGTAAATAATGGAGTTTTTCCCGATTGAAACAAGAAATACCGCACTTAGTTTTGGTACGTTGTTTATGCCACTCCTTGCAACTGGCTGTTTCAGCAGCAGCAAAGGAATTTCTTCCGCTAAATCTTGAATTTTTAATTAGAGAGACATATGATTGGTTTGCTCGCTCGTCTTCCAGACAAGTTATCTATAAAGAGCTATACAAATCCATCAACGATGGACAGAAGCCTCTTAAAATTGTTCAAGCCTGTCAGACTAGATGGTTATCCATAGAGTCTGCTGTGTCGAGAATTTATACGCAATGGCTGGAGCTTAAAACTCATTTTTCGATTGCTAAGTTGCACGAAAGGTGCCACGTCAGAGCTATTGCACTCTATGTATGCGAATGATATAAACTATGCATATGTATCATTTATTTATCCAATTTTGATTGATATAAACAGAGTTAATAAAATGTTTGAGTCAAAAAATACGGACCACACCTTATTGTGCGGTGAATTAACAAACTTGATTGATACGCTTGTCACCAAAGTAACGTTGCCTACATAAGATAGATATCTTTACTCAAAATATTCGTGACTATTTGGACCAAAGATGCTACCTGGGATTCCGATTCGAAAACATATTCAAGAAATGAAAGAGAAAGGTTTTCCCGGAAGAGGAAGAAGTATTGCGGAATAGGTGCATACAGTTTATAGTTTGTCTCATTGACGAAATAAAAACAGATTGCCGAAAATATTACTCTCATGAAACAAATATCCCGTATAAGTGTCGAAAAGCCCTGCATCACAACAAAGAAAATCTTGTTGATATAATGGCTCGGTTCGTAACAAGTACAGAATTAATTGCAAAATTGACGATCAATGGCAGCAAATTCATTTACTGAGATGGAATGAAACAAAAGATACAAAAAATTTTGGAGCGAAGTCTTGAAATTCAAAGATGCACAAGGTGTTGCTCGATTTCAAGAATTAGCAACATTTGCGATTACACTTTTGGTATTGCCACATTCGAATGCCGATGTGGAAAGACTTTTTAGTAGCATGAATATTATAAAAAACAAGCAGCGAAACAGAATGAAGCTAACTCTTTGAAATCAATTCTAAAAATACGCTGCGGTATGCAGTTAATGGAAAGTGCTGCAACAATTCAGTTAATGGGAAAGTGCTGCAACAATTATGAAATTCCTTTAAATCTTATAAAACAAATTGGGACGAAGAGTCATATCAGTCCGATAAGGATAACAGTAAGGCTGAAAATGAAAATGCAGATTCATCTGAAGACGATTTATTAATGTAAATAATATCTTAAGCAACTTTATTTTTTAATTACTAAAAGTAAAAATTATATTAACAACAATGAGATTTTTAATAATAAACGTACTTTTACTTTTTTTTGCTTTAATCATATTCATATATCTTAGTGGAAATTTTAGTGGTTTTCAGAGGACATCTTTTGTTAGTGATTTTCTGGTGGTTTGAGGAGCCTTGTCTGGCGGATTGCTATTTCATCCGTTGGCAACACTGCACGTTGGCCGCACGTTTAGTTTGCTACGAGCTCTCAGAGTGATCGCACGCACCTGGTTTAAATTTTGTATTTACGCGTCGTAACTAGTGTCTATAAAATGGCAGTAACAATGACCAATAAGGAAACTTTTCGCTTTATATTTTTATTATTATATTTTATAATAAAAATATTTATTAATATTTTATTATCTTTATTATTTAGAGTCTACACTCACCATACGAAACACAGCAGTGTTAAGCTGCTATTTTATGCTGGTATTCTGTGAGAGCGTGGTCCTTCCCGGTCGAGCCGACCCATCGTGCTACAACTATACTACTAATATAGCTGCAGCATTGCTGTTATTCAACTTCAATGAATGTATTATGTATTATCATTCCTAATCTATACAAATAAATAAATTTTTTTAACCCTTTTCTTATATACATTCACGTAGTAGCGGTATGCTGTGAATAAATAAACCGCAGCAGCTGTTAGCGCCTCAACATCAATTTTAATAAATTCGTCCGCACATTGGCCTGAACCGAAGCAAACTGAACGACCTTCCAACGTGTGGACGCGATCACAAATTCTTGGCCAATATCTTTGCCAACACATTCGCCAGTATGTTGGCCAACGTGTAGAGCCGCCGTTAGTCACATTTAAAAATTGGGGGAGGAGCAATTGATTGTTTACGAAAAAAACTAAAAATTTTTCAAGCTAAAACACAATCAAAAACATATTTGAATTGTTGATGCAGTTAATTTTAAATTTTAATAACATTTAAGGGATTACAATTGATGTTCTGACTGCCTAGTAGCTAATTTGGTTGAGAACAAAATGATAGTAACTTTGTAGTACACAGCGTAATCTATACAGCTTTTGTATAAGAGCTGCCATATCTAATGAAATATTCGACGCAATGTACTACAAAATGACAATATGATTTTGATGTCAAGTTTGCTAGTGTGGGAGTTTTTATACAATTAAATAATGTTTTCCTAATATTCCATATTAGTAAGTTGTTTCACTTTTCATTAGCAATAAAAAGTGAAAAAGATAATATCGTATTGCCATTTTAAATAACTAGTGTCAAGTTTGAAAGCGTAGCACCATAGAATATAAATAAGCAAGGTAGCTTATGTACATACTCTAAGCATAGCTAGGGTTGCCATCTCCTAAAATGAAAAGCCGGACTCGGCGCTCCAAAAAGCCGGACTTTGGCCCCAAAAGCCGGACAGTAATTTTAGGAAGCCAAACATAGCCAAACAAGCGCGGCCGGGCGAGGCGGGGCCCCACTCCAGCGTCGCGCGCACTGCACCGCTCTTCGCCGCCCGCGCCGTAGCCATGTTTAATATAGTATTGGCTGGTAATAATTTATATGGATAGATAAATTCGGCATTGCTTCGTTCATTCTGCAAGCGATGCGTGCAACGCGTTACACTAACAAAAGCCGGACAGACCGGACACATATAAATTTGGCCGGACTCAACCTGAAAGTTAAATATGTCCGGCTAAAGCCGGACAGATGGCAACCCTAAGCATAGCACGAATTGCATAGAATGTTTGCATAGAGATTTAATGAAATAGTTTTGCTCTTCATGTTAGATAACACTATTTTCTTTTAATAACACTTTTTCGTATTCCACAATAACGTAGCTAACATTTGTGATATCCGAAATTGATCTGTAATGTGATAGGGGTAAATGCTTCTTTGCCGTGTTTTTATAAGGTACTTCGCATGCAATACAATTTCAAAGTACCTTATACACTCTACTTGGACGAATCGCTTTGTACATTGACTGGCAATAAGTTTATTGTATCGTTTTCCCTAGCTGTGTTTACTTAAACATTGTATAAGGTTTTTTATACTACATCTTAATCTTATCTTTAACGCGTTACTGTGTATAATATTAGGTGGTCAATTCAACCGTTATTGCAATTGGGCATGTCCTTTGGGTTAAGTACTATAATCACAAAATGAGGAGTAATGATGAATTCCTTTATAACGCCATTACAAGTAATATTACATGCGTTAATGTTTCATAAATATTTTACTGCATAAGATGAGGTGTAGGTTACCGTATAAGAGTCATATCTCAAGGTCTAAGAGCTCGTAGTAAATTTCATAATTAGCCACCAGCCTGAGTTTTGTAATTCTGAGTAGTATAACTACGTCCTTTTATAGAATAGGGGTGACAAACGGGCACACAGTCCACCTGATGGTAAGGTGATGCTATCGGTCCGTGGGGTTCACGTGCGGTGAAGTTCCTAAAGGAAATGAATCCGCGACTTATCGCCACGGTGATAAGAGCGTAGAGGGTTGATTCTTTTCACGCTCTAGAGCTAAATGTTGCCATTTAGGGAGGAAACGCAGCCAGCGTGCTTGGTACTATACCGCGGGAGTAGGATTGCGTGATAATTTAAGTTTTTAGTTTTCATTTTTTATATTCTTCTGTACGTATGTTTGTCACTGAACTCCTTCCTAAACGGCTGGAACGATTTTGATGAAATTTTTGGTATACGAGTGAGTTCTCGGATGGTTTAGATTCACAATTCGACCCGGTAGGTGGCGCTGTTGTCGAGATCCAGAAATCACCCTTGCGAAGCCGGAGGGAACGCTATTTATGATAATAAATATTGTTGTCTTTAGTAATAACATATTTTTGAACAAAAGTCAATTCAATCTCAGACTTGACACATCGTTATTATTATTTTTAATTAAGGCGCGTATCTCTCACTCTGTTTTAACTAAGACTTTAATTTTTGTTTGTATATTAACTCACAAAGCATTTCTTTGTGGTTTAGAAAATTTTCCCTCTGAAATTTTACTTCCGCGCGTTCAACGTTTCAGTAAAATATTCAGCCTCCGCCGCCTTTGTTCACATTTTTTACGTAGCCAGGTAGTCTGTTTGTGATCTGATATCATATTTTATAATTATACCCTTAAAAATGTTTTGTTGAGAATTAGGTTTGTTTTATTATTTTTATTATTAAAGAGAGACATACAGAGAGATATTGTCCGGCAATAGATCCGAGGGTTTGTGATTCAGCCAAATATTTGTAAACTCGATAATTGTAATATTAATCACATGTGCGTATGAGGTTAAAAGAAAACACTTTAATCTTAAATAATGACAGATATTCGGGATGCTACCACTTTGTAAGCCGTAACTGTATTACTGGAACTTAATGAATGAGGAAAATAATGGGGAAAAAATGCATACAATCATTCCATACCATTCATCAGATTGCGGTAAAACTTTGTCAACATATTGCTTGCAATTGCGCGAAGGTTATAGGCATAGTACAATTAACTTACAGTAGGTGGCGCGCGTACCGACAAATTTATTTCAACACTAGCTGTTCCCCGCTACTTCGCGCGCGTGTAATTTAGGGTTTTAATTATGTTGCGCGGAACCCTAATTCTTTTTCTAAAATATAATTAGCCTAAGTTACTCCTTATAACGCCACCTGTCTGCCAGTGAAACAACTGGCAGACAGCTGGTGTTATAAGGAGTGACTCCCGTCGAAATCGGTCCAGCCGTTTTGGAGATTAGCCGGAACAAACAGACAGACAGACAGACAGACAAAAATTTTAAAAATTGTGTTTTTGTTATAAGTACCGTATATACTTTCATATGCATTTAGTAAAAAGCTGTTATTTTAACATTACAAACAGACACTTCAATTTTATTTATTTGTATAGATTAATATCATTCAATTTTCATTTTTATACGTGGTAGAGCCATGCTGCAGCTATATTACTGGCATAGTTGTAGCACGAATGGGTCGGCTCGACCGGGGAAGGACCACGCTCTCACAGAATACCAGCGTAAAATAGCATCTTAACGCTGCTGTGTTTCGTATGGTGAGTGTAGAGAACCGGAGACCCTTTTTACTGGAAACGAGGCATTCCATCTTAGTCCTCACGGGTGACAACGCATCTGCATTTTGATCCGTAATCGAGGATAGATGTAGATGTCTATGGGCCACAGCAACCACTTCACATCAGGCGGACTGTGTGCTCGTTTGTCACTCTTGTCCTATAAAAAATAATTTCAATGAATATATTGCTTTAATTTAAAAGGATATTTCCACAATTATTTCTTCTGCGGCTGCAACGCGGGTGGCAGCTAGTAAATGAAATAAAAATTATGAAAATGAATAAAATTCTTGAATACGCTCAGTAACTAGTGTGAGACCCCTGTAAAAATGAAAGTCGTATAAAATTGTGTTGTAGAACGTTTTAATGGTCAATTAGTATTCTAAAGTGGTATCACAACGGGTTAAAGCACTAATGTACTTTCGGTTTTTATTGCCGCGAGTCCGCCGTCACCTTTTTGTTGCGTAATCGCAGTAATCGGTTTCGCTATACCTAATGCTTTTAGTATAATAGTGTAAGGTGCTGAGAGTGCTGTGCGAACGTTTATGCGAAGTGAATACGAATGCGGTTGGCGCTGTTTCGCATAGTGTTCTTTTGTAATACCAGTCCCAAGAGCACAGACATCGCGGTATGCTGTAAATTAAATTACTGTGTATTTGTTTATTTAGGTAGTTAGTTTTTTTTATAGAATAAGGGTGACAAACTGGCAAACGAGCACACAGTCCACCTGATGGTAAATGGGTCTGTGAAAATGCAGATGCGTTGCCATCCCTGAGGACTAAGATAGAATGCCCCGTATCCAGTATCTTTGTTACCGGTTCTCTACACTCACCATACGAAACACAGCGGCATTAAGCTGCCTATATTACGCTGGTATTCTATGAGAGCGTGTTCCTACCCCGGTGGAGCTGACCCATTCGTGCTACAACCATAACACAGCTGCAGGTAGGCTCTCCCACATTTGGCTGCAGTGTAGCTCTACGAGGATACGATACCAGGATACGAGGATTGCAGGAAAATTAGTTGCGTCCACATATTATAGAGAACGTTGTGCCAATACGCTGGCTCAACGTATCATACGTTAAGTGTGGATGCGTTTTTGACTCGATACGGCTAGTGATATGACATGTTGAAAATGGACGTGATACAAATATACGATACGATACGCTTAATCAAGATACGTCTAAAAGACCAAATGTGAACACGGCCTTATGTGTTTAACCGGCAACACCCATCTAACAGCACTTTAAAAAGTCGTTTGTCATTTGAGCTGGCACATATCTAAAGGGGTTTCAATATAAGGCGCCTCGACTCGTTAAATTAGACTGCAGAACATTCGCTGTAAATGATCTAATACGAGATGATACACGGCCTTAGATAACCCAATATTGGCTTCATATTATTTGACGGTTACATCACATCGTAATTTGTCAAAAGGAAGATTATATAGAATTTTTTTTTCGCAATTCACGTATCGGTGTTATTTTGATATACGAACGTCAGGAGGGAATGTAATGTGTTTTGAATGCTCATCAAAATATCATATAAATATTTAAAAGTTTCTCTACATTAGCATCTTATCCTGTAACGTGGAGACATTTTATATACATATATAGCTCATGGATAAATAACCAGGCCCTAAACAATTATTTGTAAGTGATATAAATACTTATTCCGTGCGGGATTCGAATCCGCGGCAGTCAGCGCAGCAGCCAAACGTCAGCTTTTGCGCTACCGAGCTGTCAATAAGTTAAAAAAAACAAGGGAATTGTATGTATAGCTTATGTATTAATGCGTTTTACTAAGCTAAGTTGACGAGCACTTCCATCTTTGATTCTTGTTTCTGATTACTTACCATTTTTAAACGTTATGCCCTCACTAGCTATGTTTTCTGTATCGTGGTGGCGTTTTCATCAGTCATCATTACAGCCTGTCAGACAAGTCCACTGCTGTACATAGCTCTCCCCAAGGAATGCCACTAACCACGATCCAGAGCCAAATTCATCTATCGACTTCCTGCATCTTTACCAGGTCGCTACTCCATTTAGTGGGGAGTCGTCCTACACTTTGCTTACCGGTGAGAGGCTGCCACTTGAGAACCGTAAAAAATATTATAAATAATTTATAATAGTTGCTATTTTACATGCGTTTTTTTTTCACAGAATGTTCCTAAACGAATTTTTTTTTCATAAAAGTTATTCAATATTATTTAACTTAATTTAAGATTAATTATAATATTAGAGTTTAAGAAAACTTAAAGAACACACATGATAATAAATTTGATAATAAAAATACTAAGTCAGTCATGAAATTATTTTATTGTCACCGATTCTTAAAATATCTGCAAAATTTCAGATTATTCAGACGTCTGGAAGTAGGTGAAAACTGAATTACAAAATTCCGTAACATTCATTCAAATTCATTGAATATACAGGTCAAGTTAAAACAAAGCGTGTGATAAAAAGAAAATAATCTTTTCTTTGTTTCGGTACCTACTATATATAAAAAACACTTGACTACATATCCCCGATTCTGAATACGATAATTTGGTTGTTTTACAATATAAAACGTATTTGTAAATATATAAACGTACTTAACAATAACCCCAGCGCGCAAATTTTATTGCAGATGAAACCCGTACCCCTATAACGAGGGTTGAGGCCAACCGGGAGCCCATATAAGTTTTATTTGTTCAGTCAAATGTTTAGAGATTCTACCTGAAAGAGACGTGTACGATAATAATTGGATAAATGTTTACTATAAAGTTTCATTTTTTTACGTGGTACTAGCCATGCTGCAGCTATATTAATAGTATAGTTGTAGCACGAATGGGTCGGCTCGACCGGGGAAGGACCACGCTCTCACAGAATACCAGCGTATAATAGCAGCTTGACGCTGCTGTGTTTCGTATGGTGAGTGTAGAGAACCGGAGACCCTTTTTACTGGAAAAGAGGCACTCTATCTTAGTCCTCACGGCTGACGACGCATCTGCATTTAAATTCGCAAACGAAGATAGATGTAGATGTCTATGTGCCACAGCAACTACTTACCATCAGGTGGACTGTGTGCTCGTTTGTCACCCTTATTCTATTAAAAAAAAAATATATTTTGAATAAGTTATGCGAGAGATGTGAGTAATAACTATATATCTATACATCTATATCTATACAAATAAATAAAATTGAAGTGTCTGTTTGTAATGTCAAAATAACAGCTTTTTACTAAATGCATATAAAAGTATATACGGTACCTGTCTTTCTATCTGTCTGTCTGTATGTCTGTCTGTCTGTCAGTTTGTTCCGGCTAATCTCGGAAATGGCTGGACCGATTTTGACGGGATTTTCACTGGCAGATAGCTGATATTATAAGGAGTAACTTAGGCCACTCTCTTATTTTAGAAAAAGTATTAGGGTTTCGCGCAAAAATTAAAATCCTAAATTACACGCTGATGAAGTCGCGGGGAACAGCTAGTATTTTCATAAATTTAAAGTAATAGCCTATAAACGTCCCACGTCTGAACGCATTTCTCTCATAGTTTGCAAAGTGGCGCATTTGTTGAAATTCACGATAAGTTAGAGTTTGTTCCTTGTCATCATCATCATCATTATCATCATTAAAAGATCTTTAGAAGTCCACTGCTGAACATAGGTCTTTAACAAGGAATGCCACAAAAGACGGTCCAGAGTAACCTGCATCCATCGACGTCTTGCTTGTCTTTTTTAACGGACTTCAAAAAAAGGAGGTGGTACCGTATTTTTTTATGTGTGTTACCTCAGAACTTTTATCTAGGTGAACAGATTTTGATGATTTTTTTTTACTTGAAAGAATGGGACCACATGAGAAGCACCAGGCTTCTCATGTGGTCCCATATAAATTTGATCAAGATCTGACCAGTAGTTTTTGAGTTATCTTTAATAATGCGTATTTAATCAACTTCGACTACATTGATGGTGTTCTCATTTTATTTATTACTAGCTGTCCCCCGCGACTTCGCCCGCGTGGAATTTACTACAATTTCATGGGTTTTAATTTTTTTTGCGCGGCACCCTAATTATTTTCTTAAAATAAAACTATCCTAAGTTACTCCTTATAACGTCAGCTATTTGCCAGTGAAAGTCCCGTCAAAATCGGTCCAGCCGTTTCGGAGATTAGCCGGAACAAACAGACAGACAGACAAAAATTTTTAAAATTGTTTTTTTGATATTAGTACCATATGTACTTTCATATGCATTTAGTAAAAAGCTGTAATTTTAACATTACAAACAGACATTTCAATTTTATTTATTTGTATAGATTTAAAAAGTCGCTTGTACAACATTTTTAATTTTACCACTTGTTAATATTATGTGATTTTTTAAAGACTCCTGTTATCTCACAATGCTGCAATGTGGAACTATGCGGCAAGTTCCATTTGCGGGGCGCATGTGTCCTGCGTTGGTTACTTACGTAAACTTTGACTGCATTGGAGGGGTGCCATATCCACTTCTCGGTTCAAAATTGTTCGTTCGAATCAGCACTGAGTTAACGTTGACTTACGTTCTTGGCCGGCCTTCGTATAATGTTCACAACTTGGCCTCGATTCATTGATTAGATGTTTCAAAGTTTCCGTGGAAAAGCTCTTCGAAATATTCTGCGATAGTTAGTGTAATATGTACATATTTTATTGAACTTTAATGAATATATTATTGAAACTGTTATAATTTTTTCATAATATGAGTAAGGGTGAATGAATGAGCACACAGTCCATCTGATGGTAAGTGGTTGCTATGGCTCATGAAACCTATGTACTTAAATCTCCGATTAAGAATCAAAATGCTGATACTTCGTCTCTCCTGACAACAAAGATGGAATGCGTCGGCAACAGTAAAAAGGGTTTTCGGTTCTCTACACTCATATGGAACACTGCTGCATTCCCCGTTCAAGACGACCCATTCATTGTACCTAAAAAAGGATTGAGAATTAGTTTGTAATTTTTTTTAAGAAGAACGATTTGATGGTTGTTTACAATTCGATGTAAAGAAAACCAATTAAATGAACCAAAGTAATTTCAAGACATAGCAAGTTATTTGTTTCTAGTTGGTGTTACCAAAGCTAAATTATTTTAAGTAAATAATGCTGGCAGTTTATTTCTAGGTGTAGGTATTATACGAACTCTTAGTAAGAAATAAGAATAAACAATATTAGTTTGGTATTATTCTCGATTGGAATTTAAGCGCGGTCTTGGAAAGTAAATTAATATTATTTTTCTTAGATGTTCATCTAAAAATATTTCGTATTCAATATTTCGTATAAATATCAAATTTTACTCAAACAATATTTTGTTGGCGATTTGTTTGGCTTTTCAAAAGAACTGTTATAAGAGGTACCTATTTTATTTTCGTAATATAGCGGATTGAATTTATTAAAATATAACATGATTATCGATCTATATACTTGAGTACCATAGTAGAGCACAAACTTCCCGACTATGATAAAAACATTAGAGTAAAATCATCTATGGAATAGGTTCTTTTGTTATTAAAGTCTTTTTTATTAGTATTTTTATTTTTTTACTATCCTAGCCTCTTAGGATATTTGCCATAATTGCCACGCTGCTGCCGATCTGTTTTATTTCCCACTGTCGCCTCTTACAACACCTGCGCCACGCCCTCACAGTGCTATTTTTGAGACAATTTTTGCGTCACCTAATTGACTCTAAACGTGTTTTTAAATAGGCTGGATTCGCAATTAATTCTTTAAATGTGCGTAATTACTTCGCTTCACTCATAAAATAATTCCACAGAATACGCTCAAGTGAGGACATCAGTAGACTGGCTCATTGGAGACATTGATAAATTGTGCAGATTTACGTAGTTGGAGTAATATCTTTAATTTTATCTACGGCACGTGCGCTGTGATGTTTCTGCTCGAATTTGTTTCGACATTGACTGACTGCTCGGTGTAAGCATCGTCAGGAGTTTACTGTACGCCAGTAACTTCTTGTTTCGCTTTGCCTTTAAAATCTACTTATATTATTTTATATTTAGCTGGTTTTTATACGAGGCTAGTGTCGAGCATTATAGTCTTTTTCAGATCTTGGCAATCATTAATTTTGTTGCATCGTGTTTTCGTGTGGAAAATGAAATCAAGTGTCACTTCTATTACTCCATTTCAATTATGTTTTCTAATTTTTTTTTATACAAGTGAAGGTAACAAACGAAAACACATTTTTTTTATAGAATAAGGGTGACAAACGAGCACACATTCCACCTGATAGCAAGTGGATGGTGTGGCCCATAGACATCTACATTTATCCTCGATTAAGAATGAAAATGTAGATGCGTTGTCATCCCCAAGGACTAAGTTGGAATGCCTCGTTTCCAGTAAAAGTTTACTACACTCCGTTTCTCTACACTCACCATATGGAACACAGCAGCATGAAGCGGCTAGTTTATGCGGGTATTCTGTGAGAGCGTGGTCCTACCCGGTCGAGCTGACCCATTCGTGCTTCAACCATGATATAGCTGCAGCGTGAATTTACCATGTATAAAAATGAATTCTTACTGATGATAAGTGAAAGATGTGGCTCATAGACACCCACGTCTATCCTCGATAATGAACTAAACTGATGCGTTATCACCCCTGAGGACTAAGATGGAATGCCTCGTTACCAGTAAACAAGTTCTTCGGTTCTCTTCTCGTCAAT
Organism: Parnassius orleans; assembly: GCA_029286625.1. NCBI lineage: Eukaryota > Metazoa > Arthropoda > Insecta > Lepidoptera > Papilionidae > Parnassius > Parnassius orleans. Next base: position 3,050,154 of record JAGSMP010000026.1, on the reverse strand, counting down.
CACAATACTATAGGTAAAATAATATTAGTTACTTTATCATTCATCTATCAAATGTCCTCTCATAAACATGGCGTCCCCATAAAGTTAGTTAATTATTTGTTATTCACATCTAGCATTCGGTATTTCATTCCGATTCTCAGATATTATAGATTTACGACTGATCGCTGTTGTAAGGTTGGTTTTGTTCCTGTAACTAGTATAAAACTTAACAAATACTTTCTTTACAAGTCCTTAAGTGTGACAAAGCACCGACATTTTGATTCTTAATCGAGTATAGATATAGTATATGGGTCACAGCATCCACGTACTAACAGGTGAAGTGTTCGCTCGATTGTCACCATCACGGAGCAAATTTGCTGCGTGGTCACCATTATTTCAAAAATATATACTGTTAGATTTTGGAGAGAGAAGCACCTCCTTACTACTATTCCAACATTAATAAATCACTTAAAAGCCAATTTATATTTATAAATGTAACTTTCACGAACAAGGTGGCGATCATCATAGCTACACATTTATTTTACTAAAAGCGGTATATAAACTTCTTTACTGTCTCAACATTGTCGGGCTGGAGGAATTTATGTGAAGATAAAACTATACAGTCTGGTACTACTGAGTATTATTTCTTATGTGTAGGTGTTTTCGTAATAGTTTGGGTTGTCCTTTTTACCAGACTGCGGTATAACCCATAAGGCTATATATATACACTCACCGGCACGGAAACTTGGCCACTCGTGAATTTGCTGATTATTTGCACTGAAACTTTTTAACAGTAAATTAAGGGTAGATGCATTCAATAAGTGTCTCTAATGGTTTTAGAACGTAGAAATTTAATGTTTACTTCACCGAAATTTTTCTTTTCAAGATAACATGTTTTCACTAAAATTAACATCTTTCATTGTCACTTTAAAAACACTACAAAGTTAAAAATTAAGTCTGTTTCTTTATTGTCTATCAGTTTTAATATCAGGTGTTTCCTCCTCTAGCCCTGATAACCGCTTGCATTCGATCTGGCATGCTTTGAATGATGTTTCTGACATCATCTTGGGGTATCACTGTCCCAAACAGCCAGCGCTGCATTTCGGAGCTCATTTAGAGTTTGTGGCGGTTTGGAGCTGGACTTTATCTTTCTTTTGAGCATACCCCATACATGCTCAATTGTATTTAAGTCCGGGCTATGAGCTGGCCACTGTAATTTTTGTATTCAACCTCTTCCAGATATTCCTCTACACAATGTGCGACGTGCGGGCGTGCATTATCGTGCATGAGGAGGAATTGGTCGTGTCCAATGAATCCCGAATAAGGCATTACGTGTTCCTGAAGAACTTCCTCGATGTATCGAGTAGCTGTAAACCGATTATCGACGATGACCAACTCTGTACGTGCGTCGGAACTTACACTTCCCATACCATTATTGAGCCTCCATGGAAACTCACAGTTTGGGTGGTGGTAATGGTGAAACCTCTCTCCTCTTTTCTCCACACTCGTTCTCGACCGTCTGGAGCACGTAAAGCTATTCGACACTCATCTGTGAACAACACTCTAGCCCATTGCTCGTGGGTCCAATTGACATGTTTTCTTGCGAACTGAAGTCTGGCTACTCGGTGCTGTCTGAGAAGTTCTGGACCTCGTGCTGGTCTACGAGCTTTTAAATTCACTTCCTCCATTCGTCTTCTCACCGTACGCTCACTAACATTAACGCCTCTTGCGATTTGGAGCCGCTGGCGTATTTCAACAGCGGTCAGGTAGCGGTTTCTCAAAATCTCCATAACAATAAAACGATCGTCCCGTGCCGATGTGCACCTTACGCCCCACTGCCTGGCCTGCGGGTGTAGCGGCCTGTCTTCTGGTATCGTTTCAGTGAATACTGCATTGAGGACCGTGGTACGTTAAGCACAATAGCAACTTCACGCTGTGTCAGCCCTTGGTCAATTAATGCTACTGCTTGTGCAACTTGTACTGGTGTTAATGGCATTTTATTGGCTTTAAAGCACCTTTAGTTATTGAATTAAAACACAAGATCACAATAATTGAATAACCTTACAGTAAACTTTTCACAACACACAAATTTAAAATGTGAACTTAGTCGCTCAAATGACCCGATTCAACTAAAATTAAAGAATTCGTCATGGTGCACTTAAACATAATGAATTACCCTCTTGAACTTGAGGGTAAACATTTTTGACATACTTGCATAACAAACATTCATCAGTGTTTGCCTACCGATCGACCCTTACGAATGTGTGCGTGCGGCAGTAAAATCAGTTAAAATAATGTATTACCACGAATTTGGAATTTAAAAGATAAAGAGGACAGAATGTTTGAATCTTCTCTGCAAATTTGGCCGGTTATTGCAAAATAACCCTGTATATATATATATATATATATATATATATATATATATATATATATATATATATATATATATATATATATATATATATATATATTTATCGTTTGTATATAACCGCTCGTAACTCCTAAACTAATCGTCGGACTTATGTAAGTTTGTCTTAGATCACAACAGTCAGTTTCATTGATTTAAAAAAATATTATATTGGATAATTTTACTTTTTCTCTAAATAACACGTATTATACGTTACGTCAAAACTCAATGAATATAAAAAAATAACTTAATAATAATTAAAAGCAGACTTCAAAGGACTGTAAAGAATACAAGTGGTAAAATTAAAAATGTTGTACAACCGACTTCAATATAAATAAAATGAGAACATCATCAATGTAGTCGCAGTCAATTAAATACGCATTATTAAGGGTAACTCAAAAACTACTGGTCACAACTTGATCAAATTTATATGGGACCACATGAGAAGCACCAGCTTTCAAATAAAAAGAGAATCATCGAAATCGGTTCACCTAGAAAATGTTCTGAGGTAAAACATAAAAAATATTTTTTTTTTATGTGTTACACAATTTTGTTGTGTTGTACAAATTTTTTTTTCTCCAAGTTTATATAGAACCACCCCTAATTTGCCTGAATAAAGATGATTGTTATTATTATTATTATTATTATATCAATTCTTTATATTTCTTCTCTTCTTTGAGAGTTTGAATTTATTATTATTATTAAACTTATTTCATAAAAAATAATCATGAAAATCGATACACAATTGACAAAGATACGTAACACATACATACAAAAAATATAGTCGAATTGTAAACCTCCTCATTTTCATGAAGTCTGGTTAAAATAGTATGTAAACAGGATATATTTTTATGAATCGCGCCTGAACCTTTCAGCTTTACATTCAGTCTGTTGTTTTCCTAAAGTGTTTTCTATAAGATATGTGTTTGTGTGAATGTTGTTTCAAACGTGGCCCCCTTTATCGGAATCGACCTACTTTTCCAGTCCCGCTGGCGTTTTTAGACAGTAAGATAACCCGACGGGACAGCGCTCGATTTATTGCTTCTAGAGAACTAACGCACCTCGCGGACCGAATTGTAGTCCCCTTGGCATAGTTTACAGGTCGCGAAAGACGTTGATAGAAAAAGGTAACATTGTGATGTAGACGTTTTCACGACGCTTTTATACCTGGTAGAGCGATGCTGCAGCTATATTAGTAGTATAGTTGTAGCATGAATGGGTCGGCTCGACCGGAGAAAAAGACCACGCTCTCACAGAATACCAGCATAAAATAGCAGCTTAACACTGCCGTGTTTCGTATGGTGAGTGTAGAGAACCGGAGACCCTTTTTACTCGAAAAGAGGAATTACATTTCCCACGGGTGATAACGCATCGGCATTTTGATTCTTTATTGAGGGTAGATGTAGATGTCTATTGGTCACAGCAACCCCTTACCATCAGGTGGACTGTGTGCTAGTTTATCACCCTTTACTATATAAAAAAACGAACGAAAGTTAAAGAAGGAACCATAGTTGATCGTCGCGCCATAGAGCCGCTTGCAAATTGCTCAGATTACGAATCCACGCAACTTATGTGCAGTTGTTAGTTTACAGATTTGTTTATTCATAGCTCGATGACGTTAAGTTTTTCTGTATCTCTACATAACATAGTATAAAACAAAGTCGCTTCCCGCTGTCTGTACGCTTAAATCTTTTGAACTACGCAACGGATTTTAATGCGGTTTTGATCAATATACAGAATGATATGATCAAGAGGAGGAAGGTTTATAAGTATAATACATGCATATTATCTATACATATTAACTACTACGGGACTAATTAAAGGGTTCCGAAGCCAAATTAGTAGTTTTTAGAATTTTTGTCTGTATGTCTGTCTGTCTGTGTACTCCGGATTCATGCAAAAACAACTGGACCGATTTACATGAATTTTTGTATGTAGGTAGTTAGTAACCCGGGGCAACTTATAGGCTACTTTTTATCCGATTACGGAACTTCTAAAAAGAAGGTTAAGTATTTTCCTTACATTATACACTCAGCGGTACGGAATCTTGGCCAAGCGGTTATCTCGCGATAGCAAAAGCTTTAAGTGTTTCTGATGAGTGTTTGTTATGCAAGTATGTCAAAAATGTTTACCCTCAAGTTCAAGAGGGTAATTCATTATGTTTAAGTGCACCATGACGAATTCTTTAATTTTAGTTGAATCGGGTCACTTGAGCGACTAAGTTCACATTTAAATTTGTGTGTTGTGAAAAGTTTACTGTAAGGTTATTCAATTATTGTGATTTTGTGTCTTAATTCAATAACTAAAGGTGCTTTAAAGCCAATAAAAATGCCATTAACACCAGCACAAGTTGCACAAGCAGTAGCATTAATTGACCAAGGGCTGACACAGCGTGAAGTTGCTATTGTGCTTAACGTACCACGGTCCTCAATGCAGTATTCACTGAAACGATACCAGGAGACAGGCCGCTACACCCGCAGGCCAGGCAGTGGGGCGTAAGGTGCACATCGGCCCGGACGATCGTTTTATTGTTATGGAGATTTTGAGAAACCGCTACCTGACCGCTGTTGAGATACGCCAGCGGCTCCAAATCGCAAGAGGCGTTAATGTTAGTGAGCGTACGGTGAGAAGACGAATGGAGGAAGTGAATTTAAAAGCTCGTAGACCAGCACGAGGTCCAGAACTTCTCAGACAGCACCAAGTAGCCCGACTTCAGTTCGCAAGAGAACATGTCAATTGGACCCACGAGCAATGGGCTAGAGTGTTGTTCACAGATGGTGTTGAATAGCTTTACGTGCTCCAGACGGTCGAGAACGAGTGTAGAGAAAAGAGGAGAGAGGTTTCTACCCATTACCACCACCCAAACTGTGAGTTTCCATGGAGGCTCAATAATGGTATGGGAGGTGTAAGTTCCGACGCACGTACAGAGTTGGTCATCGTCGATAATCGGCTTACAGCTACTCGATACATCGAGGAAGTTCTTCAGGAGCACGTAATGCCTTATTCGGGATTCATTGGACACGACCAATTCCTCCTCATGCACGATAATGCACGCCCGCACGTCGCACATTGTGTAGAGGAATATCTGGAAGAGGTTGGAATAAAAAAATTACAGTGTCCAGCTCGTAGCCCGGACTTAAATCAATTGAGCATGTATGGGGTATGCTCAAAGAAAGATAAAGTCCAGCTCCAAACCGCCACAAACTCTAAATGAGCTCCGAAATGCAGCGCTGGCCGCTTGGGACAGCATACCGCAAGTTGATGTCTGTTAGAAACATCATTCAAAGCATGCCAGATCGAATGCAAGCGGTTATCAGGGCTAGAGGAGGAAACACCCGATATTAAAACTGATAGACAATAAAGAAACAGACTTAATTTTTAACTTTGTAGTGTTTTTAAAGTGACAATGGAAAGATGTTAATTTTAGTGAAAACATGTTATCTTGAAAAGAAAAATTTCGGTGAAGTAAACATTAAATTTCTACGTTCTAAAACCATTAGAGACACTTATTGAATGCATCTACCCTTAATTTACTGTTAAAAAAACGTTTCAGTGCAAATAATCAGCAAATTCACGAGTGGCCAAGTTTCCGTGCCGGTGAGTGTATGTTAATTTTCTATTATATCTTAGTTATAGGCGGTATGACTGGTGTTTTTCAAATAAATACCATATTTGTAAATAAAGATTAAAATATAGTTATAGCCTTGGTAAAATAATTTGAAACTACACTGATTTAGTTATCAAAACACGCCATCTGTCATCAAATTAAAAAAGTAGTATATTTTGCCATCAGTTACATAGTTATAAATTAAATAATATAAATAACTTTCAATAATTTAAATAATTAGATTTATAAATTAACGTTTAGTTTTTTAATGTTTATGTTATTTTATTTTAAAAGTGTAATAATTTCAATAGATAAAAATGACGGATATCAAAAATTTGACAATTGATAAGTTTTTCTTAGAGTATTTATAATAGCTTGCTTATAAACACTAAGAGATTTTTATATTGTTCGCTTCTATCGCTGATATTATCTACTAGATAGTATAGTTTTGGCTTTCATTATTTCATCTAACAATAGCGCCATCTACTTACTTCTAAATAAACTAAAATGGTTAGTCATGATAAAATTAAATAATAGAATGCTACTGAATATACGATGTAAATAATTGAAAATTCGTTCTTGGCATCGTTGGATGTGTAATTACTAGGTAGGTAGATGTGGTCAACAATCATGCAAAAGCTTAGTTTCAGTTTTTATGAATTGTATTTAAACAAATACGAGGGCCGTGTAGTTCGCCATGAGATTTCATCATGGCACGGGAGCAAAACGTGTACGATTCCCTCGAGGATGAATCTGTTGATTGATGTAACATGTATGTAAGCTGCTATTTTTTTACTTTTCATCGGGCAATATTTATGAAGTTTTTATTTCATTCATATTTTCGGGTATGTTCTTTTTTGTTTTTACTCTACCGTAAATTTTAAGGGTTGCAAAGATGAGTAGAACTAATTATTGTCAGCCTATCAAAACTCCACTGATATTAACATAGGCCTCCCCCATAAATTGTCAAGTGGCTGGATATTTGCTATAGTTGCCACGCTTTGTAGGCGGGTTGGCCACCGCAGCTATTATTATTTTGATCTGTTGTCAGGAAGATATTATACTGCCCATCTCCTATTTATTTTCCTATGTCGCCTCTTACGATGGTACGGTATGAGGTGGCAGATTCTCTTTCACCGCCACATCAAGGCGAACATATTTCTACTCCCGTTCATGAGTTTAGTGCTTCCCACGTTCACTGTGAATAAAATTTATAAGGGATAAAACAAATTTTAAGGATTTTTTTTGCGTTTAATTTTAACTTTTTTAATTTCCGATGTTTTGGGCACTTTATAGCACCCATGGTAACGGGAGGGCTGAGGGTTTGACCGTTTGATCCGTGTGTATGTGACCGAACTGCTTCTAAACGGCTGGACCGATTTTGATGAAATTTTGTGTCAGTGATTAAGTTGATTAGAGAATGATTAAGATTAAGTTGAATCTAAAATTCACAGTTGGACCCGGTTGGTAGTGCTGTTATCGAGATCCAGACATCACGCTTTCGCAGCCGGGGCGTGGTTTTTATAATATTATAAATAATATTATAAAAACCATCTGCATTATGCTACTATTTTACGATAGTATTCTGTGAGAGCTTAGTCTATTCACATCACAGTCGTAACTTACATTTGCAATGTGTCTCTACTACGAAGATATTACCTTTTATTGTTGCATACAAGCAAATATTAGATACTCATTGTGAACTGAAATATCTGCAATATGGATGATTAATCATAATAAAGCTACCAGCAACGTTGTTAGACAATTAATTTTATGAACATAACATTTATATTCTATGTACACAACAAAAAATTTTTTTGTTCCAGAAATGCTATCACTTTAAGCGTTTCCTGGAGTGTTAACCACTACAGGAAACCTTAAAATGCTTATCCTTTTATGTGTTACCTCAGATTTTTTTTCTAGGTGAACGGATTTTGATGATTTTTTTTAATTGAAAGCTGGTGTTTCTCATGGTGTTTTTCAGTTATCATAATAATGCGTATTTAATTGACTTCGACTACATTGATGATGTTCTCATTTTGTTTATATTGAAGACGGTTGTACAATTTTTGGAACGAAGTTCCTTATTCGCACGGTACGAATTTGACGGATGGGAGCTAGGCGAGAAAAAGTGTAAGATTTTTCCGTCACGACCCCCTTTCTATAGTGCGAGCGAGATAGAGTAATATCCATTTCCCTCGCACTTTTTCTTATCTTGCCATGAAAGAAATATTATTTTATTTTAAATGACGCTTCATTTTAATAGACGCTAGTTTTAATTTTACCACTTTTAACATATGTTATAGTCGAATGGTGGATTCGAATACTCGACCTTTGAGATCGCGATCCGCGTTCTCCTATTGCTATTGTCGGTTTCAATTATGTCGACGAACTGTTGATTTCTTAGATTTTAGTATAATCTAAGGGTTGAGATTCACTTTTTTGACGTTGCGCCGTAGTTCAACAAATTGTTGTTACAGAATAAAACAATAATTGCTTTATATGACGAAAAAAAAAATATGAATGAATATTTTATACAGTATTATTATTAGATAGGCGTTTTCCACAGGTGCCATAATCGTCACACTTGGCTCACACTTGGCAGGCGAATTTTGCGATCTGTGTTTTGCCCTCGGCGGTTTGAGAACTTTATGTCCAACTTTATGTTAAACCAATTGTATGTTTATACCGTATATATGTCGGAAACCACGAGATAATTTCAGGCATTTATCATAAACGCCTATTTCGACACCCACGGCACAAAATGTCGTGATGGATTTAATCTTATGCCGCACCCACACGGCAAGTTACACATGTGTCCATAATAATTAAGTTAGTAATGTGAAGTTGCTGTCTATATACGTCCCACTCCTGGGCACAGGCCTGCTCTCTTTTCTGAGAAGAGGCTTGTGCCCAGGGCAAGGAAACGTCCGCCGCGCTGCCCCAATGCGTGTTGGCGGACTTCACATGTCTTTGAAATATTTTTTTATTTCTCAGACATTTCCTTACGATATTTTACTTCACCGCCGAGCACATGTTAAATGAACACTTAAAATTGCAATTGACAATTTCATTGGTGCCGGCAGAGACCGAACTCGGGTTGTTCGCGTGAAATTTACAGCAATACAAACGCGACAGGTATTATAAAAATATTTTTTTTTTAATTGTGAATTCGATTGCATAAATAAACGGATGTGTCAAGTCGATCAATCGATATTTGCGTTATTATTTATTGAACATCATTAAGATAGAATACCAGAAATAGAATACCGTAAAATAGCAGCTTAAAGCTTCTGTATTTCGTATGGTGAGTGTAGAGAAAAGGACTTTGTACTGGACACTAGGCATTCTATCTTAGTCCTCAGGGGTGGCGATGTATCTGCATTTTGATTCTTAATCGAGGATAGATGTAGCTGCCTATATGCCTCGGCATCGACTTACCATTAGGTGGAATGTGTGCTCGTTTGTCGCCCTAATTCTATAGAACAAAAATGTGGCTTGTCGCAATAATATACCTACATTGTTATGTACAATACGCACTGCGTAAATTGACAGCGTAGTGAAAATACGCGTGATTAAAACGATAGCAATGTCGCGGGAACGTTCCTGTGTGTGTTGTGTTGACAGCTGTTGTCGCTTCTCATTCAATAGGAACTGCGCTAACCAAACTAAAAAGAATGTTACCCGACTAGATGATCTTTTCCGAGATCGAAGGCATTTAACAGACATAAATTACACATAGATAGTAATGATTATTTATTTTATAGGCCATACTTGCCGTGTGCGGGCATCGTGCTCGCGACCCATCCAAATGCTTGTAAAATTTATTGACTGTTATCATAGCATTGTAAGGAATATATTATCCGTCTATCCATCCATTACAGCCCATCAAAGACCTTAAGAAGCATAGGCAGAGTGAACTTAGGCCTCCCATAGTATGCCTTATAAGGGGGATATTTGCTATAATTGCCACGACTGGCAGGTGGAAGGGAAGAGGTTGCTGCCATCTCCGGATTTGTTTGCCTCTGTCGCATCTTATGACCATGAATATACTTACACTGCCACTACACGGTGCCGGTGTAGGAATATCCACTACCCCACGAATATGTATCAGAAATACCATTTTAATATCAATCTTATTATTTGAATGTGTGGTAACCCTACGCGTAACTAAGAAATCAACGTGTATAAAAAACGTTGACGTGGTTACCAATTAACCTTATTTTATGCGTTGGGAAATGTTTTTTTTTTTTTCTATAAATAAATACGGTTGAAATAATTTTTTGTGACATGCTCGCATAGCTTTGCTTCTTATATGATATATCGAGACAGGATAGAAACGTTGATATTCCCAGTTATTTTTATTAGGTTTGCCGACTGAATAAATTATTCTGCTATTTCTAAATATACACAAATCTAACTAAAAGATGTGTAAAGTAATTTTGTCTCCCTGTAGTGGTGGTGTTAGAGAATCCACTATCCCAATCATCGTTTCGTAGAAGGCGACAGAGGGAAACTGAAAAGGCAGATTAACAGTAGCATCTTCCTAATAAGTCCCTTTTACTGGAAAGAGGCATTCCATCTTAGTCCTCACGGGTGACAACGCATCTGTATTTTGATTCGCAAACGAGGATAGATGTAGATGTCTATGGGCCACAGCAACCACTTACCATCAGGTGGACTGTGTGCTCGTTTGTCACCCTATCCTATAAAAAAAGTCAAAAGTAGGTAAGTGGATGCTGTAGCTCATAGACATCTACATTCATCCTCGATTAAGAATCACAATGCAGATGCGTTGTTACCCCCGAGGACTAAGATGGAATGCATCATATCCAGGAAAAAGGGTCTCCGGTTCACTACACTCCCATACGAAACACATCAACATTAAGTTGCTATTTTACGCTGGTATTCTATGAGAGTGTGGTCCTTCCTCGGTCGAGCCGACCCATTCGTGTTACAACCATAATATAGCTGTAGAATGGTTGCCCAACCGCTTGCCAAGCATGGCAACTATGGTAAATATCCACCCTATAAGACCAACTATAGGAGGTTTATGTTCAGCAGTAGACTTATGATAGGCTGTAATAGTATAGTATAGTATGGTATCTAATGAGGGTCACCTGTACTAAGGGACACCCATTAGTGCAGGTGACCCGGAAGAACTTTTACCATTGATAATAACTTTCTGCGTTCTATTACTTAAATATGAAATAACAAGTTAAAGCGCTGTGTTCTTGACACCATAGTACGTACTGTAGCTTCCTGATTAATGTCTCATAGTGAACACAGTCGAAGGCCTTGGAAAGGTCATAAAATATACCCAAACATCCTCTGAATTCTCCCATGCACAAAGCTCAACTCCCGCGTCAGTTGTCGAGCGGCCCCTTGTAAAACCGAATTGATTTTTATGGAACAATTTATTAAATATTTAAAAAATTTAACATCTGATCTAAAATTTTTTTTTTTAATTTTACAAAATGTTGGTAGTACAGAAATTGGTCTAAAATTGGCGCTAAACTACCAACGTTAAATTGCCTCCACTATAGAGATTTTTTGTCTTCTATTACCATGTTTTTATTAACTCGCTTTCGTGTATATCTGTTCGGGTCGAATATAGCGATTGATTTTAAACTAACTTCAACCAACTCAAACACGCACGCGCGCGCCCGCACATACACACACACACACACACACACACACACACACACACACACACACACACACACACACACACACACACACACACACACACACACCAAACCTACTAAAGAAAACTATGATAAAATTGTATTGGGGCAATAAATTATTGCTAATAAGTTTATAATAGAATAAGACTATGGACGAGTGTGGCCTTCTGACTCAAGTATTTTAAATACATAAAAGGAGGTCTCGACTATAATAACACTGTACCAATTTACAATGTCCTTGTTACCAAATATTTTTTCTCGATGAACTATACACAGAAGAGTAATAAAAAACATGGTATATTGAATTTTTTAATACATAGTTTTTATTTACTTCCTAACAGCACCGCATAATATAAACCTTATTACTCGCTAATACTTAATTGTTGAGGTCTTTGTAAGAAAGTTCTTGTTTTTCGGGAACGCGACACAAAGGGAACTCATTTTCTAAGTAAATGCAGATCGTCGTGTTTGTTGCTCTGATTAGACGCCAGCAGGCGGCTCCAATTAATTCGTGACAACTGTCGGTATGTACATAATGTCATGGAAGAACAAACAAGAATTTCCTCCGTGGAAATATACGAACAGATTTTTAATATTACGAAGTATTTCATTATATTATGTTATGCATTAGGGGTTTTATGTTATGAGACGGACGGATGAATAGAGATTTGAATAAAATTATACTATGTATAGAAACGCCTCAATCCACGCACAATGGTTATTTTTCAAAGAGTAGCCAAATTTTAAACTTAAGTTCAAATATATAAATAATGATATACCGTTATTGCAGTTTTTGAAAATACGAGTAAATAAGGCTTCTACTTTGAAATAATCCCAAATTGAAAGTGATTTATGGGCAACAACGTTTTTGCCTACCGATCGATCCTTACGAATGTGAAAAATGCATTACCACGCATTTTGAATTTAAAAGATAAAAAGGACAGAATGTTTGAGATTTTTTTTATTAGTTTTTCCTCACCATTTGCCTATATCATTACTTATTCTGAACCTTCTCTGTAAACTTGGCCGGTTATTCCAAAATAACCCTGTCCTCCCTAAATCCTGTGTCAAATTACAGCGTGTGCTAGTTACCAAAGTACACCAATCGAATCTAGAGATATTCTCTGTGATCGTGAAAGAAAATTAGAAGCTGAATATATGATACCCGGTAAGGATCTAGCATAGATCTTCGACGTTCACGGTAAAAACCGGATAGCGAATAGGTTGCTTTTTTACCCGACTGCCCCAGAAGGAGGGTAATGTTTTGTGAGAGTATGTATGGTATGTCTATTTCTTTGGCACGCATTGTAGGCTAAACGGCTTGATAAATTTAAACGTAATGAGGTGTCGTTAGATTCTTCTTAGTTGTGGGAGTGACATAGGCTATAATGTAATATTTATATATTACATCTGCAAATACAAAAACGGAGGGAAGGTTTTTTTAAAATAAATTACAACAATATTGGTATCAAATAAAAGCTAGAAATTAGTCAGTTCGAAATATATATTACAAAATTTTTTACGCAGTCGGGTTTTTTTAATTACTGTTTTAACCTTTGGTCTTCATATTTGTCTCTTCATCTCCTAGCTTACTTATTCTACCCTGGTACTTAAGCAACTTTAGTTGTTGCAAGGCACACAAAAAGGGAGATCCTTGTGTTGTACTTATCGATACTACAAAAGAAGGCCTGTGCCTGTGAAGGATCCATAATATACGAGTATGCTAGTTTACAATCTGCCCTACTTTGTGATAGTGCTTGAATCTACGTGACAACAAGCGCCACTTTACGATTTTACTTTCGTCTAGAGCGAGCGACTTATGTACTCTTCAATTTATAACGCCAAGGGAATCTATAATGGCGTAATTTTTCCATTGCCGTCGACGTAGCAATTTTATTGATTGGCGAAGCATTGAAAGACGTGCCATAAATCTTTATGAGGACGTTTTGCTTACTGCCTGTTACGACACATTGATTTTATCGAGACGATGGAAAATCTTGACTTACCATATGCTAAGTCTTGATGCATAATGGGCACAGGTGGGTACTTTGCTAACCGTTTATGCAATTGGTCCTGCTAAGGATATAAAAAACGTGTGTGTGTACTTATGTACGCACGTAGGAAGTTATACATCTTTAGCGTAACAAAACAAAAATAACTAAAAATAACTACCTACCTTAAATATAGTTATCAGTTCCCACGAAAACTTGAGAGACAGTTACCCACTGAAGTTGTCGCTTTGAGGTGTCAGTGTGCGCGCGCATCGTAAAAAATTCACTCTCATAATTTTTCCCAAACGCCCCTAAAGTTGTAGAACTTCAATACTTAAATATTATGACATTTGAACATGAAGATGTAAAGACATTTTTCTGACAGCTGACAGATCCAAATAAACATAATGCCCTCATAATTTTTTTTATGTTATTTTTTTAGTTAATTATAGCATGTATGCGTAGTAGGTATATGGATGTAGAGGAGGCGAAAGAGGTGTGTCAGAATTCGTGCCAAATGAAAGTCCGTAGTCTCTGCCTACCCCTCTGGGTGACAGCCATGAGTGTTTTATGTTAATTATATGTATTTCTTCGATTCTTCACCTGGTACTTTATAAACAAAATTTAAAAAAGTAAATAAAACTTATCTATGTATGATTTCTTTGAATTGATTATATTTCTTTTTCCTTAAAAGATCACTGGGTCTTCTCGGAACTGAGGGCTTTACCGAACCGGATGTACAGCTAAAATTAACGAGATTCCATTGTGTTTTGAGAGCAATGCTCGTTGTTTAAATAATCATTTTAATTATAGATATATTTAAGGACTATTAAATAAAAACGCGATATTACAACATTCATCATCATGCTCATCATCACTGTCTGTCAAAATTCCACTACTGTATAAAAATGTCTTCTCGATAGATCGCCTCATAGACCACAGTTGCCACACTTGGCAAGCGGTTTGGCAACCGCAGTTTTTTTATTATTTACAGTTGTTATCAGTATGATCCCGTCTCATTTTGAATTTCCTTTTGATGTCTACACAACCCGTGGCATGGCATGTGGTAGTGGATTTTCTTACGCTGCCACCACACGGCCATTACAAAATGGTAGGATACTTATAAGTAGAAAAATAAATATTTCTATGAGAATTGTGAACAAGAAATCGAATTCCACTAAAAGAACAAAATTTGCTTGTGATTTTTGTGCTAGATACTCTTGCTGGTTTCGACCATAGCGACAAATTCTAAATAACATCAAAAGCCCATTAAATATCAACTTTGCGGAACGATAAATGATATGATGCACTCTTCTTTTTATCCTTTTGTAAATTAAAAAAATGCTATACCATTAACTTTAATAGATAACTAGGTGATAGTACGCTTTTTTCTGCCTAGAATCTCTTACCTATTCCTGCCGCTGAATAGCAGTGCGAGCACTATGTTGCTGTATGTACAATAACAGGCGGCGACCGGCGAGGCATTCCATCCATCTTTAGCCTTCTTTATCTGAAGTTGGATGCAGTTGTTCATTGGCTACAGGAGCCCTCGTACCATCAAGTGGACTGTAAACTTGTTTGTCTCTTCAATTTTATATAATATAAAAAAGCTTTTGTTTTATATAAATATTTATAAAAAAAAATGCCTAATGTTTATGCTGTGCTTTTTCAATATTTCTACTTTAGTAATGAATAATTATAACTTTTAACAAAAAGTAAAAACCGACTTCAAATTACTAAAAAAGAAGTTATTTATTTGCTAGCCGTAGTGGTAAAAAAATTTTCTCCAAATTTTTATGGCACCACCCTTGATGTATTATAAACTATTTAATAAAAAAAGAATCATCAAAATTGGTTCACAATCTGCGAAGATATCGCGTAACATACATACAAAAAAAAACATACACTCTTATTGAGAACCTCCTCCTTTTTGAAGTCGGCTAAAAAGACAGCACAGCATAAACTTTATTAAATACATTATTTAGCAGCTACAACTATAGCAATAGCGTACAGAATTCCACAGACGAGAGCTTAATCATGATATAGCCAGATCCGAAAACACGATTTAATTGTGTTTTGTATCTGGTTTAATTATTTATGTGTGATTCAAAGAGCGAAACCGCGAGCAATAAAGCAGGAAATTATCGGAAAATCAATTGCACTCGTGCAACATGAGAATTGTACTGGTATTATCGAATTTACACATGTGATTATTGCTAACTACAGAGAGATATCCGATTGCATACGCACGAGCGCTTGTTAATGCGGGGCTGACTGCTTCAGTTTATAGGATTAAATGTTAATGTGATTCTGCAATAGTTTGTTTTGTTTTTTAATATTGAAATTTTCTCCATGATAATGCCACTACAGAGGTTGGCTTCAGTGGAAAGCATTTAATAGGACAGGCCATACGGCTAATATGACTAGACGTGAATATCATTTACTTTAGACAAAGCTATTTAGGAAGAGGTAGCATCGTCCTGATAACAAACAAAATAATTAAAAAAAACTGCAGTTGCCAACCTGTCTGCTAAGAGTATAATCAAAGCGGGAACTATATCTGTTGGCTTGGATTGGATTCTAAATACGAGTAGATATGGGGGAAGTCTATCTTCAGCAGTGGATTTTTAATAGGCTGTAATGAATGAATTAAAAAATTCTTATTTATTAATTAAAAAAATTATATATTATGTTATATATTTTACCGAATTAATAAAAATAAATATATGGGTTCATTTACTTCCTTTGCCTATTGTAAATATTTTAAGACAATCGGTTTTTTTCTCGTTTTTTATGTTTTAAAAGTTACAGATTCGATTTTAATAAAATCTATATCAGATATTCATTGTGCAGTTAAGTTAATATCGTATTTCATTTTAATAACCTTTAAAAACAGAAGAATCGAATGTTATGACTCTCAAAATATTGAGATATGTTTATATATTTATATATCAAACGTTTCTTTCATTTCCCACTTGAATGTTCTTTTTACATATTGAAATTAATAAAAACAAAAAACATATGTAATGATGGTACCACAAAGTTCTTTAATACAGGAAAATTCTACTCAAGAATTCTCAAGTTTACTTCATGAATATTGCATAGATTATTAATTTAATAACATGCATTAATCACAAGAACTCAATAGAATTGATTCATACAGATTACTCATGAAGTTCGTTTTTTTGCTCTACCATTGGTTCTTGGAAGGGATTGCAAGATTTTACGTGGTAGAGCCATGCTGCAGCTATATTAATAGTATAGTTGTAGTACGAATGGGTCGGCTCGACCGGGGAAGAACCACTCTCTCACAGAATACCAGCGTAAAATAGCAGCTTAATGCTGCTGTGTTTCGTATGGTGAGTGTAGAGAACCGGAGACCCTTTTTACTGGAAAAGAGGCATTCTATTTTAGTCCTCACGACTGACAACGCATCTGCATTTAAATTCGCAAACGAAGATAGATGTAGATGTCTATGGGCCACATCAACCACTTACCATCAGGTGGACTGTGTGCTCGTTTGTTACCCTTATTCTATAAAAAAAAAACAACGGTATTTTTAGAAAAATATAATCAATTCAACGGAAGCACACATAAAGTTTTATTTTACTTTTTATATTAATTGTATAAAAAGTACAAAGAATCAAAGAAGTTAAATTATAATATGAGAAAACCTAATAAACTGAAAAACACTCATGCGCACTCAGAGCTGACACAAAACATTTATGTATGTATTCTTAGTTAATTAGATACCAATAAATAAAAGTAACTTAAGCGTAAATTCGCACTTTGGAATATTCTAGACTTCACTATAACAATGTCAAATTTTATTTTGGTTTTTGAACATTGATAATTTAATTACGGTTATCGAAATCGGTTTACACTACATTTCTTATCACGTTTGTGATTCAGAATTTCCGATGTTTCGAGAGCTTTGTAGCGCCAGTAATCAAGAAGGACTGATTAATTTAGGGAAATGCTACCGGAAATATTCGGAGCAGGGAAAGTTAGATAAACTTTGCTCCTCATCCAGCTATTTGGAAAAGTCTCTTATAAGTTTGGAGGATTTGTACTTATTTGACACGCTTGGCAAACTGATTTATGATCTCAGTAACAAACGTCTCGCATTTTTAGACAACCCCTCGTTACCGGCGGCCGTAGGTACTATCCGTGTAGATTGTAGAATACGGTTTCGTGCAAAATTTTAATGGTCCTTAGTCAACTAAAGGAATCTATGAGACGAGCTAGAATGAAGGAATACCTATCGTTGTAGAATTTTAAAAATCATTCCTATTCTTGTTTTAGCCGTAAAGTTTACAGCTGGATATGGACCTCAGTCAGGCATATAGACGATCGCAGTAGTGAGCGCATATGTGGAATAGGTGCAAATAGTTAAAACTGTCTTATTTATTTGTAAAAATATTAAAAAGTTTATTATTATTCCCTCTCTACAATGGGAAAGGCAGCGTCTAACAGTGGACTTAGTTTATTGGCTGATGGTGATGATGATGATGTATTTTTAGTACTTATAATTTTGTCTTAAGATACGTGTACTGTGCATAAAACAAACGTCAGTTTAAAGATTATAAAAAATAATTAGTTACGATCCACGTAATAAAATAAAATGTGTTTTACGTAGTTTGAAGAGCACCTCCCGACCTCCCTCAATTGCGTGCACTGTCCCCGTCACCACTAATCCCAGCACCACACTAGGAAAGACACGTGTTGCGAAGTTTTTTCCTAGTTTGGAACTACCAATGGATTCTGCCAGCGTCAAGTATTTCATTAAAGTCACACAGTGTATTAGACTACGAAGTTTCCGTAGACAGGTTTACTTAACTCTACGTAACGAAGTAACAAATTATGTTCGAATGAATTTAAATAGATAGTATTACTAAATTACTGCAGTTTCAATAAAATGGATGTAAGTGGCAAAAAAGGATAAAAAAGGGGTAGTGTAAATATGTGCATATTCTTACACCGCCCCCTACCGTGTAGTGGTGGTGTAAGAATACCTACTACCCTAAATTATCCCGTGGGTGTCGTAAGAGGCGACAGAGAGAAATAAATCAGAAGATGGGCAGCAGTGTCTTCCTGATAACGACTAAAAATAAAAAGTGCGTTTGACAACCGCTTGCTAAGCGTGGCAACTACGGCAAATATCCCCCCTAAGAGACAATCTATGGGGGAGGCCTGTGTTCAGCTGTGGACTTCAATAGGCTGTAACGGTAATTGTAAGTGGCAAAAGTACTATGGTTTAATATTATTAATGGATATAGCAGAAATATAATAGTAGAAAGTTAGGTAAAATATTATGTCAAAACAAATTAGTAAGACAGTTTAATTAATTGTATACCCCTAAAATAAATAGGCAAAAGTTAAAACTATGTCATTTATAATCGACTTCGATGTCGACATTTCTTAACATCGATCATCCCTGCTCTATTTTAAACGGGGTCAAATGGGACGCGGGCATCAAACGCCAGTGGGATGCCACTCAATTGCAGCACATTGAATATAGGCGGCACTCCAGTTTCTTTTGTACCCACCCGCTATATGTGTATATTTCTTATACAGTGAGTGTCTCTTTATAAGTTGACTTCTCTGTTTCTTTCTTAGCTTCTGATTTATATTTTGTATTACTTTATAACAATCTGTCTTTACCTTTGAAACATTTTTTCGTTTCTTTGAAAAAATAAACAGTCGATAACCCTATTTGTGTTTTTTTTTGCGTAATCTTTAATCGAGTTCGAAAAAATTAGGTTATATATTTGATGAGTATGTTTTTTTTGATAAGACTTTTTTGTTACGATGAGTTTAGCTTTTTCATATAGGATAGGGTAACAAACGAGCACACAGTCCACCTGATGGTAAGTGGTTGCTGTGACCCATAGACATCTACATCTATCCTCAATATAGAATCAAAATGCAGATGCGTTGTCACCCGTGAGGACTAATATGGAATGCCTCTTTTCCAGTAAAAGGGGTCTCCAGTTCTCTACACGTACACTCACCATACGAAACACATCAGCGTTAAGCTGCTATTATACGCTGGTATTCTGTGAGTCTTTCCCCGGTCAAGCCGACTCATTCGTGCAACAACTATACTACTAATATAGCTGCAGCATGGCTCTACCACGTGTAAATACGCTTGTTTGTTGATGTAGACTTTACTGGTTAAGTCTTGCTTGAATCTATCGGGACATTTTCAGATATTGCAACAAGACTTAGGGAATGGCCTAAGTAAACTATCCGTTGTAATAGGAATGTAGGCCTTTATGTGATTTAATTTATCCAGACCCTAGGGGCAATAATCCTTTATAGCTTAGTGATTAATCGGTATCCTTGTTTAGTAGATAGTTGATATCCTTGTTTTGTGTGAGGCTTAGTTCGTGGCGAATCTCAAGACAGCAGTCATTTGTCACTATGGCTTCCGGAGTGCTATCGTTACGCAACAAGCGTCAATGTCGACGTTATTTATGACTGACACTGTAAAGGGGAAGGAGAACGACCTTTCTTTTTGGATAAATATTACAGTAAGTGTCTCGTTATTACATTTAGGTACTTTTGTGAGAGCGTTCAACTTGTTATGATTGGTTCGTCTTTGATATTGAAGGGACATTTTGTTGAAATGGTTTCTGATTGTTTTCCTTGGATCGATTTTTGGTTCATTGTTCTTGTCAAGTTCGTGTTTTAATTGTCTAAATTTACAGGCGATGTTAGAAATATTTTTAGAGGTTAGGTTTGCTTTTTTGTAAAGTTATTAATATAGAAAATTTTATAATAGAAAAGTCATTTCTCAAACTTCATCAAAACTACTTTTATCTTCAACATTCCCTTTTGCATCTATTTGTAGATCTAGCTATTTTTAAATTAATAATGAATGCATGTCAATAAATACACGCAATAAACTTCAACTTTACGTAATGTTAAAGGTCATTTTAACATTTTTAATTATTGATACTTGATATTTTGATTTAACGGATTCATCAAATTTGATATTTGCGATATATATTGGCCAAGGTTCATAAAATCATATGAAACTGCTGCAAATACTGACACGAATTCATTCTCGAAATAAACTATATACATACTAAAAACTGCTGTTGAATTTACTTCATGCGCACTACAACCCGTAGGGTTGCCAAATCGTATAAATTCTCTGGAGTTTGCATCAATCTAATGTTATCTTTAAGATGTTGCTTTGAAGTTTTTGTTTGATGTTTATAATAAATTAATGATTGTTTCGTAACTACGTAATTTTAGGGGTTCGCTGTAAACGTCATAATTTGGTTTTATCTCTGTTCCAATCACATATTGAGTCACAATCATAACTTCTAGATTTTTGAAAAATTAGATAAAATAATCTTGCAATTAAAAATAAATTACCAATAATAACTTATGTATTTTCACTTTGTATTATTAATTTTTTTCAATTGCAATGTATTTTCAATGGGGTGTAATTAGAAGGGTCCCTTAACATAATATGTCTGATGTTTCATTAAACACTTTTTAAATATTACATTTAGTTACCGAAATATCAAGCTTTATAGTATCCTGCATTGTTGAAAAGTACGGCTCCCCTTCCTTTTACTTTGGAATTGATGAAAACTTTCCATTAAAATTATAACGAACATACGATGAGTAGCATGAAAACTTTAGAAAATATTGATAATCTAATCTACACAGCGGAATCCTATCTTACCTGGCAGATTCTTGATATTTGACAACTCATAACTTCTTTTTATCGATCTGGCAACCCTCATTGTAATTATGAAATATGCACGATCCCTTCACATGTGGTTTAAAAATGTATTCTAACTCAATGGTATGAAATAAGATGATATTTGTTATAGTATTCATAAATACCTAACGGTTGCTTTGTGGTCGCAAGGAGAACTTTAAAAAATAAAAAGTACCATTGTAACGCCATTGAAAAACCAAGTATACTTTCCGTTATAATGCTGCTATGTATTGATGAGTTACGAAAACAGATACTATTTACTCAGAAACTTAAACATTTTTTTAATAATAGATTGGTCATTCAAGTCCACTGCTGAACATAGGGCCCACCCAAGGATTGTCACAAAGCACGGCGCTGAGGCACCTGCATCCATCGACTTCCTGCATTTCTTACCAGGTCGTCACTCCACTTCGTCCTTTTTAATAATAATTTAATGAGGATATCGGATAAGTAAAGATTTCGGATCGTCCTTTTCATGTTTGTAAACGGCTCTAACAATTTCCAAACTATTTATGAATTTAATGTCTTTTGTAAAAAATATCGATGAATAATTAAGTACCTATTTCTCTCCTAAACGTTACAATAATGGCACTGAGATAAAAGGCGTATTTGAAAAATAAAAATATCTACAATAATTTCATTATAAAACATAATTTCCCTATTGAAATAAAAAAGGAAAATTTATTTTTACAATTTGTTTTTTGAGTAAACAGAAATCTGAATTAGAAAATCCATTTTAGGAATACAGTCGTTTTTCTAATGACACCCTCGAAAGCTGCCGCCCCGACCAAGTCCGCGAAATATCTATCTTATTTCATACCAACACACACTTTTAACTTCTACATTGACTCATAGGCTATTCCAGAAGGCGTGCCCAAAAGTAGCAACATTATTTTGCCGGAAATTTACATTTGTTCGCTGTAAACGCATTGGGTATATAAAACATCAAATATCATAAATATTATACATAATATGCGAGAGTAAAGTGCTTTTTGGCTTTAAATTTAACGATTTATTTCAAACCTCATATTATTGTACTGGAATCGACTGCGATATAGAATCGCTTAATTTAAAAAAATTATCACAATTGAAAACTCCTATTTTTTTTATTAGATTTTTTTTTGTTATCGACATACTTTTCGTTAGACTAAAATGTGTGTAACTATTGTTCTTTTCCTTTTAATGTAATATTTTACTTCATTTGTTATGAAAATATTTTACTTATAATGTATCTACACTTTCTATACAGAACTGTAAAAATGACTTGTTTTTGCGCAGTCGGTTCTATATATACTTATTAACAAATTTCATCTTCAAGCCAAAGCACATTACTCCATCTGCCCCGAAGCCCAAATAACATATAATTTGCTCGCAGCAGTGGAGCCAACGTACCACTTCAAGGTCCTGGTGCCTTCAATGGTAGCGGGCGCCATCATCGGCAAGGGCGGCGAGACCATCGCCCAGCTGCAGAAGGACACCGGCGCGAGGGTCAAGATGTCCAAATCCCATGACTTCTATCCCGGTGAGTTCTTTTATAATTAACGTTTTTTTTGTATTCGTATTCTATGAGGAAGGTTTATAAAATGTTTTTCCGTTTAGAGAATATAATATATTTAATACTAGTGACGCGCCCTGGCTTCGCGCGGGTGATTTCTAAATTTCGACAACAGCGCCACCTACCGGGTTCAACTGTGAATCTAAACCATCTAGGGACAGGGACACACAAAAAAAATGTCATCAAAATCGGTTGAGCCATTTTCGAGTTTCTGCGAGACTCACGGACAGCCATTGATTTTTATATTTATGAAAGATTTCTTGGTTATAAATACCACCTTATAGATAATACACGAATCACACGACATGAGTTGAGTAGCAAGTTTGATCATCATCACCAAGGATAGTAGGTTCGATAGTGTTAACTGATAAATGAATGAATTATAGGGTTAACGTGTAATATGACCGATGTATATTTTAGTTTTGACGATGTATTTTAATCGACGATACCATCTACCATAAAATACCTAAATGTTAATTTCGATAACCATTGCTATTTTTGGGGGTTCATTAAAATAATTCAACTGCATAAAGCGTTTCCTAGTTTGTAGGAAAAATTTGTCAACTATGTTATTATGAAACGTTTTCTGTAAGCCAAGAAAATTGAGGGAAACAATAGTGAAAACGAAGTACATAAATGTTGACGTCCCCGTTCGCGGTTCACTACACCGCCTTCAGCCATAATCGTCGCCTTTGTCGAAATCCATAGAGAATATAAAAACAAGCCCAGAAAATAATAATAGACTTTCATAATTTCGCTATTCTCTCGAGCATAGTAATGACTGTGGCCGTTCAAATATTTCCGTGGACTTGAATTAAAAGTATGAAATATTGCGAACGCGCTGGAATATCTGGAGAGGCGTGCGTTGACCCAGTTGTGTCAGGATTTAAGCGCGCCAGTCGGCCAAAGAAGCGCTTTGTTCGCTGAGAGACCTACTTATGAGCTAGGGCGTACGTCTGCCACGGTTTTTGCGGACTTGTTCCAGTTTAGAATCGGTCTGGGTAACAGGGTGGTGCTTTTACAATCGTTATTAGTTATCTTTGTATCAGTGAATTCATTTTCATACTAACTTTAGAAAAATAGTTTTCGTAGAAGGTTCATGTTACGAATACATTATTTTATAGATCTACAAGTAACTTGTTAAGGGGCCGCCACCACAGCGATAGGGCCACAGTCTCTCGGAATACTAGTATTACAAAGTTACCGTTACCGTTACAGCCTATTAAAGTACACTGCTGAACATAGGGCTCCCAGATAGGAAGCCAGTTGCCTCATAGGAGGAATATTTGCCATAGTTGCCACGCTTGGCAGGCGGGTTGGCAACTGCAGTTTTTTATTATTTTAAGTCGTCAGGAAGATACTGCTGCCCATCTCCTGTTCAGTTTCTCTCTGTCGCATCTTACGACACCCACAGGACGATATAGGGTGATATATATTCTTACACCGCCACTACACGGCTAATTTTCATATAACCTTTTTAAAATTTGAACGCTTCTGTTCAGTAAAATGAGACACGGGGACATATATGTAGACTGCGGGTGTAGATTTTTTAATTAATTTTATTTTGAACATTTTTATATTTTCGTGTTTTTTTTTGCTAAGGTCTATCTCTTAGTTACTGACCTGCAATATCAACTTTAAACAACGCTACCTACACGTTCTCACCTCTGAAGTGACGTTTTATTTCACAGCCAAAAGGTGGTACACATCCGACCCGGAAACGCAGCCCTAGCTTTAACTCCGCGTTTTGATAATCTCCGTTACTGTAGAAATTATGCTAATCCTACATTTCATTGACAGAGCACATCGCACATCGGGGAACACCAGCTTGTTTACTGTATTGTTATGTCAAACGAGAAAAAAACGCATTGAAACAATGGCCTACATGCGACCTTCGATGATACAACATTAACCGTGTGTTGATGAAAGCAATCTGTTTCACTTCCTAACAATTGTTTGTTTAACAACTGTTTGATGATCATTGCCAACTTGATGGTCATTCTTTCTATAGTTTCAATGTAATAAATTGATTTTTTTTTAACCGCGTAGACTGCATAATATACATCTTTATAAAGTATAGCCCATGTGTTGTTCTGATGTATAAAGCTATATTACTGTAAAGTTTCATCAAAATCCGTTCAGTAGTTTTTGCGTGGGAGAGTAACAGACATCCATACATACATTCTCACAGACTTTAACGTTTATAATATTATAGT
Organism: Parnassius orleans; assembly: GCA_029286625.1. NCBI lineage: Eukaryota > Metazoa > Arthropoda > Insecta > Lepidoptera > Papilionidae > Parnassius > Parnassius orleans. Next base: position 3,024,968 of record JAGSMP010000026.1, on the reverse strand, counting down.
AGGATAGGGTAGCACTAAAAAATAGGAGAAAGTTGCTAATCCGATTGTATGTTCTCTTTTGATGAAGATATGGCCTAATAAATACATATAGTATTTTTATATATCTTAGTCAATTGCGAACCAATTTTAATGATTTTGTTTTAGTAAATTGGTGTATAAAAATTCCATCTGCATCATTTGTAGTATCATTTGAGACTGACCACCATGATCAACATTCTGATGTTATCATAATTGTATATCGGAAGTCATGACGTCTTTATCACCTTACCTATAGTCTCCTCTTACGACATCCGAAATTGGTGATGGATTTCCATCGGCTGTCACAACATTTTTCATCAAAGTGTAGTTTACAAAAATCCCTTATCCAATCTTAACGTTTAACTTTTTATATTAAATTGCATTACAAGTCACAAGAGTCTTGTTAACTAAAGTGTTAGGCGCTAGCCTCACAAACTTGACTACTGCAATGCGGTATAAAACTCTCGTTTGAAATTATTTCCTACCATAGACCTTTCATGTTTTTCTTCTCCGCCGCGCTAGTCTACCGCAAGTTTGTTATTCATTGAGCTCTGAATCGTAAAAGTATACTAATATTTTCTTTCACGAAACCTTTGATGGATGTTAAAGCTTTTGAAGTAAGCCAAACTAACTTAATTATGCCGGAGTGGTACAGTCAAAATTAAGAAGGTACATTATTATTATACAATGTTCAAAATTAGACTTTCGTTATCAGCCTGGGGCTGTATTTGCTAGGTGCAAATAATACAACCCCATAAGACTCTTAAGTTAAGAGGGCGGCATTTGGTACATACAAAATTATTCCTTTGTTTTCCACCTAGATAATGACAATAGAGCAAATATTTTTTAAATTTAGATTTAATACCGTGATAGAGCTCTGCTGCAGGTATGATCGGCTCAACCAGGGAGGGACCATGCTCTCACAGAGCACCAGCGAAAAAAGCAGCTTAATGCTGCGGTGTTTTGTATGGTAAGTGTAGAGAACCGGATACCATTTTTACCTGGAAACGAGGCATTCCATCTCAGACCTCAGGGATTGCAACGCATCTGCATTTTGGTTCTTAATCGAGGATAGATGTAGATGTCTATGGGACACAGCATCGACTTAACCATTAGGTGCACCGTGTACTCATTTGTCACACTTATTCTATAATCAAAAAATATACTTACCATTACCATGTTCCTGTTAGTTGTTGTTTATTTTGTTGTGTTTGTACTGCCACAGCTGAACAATAGGCCTGCCCCATAGATTGCCTCATAAGATGTTTGCCACAGTTGCCATGCTTGGTTAGCAACCGCAGTTTTTTTTTATTCAGCTGTTTCAGTTTCTCTATGGCGCGTTTTACGAAACCCACGAGATTTATGAATTTAATGTCTTTTGTAGAAAATAAAATAAAATATAATAAATATTAGATCCTTACATATGAAATTGGCGTTTTGTACGGGAGGAATATAAAGTCAATTTTTTTTTTGTAAAATATATTTAATTAATCAAAGTATGCACCGTTGCGATCTATGTACTTTTGCCATCTCATAGATAGTTCATTGATACTAAAAAACCATGGGGGCGAGAATCAATAAACTCTTTGAAGGCGGTTTGGACTGCCGCATCGGAGTTGAATTTTTTTTCCTTGTAAGAAGTTGTCCAAATTCCGGAAAAAATCGTAATCTGTTGGAGCAGGGTCCGGGGAGTACGGTGGATCGCAGACATTCCAATTGTAGCTCATCTAACTTAGTGGTTGTTTTTTGTGCAGAGTGTGGTATTGCGTTATCGTGAAGCAGCAGTGGCCTAGAGCGATTGACCAATCTCGGTTGTTTAGCAGCTAGTTCTTCCTTCATGGTTTGCAGTTGCTGACAATAGATATCTGCCGTAATCGTTTGGCCAGATTTTAGAAAGCTGTAGTGAACGACATCGTTTAGAGCAGGATTTGGCTGGGTCTCCAGGGTTCAGCCATTGCGACGAGCGCTTCCGATTATCGTACACAGTATCCACTTTTCATCACAAGTAATAATTCGATTTAAAATCACTTCATTATTGTGTCGGTTGAGCAAAGTAACACAGCAGTCGACGCGTGTTTGCAAGTTCGATTCACTCAATTCATGAGGTACCCGTCGTTCAAGTTTTTTTTTACTTTCCCGATTTGCTTCAAGTAGATTAATACAGTTTTATTACTTACCCCGAAGCCTGCAGCTATCTCTGAAGTGCTTTGTGATGGATCCGCTTCCACAATAGCGTTTAATTCTTCATTTTCCACTTTGGTCTCCGGCCGTCCACGGGGTTGGTTCTGAAGGTCGAAATTTCCAGAACGAAAACGTTGAAACCAAAAACGTACCGTGCTTTCTTTTGCGACACCAACGCCGTACACATCGTTAATCTTTCGAGCTGTTTCTGCAGCACTGGTGCCACGGTAGAACTCGTACTCGTAAATATACCGATATTTCATGTTTTCCATTGTGCGGTAATAAGCGACGCCAAAGAATAAAATAATGAGAAAATCAAATGAATGACTGTTTTCAAAACTAAACAGCTAAATGAATTTATAAATTTGAATTTGGAATTCTTAATCAAAGAGGAGATATTTCAGATCAAAGTGGTCAGTACGACAAAACGCTAATTTCATATGTAAGGACCTAATATAATATGGTGTAGTGGATATTCTTACACCGCCACTACAAGGAAACATATTTCATTCCCGTGTGTGAAGAGCAGTTTTCGTATTATTATACCGTTTCGTATGCATTTGAAAGTGAACCCGTTTCCCATTTCCTTATGAAGAATCCATTTTGTATTTTCATTACGTAAGCGTACCGTCTGTGCTATACTTTGAGACTTACGTCCGCGTTGTTTAGAGCTTTGTTATATTCTCCTGTATTGTTTTGTCACGTAATTGTCCCTTATCAGAACTGCGGCCTTACACACGCTCGTGTTTGACTTTTATTAATCCGTTGCAAATGAAAATTCTGTCCCACTGTTCATACATCAGTTCGATTCGAAACATTCGTCACATTCCTCCGAGAACGCCTCCTAAATATAGAAGACACTGTGATAAAACATTATTTAAGAAGAGGAATCTAAACAACTACGAGTACTCGTATATATAGTTTTTATTAATAACTAGCTGTCCCCCTCGACTTCGCCCGCGTGGAATTTATTACGATTTCATGGGTTTAAATTTTTTTTGCGCGGAATCCTTATTCTCTTTGTAAATAAAAGTATACTAAGTTACTCCTTATAACATCAGCTATCTGCCAGTGAAAGTCCCGTCAAAATCGGTTCAGCCATTTCGGAGATTAGCCGGACCAAACAGACAGACAGACAGACAAAAATTTTAAAAATTGTATTTTGTTATTAGTACCGTATATACTTTCAAAAAAGCTGTTATTTTAATATTACAAACAGACACTTCAATTTTATTTATTTGTATAAAGTATAGATAAGGTCTAATTAAGTTATACTGCGCTTACCGGTACGAGGATGCCACTCAAGAGCCTTTCTTCCCCATTGGTTGTCAAATCTCATCAGTAATCAAATACACCAATAAGATACAGTACCTGATGAAAACACGGATAAAACGACATTTTCTAAAAATGAATCCTAGCTAGATCGATTTATCGCCCCCGAAACCCCCTGCATACTAAATTTCATGAAAATCGTTGGAGCCGTTTCCGAGATTCCGATTATATATATATACACAAGAATTGCTCGTTTAAAGGTATTAAATATAGTTTTACCAACACGATCCAACTACAAACTATCTTCTATCTATTGCATTTTTTAAGATTTCTGCTATTATAAAAGATATCTGCTATTATATAGAAAGAAAAGATAAAAAACCATATAATCTAATGATACATTGTTTTTGGCACCCAGTGCCCAAAAGCCTTTTTTTTTCATTATATAGTGTTTATCTTCCGGAAACTGAAAAAAGAAAAAAAATATATATTGACTCTTTCTTAATTGTCGTCAGCAGTTATTAACTGCATCTACGTTTATTTACAGTCTGCATTGAGCTATGAAGCCTGTAATATTTCAGCCGCTTTGTTTTTATTTTTTCGCTCTAAATAATAGCGCATTCAGCTATATGTATATTGTTCATTGTTTGACAGCGTGCAGTGGAGCGGCCTGGATGAAACTCCCTCTCATTATGGAGACCCATGAGCGTGAGAGTATTTAGGTTGATTTTTATTCTTTTTATAATTAGAGTTACTAGCCAGTAATTTAAAAAGTATTTCCTATCATAAGCGTTTTTTTTTAATAGTTAAATAAAGTATTAATTCATCACATAAAATTAATAAAATCTAAACTTACATCAACATCAAATTTTGTTTCCAACTATGCTAGGTGTGTCAAGGTCTCGAACGTGAGGCCTTTGATTTAAACAACTAGTTAGACCGACGAGTTCGAGTGCGTTTATCTCTCGTCGAGTTTCGTAACGAAGGCTCTAATTGAGCGAATGATGTCATATGATGCTGTTGGGGTCGAGATTTATCTGAAAGTAAAAGGAGCGTATCTATTGCCGCTAATACGTATATGTATGTACGTGTCAGAGATGAGTAGCGTGACGGTTGAAGTTGCGAAACTTAAGGCCATACGTTCTAATTGGTTGTAAACATCTTAACATAAGCATTTGGGTCTTAGTACTTAAAGGAAATATTAGTAAAGATAATAGTCATAAAGTCTCAATGCTGCACGAATTTCGGTCACGGCGTGCAGTCTCAACGTAGAGCAGCCTTTTGCGCAAGATTTGAACCCTGGAGCTCATGATCAACAGTTGTTTACGACCACTAGACCAAGGAGACAGTCAAACATAATATGTACCATGTATATTATTTTACACTGTCCGAGCCTATACTTATGGGGAACATATTATACACAAACTTGAATTTAAAGTCAAGTCTTTGTTCTATATAAAAATATAGTCCAGTTTAACACTTCGTTGAAGAAACATCGTTGAACGTTTACCACTAAAAAATCCATTGTCGTATCTGCTTGAATTCAGAACCATCTACTTGTTGCCTCAGCCGGAATCCTCGGTCTCGGCATGTCGAGTCACGTTCAGGTTCGCGGTCATTGGAAAGGAAGGCCAAATTGGCCTCTAAAAAGTTTGGCGTACTTAGTAGAGCAGGACGGTACTTCAATTCCGGCATACCGGTTGCAACTCTTCAAGGCGCAAGTTCAGCCATACTCGGAATACTGTTCTTATCTCTGCGCCCAGTCAATTTGGATGGAGATTTTTTGCGGCAAGAATCACGTTTCACTTCCGTATTGTTATCGTATTTACCACTGGGAGTTATTCTTCTTCGAGGAATTGTTCGGATTAATTCCAGTTGCCAAGTTCCACCGTCGCACATTGCGAAAAATGTTCTCTTGAAAAAATCAACACAATGGATGCTTGGCGGTTTCTGCCACTGGGTGATTTTCTAGAAGTTGTTTTCTTCGCACGACTACTTTGCGGAATGTGTTATCACCAACAATTTTTCCGGGTCGATCTGACTTAGGGACCTTCCAAAAATTTGCCTACTTACTCTTTTAAAAAAGCCGGAAATGCACCTGCAATTCTAGTGTTGCAATTGTTTACGGGCTGCGGTAGACTTACCATCAGATGAGCCGCATGCTCTTCTCCCACTTCTATAAAAAATCAAAGATGAGAATGTAGGAAAAACGAGCCTTTATCAAATAACGGCAGCGCATGTGTGATTCCTCCGGTGTACTAGATATTCATGGCCGGCGGCGATCACTTACCTCTTCTGTAAAAAAATATAGGTGTATCTGAAGCTCACTTACCATCAGATTCTTCTTGTCTTGTCTTGTTATAAATAAATGACGCCATCCTGACTGTCGGTCTTCGTCTGCTTACGTCATGCGGGAAATATTGCGTTTCACTTTAGCCAGATAAAGTGCATTATTTATTGGCTCGCACCGACGCTGGGTGACGCAGTGCGGTAAAAAATAGACACGGCGCGACGCCGGCGACACCTCGTGGCCGCTTCTAATTACCTTAAAGCGGTATTATTTTGCGCTGTAATGAGGATGAGCGTGTTATGAAATAGGTTAGCGTGGCGGAATGGGCGCGTCTGCAAATTGACGATAATGCTGAAATTGGACGCTATGAATGGAATAATGAGGTTAGAAATATAAAACGCTTGCTCTTATCTGTTTAAATTATTAGGACTTCTTTTCTGTCTAGATGTCTTGCGTAGGTTCCACCCTATTACATCATTATACTGCTAAACAGTAGTTCTGCACTGCTTTGTTTCTGTCTGGAAGGTGTAGAGTGCGAGTATAATAACAGGCCCTGAGGCATTGCATATTGCTCCTTAGAGGTGGCAACTAAGAGAACCTACTTGTGGCCTATTTTGTTTGAAGTTTGGCTGTAGGTGTCAATGGATAGCCGTAGTGTAAGTTCCTTTTTAACATCGTATTTAAAAATACACTGAAAATGTACATCAATTAGCATAATGAACTAATTAGCTACTTTCAACTTGGCGTAATTACGTAATTGATTGTACCAAGTCTGCTTATCAAATGAAGTTAATTTTATTTTAAACAGTGATAATACGACCTTCTTTGTTGCAATTTAAATACGTTGGGCAGGCGGGAAATTCAAGTTAATTTGGAGCGTTACTGTGACGGTGACATTCACAAAATACAATATCTTCTTGCCGGACTCATTGAGGAGAGTGGCTAGTACAATATCGGATTTAACTAAGATCCGCGTAAAATATTAAATGACTGGATATAACCTTGTTTGAATAGCTCCTCCCGCCCTCCCTCAATTGCGTTCACTATCACCGTCGATAATATAGAGGAAATCGACTCTGCGATGGCTGACGGCGCTAGGAGAGCGAATCTTAACAAATTAACTTTAACATCTTTAATGTAATGGATTTCCGCAAAGTAACGCCTGATTCTATCAATTACAATAACGATATCATTAGTATCCCGTACTGCATCATACAAGCATCTGGCGTCTATCATTCTACTGTACTTTGTCTATGCCTATATCTAATGCCTACTATTGATGTTCTTCATTTTTTAGTCTAGCTGTGTTGAGATTGTCTTCGTTTCTCTGACACTTGACTGCCTCTTATGCAAGGGCAAACGAGCATGCAACTCACCTGATAGTAAGTAAATACTGCCGCCCATAACATTCAATATTAGATGTGTTGCCTGCCTTAAAAAGAAATAGGCTCTTTTCTTCAAGGTCCCTATGTAGTATCGGTCCGGAAAAATGTTTGGTGGAATAAGCGAGTAGGTCTAGATGAGTGAGTACCTCTGCGCTTGCGCGTACTCTTGCGTTACAATACCATCTCCTGCCCCAGTTAATAACTTCTGACTCTATTTGGGAGTTAACAACATCATCATCATTATAGTAATCGTCATCAACCTAAAACAATCCCTTATCTAACATGTATAGATCCATTCACATTATAAAACCCCGTCTTTAGATAATATAATTAGGTCCTCAATCGGTTTTGTAGTGACAAACAGGCTATTAAATTCCTGCTTCTGATTGTTTGGTTACCTTGTATGTTGTAACAACGATTAGAAAACCGATACTATTCTGTTTTCTAATCGTAATAATTGTACTTAGTAGGGCCGAGAGCGACCTTGACAGCAGTGTGCCTCGTAACCGGCTATCTCGACCGGCCCTGTGACGATGGAATCCGGTTTGCAGTGTGCGCGACTCGTACTGTATATTATGTATTATGTATGAACGTGTTTGTATAAAAAGCGCACGTTTGATCCCTTGTGTCGATTCGATTACATCACTTGTAGGATCTCCATATTTTTTGATTTATAATTTAAAAAATCAGGGTATAGAAAATAAAAATTAATCCATCTGTTTTCCCATGGGTGTCGTACAATCGGTTATGGAATATTTTCTATAATGAATTTTGGTATTCCAAAAATATCTCTTGGCGTCAGTTAAATGGCGGTCTAAGCATCTCTCATAGCTTCAATGGTGCGATATCTGGTACCACGATCGCCAATCCGCGTATCATTCGTGACGATTATAGAATAGAATAGAACAGAGAAAAATATTTTTTATTCAATATAGATCACAAGTATACTTACTGAAAGTCGTTTATTTATGCTTTTACCACTGGTTCGGAAAAATTACCTCCGTCATGGGAATACATCTTTCGTCCTTATGGCAAATTCTCTCTATTATGAAAATAAATACGAAATTATAAATGACTTATAATAGTTATGATCTATGGAAAAGACCATCCATGTCAGCCTATCAAAAATCCAGTGCAGAACATAGGCCTCCCCATAGATTGTCTCATAGCGCATATATTCCATAGTTGCTACGCTTGACAGGAGGATTGGAAACCACAATTTTATATTATTTTGAGTACTTATTAGGAAGATGTCGCTGCAAATCCCTGTTTCATTTACCTCTGTCGCCTCTCATGACATCCATGGGGATCTCTTACGTCGCCACTACACGAGAAGCGGTAACAATACACGATGGGGTATACCATCTTTTATATGCCAGATGTAAATTGCGAGACCGGTTTCCGAACCGACTCTACCATAGCGATTACGGAATATTCTGCCTATAATGAGACCATGCAAACAATAGAACTGATACAGACTGATAAAGGAAATGAAATAATATTACTAGCCCGAAAAAATTATATAGGGACATGGTAACCCTATCGACAAGTGTTGTCGACACGTCCCGCGACCGGTGGTCCTTGAGAAATACATTGTCAATGAGATTATTGCCGGTTTTTAGTTACGTATTAAAACCTTTTCAAAATGTATACCTTTATTTATTATTTTTATTAAAGAAACTGTCTCGTTGGCCTAGTAAGCGTTAACGACAACTAATCAAGTGGTATCGGGCTCGCATCCCGGATCGGGTTAAAATAAGTTATTAGATTTTTCTATCAAGAAGCCTTTAGTAGTTGTCCGGAGTTGGTGTGTTTAAGCCGAGTGCCTCTGAAAGCAAGTAAAGCCGTTGGTCTTGCGCCTGATCTCTCTCCAGTCGTGTCGCATTGCCGTCCCATCGGACTATGAGAGGGAATAGAAAGTGCACCTGTGCTTGCGCACACAATCGCACACTTTTTATCCTGTCCAGATTGCTAGGCTCTATTGAGACTGGCCGTAAGAATATAAAACTATAATACTATTTTATACGTAGTAGCGCCATGCTGCAGTTATATTAGTAGTATAGTTGTAGCACGAATGGGTCGACTCGACCGGAGAATAAATAACTACTAAGATGGAATGCCTCTTTTCCAGTAAAAAGGGTCTCCGGTTCTCTACACTCACCATACGAAACACAGCAGTGTTAAGCTGCTATTTGACGCTGATATTCTGTGAGAGCGTGGTCCTTCCCCGGTCGAGCCGACCCATTCGTGCTACAACTATACAATTAATATAGCGGCAGCATGACTCTACCACGTTGGTATAATAATCTCGCTTAAGTCTGACGTAAAATTCCCAGACCGGCGACGGCAGCACGGTCAAAGGTGTGAGTCATCTAGCACTATGCTCGTTAAACCGCCTGCCAAGTGTGGTGGTTGTGTGGCAAATCCTCCACATAATGGGAGAAGCCTATGTCCTGTTGTGGAGTCTTACGGTCCAATAATAAAGAAGAATCACAGCCGGGTCCATTTCTACCATTACAGTAAGAGCCTATTAAAGTCCACTGCTGAACATAGTTTCGGATAATTTCGGATAAGGGTAGGGGCTGAGTCTAAATGAGACTTGTTATAACAGGTTTCTTTTTACATTAGCGGCGCGTGTCTCTTACTCTTGCATTGTTTGTTTATTATTTATGTTGCAGTCATACATAAGTCCCGTCAGTCAGTTTTATATTTAGGTACGAGTAATTAGTTTAGTTCGACGAAGTGAAAGAAAAGTGTTGTGTTATTAAATTGTTTACCTAATCTGGACCAAATCGACCTAAGTCTAGTTTAATTTGGACATTTTTAATCAAGTTAATGCAGATTCCGCAAAATGTAAACAGTGTGATAAAACCTTTACGAGGAGGTGGCACTACTTCTTAAACTTCATCTTAAATCAAAACACGGTGATAAGTACGAAGAACTTTTGTTACTAAAAAGATCCAACAAATACCACATACCACGAAACAGCTGACACCATTACAAGAGTGTAAAAACAGCTGTCACAGATTCTTTAAAAAATAAAGGCGCCTGGGATGAAAGTAATGTCAAGCAAAAAGAAATTGATAAATTAGTAGCTGAAATGATTGCATTACAAAACTTGTCATTTAACTTTGTGGAAGGTGTCGGCTTCCAAAGATTAATGCAGGCAGCATTACCACGCTATCATCTAAGAGGTCGGCAGTATTTTACTAATTTGCTGTGTACTGATATATACAATAAAATTAAATTAAAGGTGCTGGGATTACTTAAGCAATTTGAAAAGTTGTCATTTACTACAGATGTGTGGTCAGAGCCCAGCTCAAATGTATCGTTACTTAGTCTTACTGCTCATGGCATCACCAATAAATATGAAAGAGTTTCTATAATACTCAAGTGTGAACAATTAGAGGGTCGGCACACAGGTGAAATTATATCAAATAATTTAAACAATATTTTGAAAGATTGGGGCTTAAGCACGGAATCAGTTCATTGTATTTTACGCGACAGAGGATCTAATATGATAAAAGCTATGAATATGGCCAATTTCACTGATGCAAACTGTACTATTCATCAACTACAATTATGTGTGCGATCAACGATGGAAATCGAAGAATTTCTCTCGTCAGTAATTACGAAGTGCAAGAAATTGCAACTCACTTCAATCACTCCCTATCGCGCAAAATGAATTGAAACAAATTCAAACAGAAAGACTGAACCAATCAGGACTAAGTATAATTCAGGAATGTTCCACACGGTGAGATTTTTTATTCTATTTTATACACCTATCTATTATGTAATTTTTTTATTTGATTTGACATTGTTTTCTTTTTCACAGATGGAACGCGACGTATTATATGATGAAAAGAATATTGACATTAAAAGACTCCTTAGTACTGTATTCGGGCGCGCATGATAATTCAATGCTGATGAATGGCTCGACTTGAAAAGTGTGTTGCAATACTAAAGCCGTTCGAAGAAATACAAAGGAGTTAAGTAGTGCTACTGCAACAATAGCATCAGTGATTCCATTAATATATACTCTTAAAAACACACTAGAAACAGAAGAGTAAAGAAGACTTTACAGAACTTCAAATTAATGATTACGAAAATGATCCAAGACATCAATGTCAGATTTCAGGATATTGAAAATAATAAAATATATACAATAGCTACTTATCTAGATCCACGGTTTAAACTCAAGTTTTTTACTGAAATTACGAAGGAACAGGTACAGTCTGAGATTCTGGGGATTCTTGGGTGTTCAAAAGCTTCTCGTGATGAAGGTCCTTCTTCACCTAAGAGATCACGGAATGAGATTCCGACAACAAGCTCAAGCAACTATTCACACATTCAATCTTGTCTAGCTGAAATATTAAGCTTAAGTGACGAGGAAGAGCAAAACATAGATTGTGGTGATGATGTGCACAATCAATTTATTGTTAAAAAGACATTACTAAATGAATACAACAGGAGAAACGATTGACACTCAATGAAGATCCACTTTTATGGTGGAAAATGCACCAAGTACCATTGCTTAAGTGATTTAGTAAGACAGTACCTTTCTCCACCTCCTGAAGTGTACCAAGTGAGCAGCTTTTCAGTGCAGCTGGGTTAATTTATGACCCCTTAAGAAATCGACTTTCTGGTGATAAGGCTGCGAAATTGCTTTTTGTTAAGTATAATTTACCTTTGCTTAGTTTCGACTATTAAAAGAAATCATTAAGTGAAAGACAAGTAAATATTTTGTTATGTTATGTTCAGATTTTAGTTTTATTCTTCAATATGCAAAGACTTAAGAAGACTGATTTATGCGTTGTAATAGTTCCTAAATATATTGAAGAATATAATAGAAAAAAAACTAATAGCATTGTTTTTGATTATAATAATTTTGTAATAGCATTTTAAGTAGATAACTTAAAATATGTAGGTAACTACATTAATTAGTATACTATTCTTATAAAATTGTTAATTACTTGAATAAATGACTGATTGTAATACCAAATGATAACCAAGATATAAAGCCAAATGATTACCTACTTATTTGTATTTTACTTAAATACCTCAAAATCTTATCCGATCCGAAACTAACGGATAATCCGAAATAATTTTATATCCGTAACCGAAACCGAAACCGATATAATATTATTCCCATATCCGTATCCGTATCCATATCCGAAATATCATATCCGTAACATCCCTACTGTATATTATATGTATTATGTATGAACGTGTTTGTATAAAAAGCACGTTTGATCCCTTGTGTCGATTCGATTACATCACTTGTAGGGTCTCCATATTTTTTGATTTATAATTTAAAAAATCAGGGTATAGAAAATAAAAATTAATCCATCTGTTTTCCCATGGGTGTCGTACAATCGGTTATGGAATATTTTCTATAATGAATTTTGGTATTCCAAAAAGATCTCTTGGCGTCAGTTAAATGGCGGTCTAAGCATCTCTCATAGCTTCAATGGTGCGATATCTGGTACCACGATCGCCAATCCGCGTATCGTTCGTGACGATTATAGAATAGAATAGAACAGAGAAAAATATTTTTTATTCAATATAGATCACAAGTATACTTACTGAAAGTCGTTTATTTATGCTTTTGCCACTGGTTCGGAAAAATTACCTCCGTCATGGGAATACATCTATCGTCCTTATGGCAAATTCTCTCTATTATGAAAGAAAATAAATACGAAATTATAAATGACTTATAATAGTTATGATCTATGGAAAAGACCATCCATGTCAGCCTATCAAAAATCCAGTGCAGAACATAGGCCTCCCCCATAGATTGTCTCATAGCACATATATTCCATAGTTGCTACGCTTGACAGGAGGATTGGAAACCACAATTTTTATATTATTTTGAGTACTTATTAGGAAGATGTCGCTGCCAAATCCCTGTTTCATTTACCTCTGTCGCCTCTCATGACATCCATGGGGATCTCTTACGTCGCCACTACACGAGAAGCGGTAACAATACACGATGGGGGTATACCATCTTTTATATGCCAGATGTAAAATTGCGAGACCGGTTTCCGAACCGACTCTACCATAGCGATTACGGAATATTCTGCCTATAATGAGACCATGCAAACAATAGAACTGATACAGACTGATAAAGGAAATGAAATAATATTACTAGCCCGAAAAAATTATACAGGGACATGGTAACCCTATCGACAAGTGTTGTCGACACGTCCCGCGACCGGTGGTCCTTGAGAAATACATTGTCAATGAGATTATTGCCGGTTTTTAGTTACGTATTAAAACCTTTTCAAAATGTATACCTTTATTTTATTTTTTATTAAAGAAACTGTCTCGTTGGACTAGTAAGCGTTAGCGACAACTAATCAAGTGGTATCGGGCTCGCATCCCGGATCGGGTTAAAATAAGTTATTAGATTTTTCTATCAAGAAGCCTTTAGTAGTTGTCCGGAGTTGGTGTGTTTAAGCCGAGTGCCTCTGAAAGCAAGTAAAGCCGTTGGTCTTGCGCCTGATCTCTCTCCAGTCGTGTCGCATTGCCGTCCCATCGGACTATGACACTGACGGAATAGAAAGTGCACCTGTGCTTGCGCACACAATCGTACACTTTTTATCCTGTCCAGATTGCTAGTCTCTATTGAGACTGGCCGTAAGAATATAAAACTATAATACTATTTTATACGTGGCATAATAATCTCGCTTAAGTCTGACGTAAAATTCCCAGACCGGCGACGGCAGCACGGTCAAAGGTGTGAGTCATCTAGCACTATGCTCGTTAAACCGCCTGCCAAGTGTGGTGGTTGTGTGGCAAATCCTCCACATAATGGGAGAAGCCTATGTCCTGCTGTGGAGTCTTACGGGCCAATAATAAAGAAGAATCACAGCCGGGTCCATTACTACAATTACAGTTAAAGCCTATTAAAGTCCACTGCTGAACATAGTTCTCCTCCCATAGATTCCTTCCCTCATAGGGTTTTGCTTTTATTTTTAGTCGTTACGAGGAAGACGCTGCTGCCCATCTCCTTAATTGTTTAACTCTGTCGCCTTTTGCGACACCCACGTGATGATATGGGGTAGTGGATATTCTTACACCGCCACTACCTACGCGGTCCACTTCTAGGTTAAATGTAATTTTAAATAGTGCGGTTGATCGAGATTCAAAGAAAAATTTGCATTTATGTATACGAAGTTTGTTCATTATAACAACCGCATCGTGCAGCAATTTTACTTTCATTTTGCTGAATATATTTACCTAGCGCTTAGCGTTGGCGTAGCGCGGTCAGAACAATCGGTTCTCATATGTCCGTCCACTAAGATAATTCAATTCCTTGTAATGTTGTATATATTTAGTGAGATATAAAAATTAGAGTTCTCATTTCTGAGAGGGTTTTATAGCAAGGAAATGTCCGCTGCACTGCCCTAATGCGTGTTGGCGAACTTCACATGTTTTCGAAATATTTTTTTTTATTTCTCAAAAATGCAGGTTCCCTCACTATGTTTTCCTTCACGGCCAAACACGTGATAAATCAGCATTTAAAAGTGCAATTAACAATTTCATTTGTGCCTGTGGAGATCGAACACGGGTTCCTCGAGTACTGTGAAATTTACACCGCGCTTAGCCCCTGAGAAACGGTTCTAGTAAATATAATTAATTATTAATTTATCGTTTTAACTAAATAAAATTTAACTTACTTAATATTTGCACCGGCCAATTTTTTGCCTCACCAATGATTAACTGACAAAGAATTCCATACGGCATTTATTGCAGACTAACAGCAATAAAAAAAACAAGTAACAAAGTACAACGCAAGGAATAAATAAGTAACGATATCAATTGTTTAAACATTTTTGTTTGTTACATAATATATAACGTAACAGCAGAAGTTACCCGCCCGCTTTGCTGGACCTGTGTCTAATAATGTTATACCGTATCGATGTGAACCCTCGCCGGAACTTCATGGCGTCATTAAGAGTATCCTATGTCCTATTGCCTGACATAATGGACTTTGTGCCAAATTTTATTTTCATCCGTACTTACAGCCGTTGAAGGACAAACTAAACCAAACCCAAATAAACATACTTTCACATTTATAAAATATATAAAATAAATGTTTTATTTTGAGGCATCGTTGACCCATAGCATGTTAGTAACACTTCTTTTACTATTATTTATTCTGTGGTAACATAATTAAAACAAGACAGGAATTCAAAAATTAGGGGATTTATCTTCTTCTTCTTTTTTAAAAAACCTTACCTCCATTCTAGAATTTTCTCCTGTATCGCGAGGGCAGTTTACATACATGGATTTCACAAGGACAAACATCCAGACCAGGAACAATTATTTGTAGGCCATACAAATACTTTGTTCCGTGCGGGATTCGAACCCTCGGCCCTTAGCGCTGCAACTCATTGCTAAGCCACTGCGCCACGGAGCCATCCGTTATCATTTAGTACATGTAGCTTGACAAACCTACCCAGTGTATATATGGCCCTACCGGGCCATCTAGCCTCTTCGCAAATAAAAAATGTGATATTAATTAAATATAACACATGCTGCAGTACTATATATTACAAGGATAGTAATATAATATAGTACTGCAGCAGCATTAAATAAAACATTTTTTTATCGTTTTTACTACGGGGAGCGCTTCGAAGAATATTGTTCGGATTTATTTTAGCCGCCATAATCCCGTGATTGTCGTAAGAGGCAGTAGATATATATATATATATATATATATGCAGCCACTCTCCTATTTTATATCTATTATATCTGAGTGGTGGTTAGGTGATAGCTTCTTCCTGATTACAAAATAATAAAAAACTAAGGGTTGCTGTGGCCCATAGACATCTATCTTCATATGCGAATCAAAATGCAGATGCGTTGTCAGCCGTGAGGACTAAGATGGAATGCCTTTTTTCCAGTAAAAAGGGTCTCCGGTTCTCTACACTCACCATACGAAACACAGCAGCATTAAGTTGCTATTTTACGCTGGTATTCTGTGAGAGCGTGGACCTTCCGCGGTCGAGCCGACCCATTCGTGCTACAGCTATACTATTAATATAGCTGCGGCATGGCTCTACCACGTTTATAAGTTTAGCAGTGAACTTTTAATAGGCTGTAATGAATGTGTGAATACTTAAAATTTCAACCGCCAAATTCCACCATAATACCCACGTCACAGCACTAAGTTCCATTCACATCGGCTTGATGGTTGGCAATTCACAACCATTCGTTTTTCTAGAAATTTCCTGCTTGTCACGACCGACATCAGACTATGTTAGTTTAAGCTTGTTATCTCAGGACGTCGCCTTGACCTAGTACAAAATCCTAGTGAGAATTTTTTTTTGTTTAACTTGAATGTTTTACTTACCACTTTTATGTTAACTCGCTTTCGTGTATGTATGTTTGGGTCGAATTTAGTAATTGATTTTAAACTAACTTCCCGATGAGCTAGCTAAAGACTTAACATAGCTCAGAATCACATGACAATGTAAGATAATGGAAAAAAACGTATTTTTTAAATACATATTTTTTTTATCTTCACTTATTTCATGTACAATTGTTGTAATAAAACTAATATAATATATCTATACAAATAAATAAAATTGAAGTGTCTGTTTATAATTTCAAAATAACATCTTTTTACTAATGCATATGAAAGTATATACGTTACATATAACAAAAACAATTTAAAAAAATTGTCTGTCTGTCTGTCCGTCTGTCTGTCTATTTGTTCCGGCTAATCTCCGAAATGGCTGGACCTATTTTGACGGGACTTTCACTTACAGATAGCTGATGTTATAAGGAGTAACTAAGGCTACTTCTATTTTACAAAAACAATTAGGGTTCCGCGCAAAAAAATCAAAACCCATGAAATCTAACCGTAATAAATTCCACGCGGACGAACAACTAGTAATGGTAATAATAAAGCTTGCTTATAAATACTCATTTAGTTTATAAAAGAGCTATTCAGCAAAACTAATTATAATATTATGTTTTCAAATATTTTGATACGAAAATGTAATAATTAAGTATTCTTTAAATATTTTTAAAACAACGGTAATTAGCGCAAAAAATAACTCAGTTACAACCTAGACCTGCAAGCTTACTCTTGAAAACAATTCCGATCGATCGGGATTGAAATTATAACGTTTCGTACTCTTGAAAGCGACTCTAGCGCTAAATTAGTTTAATATTGTGTGGTGATTTTGTGAACTAATTGAGATTGGAATTGAAATTGTCCAATCCGATTGTAAGCAAAATCGGCACTCTTGACGCAGTTTTGACAGTTAGTTGACAGCTGCGTATTGTGTTTGTATTGCGTTGGGATTGGAATTTAGGCAATAGCAAAACAGTAACGTTTTAGGAATTGTGTTCATATTAATCGTTTGTTTTCTGCAATTATCTTGTTCTTTGCTATAAAATAATGGCACGTTTAGCTCTTGCGTTTAATATTCTACGCCGTAATCGTGCATTACAATTAAAATAAAGACAAAATGAGCTTCAAATAATGCGTTTTATGGACTTAGTTTTTTCTATGAGTCATGATGAGTTGAGGGCTAATTATTTTATTATTAAGAACTTTACTGAGATAATAGTGCATGAATAAAAACCTAAATATGCAACCTCCGAAGAGAAGATATATTACGAATGAAGTACTGTTCATCAATGTTAGTCTAAATAAAGTTCATTTACATCCTCTATCTATATGTCCCACTTTTGGGCAGAGCTCTATTCTCATTTCTAAAAGGTTAATTGGCGTATTTCACATGTAGCAGGAAATATGAATATATTGTTAAATTACTTTAAATGTATGATTTTATAAGAATTGAAAATAAAATTATATAGGTAAAGTAATTTTAATAAGGATTTATAAATAAAATTATGATACAAAGTTTAACCATTTATTTAATACAACAATATTTTAACAACCTATCATCATTAGTATCTATTCTTCAATAAATTAATAAAATATAATTAATATTTAAATATCAGTATTAAAACTATATTAAAAAAGAACAAAAATCAGTTTCAAAAAAAAAAAATTAAAATAACATGAAAACATTGATAAAATTTAATGAGTCTTTTTTTATTTCAAGTTACAGAACTGTTAATAACTGCTGATAACCCTCAATTGTCCTAGCTATTTGGTACATTGCATTTGCTTCTTACTTTCTTTCCAGATGCTCCATATCTTGATCATTTCTTGTTTGTACAGTGTTGTTGCTTGGGAAATGTGATATGGAATTAAGTTGTGATTCTGAAATTAGAATCACAAATATTTTAAAACTGAAATAATATATTATAACAATGACAAAATTAAGATGGAATATTTGAATTGAAAGTTTTAAACCATCATAAACCATTTAAAAGGATGTTTAAGATTTATTAAAACATCTATATTCTCCACACTAAGAAATGACATACTTATATGATGTTAATTTATGTAAATTATTGCAATTAAAAAACGGTGGGTTACCTTTTTGTACCACTTGAGTGCAAGGCATACATATTGCAATTTGCAAGTTTCTTAGGAGTGTACATTTGATGTTCCTAAAATAAATAAAACAATATTAAAATAATCCATCTATAAAGCTGAGGATAAAATACAGTTATTCTGAGAGAAGTTAATGAATCATAACATTGTTATTTGTTATAACTGAGTGGTGAGAAAGGTCAATTGTAAGTTGAGTCTCTAAAAGTAACACTTAACCACTGTGCCTGCTATAAATCCCTTGTCTAATGTTGACAAAATGGGTGGGTTATCAGAGGCCTATGCTGCTGTAAATTGCTATGCTAAACACAATTTATTTAAGGCACATTTTTTATGTGCCCAATTAAAACAAAAATATTATTTACTCATATGTACTATTCTTAAAAACATTATTATACTTACTTTAGCCCAACCATGACCATTATTATTTATTTTGTTCCTCTTAATGAGCTTAGAGATGGATGCTCACTTCCTCTGTTTCATAAGATTCTTAACTGTGCTTGAAAGTTGGATGCGGCATGCATGCTTGGGTACAGCAAGCCGTGTTATGGCGGCAATTAACTATTTCAAGCTGCTTATGGTTATACCCAAATTGAAAGGTCTTTAGTAATTCACACATACTTAAAAGCACTTCACCTTTAAGCTTTAAACAAAATCAAAAGTTGATCTTTGTTTACTTTGTTTCGTGATAACAATTTTTTTTCTGACATAACAAAAGAACTAGGCAAAGGCACGCTCCATACAGCCATATAATTTTTAAAACTCGCAAATATAGCGTTTTTATAAGAAATGTGTGAAAATATGATATATTTGACGAATTATACAATTTCTTAAATGTTTTACTACTTAAATGCTCATTTATGAAAGTTACAAAGGGTTTATTATGGTTTCACCGGTTTAACGATAAATAAAACATGCCTTTTGCTAAGAGTAACGCAGCTAACTTCATGTGTTACGACAAAATTTTGGCCAATACAAGCGCAATTCAATTTCAATCAATGTTAACAAAATTGTTTTCGAGTACGGTAATTTGTCAAGATTGTAATTACATTGGATTGAAATTGACATTGGATCGGAATTGTTATTGGATTCAAGAGTAAGCTTGCTGTTCGAACACCGTGAAAAAAACAATTCCGTTAGAACTAGGTGATGTACTGGTCTCGCAGCCTCGAGACTCCATCCTTTGTACGTCCGTGTGTCCATAAACAGCGGATGATGTCATCCCAACGAAAATAAAAGTTGTTGCACAATCTACTGGGTGGGTGTGTGTGTGTGTGTGTGTGTGTGTGTGTGTGTGTGTGTGTGTGTGTGTGTGTGTGTGTGTGTGTGTGTGTGTGTGTGTTTGTTTGTTTGTTTGTTTGTCTCGATATTATTATTTTAATACGGGTAGTATTGCGGGTGAAAGTTATATGAGAATTTATGTTTAAGTCTGAATACTAAGAAAGTTTTCTCTATAAGTCAGACAGTTTCAATATAACTTAATTTTGTAGGTATGTACAGTTTTTTAACTTTATTAAGGTGGTTAATGTCTAATGTTTTATTTAGTTTATTATATAAGTGTGGTCCTAAAAATGCAAAGAATCTTCTTATAAAAGTTGTTTTATAATTAGTTGTATCTACGGAAAATTTCCTGCGTTTATTTAAGTTCGTTGGATCGTATAGCAATAAACTATGTTGTTTCTGAATGATCGTTAATATAAACAGTTGTCTTACCGTAAGGACCTGATAGTTATCATAAAGTTGTGATGTTGGGTATAGGAAAGGTTTAAATGTTGCTACTTTGAGAATAGCACGTTGGTAGATCTCAATCTTTTGTAACACCGTTTTAGAAGCGCCACCCGACGTTGATATGCAGTATGTTATAATAGACTGACATAAAGCTGAGTACACTCGTTTTAATATATCTGGATCCAAAACGTGTCCAATGGTTTTAAAAATATATATTAATTTATGAATTCTTCTGCTAAGCGTGTTAATATGTTGTTTAAAATTTAAATTACTATCTGTTATAACTCCCAGATATTTAATATATTCAACAGACTCAAGTGAAAGGCAGGAACAGCTATTGTGTCTTGTTGAACAATTATCTGAATGAATCACTAAATTAAAATTTTCAAGATTACGTTTTCTTAATGAAAAAACTATATATTTTATTTTCCTAATATTGAGTAAGAGTTTATTACTGTAAAGCCAATTAGTAATTGCATTTATACCTGTCTGTGCTGATGAGAATACATCTGTCCACGTATCCGCAGCAAATATCAAAACAGTGTCATCTGCATATGAGATTATATGTCCCTGAGAGAGATCAAATTTTGTTAAATTGTTAATATAAATAAGAAATAATGTTGGTCCGAGTATATTTGGCAAGTATAATAGCAGCTCAATGTTGTTGTGTTCCGTATGGTGAGTGTACGGAACACAACAACATTGAGCTGCTATTATCCGGATACCCTTTTTATTGGAAACGAGGCATTTTATGTTCGTCCTCAGGGGTGACAACGCATCTGCATTTTGATTCTTAATCGAGGAAAGACGTTGATATCTATAGGCCACAGCATCCACTTACCATTAGGTGGACCGTGTGTCCTTTTGTCACCCTTATTCTATAAAAAAAGTGGTGGTGTACTTTTTTGATTTTGGATCTACCCCCTAATCATGAGTTTTCTATCGCATCATATTCGTCGTCTCCATCCATTTACTTTGTTTGACATAACACATTTTCGTATTTACATTTAATTTTAGTCGAAAATTTTAAGCTATTTATATATTCTAAACTGGTTTTGTCTTTTGTATAATGAAATTGTGGTCTACTTTCTAATTTCTATTTTAAAATATCACTGTCTATTTTATTCGGGCATACTGGAGTAGTGTAGTAATAAGTGTGTTTATTGCCACTTGATATTACCAAAGCGGTCCAATTTTTGTATACATGCTGATTGACTTTTTTTGGTGACGTGTGGCAGCCTAAGAGAATCCTTAATTCATTTCGTCTCGTGAGTGTTGTAAGAGGCGACTATTGGAAATACCAGAAACATCATATGGCTTCGGATAGATGGTGGTATGACCATCCCGTTTACACCAGACGTAAAATACCCAGATCGGGGGTGCGAGTGAGACAGCGATCGTCGAACCGCCTCTTAAGCGTGTCGACTCCGTTCGTCCGTCCGTCTTTCCGAGGAGCCCGCCTGGGTATATACCACCAGTGATACACACGCACACACACAAATTAATATACCACCAGTGACACACACGCACACACACACACACAAGTTAATATACAGCCATGCGCGCCCGTGTACCCCGCGCCGCACACGCACTCGCCTGACACACACGCACATACAGGTGGGGAGATACCACCGTCTTACCTACTTCTGTCGTCAAATAGCAGTGCGTGTGCTGTGTTCCGGTCTGAAGGTTATAGAGAGCCAGTATAATTACAGGTCATAAGGCATTCCATCTTAGTCCTCCAGATGCCAAAGCATCTGTAGCCTTCTTTATTTAAAGTTGGTTGCAGTTGTTCATTGGCTGAGGTACTTAATGAAAGAAAATATATGGTTTCTATTTGGTTTTTTTCAATATAATCTCCCTCAAGTGAAATACATTTCTCACATCTCGCATACAATGCCTTTAACCCACCCAAAAAATATTCTATACTTTCTCTTCAAAATGACGATCAATCGCAGCTTTCATTTCGTTGTCATCTGCAAATCTCCGGCCCGGTAAGTCCTTTTTCAAATTGGAAAACAGGAAAAAATCGCTAGGTGCTAGGTCTGGGCTATACGGAGGGTGGTCAATCTCTGAGAACGCCGTGTCTTTCAGGGCTTGCCTCGCAACATGTGCGGTGTGAACGGGCGCGTTGTTGTTTGTTGTATTATAAATAATTGAACTATGAGTGCAAACTTAATTAGTGATTGATTTTATAATACTACTGAGTGTTGCAACTAGTGACATGAGTAACAAGCTAATTACTCATCGTTAAGTACCCCAGGCCGCGAACTTTTCAGCCGCCCTGGTAGACTGTAGATTAGGTAGACTGTGAATTCGTTTGTCACTTCAATTTAATAAAAAGACTTTTTTAACCAGTGTTCTAATTTCAATAGATTGAATATTAAAATCGATCATTAAGTGCTCAATAATAAATCTCGTATGGTTAAAGTTACAGCCTATGTAAACGTCCCACCCTTGGGCACAGACCTTCTCTCATATCTAAGAGGGTATTAGGGCAAGGAAATATCCACCGCATTGCCATGGGTGTTGGCGGACTTCACGTCTTCGAAATTATTTTTTATTTTATATTCTCAGACACACAGGTTTCGTTACTATGATTTTCTTCATCGCTGAGCACGTGGTAAATCAGCACTTATAATTGCAATTGACAATTTCATTGTTGCCTACGGGGATCGAACCCTGGTTTCTCGCGTACTAGGAAATTTACAGCGAACGCTTAGACTAAGCGTTAATATAGTGTGGTATCATTAATAAAATGAGACTCATACCTCTAACATTATTGTTAATTTCTTTATTACGACCCTTACACAGTTCAAAAGACCATTTAAAGTTTTAATGTTGTTTTGTTATTGCTTCTCTAGCTTCAAAACGCTAATTTCTATCTCCCACAAACAAATCAGAGCGTGCCGAGCCAACTAAAACTCCCTCGCACTTTTCCTTATCTTGCCACGAAAGAAAAAATATTATTTTAAATGACGCTTCATTTTAATAGACCTAGCGTCTTCATTTATTTGTATTTGTTAATCAATAATATAATACGTTTATCAATAATAATATACTACGAAAGGAACTTTGTTCCAACAGAGTGTTTCACGACACTCACGCATGTTTTTTTATTAAAACTGATTCTAAAACTATCTTTTCAATAAAAAAAAATATACGTGGTGCTGGGAGGAGGAGAGACGTAGCCTAAAACCTCACCACGTATCACCAAGGGGGAGGGATAGATATGAAAATGGCCTAAAAACCTCACGTGATTAAAAGATGGCCCCTTCTTAATATTATTTTTGTAGGTCGCAATTTTTAAACAGCTCAGACATAAAGTTTACTTTACCCCCGTAACTATGACATATTGATTGTGATATCCTTTCTCGAAACCCGACAGCTAACATGGGAGTTACGGGCGCACATCTGACGTACGGATATGCCAGCCCCCGCGCCGGATATTCTCCCTTTTTAATTTCCGCAGCAGTCGGGTAAAAATAGAAACAAGAAGTTACTTTCGTTTGCACATAGAAATAAAGGCTTATAAATAGGAATAAGTCTATTAGCCTTCCATAGATGAAGAACTCTTAAAATCATCACTCGCACACATAACTGTCGAACCGGTTCACCTTTTACGTTATAAATTTATATGAATTATGCATTCATACAAATAATTAAAATAGTTAGCTGTCGGTGATTATTCGATTTTGTGTTTAAAACGGTATTTCCAGTTGCACATTATTCCCATTGTGTCTTTTTTATTTTGAAATTAAATTTCTTTCGCTGCAGGATATTTTTTGCGTCGTAAAAGCATTTTACAAACAAAAATTGCATTTGGACAATTACCGAGACCTGGAACAATTATTTGCCATACAAATACCATACAAATATATGTGCAATAATAGTTGATCGAACTCGTGTCCCGCACTGTCGCAGCCAATAGCCGCTACGCTCTCAGGGCGATTTTGTGTAATCTTAGAATAATGTCATGGATTTCGACAAATAGCGGATTAATCATCCCCAAAAGCTGGAACATCCTAAATATTGTAGATCGGTGAACATCGGCGATTTATTTGCAAACGATTCGGTTTGCCAAAAGTCTTCCAAACGGGGTGTTGTTAGGTGTTAGACGTCCATCGCATCGTCGGAAGGTATGGCCTTTGTCTAACTTCTTGTTTCGGAGACGTATGAGCCGTTAGTTAGTTGGCTGCTATTTAACAAATAATTGTTTTAACGCCTAAAAATTACTGAATATACTAACAGACAAACTTATGTGGTTACTTATGTAGTAACCCAAATGAATTCAAATAAAGTTATGGTTTCAATATGTTTTCTATAAGGAAGCGACACAAGTTTATGTTTAAGGATACAGATGCGAAAGTGAAGACACAATCAAGACTTTTGTCGTGAAACATATCTTGCACATGCATTGTAAGCTTGGTTAGAATGGTTAGTCTCGGTATTAATAATGTTAACAGTGTTGCTAGTATTCTTATAAAAGGACAGGAGAACTAATCTCAAAAAAAGTTAGTTAAAATATAAAGTTACAGCCTATTTACTTCCCACTCCTGGGCACAGGTCTCTTTTCATTTTTGAGAGGGTTTTAGGGCAAGGAAATGTCCGCCGCGCTATCCCAATTGCGTGTTGGCGAACTTCACATGTCTTCGAAATTATTATTTTTCTTATTTCTCAGACATGCAGGTTTTCCCACGATGTTTTTCCTTCACCGCCGAGCACGTGGTAATCATCAGCACTTAAAATTGCAATTAACAATTTCATTGATGCCGGCGGGGATCGAACCCGGGTTGCTCGCGTACTGTGAAATTTACAGCGAGCGCTTAGCCCCTGAGCTGCCACGGCTTCACGTTCTCAATACTGTCCTCTTAATTCTAAACTGTATAGCTAATCTAATCGCGGCTAATACATCTAAATAACCCTCGGCCATAATTTGGCGCGCCGCTGACGTCCTTGACCCAAAAATAACAAAACACATGTCTTGACACCGTGACACGGACTAGAAACGTGTTTCTTTTTTTATACAGAAACAAAGTTACAGTTACGCGCGTGGGCATTTTGTTTCCGTCGACTTGTAAAACGATTTTCAGTTTAACGACGGCATAAATAAGTTTGCGCAGTTGTGACGGACAGATGGCGCAAGTCACGCTTTTCATATGAAATTTTAAATATTTACCGATGCTTTAGTTTTCCTTTCATTTAGAATATCGATACTGTTTAATAGGAAATTTTATTTTAGGATCTCTACACAGATGGATAAAAGTTTCATTCGTTAAGATACGTTGTATTGATAAAAAATATGTCGTGGACTCAGTATAGTTTATAAAAGGTAAATAGATATTAAATAAAAAGGTTGCATAAAATATTACCTACCATATTCATATCTTATAGGTTGATATTGATGTCCCTTCATATACCCCGTTTCTTCTCCGGTCGGAGAAAGGAGAACAGATTTAAAAAAACTTGTTTGTCAAGGGATGTTTTGTTTTCTCACAAGAAATAACAATATATTTCAATAAAATTTAAATAGACTAGGTGCGATTCGATCTACATTAAGTTCGATATATTTTGATAAAAAAATAACTACTGAATCAATTATGAAAATCCTATCTTTAATATGAAATCAAGTGTCAACGAAAATCGGTTCGAAAGACGATACGATCCTTTCTTTTGGAGAGACGAAAAAAAAACAGGCAATAATTACAGGAATATTTTTTACTCTTTTGACCATATAATATGAACAAATATAATAGGTTGACTTAAATGTAACGCACATTCTATATCAGTCAAACTTCGAAATAAATAATAAACGGAATAGCGGAGTCTGGAACATTTGTAATAGTAAATGTGTGTAACTTTCTCGTTATATCAAAAATTTATCACCGCATATTATTTCTTTGACGTAAAACTATGTAGTAGGTACAGGCAGGCCAAGTGCAATCTCAACACTAGGGCACTTCCGCTTCACTGACGATAATGATGCAGGTCTTTTTAAGTGGCTGCGCCGGATGATGCGTCATCTCGATGTATTGATGACTGCGGATACTGCAATTCAAATCATTTGTACAGATGCAACTCCGCTATTAATGTATCTACTGGGTCAATCATACAGTTGTTAATAGAAGCCTAAATGTTTGACGTAAATTATTAAATAGTTATCCCCCATATATTAGAGGTAGGTAACACGATCTTCCGAGCATTTATTTACCTAAGGTCTTGTTAACAATGGCGTAATGTATGATAATACAAAACAATTTTGTTAGAAAGCGCCGAAACAGATAAGGCTAATATTGACTTCTTCCACATTTACATTTTTAAAAAAAATTATATTTTTAGTTGCTGCGGGAGAGTTGTCAGTTGTAAAATGATTTTCTTTGTGACGGTAAGTAGCTACTGCAGCCCATCTGCAAGTCCATGATCAACAACCAACTTCAAGCAAAGTCACAGATAAGTTGTCACTCCTGAGGACTTCATATGTCTGAAGTCTTAATTTATACAATAGTTCGTTTTACTTTACGACCAGTAATACTATTATGTGACTCTGATGAGGATTGTGGTAGGTATCGTTTTGTATTATGTGACAATAAAAAATAATCGAAAACACTTTCATAGTAGTCCTATAAAGATTACAACCAGATCTGATGATAATAGAAGTCGATTTATCGAAATTTAGCGACTGACACTAAGTGATAAGTGAATTCTGGCAAAAAAAAAACTTGTTAAAATATTACGGTAACAAAGCGGTTTCAGCCTTTTCTGTTTTAGTAATTATGAAGCTCAGTTCAGACAATACTATAATACAAAGAATATAGCAAGAAAATTGCACAATAATATCGCTTTGCATGAATTTTTATGGACACGTTCACACTGCTATACTACGAGTACAGTGTTAGATTTGGAGCAAAGTACTACATATCAGAATAGTATAGCGTAGTCTGAACTAAGCTTGAATCCTCGTCTTCATATGAATTGAATAACTCGCCTTTATATACGAACATTGTTGTATTTAGTCTGTGTACATACATACAGGTAATCATTTTATTTGTCCAAAGGAACAGGCAATGGACGTGAGCCATTCAGCCTACTGTTCTGCTATTCTCTTTATATCATGAAACACAATACGGCATTGTCATCTGTCGTGAGCGACGCCCGCGTGTTCTTGTCGGAGACACCTTGAATCTGTATTATATTTGCATTGAACTAGACGAGTGTGCTCTTTTGTTTCATGTCGCGTGTTACATTTTGTTTTATACTTACGAATAAATAAAATGCTATAAGAATTTTAAAAATTAAAAAACCCTTAATAAAGCTGCAGTGTGGCTCTATCACGTATAAATAGTTATGGATTTTACGGGCCGATAAAGAAGAAAAATTAGAAGAGGCGTTTATTGGAAAATAATGTGTTATATAACTTGCAGAAAGATTGATCAATAAGGTAGTTAGCAAATAAAGTTGTTAATATAGCAGTTAATGAATGTTGCAATGGTCCTGGCGGAGCACTGTTCGAATGTCTACTCACGTACTGATTGCAATTTATAGTTTTTGTTCTTCTGCTAGGTGTAAGGAATGCTATTGAAATGTTGAACGCATTCGTACGCAAATGATCACTCCATTAAGATTTATAAATTGATACGCAAATGTCTATTCGCGTCCAGCATGTTTAAATTAGCTCGGCATTGAATCTTAAATGGCTTGCGGGACTGTCTCATATACGTTACGTGTTTGCATTGTTGCGTGGACATTGTTTTATTTTAACTTCGTAATGACAAAAGTAGAACAAATATTAGACCAACTTTCTCTCTATTGAGATAAGTGCAGATTTATTTTCCTAATATGAAGTTAAATTATTTCGTTTGCGATGTTTTAATTGTTAATTTAATTCGCTGTTATAGGTGAAGGTGCTTAACGGGACACATTTTCACATTTTCAAATATTTAGTTGCAATATTTTCAAACATAGCCCCGCATGGCAATGCGTAATAAAAAACTTCACCTCAGTCCCAAATAGCGACATCTGGTGAGCGGATGATTATTAGCCCTCATTAGCGTGATACTCTAGATGACAGAAAAAAAAAGCCTTTTTCTTTTATCAGTTATTATCATTAAACAATTATTTAAAACAAGAATGTCAAAAAGTGATTTTCATTTAATTTTGTTCTTATTATTCAACAATTATTTCATTCGACCCAATATTTTTAATTTATACATCTAAGATATATTAATAAAATTTATGTGTCTGTCTGTAATATCGAAATAACTGCCTTTTATTGAGCTTGGGGGTTATTTTCAAGACATGAGTAACCATTTAAAAAATATCGGAATAGCTAAACCGATTGTAATGAAACTTCAAGAACACATAGAGAGCAATGTCAGAAGTGATTTAGGCTATATTTTATCCGAAAAGGTTGGTGACTTAAAAAAAATAGATAAAATAAATGGTATTTGACGATTATCTTAATAACGCCACATTAATCGATTTCACCCAGGTGAAGCCGGCGAGTCGCTATTTTATAATTAGTATTAACCTCAAAGCAAAAATTTATACGTGTTAGAACCATGCTGCAGCTATATAGCTGCATGCTAATATTAGCACCTAGTATAGTTGTAGCACGAATGGGTCGGCTCGACCGGTGAAGGACCACGCTCTCAAAGAATACCAGCGTAAAATAGCAGCTTAATGCTGCTGTGTTTCGTATGGTGAGTGTAGAGAACCAGAGACCCTTTTTACTGGAAAAGAGGCATTCTATCTTAGTCCTTACGGCTGACAACGCATCTGCATTCAAATTCGCAAACGAAGATAGATGTAGATGTCTATGGGCCACAGCAACCACTTACCATCAGGTGGACTGTGTGCTCGTTTGTCATTCTTATTCTATAAAAAAATAAAAACTTTTTTTACTCTTCCGTAAGCGGATAAAAAGTTGCCTATATGTTATGTTATACACGGTCATTTACTGTCTAGATACAAAATTTCATGGAAATCTGTCCTGTAGTTTTTGCGTGAATCGTGAACACACAATTTATATACAGATGTATTATATGTATAGATATTTCATAACATATTACGGATGCACAACCAGACATCGAGACGAAATGCGGGCCGATAGACTTGAAAATTAGGTACCTATTTGAAGAAACTATCGCTGTCGCTCTGCGAGCGCTCGGCGTCCGATAAGGACAACTGCAAATCCGACTGAATAGCCTAAGTAAAAAGGCATAATTCGAGGTTTGGCTCTCTACCATTTCCTCCTCCAATATTGGACCAATTTAAAAGATATTTCATAAACTGAATAAGAAGGATATACACTGTGTCACTATGTTTTTCTTTTTTTCAGTGTTAGTTATCAAATTTGAACACTAGGCCTCTGTTGGCAGCGGTTTAAATAGGCAATTTTGAGCATTTTGTAAGAGTTCTAGTGCTGATAAATATAACGTATCATCAAAAAGGAAAACATAGAGACATAGAAGAGGTTAATGTTTATTTTACTGTAAAAACTCATTGCTATAAAGTCATAAACCAGAAAGAAAACAGGCGAGAGCGTTTGTATGGAGAAAAAACCACCCGCATTTCCTCTTAATTTGTGCAACAAATTAGCATACTATTTTGATTATTGCTGCACCGCCTCTTATATGTCTATCTCTGTTTAGCCTAATGGTTGACTGGGAGAGAATGCCTTGTGGCATTAAGTCCGCCATATGTACTACTTTGTGCATGGAAGTATAAATAAATAAATAAGATTATTGGCTTACGTCCATTCGTTTAATATGATTTGTAATACGTAGCAGTTATTGTCAAATAATACTTTACCTAATATGAATAAACCTGACCGCTCCATAGCCGGTGGAGTGTGAAGGTCTAACGCGCTATATCTTGTCAGGGCGGGGTACCTACGCAACGGCCAGTTCGCGCGAAGTTCCACAATAACTCGCCGACGTGTATATAATTGGATAATGGCGATAATCTCTTTGTGGAGGCGGCCTTGTGCTGGCAATGCGCTATATATGTGTTAGCCATGCCATTGCCAATAGCGCTTCACTGTGCTTAACGTTAGAAAACCTGCCGACACATTGTTTTTAGCGATATACATATATGTATATTTTTAATAACATAAAGTAGCAAATAGGCTTGCAGAGTGCAAAAACTACGGCTTCGTGGCGCAGTTGCTTAGCAATTAGTTGCGGCGCTGAGGACTGCGGGTTCGAATCCCGCACGGTCTACAAATAATTGTTCCGGGTCTGGATGTTTGTGCTTGTGCAATTTATATATGTTAACTGCCTCTACGATACAGGAGAAAATCTTAGTGTAAACATTTTTTAAATAAAAATAAAAGAGCTAACCCCTAACAAAGAAAGACTTTTTCTACCGCCAAGCAGCATTGCGGGCACTGCTGTGCTCTTGTCTGAATTTTATAGAGAGTCGGTATAGTTACAGGCTGTGAGGCGTTCCATTATAGTCTCAGAGATGGCAACACATCTGTAGCCTTCTTTGTCTTAAGTTGATTGCAGGTGTTCATTGGCTGCAGTAGCCACTTACTAGTACCATCAGGTGATCTGTAAGTTCGTTGGTCACTTCAATTTTAAAAAGAAAAGACTGTTGTTGTTAAACATTTAAGAAATATGTTTGCATTATTCTAAAATGTGAGCTCCATAGCTAGCTAGCTAGCAACGAAGTCAAGACGACAAGGAAAATCAAAATAACTTGAAGTATAATCAATATTGAAACCAGTTAAAGTATACTTCGCAACTTTGACTACCAATTAAAAGTTAACAACTAACTTATATTTGAATCGGGAAGTTGAATCGATTATTGATAAATATTTTACTGAATTGCTTATCTAGACTACAGAAGTACTGAATTTTCTACTTCGATTAGGTACTCAAATAAAATAGTCATGCTTGTACAGAATTATTAAAATTTCGTAAAGTATTACCAAATTATATTGACAAATATTTCAAAACCATTAATAGAAAGGAAGTCACTGATCTATTCTCTATCTAAACGTTCAAGATATTGCGTCTGGAGTATATACGATTGAACCTTATTTAGTCGTCATTTTCTACCGACTTCAAAAAGGAGGAGGTACTCAATTCGACTGTATTTTTTTATGTGTGTTACCTCATAACTTTTTCTGGGTGAACCGATATCGATGATTATTTTTTTATTTGAAAGCTGGTGCTTCTCATGTGACCCACATAAATTTGATCAAGGTCTGACCAAGAGTTTTTGAGTTATTCTTAATAATTTATATTGAAGTCGGTTGTACAAATTTTTTCATTTTAATTATAATACTTGCATTGAATATAGATTTTAAATAAAATAAAACATAGTAAGTTCATTTATCACTAACTACCCAATTCATCCCGTGGGTGTCGTAAAAGACGACAGAGAAAAACTGAAATAGGATATGGACGGCAGCGCCTTTCTCATAACAGCTCTAAATAAAAATAAAAACTGCGTATGCCAACTCACCTGCCAAGCGCGGCAACTGTTGCAAATATTAGGCAATTTATGAAGGAGGCCTATGTTTATCAGTGGAATTTTGATAGGAATGAATGAATGAAATACATTGAATCCTGCTAATAAAATATTTGTTTCTGTACCGCCAACACTTAATAAAAATTTAACAGATTTTTTTTATATATTAATATTACTTAAAGTAAATAATTTGCTCATTAAAATTAGTTTGAATAAAACTAGCTTTACGGATTTTATCGCGTATATTAACTTATTTTATATTCCCGACGTTATATTCGAGAATATATTAACTTATTTTATATATTCGGGAATATAAAATAAGTTAATATACGCGATAAAATCCGTAAAGCTAGTTTTATTTAAATGTGTCGTGTTCGCGTAAATATAAGAAATCATTAAAATTATTTTGGTTAAAGTTTCGATCTGCCACTGCAGAGAAACGAGCCACGACCATAACTTTGAAACGTGTCAAAGCACAAGATGTAGATTAGTGATATACTCGTAAATATGCCTGTAAATTATCTTCACTCATCTACATACCTGTATCGAGGTTATGTTGGTACAAATGGATGAAAGGGTTCGACGCAGTCAATGTTGTCAGGCTTGGTCATTCCCAAGCACTTTATCTCTAAGTATTTAATTAAAAAAAAATAGACTCAAATTTCCAGACCCAGATTTTCTATATTTCATACAATTTATTTCATAGATTAAAAAGTTTTTCGAACGATCAAATTGCGATCCCAGTCCGTTACATACATTTGTTTCAACTTTTGTGTCCAATATGTTGTACCAATAGAACTTTTTGCCAGATCGTAACTAGATATAGATTTTCTGGCCTACTGCTCTTAATTACTGTTGCATTGGCCGTCTACCAAATGTTAATGACCCGTTTACAAGCGAAAATGATCGTTATAGTGACGGGTGTAGTTTTTAAATTTGTTTCAAGATCTCCAAGGTTGTCGAGTCATATGACCGGTTGCATTTATGTTTAAACAGTTGCATAATACGCGTTGACAAGTCTTTTGTGTTGAAGATGACAAGTTATACCTGTGTAATTTATAACTAAAGGTAGCCATACACGCTGGGTGTACCTGACAAGATTACTCAGTACAGTTCATCCGTACAGGTAAACCGGAGCGTGTATAATTGTTAAGGTTTCCACACCTGTACAGGCAATCCGAAATTATGTGAATTATGATATTTTTGCCCGTAGGTATTCCCTGTGCAAGCAAAACTGAGCGTGTGTGGCGGTCACCTGCGCAGGCGTCAGCTGTTGTGTGCATGTAAAAATGAAAAAGACGTACCTACTTACGTTATATCGCTTGCTCGTTACTAGAACTAGTTCGCAGGTGTTTTATTTGTTGTCAGTGCTGAAAATTTTAAGGCTCGTACAAAATATCAGTTTCTTGTATCTAATAAAATAGCATAAAGTCAAAATTTAATAATTAATATTATTTACATGCCCTTCAAAGTCAAAATATTTTATTCAGTTTTGGCTTATTTAAAACTCTTATGAACGCCAAAAATATTCGAAATCAAGTCGAAATTTTAGACCCTCAGAGGAGAATCGGCAAGAAACTTGGGCATCATCATATCTCATCATCATAATTGCCTATTATATTTTTTTATGTAAACACTAATGGGATTTACGAGCTTACAGCTCACCTGATGGTAAGTGGTTGGACACCTGCAGCCAACTTCAAACAAAGAAGGCTACGGATGCGTTCTCACCTCTGAGGACTGAGACGGAATGCTTCACTCACATCCTGTAATTATACTGGCTTCCTATACCCTTTAAATCGAAATTCGCACAGCAGTGCAAGCACTACTATTTGGCGGCAAAAAGAGGGTAGTACCTACCCAGGCGGACCTTAAGGCAGAAAAGGAGTGTGAGTTCAAAAAAGAAGCCGCCGTTGATGTACGAGTATTAGACTTATTAAATTTTTTAACCTTTTAATTAAAAATTATTCATATATATCGTGACTTATATATAGCTAAGTAAGCAACCAAGAACTCCGACCATTTAGCTCGATATCACAAAATGTAGTCAAGGACTTCACGGGCTTCAGAGAAGGCTGCCGTTATGCGTACAAGTAGTAAGGAGTTAACTTTGTATAAACTCACGTTTGTGCTCGATATCAGGCCGTGCCTCGTTAATTGATATTTAATTATAGCGCGCGATTGTGGAGTTAGTGAAGGAATTAAATTTAACTAGGAAAACGTGACGCCAGAACGTGGAGGCATAGGTACGTGATAATGTTTTCCTCGATATCATAATGTCACAAGTAATACGCACGTCAAACGTTGTAATTCATCAATATCAGGACCC
The DNA here is from genome assembly GCA_029286625.1 of Parnassius orleans. Lineage (NCBI taxonomy): Eukaryota > Metazoa > Arthropoda > Insecta > Lepidoptera > Papilionidae > Parnassius > Parnassius orleans. Next base: position 2,990,802 of record JAGSMP010000026.1, on the reverse strand, counting down.
AGTAGCAACTATTTAACAAGTGAAATATTTAAAGCACGTTTTTTTTATCATGTTCTTGCATTGTCATCCGAATTTGAGCTATATTCAAATTTTCAAGTTTCCAGCTCATCGGGAAGTTAGTTAAAATCAATTACTAAATTCCATCCGGAACGACAGACAGACAAACAAGAAAGTGACTTAATAAAAACGTGGTAAAAACAGCTGTTTTTTTCGATCACTTACTCATACAAGTGGTAAAATTACAAATTTTGTACAACCGACTTCAATATAAATTATTAAGGATAACTCAAAAACTCCTGGTCAGACCTTGATCAAATTTATATGGGACCACATGAGAAGCACCAGCTTTCAAATAAAAAAGAATCATCAAAATCGGTTCACACAAAAAAAAACATACAGTCGAATTGAGTACCTCCTCTTTTTTTTATATATAGGAGAGGGGGCAAACGAGCATGCGGCTCACCTGATGGTAAGTGACTACCGCCGCCCATGAGCAACTGCAACACCAGGGAAATTGAAGATGCGTTGTCGGCCTTTAAAAAGGAGTAGGCTCTTTTCTTGAAGGTCCCTAAGTCGCATCGGTCCGGAAAAATTGCTGGTGGTAATCGATTCCACAAGGAAGTTGTGCGAGGAAGAAAACATCTTCTAAATCGCACAGTGGTAGACCGCCAATCATCCAGATGGTATGGATGGTATCGGAAGTTTTGTCGCGATGTGCGATGGTGAAATTGAGCGGCTGCAATTAGTCCAAACAATTCCTCAGAGCACTCCCCGTGGAAGATGCGATAAAATACGCAAAGAGATGCAACATGTCTTCGCAGCGCCAGTGAATCGAGCCGATCGGAAAGGACTCGGTCGTCGGCGATTCGAACCGCTCGGAGCTGGATGCGGTCAAGTGGAAGGAGCTGGCACTGGGGAGCCCCAGCCCAGAGATGGGAACAGTATTCCATGTGAAGCCGAACCTGCGCTTTGTAAAGTTGCAGGCGGTGTGCCGGCATGAAATACTGTCCCGCTCTGCTGAGCACGCCAAGCTTTTTAGGGGCCAATTTGACCTTCTCTTCCAAGTGACCACGAAACTGCACGTCACTCGATATGTCGACGCCGAGGATTCCGATACTGGCTGAGGCAACAAGGGGAGTGCCTTGAAACTGAGGAGATACGACAAAGGGGTTCTTTTTAGCGGTAAACGCGCATACTTTTGTATTCTGACGATTAAACTGGACTAGATTTTGTCGCCCCCAATTAGAGACTTTGTTCAGCAAAGACTCTACTTCCGACACAAATTTGTTCTCGTACTCGGCGACGTTTTCCCGAGAAATATTGGCACGGCCGGTGTATAGAGCATCACCAGTGCTGTCATCCGCATATTAATGAATGTTACGGGTTTGCAACATATTGATATGCAGAAGAAACAGCTTTGTTGATAGCACGTAACCTTGTGGAACACCAGCGTTAATAGGCTTGTAATCGGAGCATGCACCGTCTACTACGACCTTGATGCTCCGATCAGCCAGAAAACTGGTGATGCAATAGCACAATTTCTCGGGAAGTCCATAAGAAGGAAGCTTCGAAAGAAGCGCTTTGTGCCAGACCCGATCGAAGGCCTTCGCTATGTCCAAACTAACAGCCAATGCCTCCCCTTGGACTCGATCGCCTGCGCCCATCTATGTGTTAGGTAAACAAGAAGATCACCAGCTGAGCGACCTCGACGGAAACCGTACTGGCGATAACTAATCAGCTGGTGCTCCTCAAGGTACCGCATATTTTTGAAGTCCTTTTGAAGTCGGTTAAAAATCGACGTCATTTTGAAGAATGTTTAAAGTTTCTCATTCTCTCTTCACTAATGTCGGTTTCTACATTTAAAACGGTTCGTTTACCTTTACGAACTGTTGTAACAAAATACCAGTTCAACTATTTATGAACCGTTTAAAGTTTCATTTTAGTCATCCTAAGTTGCTGAATGAATAGTTAGTAATATAAAATGTTTTTATATGCACCTCGTATGTAATAAACGGATCGTTACGGAGAACGAAACGCTTCTTGAATATAGGAATCGTGCATAAATGAGAATAGAAAGAGACAGATATAGAGTTAATTAATGCTTAATTTAGGTAAGTGATTATCAACGATTATATATACGATTACGATTATAAATGTATTGTATAGTAGACAATTAACATAGCTGCAGCATGGCTCTACCTCGTTTTAAAACGGTGTTTTGTTGTATTTTATAACTGAATAATAGCGTTTCTTTTTTTTACATTTTATTTAATTTCTAGACGATTTCAAAGGAGGATGAGGTTGTCAATTCAACTGTATTTTTATGTAATGCTGCTACCCGATATCCTCGCCAATTGTGAACCGACTTTAATGATTCATGGATTGAAGAAAAAATTCCATCCCTAAGGGAAACAATAGAGGATGAAATTATTATTCAGATTACGTAATTATTTAGACGACATTCTATTTTCCTTGAGGTACACGTTCCTAGTAGGGGAGCCCCTTTTAATTTTTAATTTATTTTAATTTTAATCGTTTGTTGTTATAGCGGCAACAGAAATACACATTCTGTGAAAATTTCAACTGTCTACCTATTACGGATCATGAGATACAGCCCGCTGACAGACGGGCGGACGGACGGACAGCGAAGGCTTAGTAATAGGGTCCCATTGGTTACCCTTTGGGTACGGAACTTCTGTGGTCGGTGCTAAGCCACAGGTGTATCGGACAATTGAAGCCCCGACCCCTCCCCAAGGAAAACCATAAAGCACTGTCTTGAGCCACCTGCATCCATCGACTTCCTGTAAGTCCAAATCTTCGCTTACCGGTACGAGGCTGCCACTCGACTTTCCTCCACATTGGTTGTCGGTTCTTCGTGCTGTATGGCCGGCCCATTGCCACTTCAGCTTAGTAATCCGTTGAGCTATGGCAGTTACTCTGGTTCTACTGCCATCACGAAGTCTATCACGGAGAGAAACTCCGAGCATAGCCCTCTCCATAGGTCGCTGAGCGACATTGAGCTTCCCCATACGGCCAACAGTGAAGGGCCACGTTTCAGTTCCATATGTCATCACTGGTATCGCGCGTAGGTTGTACACTCGTGTTGTCAAGTTTTTGGGTATACCAAGAGAAGATAAAAGAATAATTGATAGATCAATAACAATTACACGCTGCAGTAATGTTTCAAACCGCATTCCATACATTTTAATTCACTGTATAACCCTACTGTATGGTCCCATTATACTACAGTAAAGATATGAATCAATGCGTTCTATTTTGAGCATACAATGTAAAGGAATAATCAGTTACTGTACTGTTCAAAAATAAATTACCAATCTGTATGTCCTACCCCAGGATACAAGCTTCCTCGCATTTCTGAGAGGTTTTAGATAAGAGTCCACGGCGCTGCCCCAATGCGTTTTGTGGATTTAACATATCCTTTAAATGTTTCTTTTTAACTTCTCAGTCTCAGACATGGAATTTAACGAAAAAAAAATGTTTACGTGGTAGAGCCATTGTGCAGCATAGGTCGGTTCGACCGGAGAAGAATCACGCTCTCACAGAATACTAACGTAAAACAGTAGCTTAATGCTGCTGTGTTTCGTATGGCAGTCTCCCCTATGTTCAACAATGAACTTTGATAGGTTGCAATAATGATGATGATGATTAGGGTTGAGTTTTAGCTAAATGTACCTACAGGAAAATTCTAATGTATTATAAAGTTTTATAAGTAAGCGCCAACCCTTAACCTACATTTTCACGATGCGAGTTCACATTAGTGACGTCATCAAGCCTCAAAGGTCCATTTCACCTTTAACGCGCACCGTGCGATTTAATATAAGCCGAACTCTGCCACGCTTCGCCGACTCACCGCTTGCTCCCGCTACTTGTTAGTCCGTAGTTAAACTAAAACGTTCATTTAGAACAGTTTTCTTGAAATGTTTTTAATGTAACCTCTATAACGACGTTGTTAGAAGATTTATGCTACGCCAAGGCCGTGTTATAGAGTTTACCAAGGCTGTGTTTAGTTCGGAGTAAGGCTAGAATAAAACAAACAACACAACCAGAAATACTAACTAATTTTTACATAGATTCCACACAACGGCTAGGTCTGCCTGGGACTCGAAATCACGACCAAACTAGTCGCCTGTTACCCTGACCACTTGGCCGCAAGGTTGTCGCGATAAAGGCACACACCAAACGTGTTTACATAACGTTTGCGGCACGGAACCATTTTTTGACATATGTCAAAAAAGTCTGTTCCAGGTGGTAGGTATCCTTATCTGCCTTCCTCGGTAACTACCCAGACGGACAGGAGTCCGCTTACCTATTCCCGCTGCTGAATAGCAGTGTTTGCACTGCTATGTTCCGGTCTGAAGGATATAGAGAGCTAGTATAATGAAAAGGCTATGCATTAGAGCTTAGACCTGACTGGTGACAGGCTCTGATGCATTCCATCTTAGTCCTCAGAATGTTAGTTCGTTTATCGTCGCCAGCGGTTTATACGGACCGATACGACTTACGGACGTTCAAGAAAAGAGCCTACTCATTTCTAAAAGGCCGGCAACGCAGTTGCAATTCCCCTGGTGTTGCCGATGTTCATGGGCGACGGTGATCACTTACCATCAGGTGAGCCGTATGCTCGTTTGCCTCTTTTTCCATCAAAAAATGTTCAGCAGTGGACTTTGACGAGCTAATAAAAAGTGCCACAAAGCTGCTGTCCGCGTTTCGCGCACGCATTTTGTGTGCTCCGGCTATTAATTTAGCAACAGAATAATTGGCTTCAATTATGAATATACAGCCGACGATGTTTTTAAGTGATGTTGTTTAAAAGTTTGAGACGGTCGTTTATAATAATCGCTTCTAATGTTTTTAATGTTTTAAAGGAATTATCGTATACAATAACGATGGTGCTAAAGTCGTATTAGACGACCGATGCTTAAATATCTAGTAAAGGATCCATTTTTTAATACTAGGTAGAGCCACGCTGCTGCTATATTATGATTGCGGCACGAATAGGTCGGCTTTACCAGGAAAGGACCACGCTCTCACAAAATACCAGCGTAAAATAGCAGCTTACTGCTGTTGTGTTTCGTATGGTGAGTGTAGAGAACGGGGACCCTTTTTACTGATAACGAGGCATTCCATCTTAGTCCTCAGGGGTGACAACGCATCAGCATTTTGATTCTTAATCGAAGGTAGATGTAGATGTCTATGAGCCACAGCATCCACTTAACATCAGGTGGACTGTATGCTCGTTTGTCACACTTATTCTATAAAAAAATATCTAGAATGTTGCTTTAATAAAATGTATGTAAAATAGATATTTCTGCACCATCTACCGTGTCAGGGTCGTAAGTGAAGGTTAATGTTAGTTTTAGTGACGGGCCTACGAATTTTTATAGGGAGTGTTAGGCTATTCGCACACGGCGTCGTATCGTAATACGCGCGTAGGATGAGAGCAATACGAGCGCGTACATGTTCAAACAAGTCCGCACACGAAGCGGTGCTGCAGCGAATCGTAGGAGATGTTTATTGTCATTACGATAGTCGTAGTGTACTGGGGTAAAAAAGCAAGCTTAATAAATTAACTGTTCATTAATATTTTTAAAAATTTAACTGAATTTTTAACGAAAATTTTATCGATGAAATTTTATCGATGAAATTTTTGATGAAAAACTCTTTTATCGAATGAAAAATTCATTCGATAAAAACTGCGGAATTTATTATCGTTTGCTGAAAGTTCACGTGCAGCAACAAACAATCTTTTCTTGTGATTATTTGTAATGTTTGGATGGATCCAATGAGCACGTCGCTTTTTACTTCTTACATAATCAAACCATAAAAAATCCTCTTCGTCTGAAGAGAAAGTAAGATAGTCTATAAATTCACCCGACACATCTGGTACCATTGACGCCATGATTTCAAGTGAGATCTTACAAAACGATACGTCTACTCGACGATTCGTTTGCAGAACACTGCAGATCTCGTACGCGTTGCGTCGTAACGATACGCTTATGATACCACTACGCGTACGACTCGTGTGTGAAGAGCCTTAATATGAGCTGGATTTTATTAACCGTGTGAATGATTTGCATATTACATTGCATCAATTTCAAACTATTAATCAATAGTTTTGTAAACTAATGTACGACAACGAGCCAGTTATTTCGGTCATGGACCTCCAAATATAGGATTGGGGATCAATTGATTGTTATCATTTTATGTTAATCGTTGCGCTATCACCAATCGATCTAAAGTACTCACATCGATTGGTTAAATTTAAAAATGCCCAACATATTTTTACCCGTGTAACCGTATTGTGGCGCTGTAGCGATTTTACCGTGTAGTCGTCGTGGTGTAAGAATATCCACTATCCCAAATCGTCATCGTCAAAGGGAAATTAGAACAGGAGATGGGCAGCAGCCTGATTACAATAATAAAAACTGCGGTTGCCAACCCGCCTGCCAATCGTGACGACTATGGCAAAATCCTCCCAATGAGGAAATCTTTGGAGGATCTGTTCAGCAATGGACTTTAATAGTCTGTTATGAACATATTTTTGCTTGTTCAGCCAACTATAACTTGCCTACACATATACTCTATAAAATAAGAAGTATAATTTATCTATATAAAAAACTTAAAAAAAAAAAACTAAAAAAAAACTAAAACTAAAAAAAAAACTATATAACATACGAGTATAATGTACTGTCCTGTGTAGTGGACATTTATTATACGGCCGACGGAAGGGTACATCGTTTTGTCAAATTGAAAATACTTAAAATATTTTCCAACTATAACTCGCCGACACACATACTCTATAAAAATAAGAAGTATCATCTATATATACGAGTATATACTGTCCAGTATAATGGACATTTATACGGCTGACGGAAGCTCAACAACTGCTTCTTAACATTGTTAAGAAAACACTCAAGCGTGCGGACTTGAGAGTTTACCTAGAATAGAATAAACAATTATATTATGCAATATAACTGCAAGTGAAACAGCTACAAATCACAAAATAACGGGAATCAGTCTAAATGGTAGTAAGTATAATTATTTAAGGTATTATTTAAAGCACCCTACCACTTTGTATTGACAGCAGATGATAATGCCGACTGACGCTAAGTCTTCCATTTTTTAACTTTATTTTAAGATTGTTTTATGGAAATAGTTTATTTTTTATTTTAATAAAAACTATACTACTGTTAAGTAATGCTTAAATGAGTTGTATGATTAAATAGAGGTAACCATAGCCTATTCGGGAGTGTGTTGAAAAATATGGACGTCATACAAATTAGTTATAACTAACTATATGACATGCTGGATAAATTGATAATTTAAATGCGATGAAAGAAAACATCGTGATTTTCTTCCTGCCCTTCACAAGTCCACTGCTGAACATAGACCAGGAATGCCACTAAGTACGGTCCTGAGCCATGTGCATCCATCGACTTCCTGCTTCTTACCAGGTCGTCACTCCATCTAGTGGGGGACCGCCAAATTTCTCACAATGTATGCATCATATCCTGAATGTCTGAGGGAAAATATTTCGAATACATGTGAAGTCCACCAACACGCACTGGTCCCTAGAGCAGGGCGGCGGATTATTTTCTCCATAAGTCCATAACCATCTAGAAACGAGAGGACGTCTGTGCCCAACTGTGGAAGGTGTGGAATAGGCTGTATCTTTACTACTTTATTACTGCCTGTTATTGTTTATCAAATCCTCCCAATAACGGGAGTAGATAAACCAGTAGTAGACTTTGTTATGTTAAGGAAGATAATGAGAAAAGAATTACAACTGTTCTTTCAATACCAACTTCACCTGCACGTGGTAGCTGCTGTGCCTTGCTGGATAACGAACGAAGATAACGCCACTAACAAAAGGCCAGCCGACACTTTGTACACCAGTCCTCTTGCGCACCGTAGTGGAAATGGGTAACCTTGACACGGTTTCACGTCAGCTGGCGCAATCACGAAAAGGCTTAATATCATCGATATATATGTATTACGCACTAGATTTGGCATTCCGAACATTCACTATGTTCAAATGAACTGTACTGCAATCCGTACACCTTTAGTGTCATTTAGTGTGGCCACAGACTAATATGATGCTTACGCATAGTGTGGCTTCAATATTCATAGAGTGTGGAGCTGTGCTAATAATACGAGATTTCAAATTAAAGTTTAACTAAACCTGAACGTAAATAATAATTCAGTAGTCAAATGAATAAATAGGTAATAATATTACAATAGAAAAAATAAATTTCTTCATTTAAATACCTACCTAATCCATTATGACAAAAACTGACCGCGCAGGCGCAACGCGCTTATATCAACTGCGCATGCGCGACTCTACTATCTCCCGCGCATGCGCGAAAACAGAGTAGTGCACATTTTTTGTTTGGAATAGCTTCTCTAGTACGTAGTACATATAACTCAATGCTTAATATTAAATTTTTTCATACAGTCATTCGTTACAGCCCATTAAAAGTCCACTGCTGTATATAGGCCTCCCCGATTTTCACATTGAGGTCAGGTGGGTTGGCAAAAGCAGTTTTTTTATTATATTAAGTCGTTCACGAAAATTCCGAAAGAAATGGCCAGCACCAAATCTCTTGTTTCATTTCACACTGTCGCCTCTTACAACACCTACGTAATGATATTGGGTAGTTGATTCGCTTATGTTGGATATAGAAAGACTGATAAAGAAGATATACTTATGATTTATCCCGCTAGGTTTCTTGCTGGTTATTCCCAAGACAGAAGTATTTTCCGAACCAGTGGTAAAAGTAAAAATTACTTTCGATAGGAATAACTTCTAATCGATTATATAAAATACAAGGAATCGAAACCAATCAATTCGCGTCTCTATTTGTTTTTATAGTTGTTCAGTTATTAAGTCATTGTTTTCAGTTTAAAAGCATAAAAGAGATTTTAATGATGGCCGCCAGCTAATTTCGTTTTATGTTTTCAAACATCTGTCGACGTAAATTGTAAATTAATCGCAAGTCCCTTAAATTGCGTCGATGAGAAAATCTTAGTCTCCCACAATGTAATATCTGAATCTCTTTTCACGCCTATTACGTATGAGGTTGGAACCAATTTTTCAATTTGCTTCCTCGAATAGGCCGATTACGTGCTTTATGTGATTTACTTGCGAGTCTTTGCAAATGTAAAATAATTTATCCAGTAAATAACGCCAAGAAGATTTTTGTATTAAATTATTATTTGTAGATGAATTAAATATATTTGTAACGAATGCTTCAGTGGTTTGGCCACGTAGAATTACATGAACATGATCACTTCAATACCACTGCAATCTTCATGATACAGTAAGCTCAGCTTTTGCGTAGATCAGACCTTAATTTATAATTAAAAAGCTAAAGGTGTTCAGGTTAACTTTGACATCGGGACGTCAAACACGTCAGTTCTCCCGTGACTATGGGTACTGCAAAGCACCCTAAACGTCGGGAATTAAAATCAAGTAGAATAAAACGCGACAAAATTCTTAAAACTAGTTTTTTTTTCTAACAAGATTTGTGTTACCAATACAGACTAACTTGGAAACGTCATTATGAACTTGAAAAAAAATCACTAAATTCTAACACTGTCCTTTGTCGTAGGCACTACGGAGCGAGCTTGCCTGATCACCGGCTCGGTAGACGGAATCATGATGGTGCTGGACTTCATCATGGAGAAGATTAAAGAAAAACCCGAGTTGGTTAAGCCGTTCCCGGAGGGCGTCGACGCCAAGATGCCTCAAGATAGGGATAAACAGGTTTGTATGTCACTGTTCATTCACGGCCACATTACTCAAAATATGGAAAAAGCTCGCGCAGTCTTTCATACATAAAATTACTGCCTGCCAAATAAATCATTCACTTATACCTACTTTTTGTAATATATTTATCTATAATATGGAATTCTTCATTTGATTTTTTTTCCGTACTTTTCAAAGTAATTTTATATAACTTACCTTAAAATGTACCATTGTGAATGTGATGTGTGGACTTAACCTATAGCTAAATATAACTGGAATCTGTATCTATAGATATAGTATAATTTGGAAAGTCTTAGACCCTAGAAGCAGGTTTACCTAGTACAGGGTTCTGAGCAATAAAAGAAAAGGTATCATTACAATTCCTTATATCTCATATAGTCCATGTATATTTTGTTATAGCACAGGTTAGAGCAGCTATACTCAACCTGCGGCCCGCGAGCCGCATGCGGCCCATCTGAATTTGTGGTTGGCCCATCTGAAGTTCCAAATCTAATCTAATGTAAATGTTCTAATCTAATGTAATGGGGGAACGATCTTGAACATGTTCACAAACTGCAGTTCCGTAAAGCACCCGAAACGTCGGGAATTAAAATAAGTAAATTAAACGCGATAAAATCCGTAAATATAGTTTTATTCAATGTGTAGTGTTCGCGAAAATTTAAGAAATCACTATTTTTAAATTTACTCGCGATGATATATTAGATAACCTAAGAAAGAAAATGCTGCAAATGTTTTAGCTTGGCATTCGATTCCAGCACCGACATTTCAGCAACATCGCAATGCTCGGAGTTTGTTAGATATTGTACAGAAAACAATTTAATACAGGATTTTTTTTTGAAATTCCTACCCATGAAAAGTCAAACCCGAGGCATAGATTACCTTGATACTATATGCAATTTTTTAGAGCAGAATGAAATTGACTTATAAAAAGTCGTGTGTCTGTGTACAGATGGATGTCCTTCAATGACTGGATCCGAAAATGGATTTATTTCGTTATTTAAAGAATTTATTATTAATTTAACCAATTTAATAACATTTCATTGTATTATCTACCAAGAAAACTTAGCGGCGCGTGTTGTACATCTAGAAATAGAAGCTGTAATGAAGACAGTTATCAATATTGTTAATTATATACGAGCAAGATAATTGAACCACAGAAGATTTAAAAGCCTTCTGGAAGAACTGGGAAGTCAGTATAACGACGTCCACAGTGTTCACAGTATCAAAAATCGCATTAAAACATATAAACATCTTTGTTAAAACTTCTTTTTTCATTAATAAAGTAAATACATCGTTAACTTGGAATTACGTTTTAATTAAGACCTAAATAATTTTTGCTTGCGGCCCTCGACACCATGACTGAAACGTGTTTGTGGCCCCTATAAAAAAAAGGTTGAGTATGGCTGGGTTAGAATAATGAGCCAAATGATAATGATATCAGATTTCTATTAGATAAGTCAAAGGTTTATACGTAGCAGAGCCAGCTATATTACTGGTATATTAAAATAATAATAATAATAATATATGTATAATCGAGATAAACGAGGCATTCTATCTTAGTCCTCACGGGTGACAACGCATCTGCATTTTGATTCGTAATCGAGGATAGATGGTGATGTCTATAGGCCACAGCAACCACTTACCACCTAGTGGTGTGTGCTCGTTTGTCACCCTTATCCTATAAAAAAAAGGTCTGCCTAAGTCAAACGCCTGACAAACATGAAGATTAAGACAATTTCTTTCTTCAATAGGACAGGTCCATGTCCAGTGGATTTCGTACTTTTTCGTCCATACGTGATTTTTGTAGCGAATTTTTGTCGATTATAGGAGACGTCAATTTGCGAGATTGGATTGTTCAAGACTATAATCGCGATTCAGAATTTACCTCAGCGCGCAAATCGGTAGATAATTCTTAGTAGATGTGAATATAACTAGTTCCTTCTTTATTCCTTTCTAATTTAAAAAAAAAACGTTACCCCCACACTATACATAATTAGCAATTTACATACATAAATTGCACAAGGACAAACATCCAGACTTGATTTTTTTTTCACGAAGTTCGTAAAACAAGTACCATTGCACATTTTTTTCACGGAGTTCATTTTAAAACAAGCACCATTGCTAACTTTTCCACGAATTCACTTTAAAATAAGTACCATTGCTCTTTTTTCACGGAGTTCGTAAAACAAGTAGAATTGCTCATTTTTTCACGAAGTTCACTTTAAAACATGTACCATTGATAATTTTTCACGGAGTTTGTTTTAAAACAAGTACCATTGCCCATTTTTTCACGGAGTTCGTTTTAAAACAAGTACCGTTGCTAATTTTTTTGCCGTTGTGGCGATCAACCACCAATATCGTCTGTCCTGCGTCATATTCACGTTACTTCACACGTAGCACGTTAACGCGCTGACAGACACGCGATCGTATGACGAAATATGTAGTGCTGTTATAGAACATGATAACGATGTATCTGGTGTTTCTCTTTATTATTATCTGTCGGAACAGTCGCATCTGCTAACGTATTGCAATAAACAATATCACTGGTGTGACCTATGTGATCTAATACGTAGGTATCTGTTAATATTCCGTCATACTTTTTTTAGCTACTGCGTCGTATATTGGAGTGACTAGCTATTACGTCGTGTAGACGCCTGTCTAAAATACAACAGATAAAAAAAAATTGCTATAAATTATAATAAAAGTCAATTTTAATTTACCACCGATTCGGAAAATAACTCTGCTCAAGAAAGAACCAGCGAGAAACCCAAGTAGAATCTATTAATGTGACGTTAGTATAGTAGACTGTCTTAATGTCTCAATTTATGGCTTGGCCTGGATGGAATCTATAAAATCATCAAAGACCATATCTTTTATCAATTTTTCGTTTATTAAAAAAAACTTCAAGTTATTCGGATAAAATAAAGCCTAGATCCCTCCCGGCATTGCTCTCTATCTATTCGTAAATTTTCATCACAATAGGTTCAGCCATTCCGAAGATAAGCCCGAACAGACAGATAGACAAAAATGTAAGTAAATTGTAGTTTTCCCTGAGCTTAAAAGAAGCCGGTTATATTTCAATATTACAGACAGACACTTCAATTTTATTTATATGTATAGATGACACCAACAGTATTACTTACAAAACATTGTTACATAGCTGAAAATATGATTCTAAACAATTCTAATGTAATATGCCATTTACCGGCGTGTACAACATTTGCTTCGTCATTATTACATGCGGTGAACGTATTTATTCGTCGCCGATTACATGTTATTGTGATTGGGATACATTACAAACAACAAGAATTATCGATACCGATCTTATCGCAAAAGATAAAACGGGAATGGGTAGGTTTATGAGTTTGTTTATGGCACTTAATATATCCTATCAAGAGAGAGCTTTTGGTTATTCAGAAGTTGCTGCCGTGATCGAAAATCGGGACATCCAATCAAATCAATCTATATTCTGTGCATGAAAACAAAATAAATGAGAACAAACTGTTCTTACGTGTTACGTGGTAGAGCCAAGCTGCAACTATATTATATGGTTGTAGCACTAATGGGTCAAGTCGACCGGGAAGGACCACGATCTCACAGAATACCAGCGTAAAATAACAGCATAATGCTGCTGTGTTTCGTATGGTGAGTGTAGAGAACCGGAGACCTGTTTTACTGGAAACGAGGCATTTCGTCGTTGCAAATTTAAAATCTCCTATGTGTCGTTTTCTTTGAAAGTGAGATTTAGAGATTTTTAATAAGCTATTTTGAATAGCTGCCGTTTGTAAAAACTCCTATGTGAATATCTTATTGCTTCACTGAAGGACGTCTCATTTATAAAATATCTCAAGTGTTAGCCCGTATTTAGTTGTTCACAAATGTATGTGCCTGCTGCTATGTGCATGATGCACACATAGGATGTTTTAATAACAGTTATTTTTCAAAATCATGTAATTTCCTATGTGGTACTCTCTTCTGCCAAATTTGCGTCTATGCTTTGAAAGAGAGCACAATGTTACATCATTCACGCATTATGGTAAGATGGGTAATAAATAGAGGGCAAGGCTACACGTCATTTGACATCAGTGCAGCTACAACTTGTCGCACGCTAACACAGACCATCAGTTTTTTTCTATTATACTAGAGTTGATACGTTGTGCGAACTTAATAAGAGACTATGATAGTATAATGTTAATTATACCTGAAAAGTATTCATTGGGGATACCTAGGACACCTAATTATAAATTTAATGTTAAAACATGAGTTCATCATTACAGCCCTTCACAAGTCCAGTGCTGAACATAGGCCTCCCCCAAGGAATGCCACAAAGCACGGTCCTGAGCCACTTGCATCCATCGACTTCCTGCATATCTTACCAGGGCGTTACTCCATCTAGTGGGGGGACGTCCTACACTTCGACCGCCGGTACGAGGCCGCCACTCGAGAAACTTTTTTCCCCATCGGTTGTCGGTTCTTCGAACTATACGAGCGGCCCATTGCCACTTCAGCTTACTAATCCGTTGGGCTATGTCACTCTGGTTCTACTGCGGATATTCTCATTTCTAAGTTTATCACGCAGAGAAATCCCGAGCATAGCCTTCTCCATAGCTCGCTGAGCAACCTTGAGCTTCCTCATACGGCTAGCAGTGAAGGACCACGTCTCATTTCCATAGGTCATCACCGGCAACGCACTGTGGTTGTACAGTTTCGTTTTCAAGTTTTGACGTATACCTGACCTAAGATGTGCCGTGTAATTTCCCGAACGCTGCCCAGCCGAGTTAAATCCGTCGATTGACCTCACGGTCGAAGTTGGACTTACCTAGTCGGACTATTTGTCACAAGTAAACATACTCGTCAACAACTTCGAGCTTAGTGCTACCAACAACTACCGGCATAGGTGTGACATGGACGTTATACATGATCTTTGTTTTGTCCTTATTCATCTTAAGGCCTATCCGTTGGGAGACACTATTGAGGTCATTGAGCATAGTGATTAGGTCCTCCAGCGATTCTGCCATAAGTAATATATCGTCGGAAAATCGAAGGTGAGTGATGTACTCACCGTTGATGTTAATACCGTATCCTTTCTAGTCCAGTAGCTTGAAAACGTCTTCCAATGCAGCGGTGAAGAGTTTCGGGGATATAACGTCACCCTTACACCCCTCTGCAGTTGGATAGATTTCGTACTCTGGTCCTGTACTCGGATAGCCATCTTAGCCCTACTGTACAAACACTTCAGCACTTCGATATACCGACAGTTAACTTGGCACCGCTGAAGGGACTGCAGCACCGCCCAAATTTCGACGGAATCAAAGGCTTTCTCATAGTCCACATACGCCAGACTTAGTGGCAAATTGTACTCTTCGGACTTCTGTACAATTTGCCGAAGGGTATGTATGTGGTCTATGGTGCTAAAGCCTTTTCAGAAAGTGGCTTGTTCGGGAGGCTTGAAGTCGTCGAGTTTGCATGCGAGACGATTCGTAATGACTCTCGAAATCAGCATGTGGACGCGGCTCAGAAGGGAAATCAGTCTGTACTTCTTTAAGAGAGCGTTGTCGCCTTTCTTGAAGAACAAGACCACCGTACTTCTGCTCCACGCCTCCGGTGTAGTCCTTCACGGTGGAGGACGGAATTAAAAAGCTTCTGAAGGACTTCAAGTACCGGTTTTTCACCCGCTTTCAGAAGCTCCAATGTAATTCCATCCTTGCCTGGGCCTTGCTGTTTTAAGGTGCTGGAGAGCCATTCTAATCTCGCTCAGACTGACGTCCGGAATAATAGTGTCGGATAAGACTTGCTCTTGCATCGTTACTCACACTTGCGTGTGGCGCCAATGATGATATGTATAGCTGCCCATAGAACCTCTCAGTCGCACTCAAAATCTCAAGTGTCCCGGAAACGACGCTGCCACACTCGGTCTTCAGCTTCGACAGTTGGCTCTTTCTGTCAGACAGATCTCTAGCAAAAACTTTGGAGCCCTGGTTCCGTTCGATCGCTTCTTCAATACGAGCCGTATTGAAGTTGCGTAAGTCCCGCCGCATGCATTTGGAGATTTGTCTGTTCAGTTGCCAAATGCTGTCAAATTTGCTGAAGACTGCAGCTTCATTTCCCGTCTAACAGCCATGAGATTAAGAGTGTGATCAAAGAGTTTTAGTGTTCTTCTGCGGCGGGTCTTGCAGAACTTAGCTCCGACCGCATGGACAGTTTCCACGAGCTTGTCATTCATATCGTCCAACAGAATTGTAATTGATAAGAATTAACATCCATTTCATGATTCAATTTCATTCATCCCGGGAACTTAGTCTACATTTATTGTTATTTAGTTAAGTATAAAATATCTTAAATTTGTATTTTGTCAAAATATGAAAGGTCAATACATCGTTGATTTAATAAACACAACAAAAATATTACCTTTTATTTTAATTAATGTCCTTTCGAAAACTACTATGTGACAAAAATTTTACAATCAAAATCTCCCATGTGTAAAAAAATAATTAAATAGGCTTTATCGTCAGCTTTACTTATTAATACAAAACAATTCCTCTTCATTTCATTTCAATTTCTAGTTTCCACTAAATAACCAATGGAACTAAAATGTTTTCAAATAAAATTTTCAGGGGGACGTTTTTGCGTTTTTCTCGATAAGTTATTTTTTACACATGGGAGATTTTAAATTTGCAACGACGATTTGATCTTAGTCCTCAGGGGGACAACGCATCTATCTGCATTTTGATTCTTAATTGAGGATAAATGTAGATGTCTATGGGCCACAGCATCCACTTACCATCAGGTGGACTGTGTGCTCGTTTGTACCCTTATTCTATAAAAAAAAGACTACGGCAAAGTAGACCTAGACATAATTGCAGTAAGTATTATAATGATTATAGGTAACTATGGCAAAATTCCCCTATGAGGCAATCTATGGGGGAGGCCTATGTTCAGCAGTGTAAATCCACTGAAGGCTGTAATGGATGGATGGATGAATAAGTATCTATACGTGTGAATATATTTCTTGGTGTATTAAGCAAACTCACCTAGAAATGTACGTAATATGGGGATGAAGGAATGTTATTTTTTTACTCATTGTATTATAATTTCAACTATGACCTAATTTTTTTTCTATGAAAAAAATATCTAGAATCTTAATTAAAACTAGAAAAGTCATAAACGACTCTACGCCTACAGAATCGCGTGCGATATGGTATCACCACGCCCCTCTGACAAACGGGCGGATACTGCAATGCGGTAACCGGCGCTGATGCTCCATGACACAGATAGGATGGCTTTTTGGCTTTCACTTTAGCCATTTATTAAAAGATCTATCTTTTAGTAATGGCCACGAACAATCTGTTACAATGCGTCAGTTTTATTGAATAATACGAGCGATGTCTTTGAGTGGAACTTATTTTAAGATAATATGGTCAAACAAAGTCGTATTCGCGTATATTATGTGAATTCGCATAAAACTTTAAAACTACAGTATAGATTTTAATTCATTATAATTAAAATAATTTCTTGAAGAAGAATTTTATGCATAATATTTGATTAAAATTAGTAGATAAACTTTAAAACTACTGTACAGATTTTGATGTGGTTTTCATTTTAATTAAAAGTATTTCTCGAAGATGAATTTCGTGCATAATATTTGATTAAAATTAGTAGATAAACTTTAAAACTACTGTACAGATTTTGATGTGGTTTTCATTTTAATTAAAAGTATTTCTCGAAGATGAATTTCGTGCATAATATTTGATTAAAATTAGTAGATAAACTTTAAAACTACTGTACAGATTTTGATGTGGTTTTCATTTTAATTAAAAGTATTTCTCGAAGATGAATTTCGTGCATAATATTTGATTAAAATTAGTAGATAAACTTTAAAACTACTGTACAGATTTTGATGTGGTTTTCATTTTAATTAAAAGTATTTCTCGAAGATGAATTTCGTGCATAATATTTGATTAAAATTAGTAGATAAACTTTAAAACTACTGTACAGATTTTGATGTGGTTTTCATTTTAATTAAAAGTATTTCTCGAAGATGAATTTCGTGTATAATATTTGATTAAAATTAGTAGATAAAGAGAAATGTTGGCGTTTTGTGATAAATCGTGAAAAGAGAAAACACCCTCCACGATTTATTTTTTGGGTTGGTTGGTTTGATGGAATATTCTTATATAACATTCTATTCTATTCTCTTATCTTTACATATTTTCTCTTCTTTTTACCTATGCGTCTAGTGGCGCTTCAGGAGCATTAATAAATATCTATACCTAACTACGCTAAATTTTTTATCATTGTGACTTGGGAATATAATCCGAAGCTCCGCTCAACCCCTTGGCGAAAATAGCGTGATGCTATGAATATTGTACCTAGCGTGACCGTGAGGCTGTGTGGT
Organism: Parnassius orleans; assembly: GCA_029286625.1. Taxonomy (NCBI): domain Eukaryota; kingdom Metazoa; phylum Arthropoda; class Insecta; order Lepidoptera; family Papilionidae; genus Parnassius; species Parnassius orleans. The sequence goes on along the minus strand of JAGSMP010000026.1, from coordinate 2,972,617 downwards.
TGGTAAAGTAAGGTTATACATTTATTTTAGTTGATAAATAGATACTTAGTTGGGTTCATAATAGCTTAAAGAGGATCATCTCAAGATTTTTTATCTTTAATGTACTACAGTTTTATAATGTATAAAAATCTGTCTCTATTTTTATTTAAAGTTTTGAAAGTAAAATTTTTGAAGTCTTATTAATATTATATTTACTAGTACAAATAATGTAGAAATGACTCCTTTTAATAAAATTGTTTTTATTCTACTTTTTCTTTTATACTTCTCAAGAAAATGTTTGCTGCAAATTGTTGAGTTCTTCTTTGGATTCCAACCAACCCGTCCAATTAACCTTAACCATTTTTCTAATTATAGAATCCGGAGGGAATCTGTTTGACAAACGGCAAAATAAAATTACATTTTAGAACGCAAACCGAGGATTTATTTTCTTGTTGTGTGGGCAAGTCTATCGATTCATTATAAACATTCAAAATAAATATTGACATTAATTTTGATATAGTTGAGTCAATCCCTAGCGTACATGTAAAATATTTTGTATAAAATGTATTTACCAAATTCATGCAAATTACCAACAACGTGACTTTTCTTTGCAAAATATCAAAATTAACAAAATAATTGAAAACATTATATAATATTTTAAACAGTATATAACATAAATTTTAACAAAAATAAATATATACTATAACATTGACTATATATATATCATAACATTGACGACGTCTTGAGAATTTACCTGTGAAATGTGCAATATTCAGGATTATTTCTATTATTAACACCACAGTCACTCACTGAACAAGTAACCATTTTGGAAAAAAGTTACTTACTAAAAATAATCACTATTACATTTTAAAAATTACAAAATATCTAGGAGCTATTTCTTGCGTGCCGACTTGTGCCGACCTGTCATTCAAAATCGGTTACAAAGTCATGAGATTTGGTATCCTTTTCTATTTTGCATTTTTTCCATAAGGAATTTTCTTCTCCCTTGCACACTATGTTGGTCTATGCGCCAGTATACTCTAAGTCTATGCTATAAACTAATTTTAATTTTTAATTACTAATTAGTGTTTATTCAAATGAAATGTGTTGTCAACAAAGTTTTCGTTCCTCTGTAGGCCTCGTCGACACTACGCAAATAAGATTATTTCATTTTATTAGAGTGGGTTTCAAAATAATTAAAATAATTAATTTTCATTTATTTGTATAATCTCCTTTAAGATGCTAATGTAATGTCAGTTGGGGTATCTTATTATTTACCGTGAGGTGATCGCTACCATGTTGTTTCTAATTGTTTTTTATTTAATTGTACAACAGATATTGAAATAAAACAGTCCCACTTGGTTACATAATGATTTCTTATATTTACGCGAACACTACACATTGAATAAAACTACTTTTACGGATTATATCGCGTTTAATAACTTATTTTTATTAATTCCCGACGTTTCGAGTGCTTTACAGCACCCATGGTCACGGGGGACTGAGGTGATTGACGTCCCGATGTCAGAGTTAATCCGGAGTACCTTCAGCTTTTTTAATTATTAATTTTGGTCCGATCTACGCAGAATGAACTAACTGTGTCTTACCACTGCAAGACTTCAAGACACAGTTCAAGACACGTCGGGAATTAATAAAAATAAGTAATTAAACGCGATATAATCCGTAAAAGTAGTTTTACCCACTGGGTTTCTTCGTGGTTCTTGCAGGACAGTTTTTTTCCAAACCAGTGATAAAAGCTTTAATGACTTAATAATGTATTCTTATAAAAAATAAGAATAGAGAGCAGGAAACAAATATTCAAACTCATTCATCAATAATTAATATAAGAGCTTCATAGTCCGCGACCTCACAAGCCCATTTTAATGTTTAGAGCAGAGTATGTAGCTAGTCGTAACTAGCACGTGTGATTTATTGCACATGTGTGCAAGTTGGAATTACCATATTTTGTACATTGTATATGCTGCCGATTCTATAAATTGATCGAGTGCAGTTGAATATAGAATTTACTAATTTACTTTTTTATTCATGAGACAGCCTATCAAAATTCCAATTGAAAAGTAGTCACGCTTGGGTTAGCAACCTATCAAGAATATATAACAAACCTATTTAGAATATCTTTCAAGCTATTCCTATCTGTGGGGGAGGCCTATGTTCAGCAGGGAACTTTTGATAAGCTGTAATGGTATCATTTATCCCTACCATCCTCATTACAGCCTTACACAAGCCCACTCCTGAACACAGACCTCCCCCAAGTAATGTCACAAAGCACATTTCTGAGCCACCTGCATGCATGGACTTCCTGCATCTCTTACCAGGTCGTCACTTTATCTAGTAGAGGGCCGCCCTACACAACGGTACGAGGCTGTCACTCTAGAAGATCATTCATATCTATGATCATTATACAGGGTTATTTTTCAAAGAGTAGCCAATTTTAAACTTACGTTCAAATATATAAATATACCGTTATAAAAGTTTTTGAAAATACGAGTAAATAAGGCTTCTACTTTTATTTGAAACCAGCTGTTCCCCGCGACTTCGCCCACGAGTAATTTAGGGTTTTAATTTTTTTTGCGCGGAACCCTAATTCTTATTCTAAAATAAAAGTAGCCCAAGTTACTCCTTATAACGCCAGTGAAAATCCGTCAAGATCGGTCCAGCCATTTCGGAGATTAGCCGAAACATTTTTGTTATAAGTACGTTATATACTTTCATATGAATTTAGTAAAAAGCTGTTATTTTGACATTACAAACAGACACTTCAATTTTATTTATTTGTATAGATTATCCCAAATTGAATGTGATTTATGGGCAAGAACGTTTTTTTCATACCGATCGACCCTTACGAATGAGTGCGTGTACAGTAAAATCAGTTAAAATAATGCATTACCACGCATTTTGAATTTAAAAGATAAAAAGGACAGAATTTTTGAGATTTTTTTTTAAATAAATTTTTCCTTCTCTACAAATTTGGCCGGTTATTGCAAAATAACCCTGTATTTATTAATTTCTATATTCAGTATTCAGTTGTCTGTTACAAGCTTTTAATTTGATACATATTTTTCAACGCTGCTCTCCTGTTACTAGGTACTTTACTTTTCTATTACATTGGGAATAAGAAGTTAGTGGAAAACCACCTCTTATCCTTTATTTTATAGTTCTTACCTAGTTTTTTACATAGAGCAATATCGGCGTATTACCAGTATTACTCAGCAAGGTCGTGCACTAGTTTTCAAATGCGCTTAACCGCGGTTTTCCGCATCGGCATACGGGTTTATGTTATCTCTTAGATAATTCAGCCATTATGAAATATTAGGATCTACTTTTGTATATTGCACGTGTCGATTTATTGTTTTTGAAAGCCACGTTGGTCCAATAGTCCTTATCGCGGTTACTGATCACGAAGTCGCGGGTTCGAATTCCGGGTTGGGTCGAAATCTGTTATTGAGCTTTTCTGTCAAGAAATCCTGAGGAGCAGCCCGGACTCAGGAAGTTCGCGGTGTTTTTTTCCACGTAAAAGCACGTAAAGCCGTAGGCTCTGCGCCTGGTCTCTCACCGGTCGTATCGTACCAGGGCGGCTGAAAAGTTCGCGGCCTAAGGTACTTAACGATGAGTAATTAGCTTGTTACTCATGTCACTAGTTACAACACTCAGTAGTATTATAAAAGCAATCACTAATTAAGTTTGCACTCATAGTTCAATTATTTATTGAACATCAAACATCACCATGTCAGCCGAACCTGGAAATTCTCGGAATTCTGAACACCGCGCCGTGATAAAGTTCCTCGTAAAGAAGGGAAATACACCGAAAGACATTTTTGAAGAGATTTCATAGGTTCTTCGGGATTCTGCGCCTTCATATACGATGGTGAAAAAATGGGCCCGCACATTTCAACAAGGACGAGAGAGCTGTGAAGACGACCCTCGCCCGGGCCGCCCTGACGTCCCGGTACTGACTGAAGAAAACGTCCGAAAAGTCGAAAAAATCGTTTTTGCCCACCAAAGAATTAATTGTGGCAGATTGCTGAAGAACTGCAGATTAGCAAAGAATGAGTTGGAGAAATTTTACATGAACATTTGAATATGAGAAAAATAAGCGCGTGCTGGGTACCGAAAATGTTCACACCGCTCAACAAGCAACGTCGACTCGCAAGTTGCAAAGATTTTTTGGAGCTAGTTGGCGTTAACAAGGAAGACATTTGGCAACGGATAGTCACCGTAGATGAAACATGGATTCGCCAATATGATCCGGAGTCCAAACAAGAGTCCATGCAATGGATAAAATAGGGAGAAAGTCCGCTGAAGAAATTCAAGCTGGAAAAGTCGGCGTCCAAGCTAATGGCGACTGTTTTCTGGGATAGCGAGGGAATTTTGCTTATCGACTACCTACCCAGGGGAACTACGATGAATGGCCAATATTACGCCAATTTATTGACTCAGGTTCGCGAGGCTATTGTACAGAAACGACGTGGGAAACTGACGCGCGGAGTGCTCTTTCTGCAAGACAACGCGCCCGTTCACACCGCACATGTTGCGAGGCAAGCCCTGAAAGACACGGGGTTCTCAGAGATTGACCACCCTCCGTATAGCCCAGACCTAGCACCTAGCGATTTTTTCCTGTTTTCCAATTTGAAAAAGGACTTACGGGGCCGGAGATTTGCAGATGACAACGAAAAGCTGCGGTTGATCGTCATTTTGAAGAGAAAGATACAGAATATTTTTTGGGTGGGTTAAAGGCATTGTATGCGAGATGTGAGAAATGTATTTCACTTGAGGGAGATTATATTGAAAAAAAAAAATAGAAACCATATATTTTCTTTCATTAGTACCTTAGGCCGCGGGCTTATCAGGCGCCCTCGTATAATACCGGTCCATCGGACTGTGAGAGTGAGGAATAGAGAGTGCACTTGAGCATTCACTCTGGCACTATAATTCTGTCCTGCTCAGATGGCTAGTCTCCGTTGAGACTGTCTGTCGTGACCGAAATTCGATCTTTAGGACATTATTTGTTGTATTAGTTGATAGCTTTTAATTTTAATTTGGGTTTGTTCGATATTTTATCTCTGAAACACTTAGAATGGAATCCGCGGTCAATTCAACTAGACTTAAAACATTCAAGTGTTGTTGTCCAGATCCAGAAATCACCCGTGCGAAGCTGGGACGGATCAGTAGTATAATATACAGTTCTTCTGTACGTGTGTTTGTCACTGAACTCTTCTGAACTCCACACTGAACCCCATAAACGGCTGGACCAATTTTGATAAAATTTTTGTGGATGGTTTAGATTCACAATTGGACCCGATGGGTGGCGCTGTTGTCGAGATCCAGAAATCACCCGTACCAAGCCGGTACGGATCGCTAGTGTTAGATAAAGGTGTTTATGGGTCACAGCATCTCCTACCACCTTTCCACCTTACTTCAATAAAAACATCTTGAACTGCGAGTACGACGTAATAGAACAAATGGGTAGTTGATATAGTTACTTGCAGACTGTGGCACGACTACGGTTCTTACAACGCCACGATTTAAAGACGGATTCGCATAGATCTCGACGAGATACGCCGAAAAGTAAGAATAACATTTTCGATATCTCGCTTAGTTTCCGAGATATCGATACTCAAAATTAATTTTTTACACAGGAATATTGACCCAAAGTTACTTCTGCAACTGCTTCGGCGCTGCGGAAATGCAGCCCCTTCGCCCTTGCGTACCAAATCGCAGGCACCCATGCTCATCAGCCGCTACGGCTCGCATAGCGGGCGGGGCTGCTCTCCTCCGCGCCTACGGCTTTACATAAACACCCTAGGGTAGGGCAGACAAGACTACATGGAGTTGGGGCGTGCTGATTCAGTTTTAGTATTCGATTTTAGATTATCGATATCTCGGAAACTATGCAAGATATCGAAAAATTTTATTCTTACTTTTCGGCGTATCTCGTCGAGATCTATGCGAATTCGCCTTTAAATCGTGGCGCCGTAGGAACCGTACAAGCCCCCAGACTGTTAAAAAGTTTAAGACCGTCAGTAACTACTATATTTTGTCCCAACAGTTTATTGTACTGAGTAAGGAGTTTTAAGCCAGGTTTAAGCATAAAAAGGGGTAATGTTGATAAGAATTTGCTCTTCGTCCATACAAACAGCAAACCTTCGCTCCCATAAGGGACTGTCCTATTCAAACTCAAAGAGATTGCTTGATGACTTGACTGTTTACACAGCGACAACGTTACGAAAATAGCATATTAAAAATTCACATGTGAACGGAACGGTAGGCTTTCAACGAAAATATGCTTATTTTTATACCTTTGGACCCTTTAAATAGGTCACATTTAAGTGTATGTTGCTTTTTGCCTACATTCTAGAATATGACATGCAAAACTGACCTGAGTTTAGTGATGGTGTAAAAATATCCGCCATCCTGTGGATGTCGTAAGAGATGACAGAGGGAAACTGGAAAAGAAGATGAGCAGCAATGTCTTCCCAATAACAATTAGAAATGGAGTGAAGTTGGCCGCAAAATTGGCCTGCAAACGTGGCAACTATGGCGAACATCCTAGACGCCTATGTTCAGCTGTGTATGACTTTGAAAGGCTGTTACATGCGAAAACGATTTATGTACATGACTTTATTTAATTGCATAAGTTACATAAACAGACAGTAGACTTTAGTGTAGAGTTGTATAAACAAAATACAAAAAATTAAGTAGTGATGTTGAATTTTCCTTTTTCGATACAGTTCAGGATTTAAAGCAATTTTTTTTTTTATATGTTTGTATGAAAATATGTGTGGATGATAATAACCCCCGGAAATGAAGTGATCGCTACGAAGCTATTTCTAATTTGTTTTGTGTAGTTAACTGTGTAACTTATTGATTGTAAAATGTTCTTTTTTTCAAACAAAATGTACTGGGTAGGAGACAATTTTATCCCCGGGGAAAGGAGAAAATGTTTATCCCCTCGCTTAGTTTTATCCACCCTTCGAGCATGGGCACACCGGTGGATATAATATCCACAGTAGATAAAATGGGAGATAGTCTTAGACTTAGATTTATTTTTTGTATGAATATAAACTTAAACCCACGTCCAATGAACTAGGATAAAATTGTCCCTTTCAAATGTCAAAAAGCGTAATTTTTTATCTTTCATTTGGCCCCATGCTACGGACGGGGGACAGACATATAACTCGTTATGTCAAACGGGGATATACTTCTCGCCATTGCCGGGCTTTGGCATAAGGACAAGATAATTTTATCTCTTGTCAGTGGATATAATCGGGGGATAATTTTTTATCCCCAGCCCATGCTAGCCGTGCTGGGGTTCTTAATGGTTATTCCTAGAATTTAGGTATTTTTCGAACCAGTGGTACGAGTAAATTAAACATAACAATGTCTTTCAATAAGTATTATTTACAATCTATTTCTATTTCTGTGTATGTATGGGTGACAAACAACAAGCATACAGTTTATGGCTCTATTCTAACATCTATTCAAAATACAATGTTACCGCTGAGGACTACGTTGGAATTGGATTGCCGTGGTACCGGTGAAAAAGGGTCTCCGGTTCCCGTCACTCACCATACGAGACGTGGCAGCATTGTGCCACTATCTTAAGCTGGTATACTGTGCCAGCGTGGTTTTAACACACACTTCATAATTTGCCGTGCCATAATACAAAATGTTTCCACGTACATAAATGTGAACTTAGTTTCGAGTATATAAAGTTCTAGAATAGTTTTTTTTTCTTCAATTTGGCCTTTGATATTGCGGTTAGGTCACAATAATTCTGACAGTCTTTCACACCTTGTCTTGAGGCTTCTCTGTGGGAATCTAACACACGTTTCAATAGTTTGGAAAACTATAAAAAAAATTCGTGACTCTCATCTTCCTGATAGTAACATTTCTGATAACTCTTTCCCATGGTTAGACAAGAAATATCTTCCTTGAACCGGCTTTTAACAGTTTTTACAACTTAACTGTAAAAAGATTCTTCTCTACTCTTATTTCAGTGTAAACATTTCTCCATTGATTTTATTTATGCGCCATTGTACAGGTCAAAATCCTGGTACCGAACTCCACCGCCGGCATGATCATCGGCAAGGGCGGTAACTATATCAAGCAGATCAAGGAGCAAAGCGGCAGCTACGTACAGATTTCGCAGAAGGCCAAGGAGCTCTCGCTTCAGGAGAGGTGCATAACGGTAGTGGGTGAGTGCATCATCATCTGATAATTATTTAATATATGATGAATTTGAATGAAGAATTAGTTGAATGAAGAATTGAATTATTAATTATTTTTAGAATTTGAATTTCAATTCTCCATTTAGTGGCGGTGTAAGAATGTCCACTACCACTATCGTATATCGTCCCGTGGGCCGTGGGTGTCGTAAGCGGTGACAGAGGGTACAAATCCAGGACATGGGCAGCAGCGTCTTACTAATAACAACTAGAAAATAAAAAACTGCGGTTGCCAATCCGCTTGCCAAGCGTGCCAACTATGGCAAATATCCCCCTAAGATCCAATCGAAGAGGAGGCGTATGTTCAGTAGCGTAGGCTTTATTGGTAAGCTCTAATAAATGAAAAATGAAATTCGTTTTACTGGTCATGAAGGAACTGCTACTTTTAGCTCCTAATTATTAATTTCGCTTTGATCAATGTAGAATGAGCTCACAATGTTCGAAAGACAAGTCTTACAGTGGTATATTTGGGTTTTTATATAATTTTATTATTCATAAGGTCATTACGGTCACAAGCAAATGGTAACATCCAGCCATGTTCTCTATTAAAATGAGAATGTTTTAATAAATTTAATAGCTACACTTATTATCGGTGTTTTTTGCAAGAAATTATGGTTTATTTATCGGATTAAATTGTGGAGGCGATCCTGAACACGTTCACAAACAGCAGATATCAAAAGATGTCGGTGTTTAATATCACGTTTAATTGTGATAGCATTGCATTGAGGCAAGTACATTAGTAAGAGTTGGGTGAGGTCTTCAAGACACAGAATTTTATAATGATTAAGTATATCTAATTTGTGTATCTCACATTCCAGGTGAAAAGGAGAACAATAAGAAAGCGTGCCTCATGATCCTGCAGAAGGTTGTGGACGATCCGCAGTCCGGTTCGTGTCCGAACGTGTCGTACGCTGACGTGGCGGGTCCCGTCGCCAACTACAACCCGACCGGCTCGCCGTACGCCGTGCCCACCACTGAGGTGACCGAGGTGACAGCTTGAACACGCTCATAACAGATGCACAAGCGCTTGACATGGCTCTGATGCAGACTAAGAGTTGGAACCTGAACTTTATTCCCTATGAAATAAAGTATAATTTTCAATAGAAGTGCATTGGGCAAATAATTCATATACACTTACAAAATACAGGAACCATTAATTGATAGTTGAACTACTCTTAAAGGTATATTTTTATTATTACAAGTATCTGAAGAGTTAGCAAAATTTTTAGTTCTGATTGCAACAAGATCTTATTTAAAATAAAGTATGACAGTGTCGTTGCCACTTTGCCTGACAAGGATTTATTCTAATTTAAATTTAATATACACGGCATAAGTTGAAACAATTTACACTTTTAACAATTTACATTCAACATTAACAATTTTAACTCGTTAATGTTTCGGAGGACATGTGCTCTAAAAATCTTTCGCGTGGACTGAATAATACCATTGCTATTAACTTCGCTCATAGATTGCCTCATAGGGGTTATATTTTGGACAGAATAATAACCATAGCATAATAGTAATAAGTTTGGTATAATAATACAAACCTATGTTATCAGAGCTAAAACGCGACGTAAAAAGTCGACGGATAAACTTGTGAGCGTGTTCAAGTGGTCGCACTCGTCTCGTTTGCAACTCTCTATTGCACTATAGTTCTGGGACTTAGAATTAATTTAATGCGAAATTCATCTCATTTCATTCATGACAACTTGTCAAAAGTCCACTGCTGAACACGTTGTCACGTTTGGAAGGCGGATATACATACAAAGATATTGCTACCCAGTTCTGGTCTTATTTTCCTTCTGTCGCCTCTTACGACACGTGTAGTGGATTCTCATACGCCGTCACAACGGCAAAAGTATCAAGATTATTGCATATACTCGTATTTATCTCTTTCAGTTTCATAGTAGTACTTTAACCCAACGTATTTACTGTCGTGCCGTGCCGTACGCTGACTGGTAGATGATTGACGAATGACTAGACATTCACACACTCACGATTGGTGTTTGCATGACGCATAAATCAAAATACCAGATCTTTGTTTTCCAGTTACATGCAACCGTCATAGTTCGATAGAAGTCTAGTATTTGTAAAAAAAAATATCTTATTTTAGTTGTTTTTAGGAAAAAAAACTTATTGAGACTATTTAAAGTGGATATTTTAAAAAGAGAAAATATGGTACAAAGTATGAAAATAAATTTTAGAACAAATTAAAATATCATAATAAAAATATCTGCAAAACCTTTTAAGGAGTTATCATAAATATAGTACTATGTCCCTCATATCTTATAATATTCAACTGTGTGGTGTCTCTTCAAATTACAGAAGTAGTAGTAGTAGTACAAATTGTGATTACTTTCTATACATTTCTTTCATCCGTCCCACATAACGTACAAGCACGTAATCGGTTATGTTATACCCACAGGGCCATGCGCTGGGCGGGTCGGTGGGCGGAGTGGGCGGCGTGGGCGTGGGCGTGGGATCGGTGGGGTCGGTGCTGGTGAACGGCGGCGCGGGGCTGGGCGCACTGTCGCTGTCACTGTCGCTGGCGCCGCCCGGCACACCACCACCCTCACCGCTCACGCAGCACACGCTTGACCACATCAAGGTACGTTCTTTTTTTTTTGGTAATGGACTCGTACGATTGTATTTTTACCAGTATCAAATAATAAGAAATTATCCTTCAGAGCATACTTCTTCATAATATATCGATTCAGCACATTGCGAAGTTTATGGAGATTTCGTCAGCAGCTTAAGTCAGCAGACTTTTGATGACGATAGTATCTCAATGCGCCTAAGCAAACACATTATCTTGAGATTTACATCACCATCGAATCACTTGTCTCACCGTTTCCATTAATAGTTCACATGCGCAGGCGATTAATTCACAAAATCGCACCACTTTTATGTATCAAAATTTACTTCAAACAATTATTATTTAAACAATAATACCGAAGTAGCAATCCGCCGCCAGTTCCCCTTACCCTTATCCTATGTGAAAAAAAGTCAAGTTCAACTCAAAACCAAAAGTCAAGCAAAGTGTAATGAAGGATGTATGTTACACGCAGGTGGCGCTGCGGCAGGCGGGCTACTCGGAGGCGGGCATCTCGGAGATCGGCGCGGCGCTGTCGCTGCTGGTGAAGCACGGCGTGCTGGGGCTGGCGCTGCCCGCCGCGCTGCCGCCCGCGCCGCTGTCGGCCGCCTACTTCCCGCTGCCCGCGCAGGACTCGCCCGCCGTCTTCGGCCCGCTCGGCCAGGTCGGCCTCGGTGAGTGTCTCTACTACCTGCGCTCGCTCGACAAGCTGTACGAGTGCGGCGCGGACGTCGACGTCTGGCGGTTGAATTAGCCGCGGGCTCCTCATAATTCTACCAAAGACTAATATCCGGCTCGAAGGACCAGATTTGTTAAATTGATTTCTAATCGTATTTCGTTACTGTGACATGCTATATGCGTATGCTTCGACCGACTTGGCTTAGACGAACTCCATACACGAAGTGTCTATACACTACGATCTCACGGCGGCTTCCCCCTTTTGAACTGAATTGTATGAGTCAAACTCGGACGTGGACCTCTGATGATTGAAGTAGCGCAAGATCGCTCCAATAAAACCAAAGACTTGCTCTTGTGTCTGGCTTAAAAGACATGAATTCTTAAATTAATTCAAAATCGTATTCAATACTGTAGCATATATAATATTTGTCATTTAGATCGATCGTATAATCCCTACTACTTCGACTTACATGAACTACTCTATAATATAGATATTAATTTCAATACAACGCGGAAGTTGAAGAAACCTTGAAATATGTTACTAAAATTCTCGACCGTCTTTATATTACTTAGATAACTTTCGAATCGTATTTCGTTCCTGTGATTTATGCCTGTACTTTGTTACTTTGTCCGTGTACGAAAATTTGCCGAACTTACACCTTACATCAAGAAAAGGCATTTTTTTTATAATAACAGTAAGACTAACAAGTAGTAGAAAAATTAAATAAGTTTTAGGTATTTTAAATTCTAACATACATACTATATCTACTATTCAATTTTACATATACATATTTTATTTATATCAAATATTTAATAAACAAGATTTAAAAAAATTAACATAAAACTTTACCCTTTGTAAATAAGATTATTTATGCACTGAAATATGATATTATATTTGTATAAAAACCCATTGCCGCACCAACCAATCAAGTACGGAAATTCCAGCCGTTTCTGCGAGGCTCGTCAACGCAATGTATAGTACATTGTGTTAATATTAACTTCGCATAATACTGAAATACAACATGTTTACAGATGCTCTTAGATAACACAGTAGCAATGTTCCTACTCAAATTATTATCATAATATATAGTGTCCATGAATTTATTATACGCCAATACAATTATAGCACGACGGATTACGATAACCGTTCGAAGCTAATTATAGACAAATATATTTAATAATATAGTTATTTAATCGGTATTCTTCACGATTGGCAAACGTCATGTTTTATCCAGTCATTGATTAGTTATAAAAGGAATAAAAACGTTCTTTATTATTATATTATACTTTATACAACGTGAGCTTATTTTTCATTATTCTAATCATGTACGAGAGTTTAAATTGAAAAATTAAAAAAAAAAAGAATAACTACTTGACGCCCATATTAAAAACGCCTTTTGACATTTTGTAAATTATGCATCTTATATGGTTAAAAAAATGCCATATAATTTATTATTAAAAAGTGTTTGTTTATGCATACTAGTAAAGAATAGAAGCGTGGCCACCATAAAATTTTATGATAGTCGATGCAAATCCATCACAAACTTGACCTTGCTGCCAACTAACTCGACGTCAAGGTTTCCAGAATGTACATACGTAGCAAGCAATGGAATATAAACTTTATGTCTAGAGTATACAGATTTCATATTAATATCGCTTTGTGAAGTTTATTTTAAATTAATGTTAATAAATTTTTTCTACATACGTAATTGATATTCTTCCTTTTATTAAGAATGGTGTTGTACCTATGTTGTTATTTTTTTGTAAATTAAAATTTTAATAAAGTACATTGCAAAAAAGAATGTAATTTGTGTAATGTACCTGTTGTTATTACTGCAAGAAATACTTTATAAAAACTAATTCACAATGATCACGCGTATCTTCCTCAGGGGAAACTTAATCAAGTCTGTATCGTTATCTAATTTAATTATAACCATCGTATTTAAAATATGTGAGATTAATTCGTTAAAAATTTCAAATTTAATGCAATTTAAGAGTATTCGCTTATTCGGTACAAATACTTTTTGAATTGTGGGCCGAGAGACTTGAAAATTAGGTATTTGAAGAAACTATCGCTGTCGCTCTGTGAGCGTTCGGCGTCCGATAAAGACAACTGCAGAACCGACTGAATAGCCTAAGTAAAGAGGCATAATTCGAGGTTTGGCTCTCTACAATTTCCTCCTCCAATCTCCAATACTGGACCAATTTAAAAGATATTTCATAAACTCAATAAGAAGGATATAGACTGTGTCACTATGTTTTTCTTTTTTCAGTGTTAGTTATCAAATTTGAACACTAAGCCTCTGTTGACAGCGATCTAAATAGGCAATTTTGAGCATTTTGTAAGGGTTATTAGTGCTTATAAAGATAATGTATCATCAAAAAGGAAAACATAGGGACATAGAAAAGGTTGATATTTATTTTACTGTAAACTCATTGCTATAAGGTCATAAACCAGAAAGGAAACAGGCGAGAGCGTTTGTATGGAGAAAAGACCACCCACATTTCCTCTTAATCACAGTAACGAAATACGACTGGAGTGTTATTTCTCAAATGTAAATGTCGAAATCTTCTTTCACAATCTCATATAACTGTTGGCTGTTATATTATATTAGTGATAGTCAAAATGTAATAAAATAAAAGACTTTAGACGAATTTATTGTGGATAGTAAACAAAACACAATATTCATTTTAGTTCGTTAAAACAAAGACAAATTATTTAGTGGTTATTTTAATTAACTACGTTCAAATTAGATTAAAAGGTGGTAAAATTGCATGGATTACGTAGGCATGTCGAAACATTCCAACAAAGTAGTTAATAATTGACAAGACTGTGTCATTAAGAAATGGCCATAATATATTAATTCACATGAAAATTCAGAATTACTTAATAAAACCCATTAGAACCCAAAATACTATAGGTATACTTACTATAAATAAAATTCAAATTAGAACCTATGTGTCTGCTTTATAAGGTTTAAGTTATAATAACTCACAAAAATGTCTGAAAACTTTTTTTCAATTTATAATTTTATATTTAATAAAATAAAAATGTGTATTTGTAAAAGATGTATCAAAAATGTCGAAGTCAAAAAATATACGGGATGAATTTATTAGGTATACATCAAAATTCTAAATTTTCTTCTTAACGCTTCATAAAATATCTTTCTTGGAACATTGGCTCATGTGATTAACTCGAATCCTTTTTGATTTCTTGGATGACTCAGGGGTTTTCCCGCTTTATTTGTTTTTTTTTTCTTTACACATTGGTTATTTGATTGCGTTTTATAATTAAGGTTTTGATTGTACACTAAACAAACAAAATATTTTTAGCTTGTTTAAATAATTAGAGATCTTGAAATACTCTATTATAATAATTGAATTAAAAAAATTAGAAACTAATTTCCATTATTATTGGATTTGGTTGAAATTTATTGATAAATTTTTAAGAATAGTTAAATAAAAAAAGTTAACTAGCGAAAAATGTATTGTTACACATTAAAAAAAAAGCTATTTCTTTTGTTTAAGTCTATTAAAAATGTTAAATAAAACGCGGTCAAAGTTTATTATTTAATGTTTAAGCTATTTATTAAATATATTATTAAATGAGACGAACAACAATTACTGAGAATTTGATATGAGAAAATTTCATTCCAGTGAAATGTAAAAGCTCTTTTAGCGCACTGTTGCCTTGCTTTTAGTTTTAGTAAACATTTCAAAAATGTAATAAAATATTTATTTTTCGTAATGTATGAAGCAAAACGATCACTATTTCACAATCGCATCAAATTTTTATGTAACCTTACGGTAATTTTCACAGATTTCATCACTCACTTATATTTTAAGAAATGTGTACATTTTAAGTTTTATTGTACTGATTTGTCTTCAATTAATGGTTAAAAAAGTTGTTGATCGTCTAAAGAATATTTGTGATCGCATGCAAATATTGCAATGTGTATTGTATTGCTGATTTTACTTAACACAATTGGCTTTTTAGGATTGGTTTATTTTTTTAATTTCTTTACCTATCTATCGTGTATCCAAATTTCAAAACATGGCTTTTTCCATATCATTCTATCGGCAATACATCTCTAACAAGCTTGTGTCGGAACACATTATGTTAGCGTATATAAAAACAGAAATTTTAAATCAAGATAAATAAATTCTCTGTGAAATTGTTTACCACCGGCGATTTTTCCGGACCGATACGACTTAGTGACCTTCAATAAAAGAGCTTACTCCTTTCTAAAAGGCTGTGTTGCGGTTGTTTATGGGCGGCGGTAGTCACTTACCATCATGTGAGCCGCATGCTCGTTTGCCCCTCTTCTATAAAAAAAATATGTAGATGGAATATTAGACTTACGAAATGGAACATATTTAATTCATGAAGTCATTCGTTTCTTGGCATTTACAAAACATAATAAATACATAATATATAAATAAACAAAAATATAAAAACAAAACAAGAAAGAGATGTTATTAATTTTATTATATATATCAGACAGGAACAATGATTATGGTTTTTCTTGGCATAGGAAAACTATGCAATATTTTTGTGATTATTTACTGGCTGTATAGCGTTTATACCTTTGCCTATTTAAAAAAAATAGCAAATTATAGTTTTTATGTTATATAATTTATTCAATAAATGTAACTGTCTTTTTATATACGCTAACATTTTGGACTTGACACATTTTTTATAGAAAGAGCAATTTGAAACAGAATACCAAAGTCTATTTACCTTCAATTTTATCTATTATTGTTGATATAACTCGTTCCTTCCGAAAATGTTATAATTTTACAGATTATATTTTTATCCCTTTTATTTTAATTAATACACGATTTTTATGGCACCAGGGCGACGCCACATGACGGGGAAAATTAATTAGTTATAAAAGTGTAAAGATTAAATATTATTTTCTGAAACAATATTTTATATTAATAACAACAGACTATTGTATACATGGTTATTTTTCAAAGATTATCCAAATTATAAACTTAAGTTTAAATATATAAATAATGATATACCGTTATTGCAGTTTTTGAAAATACGAGTAAATAAGGCTTGTACTTTTTTTTTAACTGTCCCAAATTGAATGTGATTTATGGGCAACAACTACGGGTACGCGCGCTCCTCTGTGTTCAATTTAATTCACAACGTTTTTGCCGACCGATCGACCCTTACGAAAGTGTGCGTGGGTAGAAAAATAGTAGGCGTTAGATGTTCACGATCAACAATCAGTTAAAATAATGCATTACCACGCATTTTGAAATTAAAAAATAAAAATAAAAGAGATTTTATTTGATACATTTTTCTTCACCATTCGCCTATAACCTTCTCCACAAATTTGGCCGGTTATTGCAAAATAACCCTGTAATAACACAACATAATGTGACAATTATGAAGCCAAATATATAATAAGTAATAATGGAAGTACAGCCTTCATTGCGAATGATGTTGATTACCGTTACTTATTTTAATTTAGTGTCACGAATGTGATTTTATTTTAAAACAATATGGCTAGTCTTGACTTGACGTGCGGCGTAAGAAAATCCAAGACCCCAAAATAAATATATAGTGTACATATTTACTTACCTACATATGTATATAATGTTAATTTGTTATAAAATTTTAAATAATTAATTCATCTGCCCCTTATTCTCACCACACCCAAGGTTAACTGTCAGAGAATGCCAATAGGCATTAAATCGGCCCTTTGATTGTTTATGTTGATTGCAAAATAGAATAAATGAATAAAGAAGAAAGAGAAAACATAAGTACCTAAATATGAAAATAGTAGTTCAGTATAATAACTATAGATGAATTTCCTCTTGGTTGTTTTTTTTAATTTGTAAATCAATTCATTGTTATGATATGATACTTATTATATAAAGGAACACATAATTTGTGGTACAGAGTTTTATCAACATTAAGTATTCCCGTGTTTATCTAATAAACATAAAATTGCTCTTTCAATCTTTCGTCTCTTTCCTCCGCAAAACCGCTACACAGCGCCGCCGTGATAGCATACTGGAACTCATTCGGCACTGATTTACTCAAAATTTCATCGATTATTATGAATAAACGTCACCAATTGGACATTTTGGGTTATGCTTTTGTACGATTCTGTTATTTTTCACTATTTTTTTATGGCACTAGATGTTTTATTGGTAATGGTGTTTTGATGTTTAAATAGTTTATTGGTTATGCATATTGTATTTAACGTTAAAATGTTTCCTTTTTTTGTGGTTAACTTTCTGGGAAAGACTTTGCAAAAAAAAATCGAATGTGTAGCAATTTATAGGTTTCGATTTGAAACATAGTCCAAACATAAGTGAAATAAATATAGATCGCGTAAAATGTAATTAAAAAAACATTTTATGGGCAATAACAATTTATAGGTTCGTTTTGAATTTGCCCATTGCAAAAAAAATTGATCGTATATCGATTTATAGGTTCGATTTGATACAGAGTCCAAACGTATGTTAAATAAAATAGATCGCGAAAAATGAAATTAAAAAAAAATGCATTTTATGGGGACGTGCAAAAGCATCACCCTTCACGCAAACGAAAACTCGCGACGTGACGTGACGTGACCGCGGCACGCTGTGCGGGCGTTGCGGGCAGCACGCTAACACGTCACTCTGTCCGCAACAGCGCGAAACGTTCTAATGTAAGTGTCAGCACCTCGCGCCGCACCACTAAACCTCCCGGCCGCTGCGTGGCGCGCGTGACGCAGCGTGACGAGCGTGACGTGACGCGGCGTGACTAGCGTGACGTCCCGCAGGCGGCGCGCGCGGCGGCTCGTTAGAGCGTTTCGCGGAGGTTGCATTCGAGGCGCTTCGCCCCCCAGCCGTGGCGCCGATTTCGCTGTCGGCTGGCGTCGGCGGAGTGGGAAGCGTCGGCGGGGTGGGGGGAGTGGCCGGGTTCCCCTCGGCTTCGCTGCTGCCGCTCTCCAAGAGCCCCACGCCGGCCGACGCCGGCGCTAAGGACTCCAAGAATGTGGAGATCCCTGAGGTCATCGTCGGCGCCATACTCGGTGAGTGCAAGCGGTTTTCTCTTCCATCGTACCCACTTTGACATTGTACCAATATTAGTTTTTAGTCTTCATGTGTCAAGTTTAAGTTTTGTATTTTAGCCTAGGTCTAATTTTTTTTTCTTGTCTACACATACTTGATACAATTTTTTGATAATTTTGCAACATTTTTAAAAAACACTGTTTAAGTTGATGTTGATTTGGAGACTGATTTTTAATATTATAATAAAAAGTAAGGCCGCAGCAACGACATACTGGCTGTTTTCATTATCATTTTTAAATAATTTTGTCAAATGGAGTATATTTTAGTCTTACGAAGCAATCTAAGGGGAGGCCTATGTTCAGTAGTAGACTTTGATAGGATGATTAACGAAAAAATTCTTAATTGTGTCCTAGTATTAAGAGCACAGATATGAATCTACTCCAGAAGAAGATCCACACCCACACTAAAACATGTATGGTCACCCGAGGCAAGTGTGACATAGATTAATTAAAACTATAATTGACTTTTAAATACTTCTACTCAGTAAGGATTTAACATAGAGAATTCAGTTTCATAACATCAATTATTAAGTGCTTGTTTGTTTGATCAAGCATTTTAGTATCTACAAGTAGCATTTTGTAATTTAAGGTAATTAAAACTAATTGAGGTGGAAGACTGTCACACTTACCCATCAATGAGGCAAGTGTAACAGTACGCTTCTTTTTGTAGTAACTTTATTATTATCTGTGGTTTTCAACAAAATTGAAGAGATGATAATAATGTCAAAATATTTTAATATTTATAAACGATTTGAACGTCCATTTTTGTGTAACAATGAGTTTTTCCCCACATGGAGCAAGTTTTCTGAGTAGTTTAAAAAAAATGACGTCTGTCGATAAAATAGTTAAAGCTATGTACTTAACTATTGGTATAGTCACTAGCGTAAAAGTTCCTGCGTTGTTCAATAGACGGAATGTAACCTAAAAAATGTGTTTATGCCGCATAATTTGCATTTGTTACACTTGCCCCACTGTCAGTCACACTTGCCTCGGGTGACTAGTTTTTTGTTTACTTTTAACGCCGGCATAAAGGTGAAAGTAATGAAACAGCCTACCTAATACCTCAAGGATGACAAATTCCACTCACATTTATGATAATTCTCTTCGATGGTAATTCGCACTCAGATGATTACGTGGTAGAGCCACGCTGCAGTTGTATTGGCTGCAATACAATGGGTCGGTACGACCGAGGGAGGATCACGCTCTCGCAGAATACCAGCGTATTTGGTCCTCTTGGGTAGTTGACTCCATCAATAATTAATTACTATACCATATAATTAAAATTTGCCACGTTCAGTAACGTTATAAAAATTGGTCAATTTTCTATTTTCAGTAAAATTAGATTTTTATCATTTAAAAATATACAAAAAATATTATTATTTGACTGAAAAATTATGATGTAATGATTTTTTGACAGCTCTTAAAAAGTATTTAAATTGACTAGAGTGTTAAATAACCAGTTGTGTTTCGTTTCGAAGAACCGGAGCGAACCGTTCGACGGCACAGGCATTCCATCTTAGTCCTCAGAGATGACAACGCACCTACCATTTTGTCCTTGTCCCACAGCATCCATTTACCATCAGGTGGACTTAGTGCTCGTATAGCTCCCTTAAAAATCAGAGCGCTTACTCGAATTCGTTTATCACCAATGATACGTAAAAGTCTTTTCTTCTATGCATTTGTGTCGTTTTAAATATTTCATTGGTCACCTGATCCTAAGCTTTCGATAATTCATTTACGCATTGCTACTTCCAGGCCCTGGTGGGAGAAGCCTCGTCGAGATCCAGCAAATGTCGGGCGCGAACATACAAATCTCCAAGAAGGGCACTTTCGCGCCCGGTACTCGCAACCGTATAGTCACCATCACCGGAACGCAAACCGCCATTAGCAACGCCCAATACCTCATCGAACAGAAAATACAAGAGGAGGAGTTGAAACGGACCCGCCACAACGCCATCTCGGGTCTCATGCAGTAGACTGGCGACTGTGTCACTTGTAAGCGACCCGCTTGCGAGCGCGGACCGTACACGCATACGTGCACGTGCTAAATAATGTTAAACGGCTAAATGGATTGAATTTCGATTATTTTAGCAGTTATAAAGGTCACGTAGAGTTATCTTTTTAGGTTATTAAAACACTGTCTTATCGTGTGAACGTACTTGTGCGTTTGCGTTACGGTCCGCAGTAGTGGGCGGAGTCCTATCACTGCCCACTTGTCTCAGCCACACATCGACGCAATCCGATCAGCTCGTCGAGTTCGTTGTTGTATTGTAGATTCTAGTTGTTTCTAGTCATACGCCGGTGGTTTAGTTTCGCCGTCGCGGCGGCTAGGAGTCCGATATGTATCCAACATTAGGGGAGTGGCGCGAGTTACCTGAGTGTAGTTGTAATTATACATTGTTTTCTCGTTTCAATTTTTTGGGGTAGTTACGCAGTTCTCGATACTGTACGCGGGGCGCACGATTTTGAACTCTTTTACAATCGTATTAGAGTTCACGCAAATTTGTGTGTCGGGGCCGTGCAATGTCCAATGCGTCGCGCGTGCCGTATCGATTCCATAGTCATATTTACAATAAAATAGATTTATCCATATTCATTTTACGCATGTATAATATTCGTGTTGAACATTTTATTACTATATTTTATGTTTTTATCGTGATGACTAAGTAATTATTTCGAGGCCGCTTAGCGGAAAGTTGTTTAAGATGTAATAAATAAAAAAGTACGATTGTGATATGTCCTATCACGGAAAATTCCTATTCCATAACATTTTTATTTTTGTATATTATTCACCAATTACGTTTCGTTCGCTATAGATTGATTTCATTGTAAATGTTACCATTATTAAGTTATTGTTTTTTTTAATGTTCATGACGTCGTTTAAATGACGGATGAAAAATTGAATATATTAAAGGTGTTGTTTTAAATGAATTTGCTGATCGTACGCCTCGATACAATGGCAATATGAAAACAGCGCGAAAGGAATTTAGGAACCAAATAATATTCTAACCAAAGCTGGTAATTTTAATTTCTTGACGTTTAATGAGATAAGATGCATTCTACATAAAAAGTGCAATGCGTCATTTAATTTAATCTATGATTGACATAATTTTCTTTTATTTTTACACTGTGACATTACGTTTTGAATTTAATAGCAGAATTTTTATTTCATTCCTAATTTCTCGCTGTAATAGATCTTTTATTTTTTATACATTTATAATTTTGTGTCTTAATTCTGTTAGGAATGTTATAAGAGACGTTCTTTTGTTGTCGGTCTAAATTTGTCTTTAAAATATAAGTACAATTTTAATGTTAAAATGATATGCATGTCCATATAGTAGAGAGTTATATATTTTAAACGTTTTAAAGCAGATTTCTATATATTATTCAAGATGACAATATGAAATATTCTTATTTACAGTTACGAACTAATTGAAACTTTATTTTTAATGCGCCATCGTTTAATGCAAGACGTTTGTTTTCGTCTCCGTAGAAATATATACATAATATAAGCTGTGATTGTTTTTCGACATTGTCAAGGTACTTCGTGTCAGTTTCATATAAATGTAGTTCGAAGGCCATTTATCAGGTTAGTCCATGGTAATTAGTCCATGGTAGTTTAAGTTGTATTAGTTAACCTCAGAAGTGCCATCTTTTTAGTGCACAGTTAAAGCACGACAGTCTTTACCTGTCTTCTATTTTAAATCTTTGATTGCCCGATGTCGCCCCACGTTGGGCGCCAATACAACTTTTAAAAATTTCAAAATTGAAGTACACAGTGTGAATTCCTACGAAGCGGTAAATACTTATGTTTTAGAAAAGGAATGAAGTACAAATTGAAAACATAATAAATATATTTGAACCGGCTTAAATGATAGATGTTAGTGTTTAAGGAGAGGAATTGAGAGCGAGTTCTCAGCTTATTTATAGTGTGGCGAGATTGTTACGCCGTCATAGAAGCAGTTTCGCGGGTGGTTCAATTAGATGGTTAGTAATCAACTGTCCAACGACATGTCGTTCACTAAGTTGTGGTAATGTTATTGGTCTATACTTGTGTTACATAGATAACTTCACGCAGTGTAGACGCATTAAAATAGCTAGTTGTAGTATATTCAATCTTAAAAAGTGTAATATAGTTAAAATCTATTCCACCTCTCTGGTGTTATTTCGACTATCTCATCTATGTCTGTGTGTATTTTTCGGGGGTAGTTACAGATATCGTATCGTGTCAATTAAATGGGGGTTTGACATGTTCGCGACTTGTGACTTACTTGCTTTGAAAATGTCAGCGAGGGTAGTTCCCGACTTGCGTATATCTGTAATTGACAACATTTCGAATCGAATAGGGCGATGACCTTTTGTCCTGCTCAACACAATACCCCCCCTCCTTATCACCTTATCAGTTTAAATATCATAATGTCACTGTATCACATCAATCTTAATTTCTTTTATTGTTTGTTACTATTTTAATTTTATTGTAAGTTTTATTCGCACGTTGTAAGTATCACAGAGAAGTATTTTTTTTTCAATTTGAAATAGCGAGTTACTATAACAGAGCAGATCGCAAGAACACAAGAAAAGATTAATTAAACATAACTTGTCAAAATAAAACTATATTTGGCGGTAGGTATATAAGTGACGTCGTTACACGTTGCACGCTTTCAAAATTTTTGTTAAAACACATAAAAAATTGTCTTTTTCGTTTGAAATGTTGTCAATTACCTTTACGATGGTTTAAACATTGAAGAAGTAATTTTTTTACATTCAAAAGTCTATTTCGCTTTTTCGCTTCATTCGAAATTCGGTATACGCTAGTGTGGTAACACCCTATTTTAGAGTTTGGTATGGTATTGGTAAGAGTGTATGCGATGAGATTTGAATGCAGAAAATTCAGGCAGTTGTAATAAGCGGTCGCAAGCGTGAACGAAACCTGCAGTGCGTTTGGCAAAAGTCTCCCAACGCATCTGTCTGCGAATGTCGATTTTAAAAGCTCAATTTTACTGAAAATAAAAAAGTACGTGTAAATACGTGTAAGTTATTACGTCAATTATTGGAAACTATACTTGTTTTAGCTGTCCAGCTGTTCATCCTTGCTAGTTTTCCCAACAATTCCAATTACGTGACCCACTTTCTATTTCTATCATAAAAGAAGTCAAACTAGTAGTTTTGAGGGAAACTCTTTATCCCCAAAATTAATCTGACCCCTTAATTTCAATATGTAAAAGATAATCAAAACTTCAATTTATAATTTTTTTCTTTACACCCAACGGAGTTATACCGTTATAAGTACAAATATTGTTACCATTACGTTACCGCTGCGTGTTTACGAACGCAGTATCTTCTTCGCTTAATCTTGTACTCAGGCGAGCTCTGTGGGTAGATGTAACTTTTAATCCTCTACATTTCCATTCAGTTCTCCTATTGCCTCACGTTGTTTTGAACTGTTCTTTACAATGTTGCTGTCTATTCGAACACATTCCAGCTAGTAACGATGCTTAAGCTACACACGTATCTTTAAAAGCATTCTCTTTGTTTTAATTGATATAGTTAAATGGCCATAGGTTGTACGTTCGAACTAGTCTTTATTCATCGATAGATTATTCAGTATCATTATAGTTGTTTAGATGAAACACTGTAAAGAACATTTCGAAAGTAATAATAGTTATTCAATAAAATTCTAGCTAGTTATTATTAATCATTAAAACGATTCAATGGGTATATATAGACAATTAAATATCTGGAGAAAAAAAAATGTTAACGTTGTTATACCGAAGTTGTTACACTATTTGAGAGTATATAATTATCGTGGATTACAAATTAATAAATTTTCTTAGTGGGATTACATTATCTGAAAATGGTTTTAACGTGTGGAATGATAATAAATAGTGATTTGTCGTCCCGAATGTTTCGTGTAAACGAGTCGATGCAGTACGACAGGCAAGGTTTGATATACTGTTTCTGTGATACTGACAAATACGCCACATCGCACGTTGGATCGGCCTACACTGCTGTAGCCCCGCCTAGCTGTAGCCCAGCAGAAAGAATACCGACGCGTGAAACAATCATTTTTCAACATTGTACATGTTCAATATCAACGATGACACTAGCAAAATCAGATGTGTAAAATCTTGTAACATTTGGTTTCGAACTAAAAACGGAACCGGACTTTAGTTACGCACGAAAGAAGCATCCCACATCTTTAAGAACTTGAGTTTCATTGGGCAATTCTAACAGGGTGCATGAAATGACGGACATTCTCTGCCGTAGACTATGTGCACGCAAACACGGTGTTCAAAGTTTGTTCGCGTGTGCTTTAAGGATTTGAATGCAATGGTAAACCAACATTGTATTCAAATTAAGCTGGTTATGTGGGGTGTACCAATATATATTTTAATCAAGTGTGAAAAGGGTTTTAAGGATTTATTTACATCTGATAGTCGTTTTGATTGAGATATACAGTGTTGAAACATGACTATATGTATTAGTTGGGAAGAGTTGGTCCTTTGGAGCCGGAGTTTTAGAATTGGACCGGGTCGACGACGGAGTCGATTCGCGGTCGCGTCGGATTGTAGAGCGCTGTAAATGTGACTAGTGTTAGCGGGCGTACGGAAGTGTCGTGTGACGTCACGTCAGTCCCGCACATTCACGATTATTTTGCCGCTGTTATCGATTAAGGAATTTTGACGTTGTAGGCTAAGGTAGCTAGTTATTATCCTTCATAATACAATGTAATTGAGGTTCGAAGTCGGCACGTTGAGCCGGGACGGGTGGCGACTCAGTGTCCGCGCGTCTCATCCTCTTTTTAATTTTAATAGCTAAATGTTGTTGAATTTGTTGATAGAGTGGTTTATTGTAATTACTATAGGTAGTTTAGTGGGTATACAAGAGATGGTTGCGGCCTTCGGGCGCGCTTGGGTTAGGGTAAGGTCCGATACTGTGTATTGGGAAATGGCTGTGCGTTCAAGTCTAACTCAACATTAGGACAATCACCACACCGCTTGGTTCGGACGGGCGCGAATCGCACACGGCGGCCGCCTCGCTTCGCTACCTGTATATAATAGCATAACATTGTTTCATTTACGTTATCCTCCTTGCTCATTGTCATCAATTTATTAAAGACTGAGGAATCAACTCGCGCATATTGACATCGTCACGAACGCGTCCCAAACGTTAGGGAAGTACCTATATGTAAGATATAATTGTTTATTATCATTAAAATTAAAATTCTCGCTCGGTTTCATGTGAAGTTGTACGCAGGGGAGTGGACGTGTGCGATTCTCGCGGTACTCTCGCGTTGGTCTGTGCGCCACAGTGCGGTGTATAGTACTGGGTTCCAGCGAGTGTGTAGTATGGGGGAGGCGCTGAGCTGTTGCGTCGGACTTGTATGTTACGTAGCTACACTTGTTCTTGCCGTCGCGTCGCCGACAGCGCGGCGTCGAACCTCGTACCGTGTATGAAGCGCCGTTCAGTCGTTGTCTCATCAACCTTTACACATGTTGAGATTGATATGTTATACTAATTCTATTGAATTGTAACTTGTTGCGTAATATAAGTGTGTATAGACAGGCTCCGTACGTTATACGTTGATAACCGATTTGTTGCTATGCGGTTTCATTGATGGAATTATTCATATTTTATTATCGATATGTTTTTTTTTTTGTTAACTTTGTTTACTATAACGGGTCTGCAGATGTTATGTATGAGGATAATTATATTAGTTTTTAATTGCAATGTTTTTATTTCATTGAATTTTAAATTCGATATATTTTAGCCAACGTTAATTGTTTAGTGTTAATTGTCAATGAATTTTCCGATGTTATTTTGAAATGTTGTAAATGATAAGAGGTAAAATGAAAGGTTACAATGTCTTAGTGATTAAAACTCGAAAACCAATTAAAAGGTACCTTGAACATTGTCTATAATTATATTAACAATAAATAAATGCAAAACAAGCTTGTTGTTTTATTTTGCACTCACGCCCGTCACCCAGAAGAATAGGCAGAGACTATGGACTTCCATTTGTACTTCTTAATAAGATAAATATATTTAAAAGACGTCGGCTCATAATGTACAACATTTACACAACGCACAAACAAAATTTCAAACTTCCCACTAAAAAGCCCGATCTGACTAAGTATGAAGTGATTGTTGTTTGTCGATCATAGGTTAGTCCATATTTTCCCTGTTAAATGTCTCAAGGGAAACTTATTGAACACATAATACCACATCTTTGGTAATAGCTATTTCAGAAATCCATATGTTCTTGATCCAATCATGTTTTATTTTTCATTGACCCAAAAACTAAAACCGAATTTTAATACATAAGTTACCAAAGTAAACTTGAATATTTTCATTATTTTGTTTACAAAATATAAGCATCATTACATCTGACACTGGCATGATACGACCACCGTCTGACTGCAAACGTTCGCCAGTACCTAAGTGAAAGTGGAAATGGCGGATACGCCAGCTCTATTTTTATACGACTGCCCCAGTAAGAGAGTCATGTTTTTCAAGAGTATGTAATATGCTTATTTCTTTAGCACGCTCTGTAGCCTAAACGGCTTGATGGATTTTAACATGTGAGGTGTTGTTAGATTCGACTTAGTTGTGGAAATGACGGGTATAACATTTTTCTCTTTTCAATACTTTTTACGCAGTCGGAGTTTTTTTTAAATTACGATTTTAAGTTTTAACCTTTAATTTTTAATTACTGTTTTAACCTTTGTTTTATTTTTCATTGATCAAAATTTAGAATTGTATTCGCAATGAATGGTTTAATAATAAATTCAAATGTTTTGTGACCTAGGTACATTTTATGCTGTTGAAACCCAACAAACAGTATACCTGGGAAAATATTTACTAGGACAAAAAAAAAACTAGTGATGTCTCACATCATCTTCACTGTTTGCATATTGAAAATGTAGTCATCATCATTATTACATCCCCTCACAAGTCCACAGCTGAACATAGGCCTCCCCTAAGAAATGCCATAAAGCACGGTCCTGAGCCACTTGCATCCATCGACTTGTCGTCACTCCATCTAGTGGGCCCTGCACTTCGCCTACCGATACGAGGCTGCCACTCGAGAACCTTTCTTTCGCGCATCGGTTGTCGGTTCTTCGAGCTATATGGCCGGCCCATTGCCACTTCAGCTTACTAATCACTATGTTTACCTGGGACAAATAGTCCGAATCGGTTAATCGTCGAAGAGGTTAATCGACGGATTCAAGTCGGCTGGCAGCGTTCGGGAGATTACGTCACATTTTCTCGTCAGGTATACCTAAAGTGACCATACGTCCTGTTTTAAACGGGACTGTCCCTTCTCTCGGTCACCTGTCCCGTTGTCCCCAAACAAAGCTCCGGGACGCAAAATAGTCCCGTTTTCCGAAACCGTTCGAAAATTTGAAACTATGAAGTTCGTCAGACACGAACGGTGCGAGAACGAGACCGACGAAAAAATAACCGAATGGGATAATTTAAAAGTTTCCGCAGAAACTCGTTGGGTGGAAGTATTCAAACACTTTCGCACCAACAATCTTCAACATAAATTCTTTTGCATTTTAATCGAATATATTTTATGTCTACCTGGTACAAATTAATGCTCCAGTAGAAAGAGTATTTTTCTATTATGAATAAATTTTGGACGTTTGAAAAAAATTACTTACAGGTTCCAGTTCCAAAGGCGATGTTGAAAACTTTATTATCAATGTAAAAAAAATTGCCCAGAATTTTATTCTTATTTAAAATTATCACCAATTTTATTAAAGCAAAGGAGAATGGGACTTTTGGGCCTGAAGTTAACTAACTGGTTTATACTTTAAAAAATTGTCTATATTTTTCTAAAGTTAAATACAAAAAACTAGCTCTTTTTACAATCTAGATTTCGAAAAAACAATAAAATAAGAAATAAGTTAGAAAATCGATTGTATTGATGCAATCGATTTTATATTTGTTCGAATCCAAAAAATTAAAATTAAAAAGCTTCCAAGGTTTCATTCAAATTCTATTATTTACTTTAAATGATATATTCATTTGGAAACATTGAGTTACAATACCTATAGAGTCACAAACAGACAAATAAAATGTCCGCGCCAAAACTCGGCGCACGCTGCGAAGTGCGCAGAGTTTTTGTTTAGTTGTAAGGCGACCACAAACCTCGTACAACGTCCGCGATGCCAAAGTGTTCGGTGATTTCCTGCCCAAATAACAGCAGACACGTGCGAAAAAGGATGGTGTTTCATATTTTAGGTAAGTATCTTACCAAATTTACGTATTTATGTATCCACAGTGCATGTTTTCATTTAAATTTCAATAATTTTCATTTATTAGCAAACTAAAACACTCACCGCCGACCGCGCGGCGCCGCGATAACGTTTCTCTTTCACGTTAGACAAATATGCAAGAGTAAAGAGAAACAAATAGTCACGCGTACGAGAGTGACTCGCAAATTATGTTCTAACGGTTCTATGGGTGGATTGATACAATAAATATTTTACAGATTTTAAACTTAATGTACTAATATTACAATGTTGTTAAATGTTTTATTTTTTAGTTTTCCGTACAAAATGTAGGTCGAAAGAGTTTTATTATTTTAAAGTATAATTAAAATATGTTTTTTTTGTTTTAGTTTTCCTCGAAACCCCATAAGATGCTCTGAATGGACAGTTATTATAGCAAAGCCCGAAATGAATTAAACTACAAGCCATATAAAGGGTCGTAAGTCATAATAAATCAAAGTAAAGGCAACGTTACAATAAATTAACATTGTTTCAAGGTAATTAGGTTAGGTTAAGTTTTAGTTGTAAGTTATTAAAAGTAAGTAAGTAATATAACGCTTATACCTAATATTAATTTTGTTTTATTTTAAATTATCAGCGACCCGCGTGATCCCGTGTTCCCGGTATAAAAAGTAGGTAGCATAAGTGATAATTTAGGGTATAAGCTATTTACATTTTCATCCGAATCCGTCGATCTGTTAGAGCACGAACAAAATACAAACATACACACTAAAACGTACATACCCTTCATAATATTAGTGTGACTAGCTGACTCCCCGACTCCACCCAGTTGAATAATATAATTATGTCCATCCTAAATTCTAAATGTCCATTCTAAAGTAGTAATTAATACTTAGCATTTTAGTACCTAATTCACAAACCTTAGTGGTTTACTAGTGCTATTAATACTATTAATTATTACACCAATTTTTTTCATTTACTTATCATATAAAAATCTTATAAAATGTGTTATGATTTTTAATATGATAAGTAAATTAAAAGAAATTGGTGTAATATTGAAATCAGTTGTTTAGTTCTCCTAGGTACATATAAACTCACAAACTCATATTTCACAATTATTATAAACTCCTAATAATATTAGTATAAATAGCGTCTCCACTGATGCCTTGTTCCTGCTCGTACGCAAGCCCTTGAGTGAATGATGATGACATTGCATACGAGCGACTTTGAACATTATACAAGCAGGTTAACGTCTAAATTCGAGCAAATGTCATTTGAACTATATAATATCAAAATATATAGGTATATGGAACGGCGCTCGGACATTTTTAGTATTGTCAGTTAGAGATTGTGACTCTATAGGTATTGTAACTCAATGTTTGGAAATGAAAAATATTATTTGCATAAAGAAAAAAATAAACATTTTATGGGAATATATCGATTACCATAAAGAATACACTAGTGAAATTCTCGTTTCTGAACTCTACCTACCACTAGTACTTCTTATTAGTTTGCTGATAGGTACATAAAGGACTTTTCATTTTGAAACGTGACTTGACAGTTCAAACTTCGAAACTATTCACTTAAAACAAAAAGACTGATTTTCGATTCGATTTGAAACGAGCGCAATATAATCGATTCTCGATTAAATTCAGCATTTTAATATCTATTTTCGATTATTTTTCTGTGGAGAAAAAAAATTGTGAACATATCTACAAAATAATGATAAAAAATACAAAATATCAACATGCCAACAAAATAAAAGTATCAGTATCTGTAAAGACTACAATTCAAGAAATTGATCTCAGATCGATATGCCTAATATTCACTTCAACGTTGTTGTTTTAACTTTCGTATTTCGTAACCTTTTCTTTGGTTATTTTATACTGATTCTGCTTTTATAATATCTTTTAAGTAATTATAGTGAACACTAATTGTATAAAGTTACAGTTTTTAAATAAATAGCTTTTTTTTTTAATTGTTAACCTGCTAACTGGGGAGTATAAATAAACCCACGTCCCGTTTTGAGTTAAAAAATAAATGGTCAGTTTAGGCTGCCGCGGAACGGAATGGAAGCGAATTTTTGTATTAATTTTTGGAATTCTCGAGAATTCCACGGAAGACGCGCGACTTTTTTTGCTCATATCTAGTTTGAACTTTATACAATTAACATAAAATTCATTTTACTATGTACAATTTCGTTACAAAAATTGGCTTCCATTCCATTCCGCCGCAATGTACCTAAATTGAGCCTTATGGATCTGAGATGTGGTCCTTCACTGCTGGCCGTATGAGAAAGCTAAAGGTAGCTCAGCGAGCTATGGAGAGGGCTATGCTCGGGGTTTCTCTGCGTGATAAACTTAGAAATGAGGGTATCCGCAGTAGAACCAGAGTGACCGACATAGCCCAGCGGAAAATGTACTAAAAGCAGTGAAATCTATCAAGTTATGCATTAAGTTCATGACATAATTAACCTAGATTATAGATAAATGAGAGATCGTATTTTTTATTATAATAATCTTGTAATAATTTGTAAATTGTGGCGAAAGTAGGTACTATAAACGCGCAAGACGTACAATGTCAGCATCCGCTAAAGCTTCTTATTATTTTATTATGTATATTAATTATTTTTTGCGGATGCAGATATTTAAATCAATAATGAAATTTCGCATTGGCGGATTCGGATACAAATTGAGCACATCCTGTCCAGTATTCGACAGTGGTTTAAGAAAGGTTGAGAATAGCTTAAATGAAACAAAAAATATTTAAAAATATTTATTAAACAACACTCGTGATGTTAATATTGACAGACAGACAGCAATGAGATTCGTACAAAAATACATCGCTGGACGGATTTTAATCGTTATGGGTTATAATAAAATAACAAAACAGTAAAAGTATCAAACTCAAAACAACAAACACAAAATTCTTAAAATACATATATGGAATGATCAAAAATAAGTCACTTAAATATTTCCAAATCTTACTAGCTAGTTTAGATTAGATTATATATGTCGGCACGAGTTTTGAGCGTTGAATAATTATAGTGAGTACTAATTTAGGCAGATTCATGTCCTAACCAATTAGGCATATGACTTCTTAACTTGTTTTCGACAATCACCATCACTTGACCAATGAACAATTAAGAAACAAATCGGTCAGCAAAATTTGTGTCGCAGCCCTTCGCTTTACCTCATACACCCAAGCAAAACTAACTAAATTTGAACGCATATAAAAGTTAGCGCTCATAAATCGTGCTACTTATTACAGAATTACAGATCACCAATCTGTCATTTTTATGCTTATATTGTATGCAACGCTAATGCATTTTACTAGTACAAAAATAAACATGGAGCAATAAAACTGAGTATATAATAAGCTAACATTTGAATCCCAACGGAAGAAGCAATTTAATTAAGGAAATTCAACGAAAACATTTCATTTTTCTTTGCACTTTTTAAAGGTTCTAATATGCCATATTATGATTAGTACTATTTTAGATTTCAACCTCAAACCAACTAAGAAAGATAAAGATGCGTTTAAAGCCGCGTATCGATTACGCGCTTCTGGCGCGCGCGCCATGAATGACCGCGCCGACCAGTGCGCTCCGCGGAACGCGCTCCAAATGTTCCAAGTTTATCAACTAAGCGCTCCTGGTGCGCGCGGCCGCCGCTCCAGTGTTTAAAAGTTCAACATGGATGTCGGTCGTGTACGAGCATCTGCCGCTTTCATAGTTCCATGCATCTTCTTTGAGCGCTTTATTATGATAAAAGCGACTTTTGCTATTCCACAGCAGTTATTTTGAACCATATAATTTTATCAATTTACGGCAACTCTGGTTATCCATAGCTCGGAACGCAACGAACACACGAATGATGAAAACAACCGTCCCAACTGGCGCGCGCGCATAAACTTAAACTACTTTGATGCGCGGTAAAAAAGCGACACTAGATGGAGCGGCCCGCTCCACGTTTGAGCGCTCCAACGAACAATTTGGTGCGCGCTCCAAGGCGGTATCCATTTCGCGCGGCTGGAGCGCGCGTCAATGTTCGACCTCTTGGAGCGCATAATCGATACGCGGCTTAAATTGACACCGAAACCATGCGCTATTTCTTGATATGCACGCACGCACACACGCATCTTCCTTTTTTGTATAGACTGTAAAAGTTTACAGCTGGACGCACACATATGCACCTAGAACCATGTTGGTTGCAATTTTAGAAGCATAATAGTGTGCGTGTGCGTGTGCGTTTCTTAAGTTATTGAGCATGATTTCGGTTAAACTTGTACTTAGTGTTCTTTTTACATTTCTTTGATGGTGTGAGATTTTAACAAAAATATATAAAATAATAATATATGCCGATTACAGAGTGGAGAAACAGTTATAAAATCGATTTATAATACAATGTTTGAAATTATTTCAATATAGGTACAAGAATGTCATAAATGTAACAATAAGTATTTACAAGGTTTTATTCCCTCCAGACACACGTTTTTCTTAATTATTGTCAAATAAGACTGTTAAAGTTTCTTATGCTACTGTCATATTATAACTATGTATAGAGTAATTAATATATATTAAATGCTAAACAATAAATTGAATTACCAATTAGTCTTATTGTGCTTGTAACAATAATTTGAGTAGATCTTAACCATGTATTAAGCCCAACGTGTATGTTTCTATAATCAAAAGTATGGAATTTTTACTTTAATTAAATCCTATTCAATAACGAGATTTGAGAATGCGATTTAAAAAAAATTAAATATATAATTCATTTTCTATCTTTTTTTTAAAGGGTTGATAATTTATACACATGCAATTGTTGTCACCGGATAAAACTCTATCGTAATTGATACAGTAAAAATTTTAGTTGTTTCAATGTTTTGTTATTTTTTTATTTATTAATTAAGCCATCACACTCTGATGATTATTTAACCGTTGCTGGAAAAGTGGAGAATGGAGATCCCTCCAGGCAATGAGTTCAGCCCGGGAGGCGACCATCACAGAGTACTATGACGGCTATCGCTCCACGTGTAGTACCAACTCAATAGCTTTTTAGAATTTGTTGTGTAGAACATAGCTTGATATAATATACATATTTTGAAGTCATTCGAAAACTTTGAGAGTGTGATTTCGGATGTTGTTCGGTTCGTTTACGAATTTTGGCGCGATGACTGCGCCATCACAGTATTAATAAATACGTAATTTACATTGACACAAGCAAAGTGATAATCCAATAATCAATAAAAGATATATAAAAGATAAATAAATTTGCTTGTTTTTGAGTATTAAGTAAAACATAAGGATCATTTTTATCATAATTGCAGTCTATAACATTTCACTGTTAAAGATAGGCCTCGCCCAGACTAAACACAATCCTGAGTCTAAAGATCAGACTGCCAGTCTAAAGAGAAAGATAGACGGAGCGCTAGGTACCTTTCAAGTGTCTCCAAAACCATGCTCAACTTCTTAACACACATAGGTACTTAAAACCATGTTGTTGGTTGCAAATGATTTTATGTGTATGTGAGTGCATGTTCTTTCAATAAGCTTAGCATGGTTTCGGCTTGGTTTTTGCGTCACTTGAAATATATGCAGTACTTCGTCTTTCTTTCTTTCTAGGTCTGAGTGTCAAGCTATCGCCAAGCATTTCATTATTGTATTAAGAAGATATATTAATTTAGGGTGATTTTTCAATACATAATATAATTAATTAGTGTTATTTTTCAATCGTCAGATAAAAGTTATCTGTAAAATAAATTATAATTATGTTTTTTTTTTTATAGGATCGGATGACAAACGAGCACACAGTCCACCTGATGGTAAGTGGTTGCTGTGACCCATAGACATCTACATCTATCTTCAATAAAGAATCAAAATGCAGATGCGTTGTCACCCGTGAGGACTAAGATGGAATGCCTCTTTTCCAGTAAAAAGGGTCTCCGGTTCTCTACACTCACCATACGAAACACAGCAGCGTTAAGCTGCTATTTTACGCTGGCATTCTGTGAGAGCGTGGTCCTACCCCGGTCGAGCCGACCCATTCGTGCTACAACTATACCAGTAATATAGCTGAAGCATGGCTCTACCACGTATGACTGTAATTTTACATTTATTTTGTATTTTATCCTATGCATAACTTTTATTTACGATGATTGAAAATCAGCGCTTATTTAAAAAAATATGTTGACATAAGATACCCAATATACATCCACATGTATTTCTAAAAATAAGATATATTTTAGAATTAATATAAGAAATGGTTAATTATAGTCAGGTAGATTTTCTAAACAATAAGCTAATAATAGCTCTTCTTAGCATAGATTTATAGGTACAAAATAGACAACGCAGCATACACAGGGAGAGAGACACTGACCATATAAGTAATACCGAAGAAATACATTCTAATCCTATAATGATAGCATACAAAAATATTTAGTCTTTGATAATAATTTTATCATTGAATTCATTATTATAAGCTTTATTCTAAGGTTACAGGATATTGCTTAAGTTTCTGATTATATCATAATTTAAAATAATGCCTCTAAGCAAAAACACAACAATTTGGCATATTATATTTTACATGATAATCTCTGACCTTCATTCTAATATGATAACCTCTGACCAATAGAGAAAGATAAGACAAACCACTATGTCTGAGTAAATTTCAAGTGACACCAACACAATGCTAAATAAGAGTGACAAACGAACAACCGGTCCACCTGATGTTAAGTGTTAAGTGAATGAATGCTGTAGACCATAGACATCTACATCTATCCTCAAATTAGAATCAAAATGTAGATGCGTTGACACCCCTGAAGACTAAGATGGAATGCCTCATTTTCAGTAAATAGGATCTCCGCTTCTCTACACTCACCATACAAAATACAGCAGCATTAAGCTGCTATTTTACACTGGTATTCTGTGAGAGTGTGATCCTTCTCCAGCCGAGCCGATCCATTCGTGCTGCAGCCATGATATAGCTGCAGCATGGCTTTACCACATATAAAATGCTCATAACATGCTCACACACACCTTTCTTCTGTCATTTTTATTAGCCTGTTAAAATCTACTGCTGGACACACAAATGCACCTAAAACCATGCTGTTGGTTGTGAATGATAGATGATTATGTGTATGTAAGTGCGTGTTCTTACAATATGTTGAGCATGGTTTTCCCTTAGTTTTTGCGTCATGTGAAATGTACGCAGCGCTCTGTCCTTCTATCTTTATTGGTCTACCTCTACCTATCATGTTAACATTGAGTTCACAGTTGGATGCACACATATGCACTCAAAACCATGTTATTGATTGAACTTCTGTTAAAAACTGTATGAAGCTTTTAAATTGGCATAGTATAAATCCTATGTTTAATGTTAATGTTTGAAGCATTCTAGCATTTTACCTTCCCATATATGAAATATATACAATTTATACATCATCGCATGTTACATTTCTTATGTCTTATAAAAATAAAGCAAATGTTTGACCACATACACTTGGTATAGGTAATGCTGAGGAGGATGTTGATAAGGTAAGCTTAATGATAATAAATTTAATTAAGACTAAGAGAATCCTATTAACTTTGGCCTTAAGGCACTGTGCCCTATAACATACTTGTCGGGAAAAACTAATATTAGCAGAGAGTTTACAATTGTTTTTATGCATACTGACAATTAATATCAATATTTTCATTTGAATATTCTAAATGTGCAAGCTGCGCATAATAACTAATATTTGATATTGATATTTTTATGAAACAATTTCATATTGCGGCACATACGGTTCATAAGTAAAACCATTGTAATGAGTGAAACTAAGACTCCTGGTGCCTGGTATGTCTGTGAATGGAGCAAGTTCATTAAGTAGAGAAGTAAATGCTGGTCTCTCATCGGGATCTACCTGCCAACATTGCAAACATAGCTGGAAGAGTTCATCACTTACGTATGAAGGTTGTGATGGACGCATCCCCCTTAACACTCTTGCTGCAACATCTTTATTTACAGTGTTGCTATATGGAGTTCCTCCTATTGTTAAAGCTTCCCACATGAAACAACCAAAAGACCAGACATCAGCCTTAGGATTGAATCTTGTTTGACGTAACATTTCATGTGACATCCACCTTGTATAGTCGGGAGTTTCATGTAATGGACGTATATGTGAAAGACCAAAGCCAGCTATTTTTGCCACTCCATCATTACTAATGACTATATTTCGGCAACTTAACCTTTTATGATAAATTTTCTTACTGTGTAGGTATTCCATCCCAGATGCAACATCAACACACACTTGTATAACTTTATTTTCAGTAATGAGACAAAACTTGTTATTTTGTAGATCTCTTTGACGGCACTGTAAAAGCATTTCTTTTAGTGTCTGCTTTGAATCTTCCAACACTACAAATAGTGTTGTGTTTGTCTCACAGATGCCAATTAGAGAAATAACATTTTGATGCTCACTGGACTTTATTAAGAGATCTAGCTCTTGCAACATTAATCTCTTATCTTGCTTCTCTAATTCTCTATCCAGTATAACTTGAACTAAACCAGGAGTTTGAGCTCCATGTTGTTGTACACTCCCCTTTGTAAATTTTCCATAGCTACCAACACCAACCACACAGGATATATTAATATCAATGAGGTTTCTAGGTATATTCCACAATTTACGTTTTAAGTTACCATAGTAATCTACTCTCTCATCTTCGTCTTGAAGAAAACTAGAGTTCTCAATTTCTATGCAAGGTTCACTCAGACTCAAAGGCATAGAATGAGACCCTCTTTGCATTCTTACTACCTGAATTTTCTTACGGAGAATTATAAGCAGTCCAATGCCAATAAGGATTAGTACAACACTTATAGCAATCCCTGCACCAAGGGCCACTACCAATGGTGACATTTCTTCAGGTTCATTAATGTTTAGAATAATCTTTTTAGTTGACTCAGCATATCTTACCTTCCTTGCATGGTTCTTTTCACTAACAATACCTAGAGATACTTCAATATCATTTGTTAGGGGTAATGGGGCATTATAAAAACCATTATATGTACTTCGGTCACCAATAATGAAGTCATGTTTGATATCTTCACTGTCCAATTCAGCTGTTATGTAATATGGATATCCCTGTTCCATTGCATATGTGTAGTTACCCAGGTTTTCTACAACAAACCCTTGTTGATATAATTCTATTGACACTACTATTCTGTACCTAGATACAGGCCCATTGACATTTCTAGCTTCAGGTATTTGCACTACCATTCGATCACCTCGTCTCTGTTTTATGATAATATCAGGTGGACTTGGATTGGGTGTCCCTATGATTGTTTCAGCTTTTCTAGTCACATTTGGACCCTCATACTCATAGTTGCTTGCTGCAATACTAATATTGTATACCGACCCAGGCTGCAGATTTAATAGTTCTGAATAATATGTACTATTAGATACTCTCCATTCAAGAGGCATAAGAGAATAATCTGCATATGTTTCAATAGCAACAGCATGAATACTATACCCAGTGATAATTGAATATGCTTGTGGAGCAGTCCAATGAACACGAACCGTTGTTTCTGTAAAATTTACAATGTCAAAAGATGCCGGAGGTCCCGGCGCTATAACATCTGTATCATATACGCTAGCAGCATTATCACCCCCACACTTTTGTGTTTCGTTTTTGGGGCATGGAGTACTGCACGATTCTGAAGGTACCTCAAATTGTCCGGGATTATTACCGCAAAAACACGTGGAGCCATTACCTAAGAGAGCGTACTTGTAATAAACTTCTTCGCATACCGATAAACAAACATCAACTGATTGCCCACTGTGAGTGTTCAAGACATCATTGATATTGAATTTATAACAGCCTATATAATCCCCCCGGTCACCTTTTACATGACTTAAATAATAAAAGTATTGCAATGTTGTCACCAGCCAATATTTTCCCATTGTTATTGCTCGGCACTGAGTCATAGGTCATACAACTCTGATTCGGTGTGACGCCCTTATGGCAGATTACATTTTCTTCTTCAGAGGTAATTTTGCAAAATAACACCACATTTATCTATATATCGAAAAACACAAATATTACAATATGTAGAAAATCAATAAAACTCAAGCGGAACCGCGTTGCTAGAAAACGTTAATTTGTTTTGACTTATTGACTTTTGACTTTAGATGTAGAAAAAAACAGTTATAAAGCAATGTGACCGTTTGTTAAGCAAGGTAATCTACTAAAATCTACTAAAATAAAAGAATAGGTAGGGCTTACCATAGACTTAGAATATACTAGCGTATAGACCACCTGACAGCCCGAAAACGCGTGACCAATTTTGATTTGTCATTGTGTGCGTTAGCTAGTGATGTATATTTTACTTAAAAGGACTATCGAAAATGATTGTTAATGAAGCGGTAAAAAGATTATAAAAAATTTTTTAGTGCATGAAGTTGAATAACTTCAAAAATTAACTGAATTTTACCATGATAGTTCTAAAATAATTAAAAAATATTCATATAACATGTTCCTGGGAATAAGCTGAACCTACCTGCCTTTTGTTGGATTTTAATTCAAATGTATAAAATCCCAAGTGACTTTACCGAAAACCTAAAAACTCCCCAATAATCAGATCAGAATGTTGTATTTTCGAGCTATGATCTTTGGAGAAAATATTTACTGCCGTGGCAGTTTCCGGAATTTATTTTTAACATATTGTTAATATAAATAGGTAGATACTAACTAAGTATATACCTATTTATATTTTATATATTTTATAAAATGTTTTGATGGGAAACAAAATATTTTATAAAATATATAACAGTACAACATAATGGCTGCTTTATTTTCATATAAGTATTACTTGTAATAATTGCAAACATTTAATAATTAATAATTAAATAGATTATAGAACTTTATTTTAACATTCGACTTAAGTATGAATGTAAACTTAATAATTTAAGGAAGGAAACTTGTAGGAATCAGTTTTTTTTTTTTTATAGGATAGGGTGACAAACGAGCACACAGTCCACGTGATGGTAAGTGGTTGCTGTGACCCATAGACATCTACATCTATCTACGACTGCGAATCAAAATGCAGATGCGTTGTCAGCCGTGAGGACTAAGATGGAATGCCTCTTTTCCAGTAAAAAGGGTC
This sequence comes from Parnassius orleans, assembly GCA_029286625.1. NCBI lineage: Eukaryota > Metazoa > Arthropoda > Insecta > Lepidoptera > Papilionidae > Parnassius > Parnassius orleans. The sequence goes on along the minus strand of JAGSMP010000026.1, from coordinate 2,932,660 downwards.
TCCGGTTCTCTACACTCACCATACGAAACACAGCAGCATTAAGCTGCTATTTTACGCTGGTATTCTGTGAGAGCGTGGTCCTTCCCCGGTCGAGCCGACCCATTCGTGCTATAACTATACTACTAATATAGCTGCAGCATGGCTCTACCACGTATAAAAGTTAAATAGATTATTACCACATATAAAGTTAAATAAGATTGCTCTGTTTAAAGGCCAATATGTTTATGAGGCTTCATCATGCTTCATGTTTATATTCTTTCATCTGTCCCTGAAAAGTATAAAGTAATAATAAACTTATTATCATTTTAGCTGCATGAATTTTAAAAACATAATGATCTTAACACAGTAAAGTGCACTAAGTGTCTGAGGATACAGATGCACTCTCTATTCTCTCAATCTCGGTATGTTAAGAAAATGGTCACTCATTCATGGACTGACCGCGGCAAGTGCAACAATTTCGCAGATCTATTGATCTGCGCAGCTATTACTTAACCACGAGTTCTCTTCTCTACGAATAACGCTGTAGGATAAATCACGCTATTTAAGCCCTCGCGACAATGTCGTCGGCCATCAAGCATGAATCGGGCATTGACCGTTGTGAGTATCAAATACTATGGAATTTATACTATCACGTCTCATGCGCGGTCGTCTAGTAGCGCTTGAGCATAACTAAATATCTATACCTAACTACGCTAAAAGTTTTATCGTTATGATTTGGGAATATAATCCGAAGTTCCGAAGCTTCGCTCAACCCCTTGGGGAAAATAGCATGATGCTATGAATATTGTACTAGTGTGACCGTGAGGCTGTGCGGTTGGTTAAGCTAGGTTATACATTTATTTTGGTTGATAAATAAATACTTAGTTGGGTTCATAATGGCTTAAAGAGGATAATCTCAAGATTTTTTTGTCTTTAATGTACTACAGTTTTATAATGTATGAAAATCTGTCTCTATATTTATCTAAAGTTTTGAAAGTTATATTTTGAAGTCTTATTTATAACAATATTTTACTTACTGGTACAAATAATGTAGAAATGACTCCTTTTAATAAAATTGTTTTATTCTACTTTTCTTTTATACTTCTCAAGAAAATGTTTGCTGCAAATTGTTGAGTTCTTCTTTGCATTCCAACCAACCCGTCCAATGAACCTAACCACTTTTTCTAATTATAGAATCCGGAGGAATCTGTTTGAAATACGGCAAAATAAAATTACATTTTAGAACGCAAACCGAGGATTTATTTTCTTGTTGTGTAGGCAAGTCTATCGATTCATTATAAACATTCAAGATAAATATCGACATTAATTTTGATATAGTTGAGTCAATCCTAGCGTACATGTAAAATATTTTGTATAAAATGTATTTACCAAATTCATGCAAATTATCAACAACGTGACTTTTTCTTTGCAAAATATCAAAATTAACAAAATAATTGAATATATTCTATATTTAAACACTATGTAACATAAATTTTAACAAAATAAATGCGTCATAACATTGACGATGTCTTGAGAATTTACCAGTGATATGTGAAATTATCAGGATTATTTCTATTATTAACAGCACACTCACTTACGGAACAATTAACCATTTTGGAAAAAAGTTACTTACTAAAAATAACCACTATTATACTTTAAAAAATTACAAAATATCTCGGAGCTATTTTTTGCGTGCCGAATTGTGCCGACCTGTCATTCAAAATCGGTTACAGAGTCATGAGATTTTGTATCCTTTTCTATCTTGCATTTTTGCCATAAGGAATTTTTTTCTCCCTTGCACACTATGTTGGTCTATACGCTAGTATATCCTAAGTCTATGGGGCTTACATGACCGAAAAATTATGGGTTTAACGGTTAGGAACGGTTTCCAAGGCATAAAAATTGCAACTGTTGATATTATTTTCGCGTCTTACAAAATCATTTGTCAAAACAACAAAAAACGAAACAAAAGTCCCTGCACATTGCGTCGCTATCACCTTAACGGATTCAGTAAAATAACACGATTTTTTATTTATATTGTCTGATTTTGAAGGTACTTACACACATAGACTTAGAAATATTCTAAGTCTATGCTTACACAGTATTTTTTACGTGTATCTATTAGATGTGAATAACAAAATATGTTGAAAATTTCGTGGAAATTGGTTATTTACTTCAACATTCAAACATTTAATATTTGCAATTGAAAGTTTGTGTGGGAAATAAAAATAGATGCCAGGTATTGAAATGAAAAGAGTGTGATTAAATGGAAGTTAAAATATTACGACACACACCACGATTACGACGACAACGTAATTACGGATATTTAAGTCAGTTATCGACTTAAACATTAAAAAAAATGTTTTCAAACCTTGATTTGATAGCAAATAAGGATATAATCTATGCAAAGGAACATTTTCTTATTGTCTTACCAAGTTTTCACAATCAACATGTAAAGGTGATTTACCACCGGTGAGGCAAAGTTTGGATGAAGAGAATTGAAATTTTTGTGGCCCGAAATTTTCAGTAACTGCAAGCGCGAGCCATCGCGAGTGATTTAATATACAACTTTTAATCCTCACCTTGCGGTGAAAAAGCACTTTTATACAGCAGTGGCTAGTGGAATAGACGTAGCGCCGTGATTTATATATATATACAACATGTAACGTAATTAACGCACACCCACAGACACCCCATTAGTATATTATGTTAAAATCATATTACATACACTGACTTTTTATTTAAACATGTTTATGCATTGATTATTTATTAAATTAGTTATACTAATTCCGGAAGTATGTTGTGGTCACAGTACAAATCCACGAACGTACACAGTTGCACACGTAGGTATAGGTATGAGGGTCTTGCTAGCCTAGTAGGTATTCGCTCGCGTTCGAGACGAGTTAACGCCGCCGCCGCTTGACACAACTGTAAGTATTAGTGCCGAAAAAAGCCGACAATACACGATTGTTTACGTTAAAGAAATACCTACCTATGAACATTAACTGATGTCCGAACTCCGAGCATCGAGTTGTTTATTTAAGTCTAGTAAACATTTAATTGCATATTTCCATCACACTTTTCAGGCTTTGGGCTGTCGACTCAAATAATTTTGTTTATTGATTATTATACAATGTCAATAGGCAATATTCGTTACAAAATATTATGCATTAGCATAACATTTTAATTGTAATTGTAAATAATAATGAACTGCTAAAAATAAGAGGCGATACGACAACATCAAAGATGGCGTGTTTAAAAGATGTGAATCAAGATATTTACAATACTTTAAAAAATCAAATACTTAACTTACTGATAGCCTAAACACTCATGCAACGTTGTATTTTTAATACACTTTCAAAATGTCCAATACATTTTAATGACCGTTTCCTTAATTTATATTTTAATTTAGAAAGCACTTTAGTGTCATTTTTCACTATTTCAAAAGCGTTCACTATCCTATTATTTAGGTCCTCGGTACTTGCTGTCTCACTAAAATAAACTAATGATTTAATACGTCCCCACAAAAAAAGTAAAGAAGCGTCAAATCAGCTGATCTGGGAGACCACTGGACAGGGCCGCCGCGACCGATCCAGCGCTCTCCAAACTCATCATCAAGGTGCTGTTAAACACTCCTAATGAAATGAGCAGGGGCACCACCGTGTGGGTAGAATACCTCTTGTAAACTATGAAGAGGTATGTCTTCTAGCAGCGTAGGTAGAGTTTCTCTACCTACTAACTTGGTAAGAACACAGGCCCTAGTATGTGTGTACCAATGACACCGGCCCAGACGTTAACTGATAAACGGCGTTGGAAGGAATCCACTCTGCATGTGTGAGGGTTTTCGTGCATCCATAAATGTGTGTTGTGTTGATTGTACATCCCCACAAGTGTGAATGGACTTTCATCTGTCCAAATTATGTTCTGCTGCCAATTTTCTAATAACCAGCGGCTGAACTGCAAGCGTGGTGCGTAATCGTTTGGAGTCAACTCCTGGCATCTTCTGAGATGGAATGGATGTTCTTTATCACCACGAAGTGTTCTACACACATGTATATGACTACATTGAAAGCGTGACGCTGCTTCTCGAGTACTGGCATGGGGATTCTCATCGAAATAGTCCAGTATTTCGTTTTGAAGACTAGTACGTGTATGTACATTGGCTCCCCTGTCGACGGCCGTGTTCGGACGAAATGTTCCGTGGTCGCGAAGCCGTTGAGTAGCAGCTTACATAGTCCTGCGGTCCACTCTTGTACCATACCTCTGTTTGAATGTTCTGCAAGCTAGAGCCACATTATCACCACACCGTGCCAAAGTCCTTACCATTTCAGTGTACTGAACGTTGGTGTATTGGAAAGACATCGCGCGCGAAAAATTATTTGCAAACAATCTCGTAAGTACTTTCCACTAATAATGTCCGCGCACTTTTAAAGGTCTTATTGCCTTGAGTTACGGCCCATTTCAGTTTGTTTTAACTGTACAGATTTAGTGTGACTGTAATTTACGTAGTTTTAATTATTTTTAGGATAAAAATTACCTATATAAAAATTATAGAAATCGATTCAGTAAACGATTCTGAACAAAGTACTTTTAGGATGTGCATCAATTATGTTTTGACTTATATTATATGATAATATAAGTCAAAACTGATAAATGATAATGAAACCAAGTTAATTTTGCAAAATTCTAATCATACTATTATAATTTGGTGATGAATCCAAAAACGGTCACATTGATATGAAGATTTATTTGAAGGCAAAAGTGCTATATCCATACCGCCTAGGATGACGTGTTTTGTTCACTCACAATATGTTAATGCGCCACATTGTTAAGCATTTAGGAGGTTTTGACGGTAGCTTAATACAGCGAACAGTCGTTGATGATATTTTTTCAAGGCCAGGTATAAGTCATAAAAGATAAAATTTTACGTGGTAGAGCCATGCTGCACCTATATTACTGGTATAGTTGTAGCATGAATGGATCGGCTCAACCAGAACCACGCTCTCAAAGAATACCAGCGTAAAATAGCACCTTAACGCTGCTGTGTTTCGTATGGTGGAGAACCGGAGATCGTTTTTACTGAAGACGGGGCATTCCATCTTGTTCCTCACGGGTGACAACGCATCTGCATTTTGATTCGTAATCGAGGATATATGTAGATGTCTATGGGCAACCTCTTACCATCAGGTGAACTGTGTGCTCATTTGTCATCCTTATCCTATTAAAAAAAATCCCTGCCACAAGACATTTTTCTCAACACAGCAGGAATATACCGGGTATTTGTGAAACGCCCCCGAAAACGAAGACAGATGATAGTACTAAGGATACCTATGATGATGGGTCACAAAGAAATTCGATCCCGAATAATCATGAAAATAATTAAACATAAAACCAGCAGTGAAACTTAAAAAAGAAAATCAGCTGACAATAGGGTCAATACCCTCGCGGGCGCCGAACTCTTATCTAGATCGGTATGAAACAATGCATTAGGTATACTACTCACTCTACCCTTCCCTTTCACACACACGCTGCCTCGTGTCGCCTCGCGCTGTAGAATTTACACATGCTTCAAGGACGTTACGTCATGCGCATTTGTTTTGGCGTGATTGATTAATAATTTTAGTTTTTGAGACATTTCCGTGTTGACTATCACGGGCGATAGTTCAATTGTTTTGTTTATTAAATTATTGTCGTTATTATTTGTTATTTATTAATTAATGATATTGTTCTTGTTGTTACGTTTTGTGTTTTTTGTTTTGTTTTAATAGTGCCTAACGCGTAGGTACGTTTATAGTGTTCGTGAATACGGCAACATGTTAATGTGCCTTGGAGAATCTCATAAGGCTACGGAGGATCGGTAAGCTGTTTCATACCTAATTTTTTTTAAATAACTTAGTACTGAACTGATCTGAATAGGTACATAACTGAATACATCAGAATAATAAACATACCCACACAATGGATAAAAAAGCGTGACTCTAACCTTGTTAACATTTTATTTAAGTATTTTTTTCATTAGCGGGGAATTGAACCAGTTATTTGGTTTATTTAACCTGTGAATTCGAATTAAAGTGGCTACGTGGAGACAAGCACAGTGGCAAAATAGTAGGTTAAGTAGATAAGTTAGGTATTTAGACAAGTGTTGTAAATTATTAGGTATTGTGGTATCATCGCTAGTTGCGGGCCGCGCGAATTCGGCGTTCGCGCGTACATTGACCCCTAGTCAGCTGATTGTAATTCAGTAATTCCACTGCTGGTTTTATGTTTAAGTATTTTCATGACTTTTTTTTACTGAAATTAACGTTTTATTTAACTATACTAACACGATGGAGCGTGAGTAAAGCTAATAAAACGTTGTGAAAAGATGATTTTTTTTCATTAGGATCGATTTTATATTTCACACATCATCAAAGATATAGTTAGTACTGTCGTCTGTCTTCGTTTTCGGGAGCGTTTCAAAAATACCCTGTATATGTATAATCCTGCTGTGACCGAAATTCGATTTCTGGCTAGAGCCGACGCCGATTAACTGGCTATCGCCTAAAGCCTAAATCTAAACCCTCGGCTGAAACCGAAGGCTTAAAACCCTAGAGAAATTCAGTTCAAGGTTGGATAAAATTAATAATATAAATTAGATTTTAAAACTTTAAATGAAAACATTATGTTGATTGTATAATATAAAAGAAATTCTAGAAGTTATTTATGTATATATATATTTATGTATAAATTGCGTCGCCACGTCCATCGCGCTCTCGCTCATTCGTAACCATAGATTACACCACAGACTAATATGATGCTCACGCATGATTACACAATATAATTAGCTTTATGCTTTAAGGAAAAAAAAAGTGATGGCGACACTGTGACCGTTGCTCAATATTCAAGTTTCATTGACAGAAGTTTGAAAAATAAGACGTTATATTGAAACAAGAATTTTTAAAGGAAAATAAACATTTAATTTTCATGACTTATTGGAATAGTTAATATCAGTAAACAAAGTTTCTGAAATGGCAACTAGATCTGGAAGACGTTAGTACTTCATATTTATAGTTCAAAAGTATTTATTTTTCTTTATACATAGTAATATTGTCATGTTTGTCAATTTTAGGAATACATTCTTCGTTTGGTAATCTTGTACAACCAGATCTGGAAAAAATTGTAAAAAGCGAGAGAAAAACCAGAAGTAAGCGTCAGAAGGAAAATTGTGATGAAGTACCTGCAGTTTTAAAGAAAAAAGCCCATTATGTACATTATCCTGGAGATGAGATATTTAATGACGCTAACGAGAACGTTAAATCGACGCGGAAACTACGACGGCATACACTCAAGGAGCAAAATATTATTACAAATTCAGAAAATTCAGACGACAATATTGAGGTAAAAAAGCATACGCGGAGAACCAAGAAGTTTGTTGAAGAAATTGTCACTGACGTCGTTCAAAATAACGAACCAGCGATTGATGAGGAACTTGGAAATGTAATTGAAACCAAACAAAAGGTAAAGAAAAATAAAAAGAAAAAGCAAAACGTTGTTGATGAACCCACAGAAAATTATGATGAAGTAGTTAAAGAAACTGTATTGAAGACCAAAAAGAAATCTAAAAAGAAGAAAAGTTCAAAACTATCAAATTCTACTAAAGTAGAGGATTTAACTAAACAGTCCAAAAATACCACATTAAATAATAGCATTGCATCAAATGAATCATTTCATAGTGCTGCTGGCAGTCCTAGGAGGAGCAACATGCATAATGGAATCATCAACGATAAAACTTCAGAAGTTGAAAAATCTGAAACAGTCAAAACAGAAGTCTTGTTACATGGATCTAATAAAAAGTCCTTAACACCAAAACTATCCAAAAGTAAAAATTCAACTTTTGTAAAAGACTCGGAAGATGAGTGTGGAATTTTTATTGATGGAATTGCAAAGCAAACAAAAATGAAAAGGAAGCTTAATGTAAACGAAACATCTCCTGGCAAAACTAATAATGACTCAATCACAAATGAATTGCCTAAACTCAATGGATCATTGAAAAATAAACTCGATAGCACTTTTGAAAAGATAAGCCCTGATAGGTGTGATTCTAGAAATAAAAACACTGATATAGAAAAGCTAATAAGCAGCAGTGAAAGAAAATCCCTATATTTACTATCACAGAGTGGATCAGGCTTAAAGCGAAGCCTTAACAGAACAAAGTCTTTTGACTCTACATTTGACAAAGAGAGTAGTGTTAAATTAAATGCCACTTATGACAAAGATCAAAGAAATTCAAACCAAAAAACCGATGCCATAAATGTCACATTTGATGAAGCCAATAATTCACACATTAGTATAAACAGTGACAATTCTAAAGCTGAAATTATTATTAACCTAACTCCAGAGTTAGTTGAAAGCAGTATTGACGAATCAAGTATTCAAAAGACACCTAAAACTAAAATTGAAGAAACTGTCGCTGAAAATATCAACAAAGTGCCTATAACACCTCTGAAACGTGAAGGCACTTTCACCATGGAAAGTACAAACGTAATGGAGTCACCAAAATCCAAAGTAACAGAGATTCTAACACTAATAGGAACTGATACCCCTAAACATAAAATATCAGTAGATAGAACTCCAAATAAACGTAAATCCATGCCTTCTCCTGGATGCACTCCATTCCCTGTCATCAAAAGTTCTCAGAAAGAGAAGTCAGTTCTCAATGTGACTCGTTCTATTGAAAAATCATTACGAAGATCTTCCGTTACTGAGCCAATTTCCAGAACTACAAAGGTCATGTTCTGCAGTCCAGTGAACAACTGTGCTGTTGCTTCACAGATTAAAAGGAAAGTAATCAAGTCCAACTTAAAAGGATCAAACAAGAGCTTCGTTTTTGATGAAAGTTGTAAGTATTTTGTTTCCATTACTATTAGATTATAATATTTATTGCTGCCTTCGCACCGGATGGAGTGTTAACCTGGTAGAACATGCAGGAAGTCGATGGATGCAGATAGCTCAGAACAGTGTTTTGTGGCATTTCTTGAGGGAAGCCTATGTTCAGAAGCAGACTTGTGAAGGGCTAAAATGATAATCATGTATCACTATCGTAGCTATGTTAGAAAATTGCATCTCTCTACCTCATACTTTTAATGTTTTAAGAGATAACTAAAGTTTATTGCTCAGATCTTGTTGTAGCTGAGAGATATAATATGTAAAATTTTAAATATCTTGGTCTGAGATAGAGTGGTACATCAGAGGTGCAAGTTGGCTAGTACCTATTGCAATCGCTAATCTGCTTCTATAAGTGGAAGTTACAAAAATCAAGAATAGAAAGGTGCATATTCAGTAGTAGACTGTTCTGTTGTATTTTTAATCTTGAAGAATTTGTTCTATCTCATTTGCACACAATTTGCATCTCTGTTTCATGTTATGGTAAAATAAATATATTTGAGAGCTTAATAAGTTTGAATGGTTCAAATTTCAATTGCTCCATTGTTTCTTATATATAGAGGGGACAAACTAGTTTGCGGCTCACCTGATTGTAAGTGACTTTTGCCGCCCACGAACATCTGCAACACCAGGGGAATTGCAGATGTGTTGCCGGCCTTTTAAAAAAGAGTAGGCTCTTATCTAGAAGGTCCCTAAATCATATCAGTCCAGAAAAATCGCTGGTGGTATTCGGTTTCACAATTTCCTTGTGGAATCGACTACCATTTTACTATCACACATCGTGACTAAACCCGCAATACCATCCATGTCATCTGGATGCTTAGACGTCCACTACTGTGCGACTTAATAGGAGTTTTCTTCCTCGCACAACTTCATTTTGTAATTGTTTACCACCGGCGATTTTTCCCAACTGATACGGCTTCGAGGCCTTAGAGAAACGAGCTTACTCCTTTTTAAGAGACCGGCAACGCACCTACAATTTCCCTGGTGTTGCATTTGTTCATGGATGGCAGTTTAATCTATGTTCAGCAGTGGACTTTAGTAGGCTGTAATGGTAACATTATGTGCGGTGGTCAACACTCACCATCAGGTGAGCCGCATGCTGGTTTGCCCACTTTTCTATAAAAAAAACCACACAAACCATGTCAAGTTCCCACCTCTGGGCAGACCTCATCTTGGAAGTGTAGTAAGTAAATTGTCATTTTTGCAGTGTCGGAGGGGGCGCGGCCCGCTGCTCGCAAACGCTCGTACACGCAGGGCGATGCGGAAGATGTCCGCGTTAAACGATCGAGGCTTGGAGAAGAGTTACAGCAGTCGGTTGACCGGTTGTCGCGGCCCAGAACCTTCAGCTGCAGGTATGCTTTTCTGGAGTACAATACTTATTGAGTCATTTAAGATTTACTGTTGGTTTTGAAAAAAACCTCTGTCCTGGGAAGAACCACCAAGAAACCCAGCTACACTTTTTTTTAAATAAAATTAATTTACAATTTTATTTAACACATTCACTGCGGTTTACCCACAATCGGCCTGACGCGGTGCCAAATCAATGTGCGCACAGGATAAATAGATCTCTCTCGCTCGTGCGGAACCTGTTTCCTGGGCACTTTTACGAGTATGACAGAGACAAATATAGTTTTCGATTTGTGATTAACAATGTAGTAATACAACAATTTAATAACGTGGCAGGCCTATTTCGACCTCCGCCGCATAGAACATAAAAAAGTTATCTCAGTGCAGGGGTGGGCCTGCTTTGTTGGATGACCGCTCGCGACTTGTTGCTGCACTTTGCAGATGCGTACGCGTCGAGCAGCCAGTAGTGTTGTGTTTGCTAAGGGAGGAGGCCACGCTCGCGCTCGTCGGTTTCGTGCAAGCTTCGTTACAATGGCGCATCGTAAAAACAAAATAATACTAGAAAATGTTAGTGGTAATGGAGAAGAATACGGCGGTTCGAATTTTGAAGTCTCTAAGGGAAATAAATACAGAAAAATATTTCAAAAACTAGATGTTAAGCCATCCACCAGCAAATTTACAGTTTTGGAAAATAAAATAATCCGCTCGGCAAATAAACATCAAAGATTTTTTAGCGACGACAGTGAAAGTGACGAAGAAATTTCCTATAAAATTTTTTTTTACTGAAGCTATAATTGAATCATTAACCGGAAAAAAAAATAAGCCCTGAAAGTAAGTTACTACATATTTCTGTAGGATTATTCTGAGGTCTACAACTTTCACCTCCGTGTTAAATCGCTCTGCAACAACGACGACAGGTAATTCGTAAATAAAAAAATTGTAGTTTAGGTGACTTTAAGCATCTTTTCCGACTTTTTGTCCTGCCGGTGGCTGCGTGATGCTCTTTTTGCCGTATGTCACACACTGGAGTGTGCTGCTCTGCTATATCTCCGACTTCGGCTACATGGCTGTCAAATGCTTTCTTGTTGTGTGTGTTACATTTCCGTGTGCTGGGCCCTAGTTTCACTATTGTTTTAGCGGTTCACTGGTATGTTGTGTATATTATTTTCTCATATCGCATGATGTTTTACATGGCTTACGCGACTCGTGAGTCCAATAGTATGCCAATAGCTGCATGTTACAGTAACAAAAAGTTTTTTCATGTAAGTGGTAATAAAAAATACTACACTATCCATCACTTCCGTCCTGTGACTTTGATTTATCTAATAACTGTAAAAATAGAGACAAAAGTTGTCAATATCTATCAAAAAGTAAATAAGATGTAGTAAGATTAGATATAATACAAGGCACGAGTAATAATGAATGGTGTAGTATCGATGAGGTTACTAAGAGTATTTATTCTTTACTAAATCCCTGTATAATCTACTAATTTATCAGAAGTGAAATATATGTTATGAACAGCTATTTTATGCTATGGTTTTTAGTAATTTATTGTTTACTTTCTATTCACTTCCATAACGATACAATTTTCTACATCAACCGACCCTTTCCTACCCTGCCCTGCCTGCCTTGAGCTGCCCTGTCCTGCTCTACCCAACCCTACCCTTAACCTTATGACATGCTTGTATTATGTAGAGTAGGATAACGGTTATCACTTAACACTTAATTTGTTATGTCACTAACATCTTGTGTATATGCTTTAGAATGGGGCACGTATTTAAGCACAATCTTATAAAACTTTTTATTACAGAAAATGCCAGAGAAATAAAAACCTCTGGATACGTTCTTGAAAAGGGTCCAAAAAGAAGAAATTGTGCATGGTGCTATGAAAAGCTAAGACTGGCTGGACATTGACTTCCTGAGAAGCAAAAAAGAAAGTTAAGATAATGAAAACAGTCTGTGTCAAATGTAATGTTCTTCTTCTTCTTCTTTCTTTTTTATGGCGGTTTTGATCATTCGCCAATGTCAGCGTGAAAGTGTTTATTGAGTAGAAGCTCAGTAGTTACAAATACTATGCCCATATACAAAAGATGATTGTGATAGTACAAGTATCTTATTTTCTTTAAACCAATTTTTTTTCCCTTTTTATCTTGTGATACTAATGGTTGTACTGTTGGATTGAAGAAAGGAAAAAGAACAAATGACAAACACAATTGCTATAACTACATTAGTATATTAGTATTGACAAACATTAAACTTTTATATTATTAGAGTTAATAAAACCACACAGAATATATACATAAGGAGTGTAATCATACATAAATGTAATCAGTCTCTTTGCACAGCATGTTACAAAGATTGGCATATCTAAATTAATTAATTTTATATAAAAGATTTTTTTAATAATATTTAATTTTGGTCTATCTTAATTAATATTATTCTTGACTTGTTTGTAATTAACACATTAATAAGGCTTGACTTGTGTTTATAAAAATTAAATAAAATTAATTACTCGATATTTTCTTTTCTTTCACTATCCCATCACTAAAAAAATTACACTTTAGTGCGGTAGCGGGCCCTATCGACCTGACATTTTCGATTGCTAATTCCTCATTTTCTGTTTAGAGGATCCAGGGGCGGGGCAATGTATAGACAAGTGATTCATGAGGATTTTAAAAGTATAAAATAAATTAATGTACAATACGCCTTGACTAAGATAATAGAACATTAATACCACATGGAGGTGTCGGGCCGAAAGGGCCGTTCACCATTTGCCTATATTAGGGGAGATGCGTGCAATATGATCCCCCTAAGAGAAAAACTTTACTGCACTCAAAGTTTAAGACAAAAACTAAAGTATTAAATTGTTAAGAATAGTGAATTTACTTATCTTTGTAATTGCATACTTATTCCTCACGATATGTATGTGGTTTATTAGTTTCGTCATATTTTCCAAAAGTTTAGTAAGGGATCGTTTTATACACATGTATGTATAAAACGATCCCTGGGGATCAATTTATACCTACGATATTTAATATTAGCAAAATAAAATACCCAGCTGTTTATTTTAATCATATTCTATCTATTGCTTACAGCAACAAAAATATATAAGCGTGTTTACACATAACATTTTAAGTCTTGAGTTACATTGGAGATCATTTTTTTTAACTTGCTACTAATAAATCAACAAAATTAAACCAAACAATTATAACAAACGTTTTAAGGTTTATAGAATTAACAAATTATAAATAAACAACTAAACTCTTTTTCTAAATTAAAAAAAAAAACAATAAAGCCTCTTTAGGGTTTGTAGTTTTAACAAAGTATAATTAAAAAAATCAACTCTTCTTCTAAATAAAATAAAAATAAAGACTCGTACTTCATATGATGTGAATTAAAAAAGAATCGCTTACAAAACGATTAGAAAGGCAAAAATCGCAAGTAAAGTCTTCTTCATCGCCACTGTCTATTTCTGCACAAGCCTCATGGCCCCATTTCAGGCACACAACGCATCTTATCCACCCTTGATCTCTGTTATTGTCCTCTGTCCTCTTAAGAAGAATCTGTTTTATAACTGTTTTTCTTATTTTTTCCTTTCCCTTTATTTTTCTTTTCGTTTGCAACCGGTTTTTTAAATTTAATTTAATTTAATTTTTTATCGGCTTTCTTTTGTTTTTTATCTGTTTTTTTTCGTTTCCTCCTCTAGGTAGTTTTTATAGGGTGTACTGGTCAGTACAGACGTGTCTACACTTACTCGCCTTACATTATTTCTTCTTCCTACTATTTTTGGCAACATTTCAGTTTAAACAATTTCAGTTTGTTACTGTAACGTTTTAAGTGTGCAATATTTTAGCTCAATCGGACACCGAGAAGTGGGTCAAATTTAACATGCAAGATTTGACCCTAACAAACACATACATATCATACATCCATCCATACATACATAAATACATACATACATACATACATTGCAAGTTAAATAAAAACTTTTAAAAATACTAATGGGGTAATATGATTCCAGGGATCGTTTTATACGCACGAAGAGGGATCATTTCACCTCAAAAACCAAATTTCAAGACATCGATCAAAATATAACCTTCAAATACAACGTTTGGTATTCAAACGTTGCTTTAATATAGCTGAACTTTAATAGAATCCACCAACAAAATAACATTTCAATAAATCTTAACATGCAGAAAATAATGAAACTCAAAAATCAGGCTTCCATAGATTAGAAGTACGTTTTTATTTTATTTTTTTCTAATAAAATCACGCTAAGCGCTCACACCGCCATGACACTCGGAGAGGCAACTGGCGGGGTTGCGGGGATGACGTATGTTGCGTATTTGGATAGATGTCGCTAGTAGTCACTCTTATACAGTGGGGGATCATTTTACCTCGAGGGATCGTATTACACGCATCTCCCCTACTTATTCTGAACCTTCTCTGCAAATTTGGCCGGTTATTGCAAAATAACCCTGTATTGTGTGTATATTATCTCAATCGGTCAAGTCATTTAGATGTTACATAATCACCAACATAGCAACTGTAATAATATAAATAAAAATATAATATCTTAATAATAATAATAACTTCTTTGTTTTTTTTTTAAAAGTTTTTTAACTTATTTATCTTAATTCTGATAGACAGTTCCTTTTTTTTAGCGAATTTGTCCGAACCATCAACACCGTCTAAAAAGACCGCAACACCATCAAAGACGAAGCCAGAAAACAAAGTGACGCGCACGAAGCTACCCAATTTCGCAGCGCTGCATCAGAAACGCTTCGAGAAGATGGAGTCATTGGATGAATGTCAGGAAAGGAAGGCAAAGCGAGCGCGGCAGCTCTTAACACCGACTGGCAGTGTGAATCTTATTGAGAGGATCAGTCCCAAAGGTATGGAACTAGGCCATTTCTTGATTCTTCTTTTTAACTTTTTTTTCTTCGTACATGCCCATTTTCGGTTATGTAAGCGCTGATGAAGATTGCAGACAGACTAGATAAGCCCTGCGTAAATGATAGCATCTTCTAGGCGTTAATACTAAGGAAACTCCATATCTTGATAGTAACTAGTGCTATTTCAGGACAAGGTTCTTTTAACAAGCATCTGTTTAACTACGTGTTACAGACAGTCGCTTACGCAGGGCATACATGAGGGAAAAAGAAACTGTAGCTCACATGCTGCTGATATGTCCGTAGGTTACCACTAACAGGGCCAACTACTTGGTGTGCCGAATTTGCTGCTCGAGGTCGTCAGTACCATTACGGGCTTACTGAATTTCTTCGAGGATATAGTCATGATATGCGCGCACTTCTTTAAAAATACATCTTCTTTTTAAAAAGGCGCGCTTTAGACGTGTAGTTGCGGAAAAGACCCTAAAATTGAAGTGACAAAGTAACCAACAGTCCACCTGATGGTAAGTTATAACTGCAGCCCATGGATACCTGTAGCAAACTTCAAATTAAGAAGGTTAGAGATGTGTTGTCAACACTGAGGACTAAGATGGAATTCCTCTCAGTCTGTAATTACGCCCTTATTGTTCCTCCAACAGCTAGCATGGGCTGGGGACAAACAATTTATCCCCGATTATATCCACTGACAAGAGATAAAATTATCTTGTCCTTATGCCAGCACGGCAACGGGGAAAGGAGAAGTATATCTCCGTTTGACATAACGAGTAGACATATGTATATCCCCGTCCGTAGCATGGAGCCAAATGAAATTTGGCAATTTCATTGACAATTTTATCCTAGTTCATTGGACGTGGGTTTAAGTTTATATTCATTCAAAAATCTATCTAAGTCTATCTCCCATTTTATCTACTGTGGATCACTATATATCCACCGGTGTGCCCATGCTCGAACGGTGGATAAAACTAAGCGAGGGATAAACATTTTCTCTTTTCCCCAGGGATAAAATTGTCTCCTGCCTATGCTAGCCTGCAGACCGAAATATAGCAAGGCACTGTAACTTGGCGGCATAAATAGGTAAGGGGTGATATCTACCCAGAAAGACTTCTAGGCTGAAAAGGAGTCCTACTGTCTAGAATCTTCCTTTTTCATCATCTCTTTTTTTTATAGAACAAGGGCGACAAACGGGCACACAGTCCACCTGATGGTAAGTGGATGCTGCGGCCCACAGACATCTACATTTATTCTCGATTAAGAATCAAAATGTAGATGCATTGTCACCCCTGAAGACTAAGATAGAATGCCTCGTTTCCAGTAAAAGGGGTCTTGAAAGCAATTGGGTCTTATAAGAGAAAGGGGACTTTTTCTTCCACGACCAATCTGGGATCGGGGGTAAGTACAGAGTTAGTTACATATATGTAGAATTGTTCAGAAACTTTGATGGCTAGATGGTTCACTTCAGTTCAAGTGGATGGTTCAGAAACTTTAGGCTTCTGTTGTATTTCGGTCCGTTTACGTTATTGTGGTGCGATGACTGCGCCGCTACATTACCTGCTCATATCGGCGATCGATGATGCAGAGTGCAGACCGCGACGAGCATGCGGCTCACCTGAAGGTAAGTACTACCGCCGCCCATGAACAACCGCAACACCAGGGGAATTGCAGGTGCGTTGCAGGCCTTTTAGAAAGGGTAAGCTCTTTTCTTGATGTGCGTTCGTGAAATTTAGCGGCTGGAATTAATCTGAACAATTCCTCAGAGCACTCCCCGTGGTAGATTCGATAGAAAATGAAAAGGGATGCAACGTCCCTATGCAGCGCCGGTGAATCGAGCCGATCAGAAAGAACTCGTTCGTCGACGATTCGAACCGCTCTGCGCTGGATGCGGTCAAATGGAAGGAGCTGGCACTGGGGTGCCCCAGCTCAGAGATGAAACAGTATTCCATGTGAGACCGAACTTGTGCTTTGTAAAGTTGCAAGCGATGTGCCGGCATGATATACTGTCTCGCTCTGCTGACACGCCAAGCTTTTTAGAGGCCAATTTGGCCTTCCCTTCCAAGTGACCACGAAACTGCACGCTATTCGATATGTCGACGCCGAGGATTCCGATGCTAGCTGAGGCAGCAAGGGGGGTGCCTTGAAACTGAGGAGATACGACAAAGGGATTCTTTTTAGCGGTAAACGCACAAACTTGTGTCTTCTGTGGATTGAACTGGACTAAATTTAGTCGCCCCTAATCCGAGACTTTGTTCAGCAAAGACTCGACTTCAGACACAAGTTTGTCCCGGTACTCGGCGACGTTTTCCCGAGAAATGTTGGCATGGCCGGTATATAAGGCATGATAGCATGCAGCCTTGTGGAACACCAGCGTTAATAGGCTTGTAATCAGAGCATGCACCGTCAACTACGACCTTGATGCTCCGATCAGCAAGGAAACTGGTGATCCATTTGTACAATTTCTCGGGAAGCCCATAGGAAAGGAGCTTCGAAAGAAGCGCTTTGTGCCAGACCCGATCGAAGGCCTTTTCTATGTCTAAACTAACGGCGAATGCCTCCCCCTTGGACTCTACTGCCTCCGCCCATCTATGAGTCAGGTAGACCAGAAGATCACCAGCTGATCGACCCCGACGAAAACCGTACTGGCGGTCACTAATCAGCTGGTGATCCTCAAGGTATCTCATGAGCTGGCAGTTTATAATGGATTCCATTATTTTGGAGAACAAGGAGGTGATGGCGATAGGCCTGTAGTTAGACGGGTCTGAGCGGTCGCCTTTTTTAGGGATCGGGTGGACCAAAGCTGTCTTCTATGAATTCGGGACTACGCCTTGGGAGTAGGAGTACCGGAAAAGACGCGTTAAAACCGGTGCCAACTCCGGAGCACACGTCTTCAGCACAATGGGAGGGACTCCGTCAGGCCCACTCGACTTGCTGACGTCCAGGGTAAGGAGTGCTTTGCGAACCGAGCGCTGTGTAAACCGCACATCCGGCATGGAGCACTCACACCGCGGGATGGTCGGCGGTGTGTTCCCCCCGTCATCAAGAGTCGAGTTGGACGCAAAGAGAGAGCCTAACAGCTCGGCTTTCTCCTTTGCGGCATGGGCCAGTGAGTCGTCCTCTCTGTGCAGAGATGGAAGAGATGGCTGACAGAAGTTCCCTTGGACAGCCTTGGGGAGACCAGAATGCCCGTGCATTCTGGTCTCTCGCCAAGGCTGATCCCAATCGGCCGACCTATAGCGCCAAACACGGCGGCAGCCTGCAGAATGCAACCGCGACGTTAGAGTGAATGGCACTACACTCCGGACAAGACAATGGTCCGACGAGCCTTGAGGGGCGTCGACGGAAACCTGATATCCGTCCGGATGAGAGGTCAGCAGAAGGTCCAAGAGGAAGGTGAATGATCCTACATCTGGAATCCGCGTCGGCGAAGTAACCAGCTGTGTAAGACCATATGCCAAGGCAAAGTCATAAACAGATCTCCCGCATGATCGGTTAAACGTGAACCGAGCCATTCGGCGTAGTGGGCGTTAAAATTGCCAGGATCAGGATCTCTGCGGATGGGATCTGCTGTAGCAAGGAATCTGTAGCCATTTGGACGTGGTCGATGAGTCGGTCTGTTTCGGCATTACCGCTATGGGACCTATAGAGGCACCCGTAGACGCGGAGATGGTCGTCGCTGTCTACGCGCAGCCATAGGATGGACAGGTCCGTAACTTCAAGTCTGCCAAGGCGTCGAAAACAAATGTCCTCTCTGACGTATACGTAAACTCCAGCCCGGGGCACAAAGGAGTGTTCTAATTTGTACCCGGGTAGGAGATATGAAGTATCAGCCGGAGAGGACACCTGAGTCTCGGTTAAAAAGCAAAGACGGCTTCGCCGTCTCCAGATATTGATGGACAGCGTTAAGGTTGGAATGGAGTCCCTGATGTTGCAAAAGTTCACGGCGTGACAGGGGTCGCCTTGGTGTTATTGCTCCGCTTGCTCCGAGCAGGTTTAGTCGCGAGCGGAATATCGCCCCCCTCCCCCCCAGAATACGCGGGGCAGCCTGAGCACCCACGCTCAGGAGTGGAGTCGCTTGTTCGTGGATGCTCAGCTAGGTTTTCCAGGGGTGCTGGGTACCCTCCTGGGGTAGTCTGATGCGGTAGCTTGGTGAGTGCAGGTGACCTTCGGCACTCACCAAGCGAAACGCAGAGGTAAACCTCTACTTCATCTACTACAAGGTAAACCTCTACCTCTACTTCAGCGTGAAGTAACGATAACGTGATAGAGCCGTGCTGCATTAATAGTATAGTTGTAGCACGAAATGGTCGACCGGGGAAGGACCACGCTCTCACAGAATACCAGCGTGAAATAGCAGCTTAATGCTGCTGTGTTTCGTATGGTGAGTGTAGCGAACCGGAGACGCTTTTTACTGGAAAAGAGGCATTCTATCTTAGTCCTCACGGCTGACAACGCATCTGCATTTTAATTCGCAAACGAAGATAGATGTAGATGTCTATGGGCCACAGCAACCACTTACCATCAGGTGGACTGTGTGCTCGTTTGTCACCCTTATGCTATAATAAAAAAAACCACCCCGGTTTGAGCCGGCCCATCCGTGCTGTCGCAAAAGCTACCGCTTGGCTCTACCAATGTTGGTTGGGAAAAGTTTAAGAAAAAGGCAAGGCAAGTAATCTGCGAGAGTGCCGTGAAGCAGATGCGATCAGAAAGGCTCAGAGGCTGTAGTTTTAGTAAAAAAGTGATATACACTCTGTAAACACTAGGAACAAATATAAGCTAGTGATACCAGTTTCTCGACTCCATAGAGGCAGTAATTAATTCATGGGGCAGTCTATACGTAATTACAACAAAGTCCCAGAAAATATACAAGGTCTCTCTAAAACCAAGCTTAAATATTTTATTAAACAAAAACTGTATAAAAAAAGGTAATAAATGAATACATGGTTGATAATAACCCCTGGGAATGAGGAGGTCTCTTCCAAGCTGTTTCTAAAATAAATTTTATAAATAGTGTGATGTACAACCTTTCTTATTGTATAATTTACTTTGAAAAAAAAAATGTCCTGCTGTGTTTCTTGCTAGTTCTTCCCAGGACAGAGTTTTTTTCCGAACTAGTGGTAAAATTAAAAAATAACTTTCAATAATAATTAAATATAATCTATATCGAATTAAAAATTATTCTATTTTATTCTATTCCATTCCATGCCATGCCCCACACTAGCGCTAAGAGTAGCTTGGAAGCTTTACGCGGATCTTAACTAATTTTTACCTCAGAATTATTGTAATCGGCCAAAAAGATTAAATTTTAATTTTAATATGAAAGCGATATCCTAACATGATGTTATTATTACTGATTACTAACCTCTGTTCACCTGTTTTTACTATCTTATCTATATATTTCTATGCGCTGTCTACATCAATAAAGATAGCTCGATATCTATTAACTAGCTGCAGATAACACAAGTCACCGTTAATTGCTTTTAGTATAAGAAGGATTTACTGCAAGCGCTTGCCCACTTAACTGCCACGGAAACCACGGTACCAATGAAATTGTAAATTGCAATTTTAAGTGCCGATTTACCACGTCCTGGGCGGTAAATGAAAACATCGTGAGGAAACCTGCATGTCCAATAGAGAAAAATACGAGTACATTTTAAACTCGCACACACTAATGGCAGCAAAAGCAAGCCTGCGCCCAGTTGTGGGACATTTTAGACTGTACCTTTTTACATAATATATTGTTGAAATAAGCACATAGTGATAAAATCTCTTAACTGTTTTTGTGACCTAAGCTTCGTTTAATTTTTGCAGTCGTCAAAAGTAATATTCTCGTTTACTTACGACCATGTAAACCACACCAATGGTTTTTATTACCGAGCCTCATGAGCTCCGATCGAGTCCAGTCCAGTCAGATCCTATATTGTTGGTTTAAATTTAAAGTTTGAGGAGTTTATGAAGTAATAACTTATAATCAGCGTTAAATTATAAGTTCGTATTTTATTACACTACAATAAGACGTAGAAAAGTTGTATTGTCGTTATCAATACAAAGAGGAAACATGCATGTCTGAGGTGTAAAATATTTCGGGGATATGTGAAGTTCGCAAACACGCACTGGTGCAGCGCGACGGACAATTTTCTCCCTCCATAAGCACATCTCATCTCGCCTTGCAGTGGCAAAGCACAAGAAAATACACTACACCATATTATCATCTCGCGGGTGTCGTAAGAGGCGGCAGGGTAAATTGAAACAGGGGATGGGCTACAACATTTTCCTAATAACAACTGAAAATGAAAACTGCGCTTACCAACCCGCTTGCCAAACGAGGCAACTATAGCAAATATCCTGCTATGATTAGACAGTAGTCAGACTTTGATAGGCTGTAATGATGATAATGATAAACCATGTCACAAATTCACAAACCACATAAAGTCACGTGACCGAACGTTGATTTAATACTTTCATCCGACTGTAGAAATTCACCTTGGCTAATAGTGCAGAATACAGTGTCAGAGACACATGGATAGTCAATATTTTGCATTTTACGCAAATGTTGGCTCCCCGAGTGGATTTAAAATTAAGATCTCCGACGTAGTTGTCGAACAATAATAACCTAGGTCACTCGTTAGTCTATATAATTATATTGTATAAATTAAACTAATTTTATTTTTATAGAAAAAGTTGCCGCATCACCCAAAAAAGCCTCAGCTAAAGAACCAAGAAAACCAGACACTCCGTTCAGGCCGAAATTACCAACATTGGAATCATTAAACCCCGGCTACACAAGGTTCGGTTTCAAAATGAATTGCGGCGTGAATCCATTCAGCGTGCCCAGCAAAACCAAATTAATCAAAGCAAAGGAAACTAAACCTAATGGTGTGTTAACAAGACAGGCGACTTTGCCTTCCCTTACTGGAGCAACGTCCGTAAGGAAGGAAGCGGCGAAGCTAACCGTCATGAGGGAGAAGTCATTCACGGAGAAGAGAGATATAAATAGAAAGGAAAACAGAACCGTGATTAAAGGGGTTAGAACTAACAGACGATTCGAGTTGCAAATGAAAATGAGAAATCTTAATTCATAAAGTGTAAAATAAAAGTTTTTGTAATAAATTAATCGTAATAACTTTTTTTGCTTACTGTAACATATTTTAAATTGCTTTTTTTTACTTACAGCAAATTAAGCTTTTTACCATGAGGACACACATTGCACAATCTACTTTTATAGAAACAAGAAATTATCAATAACGGTTTTGTGATCTACTACCAGATACTAATATAATTCGAATATAATATGGTACATTAATAGTAATTATTTGTACTGATCATCCAATACACACTTCACGACTATAAAATATTTTACGTACCATATGAATAAAATAGAAACGACCTATATAAAGCGTTCTTACTTTCCGAAAAGCAGGTTCTTTTTATTTAAACGCAAATTATGTCAAAAATGGCGCCAAAACTCAAGATTGTTATAGATTGTATATTATTATTTCGGTGGTGTTACTATATAACTCTCGACGATTTTTTAAAAATACATATTCCGTTATAATTTAAAAAAAGATGGACGGACTCCTTAAAGTAGACTACTTAAATTTAGAGGTAATTGTTTTCTTCAAAATATCTTAAGAATTTAATATACACACTTTCACTGTTTTTATTAATGAACTTTTAAACTTAGTACAGAACTTTATGGACTAACCTGGGACTGTCAGTTAAGATTTGTATATCGTTTTTGTTAAGTGATTATTGTACCTTGTTTTTTTATTTTAGATGTTAACAGTATTAATAATAGTTTGTAGGGCATTGAATGCGTTTAAGGTTTTAGTGCCATTTAATCAAGATATCTGATATATAAGACAATCGAACAATTACAACTTTTAACACTGAATAAAACTTTTAATATTTATAATGTGTAGTTTTATTATTAACTACTACTGGTTATTATAATAAGTCACAGACCCACGTTAGTTTCACGTTAAGTTCAGCTTGGAAAAAATTTAAATAGATCAAATATTTTCAACCGACTTCAAAAATGGAGGAGGTTCTCGATTCTACTTTTATGTTTTTTTTAAATTTTTATTCAATATAGATTACATCGTCGGTCGAATGACGAAGGGCGTAAGTGATTTTAGTCAATTTTACAGTAGAGCGATTTTCAATAAAGTCCACCGTGATGCCGTCGTAACTTTATATGTAAAACTACTACGCAGTTTACAGGACTGTCGTTAGGATTGATAACTAATCCTCTTTTGATATTAAATTAGTTTATTAGTTTACTTTAGTTACTTGTAGATATATTTCCTTTTTTTTGAAAAAAAAAAATTCGCCCTTTTGTCATGTGCAAATATTTCAAAATAACATTTACGTCCGGCTATCTTAACTATAAAAGAAATAAAAGACTATAAATTAAAACACTATTAAATAAAGAAAGACTGTAATATTAAGTAATGGAACAATATCTTATTGATGTGGTAGGATTTCATAATAAGTTTGATATTCCCGGCATCTTATCAAAGGGGTCTCTCCCCTGCACATAGAAATTAAATCGTTATATTTTCTTTAGATATCTCATAATGAGATTTATTTAAATGTCCCTCTTCCTTCAGCCATTTAACATCTTGTCTTTTTATTGATATCGATCTGTATTCTTTATCCTTGTGACTCGTTTTAAAAAATAGACTACTTTGAGACTTTCGTGAGACTTTTAACTCCATAACATCTGTCCATTTAAAGAGGGCGGCTGTCTGGTTATCGTTTTTTAATTTAAGTAACCTTAACTTTAAGGCAAGATTTTAAAATCCTTAAAATCATTGTAATTGAGTACCTTGACTTCGTATGGATTTTGCGTGCCAATCGTATGATCGGCTCCAATTGGCATGGAACACTAATATATATATTGTGGTGGCTACACTACAACCGCTATGGGACCTATAGAGGCACCCGTAGACGCGGGGATGGTTGTCGCTGTCTACGCGCAGCCATAGGATGGACAGGTCCGTACCTTCAAGTCTGCCGAGGCGTTGAAAACAAATGTCCTCTCTGACGTATACGCAAACTCCAGCCCGGGGCACAGTGTTCTAATTTGTACCCCGGGTAGGAGAGATATGAAGTATCAGCCGGAGAGGACACCTGAGTCTCGGTTAAAAAAAGCAAGACCGGCTTCGTCGTCTCCAGATGGTAGTGGACAACGTTAAGGTTGGAATGAAGTCCCCTGATGTTGCAAAAGTTCACGGATAGCGTAACAGGGGTCGCCTTGGTGTTATTGCTCCGCTTGCCCCGAGCAGGTTTAGTCGCAGTCGGGGCAGCCTGAGCACCCACGCTCAGGAGTGGAGTCGCTTGGTCGTGGATGCTCAGCTAGGGATTCTCCAGGGGTGCTGTTACCCTCCTGGGGTAGTCTGATGCGGTAGCTTGGTGAGTGCAGGTGACCTCCGGCACTCACCAAGCGAAACGCAGAGGTAAACCTCTTCTTCATCTACTTCATCTACTACAATTTAAACCTCTACCTCTACTTCAGCGTGAAGTAACGTTAACGTGGTAGAGCCGTGCTGCATTAATAGTATAGTTGTAGCACGAAATGGTCTACCGGGGAAGGACCACGCTCTCACAGAATACCAGCGTAAAATAGCAGCTTAATGCTGCTGTGTTTCGTATGGTGAGTGTAGAGAACCGGAGACCCTTTTTGCTGGAAAAGAGGCATTTTATCTTAGTCCTCACGGCTGACAACGCATCTGCATTTTAATTCGCAAACGAAGATAGATGTCTATGGGCCACAGCAACTACTTACCATCAGGTGGACTGTGTGCTCGTTTGTCACCCTTATGCTATAAAAAAAAACACCCGTTTTGAGCCGGCCCGTCCGTGCTGTCGCAAAAGCTACAGCTTGGTCCTACCACTGTTGGTTGGGAAAAGTTTAAGAAAAAGGCAAGTAATCTGCGAGGGTGCCGTGAAGCAGATGCGATCAGAAAGGCTCAGAGGCTGTAGTTTTAGTAAAAAAGTGATATACACTCTGTAAACACTAGGAACAAATATAAGCTAGTGATACCAGTTTCTCGACTCCATAGAGGCAGTAATTAATTCATGGGGCAGTCTATATGTAATTACAACAAAGTCCCAGAAAATATACAAGGTCTCTCTATTACTAAGTTTAAATATTTTATTAAACAAAAACTGTATAAAAAGGGTTATTATAGTATAAATGAATACATGGTTGATAAAAACCCCTGGGAATGAGGGGGTCACTTCCAAGCTGTTTCTAAAATAAATTTTATAAATAGCGTGATGTACAACCTTTCTGCTGTGTTTCTTGCTGGTTCTTCCCAGGACAGAGTTTTTTTCCGAACTAGTGGTAAAATTAAAAAATAACTTTCAATAAGAATTACATGTAATCTATATCGAATTAAAAATTATTCTATTCTATTCTATTCCATTCCATGCCATGCCCAACACTAGCGCTAAGAGTAGCTTGGAAGCATTACGCGGATCTTAACTAATTTTTACCTCAGAATTATTGTAATCGGCCAAAAAGATTAAATTTTAATTTTAATATGAAAGCGATATCCTATCATGATGTTATTATTACTGATTACTAACCTCTGTTCACCTGTTTTTACTATCTTATCTATATATTTCTATGCGCTGTCTACATCAATAAAGATAGCTCGATATCTATTAACTAGCTGCAGATAACACAAATCACCGTTAATTGCATTTAGAAGTTTAGCATTATAAGAAGGATTTACTGCAAGCGTTTGCCCCCTTAACTGCCACGGAAACCACGGTACCAATGAAATTGTAAATTGCAATTTTAAGTGCTGATTTACCACGTCCTGGGCGGTAAATGAAAACATCGTGAGGAAACCTGCATGTCCAATAGAGAAAAATACGAGTACATTTTAAACTCGCACACACTAATTGCAGCAAAAGCAAGCCTGCGCCCAGTTGTGGGACATTTTAGACTGTACCTTTTTATATAATATATTGTTGAAATAAGCACATAGTGATAAAATCTCTTAACTGTTTTTGTGACCTAAGCTTCGTTTAATTTTTGCAGTCGTTAAAGTATAGTATAAAGTAATATTCTCGTTTACTTACGACCATGTAAACCACACCAATGGTTTTTATTACCGAGCCTCATAAGCTCCGATCCAGTCCAGTCCAGTCAGACCCTATATTGTTGGTTTAAATTTAAAGTTTGAGGAGTTTATGAAGTAATAACTTATAATCAGCATTAAATTATAAGTTCGTATTTTATTAGACTACAATAAGACGTAGAAAAGTTGTATTGTCGTTTTCAATACAAAGAGGAAACATGCATGTCTGAGGTGTAAAATATTTCGGGGATATGTGAAGTTCGCAAACACGCACTGGTGCAGCGCGACGGACAATTTTCTCCCACATCTCATCTCGCTTTGCAGTGGCGGCCACAAGAAAATACACTACTCCATATTATCATCTCGCGGGTGTCGTAACAGGCGGCCGGGGAAATTGAAACAGGGGATGGGCTACAACATTTTCCTAATAACAACTGAAAATGAAAACTGCGCTTACCAACCCGCTTGCCAAACGAGGCAACTATAGCAAATATCCTGCTATGAATAGACAGTAGTCAGACTTTGATAGGCTGTAATGATGATAATGATAAACCATGTCACAAATTCACAAACCACATAAAGTCACGTGACCGAACGTTGATTTAATACTTTCATCCGACTGTAGAAATTCACCTTGGCTAATAGTGCAGAATACAGTGTCAGAGACACATGGATAGTCAATATTTTGCATTTTACGCAAATGTTGGCTCTCCTCGCGTAGTTGTCGAAAAATCTGACGCCTAGGTCACTCGTTAGTCTATATAATTATATTGTATAAATTAAACTAATTTTATTTTTATAGAAAAGTTGCTGAATCACCCAAAAAGCCTCAGCTAAAGAACCAGAAAACCAGACACTCCGTTCAGGCCAATTACCAACATTGGAATCATTAAACCCCGGCTACAGGTTCGGTTTCAAAATGAATTGCGACGTGAATCCATTCAGCGTGCCCAGCAAAACCAAATTAATCAAAGCAAAGGAAACTAAATAATGGTGTGTTAACAAGACAGGCGACTTTGCCTTCCCTTACTGGAGCAACGTCCGTAAGGAAGGCGGCAAGCTAACCGTCATGAGGAGAAGTCATTCACGGAGAAGAGAGATATAAATAGAAAGGAAAACAGAACCGTGATTAAGGGGTTAGAACTAACAGACGATTCGAGTTGCAAATGAAAATGAGAAATCTTAATTCATAAAGTGTAAAATAAAAGTTTTTGTAATAAATTAATCGTAATAACTTTTTTTGCTTACTGTAACATATTTTAAATTGCTTTTTTTTACTTACAGCAAATTAAGCTTTTTACCATGAGGACACACATTGCACAATCTACTTTTATAGAAACAAGAAATTATCAATAACGGTTTTGTGATCTACTACCAGATACTAATATAATTCGAATATAATATGGTACATTAATAGTAATTATTTGTACTGATCATCCAATACAAACATCACAACTATAAAATATTTTACGTACCATATGAATAAAATAGAAACGACCTATATAAAGCGTTCTTACTTTCCGAAAAGCAGGTTCTTTTTATTTAAACGCAAATTATGTCAAAAATGGCGCCAAAACTCAAGATTGTTATAGATTGTATATTATTATTTCGGTGGTGTTACTATATAACTCTCGACGATTTTTTAAAAATACATATTCCGTTATAATTTAAAAAAAGATGGACGGACTCCTTAAAGTAGACTACTTAAATTTAGAGGTAATTGTTTTCTTCAAAATATCTTAAGAATTTAATATACACACTTTCACTGTTTTTATTAATGAACTTTTAAACTTAGTACAGAACTTTATGGACTAACCTGGGACTGTCAGTTAAGATTTGTATATCGTTTTTGTTAAGTGATTATTGTACCTTGTTTTTTTATTTTAGATGTTAACAGTATTAATAATAGTTTGTAGGGCATTGAATGCGTTTAAGGTTTTAGTGCCATTTAATCAAGATATCTGATATATAAGACAATCGAACAATTACAACTTTTAACACTGAATAAAACTTTTAATATTTATAATGTGTAGTTTTATTATTAACTACTACTGGTTATTATAATAAGTCACAGAGCCACTTTTGTTTCACGTTAAGTTCAGCTTGGAAAAAATTTAAATAGATCGAAATATTTACATTTTCAATCGACTTCAAAAATGGAGGAGGTTCTCGATTCCACTTTTGTTTTTCTTTTTTTAATTTTTTATTTAATATAGATTACATGTGTAATCCTTAATGAAAGTCATTTTTTACTTTACCACTGGTTCGAAGAAAAAACCTCTGTCCTGGGAAGAACCAGCAAGAAACCCAGCGGGACTTTTTTTTAAAGTAAATTTACATTAATGGTTGTACAAACTATTTAAGTACAAAATTTATTTTAGAAACTGTTGGAAGGACCTCATTCCAGGGTTATTATCAACCATGTATTCATTTATACTATAATAACCCGTTTTATACAGTTTCAGCTTAACAAAACATTTAAACTTGGTAATAGCCTACTGTACACTTTCCGGGACCTTGTTGTAATATTATGCATTTGGATTGAATTACTGACTCTGTGGAGTCGAGAACTGGTATCACTAGCTTGTGTTTTTTCCTAGTGTTTACAGAATGTATATCACTTTTTTTTACTAAAACTACCTTTGTTTTTGTGAACATGCATTAAATTTTCGTAAATATACTGAGAGGCCAAAGTTAATATATTTATTTCTTTAAATTTATTTCGTGTGTTACCTCAGAACTTTTTTTGTTGGTGAACCGATTTGGATGATTTTTTTTGAAAGCTTCTAATGGGGTCCCATGTAAATTTGATGAAGATGTGACCAGTAGTTTTTGAGTTATCCTTAATAATGTGTATTTAATTGACTTACTACTACATTTGAATAAAACTACTTTTACGGATTATATCGCGTTTAATAACTTATTTTTATTAATTCCAGACGTTTCGGGTGCTTTACAGCACCCATGGTCACGGGGGACTGAGGTGATTGACGTCCCGATGTCAGAGTTAACCGATGTACTCATTTTATACCCGTGTCTCAACAGCAACGCAGTCAGGAATTTACATTTAGAAAAAGCCAAAATTAGGGGATTTTTAGGTGATAATTAAGTGCCAAGTTTAAAAATTAGGTGCTCTAAAATTCACCGCAACGAACTGTTGAAATTTGCGTTGCTGGCAAAACGTATCGCCTAGCAACGCAGTGACGATAATAGATATACGATAAATATTAATAGCAAAGAATTAAGTGCTGCAAGTATAGCAATAACAAGGCGCCCCTAATAAAAATAAAGTTATTCAGAACAAAGCAGATGCAAAAATCAGGTCTTCTGAAAATCATAATAGCATCAAAATTGCATTTAGAAAAAAGCCAAAATTAGGGGCTCTTTAGGTGCTAATTAGGTGCCAGGTTTAAAAATTTTACCGCAACCAACTGTTGAAATTTGCTTTACTTGCAAAACGTATCGCTAGCAACGCAGCAGTGGCGTAGCTAGGCGTTGGCGAAGTTACCCCTCGCCCACGTCCTCGCACTTAAAGGGGCACCTTTTACAAATTTACGATTTTTACAAATTTAAATGCGTGTTTGTTTGGGGCCTCGCAAGAAGCTCCTCTTAAGTGCAACTATGAGGCCGTTGTAACTACCCTCAAAGACCGCGACCGTTAGATTGACGGAATACGAGACTTGTCAAGAATTAATAGTTATGAGTAGGTATGTCGTGTCAAAGCATGTTTGGTAGGATAGATCTATTGGGAAGATCTTGGGAACGAAAGAAAAGGGGCCTCGCTTATGCAACTTCGCCCACATACGCTACGCCCCTGCAACGCTGTGACGATAATAGATATACGATAAATGTTAATAACAAGGAATTATAAGTGCTGAAAGATTATTGAGGTCGGATGTAGATGACGGTAATATTCTGGGAATTATCGGGTCCAGGACCACCATTACCTTACTACAAGGTATGAACGGCATTGTAATATATATTATAGATAAGATAGGTCGAATCTGTACTAAAACCGAATCAGAACGCCCCGATTTCACGTAGTCTTGCCTGCCCTACCCCTAGAGTGTTTATGTAAAGCCGTAGGCGCGGAGGGAGAGCAGCCCCCGCCCACTGTAGCAAATCGCAGGCATCTGTGCGAGCCGTAGCGGCTGAGGCTGGTTCAATAGGCCGAACATGCGGAGGTGAGCATGGCTGCCTGTGATTTGCTACGCAAGGGCGAAGGGGCTGCACTTCCCACAGCGCCGAAGCAGTTGCAGAAGTAACTGTGTCAATATTCCTGTGTAAAAAAGTGAGGTTATGATTTTACAAAACAAATTATTACTCATAAACTATACATTTTCGCAAGGGTGGAAGAGTGGGGGGCTTCCCCGGAATATTTTTGTCTTTAAGTATTTTGTAAGTATTATTATTTATGTTGTATCTTGACTGCCTCGCAACTGCCGATCATGTGGTCACAGGTCGGGCCAAAAATCAGTAATTGGGTTTTCAGTTAAGGTTTTCGAGTAGCAGCCCGGAGTCCAGAAGTTGACGGTGTTTCACCCCCATGCATCTAAAAGCACGTTAAGCCGTTGGTTCTGCGCCTAATCTCTCTTCGGTTTTGTTGGGTCGCTGTTTCATCGGACTAAGAGAGCGAGGGAATAGATGTGCACCCATGCTGTCGTATAAATTTGTGCACTACATAATCTTGTTTTGCGCAGCAGGCTAGTTTCCGTAGAGACTGGCCACCATGACTGAAATTTGGTCTGGAGGTTATTATTTTGTATCTCTCAGTCACAGCTCCAGAACATTGCTGTAAAAGTAAAATTCCACGTTATGGTGTGGCTGTTGTAGCTCATGGATAACTGGAAACCAAAGGGTATAAAAAAACATAACCCCCCGGCCACACACTCGTCGAGTGGTAAGAGAAGTAGCGAGGAAAGGAGGCAGAGACGTAGTGTGGCCACAATACTCGTCATGCCGCACGTCATGCTCCTCGTCACTCCCTGTCGGTTTGGGCGCGAGTAGCTGGCCACATACTCGCGCAAACGCAGTCCGAATCGAGCGCTCGTTACGGAAGCGTCGTTCTATTTCGATGAATAGATGTCATCCACCATCTCCGTTGGCGCGGACAACGACGTATATTTCTTTTTTATGACATTGTTATAATTAGCTATACAAAATATGCATATAGCGCGCATGCTGCCACAGTTTCAACAAGCATTGTGTTGCAAACGCGAGCGACCTAGTGCGGAGCGTCGCGATTAATTGCGCAACATTGCGGCAGCGCGAGGAGCATAGTTTGGCTGAGCCATTAGGTACGTTTCCTGGAAACCAAATGCATAATATTTAGCTTTGACACCCCTGAATAGGATGGCGAACTTTTTTATTTTTCTAATATAGTGAATAGACGAAGCGACTACCTGGATGCAGGTGGCTCAGGACCCTGTTTTGTGGATTTACTTGGAGAGAGCTATATTCAGCAGTGTACTTGTGAAGATTTGTAATGATGATGATGTTTCAAATAAATATTGTATATTGAAAAGAATATTTTGCTGTTTTAAGTAAACCTTTATTAATTTATATATATAACAGCTTCACACTATACTAAAATATAGGCAGTAGTTTTATATTTTTCTTCGAAATATAGAAATTGGACCCGATAGCAGGATACTATATATTATAGAAGAGCTAACAACTCAACCCCTGAAAACATTACGTTTTGCGAAATTAGCGTCAAGACAACAATATATATTTTTTTAAGTATTTCAGAACAGTATTTATCTAAACTATAAACTGTTTACCATACTATAGTGGAATCCGAAATATATCAATATTAAACTTGTATTTGAAAACTTGAACTTCAATTATCAGAAAACTTACCTGTAGTGCCCTTGACCCTTGAGCAGCCTTCAAATTTTTTTTCAAATATTCCGCTTTCGAAAGCATTTGTCACAACTACAGTCCACCGATTTGTTGTTGTACGGATCAAGTCTTTTCCATGCGCATGATCGTGAAGAAGTTTTTGGCAAAAACGAGAAAGTTATTTGTGCGTTCATGGATTTGAAAAGGCTTACGACAGATTGGACAGGGATATTTAATGGCAAACACTGAACTTATTTGAGTTGAGTTGATACAGGAATTAAAATCTAGTGCTTGTGTCAGCATCAACGGGGCCTACTCGGACTGATTGGACCTATTCGGACCTATTGGACAGTTGTTTGGCCAGGGCTCCCCAGTGCCAGCTCCTTTCATTTGACCGTATCCATCGCAGAGTGGTTCGAATTTGCGGTGAACGAGTTCTTTCTGATCGCCTTGACTCACTGACACTGCAAAGAGAAGTTACATCTCTTTGGCTATTTTTTCGCATTTACCACGGAGAGTGTTATGAGAAATTGTTCCGACTTATTGCAGCCGCTCAATTCACCATCGCACATCGCGACAACACTTCCATACCATCCATACCATCTGGATGATTATACAAGAAGAATTTTTTTTCTTCCTCGCACAACTTCCTTGTGGAATAGACTAGCACGAGCGATTTTTCCGGACCAAAACGACTTTTATTAAAAGGCCGGTAAAGCACCTTCGATTCCCTTAGTGTTGCAGATGTTCACGGGCGGCAGTCGAAACTTACCATCAGGTGAGCCGCATGTTCGTTTGCCCACTCTTCAATAAAAAAATAACAAAGATTTCTTCGCAAGGAATCTTACTCCCGACAGCTAATCAGGTACGGGATAAGGACGGTCTCAAGGTCAACGCATTTAGTGAGCGAAACAAACCATATACGAAATATACAGAGTACCACATCATTTCCCTCATGAACGGACGCCTGAAGTGAGAAAAACATACGAACCATATACGGAATATACAGAGTGCCACATCGTTTCCGTTATGAATGGACGCATGTAATGAGCAAAACATACAAATCATATACGGAATATACAGAGTGCCACATTATTTCCGTTATGAATGGACATGAAGTAAGCAAAACATACAAATCATATACGGAATATACAGAGTGCCACATCATTTCCGTTATGAATGGACGCATGAAGTGAGCAAAACATACAATAAGTCATATACGGAATATACAGAGTGCCATCATTTCCGTCATGAACGGACGCATGAAGTGAGCAAAACATACGAACTATATACGGAATATACAGAGGTGCCACATCATTTCCGTTATGAATGGACGCATGAAGTGAGCAAAACATACAAACCATATACGGAATATACAGAGTGCCACATCATTTCCGTTATGAATGAACGCATGAAGTGAGCAAAACATACAATAAGTTATATACGAAATATACAGAGTACCACATCATTTCCCTCATGAACGGACGCCTGAAGTGAGAAAAACATACGAACCATATACGGAATATACTGAGTGCCTCTTCATTTCTGTCATGAACGGACGCATAAAGTGAGCAAAACATACGAACCATATACGGAATATACAGAGTGCCACATCATTTCCGTCATGAACGGGCGCATGAAGTGAGCAAAACATACGAACCATATACGGAATATACAGAGTGCCATTTCATTTCTGTCATGAACGGACGCATAAAGTGAGCAAAACATACGAACTATATACGGAATATACACAGTGCCACAACATTTCCGTCATGAACGGACGCATGAAGTGAGCAAAACATACGAACTATATACGGAATATACACAGTGCCACAACATTTCCGTCATGAACGGACGCATGAAGTGAGCAAAACATACGAACTATATACGGAATATACAGAGTGCCACTTCATTTCTGTCATGAAAGGATGCATAAAGTGAGCAAAACATACGAACCATATACGGAATATACAGAGTGCCACATCATTTCCGTCATGAACGGACGCATGGTAAGCAAAACATACGAACTATATACGGAATATACTGAGTGCCTCTTCATTTCTGTCATGAACGGACGCATAAAGTGAGCAAAACATACGAACCATATACGGAATATACAGAGTGCCATCATTTCCGTCATGAACGAACGCATGAAGTAAGCAAAACATACGAACTGTATACGGAATATACAGAGTGCCACATCATTTCTGTCATGAACGGACGCATAAGTAAGCAAAACATACGAACCATATACGGAATATACAGAGTGCCACATCATTTCCGTCATGAACGGACGCATGAAGTAAGCAAAACATACGAACCATATACGAATATACAGAGTGCCACTTCATTTCTGTCATGAACGGACGCATAAAGTGAGCAAAACATACGAACCATATACGGAATATACAGAGTGCCACTTCATTTCCGTCATGAACGGACGCATGATAAGCAAAACATACGAACCATATACGGAATATACAGAGTGCCACATCATTTCCGTCATGAACGGACGCATTAAGTGAGCAAAACATACGAACCATATACGGAATATACAGAGTGCCACATCGTTTCGTTATGAATGGACGCATGTAATGAGCAAAACATACAAATCATATACGGAATATACGGAGTGCCACATCGTTTCCGTCATGAACGGACGCATGAAGTGAGCAAAACATACAAACCATATACGGAATATACAGTATGCCACATGATTTTTACGTTACTACGTTAATTCTTGCTCATTTAGGACGTCCTAAATGAGCAAGAGTTATTCAAAATTGAATATCGTCCTGTCGAATATAAATGGAATTCCTAAAATATACTATGATATTTCTTAATAAATAAATTAACAATATTCACTCTAAACTCTAAACATTTAAAATTCTTCTGAAAATAGAAGATGCAATAAGTATCTAGCGTAAAAGTATATATATATATATATATATATATATATATATATATATATATATATAATTTATTGACACACACATAAAGAAAAAGTTACACAAGACACAATTTCATAGAATCATCATGTGTTCTGTATCTTTGTAATTTAATTTATTCATGAAGTCCTCTAGGTATATATTTCTTTAATTTACAGGTATTACATTTTCGTAATTGTTGAATATCACCTAATTTATTATACACCCGAGAGGTCAACGCGTAATATTGGCGCTTGGCAAACTCCGTACGAGTCCGTACCGTGGGACATGTCTCTCTCCTTCGCTGAGACGTTGGCAAAGACGGTATAACTTCCCTATGGTACCTGAGAACTATAGATTTGTAGTATAATTGTCTCACAGTTAGAACCCTACAGTGTTGATACAAAGCGTGTGAGGGATTTTTTAAAAGTGCTATGTCTTTTATATTAAAAGACATGGCACTTTTAGAATGGCTCTTTGAGCCCTTTCCAGTCCCAACATATGAGTTTTCGCTGCACCTCCACACACTGTACAATACGTTATGACAGATTGGCAAAGAGCCTTGTACACATATAGGAGGAGGTCGCTATCTGCACTTTCTCTTAGGTTCTTAAAAATATAAATGAGCTTTCTTACTCTACTCGTGACATTTGAAATATGACGGTTCCAAGTTAATTTCTCGTCAATTGTCACTCCTAGATATCGCACGTGTTTAACCATTTCTAGCTCTTTACAATCACATTGTCTGCCAGGAAGTAAGGGTATTGTATTGCATGGGAAAGTGTGCATCTTGACTTTAAAACTGCTGGAGGGATTAGTAGCCTCTGTTATCCTGAAACATAGATATTTTCGTCTTTTCTATGTTTAACAGAGCCTTCGAAACTTCACACAGTCCTCTTTCTGTAAGAGTTTGCACACCATCCCAAGTCTGATGATGAAATAGCAGGACAGTGTCATCTGCGTACATTAATAAATCAGCTCCTTCCAATTCTATGTTGCAGAGATCGTTAACGTACAGCAGGAAATACGTTTCCGTAATGAACTGTTAATTACGGAAGAAATATACGAATAAAATTAAACTTTAGATTAAAAGTTAGAACAATAAATTACTGTTTACATTGTAAACGGAGCAGTTGACGGATGCGGAAAAATACTTTTTATTCCACGGGCGAAGGTTATTTACAGTTAAGCCAAATAGATTATGTCTGACAGTGATTCTTTGTTGCTTGTTGCCTCTTTAAAAATGTACAATTTTCTTGTTTATGTCCTACATTACGAAACTTTCTCATGTTTGCATTAGGTTTTCAAATTGATAATTTATGTACGTGTTCGCCGGAAAACAAAAAGGTCATGAGGAAACCATGTAAAAAATAAAAATAAAAACACGCACGTATAAAGTACTCCAAACAGCGCTAGAGCTGTGTGGTGGACTCTTCTTTTGCATTGCTTTCCATTTCAGTAATAAGAGAAGAATCGAAATCGTGACTCATGGAAATTCAGCGTAAAATAGCCGCTTAATGGCTTAATGCTGCTGTGCTCTTGATAGAGAGTAATTGTGTTCTGTGCTGCTGTGTTTAGCATGGTGAGTGTAGAGAACCGCAGGCCCTTTTTACTGGATACGAGGCATTCCATCTTAATCAAGACAACACATCTGCATTTTGATTCTTAATCGAGGATAAATGTGGACTGTGTGCTCGGTTGTCACCCTTATTCTATAAAAAAAAATATTGAGACGTCATTGGCATACCTTTTCCGCACAGTTTACCCTCTCAGAATTGATTATTTGTGTTAAACGCTTCCAATTATCGTACAGAATCTACTTTTCATCACAAGTGACAATCTGATTCAGAATTGAATTTGTTATTGACCCCGACAAGCAGGTATTTTTTAAATAAATATATAACTTGCATTAGAACCATAACTATTAATAAATTCGAATTAGCCCGTCCACTATCGGCATTTCACGCTTGCAGTAACGTTACAAGCAATTTTATAAACGTGCTTTCTTTCACCGAAATACGAATGCAAAGCGTGACTAAAATATTAAAATCAATAACCGCCTAGTAGCGAGACGACATAATACATAAACATTGATTTATGTTTTAGTGTTACAAAGGTGATGGCTATTAAATTGCTCTAAGCGTTTTTGTATCGTTATTGCAGGTCAGGTAACCTGCGTCTATTGTATTTACTTAACACTAGTTAACATTTATTTATCTTGTTACTAACGTTATTATAGGTGGAAGAGCCATGCTACAGCTATATTATGGCTGTAGGCTGTAGCACGAATAGGTTAGCACGACCGGGGAAGGACCGCGCTTTCACATAATATTAGCGTAATGTTTTGTATGGCTTTTGCTGGAAACGAGATATTCCATCTTAGTCCTCAGTAGTGAAAACACTTCGCATTTTGATGCTTAATCGAGAATATATGAAAATGTCTATGGGCCACAGCACGCACTTACCTTACTTAACGGTTGACTGTGTGCTCGTTTGTCACCCTTATTCTATAAAAAGCCTAGGATGCTGCTTTCTTTGCCCATCGTCAGTCTAGGTAACTTAAGTCTGGTGTAAACACCTTTTTTATATTACTAGCTATTTTATTAGAAGCCATGAGGTCCAAATGTCACCCACGGTACAAAATCAATAAGGTGATAGTATCTCTGTCACACATTCATAACAGCCTCCCAAAAAGTCTACCGCTGAACATAGCCCTCCCCCATAGATTGTCTCATGGGGCTCATAATTACCACGCTTAGCAGGCGGGTGCAACCGGATTTCTTTTTATTTTGAATTGTCATTACGAAGATGCTGCTGCCCCGTTAGAGTAATAGTGTTTTCTGCTGCTGCCTATCTTCTGTTTTATTTCCCTCTGTCGACTCTTACGATTCCCACGGGATATAGGGTAGTGGAATCTCCTACGCCGTCACTACACGACGTGGAAGCGTGGTATCGGCGTCACAAACTTTGTTGGTCTGAGCTGTGCGCATAAAATGCAAATACAGTTAATATCAGCAGATTGCGTGGACGCTAAAATAAGTAGGTAAACGGTTAGAGGGTAAAGGAAACTGCTAAATTGGCTACAATCAGATTTATTAATGTCTCAACATTGAAGCACAGCATGGTAAGTGGCACATGGCTCTGGACACGATGCTTATAAATAACAAATAACTTTCAATGCTTTTCTTCAAAACTTCACTAAAGTGTTCTTTCCATTTCTAACAATAACCTTTTCAATTCACTTAACAGAAATACAACTGTAATGCCTTAACTATATAATAATGTGGTAATTATCTAAACTATCTATAATAAATTTAACCAACACACAACAATTTGTCGCAAACCTCATTTTCCCGCTCGCGCCATTAACCTTCATAAAATATTTCGGGGCCAAAGTAAAAAAAGGCTTCAGCCAGTTAGAACGCAAACGTAAAAAAGTTACGAGCGCCCACACCAAAGACAATATATTATTTATTACAGATAGACCGACAGACCTACTACTGCAATTTCTTTGCCATTCAAGTGAGATAAAGGTTTTCTTACAAACACGCTAGGCTATTTGCTATTTGACAATACATGGCGATTAAAAGCAGAGTACCTACCTATATAAACACTCCGTTATCAGTTTCCCTGTCCGCGAAATAGACACAATAGGTAAACAATCGCAATGTTCAGATTTATGGGACAGGGAAAAGTTGAAGTTAAAATATAAAATATAAGTACTTAGACATTGGTCATTGTTCGGTCTATTGCCATTTAATATAATTTAATGCCTTTGTAAAACCCACAAGACATTATCATTTTTATGACAAACGAACAAGTTGAAAAACGAAATCGTTTTGTTATAATAACAATAAAACTAAAAAAATACTAAAACGAGAATACTTACATACTAACTATTCCATTGATACGCAATGGTGAACATACTCATAATAATACCTACCACACGTTAACACAAAAGTCGTTATCCCATTCAAT
This sequence comes from Parnassius orleans, assembly GCA_029286625.1. NCBI lineage: Eukaryota > Metazoa > Arthropoda > Insecta > Lepidoptera > Papilionidae > Parnassius > Parnassius orleans. Next base: position 2,893,660 of record JAGSMP010000026.1, on the reverse strand, counting down.
TTATTTATCATCAATCTTGATATAAAATATTGTTTTATATTTTATCGTAGCTATGTGTCTTTAATGCAATTTTATTTGTTTCAATACTACTTCTTTTTTAAATTGATTTTTATGATTTTATGAGATCATAACCTGGCCATAAATAATCAACATTTGGCGTCATTTATTTATTTCCACCATTCCACGGCGTAGCGAAAGATTGAGTGATGATGGTAAAAATAGAGCATATTAGTTTTTTTGAAAAATCAGACATTGCTGAAGCGACAAAAATAAAATAGAGTGAAATTATAAAAAATACTGCAATAACCACATTATTATATAGTGCACATGCTGAATTCTTGTGCACGGGAACAATATCACATTATAATAAAAGATTACACTTGTACTGTTAATTCATCTAAAAATACTAAAAGGGTTAATAATTATATTGTAATTGTTACTTTAAAAAAATAAATATCTCACTCTTATAGAAATGCTGATAAAGCTGTCAAATTTATTACAGTAATTTATTAACTTATAGTATCTTTAAGATATTTTAGCAATGCGGGCATACAACTGGCTTTAAGTGAATATAGCTTTATTAAAACATCTCTTTTTTTTGGAGACAATTCATTAGAATCTTGAAAAAGTTCAATTCACCATAATTTCATAAAATGTAGTGATTTATCTCTTTGATAAACGCGCGCGGCGATGAGAAGTTAATTAAGAAGTTAAATTAAATCATGAGCCTAATTAAGGCTTCATACGTAGGTAGACGTAGCTGTCATCGTGCGCGTATAATCAAGTATCGGACACGGTTATCTAAGAGATAAGACAACACAGTTTTTGTATATTGTAAAGCAAACCTGAGTAACAATATTTCGATGTTAAAACCTATATTAAAATAAAAAATTATATATGCAGTATATAATAAGACTATGACTATGACATAATAAAATGTAGTTACTACACATGTGAGAATGTTGTAAATCGTGTTAAAACCTTAGTCAATATAATGTCATGTAGGTTGTTTAGTAAAAAAACAACGTGGACGATGCTTAATCAACTGATTTTAATACATATTTGAAATAAAAATTAATTAAAAATGTACATGATGATATTGATATCATGTCAAGCAAGTCACGGAAATAAACGCATGGGAATTCTCCGTTGGAATATTTGATTCCATACACAGTAGTTATAGGTATATAATCTCAAATGCAATCGCACTCAAATGTAAATTTAATTTAACGATATTACGATACAATGAAAACCTTCTGTACTTTCCATATCTAAACTTACACTGTACTGGAATTTATTATAAAAGCAATATGTACTACCCACTACAAGCTTTGTGTCATATATAATGCGACATTTTTATAAAATATTTATTATTTCACAAAATTTGTTTATCAGAAGACTGGGTGGTACTAAATATTACACACGCTTCTAACTAAATAAAATAATTTAAAAGCACATCTACCAGTTGACACCCCATTATGCTTAAATGATTACTTGTAACAAACTTTAATTGACCTCATCACACAATCCGCCACAATTTTCTGTTACCGACTTAGTTACATATTTAATACTCTCTATTTACTACATTAAACACTTGGTTTACTAGTATTTTTGGCCTTTACAGAGAAAAGTGAATAGTTTTCCAAGCTAGTCCTACATAGAACATTTCAATTCAGCTCTAAATTATGCGGTGACTTTTTAACATAGCATTAATTATGACGCTCTAACAGATTGCGTTATCCATAGATATGTTGCATTTACCTTCTTTAAGAAAAATATCTTAGTGCTTTTATTTTGCTTTCACCTAATAATCTTACATAATTCTCTCACTATATTATAAGTAATACATAAATTACATTTTCACAGGCACCTAAAGTAAGTATTATAATTTTAATTTTTTTTCTGAGAACACAGTACTTATTAAATTTTTATTTAAGTTTTTATCACGTCGTCTTATTAAAACGAAATATCTCACAACCTTAGAATAACAAAGAAAGATAGAACATTACGTGTACATCCACGCCTGGTCGCACACATAAGCACCTAAAACAATTTTGTGTGCGTAAGGGGTGCCATACACGGTCCAGTTTACCGTCAAGTTTGCAGCGCGCTTGAAGCGACGCGGTGTCCAGTTTGCAGTGCATCCATATAGACCACTCACGTTCAAGTTTGCCGTCAAGTTTGCATGATGCCGCACCAGTTGAAACCATGGCGTCTCTCGCTTATGGATGCCATACACGGTCCAGTTTACCGTCAAGATTGCAGCGCACTTGAAGCGGCGTCCGGTAAACTTGACGGTGTATGGCTATCAGTGAGCATGACAAGTCTACTTGAAGCAAAAATTGAATTTCGAATCTTCCGACTTGATTAAACTTGCAGCGTCATGTAAACTTGAAAGTGTGTATGAGCGGTCAAGTATGCATTGCGTTAGTCGGAGCAAGTCACTGGTGATGCCATGGTTTCAACTGCCGTCTAGTGTGCATCATGCAAATTAGACGGCGAACTTGAACGTGAGTGGTCTATATGGATGCACTGCAAACTGGACGCAGCTTCAAGCGCGCTGCAAACTTGACGGTAAACTGGATCGTGTATGTCATCCATAAGTGCGTTTGAGCATGGTTTGGCTCACTTATGTACTTAGTGGTTTGTCTACCTTTCTTTGTTAGTCTGAGCTAACACACACAAATAAAATGTGAAGTTATCAACACTTATACCCTACAGAAGATCAAATTATCTTACAAATATTATTTACATTCATTGTACACAATATAAAAAACATACCTAGGAAATTGTGAGAACGAAATGAATGCAAAAAAAAAATTGTATGAAAAAAAACTGATCGTGATAATATTTTGTTGTCAACTGTCACTTATATGCAGATGGAAATTTCATCAGCATTTAACATAATATTCCTCTTGCAGACATATAATATGACATATTAGGTGAGAACCTATTATGTCATATATGTAAATATAGAATTCTTTTGTGAGAAAGTTTTATGTTATAATAATGTTAACTCTCTAGTTCCTTGTAAAACTGTCACTTCAGTTTTACATTTAAATTCTAATCTTTAGGAATCGATGACCTTTTTAATCCACCTGATAAAATATATTTTCACTGTAGATTAACGTCAAATCCAAAAACAATTGGAATTTTATTCACAATTTTGTTTAACACTCCACTTTTACGAATAAGTATTATCAAGCCTTACCTATAAATTAGTCCGCATTAGCAACATTATTCTATATTCTTTAATAATATTTTATATTCTTTATTAGACTTTAAGAATATCTTACAATGAATACTTAATTTATGTGTTAGTAATCGATCATACTTTGGAGCTTACATCACACAAATAATGGAAAACAATGTCATGAAAACAATATAACAAAACAATAACGTTCCAACGTAGCCATAATATAGCCGCTAAACTATATTACGACTGCAGCACGAATAGGTCGGCTCGATCAGGTACCGTGCGTTCACCGTAAGATGTCCCCTGCCTTGGGAAATGGCAGCATTGTCTACGGTGCTGCCAACAATATATAGAGCATTTACCCCACTTGGTGGTTGCTGGCAAAATTATCTAAACTTGAAAACCCTGATTAATATGTTTTACTTGCTTATTTAAATAATATACAGTTAGTTATAAGACTAGTAATGTTGTGAATGATAACACAATTTAATTTTTAAATTATTTATTGATTTATTTTTCCGACAATAATTATGGTCGAAAGGAACAATTCAGACATACTCGTATCACTGTCACTTTCATAAACGTCGTTATCATCATCTGTCGTATCCGAATCTGTGCTGCTGTCATTTCCTAATTCAATTATGAATTTATCAGTAATATCATCAAACAGCCATCAAGTACATAAAACTTGTCTTCTAAATTTTTACGTGTTCACACTGCTTTTGCCAATCCTGAGGGGTTATAGATGAAAAGCTTCTTCAGTTAACTTCACGATATTCCCAGCTTCTTGGCCGACATTATTGCTGGCTACTCGTCTCTTTAAAGACTCACATAAACTAAATCGCATTTAAATCGCAGTGGTAAGGGGCAACCTAACCACTTTATGGCCATGAGAAAGCAATAATTGGTCAGCCTCATAAATCGGCGCTTCTTTGTGCTCTTTTATAATTTCATAAAGTTCTGCTTTCAGCATTGTTGGTATATAAGACAATCCCTTATTTGTTATCCAATTTTGCATTTGAAGTTTTGAGGAACTCATAGTAGGTGCTTTATTTACTTGTACGGTATGATAGGGGCGTTATCCATCACGACTAAGGAGTTCGGAGGCAAATTGGGTATAAGTTTCTCTGAAAGCCATTTTATAAAATTGGTTCTGTTCATGTCGTCATGGTAGTCCCTGATTTACTCTGTGATTTAAAATCAATTGAGCATTAGGAATAAACCCTGTTTCTCCACCTGCATTAATAATTATCCACCGCGTTCCAACAGAATCACTTATTATTACTCCGTCCTCGTCATCTTTTTGCCAACATTTTTCACTGCATACGATGCGTGAATGTATGTTTCATCTAAGAAAACTATTGGCCGACCATCTGCTCGATTTTGCCTCATAGTAACGATATACTTGCGTCTCCATGCAACTATGTCGTGCCTTTCCATTAAAATTTTCCGTTTCGAACCACACTTTTATACTGAAATCCAATTTGTTTTAAAATTTTCCACAAAGTCGTTCGACCTCCACAAAGTTTATGTCATTCTTTAATTCTACAAGTAATTTATTTAAACTAGGAACAACTTTTCTTACAGTATACATTTCATGGATTTTGTTTCTTATTGCGCATAAATCGAAATCATCAAGATCCACCGTTTTACGTCTTTGACGGTGTTTTCCAGGAGACTTGAGTTTTTGAGATGTAGAGGCAGCAGCTTCACCTTCTTTAGATATTCTACTCACGGTTTTCTGACATGCCTGAAATAGACACCAAAGTACCATTTTATAAAATTACATATTTATAAAATACAAATACAGACATTATGATAAAAAAGTAAATTAAATTAACTGAGATACGTACTTTTTTATTTTAATTCGTAATGTTAGTAATTTCTTATTATTACCCATACTAAAGGCATTTTGCATGAAGCTGGCATCCCTATTTTACTAACCTGTCATGGCGGCGACGCGAGTTCGCACTTGATTGAGTGGAATTAACAGGCTTGATTTGCCTTTTCTCTCTCACAAAGGCACGCACCTTCAACACAACCTCTCTTGCACTGCTTCTAAATGGTTTCGGCATAATTAATTCGGAATATTTTAAATAATAACACAAAACGAGCGCAGCTAATCACAAACTGACAACAGATTGACAAGCAATAGTGCCAACATCACAGCAGGGGACATCTTACGGTGAACGGTCTATAGGAGAACACGCTCTCACAGAATATATAGATATGTCACAGTCAAAACTTATAACCGGTCAAAACCACTTTTGACTGCAAAAATCAATCAAAAACAGTTTTGAGTGATTTTTGTAGTCAAAAGTGGTTTTAACCAACGTTCTTAGTCAAAAGTGGTGTTGTCTGATTTAAACTTTAGACTATCGGTCAAAACTCGCAATATCAGTAACAGTAGGTTAAGGTGCGGCTGGGGTGGCCCAAGGGCCACCCTAAAGCCGCGTACATAATAACGATATAAAATATAATATTGAAGAAATTCAACTTTTTAATTTCAGAAATTCAAAAAGTATAAGTCAAAAGAAGTTTTGGCTAACATTGTTGGTCAAAACCACTTTTAACCGATGTAATTTGGTCAAAATCACTATTACCCAGTATTTTTGCAGTTAAAACTGGATTTGACCAACGGCCTTAGTCAAAACTACTTTTGCCTGATTTTTTCAGTCTTAAGTGGTTTTGACCGGTTATGAGTTTTGACTGTAACAGATACATAGAGTACCAGGTGAAACAGCAGAATAATACTGTGATTCGTATGATGAGTGTAGAAAACCGACTACTAGTTTTACCGGTAATGAGGCATTTCATCTTAGTTCTCAGGCAGAGGCGGATTAAATGTTGACAGCGCCCTAGGCTAGCACCTCATCGGCGCCCCTCTAGCGGCCATATATTATTAATTATTATTATAACTACTCATTTTTGAAATAAACTATATTATAATTTATAATATAGTTTAATAGTTCCAAAATAATTAGGACACGAGTAACCCTCAACGGGTGGGCGTGAATGAAAAATGTGAAGAGACAGTGGGGGCGATGTAGGAGTAATCAAATAGACCATTTTTTTTAAATCTTGCCCCTCTCGCGCCCCTTTTAAATCTTCCTCCCTAGGCACTAGTTTGCCTTAAGGATAATCCGCTACTGTCTCAGGGGTTGCAAACGCATCTGTATTTCGATTCATAATTCGGATAGATTTAGATGTACAAGGGCCGCAACATCTATCAGCTGGACTATGTACTCTCTTGTCACCCTTATTCTATATCAATAAAATAGAAATAAAAACAAGATCACCATCGACTACTTATTTATTTTAATACGAATTTATTTAATGATTAAACATTTTATTTATATGTGTAGTGTGCTTATGGTATACGAGAATCCATTATCATGCACGTATCAAACAAATGGGAATGGGTGTCGTAAGACGCGAATAAAATGCCTGGAAGATCTTGTGGCCTTATCATCTAGATTTAAAATATTCTGACTGGTGCCTGGAAAAAAGCCAAAGGTACTTTGATAAAGTCATACCTAAATATTTTTAGTCAAAATTGACCTTTACCAAGCGCTTTTTGAACGTCAAGTAAGTTATGCCATCGCTTTAACAAGTCTCTATAAGTAGCGGCACGAAAGTCTAGCTCGTGCGTATCGTTCGCACGCGCTGATTGGCTCTCCAGTCGCATTCGTGCAATTCAATTCGTGCGCGTCCCCTCCGCGTTTCGTTCAACGCTAGACTTACGTGCCGCGACTTGTACTGTCTACTGTGTACCTTTTTTTTCTCCCTATAGCTTTACAATTTGACCTAATAAAATATACCTACTAGCTAAAAGCGTAGCTTAGCGAACCCGCGTAGAACGAAGTAACAAAACTACATAAAGACATAATTTTAATTTTTTTTATCATCATGTTGGGGTTACATAATTTAAAATTTTTTTTTTTTTACAACCGACTTATTAAGAATAACTCAAAAACTATTGGTCAGACCTTGATCAAATTTATATGGGACCACATGAGAAGCACCAGCTTTCAAATAAAAAAAGAATCATCGAAATCGGTCCACCCAGAAAAAAGTTATGAGGTACACACATAAAAAAAAACATACAGTCGAATTGAGTACCTCCTCCTTTTTGAAGTCTGTTGAAAATAAGTTTTTATGAATGTAGATTTTTTTTATTTAGGTATATTTTTGATAATTTAGATTCATGTTTATCTCTTAAAAGTCTAAGAAAGCATATTATGTCCACGCATCCTTTTAATTTAAATGATCATCTAATTTATCACATGTATTCTCCTTTGTATTGTATTTTCCTTTCTTCTTAGGTACGATATTTCTGCCGCGTGGTACTAAGAGTGAGATTACGGAAAACCCCCTATTATGTGTGTGAGGATAATATGTAATATACCTAAATACGGTCTAGTACGGATTACGGAGGTAGTTGTTAACATCGTGTACTTTGAAAGTTACTTATATTTAATCTTGACACAAAAGTATACTGTAATGCATAATGGGACACGCAACGTCAAGTGAGTGTTTCCAATCAAGCACGTAGATTTTAACTGAGTCAAGCCTGGTTGACTTGATTATTTAAAATATTAGCTTGAAGCTTCTACGTGTGATGCGAGGATTTGACGTGACTATTTGACTTTGCGTTTTAATTCTATTAAACATATTATCCTGTTGAGTATTTTAGTGTTAGTGTTAAATATTGATTATATAACAAATAATAGGCCATTATACAGCGAAGAATGATTCAATGTAGTTTTTGATACAGCATGGATGATACCCCTGATGCATCTATGTTGTGTTTAATCTATGGTTGAATCTATGTTTCTATGTAAATCGCAAAAACTGATGATCGAAATTGCCCAATAACGCATCGTTTTTAGATTTAAGTTTATGTATATTATGACAAAAATAATCGCTATTATCCGACCTTGAACTGATCTCGAAATAATGTTCGCGTTATTGTGTATTCGTATAACTTGCCTACACATCCGCCATTTTCCGTCAGCCACGGCCAATGATTGAATATTAGTCGAAGAATTCGCGCTTGTTTACATTGTATTAATTTATGAGGAAACTCAAGCTCGCATAACGACCTATTGAAAGGATTATGTTCGGAGTTTTTATGCGTCATAGAATTCGAAATGAGAATATCCGATGAAGAACCAAAGTAACTGACATAGCCCAACAGATCAGTAAGCTGAAGTGGTAACGGGTCAGCCATATAGCTCGAAGAACCAACAACCGATGGGGACAAAAGGTGCGAGTGGTAGCCTCGTACTGATAAACTAAGTGTTGGGCGACTCCCCGGAAATTTAAGTATAAAGGTGGCTCGGGACCATGTTTTGTGGCATTCTTTGGAGAATGGGCAGCAGTGATGTGAAGGGATTTAGTGATGATGATGATGAATTTAATTTCTCTATAGACTTATTCCATAATGTTTCTTCAATGATAAAAACGTAACTAACGAGTAGCTTAAGCATTTCGTAGTAATCTGCATTAATAACTGTAGGTATATACTTAAGTTTAAGTATGCAGGTTTTAATTATGAAGACAAGTACATTGAAGTAATATTATGTACTTATTACTTCAATGGACTGGTGTGGTGTAATTTATTACGTTGCATAAACTGGTTTATTTTGAAAAAAAAGCTTGTTTTGACATCGCGAGATTCTTCGATAAGTATAATACGTTTGAATATAATAAAAAAAGTATAAAACAAATTTCTTTATTTTATGCTTTTAATAGATGTAATACCACAGATTAAATAATGTGTTATACGTAAGGATATATTATTATGGACGGAATTCTTAGGAAATGAAGGCAGTTTAGTAATTCATTTACCATAAATTAAAACAAAAAAAATCTGCTATTGATTATTATTTTAGAACAAGTTAAAGTATTAAATTTATATAGGTAGGTATTTTGCGTTTATTATATACTATTGAAATTCTGTTTTTATTAACAAGAATACTTCTATTGGGTTAGATTGCTTAATATAAAACAATTGCTATTTATAAATTCTTAAACAGCAAGAAACAAATAAATATTTGCCAAATTTATTGAGACTATAAAATGCCTATTCGCATTAAGTCCGCCTTTCGCATTAACAAATTATATAAATAAATTACACAATTTCAGTACTAAAAACACAGACATTGGTTTATCCCCTGGCTGAACAACTTGTCGGGAGACCGCTTTTCCTTTCACAACCTTTACGGGCTAATGAAAAAGGGGACTCTAGGTCTAGGTGACAGGATTATTTTTCTGCTTCAGAGTCTTTCTGGGTAGGTTTTATAACATCATCATCATCACAGCCCTTCACAAGTCCACTGCTGAACATAGGCCTCCTCCAAGGAATACCACAAAGCACGGTCTCGAGCCACCTGCATCCATCGACTTCTTGGTATACGTCGAAGTTTGGAAACAAAATTATACAACCAGTACGTATAGCCAATGATGACATTTGGATCTGAGACGTGGTTCTTTACTTTTGGCCGTATGAGGAAGCTCAAGGTCTCTAAGCGAGCTACGGAGAGGGCTATGCTCGGGGTTTCTCTGCATGATAGACTTAGAAATGAAGATATTCGCAGTAGAACCAGAGCAACAAACATATCCCAACGGATTAGTAAGCTAAAGTGTTATGTTTTTAAACTCTAATAATACTGCTAGGGTCTCGAGACTTGTAACACTGGGATTGTCTAGAAATTTATTTTATATAACATGCGTATATTTTTTTAGCTTTTTCGTCAACTTTCATTAGCATAGCTTAGAGGCAAGAGGATCTCATAAAGTGAATCAAAATATCTGAAAAGTTGGTATCTCTAGGCTCACATGAGAAAAAAATCAACGTTTTCTAGGAGTTTTTAACAAGGTTCGGTTAAAGTAAGGTTTTTTGACAAGGCTGTACTCTGTACCTCCTTGACTCCACCCCGAAAAAAGTTGACTCCTAACTTCATTTAGGTACGTAAAAAAGCTTATTTATGACATTTAAACCAATAATCCACTACAGTACATAGGCCTCCTCCACAGATTGGACCATAGGAAGATAATTGCTGCCGTAGTTGCCACGCTTGACAGGCGGGTTGGCAAGAGCAGTTTTTTTTATGGTTGTTATTAAGATCTCCTGGCTTGTTTCCTTCTGTCGCCTCTTTCGACACCCACGGGACGATATGGGGTAGGAGATATTGTTATACAGCCACTATACCGTCAATTGATCTTTATCAGTTATGGTAAATTAACAAATACGGTACGGTATTCATGACGATCAACATTTAATATTTTTGTCATGTATTAAACATGGCACGGCGTATAACAATGACGCAAGAGACGTTCTAAATGACTAAGTCATTCAATAATGCCGCAAGTTACAGAAATACGTCGTAAAAATTCGAAATCGCCGTTCGAGCACAATAAGCCTATGCCGTTTCAATGAGTAGGTACATGATAAAAGTCTGTGGAATTAAACGATTACAGTTTTACAACAGATTATCAATATTTTTTCATATACCTTCATATTTTCTTTTTCATATTTATTTTTGTGTTGTAAATTAAAATTAAAAATACTTATATTCTTGTGAAATCTTCGCAATTTCGAGCTGAACCGATCGGATTTAGGAATGGAAGAACAATAGACTATTTTACGATTTATGGCCAGAGCACACCAAAAAAAGTGTCGTGCACAGCGCGTCTACACTAGCTTCGCATGCATCTATCTATCTATCTATGTAACGGAACCTTTTAATGTAATTTTCACCAACTTGTAGACGGCCTATTGATTTGAAAATTTGCAACTCGTATCAAGGACCGATACATACAATAATTTAATAACTTTATCCTCAGGATAGAGCCGTGGTAGCTCAGATGGTTAGCGCTCGCTGTAAATTTCACAGTACGCGAGCAACCCGGGTTCGATCCCCACCGACACGTACGTAAAAACGTGTTGTTTAAGTTTTTTTTTCAACTCTTATATTATTTTTAAATAAACCTGAAGTGACAAACGAACTTGCAGTTACAGTCAACCTGATGTTAAGTGGCTGCTGCAGTCCATGGACACTTAGGTACAGACAATTTTAAACAAAGAAGGTTGCAGATGCGTCGTCACCTCTGAGGTCTAAACTTCACAGCCTGTCATTATACTGGTTCTGTATAGGGTATACATCTTGTAGTACGAAGTAAAAATTCGGTGTATAAAAAGTTACTTTATGTGAAACGTTTTCACGCATTTCCATCATCGGACCACCAGATGCTTTTCTACACCCCTTTATTGTCGACATACCACGCAATGGAACTTGGTTTACTTCGAATGCGTACAACAAAAGTGTGGAATAGTTTGCCAGCATCTGTATTTCCATCCGATTATAATGTGAGTGCCTTTAAGAAAAGATATCGCTAAAAAACGAGAACTCGAAAGTCAAAAATATTGCCGGCGATTAAATTATAAAGCGAGCGTCTAAATCAAAATACCTAGTGTCTAAAATGAGATATTTTTGTCCAACCTTTACGTGGACGATGTCGCGAGTAAAAGCTTGTTATTAATATGGGTTAAAAGATATCTTTTTTTTTAAGTAACCTTCATCATAATTTATTTACCTACAAGAAATATTATGGTTTTTATTTTATCATGTCCTACCTTCTATGGTATGAAAATACCGAAAAGATTTTTCTAAAATCTTCATTCGCTCCTCTACCTAAGAATGACGATATTCGTTGTTTTAATATCAATAACTGGCAGCACTAACTTGCCTCGGGCTTAAGTATAATGCAAAAGTTTCAAGCTTTGAATTCTTTGAGAGCCATAATTGTTCATCGCAGACTGAATTTTCTTTATGTACTTACCCATTGTTCAAAGAGCAAAGAAATATTTATACGTAGGAGGGTGCTGCGAATAAGAAGTCTCTTATATTAAAACTTCGCAAGCGGATTTGCATTCTATGTTTTTATTCATACAAAAAACAGTAGTGCCAATGTAGAACGTGGGAGTTGTGATACGTTAGTACTATTATTTATTCTGTGGTTATGCCCAAGCAAGAACAATAGGAACGAGCGACATTTTTTTAGAGCGCATGACAAGCAATGGTTTGAAATCCGGATTGCTTTTGTGGGAGCGTTTGTTTTTAGATACCTACCTATATAATAGAAAACGGCATACAGTCAATTTGAATATATTTCTACAGCTGACTCCTTTGTGGTCCAATTTTTAACAATAATAAAGCATTCTCATCATGACTAGCAGTCCAAGGACGCATAATTCGCACGACAACATTACATTTTTAAACAATATTATTTACCAACATTCCAAGCACGTGGTAGAGCCAAGCTGCAGCTTTATTATGGTTGTAGCACGAATGGGTCGGCTCGACCGGGGAAGGACCACGCTCTCACATAATACCAGCGTGAAATAGCAGCTTAATGCTGCTGTGTTTCGTATGGTGAGTGTAGAGAACCGGAGACCCTTTTTACTGGAAACGAGGCATTCCATCTTAGTCCTCAGAGGTGACAACGCATCTGCATTTTGATTCTTAATCGAGGATAAATGTAGATGGAACTCATCATCCACTCACCATCAGGTGGACTGTGTGCTCGTTTGTCACCTTTATAATATTTTTATATTTTAATTCGATTAATGAATAATACTCCGTCTTGAATTGTCAATGATAAATTTAATTATTTCCAGTATTTGGATACACCTTAAAAACAGCTATTAGATTTTATACCAAAATATTATGTGCTAATGGCAAGTTATATTTCAAAGTTATAAATTACAATAAATACTCGTATATTATAAATTCTAACAGAAAACTATATATTTATCTGGATTTTCTAGGCGAAAATTTATCGACCAAATTGGCGATATATTGAAAATGGGCCAAATTAAGAGTACCCTTAACCGACGAGCGTGTATGCGTAGGTATATGGATGTGGAGGAGGCGAGAGGTGTGTCAGGATCGTGACAAATGGAAGTCCATAATCTCTGCCTACCCTCTGGGTGACAGGCGTGAGTGTTTATGTTTTTAACCAGCAGATAAAAGGAACACCCAAAATACGACAAAATATATTAATAATAATGTTTTTATATTGCGGTGCGGTAAGTATCTCATTCGAATGGAAAACCCTTACGACTATTATGAATGACGATAACGGCGGATAACAGATGTAACTTACGAACTGAATAAGATTGCTGTTTATAAGAAATTTTAAAGGATCCGATACTTACTTATTTTTTCTTATCAATCAAAAACCTAAAATAAACTATTGCAAGTAATGTTAACATTTAAACTGTGATAGACCAACATCCAACATTGCAGAATTTTGTGACCTAACCACAATATCAAAGGCCATATTGATGAAAAAAGCCTAAAAATAAATGCTGTCTATAGTAAATGTACATTTTGTATTTAAAGATATTTAAATCGCTCGTAAATTTTTGTATGTCTTTGATTGTATGTACATCAGTTAATTTTATTATTGAATTTAATTTTAAATTAAATGGAAAATAAGAAAATGTAAGTTAAAATAAAAATAAAATATTGCTGCAGAAAATTAGATCAATTAATTATTGATGAAATATTTTAGTTCTTAGTTAATTATAAAATTGACAAATTCTATTTGTTCTGACGTCAGTTTATGACTTCGGCGCCATAATTACGTCTATTCCGTTTGACTGCAGCTGATCAAATACTTGGAGAATCACAATTTACTAGAGACAGCGTGGTGTTAATGAATTCTGATATTAATAAACCGTTTATTTTTTACGTAAAAAATACGCAACATTGATCAAAATCAAAAAAGTATGTAATTATTTGGATTTGTTTTTTCTAGAGAAAAGCGCCGCTACAATGATCTTTAAAACTTGAAACCCCCCGATGTTACATATTATAAGTCTACTTAACATCAGGTGCTCATTTGCCCCCTATAAAAAAAAACTTATGCAAAAAGAAACACATCCGACCAATTTATATATCTACATGATAATTGATGCTGTTGATGTCCAAGCCCAAATTTTCACAATAGTGGCATTATGAATTCTAAAAGGCAGTAGAACTTGACCTAATCTAATCAATCTCAAGCCTCCGATGTAATCCTTAGGCAGACATTTTATTAGACGTTTGTCCTTGTGAAATTTAGGTATTGAAACTGCCCACACGATACAGGAGAAAATTCTAGTGTGGAGTTTACGTTTTTAAAAAAAGAATAAAGAAGTATTTGCGATGCGCTTAAATATTAAATAAGAAGGATTAAATTGAAGCGACAAAAATTCAATGATACCTACACAAAATAGAATTGCATTCAAATACTGATCCCGATTGCAGATACGTTTTAATAATATTGATATCACAAATCTACTTAATAACCTTCATAATACAAGAAACCTCTGTACCTCTACTAAAACCGTATCTTTTATTGCATAAAATTAAATATTACATTTGAAATTTGAATAGAAATCATCGCCGACATTACGGGATAACAATAATTACAAATGGTGCTATTATTATTGTAATTAAACTTTTCCCTACAATGTTCAAACTAAATGCAAAACGGATCGCCCTCAGAATTATTTCATAACACGCTACCGTCTATGACTTGCACCTTGCCTGAACACACACGTGTAAAGATTAGTCACTGATACACTGTGATATGACTTTCAATAACACAGTAACAGTTCAAGTTTTGGTAAATAAAAGATAAATAAATATGAATTATATGTATACTGTATAGCATATCGAATACGTCAGGGCTAGTTTTCGCGGGAAAATTAAAGTTGACAAGTGGGATCAAAAATATTGAAACCAGTGTTACCATTATAAATAATCACTCTGTAGTGAAGGAGTACATGTATGTGGTGTATTCTTGTTTTTGTGTTGGTGCTTCCGAACTACCAAATAACGCCGAGTAAAGTCAAGTGTCATTTTATCACTTCCCTACCCTATTACCATAATAATTTTCAAAAGAAAATCCAACGTCTTTGCATAATGAAGACTTGGTAACCTTTTTTATTTAAAAGGATACCAAAGCTTTTCGTTTGAAATTACTACAATAATATTATATTGTACCTATATTTGTTAATGGTTTTAACAGTTGTGTAATGATCATTTACGAAATTTACAATTGAAAAATGTATTTAGAGACTAGGTCAAACACATTTTTTATGCAAATATATCGAACACGCATATACCCAGACTATAATATTAGTTAGGAGGTCAGCGTATTGCCTTGTTCATCAGAGGATCCGAGGTTAAATCCGTCCGTATTATACGTATATCACTTTACAATTTTTTTGTATTTTTGTTGTTTTGCGATAATCTTCGTGTTCATTTTTCGCTGTTAAATATAAGATTATCACTATACTACATAACAAGTATTCTCATAATATGCATATTTTAATAGTAGTAAAGATGACAACCAAGCAACGCAATTCCATCTGTTTGTACGTATGTACTGTGAGTCTGTGACCTGTAGACACCTAACATCGCTAATAACAACCAAAATGCAGATGCGTTGTCATCCCTGGTGACTAATAAACACCTCGTTTGGTATCAGATTCTTCTTATTCAGCATACGAAACACAGCGGCATTATACTACTATTTCACTATGGTATTGTTACATATGGTATTGTGTGCGAGTGCGATCCTTCTCGGTTAACACGACTCATTCGTGCTGTAAATTCACTGCAAAGTACCACGTAATTATATCGTGCTAAGAGATGACAATGGAATACAGAAATGGAATGTTGGATTCGAAATTACTTAAGACAGTAAGTTATGTTTTTTTATCTTTTGCGCCTACCATTATATTTCACTGCGCTTGAAGTGGACTGGGAGAGAATGCCAAAAGGCATTAACTCCGCCTTTTGTAATCCTTTTATTTAAGGTGATAGCTATAAAGCATTAAATAAATAAGTTTCGCAATTAGGCTCCAAATACATTATGCTAATAGGCACAGATCTCTTATTATGACAAGGTACAATCCCAAAGTAAATTTAATTTTTAAGTCCTTGATGCCTGAAATAAAGATAATGTATTGTATTAAAAAATTACTTGTGTAGGTACAATTCAATCGAGTTCAATAAAGACCCTCTGTATATTAGGGACAACTTATTTTCCATTCAAAAACTAATCAAAGAAATCTTGTGGGACTTGAATAATTAGTATTGGAGATCTAACCGCGCTAGACTAAAGCCTAGACTAAATCCTTGAAGCACTATAAATTATTTTAAGGCAGTTAGTTCCAAAATTTATTTTAACTAGCTGGTACCCGGCACGTTGCTGCCGCAGTATAAACAATTGTGCAAATATCGTTTTAAATTTGGAAGAGTTACAGTTATATTGTTTAATTAGGAAAGATAATACATTCATTGAAGTTGAATGATATATAACTATCAAATAAATTTGGCGGTACGATACGCGCGCCACCTACTGTAATTTAATTGCACTATAATTAATAGAATCAGGCGTTACTTTGCGGAAATCCATTATATTAAAGTTGTAAATATTTACTTTGCCAATATCCGCTTAATAAAATAAAATAAAATGATGTGTCTTGCTCTTCAAACTAGGTAAGACACATCATTTTATTTTATTTTATTAAGCGGATATTGGCAAAGTAAATATTTACAACTTTAATATAATTGCACTATGCCTATAACCACCGCGCAAGTGCTAGCAATAAATTGACAAAATTTTACCGCAATCTGATGAACGGTATGGCAGCGCGTAACATAAGAACAAACAAAAATCATTTTTTTATATATTAGATAAAACTAGTATTATTTATATAATTAGTATGATTACAAGAGCTAGCCTCACGTCAGTAACCTGTGGGTCAGGAACAGTGCCCTGCTAGAAACGGGTCTTTACCAAGGGGCTTACCATTTTAAATGACCGATCTCGACGATCAGCATATTTAGGTTTTTTTTAGATTGTTACACGGTCGCCTATCGAACCCACAATATTTTAGTAGCAATTTTCATAATCGACTTATACGATCGACGAATTGGCATAACTCATTTGCATAATGATTTTTCGCATAATTGTTTATTGCCACAGTCGTTTTTAAGTTGATTAGCCTCTTTTAGAATTGAGATAAGAGTCCTGTGCTTACACTGGGACGTATATAGACTGCAACTAAATTTTATTGTTTTCATTGTGATGATTATTAGGAGTACCTACTTGCTTTCTTTATGTTCAGCGTAACTTTAGCGACTGTAAACTTTCACGGAGGTGGCCGCGGACATGTTTACGCTTTGAATTTCGATCAAACGGGAACAATGACACAGTGTAACGGTAGGTAGCTTGAGCATTTATACCTATTACGCATAACGATATCTATAGTGTAGACTATAAAGTATAGATCATTGATTGCATTTGCAATGGCTAAGCATTTGTCTGCGGCACTGCAAGGTTCGAATCGCGCAAAAGAACAAGTGTTTGTTTGGGTTACAAATTATCTGGATGTATGTCCATGTGCAATTTATGTATGTAAAACGACACAATTAAAGGATATTACATTAACAAGAATAATTATAGGAAGGCAAAATATAATTTAATCAAATGCCTAATCAGTTATGCCACTCAGTATTTCTTATAGACGTGAAGGTGATAAACGAGCACACAGTCCACTTAGCGGTAAGTGGCCAAGTGGCCCATAGACACCTAAAGATTAAGAATCAAAATGAAGAGGGTGACCAGGAGGACTAAGATGGAATGTCTCGTTACTATTAAAAAGGGGTTTAGGTTTCGGGTTAATCACCGTACGAAACAAAGTTGGTCGAGCTGCTATTTTGTGTTGATGTTCTTTGCGAGCGTTGTCCTGCCAAGGTCGAGCCGACACATTCGTGCTGCAGCCGTACGTCGCACTGTGGCTCTACCAAGTAGTAGATCAGCCATTTATTGAACACTTCATTATAGCTAACGTAATTTCAATTTAAAAAAACATTGTGTATTTTAGAAAACAGAAAATTCAAAGACGCGTTAATGTCAATTGGTCAAGGTTGGCGTACAGAAAAATTAATTTCTTCTCAAGACATTTGTAAATTCAAACATGTTTTTTAAACCAACGATTTGCTTTGACATTCAATTAATGAACGTGTTTGGGCGAATTCAAGATCTCGGCGTAACTAGAAATGGATTCGGGATGGCTTAACAGGGTGGGGCTAGGTCCGTGCCTTATTGGCCTACCTCGGAAAATATATCGACAATGATCACGCCTAAAAATGTAAAGTAGATATGATTCGGCTGCATATTTCGATCAATAATACCGAGCAAAGGCTGTAAAGATAGAAACCGACAAATGTATGGGTTGACTTGTAGAGAATGCCTTTAGGCATTAGTCACCCTTTGTATCGTTTTTTTAAACAACTTCAAAAAAAAAGGAGTTTCTCAGTTTGACCCGTATGTTTGTATGTACTGTCCGCGATTAGGTATCTCGCGTTTGGCTGAACCCATTTTGATGCGGTTTTCAGAAAAGTATTTGTTATATTCTGGAGAAGGTTTTGGTATACAACAAATGGATATTGATGGTTGACGTGACCGTTACTAAGCGATATATTAGTTCAACTCGACCGACTTTGTTGATGCGGTTTGTTAGCAATTTGAAGTCGGTTTTTTACTTTTTGTTAAAAGTTATTTCAGAATTTCTGTTTGTTGTAGAAGAAAATTTCTTACGTGTTAAACTTGTACCGTATAATGTGACTAAACTAACTAGATGAAATAAGCTAGCAGGAAAAATAAACTACCTATACTCTGGTTTTATCATTTATGTTCGCGATAAACCCCTGTGCAAACTAGAGTATGATTCAAATAACAGACAGAAGAGTGATGCTATAGTACTTAGACATTCTATATGTATACCTACATCAGAAAAATACAAATAAGTATATTTTCAAGACTTAGAAATATATTAGTAATTTTCAGATACAGAATATCTAAGAATGCACACGATATCTTCAACTTTGACCTGTCGCCGGTCTGGATATTTTACGTCGGGCGTTAACGGAATAGATATAACGCCATCTTTTGGATGCTATAATATGATCTTTCTGCCGTTTTCCATAACCATATTATACGACCCATGTGACGAAATGGTGTGATGGATACTCTTACCACCAGTCACGGGAAGTACCTACTTATACCGGGTTTATATATTTAAAACGCTTTGTTTTCTTTTACGAGTCGTTTTGCAGCAAATGAAGTAAGTGCATGAAAACCCCTTTTTAATCGAATTCAAAAAGAAGGAGGTACTCAATTGGACTGTATGTTTTTTTAACAAAATACTAGCACAAATATTTATGAACCGTTTAGCTTTTTTTTTTCATTTTAAGTCATCCTAAGTTGCTGAATCAATAATTTGTAATTTAAACTGTTTTACATGCACTTCGTGTGAAATGAAACGGATCATTATTTGTATGTACTAATTATATATGTATATGTTTATATATGTATGTATGTATATATTATTACATAGTTAATTATCATTTTTATTTTGTTTTTATTCTATATTTTTACACCTACCTCAAATTCTCACCACTCCATGGGTTGACTGGTAGATAATGCCTCAAGGCATTAAGTCCACCCTCTGTATTATTTTGTTTTAAGGGATGCAATAAAGAATAAATAAATAAATAATATAGGAATCAGGCATTAGTATGATTTAAAGACATCAGTTAGCTCAGTGAAAAGAAGTAAGCGAAAACTCGTAAACTACTGTTTCTACGTCACTTTAGTTCAATAGATAGCATATTGGCTTGTTTAAACTCTTTTAACTATTAACACGTAATGTTTTTGCTTCCTTTTAACAGCGATAATACGTGATAACGACTGCAATTATTTTTTATCAGTAAATTTATTGCGGGCATTGCTTGAAAAGGTGCTACCTACTTAGAGGAAAATTAAACTGATAATAAAGTAAAAGCGAACTTCATGAACTTAAATTAAAACAAGTGGTAAAATTAAACATTTTGTACAACCGACTTCAACATAAATAAAATGAGAACATCATCAATGTAGTCGAAGTCAATTAAATATTTTATTACGCATTATTAAGGATAACACAAAAACTACTGGTCAGATCTTGATCAAATTTATATGGGACCACATGAGAAGCACCAGCAGCCAAAGAATCATCAAAATCGGTTCACCTAGAAAAAAGTTCTGAGGTAACACATAAAACAAAATACAGTCGAATTGAGATCCTCCTCCTTTTTTCGAATTCTGTTAATAAAACTATCAATATTAGCTATTGAAGTCGCTGTTAAGACACAGTGTATAGAAAAGTTGAAAACCCCAAATTGAAATGTGGTGATAAATAACTTTAACCGCGTATGTAGTGGCGGTGTAAGAATATCCACCACTCTATATCATCCCGTGGGTGTCGTAAGAGGCGGCAGAGGGAAACAAATCAGGAGATGGGCAGCAGCGTCTTCCTAATAACGTCTAAAAATAAAAAAAACTGCAGTTGCAAACCCGCTTGCTAATCGTAGCAACTATGGCAAATTATGAGGCAATCTATGGGTGAGGCCTATGTTCAGCAGTGGACTTTAATAGGCTGTGATGGATGGATGTATAGAAGATAATCCACCAGGAGCACATGACCCACTGAGAGGTGTTTTCAAATCAACAGTAACATTACAACTATAGCAAGTATTCCCCTTATGAGGCAATCTATGGGGGAGGCCTATGTTCAGCAGTGGACTTTAATAGGCTGTGATGGATGGATGTATAGAAGATAATCTACCAGGAGCACATGACCCACTGAGAGGTGTTTTCAAATCAACAGTAACATTACAACTATAGCAAATATTCCCCTTATGAGGCAATCTATGGGGAGGCCTATGTTCAGCAGTGGACTTAATAGGCTGTGATGGATGGATGTATAGAAGATAATCTACCAGGAGCACATGACCCACTGAGAGGTGTTTTCAAATCAACAGTAACATTACAACTATAGCAAGTATTCCCCTTATGAGGCAATCTATGGGGGAGGCTTATGTTCAGTGTGACTTTAATAGATTGTAACGATAACGGTAAAAAACAACTTTCATAAAATGTTATCGTCATAGGTTATTATATAGAGAATTCAATGTATTCGCAAAATAAAAACCCGCTTTTTTAAACAATCGCCATCTTCACAATGACGTATATAAATCCAGCGCTAAAAACTTCTTTTCTATACTTTTTCGCTCAAACAATACAATAAATAAGCGCGCTGAGATTTACTATATTATCCGATGGAATAGGGTCAAGGTAAGGGACTGGTACCGCAAGGCAAGTTTCAATAGAGCAATACCAGTCTCGCTTTTAAAAAGGGTTGCCAAATCTATTTGAAATGAATACGGGACGTGGATATGATTGCAATAATTGTATCGATTTTTACCCGACTGCCCCAGAAGGAAAGTAATGTTATTTATTAGAAAGTGTATGTTTGTATGTCTATTTCTTTGGCACGCAATGTTGCCCTAATAGGCTTGATGGATTTTAACATATGGGTTGTCGTTAGATTCGTCTAAGTTGTGAAAATGACATAGGGTATAAAATGTTTCTATTTTCAGTAAACTTTTTTACGCAGTCGGGTTTTTTATTAAATTACTGTTTTAACCTTTAAACTTGTAAGGTTATTAATTCGACTGTTGCAAGTGTAAAAAGTAAGTACCTTCTAAAGTGAAATGCAGGTATTTAGATATTTGGTACTTTTTGTTCAGGTTTTATGAAAAAATATCTATCTTGAAACAAATAGCAAAGCGAGTATCCAATAAATTGTAATAGGTATAGATATTTTACGTGGTAGGTCCATGCTGCGGCTATATTATAGTTGTAGCAAATGGTTCGGCACGACCGGGGAAGGACCACGCTCTCACAGAATACCAGCGTAAAATAGCAACTAAATGCTGCTGTGTTTCGTATCGTGACTATAGAGAACCGAAGACCCTTTTTACTGGAAACGAGGCATTTCATCTTATTTCTCAGTGGTAACAACACATCTGCATTTTGATTATAAATCGAGGATAGGTGTAGATATTTTTAGTCCACAGCATCCACTTATAGCGGACTGTGTGCACGTTTGTCACCCTTAGTTACTAATAGAAACACTGAAGTCACGTACCTTGTTTTTTTTATATAAAAAACAAGGCACGTGACTTCTTAATTTTAAAAATTTACTTGTTAAATTTATTAAATTGAATGAAGTCTCTATGGCGAATTATATTGTAAATTAAATAATAGATTATTAAATTACTTAAAACTTATAAAATCGATTTTCAATATTTTTTTAATGAAAACATAAAACGGACTGTCCACGTTATAATAAAATATCTGGCCACTTAGCTTTCAATTGAAAACGACAATACAGCTTTTCTACGTTAATTATATTATGATAAAATAGGAACTTATATTTTAAAGTTGATTATATAAGTTATTATTTTTAAAATCTTCTCACTTTAAATTTAAACCAATTTTTTTTACAATTGTTGGCTCTGACTGGGATCAGAGCTCAGGACCCTCGGCAATAAAAACCATTACACCACACAATCGTCAGTATTAGATCGAGGTTACTATTATCGATGGCCAAAATTAAACAAAGATTAGGCCACAAAAACAGTTAAGACATTTTTATCATTATTTGCCTATTTCAACAATATATTATGTAAAACGTTACAGCTTAAAATATCCCACAGCTGGGCGCAGGCCTACTCTCATTTTCTCAAGGAAGGAAGGAAGGATGTAGTCAGTCCGCCTCAAAAAAAAATTCTGAAGGCATGTGAAGTTCGCCAACACGCATTGCGGCAGCGCGGCGGACATTTCCTTGCCCTAAAACCCTCTCAGAAATGACAGGAGGCCTGTGCCCAACAGTGGGACGTATATAGGTTGTAACTTTAGTCCGTCTCGGTATTTCAGTTTGTGTATTCAAGCTTAAAATGTGCTCTAACCTTTTTATTTTGGACATGCAGGTTTTCTCTAGATGATTTCCATTACCGCCGAGCACGTGGTAAGCCAACAATCAAAATTGCAACTATCAATTTTGGTGCGGATCGAACCCGGGTTTGCTCGCGTACTTTGAAATTTACGAAGAGCGCACAGCTGCGATCGTGGTGTACTGAATTTGTATGAAATCGTGTACATATTACATACTATGTACTAAGCTTTTTAAATTCAATCAAGAACTTATAGTCCACTGACGGACAATGACATACGAGCACACAGTGCACCTGACTGTAAGTGGGCGCTGTAGCCCGAAGATGTCGTCAAGTCTCGTTGTGTCACGGTCACTTGCCTTAATGTGATAGAGACAGCACGAGACCTTAACGGCGTCTTAAAATTGAGTAGCGTTCGATTATTTGCGCAAGACACCTGCAATTTACCCTCAGTTTAAAATCAAAACCTCGACTTGTAAGAGTGAGGTTGCTCCAAGCCGACAAGTCATGTTAGTTGGTTGCGGCACGGAGCAACGCACGCAAATGTAACTTTAGTTGTTCGTGAATGGCTGTTAGGTGCGTAAAGCGAATAGTTTCACACCAAAAAAAAATGCGGATGCGTTGTCACCCCCGAGGACTAAGATGGAATAACTCCATACCAGTTAAAAGCATGTACAAGCGACGTAATAAAAGCTATTTTTTATAAAAGCGCATAATAAAATATAAGATTTTCGACTTATTAAAATATTATAAAATATATCATTCGGAACAAATGTTTGTTTTCACATCATTCCTCATCAACTCTTAATCAGTCTACTACTGAACATGGAGCTCTCCTATAGTATTTGCCATAATCTCTATCCGTAATTGACCTGAATCAGGTGATGATTTTATGGTTATTTTTATAGAATTAACGGGTGACAAACGAACACACATTCCACCTGATAGTAGGTGTTGACTCATAGACACCTGCATCTATGCTTTATCAAAAATGAAAATGCAGAATACGTTGTCACCCCTAAGAACTGAGATGGAATGCATCGTCACTAATAAAAAGAGTTATACCGCGATTTTTCCGGACCGATACGACTTAGGTACTTTTAAGAAAAGAGCGTACTCTTTTTTAAAGGCCGGCTATTCCACAGGCCACAGGTGTTGCAGTTGTTCATAGGCGGCGGTCGTCACTTATTATCAGGTGAGCCGCATGCTAGTTTGCCCTCTTACCTATTTATAAAAAAAAACCCGGCATTACCCAAAAACGCGTCTTACGACACCCACACTATGAGTGTTACCGAGTGATATTTCTGGCAAATTTTTGACGCTTAGTACATATTTTAATTAATTTCATTTTTAATTAAAGAGATTTTATTTATTTTCATGGATTGCTATTTATTATTATTTTTATTAAGTGCGCTAAAACCGATTACGTCAGCGCTCGCAGTTAATCATTCCTAAACACGTTCTATAAAGTTTATACGTGACGATTTTAGCACGAAATTTATCGCAAACAGAGCGCTTAGACATATAAAGTACCTAAATGTTTAGCGTCTCCAGCTGTATAAATTCCACAATCTTATGACGCATCGCGTTGTCGTTATCAATATGGTTTCATGCCACTTTCCTTCTTATTGTTGGCGAATTTCTTTAATAAGAAAACTGGCCCTTACTTGTTCAATGTCAATATTTGTTTTACTTTTATTACAAGCATAAAAGTAATATTAGATAGATATAAAACAGTCATGCTCGTTTGAAATGTGAAATGTTAGACTCGTATTTTATTCGTGTGTTTATCTTTCTTTGAATTTTGTGTTAATACCCTCATTTAGTTTTTAATAACTAAACATTTTAATTTATGATAAATATTTAAATAAAAATTGGTACCAACTTTAAAATAATTTATCATTGCAATAAAATTATATTGTCTCTATCTGACGCCGCATTAGAACAGTTGACTATATGATCGAAATAGCAAGAATTGAGGTCAATGAGGCAATGTGGGCTACAGAGTAATGGTTTAAATTGAGCCTGTAACATTTTCAGTATTTTAAGGAAGAGATGAAATAGCAACTTTTAAAGCTTTAATCAAAATATTATTATTTAAGAAACTTATTATATCTTGTTTATAGTTTTTAATTTGATTTTGAATACAACACAACTATGAGAAAATATGCACAAAGCAAGGTGACGACAAGATATGATATTAGCATAAAATTGAATTTGAAATAATGTACTTACAGAAAAAATATACTTATTTGTTTGAGTTGTAAATAATATTTTTGAGTATTATTTTAAAATTCCACTTAATTGATAATATATACCACAGTAATAGAAAAATCTATCAGTGTATGGTTTTCCCTTTTATATTTTTAATTTTCCATACAGTTAATCATTTTTATTGTATCTTGATTCATCATACATTACTATATACAATACTACAAAGTACAGTCCCAAGCTACCTGGCTGCTTATCTCTTACCTTTTTATACTTCCTACATCTCTTACCAGGTGGTCGTTCCATCTAGTAGAGAACCGCCCTACACTTTTTTTACCAGTACAAGGCTGCCACTCAAGAACCTATTTTCTGTGTGCTATGTCTGTTACCATGATTCTACTGTGGATATCCTCATTAAGAAGTCCATCACACTTAAAAACTATGAGCATAGCCCTCTCCTTTGCTTGCTGACAAAGCAAACCTTGAGCTTTCTCATACAGCCAGCAGTGAAGAACCACATCACAGATCCATATGTCAGTATTATAATTAATAAGGTGAAATATTTAAATAATCAATTTAGAATTAATATGAATAGAAGAAAAATAATTATCTGTTTTATCTATGACCACATATGAGTTTTTAATATTGCTTTCACATAAGTACCTAGTAACTATCAAATAAAGTATTTATCACATAAGCTTTTATTATCAGACTGACATATAAAGATCGTACCAATTTTTCTATTAGTTCATTGGATTTTTTTTAATTTGGTAATCTCCGAGTCACTTGATGACTGTAACATTTTAAGCTTTACATTTTTACAATACTTTTTATTGCACCAGCACAATGTCATGCATAAGTACATCCAGATAAGGAAGAATTTAGATAATGATTTCTTATATTTACGTAAACACTCCACATTGAATAAAACTATTTTTACGGATTTTATCACGTTTAATTGTACTTATTTTGCCTGGATACTACCACCTGCTCGGAATCCCGTAATTAATAAAATTAAAACTAAGCCCAAGCATACCACTACAAGACTTCAAGACACAATAAGTTCATTCTCCGTAGATCGGACCAAAAGTAATAATTAAAAAGCTGAAGGTACTCCGGGTTAACTCTGACATTGTGACGTAAATCAACTCAGTCCCCTGTGACCATGGGTGCTGCAAAGCACCCAAAATGTTGGGAATTAAAAATAAGTACAAATAAACGCGCTAAAATCCGTAAAGGTACTTTTATTCAAGCATTTAGATATTTAATAAACTCCAATTATTTGATACTGTTTGTTAATTTAGTATGATTTCCAATCTTGATTATAGTAGTCATTATTGATGACATTTTAATGGAGAAACTTATAAAGCAATGCTCTGGCAATTGCGGAATAATTTCATGCAATAAAGCTTATGAATGAAAATTGCTTTTATATTGTCTCTTAGGGGCCCATTGTTTATTTGATAGCAAAAACAATCTTAACAAATTCCGTTAAAAAGGAAAACCAGTCATAACCAGTTATAAATCTAATAAATGAAATTGTGCCTCAGAGTTATATGTTCAGTAGTGGACTTTTAATATAATGAATAATAAACAAATGAAAAAACAGGTGAAGATGAGTACACTTTCCATTAAATAGAATAATAATTGCCTTTAATTTTATGCATAATTAATAAATTCTATGAATTTCAAGTACGGTTTTTTTTTATATATACTGCAAATTGTTTTCTATATTTTTGTGTGATGTTCAGCTTGTATGTGAAACAGAGGACTTGTACAATTATTTAAATGATTTATTACAATATATTCTATATGTACATGCCCTCAACAGCATAAATCAGTTATAAAATATGTACAAAATTTATAAATTATGAACAAGTTTATTTTGAAGCGGAAAGTAAACATGTGATACGCAGGAATGTAGTACTTCGTGCAAGGATCATAGAATATGGGACTCACTTCTCTGTTCACTGAGTTTGCTTTGGTACCATCCTAAATGCATTCGCCTTGGCGCCATCAGGCACGAACAGCTTCAGAAGTCACACGCTGGCCGCACGACCGGCCTTCACTGCTAGCTAGAGGGCGGCAGACTCAGGCGCCATTAAGGGCGACAGGGGTCCCGCCACACGTCGTCCTCGCTCCAATTCAAACCGCAAATCGGCGGGAGCTCGTCTTCCACCACCAACTGTGCCATCCTCGGGCAAAAATGCAGCCACAAGCAGTGCACATATTACAAGCAGTGCTCCCAATACGAATGGAGGACCTGGCACCATCCTCACATATTTTTCATCTGGTCTTCCATCTAAGCCAGGCACTGCATGTTCTTCATTGAGATCCACATGAAATAGGTAGAAAATCACACCAAACATGGCTGGGCCGAGACCATTACAGAGACCGCGTACACCGGTGACCATGCCTTGCACTACACCTTGGCGATCGGCACGGCTGTTAACAGATACATATGCACTGATGGCAGGGTAAGTCAATGAACCAAGAGCTGCTAACACTCCAGCTGCCCACATCATCCAAGTGCGGCTTCCAAAGCCATACCACATAAGTTGTAGCATTTCAAACAATAAGCCCAACATGATTGTATGTTTTGCTCCAAGTGATCGCATTAGAAAACCAAGCACAACTTGCACTGCAATACTGAGCACTCCCACTATCGCTATAAATATTGCCACTTGAACTACCCCAAAACCCATCACAAGTTTTAAATACACAAATATGCATGAATACTGTCCAGCTTCTGGTAGGTATGATAGAAATACTGCAACACACAACATAAGTACTGTACGTTCGGCACCAACTTTTCTTAGTGCGGCAAATGGGTCAGCCTGCTCCCAGCTTATAGCAGGCCCCCAGCCACTAGGTCTGACCTTTTCTGGAAGGCTCTCAGGAACGGCAACCATTATAAAGAATACATCTAACACAGCAACAGCTGTAGCAGCAGCAACGACTAATGCCTCTCCATATAAGTCCATTAAATAGGCTCCAAGGGCAGGGGATATAACCATGCTTGCGGCGAACGTCGCGGAGACTAGACCATAAGCTCGGGATCGTTCAGCCTCGGTAGTGACATCAGCCACGTACGCAAACACAATCGAGAATGTCACAGCAAACACTCCACTGATGCTAATCATTGCAAAAAACCACCATGTGTTTATTGTCATTAGCGGGATCGGAGCGCACGTGAAGAACACCGTAACCAGCAGGAAGAACTTGCGGCCCCACACATCGGACAGCGCACCAATAAGGGGTGCCGACAGGAAGGATAATATTCCTTTGATTCCCATTATAAGGCCATTCATCAGGAACGTATGGTCCGGGAATGTTGCGTTTAACACTGATATAATCGGCATTGTCAATAAACCCCACGCGAAGAACTCCAAAAAGATGACAACCAAAGCGTGGAAGACCGAGGGTTCGCCGATGCCCGACATTGTCATGATCCCGTCTTTCATAACAGTTTTTCTATTTCGTATCACCATTTCTACTTCAGTTTTTGTAGTCTTCGTGGGCGTCATTTAAGATTTAATCTATTTGTTTTCCTACTAAACTACTTATAATAAAGACATAATGAAACGCTAAGCACTACATTGATGTAATATTTAGAAAAACGATGTATTGCAGTACGTTGAACGTCAAAAATGCACTGTGAATTACCTATCTATGCTGTGAATTATGAAAATTGAAAAACAACTCGATATTCATCTTGGTGTTGCCTATTACAAAATTCAAAAATAGACGAAATTCATGGAAAGTCTTTCGGATGAGAACAAGGAATTTATATACCTATAGGTACTAAAACGTAGTAACAAGTTAGTAGTATGTAAATTCCTTGGGTGAAAAATTCTCATAGGCATCATTTTCATTACTAAACAACCCAAATTATTATTTACTGCTATCCAAAAAAAATATAAATAAAAGTCCTTATATATATATATATATACATACTTAGTCATAGAATATATTACATCGAATCAACACAGGTTTTTTAAATTATAAATTCAAACAAAAATGGATTGGTAAATGGCCCCATCAAATATTACTATGTCGCTATATTACGGTCGCTAAATAAACTTTTCCTGTTCTGATCCAAATTCCTCTATGAGATCTAAATGTTCTTCATGATCGTAACCGTTTCGGCGCATATAAAAAATAATCTTAACTTAAATTAATATGCAATAACGCCCTGTCTATGGCAGAACAAGCTAGTCGTGTCGTCTGTCATTTTTGCAGGGGAAATCTGTGCACACAAAAACAATCGTCTGTCACTACGAAACTCACACAACAATTAAAACAACTAACAATTTCACACACACATAGATACATTATAACAGTATCCTTCGGTGACAGCGATAACTCATATACAGACTCGGATCAGTCGATCGACCGATCTGCATATTCTACGAGAGCGAGCGGCCTGTGTTGGTAAACAAATCCGAAACAACAAGACCGTTATTATTGTATAAAATAGCGGATTGATCGAGAGTGAGCGAGATGTTGCATCACTCTAGCGGAGTGTCATATGGTAACGGGATATAATTGAGTTTAGATCGGGAAAACCCCACTCGTTTGTGCAATCTAAAGTTCACTGTAGGTGCTGCAGCTATATTAGTAGAATAGTTGTAGCACGAAATGGTCGGCTCGACCGGAGAAGGACCACATTCTCACAGAAGACCAGTGTAAAATAGCAGCTTAAAACTGCTGTGTTTCGTATGGTGAGTGTAGAGAACCGGAGACCCTTTTACTGGAAAAGAGGCATTCTATCTTAGCCCTCAGGGGTGACAACGCATCTGCATTTTGATTCGCAAACGAGGATAGATGTGGATGTCTATGGGCCACAGAAACCACTTACCATCAGGTGGACTGTGTGCTCGTTTGTCACCCTATCCTATAAAAAAAGCAGGAGAGCAAGTTGAACATCTGCTCTCACGCTATTATTATTTTTACCAATTGTTAACCATTTGATGTATTTCCGAGAATTGTAATGTTTAAGTTTAAAAAGAAGTAAGTAGCAATATTGTGATTAAAATTATTATATATGAAAGCTAACGCCATTTTTTTGTGACAGATATCTTTTTGCAGTAAGAAAAAGTAAACAATTCGGTATTTTTGTTTGTTATATTTACTGTACTGAACAGTGCGGCTGCAACTAGTTTTAATGTACGCATAGGACCGCGTGGACTTATACTTTGACAGAGGAGAACGCCTGCGTATGGCTACTCACGCCCGTGGCCCGTGTTGCTCTATGTCTATGAGTTCACCAGATGGAAAGTAAGTATAGGACCTATAAAACACACCTAGACCGAATTTACACCTTACAACTCCGTATTTTAAAAACTATAGTACCAAAAATGTTGTAAACAAATTTAAAGACAACTTAATATCTTTGATTTCTATAAAATATTAGCTACCTGTACATAATAAAATAAAGTATATATTACTTATTGAAAATGTCTTTAATAAAAATCTGCAAATTCCAATACAATACAATTTTAACACATGAAAGTCAAAGACACCAAACTTAGCTTTACCAAAATACATAAATCTACATGGAAAACGAACATTAGAATACATGATTCCCGATATCATAAACAAACTTCCATCACAACTAAAAAACAAATTAATCCACGCAACATCAA
The DNA here is from genome assembly GCA_029286625.1 of Parnassius orleans. Lineage (NCBI taxonomy): Eukaryota > Metazoa > Arthropoda > Insecta > Lepidoptera > Papilionidae > Parnassius > Parnassius orleans. Next base: position 2,862,692 of record JAGSMP010000026.1, on the reverse strand, counting down.
AAATATATTAAAGAATTACTTCATAAGTAACCTATAATAAGTATTGTAAAATAAAAATAAAAAATTTGTATTATACGTTACACATTAATATTCTACAAACTAATATTCACATATACAATTGTTAATAATATGAAATACCGTGAAACCTGGCAACTTTGCCATTTTTGGAAAGACTTAAAAGTTTAAGACCAATTTTCCAACAAAAAATGTACTGTGAGACTGGGCGTCAATGTTAAATGTGACATTATATTCTTCATAGATTTGGTATTTATTAATGAATCAAACAAATACTATCATTAAATAGACAAAATACTCAAAAATAGAAAATGGCAAAGTTAACCTCACTTTTTGGCAACTTTGCAATCAGGGTTTATAAAGAAAATAATAGGATTTGACTTCAAGGTTGAAGGTATGTTTACCTCATAATATAATACAATACGGCCGACGTATCTTGGCGAGTCCGACCTTCGCGCAGAAGGTTGCGCAATAGCTTTTAAGGAACAAAATGGTGGCATGAGGCGACGTACGGGGGCGGTGGTCTAGGCAGAGATTGACCATAAGTAAACACAATCGACCCTTTAGTCATAAAATATCGCAATCGATTAGTTTTATTTAGAAGTTATTGATTTTGTTTATATAAGATATTAAACGAAATAGATTTACAAATATAGTGAATTTTGTTGATAATAAACAAGATTTCGACTTAAATAAAAAAAAAACTAAAAACATATTATTTTCTCAGCTGAAAGACATAATGTACTTAAATATCAATTATCTATTAACGTCTTCTTGAGTAACGACTATTTGAGAAAATTTAGAACCTCCTTATAAATTGCAAATAAATATATTTTATGTTTAATTTTAATCGATTTGAATAAAATCGATTAAACAACACCCTCAGGCACGCGTGTTGGACATCCTTTCTGGTTACTTCGTAAAGCTTCGTGCTTATTCGGCAATGCTCGGTACACGGTAATATTTCTCAGTCACACGTTAGCATTGGTGTCGTGTTCGTGTCGCTATCTCTGTATTGAGCACAGTCGGTTACAAAAGTTTTCGTTGATATTGTTGTTTGTTTTTATTAATAGTGTTAAGTTTGTTTTATTTGTTTTATTTGTTTTATTTGCAAGTGTCAGTTAGCACTTATATTATTCGCCAAACATGCCACCAAAACAAATATATATAAATAATAATAAGTGTAAATAAATAAAAGTATTAAATGTAAATAATATTGTATGTGTTTGTGATAAAATCTGCCCTATCGAAAGGTGAGGTATCAAAATTGAATCTTTAATTTATAATGTCTCCAAAGTGTTTTGATATTTTTGTCACTGTATTAGGAAATTTTATTTGTACATTGGTATATATAAAAATGACAATAACAGTTTTCACGAGTGTTCATGCGCTAAACTTCGCAGAGCCTATATTCAGACTCGCCAAGATACGTCGGCCGTATTGTACACAACACCCAGAGTTATGATTTGTTCTATAATTGTGTTGCAAATAGCAAAGTTTACGCTTGTGGCAAAGTTGCCCTCCCATTTTTAAATTTTCCATACAAACTAGAAAATATGTGTCAGGGTTGTCAAAAATCCTTGATTACATACTTAACTTAATTTTTTTATTTAAATGTTGTCACAAAAAAAAAGAAAAAATCGAAAATATATAAACAAAAATACTCTCGTCTAAAATTAAAAATAAAATTGGTGCAATAATAAGCTTAAATCAATTATATTATAGAATAAAAAAAAAGCTTGTTACAATCATTTTTAACAAGTATTCGTTTTTTATTAGTCATTATCACCATTTTATTACGGGTCGTAAAAAAATAATGTCAGGTCATAATTATTGTATTCAATCTAAATATTTTTTCCCACAATAGCAAAACATTAATAATCATTAAAAATGACAATTAATGTTTTGCTTAATATCAATACACTAAGTTGAAATTATAAAAAATACTGAGTAGTAATAATATTATTAATGCCCGACAACGCAGTAAAAATAATATAGATTTTTCTATTCTTTTCCTTCACTTTTAATAAAGATAAATTGATTGACGACTCATTTGGTAAAATCGGTCTAATGGGCTGTTACGGTGAAACATCGATACAAATATTTTTAACAAATATTTTAACCGATTACAACTATTTAACCTTTGTTTAAATAGTTGTAATCGGTTAAAAATATAGGTTGAAAGTGACAACCCTTGGTTGTAACAAAACATGGCAAAGTAACCGTCACATCGTGGCATCACTAGTATGGTAACTTTGCCAAGTTAGTTTTATAGATAAATATTAAGACCAACATGTTAAAAACGATATATAACATTTGATAACCATTAATATTACGTTACTACAAAGATATAGATACGTACATTTAGTATTTCAAACAAAAAAAAAAACGAAAGTTCTGGAGCACTGAACAAAGAGGTTATTTCGCCGGCACAGTTCCGCGTTAAAATAAAATGCCAAAATTAACTCTCATGTTGCCATATCGAAAGCAATGCTGTCAATTAGTTATTGTATTTTCATCCAAAACATGGCTTATCTCCAAAAACTTTACGTTTTCCGTGTTAATCGTAATTTTGTATCGTAATCATTTTTCAATTAATCGTAATAGGGGTGTACCCTGATGGCAAAGTTAACATCCATTGGTAAAGTTGCCAGACCTGACTGTAAGTTTATCTTTAATACCATTAATTGGTGTCAAAGTTTATGAACAGCCAAGCCTGTATATGCGAACTCGACACGTCAAGCCAGGTAGGCAAATGACGCCACTAAGACCCGAAAGCAAACCGGTTTCTTGACTGCAAGGGGAGCGCGGTTCAATGCGTGCATTACAATATTATGATGTATGACATAATTATTAGGCATAATAATAATTATTATTATATGTTTGTTGATGACATCGGTATACGGTAAAGCTGTATAACTTATGTTTATACCGTGAAATATCGATTTAAATATTGTAAAATTATTATCAAATAAATAGAAAAAAAAGTGAATACCAAAGAGCATAATATAATCTCTACATTTTAATCACAGACTAATATGATGCTTACACATATTTTAGTGAATGTTGTAGCTACGCCAATATATTCTAAGTCTATGCATATATCCATATTTAAGAATCAGGTGCGTTGTGACCCTTGAGGACGAAATACTTAGTTACAAGTAAAAGGGTTTTTAAATCTGAAATATTTGTCAGTCTCTATTAATCATAGTAATTTTACAAACATAATAAGAGGATTGCCCTTCACGAAACTTTACGAACTTTAAATTTTTTGAACAGAAATTAACGCTACAACTCATGTGAATATTGTTTCACAGTTAAAAAGTTTTTAAAGAAAGGAAGTATCGGCCACGTTGTTTAAATGCTTGTTAAATTTTTTTATTTATTTAACAAACATAGCATTCTTCACGATGTTTTGCTGCGCCGCAGAGCACGTGGTAAATCTTACTTATAATTGCAATTATCAACTTCATTAGTGCTTAAAATTGCAATTATCAACTTCATTAGTGCTGGCGGAAAATCAATCTCGAGGTGCTCGCGTACTGTAAAATTTATAGCTCTTATATATTATGAATAAGATGAAATATAGTATCGTGATTTATTATGTGATTGTGGCGTAAGAGAATCTATCACCACATTTTGTCCGTGAATGGCGTCACGGGCGACTGTGGTAAGTGCCAGAAAAACTTTATGGCTTCCGTCTAAATGATGCTATTACCGATGAGATTGAAAATATCAAGACCGACAAAAAGCGACAGCGGCGTCAAGGGTGCAATACGTCTGGATACTGCGATTAAGACGATTAGGGAAAATTCTTCTTAGAATGTGGGTGTTCCATTTCCAGCGGTGAACTTTAATTTTACAGCTTTCAATCGCGGCTAATATTTTAGTGGATGTTATGTTACCTAATGTTTCAACACCTTCCGACATTACATTACAGTAGAAAATGGTTTTAGCTCGTAGAATATAGTAATTTTTGCTGCTCTTTTTAGTAATTTGTAATTAAATTCTGATCATGCTGCTTAAATCCAAGAAATTTTCCCTAAAAACTAATTTCTCAGACGTTCCTATTCCCCGTACTGACTCTGGACCCAAATAATCTAAGATCTGGATGAGCATCTTAGTCAGGGGCGTAGCTACCGCCGTATCAGCCGTATCAACGATACGAGGCCCCCGGGCTACAGAGGCCCCGAACGTGTATTAAGCAAAACTTCAAAGGACTTCTATGGTACAGGAAAGTCTATTAGACTTGTCACTATTGTCTATAGAGGCAGAAAATTTAAAAAAACTGAAATCGTCTTCAGCTATAAATGATATGATATAATAAATGAGTTCGCTGAACAAAAGGCAAGAAAAGTGTGTATTTGATTTGAATTTTTTGGCTAGTTTAGTTCCTAGGAGTATTAATTATAAGTAATAGCTTATACTGCCGTGTAGTGGTGGTTAAGAATATCCACTACCTCATATCTTCCCGCGGGTGTCGTAAGAGGCAACAGTGGGAAACAGGCAGGAGATGGGCAGCAGCATCTTCCAGATAACTATAAGATAAGCAATAGTATAATAAAAAAACTGCGGTTGCCAACCCGCTCGCCAAGCGTGGTAACTATGGCAAACATCCCACCATGATGAAAGTTACGAAGAAACGGCCCCCAGTCCCAGGCGGCTCTGCTATTCCTGGCTACGGTGGCGACCATTGTAACGGCGGGGCAGGGGTGCTAAGAATCTCCGGTGGAAATTCGGTTGCCACCTAAGACGACTCGACCTGGCAACATACAACGCACATACCCTGACGAGAAGATCCTGGAGCTGGAAGAAGAGATAGACAAGTTGCGCTGGGATATTACAGGATTATCTGAGGTTCGAAAAGAGAGGGAGGACACGGTAATCCTCGAATCCGGTAACTTGTTCTATCACCGGGAGGGCGAACATTTGTCCCAAGGAGGTGTCGGATTTATCGTCCACAAGTCTCTCGTTAACAACGTTGTAAAGATTGTGAGTATGTCGACCGACGAGAGTTGCGTACCTTATACTCAGAACCACCAAACGGTATTCGTTGAAGGGCATTTAGGTTTACGCACCAACCTCGGCACATCCCGATGAGGAGGTGGAGGAAATGTATGAGGATATCTCTAAGGCATGCATTCCTCCAAAACCCATTATACGGTGTTAATGAGAGACATCAACGCAAAACTAGGCACAAGAGATAACGGTGAGCTGAAGGTAGGGAAATAGGAAAATTCGGAATAGGGCAACGGAACCCAAGGGGCCAGCAGCTGGCCGATTTCATGGAGAAAGAGGGACTATTTATGATGAACTCTTTCTCCCAGAAGCGGCCCCACGAGAAGTGGACCTGGTCGAGCCCCGACGGTTCGACATAAAATGAGTTTGACTTCATTATTACGACTAGACGGCATCTGTTCAGTGATGTCTCAGTGATCGCGAGGGTGAAAACTGGTAGCGATCACGGAATGGTGAGAGGCACACTGAATCTAAACGTTAAGTTGGAGAGGTGTCGTCTAATGAAGTCAACGCTCCGTCCCCCTCGTGCTCTAATCCAAACTGCCGAAACCTTTCAGATCGAGTTACAAAACCGTTTTCAGCGCCTAGAAGATTGCAATGCAGTGTACGATATGAATGACAAGCTCGTGGAAACTGTCCATGCGGTCGGAGCTAAGTTTTGCAAGACCCGCCGAATAAGAACACAAAAACTCTCCGATCACACTCTTAATCTCATAGCTGTTAGACGGCAAATGAAGCTGCAGTCTTCAACAGATTTGACAGCATACAGGCAACTGAACAGATTGATCTCCAAACGCATGCGGCGGGACTTACGCAACTTCAATACAGCTCGTATTGAAAAATCTTTGCCAGAAAGAGCCAACTGTCAAAGCTGAAGACCGAGTGTGGCAGCATCGTTTCCGGGACACCTGAGATTTTGAGTGAGATTGAGAGGTTCTATGGGCAGCTGTACACGTCATCGTTGGAGCCACACTTAAGTGTGAGTATAGATCCAAGAGCAAGTCTTATCCGACACTATTCCGATGATATTCCGTACGTCAGTCTGAGCGAGATTAGAATGGCTCTCCAGCACGTTAAAAACGGCAAGGCCCCAGGCGAGGATGGAATTACAGCGGAGCTTCTGAAAGCGGGTGGAAAACTGGTACTTGAAATCCTTTAGAAGCTCTTTAATTCCGTCCTCCATGGTGGGACCACTCCGGAGGCGTGGAACAGAAGTGTGGTGCTCTTGTTCTTCAAGAAAGGCCACAACGCTATCTTGCAGAACTACAGACCGATTTACCTTCTGAGCCGCGTCTACGTGCTGTTTTCGATAGTCTTTGAGAATCGTCTCGCTCGCAGACTCGATGAATTTCAGCCTCCCCAACAAGCCAGTTTCCAAAAAGGCTTTAATACCATAGACCACATACATACCCTTCGGCAAATTGTACAGAAGACAGAGGAGTACAATCTGCTGACCTACATAGCCTGATTAGTAAACTAAAGTGGCAATGGGCCGGCCATATAGCTCGAAGAACCGACAACCGAAGGAGAAAAAAGGTTCTCGAGTGCCAGCTTCGTACCGGTAGGCGAAGTTTAGGGCGACCGCCCACTAGATGGAGTGACGACCTGGTAGACATGCAGGAAGTCGATGGATGCGGGTGACTCAGTACTGTGCTATGTGGCATTCCTTGGGGGAGGTCTATGTTTAGCTGTGGACTTGTGAAGGGCTGTAATGATGATGACGATGATGAATAGCTTATACTCAATACATAATTATTTAATTCAATGCGAGCGTTTTTGTTCCTTTTATGAAAAATCTTTACCCTTCATTTGGGCCCCCCAATAAATTTTGATACAGGGCCCGTCTAAGGCACGCTACGCCACTGATCTTAGTAGTCTGTGCAACACTTGCAACACAAAAACAAGGAGTTTTGGCGGGAACTTGACCGCCGTCGGTTTGCTGCTCCTGTATTATTCTTTAAATAATGGTTTGAAGTGGAGTTTGATATGTAAAAGTGGTTCGATTTTGTGTATAAGTGTCTGCGCATGTCAACTAGTAGTGGAAACGGTGAAACAAGTGCTCTGATGGTGACGTGATTCTCAAGATAATGTGTCTGTTTGCTGAGTCACCTTAAGATACCATCGCCAACTGTCAGCTGTCTGCTGGCTCAAGTTGCCATCAAAATCTCCCAAGGGCTGCACAATGTGACGCATCAACATATTGTGAAGCAGTGTACTATGAAGGATAATTATAAATTGTAACTTTAGGCTCAGAAGGCCTAGAACCCAGAGTCGGAAAGCCAGTTATTAAAAAAAAAACACAAATTTCATTGTCAAATGTCAAAGTCAAAATCAAAAATAATCTAAGTAGGCGTATTCACATAAAATAAATTACACAAACTTTCTATACAATGGTATTTAATTTAAATTCAAGTAATACTTCTAGAATTTTACAACTACTCATGCCTCCGTGTTATCTTATTACAGATCCGCTTCATTTTAATTCAAAACCGAGCGGGTAAGACACGTCTAGCAAAATGGTACATGAATTTTGATGATGATGAGAAGCAGAAATTGATAGAAGAAGTTCACGCTGTAGTCACTGTGCGCGATGCAAAGCACACGAATTTTGTTGAGGTAAAACTTGGCTATTTACAATCGTGCTCTTCTATGCTTTTTACTATCAAGCTACTAGCATCTTATATTTTCTATCAGCCTATCAAAATTTACAATTATTGATTTAATTTATTTGGTACAATGAATATTATACTAATAGTTTTTTTTTAAATAATAATTTCAGTTTCGAAACTTCAAAATAGTGTACAGGCGATATGCAGGCTTATATTTCTGCATTTGTGTGGATGTGAATGACAACAACTTGTGTTATCTTGAAGCAATCCATAACTTTGTTGAGGTATTGAATGAATACTTCCATAATGTATGTGAATTGGATCTTGTATTCAACTTTTATAAAGTAAGTGGCAATACTCCTTGTGTTTGAGACTTGCTAACTGTATTTAAAAACATAATAATATTTTTTTGTAGATAAAAATGTTTGAAAAGAATTGATTTAAAATTTTTAATAGGATAGGGTGACAAACGAGCACACAGTCCACCTGATGGTAAGTGGTTGCTGTGACCCCTAGACATCTACATCTATCCTCAAAAAAGAATCAAAATTCAGATGCATTATCACCCAGGACTAAGATGGATTGCCTCTTTTCCAGTAAAAGGGTCTCCGGTTCTCTACACTCACCCTACGAAACACAGCAGTTTTAAGCTGCTATTTTACGCTGGTCTTCTGTGAGAGCGTGGTCCTTCTCTGGTCGAGCCAACCATTTCGTGCTACAACAATACTACTAATATAACTGCAGCATGGCTCTACCATGTAAAAAATGCATGGATGTATTTTTTTTTTTTTTTTCAAATATATATTTGAAAATTTTAAATTTCTAGGTATACACAGTGGTTGATGAAATGTTCCTGGCAGGAGAGATCAGAGAAACCTCCCAAACTAAAGTACTGAAGCAGCTTCTCATGTTAAATTCTTTAGAATAAATTTTTATTTAAATAATTAAAAGAGGCTTCATCTACTGGGACATACAATATTATAGTCCATTTTCCACACATACGTTTCCTCAAAATTACGACAGGTGTTAGGATCAAATTTCAATTCTTATTCTTTTCTCCAAAATTTATTTTCACAAATATGGGAAGTTGAATAGATTAATTAACTTTTCATTTGTATATATTTGTGGCTCATATGATATTTTGCACAATTAAAAACATACTACAGTTAAATAATATGGTGGGCGGAGTCACACTAAGATGATTTCACTACTTAGCTACCACACTTTGGGAATGGCATTACTGCGGCATCACAGTGCTGGTATAATAAGAGTTAGGTGCAAAAATGCACTGTAGATGTAAATATGTAATGTTGCACTTAACAATATACTGAGTTTCATGCCGTATTTTTATATGTAAGATGTCTCCATGATACCATTCAGGATCCGCACCACCACCGTAATCCAGTGTGGCCTTACTATTAAGTATAATGCCACAAAATAAGAGACAAGGTTTTGAAAATTACATTAAACTAGTAGTCTTGTTATAATAATTGAGAAAGGAACCTGAATGATAGCTAGAAGTTCTGATAACATGTAGCTTGTGTGGTAATTTTACTGTGTGCAAATTGTCAATGTTTTATAGAACGAATAATATAGAAATGAAATAATTTTTATTCTTATAACACAACAATGGATCAAACTAAGTTGTTACAGATTTACATGCATTCATTTTCCTTTTTATAATATACATTCCCAGAGAGTGTATCTTTGTAACCCCTAGTTGAAGGTGTTTGCAATACCGTTACCGTTACAGCCTATTGAAGTCCACTGTTGAACATAGGCCTCTACCATGGATTGCCTCATAGGGGGGATATTTGGCATAGTTGCCACGCTTGGCAAACGGGTTGGCAACCGCCAGTTTTTTATTTTTATTGTCTTTATTAGGAAGACGCTGCTGCCCATCTCCTGATTTGTTTCCCTCTGTCGCCTCTTACGACACCCACAGGATGATATGGGGTAGTGAATATTCTTGCACCGCCACTACACGGTTTGCAATAAGGGATAAATAAATAATAACACATTGAGTGTTTATGTAGTTTAGTAAGTTTCAACTTTTACAACAACTTATTTAATGTTAGAAGATCAATTTGCAGATGTAATGAAAATTTAATGTTTTGAAATTATAGTTTATTATGATAAACCATAGTAAAGACAAATGCTGTTTATTATATTTCAAATCAAAACAAGGACCTATGATACTCAAAAATATGGCACTGAAAACACATACACACTGTATTTACACTTAGATTCAGTAATATTACCAGCTGTATATAATATTATTTAGACTAAGATCTGAATAGAGCATTTGGCGGGGTATGCAGGATGGTAGTTTCCATAGTGTAGAATATTTCTATAGTATTTGGAGTATACAATCTATAAATAACAAGTAAATACAATATATTGTAATATAAAATATAAAAAATAAATAAAACCCAACTCAAGGGGAGCTCCTGACAGCAGAGATTTATCAGCCAAAGTTTAGTGGGAAAATGAGAGAAATCAGCTCTATGATACAAATGGTATTTAGAAGCCACTGTTTGTATTACATAAACTTTATTTTATTATATAATAATAATTAAAAATCTCAATCTTATAATAATTGTACACTGGGCTTGTTGTACCTATTAGTATATGTATAACTGTAGACGAATTAAGCTAATATATAAAAAATATAATATTGCAAAATGAGATTTAAAAGCTTTGCCCAATTTTAAATTTGTATATACTAATTTATGTCTGTTCGATTCTTGTGTAGCATTTTATTTAAGTTCATAGTGTTATTTTAAAAATTATCGATTTTCAGCAACAGTTAAAAATATAACATATTACATTTAAAACAATATACTTACCGTTGTAGGAAATTGATGTGCTCACAATTTATCTGCTATTCCAAATGTTTGTGATACTTAGTTCGATGTATTAAATATGTAGAAGTTTTGTATTCAAAATATTCTTGAAAAAATATTTATCAAACATTAAAGTATGGAAAATATTTTGTTTTATTTATTAAAACAACTGACTTCAGATGTCGTCCTATCTGACATGAGATCACTGATTTTTCAAACTCCTTCTTTTTAACATTGATTGAAAAAAACAAAAGTGGTTAGCAGCAGAAGCGCCACAGAGTATTTTTTTAATAATTTCAAACCACTCCTGAATTACAGAATTAACAGTGCTATGCTTGCTTTTAGTTAGGTGTACATTGTAATAAATATATTGCGTCCAAGCTGATATTCGACCACACTGACAACTCTTTAATAACTGGAAGCTTTTTTATGCAAAAAGGGTGACAAACAAGCACACAGTCCACATGATGGTAAGTGGATGCTGAGGCTCATAGACATCAATATTTAGATTAAAAATCAAAATGTAGATGCATTGTCACTCTTGAGGGCTAAGATGGAATGCCTCATTTCCGGTAAAAAGGGTCTCCAGTTCTCTACACTCACCATACGAAACACAGCAGCATTAAGCTGCTACTTTACGCTGGTATTCTGTGAGAGCGTGGTCCTTCCCCGGTCGAACCGACCCATTTGTGCTACAACTATAACATAACTGTAGGGTGGTTCTTCCACGTGCAGCTATAAACAACACAAAAAAAAAACAATCGTGCCCGATATAATGACAGCTAGCAATTTGAGATTTTGCACAAATTTCTAACTGGGAAAGCGTAGTATGCCGAGAGTCCTGTATACTAGGAATTCTCTATTAAACTACTATACTAACTTTTTGTAGATGCAATACGCTAGGCCTGAAGGTGGAGCGATAAATACAACAGAAAAATATCAAAAATTTACTAAATGAAATAACATTAATTGGAGGGTCAAGCGAACGAAGTTTGTGGAAGATGTTTAGCTAGGAAAAATTGACCTAGGTATACTTGTTAAGCGATTACCCACTATAGGAACCGCTAATGCATACCAACAACTACTGAGCTTCACCGTTTCGCAAGCCACCTACCAAGCGCTACTCAGAAAGACGCCACCGTGGAAACGTTTAGTCTTTGACTCCGCTTCCATTGTCGAGCTTTAGTTTATTTCACGATTATTAATTCAATTTTGTTTCTCACATCGAACAATAGTCACGCGTCTTTTATTTAAGAAATTAAGAGGTAAATGCGGGTGGTCTTTTCTCCATACAAACGCTCTCTTCTTTCTGGTTTATGAACTTATATCAATGAGTTTTTACAGTAAAATAAATATCAACCTGTTCTATGTCCCTATGTTTTCCTTTTTGATGATACATTATTTTTATAAGCACTAGAACTCTTACAAAATGCTCAAAATTGCCTATTTAGATCGCTGTCAACAGAGGCCTAGTGTTCCAATTTGATAACTAATACTAAAAAAGAAAAACATAGTGACACAGTGTATATCCTTCTTATTCAGTTTATGAAATATCTTTCAAATTGGTCCAATATTGGAGGAGGAAATGGTAAAGACCCAAACCTCGAATTATGCCTTTTTACTTAGGCTATTCAGTCGGTTCTGCAGTTGTCTTTATCGGACGCCGAGTGCTCGCAGAGCAACAGCGATAGTTTCTCCAAATACCTAATTTTCAAAAGTCTCGGCCCGCATTTCCTCTTAACATAATTTACTCATCAACGTCTTTGAGCGTAGTGTTCCTAACTTTGCAGTTTTCCGCCTAGGTTTGATATGAAATACACATGACCTTTGTCTTGTCCATGTTCATCTCAAAACAAGGACTCTATGAAATATATAAAAAAATATGAAAATAAGAAATAAATGTAATTTATTTAATACAACGAAGAAAGGTTACGCTTTAATGAGTATTAAGCAATGTACTTGACTTATAATAATTTCTTTTCCCCTACTGCCATTCCCAATTGTGCAGAACTGGGGGAAACATCCAGAGGTCAGGGTGTCCTATGTGCGAAATGTGAGGACCCATATCAAATTCACTCCACCTGCAATAATTAAAAACATTATTACATCCATTTTTTTTTTAAATTTAAACGTTACCTCCACACTAGGATTTACTCCTGTATCGTGGAGGCAGTTTACACACAAATTTCACAAGGACAAACATCCAGACCCGGAACAATTATACTTTATTATTAACTGTACCATGTGACCCAAACAATTTGAAAGTGGGCCATACAAATACTTGTGCCGTGCGGGACGCGAACCCGCGGCCTTCAGCGCCGCAATTCATTGCCATTTGCCAAGCCATTGGCAGGCGGGTCGGTAAGCGCAGTTTTAAGGCGGCTCTTCACGTTGGCCAAAATAGTGGCGAATGTGTTGGCCAATACCGATGGCCATCGTGTAGAGCGGGTGTTTGTGCTTCACTTGGTATGTATTGGAATGATGGCCCGCGAGTTGGCGCGAGACCCGTGTGGTGTCGGTTTTTAAAGGCGGCTCTTCACGTTGGCCCAACATTGTGGCAAATGTGTTGGCAAAGACATTAGCCAAGAGTTTGTGATGGCGTCCACACGTTGGAAGGTCGTTCAGTTTGCTTCGGTTCAGGCCAATGTGCGGACGAATTTATTAAAATGGATATTGAGGCGCTAACGGCTACTGCGGTTTATTTATTCACAGCATACCGCTACTACGTGAATGTGTATAAGAAAACGGTGATCAAAAAGAAATGGGGAAAAAAATGTATTTCTTGTATTCCACAAATAATTTTCGGCTTGGTAGAGCTCTATAAAGCGAAAAGTGTCTTCATTGGTCATTGTTACTGCCATTTTGTAGACACTAGTTACGATGCGTGAATATAAAATTTAAATCAGCTGCGTACAATCACTCTGGGGGCTTGTAGCAAACTAAACGTGCGCCCAACGTGTGGACGCGGCGGCCAATACTCTGCCACAACCCTTTGATCTGTTCGCACACCATTACACGGTAAAATGAAAATACATACATACATAAACACTCACGCCTGTCACCCAGAGGGGTAGGCAGAGACTACGGACTTCCACTTGGCACGATCCTGGCACACCTCTCTCGCCTCCTTTACATCCATATATCTACGCATACACGCTCGTCGGTTAAGGGTACTCCTAATCTGGCCCATTTCCAATATATCGCCAATTTGGTCGATAAACCTTCGTCTAGGGCGTCCCTTTCCGACTCTGCCGTTCACTTCTGCAGCATAAATTTGCTTTGTCACTCTTTCTTCGTTCATTCTTTCTACATGACCAAACCACCGAAGCATTCCTTTCTTAATCCTGGTCACAACGTCATCTTGCAAACCACACTTTTCTCTTATCACACTATTTCTCACCCTGTCATTCAGATTCAGCCCTAGCATACTCCTTAATGACCGCATTTCTACAGCATTTATTCTACTCTCATGCTTCTTCTGCCAGACCCAACTTTCACTACCATACATTAAAGTAGGGACTAACACAGCATTGTGAATTGCCAAACGTGCCTTTTTTGACACATTCTGATTCTTCACAATAGCGTGTAGAGCCCCATTCACTCTATTTCCTGCGTTCACTCGTCGTTCTATATCCTTATCATATCTACCATCCCTACTAAATAAACATCCCAAATATACAAACTCATCCACTTGCTCAATCAACTCCTTCTATTCTTATTTCACATAACGTTTTACTTTCTTCTCTTTCAAAACCATCACTTTCGTCTTACTTGCGTTCACTTTCATACCTCTTTCTTTTAATGATCGGTTCATTAAAGTAACCATCATTTGCAACTCGGCCGCCGACGATGCAAATATGACTTGATCATCGGCGTACAAAAGGCATTTGACGGTTAACTCACCCATTCTCAACCCACATTCTTCAACTTTCAAAGTTTGCAAACAACTGTCCATAAATAGGTTAAACAGCCAGGGGGAAGCTACACAGCCCTGTCTGACACCTTTTTGGATGCCAAACCAGTCCGAGTAGACCCTGTTGATCCTGACACAAGCACTAGAGTCCCTATAAAGAGACTTCAATGCCTGTATCAAACCAGCGCTCAAACCAAATGAGTTAAGTGTTTGCCATAACATTCCTGTCCACTCTGTCATAAGCCTTTTCCAAGTCCATGAAAGCACAAAAACTTTCTGGTTTTTGGCCAAAAACTTCTCCGCAATCATGCGCATGGAAAATACTTGATCCGTACACCCCATTCCCTTTCTAAATCCAGCTTGCACATCCCAAATTTTTCCATCAGTTTCTTCCATAACTCTTTCAATTAACACCTTAGCATACAGTTTACCCACAATGCTAAGCAAGCTGATACCACGGTAGTTTTTACAGTCCTGCTGTGTGTGTTCCATCTCTTTAAATTCGAAACTTCATCATTCAGCATACAGCCATTCTCGCCTCGTATAGCATTCATTCTAGGCTGTTTTGAATTTCCCCTAGCAGTTCTTACGAGTTTCCAGAACATTTTAATATTTGCCTGGAAGTTATCAGATATCCTTCTATCATTCTTATCCGTTCTTTCTTGCTTTTTCCTTTCAACAACTTCTTTTACTCTCTTATTTATAAGTCTAAAGTCTGCCTTTTTTCTTTCAATCTCATCATTCATACCGCCAGAATTACCAGCTTTGGTTGCCAGTAAATCTAGCCATGCTCTCTTCTTTGCTTCAACTTCCATCCGAATCTCATCATCCCACCACAACGTATTATTTTTCCTTTCATTCGTTCTCTTACTTACACCACATACTTCGGTGGCTGCATCCACCAAAACTTTCTTAACATTATTCCATACAGTCTTCAGGTCTAAATCATTCATACATATTTCATTCAAACCATTTATATTCTCCTCAGTCTACATTTATACTTCTCTTCACACCTTCATCTTGTAACCTCTCTGTTCTTATACGCTGTAACGCAGTGGTAGACACAGATGTCCGATGCCGCCAACGCCTGAATAGACCATTAATTCGGCATAAGACCAGGTAATGATCCGTCCCTACGTTGGATCCCCGGTAAACTCTTGTATCTACCACTGCGCTCCGCATTCTTTCATCCACAATTATGAAATCTATCATGCTTCTATCATTACCTCTTTCCCATGTATACATGTGAATCCTCTTATGGCGAAAGAAAGTATTCGTCACAAAAAGATTCTTTTCCTCACATACGGCGAGGAGGTCTTCACCATTCTCATTTACACTTTCGTCGCCAAACATTCCTAATATCCTTTCATAACCAGACCTCTTCACCCCAACCCTTCCATTAAAATCTCCTAACATAATGATATTTTCATTTCCCTTACATTTCATCAACACCATCCTTACCATGTCCCAAAACTGCTCTCGGATATAAGTGGGCTTAGACATGTCTGGGGCGTACACCCCTAGCACAAACAACTTCTTTAAGCCCACTTTCATTCGTATCCACAGCAGCCTTGGGCTTACACATTCATACTCTTTCACACATTGATCCATTCTTTCTGAAAGGATGACACCGACTCCCTGGCATGCCCGCTCGGTCTCGTCTACACCAGACCAGTAAGCGGTATACATGCCATGTGCAGTGGCATCCTTTCCCTTTCGTTTCGTCTCATTTACACATAACACATCTATTCCTCTATCATTCATCATTTCGCATATTTCATCCATCTTATCATTCATTGCTCCACATACATTCAGTGTAGCCAGACGGGCTTCCGCAATCCACTTTTCGCCCCTCCGGGAGACAGAACGTGACGGGTGGCGAACCTCGTCGCCGGTTTTACTCCCGGAAAATGCAAATACATTATTCATGTCTCTGTAACTGTACTTTCTACAGCCTCCAAACGTCCCACGGCTGGGCACAGGCCGCTTCTCATTTGTTAGTGTAATTGATCAATTATTTCGGCGCACTACAATGCGTGCTGGCGGATATCACGTGTCCACAAAATACACGTGGTAGAGCTACCATAACATAGCTGCAACGTGGCTCTATCACGTATTAGAAACAGATATATGCACAGGTAGAATGGAAACAGGAGATGGGCAGCAGCATCTTCCTGATAACTAATATATCTCCTACGAGACAAGCCTCCAAAGCTTATGTTCTGAATGCATGAATGGATTCTCTAATGCTGTCATCACACAGCGAACTTTCCTCGAAATAAGGTCAGTCATCAGAGTTATTCAGCACATGCTCGGCGGTGAACGAAAACATCGTGAGGAATCCGGCATGTCATGTGCTAGAATAGTGCGGCGAACTCATTGGTCGATAACCCTCTCAGAAATTAGAGACCAGTGTCCTGCCAGTAGAACATATACAACGTCAAATATATGGTTTCAGTCAAACCGTCCATATTTATATTAACAAACAAAGCATCAACGCGTAAGCTGCTAAAGTACTCAAAAATGCGGGACACAACAGGAAAAAAAACTTTATATTTATACGATAGGGTGCAATTTATTCTGCGCTAAGTTTTATTATAAAAAATTACATTATATTTCATACTAAATTATTATTGCCTCTTTTAATGCCACTCAACATTATATTTTATTATATAATATTGAATGGCATTAAATTAAATTATATTACATTATATATTACGCCTACTCTTATTTCGTACATTACGTTATTAACATGTTTTGTTCAGTATATAATTTGTACATTATAATCATTTGCGTACAACGAAGGAGTGGAATAATTTGCCGGCGTCAGTCTTTCTGTCCGAATACAATCTGGGCGTCTGATATGAATAGGCTTTTGTTACGCTAAGTCTGTGCGATTTACCATGTAGGGCTTTATCACCACTTACCACCAGGTGGGATTGTGGTCAAGTACTGGCTTATAATGCGTAAAAAAAATAACTTTACATAACTTTAACGTGTGAATGATGTATACTGCAGGTGTACTTAAATCGTCCAGGTTAAAGTTTTGTATAGTCGACTGCCTCGTTGGTCTAGTGTTCGTAAATGCGGTTGCGGACCATGAGGTCCTGGGTTCGAATTCCGGGTCGGGCCAGTCGTTGGCCATCAGTTATTGGGTTTTTGTGTCAAGAAATTCTCAGTAGCTGCCCGGAATCAGGAAGATGACGGTATTTTCAACCCAGTGCCTCGGAAAGCACGTAATGCCGTTGGTCCTGCGCCTGATCTCTCTCCGGTCGTGTCGGATTACTGTACCATCGTACTATGAGAGTGAGGGCAATAGAGTGCACCTGTGCTTGCGAATACACTTGGGCACTGGAGTCCTGTACTGCGCAGATGGCTAGCCTCCGTTGAGACAGACCGCCGTGACCGAAATTCGGTCTGGAATATATTATTATTATTTACTGCAGGTAGAGGAGGATCGAAATTGCGATACTTACGCGAAAGGCGGTATCCCCCTAGAGATATTGTACGTAGGTCCGGAGACTGCGACGAACTTATAGTCACTGCGCAGGTACCAGCTGGTCACCTTCGCGTCCGTGGCCCCGTGGCTGCGGTGGCCCAGCGCGCGGAACGGGTATGTGCCTGCAATTTGTGCGTGAGTTTTAAACAAAGACATTTATGTATATTACTTGACCGGCAATTCAGAACAAAAACTGTGTCACAGCTTTCGATATCGCGGGCGGATAGCTGGCACGGTAAATATGCCACGCAGATGTATTTTCATTTACGACAGTTACTGTTTTCACGCAAATACAAAATAAAGTTACACACTTATCTGAAATAAACTTCAAATCACATAAATAATGATAGCGTTTTATTAGTCACATTACACAAAATCAGTGTTACGATTGTCGAAAACAACGTTCGCGGTTTACAAAACAAAGAACAAGTCTTCTCGCCCGCTTGCAATCGACTGAAGAAGTTACGGAGAATTGACCGTAACTTAGTGCGCAATGTATTAGCTCGTCTCTAGTAGGGAGTCTTTGAGTTTAAATGATAAATTAATAATTGCCGTGTAGTGGCGGCTTAAGAGAATACCCCACTTCGTCCTGTGGGTATCCAATGAGGCGACTATGGGATATGACAAAAACATGTTTCGGTAAGTATAACCACTTGCTAGGTCATAGAGCCATACTCAGGGCCGGATTGACCATGTCGGGGCTCTTAGGCAATGCAATCTCGGGGCCCCTTTGCAGCCAGCATGAAGGGATGTGAGTAATAGCATCAGCAGTGTCACCGGACTGATGCTTAACTCCTCAAGAACTTACAGTAAAAGATTTGTATTTGGGCTCATTGAAATTGTCTTAATGAATAGGTTATAGATAAGTGGTGATCCAGGTTTCATTAGGTATAGTATGTATATGAGATAAGACCGTCTCACGGTCTCATGATGGACCAAGAAAGAAAAATAAGACGCGGGTGTTTTAATTTTATTCTTGTTAAATCCAATAAAATAAGAGGGTGCGTTTTTAAGTTCGCGGAATGGGTAGGTAGGTAATAAGTGGGGACGTCGCTGAATTACGTGCTAATTGAGCAACTCATTATTACTATAAATACCGGGTTTTATTGTAATTAGATCATTAGTCTTTGGGTTATCGTCAACCAAACAAGTCAATTGGGAAGAAATTGTGAAATATGGAGAAAATCGAGTTCCGTGCCGTTATAAAGTTCCTTACCAAGCGCGGAAAATCAGTTCAGACTATACTGGAAGAGATGTTATCCGTTTACGGAGACTCTTGTCCAAGTAAAACTATGGTTTACAAGTGGCATACCCTTTTTAAACATTGCAGAGAGTCATTTGAAGTCGACCCACGGCCAGGAAGGCCGATCGAGGTGACCACTTCGGAAATTATTCAAAAAGTCGAAAAATTAATATAAGAAGATGCCCGCCTAAAGAAAAACAGCTCGCAGAAATGGTTGGAGTATCAGATACAACCATTTTCAAAATTCTTCATGACCATCTTGGCATGACTAAAGTCAGCGCAAGATGGGTGCCTAGAATGCTCACGCCGCCTCATAAGCAACAGCGCGTGGAGTGTTCTCGTGCATTTTGAACCTCTATATGGAAGACAAAGATGGAGTGTTGGCTCGAATTGTTACTGGTGACGAAACTTGGGTTCACCATTATGAACCTGAGTCCAAACAGGACTCTATGCAGTGGCACAAAAAAGGCACACCACCACCCAAGAAATTTAAGGTGGCACAATCGGCTGGGAAAATCATGGCGACAGTCTTTTGGGACTCGGAAGGAATCCTATTGATTAATTATAAAGATAAAGGTGTCTCCATAACCGGAAATTACTACGCTTCAATCCTAGAACAATTGAAGGAAGCCATAAAGGAGAAAAGAAGGGGAAAATTGACCAAAGGAATCCTTCTTCTGCACGACAACGCGCCTGTTCACAAGAACCATGTTGCGATGGCTGCCCTGCAGAAGGTGGGCTTCGAAATTTTGCCACACCCACCCTATAGTCCTGACCTGGCCCCCAGTGATTATTATCTATTTCCAAACTTACAAAAAGAACTTCGTGGGAAAAAGTTTTTAAGTGATGAAGAAGTAAAGGAAGCAGTTTTGGTGTATTTTTTAGGCAAAGACAAATCATATTTTTTTTTTAGGGTATATATAAGTTAATTGAAAGATCCGAAAAATGTATTAGAGTAGCAGGTGAATATATTGAAAAGGAACAATAAATTTGGATTTTTATTTCCACTCCTTACCCCCCATTCCGCGAACTTTAAAATGTTCCCTCGTATAATAACCAAAAGAAAATAGTTTAGAAGCGGGTGTCTAATTTTAACTTTATTCTTGATAAATGAAATAAAAAACAATAATCGAAAGAAAATAGTTTTGACAAGTACATTAAGTTTAAAAATTTACTTTTTGGATACAAAATCATTCATAACATCTTGAAAGTTGACCTTTTCCAATACATCATTTTCAATCGCCATTATCGACAATGAATTTAAACGGTTCTGAGACATTGACGAACGAAGACAGTTTTTTATTAGTTTTAATTTTGAAAAGTTACGTTCACAGCTTGCGTTTGATATCATCAGACTTCTGTATATTTGCAATGCTATCATTACATTCGGGAAAGTTGATTGTACCATATTACCTATCGAAAATTAATTTAAACGATTCCTCGGCAGGCACAATTTTATCTTTTCCCGCAATCTCCGCATTTTTTTTTATAGGAGAGGGGGCAATCGAGCATGCGGCTCACCTGATGGTAAGTGACTACCGCCGCCCATGAACAACTGCAACACCAGGGGAATTGTAGATGCGTTGCTGGCCTTTTAAGAAGGAGTAGGCTCTTTTCTTGAAGATCCCTAAGTCGTATCGATCCGGAAAAATCGTTGGTGGTAATCGATTCCACAAGGAAGTTGTGCGAGGAAGAAAACTTCTTCTAAATCGCACAGTGGTGGACCGCCAATCATCCAGATGGTATGGATGGTATCTCGAGTTCAGTCGCGATGTGCGATGGTGAAATTGAGCGGCTGGAATTAGTCCGAACAATTCCTCAGAGCACTTCCCGTGATAGATGCGATAAAATACGCAAAGAGATGTCACACACAGACACACAGAGGACATCTCTACGCAGTGCCAGTGAGTCCAGCCAATCGGAGTAACTCGGTCGTCGTCGATTCGAGCCGCTCTGCGCTGGAGTGAAAGGAGCTGGCACTGGGGAGAACCTGCCCAGAGATGGGAGCAGTACTCCATGTGGGGCCGAACCTGCGCCTTGTAAAGTTGCAAGCGGTGTGCCGGTATGAAATACTGTCCGCTCTGCTGAGCACGCTGCTTTTAGAGGCCAATTTGGCCTTCTCTTCCAAGTGACCACGAAACTGCACATCACGCGATATGTCGACACCGAGGATTCCGATACTGGCTGAGGCAACAAGGGGAGTGCCTTGAAACTGAGGAGATACGACAAAGGGGTTTTTTTTAGCGGTAAACGCGCAAACTTGTGTCTTCTGGGGATTGAACTGGATTAGATTTAGTCGCCCCCAGTCTGAGACTTTGTTCAACAAAGTCTCGACTTCAGACACAAGTTTGTTCCGGTACTCAGTGACGTTTTCCCGAGAAATATGGGCACGGCCGGTGTATAAAGCATCACCAGTGCTGTCGTCTGCATAGCAATTAATGTTACCGGTTTGCAACATATCATTGATATGCAGAAGAAACAGCGTTGGTGATAGCACGCAGCCTTGTGGAACACCAGCGTTAATGGGCTTGTAATCGGAGCATGCACCGTCTACTACGACCTTGATGCTCCGATCTGCAAGAAAACTGGTGATCCAATTGCACAATTTCTCGGGAAGCCCATAGGAAGGGAGCTTCGAAAGAAGCGCTTTGTGCCAAACCCGATCGAAGGCCTTCGCTACGTCCAAACTAACGGCCAACGCCCCCCCTGCTTTGACTCCACTGCCTCCGCCCATCTATGAGTTAGGTAACCTAGAAGATCACCAGCTGAGCGACCTCGACGGAAACCGTACTGGCGGTCACTAATCAGCTGGTGATCCTCAAGGTACCGCATGAGCTGGCAGTTAATAACAGTTTCCATTACTTTGGAGAACAAGGAGGTGATAGCGATAGGCCTGTAGTTGGACGGATCTGAGCGGTCGCCTTTTTTAGGGATCGGGTGCACCAAAGCTGTCTTCCATGAGTTCGGGACTACGCCTAGGGAGTAGGAGTACCGGAAAAGACGCGTTAAAACCGGTGCCAACTCCGGAGCACACGTCTTCAGCACAATAGGTGGGACTCCATCAGGCCCACTCGACTTGTTGACGTCCAGGGAGAGAAGTGCTTTACGCACCGAGCGCTGTGTAAACAGCACTTCCTGCATGGAGCACTCACACCGCGGGATGGTAGGCGGTGTGTTCCCCCCGTCATCAAGAGTCGAGTTGGAAGCAAAAAGAGAGCCTAGCAGATCGGCTTTCTCCTTTGCGTCATGGGCCAATGAGTCGTCCACCCTGTGCAGAGATGGCAGAGATGGCTGAAAGAAGTTCCTTGGACAGCCTTGGCGAGACCAGAATGCACGTGTTTCCGAAGGAGGCGAACTAGTTTCTCGCCAATTCTGCCGATGTGCTCTGACTTTGCCTTGGCAATTACACTTTGAAGGACCTGAGGCGGAATTATACTTCTTTTAAGAGCGCTGGTGTTTACATCCCGGGACGTTGATGCGTCAGCCCAGGCCCGGTAGCACTTTGCTTATAGCGTGATGCAATTTTACAGGAGCGACCAAACCATGGCTGAGTTCTGCCTCCGATAGGCACCACAGATGATGGAATAAAAAGTTCCATTCCCTGAAGTACCACATCAGCGACAGAATCAGCAACAACGTTGGGATCATCCGACGAGAAGCAAACCCGCCCCCAAGGGTAGGATGCAAAAAGACCGCATCTCATCCCAATCGGTTGACCTATAGTGCCAAACACGGCGGCGAGCTGCAGATCGCAACTGCGATGGGAGCGTGAGTGGCACCGTACCGGATCAGACAATGGTCCGAAGAGCCAAGAGGGACATCGACGGAGACCTGATATCCGTACGAATGAGAGGTCAGCAGAAGGTCCAACAGGGAAGGTACATGATCCTCCACATCTGGGATCTGCGTAGGCGAAGTGACTAGTTGTGTCAGACCATATGCCAAGGCAAAGTCATATACAGATCTACCCGCATGATCGGTTAAACGGGAACCAAGCCATTCAGCGTGGTGGGCGTTAAAATCACCGAGCATCACGATCTCTGCGGATGGAACCTGTTGTAGCACGGAGTCTGCAGCCATTTGGACGTGGTCGATGAGTCGGTCTGTGTCGGCATTACCGCTATAGGACCTATAGAGGCACCCGTCTCCAGATGGTAGTGGACGGCGTTAAGGTTTGAATGAAGTCCCTGATATTGCAGAAATCCACGGAAAGCGTAGCAGGGGTTGCCTTTCTCTTTTTGCTCCGCTTGCCTGAGCAGGTTTCGTCTTGAGCGGAATTTCGCCCCCAGAATATGCGGGGCAGCCTGAGCACCCACGCTCAAAAAAGTAGGTAGCATGGGCGTGGATGCTCAGCGAGGATTCTCCAGGATGCTGGTACCCTCCTGGAGTAGTGTTCTGTTTAATTCCA
This sequence comes from Parnassius orleans, assembly GCA_029286625.1. Lineage (NCBI taxonomy): Eukaryota > Metazoa > Arthropoda > Insecta > Lepidoptera > Papilionidae > Parnassius > Parnassius orleans. The sequence continues at coordinate 2,839,140 of JAGSMP010000026.1, read as the reverse complement.
CTACAATGTTGATTGGGGAGGGGATTGGGCCTCCGGCCACCTGCACTCACCAGGCGAAATGCAGAAGTAAACCTCTACTTCACTCTGGTATTTTGTGAGGTCGTGGTACCACCCCGGTTTGAGCCGGCCCATCCATGCGACAGCAAAAGCTGCCGCGTGGCTCTACCACTGTTAAAAATCCTTTTCTTGGAAATTATGCAGAAATATTTCGAAAAAGGTTAAAACATATTTGCCTGTACTAGACATGCTGCATCCTCTAATTTTAAGATGAAGTACTTGAACTGTACCATCTCCTTTATAAATTCGGGCTCAATGTCCTCGGAATAATGTTCACTAAATTTTATACAAGCCTTTTTAATTTCATCGTTGGTTTTTTCATGAAATCTGTTAGAAATCCAAACAGAGAATTAATTTTCCGGTAAGTTTCAAGTCGCCGCAACAATTCTGCATGCAGCATGTCTGGTACAGGCAAATATGTTTTAACCTTTTTCGAAATATTTCTGCATAATTTCCCAGCGATTAGTCGTGAAATAGTTGTAGAGTGCCTGTACAAATCCGAAGAATGAAATTGCTCCAACGCCATAGTTCGCTAGCAGACGAACTTGGAGAATGTTGATTTTCCGTTGATTGGCGACTAAATCCGAGTTGGAAAAGGTTTTGTATACTTACTTAATAGTTCATCACTTGTTTTGTTCAAGCCGCTTTTTACGTTTTTTCTGAACCACTTAACACGTTAAACGCCATGGGGCACCGGTGACCTCATGTATGTTGCTTTATTGCGCCATGGGGACACCGGTGACCACATGCGAGATCTAAATTTAAAGTGCTTTTGCGCCACCGGTCACGCGTGTCGTTTATTTCGCCTATGTGAGTGACCGGCGCGGCGCTTGAGAGCAATCCTTTGCAGTGGGACACACCTGCCTAGTAAAATTTAGAAAATAGGTACTAAATTATGAGAAGTAGGGAAAAATACGCAAAAAAAATGTTTCATATAAAATTTGGTTTTAAATATCGTAGTTTTAAGATTCAAAAGATACAAAAATCTTTTACAGTATTAATGTTTTAATAACATAATAATATATCAATCACAAAGAAATATCAATATTTTACACGTGGTCATAGAAAGGCTCACAAAACAATTTAGATAGTAATTTAAAAGTTATTATATTGAAAATATTACAAACAAAAATTATTGTCCAAATTACGTTCGATGCTCTCTATTAAAACATGGCAGGCAATAATGTGGCTGACCATCACACTGCAAACAATAGGTAGGCACTTTCAGGGTCTTATTTTTTGCGTCTTTTCTCGACATCTTTTCTACATTGTTCTTGTAACAGCCGACACAAAATCGTCTCATTTTGCGTACAGGTCCCTCTTTTTTGACAAGTTCATGTTTTCGTCGTTTTGGACGTAATTCAAGTGCCAAGTTACCTGTTTCTGGACGTCCTGATTTAGTGAGATATTGAACGAGATTTTTTCTATAATCTACTACTGAAATATTTTTCTTAGTGGTTTCCTATACATTATCAACGCATTTACCACAGCTGTATTCAAGAGCAATTTATGGCCAATTTTCTATACCATTTGACAGTTTTCTCAGTGGAGTTGAATAAGCTGTCATCTGATCACTCATGTCGACTGAAGCTTTACATTTGTTATAATCAATAACCATTGCTGGTTTTTGCACCGCCTTGCCTCTGACATTTAATCGAGTAAATTTGTCCGTGTGCTTTGTAGACAGCATTAAAACATCTCTTTTATCTTTCCATTTTAATACTGTGATGCCACAATCGTTTTCTTGTGCTACGAATTCACCTCGTTTTAAATTAGTTTCTACTACTTTCCTAGGCAAGTACTTTCTGTTCTTTCTCACTGTCCCCAGGAAATGTGTATCGTTTTTTAGTAATTCGTACGCCAGTTCCAAGCTGGTGTACCAGTTATCAGTGGCAATGGTGTGGCCTTTATTCAAGAGTTCATCGCACAGGATAATACTATTTTGTAGGTATTATTCTCAATATCAATATTTTTCCACTGTATACCTGTATTTTTAAAGTATAACCAGGATTTGTACAAACTTTAAACAATTTTATACCGTATTTGTGCCTTTTAGATTTGTTATATTGTCGAAAAGTGACTCGACCTCTAAAAGGAATCATACTTTCGTCGACACACAGTTCTTCTTTAGGGGCATAGTAGGCTTTAAATTTATCATTTAACAAATTCACAAGATACCTGATTTTTCCAATGCGATCGTTCGATTCAAGTTGTAATTGTCGGCAAAGTGTAGGTACTGTAAAAGTAATTCAAATCTGTTCCTAGTCATCACTGTGCGAGAAACGGTTGTTGAAATATGTCATCTGTACTCCAGTAATCACTAATTGATGGCAATTTCACAAGGCCCATGAATAAAATTAGTCCAAAAAATCGTTTTATTTCATGCTTATCGGTTGGCTGCCATGTATGTGAGCGAGAACATGGCTTGAAATCTTTATCTCCAAAGCTTTGCGTAGCAAACAGGTTACTTTGTTCAGCAATTATTTCAAACAAGGAATCGTCAACTAACAAAGAATAAAATCCTCTGGATCTCCTTGACTTAAGTCTCTTGAAAAGGAAACTTCATACCTGTGGGCTCAGTGAAGGTATCACTCGAGCAGTGCATCCAGTAGGGTTCTTCCATTTTGTGTACGTGTTTGAAGAAGTAGGTAAATTTTGTAGGACAAAATCTTTTACTGAATCGCTTTCACTGTCCGAATTGATAACCATACGTCTTCTTTTCTTCGGAACATGTAAATTTTCAGACTCATCGTCGCTACTGATGTCCCTGAACGATGTCTGAAGTGCGTTGAACTCCAAAGTCTCAATCTCTTGCAAATCTTCTTGCGACAATTCAAAGTCCGCCAAATCCATTTGAAATTCATAAAAATCGCGTTCCTCATTATTAGGTACTATATTATTTTGCTTGTACAGTAGGGCTACGATGGCTATCCGAGTACAGAACCAGAGTACAAAACCTATCCAACTGCAGAGAGGTGTAAGACAGGGTGACGTTATATCCCCGAAACTCTTCACCGCTGCATTGGAAGACGTTTTCAAGCTTCTGGACTGGAAATGATACGGCATTAACATCAATGGCGAGTACATCACCACCTTCGATTTGCCGACGATATAGTCCTTATGGCAGAATCGCTGGAGGACCTAAGCACTATGCTCAATGACCTCAATAGTGCCTCCCAACGGATAGGTCTTAAGATGAACATGGACAAAACAAAGATCATGTTTAATGTCCATGTCACACCTATGCCTGTAGTTGTTGGGAGCACTAAGCTCGAAGTTGTTGACGAATATGTTTACCTGGGACAAATAGTCCGACTAGGTAAGTCCAACTTCGACCGAGAGGTCAATCGACGGATTCAACTCGGCTGGGCAGCGTTCGGGAAATTACGGCACATCTTCTCGTCAGGTATACCTCAAAACTTGAAAACGAGGCTGTACAACCAGTGCGTGTTGCCAGTGATGACCTACGGAACTGAGACGTGGTCCTTCACTGCTGGCCGGATGAGGAAGCTCAAGGTCGCTCAGCGAGCTATGGAGAGGGCTATGCTCGAGTCTCACTGCGTGATAAACTTAGAAATGAGGATATCCGCAGTAGAACCAGAGTGACCGACATAGCCCAACAGATTAGTAAGCTGAAGTGGCAATGGGCCGGCCATATAGCTCGAAGAACCGACAACCGATGGGGAAAAAGGTTCTCGAGTGGCGGCCTCGTACCGGCGGACGAAGTGTAGGGCGTCCCCACTAGATGGAGTGACGACCTGGTAAGACATGCAGGAAGTCGATGGATGCGGGTGGCTCAGGACCGTGCTTTGTGGCATTCCTTGGGAGGCCTATGTTCAGCAGTGGACTTGTGAAGGGCTGTAATGATGATGATGATGATATTATTTTCCATCGCAATGAATTACTAAACATAACTAACATGAAATATGCTTAGACGTATTCTAATTAGCCAAAAACCAAACGAACATAACCTCTCCGCGCAAGCGCCGGCGATAGACTGGAGCGCGGGGTGACCGGCGGGGTGGGCGGCGTGGCGCATGCAAACGAAAAATAACTTTTTTGCTTTTGAGCGCCATGGGGGTCACAGGTGCCCGCGGCTAGTTTTTCAGCAATAACTTGAAAACTGTATTTTTGATTTCGATAAAAACTGATTTCTATACATATATCATGATTATTAACAAAATGACTACAAAAAATTTTTGGAGTAAAATCACATTTCTTACATGGCGTTTAACGTGTTAAGTGTTTTTGCTTTACGGGTTCCTCCGACATTTTGTTCCTTAAATAAAAGGTAAACAATCGCGTGAATAAAAACGATGCGAGAGAAATAGTAATAATTTCTATAATACCTATCTACACAAGAAAAACTTTGGCACTTCACACTCGTCGAATTTATACCTAATATGAGATGAAATAAATACTTGTAAGTATGTACAATGAAATCTCGCAATCAATCATCAAACTTACCTGGTAACAGTGGTTACTTCAGTTTTAGTATTTATTACTTGCTCGTCGTCTCGCCGATTTTATGAAGGCACTGGCAGTCTTTATAACAAAATCTAGCAGTCTTATCCCAATTCGTAAGTTTTGAAACACAGAGCACAGTAAAACTTTTTAAACTAAATTCACGGTCACTCACAAATCACTACGTAATGCATCCAACGAATCGGGGGATTCCTCCAATGTGAATGAAGTCTAGTACTCACTCAGCCGACCGATCACTGGCTGCGTTCAATCCCGAATTAATGCTTATACTGTAAGTATAAAAATATCTAGCATATCCAAATTCATAAGTTTTAAAACACAGAGGAGAGTAAAACTTTTTAACGTAACACATCTCATATATTATTAGTTCTACTACTTGATACTAGATGATTCTGTTCTGTAAGTATGGACTATTGTCATTGAAGATACAAATTTTCCAATTGAATTTTCACTGTATGAAACATTTTCCATTACTTTTGTGCGCGCGCGAAGCCCCTAGGCAGTTGCCTACTCTGCCTAATGGTTAATCCGGCCCTGGCCATACTACAGCTATATTGTGGTTGTAGCAAGAATGGGTCGACCGGGGAAGGACCACGTTCTCACAGAATATCAGCGTGAAATAGAAGCTTAATGCCTTGCAGTCTCTAATTATACTTGTTCTCTACATCCACATAACGAACAGCAGTTCATACACTGTTTTTTTTTTCACGGCAGAAATGATACCTACCCAAATGGACTTTTAGAGACAGAAAAGGTGTTACCTTGAGAAAAATTTAATATTTGATTGAATATTAAAATCAATTTATTTTAATATCGCATATAATGTATAGACATGGCTGCCTAATTTTTTTTTTTTTTAGAAAGAGTATATTGTTTACTTTTTAAATTTTGCCAAACTGTAAGCCAGTTTGTCGGCAACTGCGTACTTATGGTCGTAAGCGTGTTTGCTGATCATGAAGTCCCGGGTTCGAATACTGGGTCGGGCTAAAAAAATCAGTTATTGTGTTCATCTGTCAAGAAATTCCCAGTAGCAGGCCGGAGTCAGGAAGTTGGTGGTGTTTCACCCCGTGCCTCGGAAAGCACGTAAAGCCGTTGGTTCTGCACCGGATCTCCTGATCTCTCTCCGGTCATTTCGGATTACCGTCCCTTCGGACTGTGAGAGTGAGGGAATAGAGCGTGCACCTGTGCTTGCTTGCGCATACACTTAGGCACCATAATCCTGTCCTGCATAGATGGCTAGTCTCCGTTAAGTCGGTCTGGAGGACATTATTATAATAATTTACATAATAATTTAAAAGGATTAGTACCGTTAGCTGGATTGAGGTCGTTTCGTGCGGCGATGGCGTTACAGGCGCTGTAAGGCGGCGAGCACTGTTCGCAGCGGGCCAGAGGATCGTGCTTGTAGTCATTGTAGCGCATGGTAAGGCACATATCCTGCAGATTCTTGATCTCGGCCTGGTGGCAAGAGAACGGCTGAGTATTCATGCATTCATTACAGCATTCCAATGAGGGATAATAATTTACGCTCACCAGATGTCATTAGTTGGGAGTGAGGTTAACTTATTTGTTGCACAATGTCATTATAATTGAAAAATTGCGTTTTAAATAAAATGTGTAAATACATAAAACAATGACTCAGTGGTTTGCTTTTTAACTTTTTGCACATTTTTAACTCTTTTAAAAAAAAACTACTTTTAAGAATATCCGTAGTTTGGTTAATTAATTTCTAATGCAATTTGTAATTAATATAAAATATAACTAATATTTCACGGGAAGGAAACAAGGCTTTATGCTTTCCCCGAATTAGAGTTAGTTATTATTTTATAATAACATGATTTCTTTCTTAATGATCCTTTCCATTACAAAGTTTTATTTTTTAGACATATAGATCAAAGTCTAAAATAAAACTTTTGAATAGCTTTGTTATTATATAACCCTTACATTTTCCGAACAAATTAACTTCCCCTGCCATGAAGTGGCGGTGTAGTGTCATCGGGACACGTGATAAAACTTGGGAGTCCCTCAGGGATCGATACTTGGCCCTTTTTGTTCTTGATCTACATAAATGTCCTTATATGGTACAAAATATCATCAGCAAAGATACGTTTTTTTTCTGATGGTACCACATAATTATTTAAAGTTATAATTATTACTCTTAATAAAAAGTAAAAACCGACTTCAAATTGCTAAAAAAGAAGTTATTTATTTGTTACCCTTAGGGGCGGATTTTTTCTCCAAATTTATATGGGACCACCCTTGAAGTATAATCTATTTAATAAAAATTAATCATCAAAATCGGTTTTCAATCTGCGAAGTTATCATATGAAATTCCTTAAGCAATAGTCCAATATGACATTTTTTCCCCTATTTTCCACCCTTGGGGCGGAATTGTTTCTTCAAAATTTAATGGGACCACCCTTGTAGTAAAGTCTATTTAATAAAATGAAGATCATCAAAAACGGTTCACCTTGAAAAAGTTCAGAGGTAACACATAAAAATACAGTCGAATTTAGTACCTCCTCCTTTTTTTTCGGTTAAAAATAGTTTTATTCATAAAACATAAACACTCATGCCTGTCACCCAGAGGGGTAGGCAGAGACTACGGACTTCCATTTGGCACGATCCTGGCACACCTCTCTCGCCTCCTTTACATCCATATATCTACGCATACACGCTCGTCGGTTAAGGGTACTCCTAATCTGGCATTTTTTCAATATAACGCCAATTTGGTCGATAAACCTTCGTCTAGGGCGTCCCTTCCCGACTCTGCCGTTCACTTCTGCAACATAAATTTGCTTTGTCACTCTTTCCTCGTTCATTCTTTCTACATGACCAAACCACCGAAGCATTCCTTTCTTAATCCTGGTCACAACGTCATCTTGCAAACCACACTTTTCTCTTATCACACTATTTCTCACCCTGTCATTCAGATTCAGCCCTAGCATACTCCTTAATGACCGCATTTCTACAGCATTTATTCTACTCTCGTGCTTCTTCTGCCAGACCCAACTTTCACTACCATACATTAAAGTAGGGACTAACACAGCATTATGAATTGCCAAACGTGCCTTTTTTGACACATTCTGACTCTTCACAATAGCGTGTAGAGCCCCACTCACTCTATTTCCTGCGTTCACTCGTCGTTCTATATCCTTATCATATCAGTTTTATTCAATGTGTAGTTATCGTGTAACTTTAAGAAATCATTAAGTACACCGGTATATATTGAACAAGCTGCTTACCACATGGAGCATTGGCCGCTCCACGTGCTGAACACCTTGCCCGGCAGGAAATCTACCCTTTTCCTTCCCGGGCAAAAAAGAAAAGTTTTTTATAATTATCAATGCGTTTTCTGATATTAGAATACCCCCTTTTTATATATACATAGTTAAATGCACAAAATAGTCCACCCACTTGCTTCTCCTTCATGATTCTTGCTCTTGGATTTGTGTCGTAGCCGAACCAGTCGCCGAAGGTGGCCACCCGTTCGTTCCCCCGCTCATATTGAACACCGACGGGAAATATGCGATGTTATATGACGGGAAGTAGGTGCTGCTTACTAACTCGTTCGTTCTAGAAGGAACAGGCCTCGAATGAATTAGGACGTTCATGTAATTTCTGGTTCGAATCCTGGGTCATGCCTAAAATCAGTTATTGGGTTTTTCTTTCAAGAAATTCTCAAGAGCAGCCCGGAGTCACGAAGTTGACGGGGTTTTACCACCGTTCCTCGAAAAGCATACAAAGCTGTTAGTTCCGTGCCTGACCTCACTGTCGTTATGTCGGATTGCCGTCCCAACAGACTATGAAAGTGAAAAATAGAGAGTGCACCTGGGCTTGTGCACACACTCGTGCACTATAATCTGTACTGCGCAGATGGCTTGTCTCTTTTGAGACTGGCCAGCGTGATCGAAAATATTAGAAAATCGAAAAAGTCGATTTCGAGGACATTATTGTTGGGTATAAAGTGGCACTATAACGCTTATCCACAAGTTTTTAGGTTGAAATCTTTAAAATTTTCATTTACAGACATAAAATCAACACACCTTAGACGCTGTCTTCGGTCACCATTCTATTCTATCATTTTAGCCGTTCGATGTAAAACCTCAATATTTCTTCAACGTGTTAGAATCTGTAGTTGACATGTTTGTTACGAGCAGAACAGACGAAATTCGGTCTGGTCTGGAGGACATTACTCGCAATAGTTTGCACGGTTGGCAGGCGGGTTAGCTACCGCAGTTTTTTTTCTAGCTGTAATCAGTAAGACGCTGCTACCCAGCTCCTGGTTTGTTTCCCTCTGTCGTCTCTTATGACACCCGCTGGACGATATGGGGTAGTGGATAGTCGAACACCGTCAGGAAAGTTTTGTCCTCTTTCATTGTCTTTTAAACCATGTCTTCAGAAGTTAAGATCTCCCTTGCATTTTTACTTATATATACTTTTGTTTAAAATCGATTTTTTTTTAATAGAATAAGAGTGACAAACGAACAGTCGGAAATGGAGAGGAGCTGCACAAGCTACTGGACTGGAAAGGATACGGTATTAACATCAATGCAAATTTATATGAGACCACATGAGAAGCACCAGCTTTTTTTTTTTTATAGAATAAGGGTGACCTCCTCGCCTTTTTAATGAAGGCTTAGCTACGACCTTTGTCTTCTCCTGTAAAGGAGGCGAGAGAAGTGTTCCAGTAAAAAGGGTCTCGTCTTAAACATTAATTATTTGATTTTATACCAATCCAGACCACTTATATTTTCTTTCTTTTTAACGAGTAGTATCGATAGCGATCAAAGATTTGTCTCGTCCTGCACGGCCGACTAAAAAATTAAGACAACCTACCTGCAAAGTTTCGTGAGACCCGATGAATATACACGACTCATAAAATAAGTACTTACAAATCAGCAGCTTCCGTATAACCAGGTAACTGTTCCACGATCCACAGCAGGCCCTTCTTGATCGAACCCCTCGAATTCTCAGTACGAGGCGTGAACTTGTTATAGTCGACTATATACCTGAAATGATAAAATGCGTCATTGCCTATAATTATACTGGTTCCCCCTCCAAAAAACTGAAACACGAGAGCGTTGCCAATCCACACGGGCTCCTAGGCGAAAGAGGTCTTCTACGAGTATCTACTTATCAAAATACAATGTTTCAAATTCATTCATTCATTACAGCTCTTAACAACCCACTGCTGAACATATGCCTCTCCCAAGGAATGCCACAAAGCACGGTCCAGAGCCATCTGCATCCATAGAATTCCTGCATGTCTTACCAGGTCATCATTCAATCTAGTGGGGGCCCGCTTCGCCCACCGGTACGAGGCTGCCACTCGAGAACCTTTCTTCCCCATCAAAAAGAGTATCTTGTAATCCGACAAATTACATATCAAATATAAAATAATAAAAAATTAAAAATTAAAAAGTAAATAATGAATGGCCGCTAGGCCTCTACCATAGTTACATTTAAACTGAGACAATACGCGCAAATATAATCAAGCTATATAGATTCGTGGTGGCGCGAACTAATTGCAACCTGTTTGTCCACGTATTCGCGAAAGACACCTCCCCCGTGGCGGATTCATAACGCGACTCGATTGTACCTACATGTTAAACGCATGACAAATTCACTACCTCAGAAAATTCCGTGGGTGTCGTAAGAGGCGACAGAGGAAACTGAAATAATAATAATAATTTATTTTCTCACCACAATACAGAATTATTGTACATAATATTATAGTATAGCCTCAATATTATACTGGTGGGAGACTGGTGCCTAAGTTAGGCTTTACGCCTGTATTTCAGGACGCCAGACCTCCGCCCTATGGTTGTAATTACAATAATTTTATTATGCATTCGTACATGTACCATATTTATAATTTACATAATATCTTCTTTCATCTAACTAGGATTTTAGATATATTAAAAGTGGTGTGTGTGCGTGCGTGTGTGCGTGTGTGTGTGTGTGTGTGTGTGTGTGTGTGTGTGTGTGTGTGCTTTTGTTTCTTAGTTTGTGACTGGGTTAGTAATTACATTTGATTTGATTAATTAGGTAGGATTAGTAAGTAGCTCTTCAGTGTCATAATAATTTAATTCTTGGAGCCAGATAGTTATTTTCTTTTTGCATATAGTCTTATTAACGTTAAATATAGGAATAATCTTATTGACTTTATTGTATAAAACCCCAAGGTGACAAAAGAAACGTTTAGATAATTTGGTGGATAGAGTTATATGACAGCGGTCCACGGGGTTAAAATGCCTTTACCTCGGGAGAGTGAGGGATTGTATTTTAGTAGAGCATGTTGTTTTAGTAAGGTTAGCTGAAATAGGAGAACGGCAGCTGCATCTTCCTAATAACAACTCGTAATAATAAAAGAATGACGGTTACCAACCCGCCAGCTAAGCGTAACACCTATAACAAACATTTGCATGAGTCAATCTATAGGGGAGGCTTATGTTCAGTAGTGGACTATATAAGTAGTGGATTATATAAGTTTTTACGTGGTAGAGCCATGCTGCAGCTATATTACTGGTATAGTTGTAGCACGAACGGGTCGGCTCGACCGGTGAAGGACCACCCTCTCACAGAATACCAGCGTCAAATAGCAGCTTAACGCTGCTGTGTTTCGTATGGTGAGTGTAGAGAACCGGAGACCCGTTTTACTGGAAACAAGGCATTCCATCTTAGTCCTCACGGTGACAACGCATATGCATTTTGATTCGTCATCGTGGAAAGATGTAGATGTTTATGGGCCACAGCAACCGCTTACCATCAGGTGGACTGTGTGCTCGTTTGTCACCCTTATCCTATTTAAAAAAAAAACGTTATAATAAAAAAAAGAAAAAATTACCTTGATCAAATTTATATGGGACCACATGAGAAGCACTAGCTTTCAAATAAAAAAAAGAATCATCGAATTCGGTTCACCCAGAAAAAAGTTGAGTTAAAAAAACACATAAAACAACATACAGTCGAATTGAGTACCTCCTAGTTTTTGAAGTCGGTAGAAAAAGAAGGAGGTTCAATTTTTTATGTGTGTTATCTCATAACTTTTTTCTAGGTGGACCGATTTTGATGATTCTTTTTTTATTTGAAAGCTGGTGCTTCTCCTGTGATCCCGTATAAATAAATAAATTTGATCAAGATGTGACCAGTAGTTTTTGAGTTATCCTTAATAATGCGTATTTAATTGACTTCGACTACATTGATGATCTCATTTTATTTATATTGAAGTCGGTTGTAAAAAAAATTCATTTTACCACTTGTTTTATAATCCACACTTTTATTAAATTAATCACCACCACCAGCTCAGACAGTAACTCACCATTGATTATTGTACGTGCCACTGTTGTGGTCGCGGAAGAGCTTCACCCACTCCTTGCCGTCGGTGGCGAGACGGTTCGCGATCATAGCCCGGATGTATTCCATCACCTTTTAAAACACGACACTGTTTTTATTTGTGTTATTTAAGCAACATTTTGACTTCCCCGTGGCGCAGTAGTTTTGCAATGAGTTGCGGCCGCGGGTTCGAATCCCGCACCGAACAACTATATGTGCCTACAAATAATTGTTCCGGGTTCGGATGTTTGGCCTTGTGAAATTTATGAATGCAAACTGCCCCCACGATACTATAGAAAAGCCTAGTTTGGAGGTACCGTTTTAAAAAAACAACAACAAAGCAACTGCAAACTTCACCTGCACGCACACCGACTGATGCTGGAAATCTAAGTATAATGTCCTCCTGACCAAATTTCGGTCACGGCTAGTCTCAACGGAGATTAGCCACCTGCCCAGGACAGGATTCTAGTGCACGAGTGTATGCGAAAGTACAGGTGCACTCTCTATTCCCTCACTCTCATAGTCCGATGGGACGGTAATCCGACACGACCGGAGAGAGATCAGGCGCAGAACCAACGGCTTTACGTATTCTTCGAGGCACGGGGTGAACACGCAACCAAGTTTTTTTTTTTCTCTTTATTTGGATCATCAACAGATGGTACACAATACTAACAAGCAACAAGTTCTGATAAAGGGCTGCTTCTGAGAATTTCTTGATAGAAGAACCCAATAACGTGAATTTCAGGCCGACCTCGTTGATCCAGCAGGCGTTGTTCTGCCCTTGCTCGTAGGTGGCGCGATGAGTTTCACGCTAGACTTTTTACAGTGCAAATATAAAATTAAGTAATATTTCGACCACAGCGTATCTGACTCAGATTTTGTGATTTTTAATAACGTTTAAAAATCACAAAATATGTTAATAACAGCGCCACCTATCGGATCCTATAATAAATTGATGACGGCCGCCGTTTGTAACTTAACTTTTGTAACCACAATAACTTAAATTAAAAAATTAAAAAACCCCCGAAATAAAAAGAGCTGATGATCTTCAAACCGCTAAAAAGATTTTCTTGAATCATAGCTAAGAACACTCTCGATCAAGTCACCTTCCAACCAAAAAAACTAAATCAAAATCGGTTCGTCCGTTTGGGCACTAGGATGCCACAGACAAACATACAGGATACAGAGAAACACAGATACATGCGGTAAACATATAACACGCCACTGTTTTCGTCGGGGGTTATTAAAATGTAACATATTATCTAATGAATTAATAATTTTATTTCTTACCGATCCAACAGGTTTGATAAACTTATAGAGTGTTCGATTGCTGTTGCTGAGAGTTGTCTCCGCCGCCACCAGCCCTGATGATATGACGTAGAAATCATCTGTGGACTGCCGTTATACATCATGTGATATGTCCTCGCCGCAGCTTTCAGCCACAAAGACAACAAGCAGATAATTTTTTACGAGGTGTTAGAACTCTTTTTCTGCCCAGAAGTTACCTGGGCGGAAAAAGAGTTCCTTTCTCTTATCTAACCCTACCCCCAAGCAGCAGTGAGTGAACTGTTGCTTTCCAGTGTAAAAGATATGGAGAGCTAGTATAATTGGACGTAGTTACACGGAAAAGATTCAAACCACAGTCGGGTCAAAAATGAGTGATGTATTCAAAAATAACCTTTAGGATCTAGTCTTTCATAGAATACAAGAAATCCCAACAAAATCTCAGTCAATAGAGAGAAAGGGAGTCATGTATCGATATGATTGATTTTTTTATAAAAACAATGTTACCTCCACACTAAGGCCCGTATTAATAAACGTTACTCAACGACGAACTCAAGTGCGTAATCATTTGATACGCCCTCATTACGAAATCAGCATCTCAAAATCGTTGCTAATTAATAAACACATAAAAACAGTATCTCAAAACGCTGTACTTAGGAATACTGTTCTGTGACTTGCACTCAAGTATATACACTTGAGAGTCGAGTTTCGTTTATTAATCAGTGTGGCACTCAGCTGATATCGTAAACCTAAACCGCATCTTGAGATATGTTTATTAATAAGATCATAACCTCAAGATTGTACTCAAGTGCGTGTACTTGAGCTGAGTAACGTTTATTAATGTTTATTAATAAACGTTACTCAACGACGAACTCAAGTGCGTAATCATTTGATACGCCCTCATTACGAAATCAGCATCTCAAAATCGTTGCTAATTAATAAACACATAAAAACAGTATCTCAAAACGCTGTACTTAGGAATACTGTTCTGTGACTTGCACTCAAGTATATACACTTGAGAGTCGAGTTTCGTTTATTAATCAGTGTGGCACTCAGCTGATATCGTAAACCTAAACCGCATCTTGAGATATGTTTATTAATAAGATCATAACCTCAAGATTGTACTCAAGTGCGTGTACTTGAGCTGAGTAACGTTTATTAATAAACTTCTAGAAGACTTCAAATGTGGATATTGCAAAAGTAGCCTTTTGTGGGTTAGATCCTTTTTGCGTAACAACGTCCAATTACGGACTGTGAAGCATTCCATCTGTTAAAGTTGGTAAAAATTACCTTGCGTACATCCGCTACTACGACAATACGACACGTGTTTCGCCTCTACACAAGGCATCCTCAAGGCGAAACACGTGTATTGTCGTCAGTGGTGTGTCTTTCTTAGTGTAGTGGTGTTGGGAGTAGTGGTGCTGGGATTAGTTGTGACGGGGATAGTGCACGCAATTGAGGGAGGGCGGGAGGTGCTCTTCAAACTAGGTAAGACACATCATTTTATTTTATCGAGCGGATGTACGCAAGGTAATTTTTACCAACTTTAATATAATGGATTTCCGCAAAGTAACGCCTGATTCTATTAATTATCATTCCATCTGTGTCCTCGGTGGTGACAACGCATCTGTAGTTTTCTTTGTTTACAGATGGTTGCAGGTGTCCATGGGCTGCAGTAGCCACTTACCATCTGGTGGATGTAAATTCGTCTGTCACTTCAATATGATAAGAAAAATCAGAAACTACTGGCCCGAATACAATGCTACAAATGATCGCGCTACCACAGAGACAGAGATACCTATATCTTTTCAACTGACTTCAAAAAGGTGAAGGTACTCAATTCGACTGTATGTTTTTTTTTAATGTGTGTTACATCATAACTTCTTTCTCGGTAACTGATGAAATTTCAGTGATTCTTTTTATTTGAAAGCTGGTGCTTCTCATGTGGTCCCATATAAATTTGATCAAGGTCTGACCAGTAGTTTTTGAGTTATCCTTAATAATTCATATTGAAGTCGGTTGTACAAAATTTTTAATTTTACCAATTTTGGCTCTCTTCTTGGTCTACACTTTGTTCATGTGCCTTGTAGATAGAATATGCGGAATATAATAGGGATGAATAAAGATGGAATATAATATGAATATGAATATGTGACAGGATCCAAAAACCTTTAGATTTCATTGTACAACGCAATATTTAATTTGTAATAATACAAAATAATATTTGTCCTGTTATTATTTAAATCATACATAGAAATAAATAGATGTTTTTTAGATTTTATTTACAAATTACTGATGCTCCGTGGCGCAGTGGGTTAGCAATGAGTTACGGCGAGGGCCTCGGGTTCAAATCCCGCACGGAATAAGTATCTGTATGGCATGCAATTGTTTTATTTATTTCCTGTCTCCACGATACAGGAGAAAATCCTAGTGTGGGGGTTAAGTTTAAAAAAAAGATTCGGTCATCGACGCTGTTTCATTGAAGACTACTGTTAGTTTATGTGTCAAGGTTCGCATATACACATCGGCCAGGGTTCCTCTCACTTTGGCCAAGACACCTTTAGCCTAACCACGGTCTCGTGAGTCTGCGACATTGGCAGTGAGAAATTTCACTAATTTCCTTCCCACTTTCAGTCTGTTTAGGTCACGTGGCACACACACCTATTTATATATTTATATAAATTCACTTTATGGCTTTGATTAGGGCTGTTAGGGTGAAATAGAATGTGTTAGGAAATTAAGATGTTAGGGAAATTAAGTTCCAGCTCTCCATATCTGTAGTCATCTAGCTACACCTTCAATAGTTAAATCAACACTATCCCTGTGTACTTAAAGAAATATAATATAAATATGAAGAATAATAATAAACATATACACAGTATATATATATACTGGGGTATTTAAATTAATTTTATTTAAATTAAAGTTTTCTCATCTGGTTAGGCTGTGTAAATATATAAATGGAAATGATAAATATACATATATCAACATAGTGAAATAAATAATACATAAACAATACGTAAATAAATAAAAAGCCAACAGATGGAAGCCCTCGGCAGGGGCGACCAAACGGCCGAAGGTTAGGCGGAAAGGGAAAGAAACCGGCGGACGATGCGGGCGGTATCGAGGAGCACCGCCTTCTGCATTTGAGCTTGGAGCGGTCCGTCACGGAGTCCCAGTCACCTCAGATGACCCGAGAGGCTGACTGGGATTAGCCCGTTCGCAGAAACGACTACAGGTATAACTTCGGTCGGCAGGCCACCCCACATGTCGGTCACCTCGTGAGCCAGGTCCAGATATTTTGGTAGCTTATCTGTTCTTATATATGTATTATTATTATTTGGGATATTTATAAAGTATTCTCATTTGGTTGGGCTGAATAAATATATAAAAGAAATATAGTAAATAAATATACATAATATATATGTATATATATTAAATATACTAACACAAATAATACATAAATAAAAAAAAACCAACCAAATGGAATGGAATTATTATTCTTTATTGTAACACTTTACAACTAAGGTAATAATGGGCGGCCTTAATGCCTGTCGGCATTCTCTGCCAGTCAAGCCATAGCGTGGTGAGCTATTATGGCAGGCGCAAACTTGCTTTATGGTCTTTAAAAAAAATATATACCGATGTATGTCAATACAAACTAAAGGCGAGCGTAAAAATGCTCACGTATAGTACTGCGAACGTCAAATCACCTGCCAAGCGTGACGACTAAGGAAAATCCTGCCTAGATAGGCCCACGCCTTGCAGTGGCCTTTCACGAACTAATGAATAGGTCTAAAAACAAGAACATGAACCTGGACAAACGCCGGGTAGGAGGTAAATGACATCTTGTACCCCGGGATCTTCTTCGGGCTTGTGGGGCTCAACTTGTAATGCAGCACGTACATCTTTTGAAAACGCAGCATCGACTGGTAACTGATTACAGATAATTCTTATCACTTCTACTCTTATTAATCTTGTCAGAGATGAGGGGAGACCTGTATTTAGGCTGTATTTTTAAACCGACTTCAAAAAGGAGGAGATAGTCTATTAGACTGTATTTTTTTAATAGGATAGGGTGACGAACGAGCACACAGTCCACCTGATGGTAAGTGGTTGCTGCGACCCATAGATATCTACATCTACCCTCAATAAATAATCAAAATGCAGATGCGTTGTCACCCGTGAGGACTAAGATAGAATGCCTCTTTTCCAGTAAAAAGGGTCTCTGGTTCCACGTGCGGTACCACGTATAACCACGTGGTATAATAATATACCACTTATAATATGTGTTACCTCATAACTTTCTTCTAGGAGAACCGATTTTGATGATCTTTTTTTTTATTTGTAAACTAGTGCTTCACATGTAGACCGACCAGTAGTGTACTGACCAGTAGTTTTTGAGTTATCGTTGATAATTTAAATTGAAGTCGGTTGTACAAATTTTTTAATTTTACCACTTGTTCATACAATAATGGTAACAAACAAGCACACTGTCCACCATATTATCCTCGACTAGTAATCAAAATGCGTTATCACCCCTGAGGACTAAGTAAGAATGCAGTTCTCCGGTTTTCTACACTCACCACACGAAACATCAGCATTAAGCAGTTAATTTACATGGTATTCTGTGAGCGCGTGCTCCTTCCACAGTCGTGCCGACCCATGTGCTGCAACCATAATATAGCTGCTATAGGCTACCACTTAAAACCCGAGTTATATGGTTGACGCATCGCCATGTGAACATTTTTTTGTATTTTAAAATCTTACTTTTTTTTATTTTATAGGATAGGGTGACAAACGAGCACACAGTCCACCTGATGGTAAGTGGTTGCTGTGACCCATAGACATCTACATCTATCTTCAATAAAGAATCAAAATGCAGATGCGTTGTCACCCGTGAGGACTAAGATGGAATGCCTCTTTTCCAGTAAAAAGGGTCTCCGGTTCTCTACACTCACCATACGAAACACAGCAGTGTTAAGCTGCTATTTTACGGTGGTATTCTGTGAGAGCGTGGTCCTTCCCTGGTCGAGCCGACCCATTCGTACTACAACTATACTACTAATATAACTGCAGCATGGCTCTACCACGTATAAAATTACTATATATTAATGTCCCACAGTTCAAGCTTCTTCATTTTTACAGAATTAAAAAATTTAAGAGGTATTGCGACTGCATGTTATTTCTCAATGTATACTATATCACACGATATCTTCAAAATTAGTTAGCACATCTCGGACGCGAAGCGAGACAAGGCGAGTGAAAAATACATCGTAAGTTATATTATAATAATATTATGTTACATCAAAATGCTCATATAGTGTTAGAGACATTTAGACCAACTTCATAATATATCCGGAAACAAAAGGCGTCTTGCACAATTATTGCTTCCGACAACGAATTCGAATCCTGAACCCACAAAACGACTATAAGCAATAGGAAATTATCAAGCAAAATATCAAAATTTATTTTAAGATTAACATTAGAATTTATTTTGAAGTTAACCTGTTCCAAGTGGAATGTGACGTGTACAGATTGCTGAAGTCCGGAAGAAGCTTGACCAGACCGGAACAGTGCTCTCCAAAAAGCAGGTCTTCAGGTAAATTTTTCGGCATTGATAAAGCAAACGCCAGGTCGTCCAAATCACCCAGCATGTTGATCCAGCTGAATAATAATGTTATGTTTTATTTATGTTACTAAACTGTATTAGTGTGAGTACACATTTAATATAATTTCTATTTTATCTAGATCAACTTTGTATATATATATATATATATAGAATAGTAAGTTGGAGTTTTGGCAGGAACTTGACCGTTGGCGGATTGTTGCTCCTGTTTTAACGTTTATTTAATGGTTTGAAGTGAGTTTTGATACATTAAAGTGATGTAATTTTGTGTATTAAGTGTCTGCGCATGTGAACTATTAGTTTAAACGAAGAAACATGTGCTCCGCTTTTGATATAAACCTCAAGTTATTTTGTTCGCTTAGGCGCCATATGAACTTGAGATACTGTCATCATCGACTATCCGTTGGGTTAAGCTGTACAAAATCTCGCATGACGTATGAAATGTGACGCATCGGCATATTGTAAAGAAGATTTTTAAATCCCGAATGAAATGAAGACATTGCTTAAAGGACAAGCATCCAAGCCAAAAATCTTAAAATAAGAATAGTAAGTTTTTTTTTTAAATTATTATTCGCTAGTGCTTGACTAATATCCCCCTAATGGTAAGTGCTACATCAGGTAGCCGAAGATGGAAAAGCGTACTGATTTGGTTATTCACTCTTTTGCTTTGAAGATTTGCCACATTGTAATAGCAAGAAAAGACAGATGCTGGCAAATTATAATACTATATAGCTGTACACATTATGAACGACTTCGACGTAATGTGTACAGCTCAGTACAGTACAGTAGTCGCAATTTCGACAGTAAAGAAGACTTCGACGTAATGTGTACAACTCAGTACAGTACAGTAGCCGCAATTTCGACAGTAAAGAAGACTTCAACGTAATGTGTACAACTGGAATTATGTAATGCAATTCCTGCGCACACCTATTAATATAATAAAACCTAATAAACATAATACAGCAATAACGACTTAATTTGTTTTTCAACCGACTCCAAAAAAGGGAGGAGGTTCTCAACTCGACTGTTTTTTTTATGTGTGGTACCACAGAACTTTTTTCTAGATGAACCGATTTAGATGACTCTTTTTTTATTTGAAAGCTGGTGCTTCTCTTGTGAATCTCTTCTCATATAAATTTGATCAAGATCTGACTAGAAATTTTTGAGTTATCCTTAATAATGCGTATTAATTGACTTCGACTACATTGGTGATATTCTCATTTTATTTATATTGAAGTTAGTTGTACAAAATTTTTAATTTTACCACTTGTATAATACTAGCTGGCCCGACACGTTGCTCTTCCCTTTTCAGTAGGTGGCGTGACGAGTTTAATTTAGAAATCACTTCAGACTTTATACAGTGTAAATAGAAAGGTTATTAATAAGTCTACCACAGAGGCACCTATCACTTTTGGACATGGTCCTCCTTTTGCAGGGAAAATTTGACTTAATCTTCACGCTTGGCAGGCGGATAGAAGACAGCAGTGTCAGAGGTTCCGCACCTTTGGCACTGCTTCCCGTGCTAGTCTGGTTCTTTAGGATAGGGTGACAAACGAGCACACAGTCCACCTGATGGTAAGTGGTTGCTATGACCTATAGACATCTACATTTATCCTCAATAAAGAATCAAAATGCAGATGCGTCGTCACCTGTGAGAACTAAGATGGAATGCCTCTTTTCCAGTAAAATGGGTCTCCGGTTCTCTACACTTACCATACGAAACTCAGCAGTGTCAAGCTGCCATTTTACGCTGGCATTCTGTGAGAGCGTGGTCCTTCCCCGGTCGAGCCGACCCATTCGTGCTACAACTATACTACTAATATAGCTGCAGCATGGCTCTACCACGTATAAATAAATATTTTATGCCTGGCGTAAATTGTTATAACACCATCTATCGGAAGCCATACAATCTACCTGGCATATCTCATAGTCACCTCTTACGACACCCATGGGATGGAATGGGGTGATGAATTTATTACTTTGTGTGCATTATATATACCGATTATCATCATTACAACCCTTCACAAGTTCACTGCTAAACATAATCCTCCCCAAGGAAGGCCTGAGCCACCTGCATCCATCGACTTCCTGCATCTCCTACACTTCGCTTACCAGTACGAGGCTTTTACCCAAGAACTTTTCTTCCCCATATAAATTCGGTTGTTCGAGCTATATGTATTATATATTATATATATATACCCTCATATATACTAACAAATTATTGAGATGGTTATAGAACCTAGCAGTCATCACAATATCATAATACTTACACAATGTCTCGAACGGTGAGCCACTGATAGGGCTCTTTTGTAGCTTCATTGTAGCCAACAGCCAAGCCTTCAAGCTGGATGTAGTACAATTTTATCTGCAAAACACATCACGCATGCATTCTGAGAACTCTTGTGTAATTTCACTAACCATGTGGAAGCGAGGAAAGGGAATCCTTCACCCAATTTCGTCTCGTTGGTGTCGTAAAGGCGACTATGGACAATATTAAATCTCATGGCAGTTGATAGATAGTGGTATGACCATCTCCTTTTCCGGCAGACATAAAATCCAGGGTGGGAATCACAGGGTGGACCGCTTTGACGATGCGAGACGTCTGATGTGATAGCCGTCCACCTGCCAAGCGTGGCGAATAAAACAAATTCTCCCAACAACGTGATATACCCATGTTCAGCAGTTTATTTTTATGGGCTGATGAAATAAACAATGGCCAGTATTCATTTTCATATCGAATTTCTCTTGTGTAAGTGATTTAGACATAAATTGCTAATAAACTAACACCCGAAGCCAGGAAAATTATATTTAAAGCATGGAAATTATCTTCATCATCATCCGTCGGCCGGTCACCCGAGGTGAACAAAGAGGAAGCCACTCAGCTGGCCCGAGGTGGCTGCTCAGAGTGGGCTTGGTGAGCCCACTTTAGATGTGTGTTGGTGGGCAGCGGCGAGAGGGGTGTCCTCTCCCTCGCCGCTGCAGCCGAGGTGGAGTCGCAAAGGAAGAGAAGTGTTGGTATGGCGATGCGTCACTCGCCCAATCCTCCGCGACTCTGACGGGGCCGCACCGTTAAGTGGTGGTGGTGTGGTTGCGGAGGGAGAGCAGTGTCGGTATTGCGAGGCTCCGCTCTCCCTACCCTCCGCAGCCGAATCCAGGTTGGCGGCGGAGCCATAGACCAGATCCGCCGCTGGGGTCAGAAAGGCTAGTGCTCTACCTTCCTGTACCTTCTGGGTGCTCGTTTTTCCTGGCCCCATGACCTCGGACACGGGGACGTCCGTTGCGCAGATGTTGTTGGAGGCCCGCGGAAGGCACACCATGTGACCCTCAGGTCATACGGGCCGAATCTCGGGAGATGCGCGCGGTACTTGCATGTGGCTCTTTCCCACGCGCACATCTTGACTCCCTACAAGTATTTTTATCTGTTCTTTGTCCCATTTTAATATCACTCTTCCCCTTCTGGGGCTGACGACACTGTAACGCCTACGTCGTCTGGCCTTTCTGCCAGCACCCGCCTCGCTCTGCGATGATGCCATTGATGCGCAAACTCGCGCAACAGCCCATAGTTAACCCCATAGCTGACGAGATCCGAGTAATAGATCGGTCCTTGTACGCCTACCACAGCACAATTTGCGTTGGGTCATTCTTTTGAGCGAGAAATACTAATCCATTTTTTATTTACATTCATTGGGTAATGGTGACAAACCTGCATACCAGCAGGGCTAACATGGGCAGGAGACAATTTTATCTCCGGGGAAAGGAGAAAATGTTTATCCCCTCGCTTATTTTTATCCACCCTTTGAGCGTGGGCACATCGGTGGATATAATATCCACAGTAGATAATGAACTAAGATAAAATTGTCCCTTTCAAATGTCAAAAAAGCATAATTTTTTATCTTTAATTTGGCTCCAAGCTAAAGACAGAGGATATATTATGTCTACTCGTTATGTCAAACGGGGATATACTTCTCCCTGTTGCCGTGCTTTGGCATAAGGACAAGATAACTTTATCTCTTGTCAGTGGATATAATCGGGGACAAATGTTTTGTCCCCAGATCGTGCTAGCCGTGCTGAAGGTGGGTAGATGCTGTGGCCATAGACGCTTTATCCATAATTATGAATGAAATTGCATATCTGTTGTCACCCTAAAGGACTATAAACTCAAAATCAGTAAAAAGGGTCTTCACTTCTCATCTGGACGCTCTCTTCATTCGGATGCTTCTCGGCGCTCACTGTATGAAACAAGCGAATGTGTCCCTAGCCCAGTTAAGCCAACCCGTACGTGCTGGAAACATAATACACGACAGCATGGCACTACCACATATAAATACACTGTAAAATGAAAATCAGAAAACAAAGTATCCACAAACAAAATGTTCACTTACTTGATACCAATATGGATCCATTTCATTTTTCTTCACCATGGAAGCAATATACTCCTCATTTTTTTCAATGAATTCTTCGATCAGGCCGCACACATCTGTTTTGTTGTAGCAGTATCTGCAATACAACGATCGAATGAAAAGAAAACAAAAAACTTGAAAAAATATAAGCAGGGCTGAGTAGCCAATTAGCAGCCAGTTTTCAAACATCAGGCCTATGGTAGCTCGGGGGGGAGCCCCTGAAATAATGGCCATAAATTGCACGGTACGCGAACAAATGAGATTTGATCCCCGCCGACAGCAACAATCGTACATGCACATGCTCCATGGTGGAGGAAACATCGTGAGAAATCCCCACGACTGAGGGATAAAACATTTCGAGGACATGTGAAGTCCCAACATAAAATGCAACTTCTTGACTTTCCACTGCTCGTGAGAATTTCTTGACAGAAACTCCCAGTAACTGATTTTTGGCCCAAGCCTGACCTGGGACTCGAACCTGGGACCACATTATCAGCAGTCGTTGTACCAGACCAATGAGGCAGTCATTCTAATGGTATAGTGATATTCTAAGCTTTACACATACATTCTATCTATCCTTTACTTTAATTTGCTCATGGAGATTTTGCCATAGTTGCCACCCTTGGTAGGTGGGTTGGCAACTTTTCATCATATTCAGTCCTCTGTCGCCACTTACGATACCCATGAAATTACATGGGGTAGCAGATATCCTTGTACCACCACTACAAGTTTTACAGATGCAATAATATTATTATTTAAACTATTTGCAGAGCTGAAGAATAAAAAAAAAGTAAAAGCAAACCCCTTTAGCATGTTCTGCCAATGCATCCAAATAAGATCCCTTGTGAGGAAACCTTCAAGATAACCAGCAGCATATGCCTGTTTTTCATCAGTTGCATCTTCAGATGTGTGTAGTTCTAGAAAAGCCCATCTGAAATGTTTAGAAAAACATTATTTAGATTAAATAGAAAATTATTTGTTGTCACTTAGTGGAAAATTAAAAACTAAATTACATTTGGTAATCTATTATGTATCTATAAAATTGTAAAAAAAAAAAAGAATGTGTTGTTCCTTTAGTAAATTCACATCATATCACCATATTCTTACACAAATATGCATAAGCATTCTGATAAAACTTATTCATATTCATTGCTCTAGACACACACTTTGTGATGTCACAAGCGAAACATCATTATCATCATGATCATCATCATTAAAACTCTTCACAAGTCCACTGCTAAACGTAGGCCTCCACCAAGGAATGACAAAAAGCATGGTCCTGAGCCACCTGCATCCATACCAAAAATATATTAAAATATAAGTGAAACATACCGAAGCCTAAATCACGCTACCAAAGATCTGAAATTAATGCGCTATATATAGCAGGAGATCTCTCCTTTTCCTTCCATGGCCAAAAGTTAATATACTCTTAAATGATGTAGACATCATGTGCCCATCACCAGTTAATAAATTTTGGTTCAGCATTTTGGAATGAATTTATAATAGAGCATCCAACCATCTATCCATTACAGCCTATAAAAGTCCAATGCTGAACATAGGCCTCCCTCATAGATAGTTTCATGGGGGGATTTTACCATAGTTACCACGCATGGCAAGCAGGTTGACAACAGCAGTTTTTTATTATTTTGAGTTGTTGTCAGGAAGATGCTGCTACCCATCTCCTGTTTCATTTTCCCTCTGTTGCCTCTTACGTCAGTTACCCTCAGGACGCAATGAGGTAGTGGATATTCTTACACCCCCACTACATGGGTAGTAGAGCATGCTTTCAACCAACTGCTTAGCAAATATGCTATAGTGTAATCGAAATTATAAGGCAAGTACAAAATAGGAGCCTATTTAAAGAAATAGTACTATATAGAAACCAGAAGAAATAGTTCTATACCATGTAGTGGCGGTGTAAGAATATCCACTACCCCATATCATCCCGTGGGTGTCGTAAGAGGCGATAGAGAGAAACAAATCATGAGATAGGCAGCAGCGTCTCCCTAATAAAGACTAAAATAAAAAAACTGCTGTTGCCAATCCGCTTGCCAAGCGTGGCAACTATGGCAAATAACCCCTCTATAAGGCAATCCATGGGAGAGGCCTATGTTCAGTAGTGGACTTTAATAGGCTGTAACGGTAAGGGTAGAAACCAGAACTTTAGCTGGCTATCTGGGCTCCCCAGGTGAAAATTTTCACTCCTCCCCCAATTTTTTAAATTAGTAAGCCAGTGATTGACTATAATCCCTCCTAATGCTATAATACCACCCAAAGATAATACAGTAACTCCCATATGTATATTGACATTAAGAGTAATTTTTTATTTTGTTATTGAATCAGGGTGACAAACAAGTACACAGTCCACCTGATGGTAAGTCATAGACATCAATAACTATAATATAAAAAATATAATATTAGATTAACATTTTGATTCTTAATAATATAGTCAATTATTAAGAATCAAAATGCAGATGAATTGTCACCCCTAAGAAGTAAGATGGAATGCCTAGCTTCCAGTGAAAAAGGTCTCCAATTTTTTACCCTCACTATAAGAAACACAGCAGCATCAAGCTGCTATTTTACACAGATATTCTGTAATAGCATTGTCCATCCCTGGTCCAGCCACAGCTGCAGCATGGCTCTAACATATATAATAATATACAATATATAAATGAGTAATTTAAGTGTTATAAGGCCATTCATAAAATATGAAAATCAATGCCATGAATTTTTATTACAATTTCAATGTTCTATACCTATAATTAAAGACAAATTCTTCTGGTTCACTGGGAAAATTTAGTTTTTAGTAAAGTAAAAGTGTCAGATTAAAAGTATTTTCGGAATAATCAGTGTTTTAGTGATAACTTACAAATTTTATTCATACACATTTAGAAATGAATATTTTGAAGAAGGGAGAGAGGAGGAGGCCTATGTTCAGCAATGCTCTTTTGAAAGGCTGAAATGATTGAAAAAATTGTGGAAATGGCACTAGCTTTTATGACAATGCCTACATTGAGTTGATTAATTTTTGAAGTTGATGTTTAAAGGAATTTGGCTGTACTTGTTTTAAGGATTTCATATAAAACATCCATAATTGAATAATTTCAGCATCTTACTCTGCAATCTAACTGAGCGAGGAATTATGACATGTGGTATGGGATTCAAATAAGAATCACAATTAATAAATATGAATAATAAACAATAGCACAGACCAACTCACATCACTGATAACCCGAAACTAAATGACTGTTGAACTAAACACATAAATAGACACTATTTCTAGGCATCAATGGATGCAGGTAAATAGGTAAGTTGAAACTTGTTTCCTTTAGAAGACTGCTGTCATCACACTCTTGAGAGTTTCATATATTTTTATATTTAACAAAATATTTACTGTACCTACTTTAAAGGTTGTAATTTTTTTCCAATTGAATATTAACAAAATATTGAGCTTGAATAAGATATAGTACTTATGTCTGACATACCCAGTAGTATTAATTTCATTCTTGTACGTAGCTCGAGCTACATAAAGAGCAGGTATATCCAATGAAGATGCGGTTTCGGTAAACACAGCTTTATTCTTCTCCCAAGCTATATATCCATACTTCGTTTCGCATACGGTTATAAGAGTAACCATTAACAGTAAACAATACCTCCAGCTAAGCCTCATTGCAAATTAGGCGTACAAATTATAAAAATAATTGCCTCTTCCGAGTCAGCATTTATTCACAAAAATAATACGATAACAATAGCTTGTAAAAGTCTTGATGTCATGTATAAATAATACCACACCAACAAACAGTATGTATTTTATCAGATAATGTCATTGAAAGTGTAGTGAATATTTTGTTTTGTTTTGAACTTTTGACTTTTTGATAACTTTTGATTTGTTTTGATTTTTTGACAGAAATGACAAATGACATTTTGATTTTGACGCTATCTATTTTTTTTCTTTGGTTATGGACTCGTACTATCATACTTTTGCCAGTGTCAAGTAATAAGAAATTAACCTTTATAATATTTTGTTTCAATTTTTTTTAAATAGTTGCGAAGTTCTTACAAATACAAGACAGGAAAACAGTAGTGACAAACGAACTTACAGTCCACTTGATAGTAAGTTGCTACTGTAGTCTATGGACACCTACAATCAACTTCAAACAAAGGCAACATGTTGAACAGATGCGTTGCCATTGCAACCTGTGAGGGTTATGATGAAATGCCTCACATCCTGTAAATACCTGCTCTCTATAGCCTTCAGACCGGAACACGGCATGCACTTATATGGAGGAACTTTTAGCTCTCAGACAGAAAAGGAGTCCTACCAAATAATGAAAAGTAATAATGTTTGTAAATAATTTAAAGCATACCTAATAAAACAGAAAAATGTATGTGGCTTCAACAGCGTTAGTGCTCATCCCATGATAATATACATTGAGCTCTCCGTCGTCCATTACAGTCTATATAAGTCCACTGCTGAACGTAGGCGTCCCCTATAAATTGCTTCTATAGGGAGTAATTTGCATTAGTAGCCACGCTAGGCGGTTGGCAACCGGGTTTATTTTTATTTTTTTAAGTTGTTACAAGGAAGGTGTGCGTGCGCAGTAAAATCAGTTAAAATAATGCATTACCACGTATTTTGAATTTAAAAGATAAAAAGGACAGAATATTTGAGATGTTTTTTAATGAATTTTTCTTCACCATTTGCCTATATTACTTATTCTGAACCTTCTCTGCAAATTTGGCCGGTTATTGCAAAATAACCCTGTATAATAATAATGCTTACGTTTCAAGAATGTAAAGAAGTATCTATATACGTATGACAAGAAATCTTCATCTTTGCAGTAATCAAATTGACACGCCATCTATCTTAAATTTAAATATTATTAAGTTTAAATTCATATGGCAAGTAAGGAACGAGAATAATGATTTAAAAATAAAGTAATAAAAAGAAGACAAAATCCATAATATATTAAACAATAAAAAACAGGAAATAACAACTTTTAATTTAAAATTAACAAACTCTAAACTGTCTTTTGACTAAAATTTGATCTATCTAAAAGGGAATCCCAACTGTCTAGGTCAAGGATTTCTTCTCAGGTCGCTGACAGTTTCATTCCCATCTCCCCACACTTGTAGCCAATCTCCCTCATTAGGTAAGGGGTGCGTTCGTGTGCAGGGGTCTTCAACCATTCTGTCACATTAATAGATACTGTTGCATAACCCTGTTTGTCCAGAACGTCCAGGACTAAGCGAAATGTGCCCCGAAGACGATTACTGTTCATTGAATAGCATCCTTGATTGAAGTTCAGTATACAGATCCTAAAAAAATATACAAATTAAAAATAAATATTGGAGGGTTGGAAGATCTGAGAATTGCCAGCATCAGTCATGCGACATGACTTACGAAAGTTATAATCATAGAGTTACTTATTCAGGTACTTAGTATGTATTTGTCGATCAAAACCTTTTTGCTACTTTTAGTTGATGTTTGACGACATTTAAACGTATTTTTATACACAATTTCTATAAAAATGTCGGTTTAAAAGCTTAAAAAAGTATTTCAATCAAAAAAACTTAAATGAATAAATAGAAAAGTTATTAATCATTATTTGTTATGAATTGCACCAATTTTTTATAATGCATGAAACAAAATGTAGCTTACGGTAATGATCCCAATGGTACGTTCAGTTTTTCAATTTGTATCTTTTCGTCTTGCGTAGTGATTGGTAGTTTAACAGGGTTGCCATTTTTCATACACAAAAATAGATCTAAAAATAAGAACAAGATAATTTAGTTAGCTAGCAAGATAATATATTTACGTAAATTATGTTTATGCATTTTTTATAAAGGTGACAAACAAGTACACAGTCCACCTGATGGTAAGTAGTTGCTGTGATCCATAGACATCTACATCTATACTCGACTAAGAAACAAAATGCAGATGCGTTGTCACCCGTGAGGACTAAGAGGGAATGTCTCGTTTCCAGTTAAAGGGGTCTCCGGTTCTCTACACTCACCATACGAAACACAGCAGCATCAAGCTTTCTGTGAGAGCGTGGTCCATCCCCGGTCGAGCCGACCCATTCGTGCTATAACTATACCACTAATATAGCTGCAGCATGGCTCTACCATGTAAATAAAATTGGGACAATTAGACTTTTTTGATTTAAATTTATTAATATACTAGTTTTATAACTCACCAGCGATAACCCCACTTGGTAACACTACATTCTTTGCGATATACTCTTCACCACCCAAACCTCTGACGAGACTTTCCTTTAAATGTTCAGTTAATGCATGAACTGGATAAGCTGCCTTGGCTTTCTCCAGGATTTGGGGAGGTAATTTATACTCATCACTATAAAATGCATTCACTGCTTCATGCAATGTGAGGAGTTGTAGCAGATCAAGGGTGTTCTTATCCCTCGATAAGTAATCTTTGAGGAAGTCATTAGAGAAAACCCTTTTGAGTAATTTATCTTCGTAATGTCCGAGTGAAGCGAGCTCTAGACAGAATTTAGTCCAAGGTAGAGCAGCATTGGTAGCATTCAGGATTGGATTTTTTGATATTTGCTGGCGCATTTTGTCCCACTGTTCTTGTTCCGGTGTGTAATTGTTGTTAGAGAGGCAGTTCACAAAGCTGAAGAGAATGTTGGTTCGGGCATTGGACAGATCTACTGGCCCAATTGTAACAAGGTTGCAGAGATATTCCATCAAGCCTAGATGTGTGTGAGCCTAGAATCAGAAAACATAAAAATTTTAATACTCTCTTCGCAGACTTATAAAATGTTTTAGAAAACTGAAAAATCGAATTAGAACACTAAAGTACCGAGATTATTCGTTTGTGCGTTTGAAATTTGGTTTAGGCTCGGCTTATGAGAACAAGCTTTTACGCTATCGCCGAAATATAAACTTCAAGGTAATCCCAATGTGTTACTTGTGCAATTTATGTATTTTAAAAAGTCTCTATAATACAGAAGAAATCCAATCGTGGGGTTAGTTTTAAAAATTATAAAAAGAATGTTCAAAGATTGTTTCACGATGTTTTAAATTCAATAAATAGCGATTTCTTGCCACATACCGCAGATATATTGCTGTTGGTGATGGACTATTTAATTAACCTTATTACAAAATTATTCTTATTTTATGAGTATAATTCATAAATTCATAATACTTCTCAATGCTATACATATAATCAAAGTTTAGTTGACACATGGGCTTTTGCATCTAACCTAAGTATGTTCACAGAGGTTATGGTAGCTATTTATTTTTATTTACTATGGCATCTGAACCAAAAACTGAGAAACTATGTGTATTTGTACTTGTAAACATATGCATATAACTTTTTTTTTTAAATATATAACAACTTCAATATTTACATCTACTAGTTATACTTTTTAATAATGAATACTATTTATTTTCTGAAATTTTTCTAAAACAGTAAAAACAACGAGAGGAGTTCTCGGCATCTGGTAATGGACCACAGGATACATAGTGTATCAGTTATACTTTGTTAAGTTAAGCTTTGTCTCGCTGTCTCCAAAATATGTAAAAATGTCCCCGTCACCCGTGCTATCTTTGTGGGTGCGCACCGCGCGAACTAGCAAGCCGGGACCCAATTGCAAATTATAAACCGAAAGAAAATTAACGGGTTCCGCTTGCTCTGTCAAACTTAATGCGGGTATTTTACTTAGGCTTTCAGCTCATAATATAGTCTGTTAAACCGAAGTAGAGTTTGCTTTGTTTATAGTTTATTTTAATTTTGTTTTTATTCTCAATCTTTAGTGCATTACTTTTCAATTGTCTTTTTTGCAGTCGGGTTTTGGTTTTTTTATTTTTGATGCGATCAGTCGATGGACTATGAGCAGATTGATTGTAGGACAGATTGGCGTGCAGAGAAAACTTCCCCAGCGGGAAGCACTCCATAAGTCTCAGCTATACATTGTCAAGTATATGCCTTCTCTTTAAACGACGAATCGCTTGTGGCATTGTCAACTGCCATGCTAAGTGATTTGGATGGTTGCCAAGTCTCGTTTTGCAGTTGCATCTGTAGCGCCTAATTTCTTCCTTGACTGAGTTCATTTTAAGGTGTTCATGGATTTCAGATATTTTTATGAACCATGGTGCGTTTGAAAGTTGTTTTAGTATGTAGTTTTGGGTTCTTTGAATGATTTCGATGTTGGAGTCACATGCTGATCCCCAAAGTTGTATGCCGTATGTCCATATCGGTTTTATAATGGTGTTATATAGCAGGAGCTTATTGTCTAAGGAAAGTCTGGAATTCCTTGCGAGCATCCAATACAGTCCTCTGTATCTATGGTAGATCTCATCCCTTTTGGTTTGGATGTGCTTCTTCCAAGTGAGCCTTCTATCCAAGTACATGCCCAAGTACCTAACATTGTCACTTTGCGGAAGCGAATTGTTACGCAATGAGACAGGCGGACAGTTTCCTCGACGCAAGGTAAACGTAACATGTACTGATTTTGTGGCACTAGCCTTTATTTTCCACCTTGATAGCCATTTGTCAATCTCATCTAGACCATGTTGTAGGATTGCTGAAGCATCGTCAGGACTTCTACTGCAAGCAAGAACAGCAGTATCATCCTCAAAGTTAGCCACAGTGACGTTGTCAATTTGTGGTTGGTCACTTGTGTAAATTGTGAGCCTTGTGGCACGCCAGCTTTATTTGGATGGAACGTGGAAGTATGTTCACCTTCCTTGACTTGAAAGATTCTATCGGTCAGGTAAGACTTCAGTAATCCGAAGAACGTATGAGGTAATAGAGATTTAATTTTAAATAGTAGCCCTGTATGCCAGACCTTATCAAAAGCCTGCTACACATCCAGAAATGCAGAGGAGCAGTATTCTTTATGTTCTAGTGCATCTCTCATTGTTCTGGATACCCTATGTACCTCTTCAACCGTACCATGACCATGATCACCATGATCCTGTCGGAATCCAAATTGGTGGTCTGGAATGATACATCTTTTACGGAGTTCTTTCATAAGCCTTAGCAACACAACTTTTTCATAAACCTTTGATGTTACTGGTAACAAACTGATTGATCGGTATGAGGTTATTTCATGACCAGGCTTCCCTATCATTATAATTTGTGAAACTTTCCACAGTGCTGGGAAGTAGCCAACGCGAATGATTCCATTAAACAAAATGGTGAGAAACACAATACCTTTTTTGGGTAATTCCGACAGTACATTTTTGTAGATTTCAGTAGATTTTTTAATTATTTATGTTATTGATCATTAAACATTTTATTTTTAAAACTATAATAATTTAAGGATGTCCCGCTCTGATAAGAAAAATATATGGTCACGTTAGTTATACTAAATGTGTTAACCGCTATATTAAATAAAGAAGGTTAAACCTCAAAGTATCTGCAATGAAGAACTTACCACTCGTGAGAGAATTCTGGCCACCAAAAGTGCTTTTTCAAATTCGATATTATTCCTGATAACATATTCAGCCGTCGCATCTAGCAACTGTTCGTGATAGTACTCCGGATGCTTCTCCAACACTCGACCCTTGACCTTCGCGGCGGTTTTGAGCACATCGTTGTATGTCAATTGGTCTATGCGTTGCACCAATATATCGTAACATATATGCAACAGTTGCACTCTGGTCGGGAAAATCTGTTCTGTACAGTTAATTTGGCAGAGCGACCAAACAATCGACTTAGCTGACTGGGCGTCTATAATTTGATCGTGTAAGAGGAGACCTGTGACAATGTTGTTGATGCATCGATCAGGTAGATCACGATTGCAGCAATACATTAGCATGTCTTTTAAAAGTGGCAGATCATTGTTGTCAAGCTCCAATGGCAAATGGATTTGGAAGGCTAAAGGAAGCGCCAGTTTTAGAACGTCTACTAGATGATTCTTGCTATCGAATTGATCTAGAACAAAGTCCAAAAACATGATCTGACGTATGTTTATCAGGTTTATGTTGGCCCGTATCAACTGGAGCATGGTTTGAACTATCAATGAGTCCACAGGGACTTTTAGATATGACAACACTTTAACGGCTTCTACCGCTTCGTTGACTTCGAGAGCGCGAGCATGTTTATTAAAATGTTGACAAAGAATACCAAACGCCGGATCCTTGATGAGGTTGTCGGTGTGATCGAATCTAAAAGAGAAATTATAGGGTTTTAGGTACATGTTGGATAACTAAACTTTGACACATCCCTAATCAAAAAAGAAAGAGTGAAAATAAATTCATCCGATTTTGTTTAAGTATCTTAAATATTGATTAGAAAATAAACTAGCACATCAAGGAACATCTGACAGATAGCATTATAAGGATAAAATAAATCCTGCCCCAAATAAATCATGTGACACACACGGGTGATGGGGCACAGCTACTAACGTCTAAGACCTCTAATAGTTTGAGCGAGATGGTCTCAATTTTACCTAGGCTTAAGACCATGAGCGTAGCCAGGATTTTTTCCATAGTGGACCTACAGGGATGCAAACTTTACCTTGTTGAAGTAAAATAAAATAAATATTAAATATCCTACTAAAATAGTAATTATAGTTAAAATAATTAAAGTATGATCATGAAAAAAGATAATTTGTTCTAAAAAATGGATAATCCTTTATAAATGGGGTTTAAATCCATTACATATCGTCTGCCATATTAGAAGTTTCTTAAAATAGGTAATTCATTATAAGAGTGTTCTGCAGGAGGTAAATTTTGTAACCATTCAATTGAAGAAGATATATTTAAAGAAAATAAAATTATACGTTATAGTCGAAGGCACCCAATTAACAATACTGACTATGCTTATTACCACCAGTGGTCTAGGATATAGGCTTATGACAGTGAAGTAAATATGAAATCACGCAAGAAAACTAAGCTTTGAGGTGGTGGCGTAAGAGAATCCATCACCCCATTTCCTGTGTCCGAAATGCCTAAAAAATCGTAATTCTTCCAAAAGATGGTGATGGCGACTTCTAAGCATTTCGCATAGGAAACAAGCCACAGAACTAAATAACTTTTGTCATAATACAAAAATAGTGACAGTTAATAGATCGAAATTTAGAGAAATAAACCGCGGTGTTCCACAGGGACCTGTGTTAGGCCCCCTTCTTTTCTTGTTTTATATAAACGACCTTCCAAAACATATTCAAAATCCAATGATATTATTCGCAGATGACTGCACCACACTCGTCAAGTGTGCTTCCAAAGAATTATATCAATTAGATGTCAGCATTACACTCGGGAATATTGTGGAATTGTTAAACCGTAACCAATCAAGTATTGATTTGTCAAAAACTTATGTTATACAGTTTTATTCTAAATTTCAGAAACCATTACCATTAAATATAGAACATGAGTCAGAAATAATACAGGAGGTACATTCAACAAAATTTCTGGGGTTAACTGCTGACACTCATTGTTGCTGGGAACCACATTTAAATGAACTTTGTGCCAAGCTTTCAAAATTCGTCTACCCTTTGAGAGGAATAATTTCAAACACGTCTGTTAAAGCAGGATTGATGACATACCATGGACATACTATGGCATAATTTTCTGGGGCAACGCCCCAAATATCGGCAGGGTATTTAAAATGCAAAAAAGTGCATTAGAGCTAGGCTCCTCAGAGTGACTCTCGTAGACCGCTTTTTAAGAAACTGGGCATTTTGCCACTAGTCTGTTTATACATTAAAGAGGTATCTTTATTTGTATGGAAATATGAATACTTATTTGAAAAATCTAAAAATCCCAGGAAGCCTTATAAAATAACAAGTTCATTTTATCCGAAAACAGTACAATATACTAAAAGCGTTTACTGTAATGACATTTTATTTTAGTTTAGTTTAGTTTACGACGGGCTGTTTTCCGCAACTCCACGTCTAAGCGCGTATTTTGCGTGTATGCAGGAATAATATAATTATTCGAGCCATGAGATCTCCTTTGATGTTGCGTGCAACTTCGGGGAGTGATCCCGGCGTGCCGAGATGTTTAGCCCTGTATGTAGCGACCTCCAGACATTTCAGCAACACGTGGGCCGACATTTCTTCCTCCCCCATACATGCCCTGCACAGGGGACATCTGTAACACCTATGGTAAATAAATGTTTGTTAAAGGTGCCGTGTCCTGTGATAGCACTTGTTACTATACTGATCTGCGGCTTGTTCAGTCTCATTAGAACTTTGGTTAAGCGACTGTTTATTTCAGGCAGGGCTTCCCTAGCTTGTCTACAGTCTATTAGATTTTTCCAAAACTGAGCGTGTTGATTAGTGAAGTGTCTACGTACCAGTGAACGAACGTTACCAAAGGGGATTGGTACGATTGGTTCCGGCCCTATAGTGGCTAGAGCCGATCTCCTTCTGGCCAGTTCGTCTGCTGCATCGTTGCCTCTGGATCCACTGTGTCCCTTTATCCATTGCAGAGTCACATTGTTGTTTTTACATACCTCATTTAATTGTTGATGGCATTCATATATTAGTCCCGAGTTCACTACATTGCAACTCAGAGCTTGTAGTACCGCCCTACTGTCGGTCAGTATTCTGATGGAGAAGTCATTAACCTTCCTAGCATCTATTGCTATGGCCGCTTGAATGATACCCATACATTCCACCTGAAAGACTGTGTTATAGGTACAAAGCGGTGTGCTTATGTAGATATTGAGGTCTTCAGAGAAAGTTCCAGATCCTACACCTTCATTTGTTTTAGAACCATCGGTGAAAACTCTAAGCTCTTTTGGGCTTAATCCTTCCGGCTGGCTGGTTTCATTTAATTGTATCTTGTACTTCTTATCGCATACAAATTGTTTAGGGATTTTATCGTACTTGGCTTGTAAGATAGGAATTTTTGAGTGAATTCTATCAATTATGCCTGTATGAGGGACACTATTCTTACTCCAAAGATTTAAGGTCTTGAGTCTGATAGCAGCTAAATTCGCTTCTTGTTGTATATGTAGATGAAGCGGGGTTAGCTCCAACATCGCTTCTAAGGCTGCTGTTGGCGTAGTCCTTATGAAGCCTGTGGCAGCCATACATGCCAGTCTCTGGTAGCGCTGAAGCTTCTTTATAGTGGTGGCTTCATTTGTCTTGGTCCACCATACCAGAGCGCCGTATGTGATCATGGGCCGAATTACAGTTTTGTACAGCCACAGTATGATTTTTGGCGTCAGACCCCATATTTTACCAATCATGTTTCTGCATTTCCAGAAAGTTATACTAGCTTTGTTGATTTTGTTTTCTATGTGTTTATTCCAATTAAGTTTGCTGTCCAAGGTAAGACCTAATATTTTACCTCGGAGGATAGCTGGAGTTTTGTGCTGAAAAGACTTGGGAGATGATAGTTATTCAGCATTTGTTTTTGTGTGAACATTACTAGAACCGTTTTATTTGGATTGACGACGGTTAAGTCGTATTCCCTGCACCATCTTTCCACTATACGGAGAACCGCTTGGGTCAGGTCGCACACCATGCTTGCTGTCTTTCCAGAGACCAGTATTGTCAGGTCATCAGCATAACCTACTGTGTAGAAGTGATTGGCATTTAATTTGCTGATGAGTTCATTAATGACCATATTCCACAGGAGAGGTGAAAGAACCCCACCCTGCAGGCAGCCTTTCTTAATCTGGATTGTTTGAGATCCACCAGCAATCTTTATTGTTCGTGTACTGAGCATGTTTACTATCCAGTCAATCAGTGCCGGTTCAACTTTACTACAACTCTACTGAGTGCACCTTTTATGCTGGAGAAGTTCGTTCTGTCAAAAGCACCTTCTATATCTATGAAGGAACCTAGACATATTTATTTGTTTTGGATGGCCTCTTCAATCTTTGTTACTGTAATGACATTAAAATTTTCAATAATATTCCTAACTCTTTTAAAAATATGAACGATATAAAATTTAAAAAGGTACCGAACACGTGGTTATTAGATAAATGCGTCTACAGCTTACAAGAATTTAAAGACAACAAAGATTAAATAAAGTAATGATATATTTGGTGGTTAGATTTATTATTTAATTATTCCAACAAATAATTGAATACTAAGACAAAATTGTAATGAAAAAGTTAAATCCGCAAGTTAGGTATTTTTGGTATAGAAAAGTGAAATCATATATTGTAATAATAATTTAATAAAAAAATTATGATGACATTATTGAATTAATCTTATATATTTGTTAAAGATATCGATTATTTTTACAAATATAAATAAGACTTAATATTGTACACCTGAAATAGGTAGACTATGGAGCACAAATGTACATAACATATTCTTAAGATATTATTTAATTTTACCTGTAAAAAGTTAAAGTTACAGCCTATATACGTCCCACTGCTGGGCACAGGCCTCCCCTCATTTCTGAGAGGGTTTTAGGGCAAGGAATTGTCCGCCGCGCTGCCCTAATGCGTGTTGGCGAACTTCACATGTCTTCGAATTTTTTTCTTATTTCTCAGACATGCAGGTTTCCTCACGATGTTTTCCTTCACCGCCGAGCACGTGGTAAATCAGCACTTAAAATTGCAATTAGCAATTTCATTGGTGCCAGCGGGGATCGAACCCGGATTGCTCGCGTACTGTGAAATTTACAGCGAGCGCTAACCATCTGAGCTACCAAGGCTTTTACCTGTAGTTATGCAATAAATATTTTTGATTTGATTTGATTGATTTGATAAGGGTTGATGAAGAACCTAAATCAGTGCTCTTAGATTGTTTAATGGATTTAGGTATAAAATTTCAATAGTTT
The DNA here is from genome assembly GCA_029286625.1 of Parnassius orleans. Taxonomy (NCBI): domain Eukaryota; kingdom Metazoa; phylum Arthropoda; class Insecta; order Lepidoptera; family Papilionidae; genus Parnassius; species Parnassius orleans. The sequence continues at coordinate 2,801,220 of JAGSMP010000026.1, read as the reverse complement.
AAATAAATTTAATTTAAAAATAGTGTTATTTTATATGTTGCAGTGATAAACTAAAGTGCCTTTATTCAAGGTCCATCTTGCTGTACGTCCCGCCAAGGTCATGTCGAGTAGGCTTGACGTACGTCAACTTCATTGTCGTTTCGCATCGTGCGTCGTGCATGACCTTGGCGGGACGTACAGTAAGATGGACCGTGAATAAGGCGCTTAAGTGGCACCTACAAATGTTTTTACAATTAAAAGGACTAAATCAAATTTCTAACTTGCCAGCCTTCTGTAGCTCGAAGAGGCTGCGTAAAGCTTGCAACAGGTGTTTGTGTGTCATCATCGGAAGGTGTTGCTGAACCATTGCCAATATGTTTTCAGCGGTCTGTGACGTTTTAATGCTAGCCATTATTGTATCTGGTGACTTAGTTCGCATGACCTCTGATACTGAAATGTTAAAAATAGTTAGATCTTATATATAATATCAATGAAATAGCTAATGCATCTTGTTACTTACACATTATTGTATAGTAACATCTCTACAGAATAGGTCGGGGAAAAAGTTTCTTCATATTTTGTTTGTATAAAATTGAAGAAAAATCTCTCTGGTTGTACTGTTTGTATCTAGCTGGTTTTAATATCAATACATATAGGACATTAAGAAAAAGAAAAACAATAAGTAGAAACACTTTCCCGCCATTTTTCAATTGTTTTCCTGTCCGCCAAAATGAGTGAAATTAACGAAGAAATTGATACATTCTGAAGTTTTATTACAAAAAGGAAAAATGCAACTCAAGCCGCGAAAAAAAATTTGTGCTTTTATGGACCTAATGCAGTGTCAGTAAGAGTAGCACAAAATTGGTTCAAGCATTTTCAGTCCGGGAATTTTGATGTCAAAGATGCAGCTCGCTCTGGTTACCCTCATATGGATAAAGTCGATGCCATTTTTGAAAAAGTGGAGTAAGATCGGCATATTAGTAGTTACGACATAACCGAAGAATTGAGGATTGACTACAAAACAGTTTTGACCCATTTGAAAAAGTCTGTCTATACAAACACATATAAAAAGCTCGATATTTGGGTACCACACAAGCTCACTGAAATAAACCTAATAAATTAATAATGTACTCATTTGCGATTCTCTATTGAAACGTAATGAAACCGAACCATTTTTGTAAAGATTGTCCACAGGTGATGAAAAGTGGATCACCTCAGACAAGAATGTGCAAAAAGATCATGGTCAAAGGGTAGTTAAGCTCCACGACTGTAGCGAAACTCGGATTAACACGTAATAAGGTGATGCTGTGTGTATGGTGGGATTGGAAGGGCATCGTTTATTATGAGCTTTTACCGCCGGGCAAAACCATCGATTCGGATCTCTACTACCAACAACTAGTGAGATTCAAGCAAGAAATTGAGAAAAAAAGCCAGAATTGATCAACAAAAAAGGAGTGGTCTTTCATCATCATAACGCCAGACCACACACATCTTTGGCCACTCAGCAAAAATTGAAAGAGCTTGGTTGGGAAGTGTTAATGCATCCACCATATAGTCCTGACCTTGCACCCTCAGATTTTTACCTGTTTCGGTCTCTTCAGAATTCTTTGGGTAGTGTTAGGTTAACATCAAGAGGACTGTCAAAACTCCTTGTCACATTTTTTTAATCAAAAATCCCGAGATTTCTACAGCAACAGGCTTATGTCACTACCTATGCTGTTGCTGCCTTTCTCCTGTTTCATTTTCACTTTGTCGCCTCTTATGACAACCACGGGATGATACAGGATAGTGGATTCTCTTACGCCATCTGCACTGGGCGCATATAATGATATATTTAATACCAATACATCATTATCTAGTGAACTTTTTTTATAGAATAAGGGTGACAAAGAAGCACTCAGTCCACCTGATGGTAAGTGGCTGCTGTGGACTATAGACATCTATCCTTGATTAAACATCAAAATGCGGATGCATTGTCACCTCTGAGGGCTAAGACAGAATGCCACGTTTCCAGTAAAAAGAGTCTTCGGTTCTCTACACTCACCATATGAAACACAGCAGCATTTAGCTCATATTTTATGCTGGTATTCTGTGAGAGAGTGGTCCTTCCCCGATCGAGCTGCCTTATTAGTGCTACAACTACAATATAGCTGCAGCATGGCTCTGCTACATATAATAGTGAAGTTTCATGAATAGTGAAAATTTTGCAACACTTTTGCACATTATATTATGTAAATATGCAAGTTAAACAAAAATATTAACATAAAAATAAAAACAACAACTCACAGCTAGTTGAAAACTTTGTAGACTTGAATGTTGTTTTGCTGAGTGAGCTCCCACTTAAAACATTTCTCCATACATTCTTCAAAAGCTGAGCCATTGTGTCTGTTGAAAAATAAAGTTTACAATTTTTCAACAAATATATATAAAACCACCAGCTCTGGCCACATTTTAAGCTTAAAGAGAAAATTATATGATCATAGATTTAAAAAATATCAGTGGTCTTGAGGGGATTTCTTAATTACATTTATATTTATGTTTTATTTATATAGTAATAAATATAAAATCAAGAAAATATTTTAAGAATATCATGTACAATACAATCACTATTGCATGCTTGGATACATTCATAGATAACACATAAAGCTGGTGCCAGATATAGCAACAACATTTGAACACTTAAGCTGGCTACTCACTTGATTGCCGCAGGGGCAATCTAGGGTGTAGGAGTGGGGATGACCTTTAATTGCCTCCTTAATTGTAATGTGTGTATGCAAGCAGGGGCAATTTTCTAAGTCGGCCCTGCGGCAGGCAGGGCGGGCAGGACATTCCTTGCTCCCTAGATCGTAGCTGCCACTGTCGCATGTGTAGCGCAATTGGGGCAATTTCAATCAGTTCGTTGCGACTCTAGTATATATACAGTAATCTATGGTTGCGACTTTCGCGCGGAGCACGTGTGAGTACAAGTCACAATGGATACAATAAAGAATGTGAAATTTGGACACTGGTGATAGAAGTGTAAAGAGCGGCTTCTTCACCCAGTATCTCCTTTTTATCTTTTTTTTGCGGTAGCACCGCAGAAAGAACGTTATTTGAACTTATGAGATACATTACTGGGATTTGTTACCGAGTAGATATCTACCTAACTTATCATAAGGGCCAGTATGGGAAAGAAAATATTCCAATAGTATTAGAATTGTCAGAATATAAATAAAATTTCATTATCTAAATAATTAAATAATAATACAAATTTTAGTAATTAAATTTGTTAAAAATCATCATTAGAAAACAATCCTGGCTATTTGTAGCACGAGTTAAATTATAGTTACTAAGCACTAGTTAGTTAAGTTATATCACAGAATAAATTGGTTATATTAAATTATGACGAGCGAAGTTAGTCACATTTAATTGTCTTTGATAGCCTAAAAATAGCGTGGCAAAGCTACATTACAACCATAATATAGTGCTTATAATCACTATATTATGGTTGTAATTATTAATTGATTAGTTGTTTTATTCATAAATGTGGGTGTCTATGGGCCACAGTGTCCACTTACCATCAGGTGGACTGTGCTCATTTGTCACCCTTATTCTATATAAAAAAGAGCCAAGGCTATATATACTGATTCATTGATATTTCGATAAAACTGGCGCCATTCTCAACGCTGCGTGCGTCCGGCGCGACTTACACTGTGTAGAGACAGTTCAGATATTGCTCCAAACGCTGTACACCCTACATTGCCCCTGCGGTAGGCATGTGAGTAGCCGCCTTTATTTGAAGGACTTTGAAGACTTGTTTGGACACTTATTGGCGCAACCTGCCAGACATGCTATGCAAACACATCTCTCCACAGTACGTTGATAAACGACAAAAAAGGTGGACGACTATTTTGTGGATGCAGTGTGCCTGTATTATTTAAGTGCATGTCATTATTTATTACATGTGCAAAAAAAAATATAGCTTTTTAGAAATGGCCGAATAAGCAGGCACAAATGGATGTGTTATCGATATACTTACATTACAACGAGAATATTACTTAATGTTCTTTTTTGAACTTTGCGCAAATGTAACAGGCTACGCAAACATTTGAACACCGTTCACTTTGAATGCTTTGGTGTGCGCCAAAAAACCGAAACCGAAACTTATTCGAACATTGATTCAAAGTCCCTTGCTACACATAGCTTCAAACTAGTCTTCAAATGTTTAAAGCTGTATCTGGCGCCCGCTTTATATGAACAATGAAATACATAACATAGAAACAAAATAAATATAGCAGAATATATACGAGGTACGAACAAATTCTATTTTACAATAGGTTATATTTGGAAATATAAAACTTACAAATAAAATAATATAAACAAAACAAAGTAAAAATGTAAGAACTAGTAAACTTGAATTAGTAAATTTATTTAAATGTTTAAAATATTCAACCTTTCAATCACAATTAATGTAAACACAAATAATAAGTCTTTTAAATTATTATATTGTGTTAATAAAGTAGTTCGGAAATCTTTAAATATTTGTCGCCTTCTGAAATTATCTCGATAATAAATAAAAAAGAAAATAGAAACTAAAAGTCAAATTTAAAACATTCGCACAATTCTAATCATAATATGAATATAAAATATAAATAGAGATAGACGAACATAATCGATTATAAATAGTCAATTAGTATTAGATTATCATTTTGGTGATCGATGTTAAAATATAATCGATCCACATTTTGCAGCGGTAATGTTTTTATCTCTCTTTATCATCTTTACTTCACCTAAGTGTAGTTTTGGAAGGTGCCCTTATGATGACACTAGTTGGCGAGAGAGATAGAGAGAAAGTGAGGAGCACGTACCCACGGAATGTGTTTATAAGGGCTATTTTTTATAAATGTATTTATTTGGTTACATGTTTTGTTTATTTCTACATAATGTTTTAGCAATACATTTGCATAGATAAATATAAATTATTTATAAAAAATCTTTAAGTTTTGTTCTTATGTCTTGTGCTGTTAGCTGGTTTTTAATTCTGTAGGTAAAGAATTTAACAGGTATTGTATTAGAAATTTACTGGTTCTCTTACCGTAATAACTATCTATACAAATAAATAAAATTTAAGTGTCTGTTTGTAATGTCAAAATAAAAACTTTTTTACTAAATATATATGAAAGTATATACGGCACTTAGAAATTTTAGTTTGTTTGTCTGTCTGTCTGTTTGTTCCAGCTAATCTCCGAAATGGGTGAACCGATTTTGACGGAACTTTCACTGGCAGATAGCTGATGTTAAAAAGAATAAGGGTGCCGTGCAAAAAAAGTTAAAGCCAATGTAAACGAAATCCAATCGTAATAAATTCCACGCGGATGAATTCGCGGGGAACAGCTAATTAGGTCTAATTAATGAATAATGTGTTTTATTCCGAGTGTTATAAATTTATTTTCTTGGGGTTGGGACCATCGGATACTCACAACATTCTTTCAAAAGCTGTTACTAAGGTATTTAGGTATTTAGTTTCAAACCAGCATGCACAATATTAGATTAGCACAATCAATTATTAATCAATTAATCATTTCAGGCATAATCGATTTTCAAACTAAAATCGACACATCACTTCATGTAATAATCTATGCCACAATTTGACAACATCGCCAGATCGTCAGGTTTTTTTTTTCTTTTGGTAATAATGGACTCTTACTATTGTACTTTTGCCAGTGTCAAGTATATTAAGAAATTATCTTTAAATTTGTAACAAAACTTCTTCACACGATGTTGATGCGTTACATCGTGAAGCCTTTGAGAGCTTTTACGGACAGCTTCAGCCAGCAAACAGTCGATGACGAAGCAAACACCTGATCTTGAGATTCCCAGCACCATTTATTCATTATTTTCTAGGTACCTATTATGAAACATATAATAATTTTAACATCTTAATAGGTGCTTTATTTATTTTATAATTCATGCATAATCACTGATATGCATCGCAAAATATTACATTAATTTTGATATACAATACGTAATACCCAAAAACATAAAATTAAGTAGGCAATCCTAATGTTTGATAACTATATTTGAACTGAATTTAATTTTCCTATTTTTGTACAAATACCTCAAAAAAGTGTAATAATATATAGTACCGGTAAGTTACAGGTAACTTATTCACTTTTTCAATTTGTAAATATAATGGTTAATACGAATAACAAACAAAATGCACATTATTATAGTTAAAACGGTATGTATGCCTCTATTATATTGGTTTCTCCTTCACGGAACCTTATATATTTTATGTTACTTAATTTTTTATTAATTATAAAATTCGTAATGCTACGTAAAGGGGATACGGGAATCTTCTAATTTTGTTTGTAACACTATTATTATGAATAGTATTACAAACAAAATACCGTTAAAAAATTAAAATTTCTACAAGAGCTACTGAAACTTTTCCACTTTGTTTTTCAGAGTGTTAGAGGCACAAATCTACTAAATAGTATAAACCTACTAAATCTGCGGAGGGGAGTAGCCATATCGTTTTTTCTCGATACAGATCTGTCTGTCATTTTTTACGGGGACAAATCTGCGCACACAAAAGCAATCGTCTGTCTCTACGAACCTCACACGGTATCGCTCGGTGGCAGCGACAACTCGGATAAAGAAATTAGTCGCTCGACCGATCTGCATATTGAATGAGGGCGGGCGGCCTGTGTTGGTAAACAAATCTGAAACAACACGACTTAAAAAGAAGTAAATAGCAATAATGTAGTCAAAAATTAGTAATATATGAGTTTTTTTATAAAGTTGACGTGACAGATCTCTTTTTGCATTAAAAACTGAATAATTCGGCATTTTTGAAGGACGTCGATTCAACCGCCGCTTTTATTGTACCCTATGCCTACAATAAAACTCGCGTGGACTTATACTTCGATTCGACAGAGAATGTCCGGTCCGCCGGTGGTCCGTTGCTCTATGAGATTGAGATTATTATATCAATTGTAAGGCTCAGAAGAGCTAGAACCCAGAGCTGTAAAGCCAGTTATAAAAAAATATATCAATTGTCATTTGCTTGTCAATGTCATCATATTCTCATCTTATTCATAGGGTTGAGCAAGTGAAAAAAATATAACGATTAAAAGCTTCCACGAAACAAGTAAACTGATAATGATAGTATAAACCTCAAGTTATTTTGTCTATTAAAGCGCCTTATAGTCAAATCCCTTATAACCATCGCAGTGTGTTACAACAACTTATTGTAAATATTTTTTTTGAATATATTTTAGCTAAGACTACAAAGCTAGGCTACAAAGCGCCAACCTAATTCAACGCATTTCGACGGAAATTTCTCTACCCTCCATAGCTGTGGTGCAAAAAAACGGACGTTTTTCTATCCAATAAATCGATGACATTGGATACTGAGCTGCGTTCAAATAAATAAAAAATATCGAACTTTGATACATCGAGATTAAAAATATCTACGATAAGTATCGGTTAGGTACTTCATGAAAAACTATCGATAATATGTTTGACAGGCCGTTTTAGCTTGCTACTTATTTATTTATCTATGTTATGGTGTGGTCCATTCCAAGCTTTTGGAGTTTTGGCGGGAACTTTACCGGCGGCGGTTTGCTGCTCCTGTATTATTGTTTAAATAATGGTTTGAAGTGGATTTTGATATGTAAAAGTGGTGCGATTTTGTGTGTTAAGTGTCTGCGCATGTGAACTATTAGTGGAAACGGTGAAACAAGTGCTCTGATGGTGATGTGATTCTCAAGATAAGGTATCTGTCTGCTTAAGCGCCTTAAGACCATCGCCAACTGTCAGCTGTTTGCTGGCTTAAGTTGCCGTCAAAACCTCCCAAGGTCTGCACAATGTGACGCATCAACATATTGTGAAGCAGTGTACTATTGAAAGGGTCACGGAGCGTCACTCGGCGTCAATCCTTCAACTGAACGGTCTTCCTTCGGCTGGCTTCTCAAACCAGCTGCGAAGGTCCAACTGAAAGGGTCCAATTAGACGGGGATGAGTCTTTCATAGACGTTCTACCTCGCAACTGAAATCACACCACGTTTGGTTCGGGAGCAACGAGGTGGATGCGACCCCCGTGAAGGAGTGTCACACAAGGACGGTCTCCGCCCTTTCTCAAACGAAAGGTTAGACGACTAAGATTACGGGACCTCTTGAAGTGGTCCCGGTCTTGACGTCACGTAGTGGACTGTATTTATAGGTGGAAGATACTTCAGAAAATAAAACAGCAATTCTTCGTTAAAATTCCCCCTAGGAGTGCAATGTTGACTGTTGTTAATTTTCTATCACTTTAAAATGTTATATGTCTTTGTTGGTCATTCTGTGACTTTGCGGGTTATTACTCAACTCCCTAATCTATATAGGGAGGAGTTCTCTTGGTAGACGTCGCCCGTCCGGGGGGACGAATTGTCTTTTCTTTTTTTTTGCGCCCAATGCAAGGACACCCTCCGGAAGCGGGGGAGGGAGGTGGTGAATGCTCATAGCATACCACGCAGTCGGCTGCGTGGTTATGTGGGACTCACTTTGAAGAAGTGCCTACCCACTAAACACCACTTGAGAACGGCTCTAGCCTGAAGGCTTTATCGTCGAATCGGAGACGACCTCCCTCGGGGAAAGAGAGGCGTGGGGCACAACCGTCCGGGGACGGAAGCGCGGTCAACCTACACAGCCGCAAAGTGCAGAGGTGCTGCAGAGATGGAGTGGGAGTCGTATGTGCGAGAATGTACTCACCGTACGGGGACGGTGAACACTGACTGCTAGCGCAACCGCGCGGGGGCGGCGGCAATAGCGGAGGCAGGGAGGAAAGGCACTCACCGTTGAACGGTGAGCGCGGGCACACAACACAACCGCACGGGGGTGGCTGACGGAGACGGGAAGGCTCCCTCCGTCGCCCGAACCCACATTAGTGGGCAAGGAAACACGGCGATGGTGAGACAGCTAGCACAACCGGGCAACTCGACCGTGTGGGGACGGGAGCGTGGGAGGGCACTCAACCGTACTGGGACGGGAGAGTGGTCAGCTAACACAACCGCACAGGGGCGGCGGCGCAAGCTGAGGGCCGGACCACAAACTCTTCTATTGTCTCCATCTTGAGGTTGGTCGCTATGACGTCATTCAGGACGTAGCGACCTGCACCGACGATGGTCCGTAGGGTTAGGTTCTGCTGGGCCTGCAGCCGCTGCCTCTGTCTGTTGCTCAAGAGCGCGTACCAGGCCGGAGCGGCGTATGTAAGTTTTGGTCTAATATATAGTTTGTAAATTTTGATCTTGGTCTTCCTCGGTAATTTGGATGCCAGGACTGGACTGGAGCATCGCCCGCACATCTGGCATTGCGGACGAGGATGTCGACGTGCGCGGTCATGCGCAACATCCTATCAATCCGGCACCCAAGGTATGTTACGGCCTTCTATACGCGATCTCTTGGCCTCTTAGCTTCAGTGGTGGTGGGAAGTTTCTATAGCGGCGGGTGAGGAGAGCTGCCGTTTTCCCCACGTTCACGGCCATCCTCCACTCATCCAGCCACGCTGGCAGCAGTTCCAGTAGGCGCTGCATCTTGGCGACAGCGAGATGGGCTCTTCTGGACGAGGTAAAGTAGGCGCTATCGTCCGCGTATAGTGCCAGCTCTACGTCGTCCTCCCGTTTTGGAGATGTCCAGCGAGCGTTGTTACATCATTGGTATACGCCGCGTACAGGATCGGTGAGAGACAGCTGCCCTGTGTTACGCCGGCTCTTATAGGTTTGACTGCGGACTCGGCATCCTCGACACAGACGTAGAACTTCCGGTCAGCTAGAAATGACGCCAATAGCCGCAGCATAGCAGGAGGGACACTCGTTTGATGTTCCATCTTGTAGAGTAGTCCAGAGTGCCACACCCTGTCGAACGCCTTCTCGATATCCAAGAAGACGCCCAACGAAGTCTTCTCCCAGTTGTGCTCGGCCGATAGGTGGTGCAGCACTCTGGTCAGCTGTGTAGCTGTAGAGTGTCCCCTCCGAAATCCATGTTGTTCCGCCCGAAGTTGTATGCACGGGCGGACTCTTCTCAAGATAATTCGTTCGAATAGTTTGGCTATGTGCGGTAGCAGCGTTATCGGCCTGTAACTAGCTGCTCTACGTCTGTCCTTCCCGGGTTTAGGCAAGACGATAATTTTGCCAATTTTTCAGTTCTCCGGGAAGTGGAAAGTCCGCAGAATACCATTGTAGAGCCTTCCTAGCTCTACAATTGTTCTGTTGGGCAGCTGTCGAATTGCTGTGTTTGTGATCCGGTCGTGCCCCGGCGCATTCCTTGGTTGCAGGCGGGTTACTGTCCTCTGCAGTTCAGCGGGGGAGATGAACCCCTCTCCTGCAAGCGGTGGCGCGGGCGACGACAGGAACTCCTGTACGCGGCTCTCTTTTTGGGCATGAAGCTCCATGAACTCCGCACTTGCTGGGTTCGGCATAAATTGCTCCTCAAAGTGCTCAGCTAAGATATCCGCTCTACCTTTGGTCTCATAGCATCGTTCGCCCGTACTGTTAATCAGCGGGCAAACGGGTGGTCTTGTTTTCGTTAGCTGTCGGTTCAATTTGTAGAGCGACGCATCCTCCTCCTCTGCTTTACATATGCACCGCTCCCAGGCCTCTCCTCTGTGGGCCCGGATTGCAAGCGACAGCTCGTCCGTTAATCTATTAAGTTGCGTTTTGATTCTGGGGCAGCGCGAGCGCGCCCAGAGCTTCAGCGCTCTCTTCCTCCTTAATTGCACTGTAATATTCGGTGGTAGTTCTTCTTTCTTTTTTGTAAGAGGGACGATCGTAGAGGCCGCGTTGAGGGCTTCGGTGATCGTTGTTGATATTCTTGTTGCAGCGGCCTCTACGTCGTCCGCTGTGTTAATTAAAGTAGTTACTGGAGGTCTCTCCAGTAGATGTTGTTAGTAGAGCCTCCAGTTGATCTTGGTTTTCAAAGCTCTGGGAGGCGACGTCACCGCCCTGAGACCTAAGGTGATTAATATCGGGAGGTGCTGTGCGTTCAAATCGTACAGCACCTCTACCACTATCGGGCAGTTGATGTTCCTAGTGAGCACGATGTCCAGCACATCCGGACTCCTCCGGTGATCGGCTGGAATGTGCGTCGGTTCTTCGGGACCTAATACGTCGTAGGTGTTCATCTCCGCATCATCATAAAGTGCACGACCCGGCGGGTTGATCAGTCTAAATCCCCACGCCGGGTGTTTCGCGTTTAGGTCCCCTGCTATAATGGTAGGTGTTTCACCTTCCATTATTGTTCGGATGTCTGAGGAGCAAAATGGAGTTCCTGGCGGGCGGTATGCTGCGTAGATTCTTAGTTCCTCGCCCGCCGCCTCCATTTTTATGCCAATTAAGCGCATAGTTCGATATTGGGATGGTTCTAGCTCTAGGTGGACGATGTCTCTCCTCACCAGAGCCGCCGTGCCTCTATAGGCGGCTCCTTGAGCGTTGACCTCGTCCCTCCTGTATATATAATAATTTGGCAGCTTTATGCGCGTAGTTGGTCTTAACTTCGTTTCGCCCAGCAGTATTACATGTATGTCTTGCTGTTGAGCGATAGTGCGGAGTTCATGCAGCTTCTGCTAGATTCCATCCGGGTTCCAATATAGGAGGCGCAGGTTATCCGGATTAGACACCACCGTAGTGCCGAGCCAGTAGCTGCGCCAAAGCCTTCATAATGGCGGTTATGGGGTCAGTCCCGGCTCTATTGTCTGCCAGGACTTGACTGCCGACTTCAATTGCGATGCCCACAAGCCTCTGGATGGCATCTGTCATATCGGGGGCGGGGGCGGCTGTAGGTGTTCTTGTGTAGGTTGCAGGTACTGGTCTCGGGTGTGGTTTAGGTGCTTCTGTCTTCCTTTGGGTAGAGCGCGCTCTATGTGTAGAGTGGGCTCTATTTTCTGATAGAGCCCTTCCTGGAGCTCTACCCACGTTGGTTCTCTGTGGTTCGATAACCTGCGCCTGGGCTATCATTACCGCTGGGGTAGGGGTAGAGGTCACAGGCTGAGGAGGCTGCTCATTCTTCTTCCTGCGCACCCTCTTCCTCTTTTTGGAGGGTTGCCTCTCTATGGCATCACTGGCGGGTGGCTGCAGAGTCGCCCCGGTGGTCGCCTTAGTCGGGGCGGGCTCCACCATTTCTATTTGTTGTGTTGTGGTGCGGGGGGAGCGGGCGGGGGGTGGGGGGGTGGGGGTGTAGGGGGGTAAGCTTGTCTCCCCTCCCTCTAACTGTTGCCCACCCGTCTTCCTGTATTTCTACTGCATTAGGGCGACTCTGAGGGACCCTCTTGGGGGCTTCCGGTAGTAGCCCCGGTAAGGTGATCTCTTGTTTCCTTGCAATCCTCCTCAGGACTGGGCAGCGGCGATCATTGGCTGTGTGGTTTTGGCCACAATTTGCACATTTAGGCTCCTCATCTCTACCCCCTTGGGCATGCTTTTGCTTGATGGTTTCCTCTGCAGCGGACACACTTCACTGGCCTGAAACAGTTCGTCGACGCGTGTCCGAAAGCCTGGCAGCGGTGGCACTGAGCCAGGCCCACTCGTCTCTGCCAGGCTTCAATGACTACTCCCTTCATATATAGTAGCTCGTCATTGGCGTAGAGCTCTTTTAGTTGTTCCAGGCTCAGGTGGTCCAGCTGGGCGAAGTAGAGGCATCCAGGTCTGCCCCTACGAGGAGGGATTTCCTTCACGTACTTAAGAGGAAATCCCTTTACCCTGATAGCTTCACCTATATGGGTAGCATCCGTGCCCATTGGTAGCCCCCTGATGCCCACTTTAGTGGGCTTGTCCTCTTCTGGGGTGTAGGAATACCAAGACATCGTTGGTAGGCTCTGAGATCTCTACTAGATATTTTTGAATTGTCCGGAATTCTTCCGGACTTTGAGGGGTAAATCTGACACCCTTCCCGAACGGACGAGCATTCGGCGGGTGTCCCGATTTTCTGTTGAGCACCTCAAAATGTTTCGTCCAGTCCGGGAGGCACTCGACCACTATCGGTGGATAACGTGCCTTTTCGTTTTCCTTTTCCGCTTGTGCTTGTGATGTTGGTACTTCCGGTGTCTTGGGCCGTGGTATTGCCGGGGCAGCTGCCCCGCTAGCTAGTGGATGGCCTCTGGCCGTCATCCATTGGTAGGCCAGAGGGGTTGGTAGTAGGCACGAGGGGGGGGTTCCTCCGGCAGATGGGGCTAGGGTCGCGTACGTAGTGGACTCCCAGCCGTAAGACTCTTCACCTCCAACTTCGAACTCAGCCGTATCGATGTTGCTCCTACGGTCCGGAGAGATGAAGGGGGTTGGTTTGCGCGGACTTGGTGATTTTGGCGGCGATCTATGTATTTTGTATCCGCCTGTATGGGCTTCTTCCTCATCCAATGAAGCTGTTGATGATGATGTAGCATAAATCGAATGGGTTGGTGTTCCTACGCATTGGCGTTTTCGTATAAGGATGCTTCCGTTTCCGGCGGGGTGTGTCTCCTTGCCGTTTTCTTAGCCGACTGTGGGAGGGGCGACGGTTCCCGCCCACTTGTACACTCAGGTACGGTGGGCGTGAGCGCGGTGCTCGATGCGGGTCCCTTAGGCGACAAAGGTTTCTTCTTTGGGTTTTGGCTAAACGAAGCCACTGCTACGAACCGCTCCGGATGTTCTAAGTCCCTAAATAGAAGGCGCCGATCCAGTATGCCCGGACGATCCGGGAGTTTCCTTACGAGAGGGGGTGGGTGGGGGCTCCCCCTTCCCCTTAACCGTCATATTGAAGTTTCCTACAAGTTTGTTTCAACTGTTTTGTAATGATGCTCAGTGTGTCCTATCTATTTACCTTACCTACGAGCCGACAGCGATGAAGTGCGACGCGAATTGTAGGCGGAGCGGGATATGGTGATGGCTGCAACACTTAGGCGCACTGCCTTCCCCTTTCCAACGAAAGGGTTGGGAGAAGTTCTTAGGTGGCACACTAGGACGCGACTAGACACTTAGCAGCACGAGAACGCTCTAGAGTGCCCAAGAATCTACCTAAAGGCCGGTGACCTCGACGCCTCTCGGAGTATGCGGACTCGACGATTGGCGCAGTATGTCGTACTGGCGGTTGCTTGGGATCACTGCTAGTCCACAAACAACGCACACTTAGGAGATTCTTTATGCGGAATTGTCTAGTTACCAGTTTACTGAGCTACCTCAAAGGTACACGCGAAAGAGAACCGCGCACCGCGCGCTGTTTTACGATATTTTAACATCGATTTTTACTATTGCACTCCCACATTTTTCCCAATATATTTATTATTATATATTTTACAAAAAGGTCATACATCACATTATAATCACATGAAAAACTTTTAATTTATTTAACAAAATATGCCTATTTTACAACACATTTTCAAAGTTAGAAATCTTAAATATCTAACACACAAGGTTGAAACAACAATCATTATTAATAAACATGAATAACTTAACTAATACAATAGTTTAATTCACCATTTTACAATTATTTTTTAATTAAAAACAACTTTAATTTTCTTATATAAAACTATCATTATTTCACTGTATTTAGCACAAATTTAAACACTTTTAATTTTTCGTATTTATTTCACACAGTTTTGCGCTTGGTTCACATCTCACACAACATAAACAACCGATATCTTGACGACCCTTATCACGTCGGTAGGAGGCTAACGCCTTCCTTGTCTAAATTGCATCTATCTCTGTTCATTATGAAACACTACAGTTTACATATGTTATCCTTATCAGTCATAATGTTTCTTATCTGTTATCACAAAAACAAAATTAATCTCAAGTGCTAAAATATATTTCCATCTAAAATAAGCATATAATTTAACATACTACTTCTATTCGTATTGCACAGCTGATTACTATGTAACACATAACACTAAATTAATTCAAAAACAAACATTCATGAAATTAACGCTCGACCGGGGAATCGAACCCCGAACTTTCGTTCGACATTATATTGAATCTGTTTACTTCTAACATAGATTATTTCTTATGAAGTGCTTGTCATAATTAAATAGCAATTTTTTAAACTATTAAAATTGTTTATTATTTTTCACAGGAATTAACTAAATTAACTGTTTTTTAAGCGCGTCGCCAACAACTATGAAGGATAATTATCACTGACCTCTATATACACTGCCGGCCAAAAGTTTAAGACCACACTTAAACAACATAATTATCTATAAATTGTAACGAAATCCCATAAGATAAATAAAAGAAATGTACACCTGCATATTCTATTGTTAATATCGAATATCTAAAGAAGTCATTCTTTTATTTACTTTCAAGTTATTGGACAAAAAACATGTATTGTTTTCAAACACCGACAAACGCTCCGTTAGAGCCAGGTGGTAGAGTCGTAATAATATGTTTATGATGGGCTAATAACTAATTGCTTTGCTTTTGTTTCCCATTGGTCAATAATTAGGATTATTTAGCTTCTAAAAACACGTGTTTCGGACTTATTATTACCCGATTTTACATGGTTTTGTTCACAAACAATCTCAATTAGTGTAAAGTTGTGGTTTCTACAGTGAAGACGTCTTAAAATGGGAAAACCACGCGAAATTAGCAGTGAAGTGCGTTCTGCCATCGTTGTTTTACATAATGAAGGCAAATCCGAACGTGAGATTGCTTTACAATTTAAGTTATCGAAGACTTGTGTTCATGGCACAATAACTCGATACAGGGAGACAGGCACTTTTCAAGATCGTCCACGCTTGGGAAAGCCGAGAGCTACCACGTCAAGTGAAGATCATTTCATTGTTGTTACCAACAAGCGAAATAGAGGCTTAACAGCACCGGAAATCCGCATTGAAGTAAACCAAACCCGAGTTAAACCTTTATCATTGACTACAGTAAAACGGCGACTGAGAGATGCGAAATTGTGTCGCCGTTCTATAGCCTCTGTTAAGGCCACAAAACAAGAAAAAACGGATGCAATGGGCCCTTTCCCATCGAGATTGGACTTAATAAGATTTAAAAAGTTCTTTGGACCAATGAATCCAAGTTTGAGCTATTCGGTTCAAAACGAAGAATTTACGTTCGGCGCAGTGACCAAGAAAAGATAATGCCAGACTGTGAAGTCCCAACAATCAAGCATGGTGGTGGCTCGATTATGGTCTGGGGTTGCTCTTCTAGCCAAGGAACTGGCGATTTGATCAAAATTGACGGAATTATGAAAAAGGAAGAGTACAAAAAATTTAGAACACAATGCCGTTCCTTCGGGGTTGCGATTAATTGGAGATGAATTCATTTTCCAACAGGGCAATGATCCTAAGCACAGCTCAAAATTATGCAGAGGATATTTGGAAGAGAAGAGAAGAGAAGAGAAGCCCCCTCTACAAGGGGGCACAAGGAGTGTTAAAAAACATGGTTTGGCCTCCTCAGAGCCCGGATCTCAATCCCATTGAACTTTTGTGGGAAGAGCTTGATAGGAACGTCCGTAATTGTGGTCCATCCTCGCGAGAAGAAATGTGGAATGCTTTGTGCGAAATTTGAAGCAATATATCACAAGACACTATCAACAAATTAATTGCCCGTATGCCGAGACTTGTAAAAAAGTCATAGAATGCAGAGGAGGATTTTTTGATGAAAAATCAGTTTAGCTAACTATAGCCTTTTTTAGCCTGGACTGTTACATTGTAACTTCAGGCTCAGAAGGGCTAGAACCCAGAGCCGTAAAGCCAGTTCTAAAAAACCATTCCAATACAATACAAGCTTTATCTTTTCTCTTAGTAGTTATTGTTTTGTTTTTATTTGATTATTTGATTCAGAATGCAATTGAGTGATGTTGTGATTAAGACTAAGAAAACATAAAATGCATTAAAAGTTCTATACTACTTGATTATTACTTAAAGTTCAAGTAAGAAAAATAAATTCTTAAAATGCATAAAGAATCAATTGTGAGTTCTAGACCCGACAGAGAAATTACGAAAAAACTTATTTCGCCGGGCGACTTTTCTATCGTGCCTTATGAGGAGTCTAGATGTACAGTTATGTTATCCAATGTGCGATGCACTAATTCAGTTGGAGATTGTGATATTGAATCGGGAAGTCGTATTTTTGCTAAAAATTTTGATGGAATGGTAATAATTGGAGATTCTGACTCGTTTATAGACAAAGATTTTGAGTTAATCCTTCAACAAATGTGTTGCGGTGAGACGTGCGTTGGCAAAATTATATACAAGAATAACAAAGGTGAATTGGTTAAAGAGATTTCCTGTCAGATAGAACTAAAAGATGTTACAGAAGAACAACTTGTTAGTGATTGGAGTTGGGCTCGACTTTACGAAGCAGCTGGTCATCATAAGGAACGTGGAGTAGAATTAGTTAAAGAGAAAAGAATATTAGATGCATTTAGAAGATTTAGTAAAGCCTTTAAATTGGTAGTAGCAATTGAACCTGTAGATCCACAAATGATCAGTGAAGAGTCTGTGAAAGAGATTATAGAATTAAAGGTATTTCTATATTTGTGTGTATTTGTGTTGAAGGCTCAAGAAAGTCTCACAATATCTCTGGGTATCTCAACTATTAACTTTGGTTACAAAATGAATTTGTTTAAATGGATTGGCAGACATAAAAAATACTTTTTGTCCAAACTATAAAGGCATTTTGTTGAAATTCTTCAATTTGCAATATATATAGAATCCACTTAATTTTTTATGAAAGTTGTATATAAGCTGTAATTTTCTGCTATTACTTTTTTTATACGGTTATTCTGTTTATCTACCTAAAACAGCCACCCTGGGGTGGATATACTCGGAAATGCGTGTTCATCTTTCCACCTCAGACAGGATGGATAATCAGATTGCGTATATTATTTCTTCTGATTTTTCCCTGGCTGTGTACAGTAATTTATAGAAACATGATTGGCCCAAAATACTTGTAGACATTAGCATATCTATAAATAATACATACATACTTCTTCTTTAAAAGGTCAAAGCAGATTTTTTTATCTTTCTTAAAAAAAATATTGTTTAATTACATGTACACATCATTCAATGTGAGATTTACATTATTTTATAGATATCAAACGATGACAGACATTTGTATTATAGTAATTAGTTTCAATTATAATTCTATTGGAGTATTTAAATAAATCACAGTATTATCATTGGTATTGTTTAAAATTTAAAAAAGTCTAAAAGATGTTTTTAAATTTTAAGTAAGTTTGTGGTTATTAAAAATTAATTAATAATATATTAAAGTGTATAATGGCCAAATTATATTGGGTATAAGTATATTTACTGCTGAACTGCACTTGGGGTAAAAAGTCGGAAGAACAATTTGAAGTGAATTCCAACTATCCACCCTGTCTGGGTTGGATAAATGGACACGTGATTCCGAGTATCCACCCTAAGGTGGCTGTTGTAAGGTGGATAAACAGAATAACCATTTTTATAAATTGAAGTGTCGAACAAACTTACAATTCACCTGATGTTTAGTTTTAGTACAGATTATGGATGTCTGCGATCAGCTTTAAACAAAGATGTGTAGTCACCTTTCAGGACTAAGATGAAATGCCTCCCAGCCTGGAATTTAAAGCAATGTTTAAGTGTTTAAGAATCTCTCACTGTAAACTGTGATGCCAATCTTGTGTTCAACACCTCCAAAACACAAGTATGTCACCTGAAGCTAGCTCACCTTGGCTCCTTTTTGAAATGTATCCTTGGAATTCATTGATCGCCTTCAGTTGCTGGGGATTAAAAGTTTCTATGCAACTAAAATATGGGTATTTTCAAGGCAAGAGTGAAATAGAATTAAGCCAAGTCAGGTGGAATAGTAGCTAAGCACTGGTGTATATTAGTTAAAACAAGTGGTAAAATTAAACAACAAAATTTGTACAACTGACTTCAATATAAATAAAATGAAAACATTGTCAATACGTCGAAGTCAATTAAATACACATTATTAAGGATAACTCAAAAAGTACTGGTCAGATCTTGATCAAATTTATATGGGACCACATGAGAAGCACCAACCTTCAAATAAAAAAAAGAATCATTATAGTCGGTTCACCTAGAAAAAAGTTCTGAGGTAACACACATAAAAAAAAAAACAGTTGAGTTGAGAACCTCCTCCTTTTTTTTGAAGTCAGTTGAAAAACATACTAGCTCTTAAGTATTGATGTATCTTGTCTACTCATTTGAACACTAATGGCTACCCATGGTATTCAGCTCATGTAAAAGCATGTGTGCATTTATCCTATTGGAAAGGTCAAAGGAATTAGGAGACCTAAATTGTAACTATTTTGATACTATTTAGTTTTAGTAGGAGTTGAAAAATAATAAATATTATTTAATTTTCAGATAAAACTTTATAATAATCTGGCACACTGTCAGCTGCAGTTCAATGAGTATGAAGCAGCATTAGAACTCTGCAATCGGGCAATAAAACATGATCCGGACAATGTGAAGGCACTATACAGGCGCTGCCAGTCTTACCATGGTCTCCAAATGTATGAAGAAGCATGGAATGATATACAACATGTGCTGAATTTGGATCCTAATGATAGAGCAGCTCAAAATAAAGCCAGTGAACTGAGACCGAGAATAGAGAAGATTAACAAAGAGTATACAGTGTGATTAAGAAGATGTTTGCTTGATAAATCAAAGACAATTTTCATAAATGAAAGGCAATATCTAATGGTGTGATTGCAGCAAAAGTGTGCTAATTATTTGCAATATTTATGATAATATAGTAACATAAGTTCAGACTTGGTGATTTTTTTCCAATGGATTGTCACATTATTTAAAAACTAGCTGTTCCTCGCGACCTCGCCCGCATGTTATTTAGGGTATTAATTTTTTGCGCGGAACTCTAATTATTTTTCTAAAATAAGAGTAGTCTAAGTTACTCCTTATAATATCAGCTATCTGCTAGTGAAAGTCCTGTCAAAATCGGTCCAGCCATTTCGGAGATTAGCCGGAACAAACAGACAGACAGACAAAAATTCAAAAAATTGTGTTTTTGTAATAAGTATCGTATATACTTTCATATGTATTTAGTAAAATGCTGTTATTTTGACATTACAAACAGACACTTCAATTTTATTTGTATAGATATAGATTTCTGAAATTTCTAAACATGTGTGTTATTGCTAGAAGAGAAATAAGTGTACTAGCAAATTGCCCACTTAGTTTCAATTATTCTACTCTATTCTACTGAGTTCTTTAATCTTGAATTTCAATTTCAATTCGACAGTTTACATACATTAATTTCACAAGGATAAACATCCAGACCTGAAACAATTACGAGGGGTGGCTGATAAGACCGTGGCCTAAGGCATTACATGAAAGAAAAATATGAGTATTTTATTTTTATTTTTCAATATAAACGCAAGCGAAATACATTTTTACATCTGGCGAATTACACTTTCAAACCGCCGAAAAAATATTCCTTTTCTTTGCC
Organism: Parnassius orleans; assembly: GCA_029286625.1. Lineage (NCBI taxonomy): Eukaryota > Metazoa > Arthropoda > Insecta > Lepidoptera > Papilionidae > Parnassius > Parnassius orleans. The sequence continues at coordinate 2,780,830 of JAGSMP010000026.1, read as the reverse complement.
CTCAAAATGGCTTTCAACAGCCGCCTTCATTTCATTGTCATCGACAAATTTACGATCTCGTTACTGCTTTTACAAATTGGAAAGAAAAAAATGAATCTGGACTGTAGGGTGGGTGGTCATTTCCGATAAGCACTTTTCTTTCAGGACCTGCCTCGAAACCCGCGCCGTGTGGACAGGTGCATTGTCTTGCAAAAACAGCACTTCGGGCGCTAACTTTCCACGTCGCTCCTGTACGACTACCTCGCGTGCCTGAGCCAATAAATTTGCGTAATATTGACCATTTATAGTAGTGCCCTTTGTCAGGTAATCAATCAGCAAAACACTTTCGCGGACCTAAAAACAGTCGCCAAAACTGATGTCGACTTATAAACCTTGAATTTCTTCGGTGGTCTTTCTCCTTTTTTTATTCATTGCAGAGACTCCCGTTCGGATTCCGGATCGTATTAGCGAACCCAGGTTATTTTAACTTTACTGCAGTTGCGAACGTTAAACAAACTTTAATTTTTTTGCAAATATTATGCTTGTCCATCTAATCACTCAGTTTTCGCAGGTCATTTTGGCACTTTCACCTCCAAAATCCCAATGTCGTTTGTCCACTTCTGTTATATATATTTTTACGTGGTAGAGACACGCCGTAACTACGTTATGGTTGTAGCGTGAATGGGTCAGCTCGACCGGGGAAGAACCACACTCTCACATAATACTAGCGTAAAATAGAAACTTAATGCTGCTGTGTTTCGTATGCTGAACTGATACTCTTAAAGGAAGAGAATTTACCGCCATTAAAGTGGAAGATGGGTCGCATCGTCGCAGTCCATTCAGGCTCGGACGGCGTATCAAGAGTGGCGGATATTAAAACATCGATTGGTATAGTTCGCCGATCATTTAGCAAAATTTGTCCGCTTCCTGAACCTGAAGAATCTGGTTGAAAGGTAGACTTTCAACGCCTGGGGGCATGTTGAAGTGCCTGACAAATTATACATATTAGCAGTTCTCATGCCAATATTAGTTCGTAAGTTGTGTCGGTATGTTTAAAAAATATTGTACTTTTTTGTCGTAAAAATTAGAGATCAAGTAAAGGTCGATTACAAATTACTGCATTTTATTATTAAAAAGAGATCCGATTCCGCAGATCACGATAACGACAACCCCGACGATGCCTGTGAACCCTCAGGTGCTCCTGCTGCTCCCGTTGACGTTTCGAGTGCGTGGTGCGGCGCAGCGTCTCGCTGGCGCTGGTAATGCCCGACGACTCGCTGGTACGAGTGCGGCACGCCCTGTGCTGTTGTTTTAGCCACATGCGCTTGCTTTATGACAGCTACCTATGCCGTGTACTGTGTTCTTTTAGCCACTTGCGCTACCCGCATGGCAGCTAACTATGGCGTGTGCTGGGTCCCACTGCTGGTGCTGCCCAGTAGTGGGACGTATATAGGCTGTAACTAACTTTAACTTTGATCACTGAGTCATCACTGAACAGTGCCGTCTAGTCGTCGTAATGAAGTCATTCTCATTTTTGTCAAACCATCGGGGCCCGACCAGGTCCACTTTCTGTAAGGCCGATTCTGAAAGAAAGAGTTCATCATACTTCATGAAGAAAGAGGGCTTCTCTTTCTTCATAAAGTCGGCCAGCTGCTGGCTACTTGACTTCCGTTGCCCTATCCCGAATTTCCCTAACTTCAGCTCACCGTTCTCTTTTGTGCCTAGTTTTGCGTTGAAGTCTCCCATTAACACCGTATAGAGGGTTTTGGAGGAACGAATGGCTCTAGAAATATTTTCATACATTTCCTCCACCTCCTCATCGGGATGTGCCGAGGTTGGTGCGTAAATCTTTATAACGTTATTAACGAGAGACTTGTGGACGATAAATCCAACACCTCCTTGGAACAGATGGTCGCCCTCCTGGTGATTGAACAAGTTGCCGGATTCGAGGATTACCGTGTCCTCGGTACCTCTCTCTTCGGACCTCGGATAAACCTATAATATCCCAGCGCAACTTGTCTATCTCTACTTCTAGCTCCAGGATCTTCTCGTCATTAATCAGGGTAAGTGCGTTATGTGTTGCCTGGTCGAGCCGTCTTAGGTGGCAACCGAACCTCCACCGGAGATTCTTAGCACCCCCTGCTCAACCGTTGCCGTGGTCGCAACCGTAGCAAGGAATAGCTGGGCCGCCGGGGACTAGGTGCCATATTTTTGTAACTCGCCATGGGCGGGTATATTGCTATAGATGCCACGCTTGGCAAGCGGGTTGGCAACTGCAGTTTTTTTATTGTTATTTTTAAGGTGTCCTTTTCGTTCCTTTCTTGACGTTAGTTGCGCTTGGCTCATTGTGGACCTTAAGTAAGATTTTATTAACTTGAGTTTTGAAAAGCTTCTTTCACATGAAGCTACCGTAACACAAATAGGTAAAAAAAAAATCTTAGACACAGCGATAAACACTAAGATACCGAAACACATATAGGTAAAAAGAATCTTAGATTTGGAACAGACTCAGAATAGTCCCATTTTACGATTCTTTTTTTTTATAGAATAAGGGTGACAAACGAGCACACAGTCCACCTGATGGTAAATGGTTGCTGTGGCCCATAGACATCTACATCTATCTTCGTTTGCGAATTTAAATGCAGATGCGTTGTCAGCCGTGAGGATTAAGATAGAAAGCCTCTTTTCCAGTAAAAAGGGTCTCCGGTTCTCTACACTCACCATACGAAACACAGCAGCATTAAGATGCTATTTTACGCTGGTATTCTGTGAGAGCGTTGTCCTTCCCCGGTCGAGCTGACCCATTCGTCCTACAACTATACTATTAATATAGCTGCAGCATGGCTCTACCACGTAGAATTGAATCGGAGAAGCTCCTATGAAGTCCAACGGTACTACGGGAATATGCGACGGTTATAAACAAATAACTGATTGACTGTTTTGTTGCTACGCGCGCTATTTTCCGATCGCGTTACTCACTCGACTCGTCCGAAAGTAAATAAAAAATAAATTTGCAATACATATTAAAATATAATATTTGTATGCAGGTAAATACTATAGTAGGTAGCTATTTATTTATTGGTATGTCTTCGCGGAGTAATTCGTCTGTAAGTATTCTCTGGCTATGCGAGTGAGTTGTCATTGTTACCCCTTGGTGCCTGGCACCCGGGGCGGACCGCCCCCAACGCACCCCCTTTACGCCGCCACTGGTCAGAATGGCCGTATCGGAGCGTCTATAAAATACCCGGTTGGATCGAGGTGGAATTGAGGGTATATCGAGAAACCCCCACTTATTTCTGCAGTATAAAGTTCACTGTAGGCGCCGTGCGAGAGAGAGACCGCTCAAGTCATTCTACGAGTGTAGTCATTCTACTGGTGCTAAGATAGTGTCGTGGTTCTGTTCGTTGTTGTAATTCTTCTAGTGCAGGCAAGGAGGATTGGTGTTGCTGAGAGACTGCCCTGTGTTACATTGAGATAAGTAGTGTTGCTGTTGGTTTACATATTTTGGTGTTATCATGTAAATACGTACCTCACGTTACACTGGTGTGTGATATTGTGGCGGGGACGTGTTACGGTGTGGTCGAACTGTAATTTCACTATACTGAATGTATAGTGCGTTACGTTGTCTTATTACCGATAATGATTAATTGCGTAAGCAAAAGAGCAAGTTGAACATCCGCTCTCACACTTTTATTATTTTTAACAATTGACGCTATCCTGATGTATTTCTGAGATCAAAATAGGGATCCTCTGTTTGAATCTCCGACATATGTATAAAGATTATCCCAAATTGATTGTGATTTATGGGTAACAACTACGCGTACGCGCGCTCCTCTGTGTGCGATTCAATTCACAACGTTTTGCTAACCGATTACGAATGTGTGCGTGCGTAGTAAAATAGAAGGCGTTATATATTTATGAATGACCATCAGTTATGGTGTGTTGGAGACTAGTTGAAAGAGTCTGGCAAAAACTTTATTTTCTCGACATCCGTATACGTCAGATTTCTGGAACATGGCGCAAATCGTTAATGGTTAAACGTAGTTTAACTTTGAGAATCTTTTCCTTTTGTAAGCTCAACGGTTTCTGCTTTTAACGTGTGCGAAGACAAGACATACTTTTTTATATGCATGATGAAGAATTTGCCATCAAGGGGTAAGACCGGACTTCAATTTAAAGTCACTTCTACTGCTTAGAGAACAAATTTTATAAAAGGATTTTTTCCTATCTTTAACGCTCAAAAACATATTTCAATATGATCTATAAATTACTAGAAACATAAATGTTCCGATTAGCATCCGATCTTATCACTGATATAAAGAAATTGTAATTTTGTGGTTCTCAAACTTTGTTATATCAAGATGGCCTTCAGTTGTTAGGGGTTGAGATATCCTCAAGTCTGAACTTCGGGCGGTTCATTGAGTCCAAGGCCAAAGCAGCTGCAAGGAAGCTAGGAGTCCTTGCAAAGGTGCGGCGATACTTCACGCCAGGACAGCTGCTTACTTCGTATAAAGCTCAAATCCAGTCGTGCATGGAGTATTGTACTGCCATATATGGGCTGGTGCTACAAAATGCCACCTAGTCGCTTTGGACTCGATGAAAAGGCGTGCTAAAAGGCTTATTGGTGACCCAAATATGGTTAAAACCAATCTTAACAGCCTCGAACACAGGCGCAAAGTAGCCAACCTTTCGGTTTTCTACTGGATGCATTTCGGAGAGTGTCCGCAGGAATTTCTTAATTTGATTCCTCCCTCTCCATTCCACCATCGGACAACCAGACGTTCAGCCAGTCTCCACCCTTTCGTTGTTGACTTACCACGCATTCAAACCAAACGGTTTGCTACATCATTCGTGATGCGTACAGCAAAGGAGTAGAATAAGTTGCCAGCATCTGTGTTTCCATCCGATTACAATGTGGGTGTCTTCAAGGCAAGAGTGAATAAGCTTTTCTTAAGTCGGTGCGCTTCACCATCTTAGGCTACATCACCACTTACCATCAGGTGGGATTGTAGTTAAGCACTGGCTTAGTTAAAAAAAATGGAATCACTCAATGTAAGGGAAAGATCGGATCATTTGATTTTTTTTACTGGGTGAGAAAATCTAGATTTTTTAAATAAAATGTAACAGTAAGGACTGGCGAAATGTCCTGGGACAATACAGGAGTAGAGGAAAATGTAGTTATTTTAGCAAAGCGGCATATGGCGAAGCAGGTTGTAGTAGGTTAATTGAGAGATTATTTAGTGTGCAGATTTGTATGTGTCTCAATGAGCAGGCGTGAACCTATTTGTAGAGTTAATTAAAATCAGAATATGGGCATGAAGTCGGAAAAAGTAAAGCAAAGTGGACTAGCCCAGGAAAAGGAACGTGAGATGAAAGTTTCCCGTGAAACTGAATTAGTTCTGAACTTTATCTAATGAGATAAATGTCAAGTGAGATTAGATAAACGTTATCTAATGCGTTTTTTATTCTTTGAATAGCAATTTCCAGGGCTTCTTGTTTGTACGAACTTGCCTGCGTTGAAGTCTTAGTAAAATTATTTTGTCCGTGCAGTTGGGGTCATAAATCATAGCTCGGCCTCAGCCCGGCTAGGGTGGTGAGCATGTTGCGCGGGCGCAACGCCATTATCGATAACAACATCGAAGGCAGGTACACGGCGGCGGTGCGGTATACAAAGGGTGGTGTGACATATTTATGTTATGAGTCATTTGTTTTCCATTATTACCCCCGCCTAATACCTGCAAATTAGTGCAATGATAATTTAGTACATATATCGAAGAGAACTTTGTTTTTGCGCATTCGCTCTCTTAATTTCTTTAGTGACACAATGGCTACTCCTTTATTTTGTACCAAAACGGCAGAATTTATTCAAAATAATATTTTTTTCAATTTTATTACTAACCCACATAATGACAAAACTAAATACACTATCGATAACGCTTATCGACAACAATAATGCGCATCGCTATGCTCGCCCCTAAGGCCCGTGAGTGGGAGAGAGAGTGAAATACTTCGATGATTTATGACCCAAACTGCACGGACAAAATAATTCTAGTATAGTGTATTTTCGAAGCACCTGCGGATAAAATGTTACTGTAAGTATTCGCCGCGGCACTGAGTGCATCACAGCATAAACCACATAATATATCTAATGACTATGTTCCGAAGATTAGTTCTAAATAAGTTTTGTAATGATCAGTTGTTGTAAGCCATGGAGTTAATGCATAGCTATGCTGGTAACACTTAATAAAGCGAAATATTTCAGTAAAACGTAACTTAGCAGAATATTAACAGTTTCGAACATTCTAATTTTAGAAGTCATTCATCACCATATTGCTGTTAATGCGAAGAATTATAAATGTTTTTTAATGTGTTTTTAAAACTAATAAAATTATTGTAAAATTAATCTCAATTAGGATCATTAAGGCACACCGCACAATATATTTGATAGCGGTACTGAGTCCCATAGCCACTTGAGCAATCTTCAAAAGAATATACACGACAAATGAAAGTTTAACAATCACTGCCATATTTGTAACGGGTAAAGATAGGATAAAATTCATCCGATCTTCACTCGCGCGGGGAAACATCGGATCTGTTTGGATCAGCTTTATCTGGCTATAACTTCATAAAACTTGGTGTTCAGACAAAATCACAAATAAAAGTGATAGGGAAAGACCGGATGGATAAAAAAAATACAAAAACTATATTTTATTATAAAATGCCGCGCAGCACGCGTCCCACTTCCCGGAGCGAATGGCGGGAACTTGGGGTCGGGGCAGACTGAAATGGGATCGTGTACTTACCATATTGCTAGCATTTAAAATCTCCGCTAGGAGTAAAAGTATACTGTGATTTAAAAAGATAGCATAATTCGCCGGAAATTTGAATCTTACGGTCTGGCCCCATCACCGATCTTACGCCCCAACGCATAACAATGCATTACCGCGCATTTTGAATATAAAAGATAAAAACTAATATATAAAAATAGATAATAAGAATTATAATAGATAAAAAGAAATTTGGCCAGTTATTGCAAAATGAGCCTGTATAAAAAAGGTAAATACGTTACTAGCACATCAAAATCGAAGCGTCGGAAAGTGTTCAATTAGCCACTCTCCGGTCCTTGGTTGGTAACAAATATGACGCCATTATTACGGAAGCCCTAAAGAGAAGGACAACAATAGTCGTTCCAGAACTGGTGCGATAAGAACACGAAGAGCGAGAGAGAATGTAGTGAAATGTAAGTCTATTACATAGACTTAGAATATACTGGCGTATAGACCACCTAACAGCCCGAAAACGCGTGACCAATTTTGATTTGTCATTGTGTGCGTTAGCTAGTGATGTATATTTTACTTACAAGGACTATTGTAAATGCAATATGATTGTTAAGGAAGCGGTAAAAAGATTTAAAAAATTGTTTAGTGCATGAAGTTGAATAACTTCAAAAATTAACTGAATTTTACCATGATTCTTTCATCTGTCCCTGAAAAGTATAAAGTAAAGCAGAGTAAAGTGCATTAAGTGTCTGAGGATACAGATGCACTCTCTATTCTCTCAATCTCGGTATGTTAAGAAAATGGTCACTCATTCATGGACTGATCGCGGCAAGTGCAACTTAATCTCGCAGATCTATTGATCTGCGCAGCTATTACTTAACCACGAGTTCCTCTTCTCTACGACCGTTGTGAGTATCAAATACTATGGAATTTATACTATCACGTCTCATGCGCGGTCGTCTAGTAGCGCTTCAGGAGCATTACTAAATATCTATACCTAACTACGCTAAAAGTTTTATCATTGTGACTTGGGAATATAATCCGAAGTTCCGAAGCTGTGAATAAAACACAAGGAAGGGTGGATAAAACTAAGCGAGGGGATAAACATTTTCTTCTTTCCCCGGGGATAAAATTGTCTCCTGCCCATGCTAGCCCTGCTGGTGAAAAATACCCTAGGGAAATATATGACGTCATAAATCGCCGCCATTATTGTACTGTGAGCACTGGCGCTTTCGAGGTAAGGTGCACTCAGTACTTTGATCACGTGATCAAGAAACATAACAGCGCCTCCAACGTGTCATCTGCAGGTGCTTAGCACCTGGCAGGTTTCGGGCCTCGGGGCATCTCCCCCATTGCCCGGGTGTTCCTCACGGCCTACTTCTATGGGCCGGTCCTGGGAGCCGATTTTCGGCACTGTCGGTATAGGCAGCGATCCGGGGTTCGGTTCCCCGGTCGCTGCGAGTCAGTTTCGGTAGGCGTTAAATATGGCCTATAGGCGTCCAAGTTGGCCTATATCGGCGGCTAAGTTGGCCTATATAGGCGGCTAGGTTGGCCTATTTAGGCGTCTAGGTTGGCTTTGCGGGTTATTACTCGACTCTCTAATCGCTATAGAGAGGAGTTCTCTTGGTAAAGGTCGCCCGTCCGGGGGGCGAGTATGTAGCGGCGCAAAGTTATTAAGATGTAGGTGTGGCCCGTTATCAGCGCGGTCGAACATACCGCGCGACAATCGGACCACAAATTTTTCGATAGTTTCCATTTTGAGGTTGGCCGCTATGACGTCATTCCGGACGTAGCGACCTGCACCGACAATGGTTCGTAGGGTTAAATTCTGTTGGACCTGCAGCCGCTGCTTCTGTCTGCTGCTCAAGAGCGCGTACCAGGCCGGAGCGGCGTATGTGATTCTCGGTCTTATGTAGAGTTTATAAATTTTGATTTTTGTTTTCCTCGGTAGTTTGGATGCCAGGACTGGACGGAGCATCGCCCGCGCACATCTGGCATTGCGGACGAGGATGTCGACGTGCGCGGTCATGCGCAACATCCTGTCAATCCGGCACCCAAGGTAGGTTACGGCCTTCTGATACGCGATCTCTTGGCCTCTTAGCTTCAGTGGTGGTGGTAGGTTTCTGTAGCGGCGGGTGAGGAGAGCGGCCGTTTTCCCTACGTTCACGGCCATCCTCCACTCATCCAGCCACGCTGGCAGCAGGTCCAGCAGGCGCTGTATCTTGGCGACGGCGAGATGGGCTCTTCTGGACGAGGTAAAGTAGGCGCTATCGTCCGTGTATAGCGCCAGCTCTACATCGTCCTCCCATTCGCGCAGATGTCCAGCGAGCGTTGGTATGTCATTGGTGTACGCTGCGTACAGGATCGGCGAGAGACAGCTGCCCTGTGGTACACCGGCTCTTATAGGCTTAACTGCGGACTTAGCATCCTCGACACAGACGTAGAAGCTCCGGTCGGCTAGAAACGACGCCACTAGCCGCAGCATAGCGGGAGGGACACTCGTTTGTTGTTCGATCTTGAAGAGTAATCCAGAGTGCCACACCCTGTCGAACGCTTTCTCTATGTTCAAGAAGACGCCCAACGATGTTCTCTCTAAGTTGTGCTCGGCCGCAAGCAGGTGCAGCTCTCTGGTCAGCTGTGTTGCTGTAGAGTGTCCACTCCGAAATCCATGTTGTTCCGCCCGCAGTTGTATACACGGGCGGACTCTTTTGAGTACGATGCGTTCGAATAATTTTGCCAATTTTCCAGCTCTCCGGGAAGTGGGAAGTCCGCAGAATACCATTGTAGAGCCTTCCTAGCTCTACAATTGTTCTGCTGGGCAGCTGTCGGAGTGCTGCATTTGTGATCCGGTCGTGCCCCGGCGCCTTCCTCGGTTGCAGGCGGGTTACTGTCCTCCGCAGTTCAGCGGGGGAGATGAACCACTCTACTGCAAGCGGTGGCGCGGGCGACGACAGGAACTCCTGTACGCGGCTCTCCTTTTGGGCATGAAGCTCCATGAACTCCGCACTTGCTGCGTTCGGCATAAACTGCTCCTCGAAGTGCTCAGCTACGATATCCGCTCTACCTTTGGCCTCATAAAATTGTTCGCCCGCACTGTTGATCAGCGGGCAAACGGGTGGTCTTGTTTTCGTTAGCTGTCGGTTCAATTTGTAGAGCGACGCATCCTCCTCCTCTGCTTTTCATATGCGCCGCTCCCAGGCCTCTCCTCTGTGGGCCCGGATTGTAACCCCGCCCAATGCTTTCTCAGCGCTCTTTTCTTTCTTAGTTGCGTTGTGATGTTTAGAGGTAAGTCATCCTTCCTTTTTGTGATAGGGACGATCGTAGAGGCCGCATTCAGGGCTTCGATGATCGCTGTTGATATTCTTGATGCAGCGGCCTCTACGTCGTCCGCTGTATTAATTAGGGTGGTGACTGGAGGTCTCTCCAGTAGATGTTGTTGGTAGAGCCTCCAGTTGATCTTAGTTTTGAAAGCTCTGGGAGGCGATGTCACCGCCCTGAGGCCTAAGGTGATTAGTATCGGGGGGTGCTGTGTGTTCAAATCATACAGCACCTCTACCGCTATCTGGCAGTTGATGTTCCTAGTGAGCACGATGTCCAGCACATCCGGACTCCTCCGGTGATCGGCTGGAATGTGCGTCGGTTCTTCGGGACCTAATACGTCGTAGGTGTTTAATTCCGCATCCTCGTAGAGTGCACGACCCGGCAGGTTGATCAGTCTAGATCCCCACGCCGGGTGTTTCGCGTTTAGGTCCCCTGCTATAATGGTCGGTGTTTCACCTTCCATTATTGTCCGGATGTCTGAAGAGCGAAATGGAGTCCCTGGCGGGATCCTTAGTTCCTCGCCCGCCGCCTCCATTTTTATGCCGATTGAGCGCATAGTTTGGTATTGAGGTGGTTCCAGCTCTAGGTGGACGATGTCTCTTCTTACCAGAGCCGCCGTGCCTCTGTAGGCGGCTCCTTGAGCGTTGACCTCGTCCCTCCTGTATATAAAGTAGTTAGGCAGCTTTATGCGCGTTGTTGGTCGTAATTTTGTTTCGCCCAACAGTATTACGTGGGCGATAGTGCGGAGTTCATGCAGCCTCTGTTGGATTCCGTCCGGGTTCCAATATAGGAGGCGCAGGTTATCCGGATTAGACACCACCGTAGTGCCGAGCCAGTAGTTGCGCCAACGCCTTCATGATGGCGGTTATAGGATCTGTCCCGGCTCTGATATCTGCCAGGACTTGGCTGCCTACTTCTATCGCTATGCCAACCAATCTCTGGATGGCATCTGTCGTATCCGGGGCAGCTGTAGGTGTTCTCTGATATGTTGATGAAGGTACTGGTCTCGGGTGTGATGTCGGTGCTTCCGTTCTTCTCTGGGTAGAGCGTGCTCTCTGTGTAGAGCGGGCTCTATTTTCTGATAGAGCTCTTCCTGGAGCTCTACCCATGTTGGTCTTCTTTTCGGTAACCTGCGCCTGGGCTACCATTACTGCTGGGGTAGGGGTAGAGGTCACGGCCACAGCCTGAGTAGGTTGCTCCTTCTTCTTTTTGCTGCGCACCCGCTTCCTCTTTTTAGGTGGTTGTCTCTTTATGGGTTCGTTGGCGGGTGGCTGTAGAGTCGCCCCGGTAGTTGCTCTACTCGGAGCGGCTTCCTGTGTTAAGATCTGTTCCGGTTGCGATACGGGGGGTGGGTGGGGGGGGGGGGTTGTTGGTGCTTGTCTACCCCTCCCTCTAACTGTTGCCCACCTGTCTTCCTGTATTTCTACAGTTCTGGGGCGACTCTGAGGGACCCACTTAGGGGTAGCCCCGGTAAGGTGATCCCTTGTCTTCTTGCAATCCTCCTCAGGATTGGACAGCGGCGATCGTTGGCCGTGTGGTTTTGACCACAGTTGGCACATCTCGGCTCTTCGTCTCTACCCCTTGGGCATCGACTGGCAATGTGGTTTTCTCCGCAGCGGACGCACTTCACTGGCCTGAAGCAGTTTGCTGATGCGTGTCCGAAAGCCTGGCGGCGGTGGCACTGAGCTGGGCCCACTCTTCTCTGCCAGGCTTCTATGGTGACTCCCTTCATGTACAGTAATTCGTTGATTTCGTAGAGCTCTTTTAACTGCTCCAGGCTCAGGTGGTCTAGCTGGGCGAAGTAGAGGCATCCAGGCCTGCCTCTACGAGGAGGGATTTCCTTCACATATTTTAATGGAAATCCCTTTGCCCTGATAGCCTCGCCTATTTGGGTCGCATCCGTGCCCACTGGTAGCCCCCGGATGCCCACTTTGGTGGGCTTGTCCTCCTCTGGGGTGTAACAGTACCACGACATTGATGGTAGGTTCTCAGATATCTCGACTAAGTATTTCTGTATGGTCCGGAATTCTTCCGGACTTTGTGGGGTAAATCTTATTCCTTTCCCGAACGGACGAGCATTCGGCGGATGACCTAACTTTCTGTTAAGCACCTCAAAATGCTTCGTCCAGTCCGGGAGGCACTCGGCTACTATCGGCGGATAGCGTGCCTTTTCTTTGTCTATATCCGTTTGCTTTGTTGCTTCCGGTGACTTGGGTCGTGGTACTGCCGGGGCAGCTACCATTTGGGCGTAGCTCGTAGATGGCCTCTGGCCATCGTCCATTGGTAGGCCAGAGGGGTTGGTGGTAGGCGCGGGGGGGGATCCTCCGGCAAACGGGGCTAGGGTTGCGTATGTGGTGGATTTTGTAGACCCCCAGCCATACGACTCTTCCCCTCCGTCCTCGAAGTCGGCCGTGTCGACAATGCTTCTGTGGCCCGGTGAGATGGGGGGGGGGGGGGATGGTTTACGCGGACTAGGCGATTTTGGTGGCGATCTTTGCGTTTTATATCTCCTCATATAGTTTTCGTCTTCATCCGACGATGCCGATGACGACGTGGCATATGTCGAATGGCTGGGTGATCCTAGAACGCATTGGCGTTTTTCATAAATGGATGCTTCCGTTTCCGGCGGAGTATGTTGCCTTGCCGTTTTCTTCGCCCGCCGAACCGGACGGTCCCGGCCCACTCGTACGCTCAGGTGCGGTGGGCGTGAGCGCGGCGCTCGTTGCGGGTCCTTTTGGCGACAAAGGCTTCCTTGTGGGTATCTGGCTGTACGAAGCCACTGCTACAGACCGCTCCGGATGTTGTAGGTCCCTTACTAGAAGAGGCCGATCCAAAATACCCGGGCGATCCGGGGGTTTCCTAACGCGAGGGGGGGGGGGCTCCCCCTTCCCCTTACCCGTCATTGATGTTGCTGTCCTAACAAGTCCCTACTTTGTAATGATACGATGCAATGTGTCCTATCTGTTACCTTACCTACGAGCCGACGATGAAGCGCGACGCGAATGGTAGGTTGAGGGTGGTGTAAAGGTGATGGCCGCAACACTTAGGCGCACTGCCTACCCCTTTCTAACGAAAGGGTTGGGGGAAGTGCTTAGGTGGCACACTAGAACGCGACTAGACACCTAGGGCACGAGAACGCTCTAGGGTACCAAAGAATCTACCTAAGGGCCGGTGACCTCGACGCCTCACGGAGTATGCGGACTCAATGATCGGCGGAGTATGTCGTACCGGCGGTTGCTTGGGACCACTGCTAATCCACAAACAACACACACTTAGGAGATTCTTGCGCAACAGCGCCTAAAGATTTAATAGCTTCCACGAATGATTGTTATTATTATTAATTAATATTGTTATTGAAATAAAATCGAAAATTAAGTTTTAAAAGCAACAACATTCAAATAATAATTTTTCTTGTTAAACAGGAAACATTTACATGATAAATTAACATTTTATGAAATATGTATAGAATACCTTCTATATATATATATATATATATATATATATATATATATATATATATATATATATATATATATTCTGATTTATTCGAACTTCGTTACCTTTTTCTCATTTTAGTTTACTTTTGCTGCACTACCTCCCATATGTTTATCTCTGCTTAGGATAATGGTTGACTGGTAGAGAATGCCTTAAGGCATTAAGTCTGCCATATGTACGATTTTTCTTTTGTGCATTAAAGTTTAAATAAATAGATAAAAATAAATAAATAATTATTTTTATTTGAAAACAGTGTCAAAAATGGGGATGACAGTATAATGGACTGCATTCCGGTTTAAACAGTAACCAGTATAGTAAATTAAAAAGTAACGGCTTCACAGTACACTGAATTGACGTCACACCTTATAGTGGTCACAGTGTATATCGGAACGCACCCTGAATGTGCTGCCGCTGGGACGGCTGGGTTCGGAACTAGGTACATATTTATTTATTTCGGTGATTTTGTGGGCATATATAACGTATTTTTAAAACTATCATTGGGTCCAATTGTGAAATTCAATCAACTACCAAATAATCGCCTAACAGTTATTAAAACGACGACGCTATTATTGGGGGAATAGTAAAAATATAATAACGCAGAGAAATTTATTTACATACGAATGGTCGCACGCAAACACAAACTATAAAAATGACTTATTTTTATTTAAACAAAAGTTTAAGTACTTAAATTCGAGCGTGAGACATCACCTGAACGTAGTTATAGTAGTCCCGGTCCAGTGCTGACATCATCCTTTGACCTTACGCCTCGTAGCAGCTCTGGCGTACTTGGAGAGTGATGTCTAATAAAAGTATCGATAGTCTCTCTCTGTATTGAAATCGATAGTAACTTGAAATACGAAACTTGAAGTATATAAATTTTAAAGTGTATTATGTTTATTTATTTATTTATTTATTTATTTAATAAGGCTTACCAACTAAATACATATAGAAACAATTATTATGAGGTGCACTTAAAAATTGTATATATGCATTTAAATTAAAGTAAACACAACATATAATAAAAGACTTCCTTTAAGGAGAACAGTAACCTATTAAAGTATCACTACAAAAATAACAAAATTAGAACAAACAATAAAATAAAACCTAACTTATATATTGTATAAATGGAATAAAGAGAGGAAGTAAAAAAAAAAACTTTTAAAATGAGAAAATTATTTGGCTGTGTAATGTGTTAGTACCTTTCTCTTTAAAACATTTAAGCTATCAAAATGGATATCCACATCAATTTTGAAATGTTGAATTGAATGCATTCAACAAAGATGATAAAGGTGTGTTTCTGCCATATTCATTACGACTTTTTAATATGAAACGGTTTGTAGTTATGTAGACGTGCACTAATTCTTGGAACAGTGATATCGATATCAAGTAAGAGAGACCGACAGTCAATTTTAAAACTTAAGAGCTTGTGCAAGAAAGTTATACTTAATACATCCTTACGCCTTTCTAAAGGTATCATATGGTAATGATCAAGTCTTTTCTTATAGCTATTAAAAGTGTGATAAGTCCTTCGATGTAACTTAGTCTAGCTAACATTCTTTTTGTACCTTTTCTATACGTTGTATATTGTTTTGATAACCAGGATACCAAACAAAGGAACAGTAGTCTATATTGCTACGGATCAACGCGAAATAGAGGCCTTTAAAGCTGATATGGACTTAAATTCTGTAGTGTTACGAGAGATAAATGCTATTAATCTATTACACTTATTTATTGTGATATCAATATGACGTGTGAATCTCATTTCGGAATCAATGTTTAGGCCTAAATCTTTAACATATTTTACTTGATTAAGACGAGTATCTGCAATATAGTAATTAGTCTCAAATTTTTATATTTCCTTGAAAATTTTATGTGGTGACATTTTTACATTGAGTTCCATCTTATTACATTCACACCATTTACAAAGATCGTTAATATCCTCTGTAATAGTAACTGGTCCTCCGTGCACTTAACGGTTCTAAAAAATTTCAGATCATCGGCATATAATACAAACTGACTGTAATTTAATACATGTTTTATGTCATCTATAAACAAACAAAATAAAATTGGACCCAGGACTGAACCCTGAGGAACTCCAGAAGTAGCTTGAAATATGTGAGATACAAATCCGCTTACAGCAACCCTCATTACTCTATTTTCTAAATAGGACTCAAACCATCTCAAAAGACATCCATCAATAAAAAGAGTTTTAAGTTTAGTAGTAATATTTTATGGTCCACTTTGTCAAAGGCCTTGCTAAAGTCGGTGTAAACTGCATCAACCTCATTGTCATTACTTAGTTCGGTTAAAACCTTTCGACAAAGAACATTAAGTTGGTTGTTGTGGAACGCTTCGCAAAGAAACCATGTTGATAGTCACTCAGAAGTTGTTTTACGTGCCACTTTAAATGGTTACTAACAAGGATTCAAATATTTTTGACAAAGAGGAAAGTTTGTTAGAAAGTTTTTATGTTTTTAGTTTAATAACTAATAACACAATAAATCCACGCCTATACACAAGTAAAAAATGCATTGTCACTTTGTTAGTGCCCGTTTGCCTGGCGTCAAGTGGGCTAAGCTAGCCCACTTAATCTGTAGAGAACCGGGTAAATACATGAGGACGCCAATTGACAAATTTGTAGAACCCTCCAAAGAGTATGGTAATATTTAGACGGGACCCCTTAGAACCAAAGAGTATATAATCACTACGTTTACTCAGAACCATATATAAGAGTGCTCAGAACAAATCTTTTTTAAATGTTATTTATAAGAATTATAGAACTAAAATTCTATTAGAATTAATTTCGTTACTAAATTACACTTCTCTAAATTAAGAGAATTTACTTTAAATGACGAGTTTCCGCCTTTACATACGCATCGCGTTTACTGCATATACTTTAGTCTATTTCCTTCGCCGTGTGAGTGTAAGAGGCAACTACAAATTTAAGAAAATAAGTGGATACAAAAGAAAATTTGTTGTTAGTTGTAGAAGTGACATATAATATTTGAATATCTTTTATTTTCAGTAAACTTGTTTGGTTTTGTTATTTATTACTGTTTAAACCATTGAACTTGTTTACGTAACTTTTGTTTAATAAATTGTTTGATGTTGATGGTTGATGACTTTTTTTTACACACAAAAATATTTTTTCAAATAATAAAATTGTAAAAATTACCCCCTCCCTTTACTTACAGTTTCTTTCCACTGCTGGCCATGGGCCATGGGAATAAAGGGGAGCACAAAATTTTGCTGCCACAAATATCGCCCACCTCGGCAACGCTGCCCTAAACATCGCTCGGAGCATCCGCGTTCCACCGAGATTAAATAAAAAAATGTTCGTCTTTTTTTCCTCCCACATTTTTTTCTTATCACTATTACAATGAACACCGTTACAGCCTATAAAAAGCACTGCTGAACATAGGCCTCCCCCATATATTGTCTCATAGGGGGTACGCTCACGCTTGGCAAGCTGGTTGGAAACCGCAGTTTTTATTTTTAGTCGTTATTAGGAAGACGCTGCTGCCCATCTCCTGATTTATTTCCCTCTGTCGCCTCTAGACATGAGTGATAAATAAAATCACGGTGAAAAAGTCACCGTGATCAGCCTAAAAGTCACGATGACTAACTACGTTCCAAAATAACGTTGTTCCTTCGCACCGTTAC
Source organism: Parnassius orleans (assembly GCA_029286625.1). Classification (NCBI taxonomy): domain Eukaryota; kingdom Metazoa; phylum Arthropoda; class Insecta; order Lepidoptera; family Papilionidae; genus Parnassius; species Parnassius orleans. Next base: position 2,763,593 of record JAGSMP010000026.1, on the reverse strand, counting down.
TCCTGTCATTGATTTAACCAACCAATAGGAACTACGCGTACCTTGCTGTGTAACAAGGTACGTGTACCTTGTACTGGAACGGTACACCGTCTGATCGGCTAGGTTAGGTGAAATTCGTATATTTCAAAAATAATAATTAGCATGGTTCTTATAACACAGCCACATAGCTTAGCTAAGGAAAGTAATAAAAAATCGACTACTGAAATAAAACCTAATACTAAATGTAAAATGCATATTATTTAAAGTCACGTTATAAGTCGTTCTAATCTTCAAAGTAGTTATCCAACGTTATTAACGTGACAAAGTCACAATGATTTTTTACTGTGACTTTTTTGTAATTGGAACGACGGTCACGGTTATCTACACAAATAAATAAAATTGAAGGTATACGGTACTTATAACAAAAACACAATTTTTAAAATTTTTGTCTATCTGTCTGTTTGTTTTGGCTAATCTCCGAAACGGCTGGACCGATTTTGATGGGACTTTCACTGACAGATAGCTGATGTTATAAAAATAATGTCCTTGGCCTGACCTACTACACTCTTTGGCCATAGGTCTGAATAAGTTGATCCAATAAAATAAATATCAGAGCCTGAGAGGTTAACGCCAGGTATTACTAACGGGCACTAAATTAATGTCCATTAGCTCCGTAATCCCAACATCCATTTGCATTTGGATGTCTTATTGATCTAAACTTGTTAGTCAAATGACAGTGATGCCTTCTTTTTATTCGTTAAATCGAGTATCAACTAATAAAATATATTAAATACATTAAAAACGTATATCGATATTTTCCAAGAGGAACGTTCCTAGTTCCTACGATTGCGATATCAACATTCAACACCCAATCTCAAAACAGTATAGACTGCCGCCTCGGCCGTGATTAACGTGCCCACCTTGAGCTTGTATTTTATGTACACCTTGTTTATAGTGTTGAATTCTCTAAATGTCTAGTGAGTCACTTTTTTATTGTGATTAATGTTACATATTTATGGATTATGTATGTAGCGCATCAAACTACGTTTATTCTCGCTCACGTATCATAATTGTTGGAGCAGCTGCGTTTTTCTAAAACGTAGTGATTGCTGTTTGTGTTCTCTTGGAAAGTTTCGTCCATCAGTGATCGAAGGAATTGAAAAAAAATATGCGGTCAATTATATGCTATAATATCAAGTATAATATCCTTTTGTTTTTAGATTTAGATAAAGTAGTTATTATTAAGTCTTGTTAAATTTTCATTTATCATGAATAAAAAAAATTACGAATTAACGTAAACATCGTATATGTCCTTCAATTGTTATTTTTTTGTGGTCATCATACTCACACAGTGTTTATTAACTTTATTTTAAATTTTTGTATTCCAATTACTTCAACGTGTTTTATTTCCAATTGGTATAATATATATTATAAATATATAGTATATACATATATTATATGAAATGATTTTCATATAAATTTTCTCACACATACTTAATTAAAGTAACCTCTCTGATTTTCATTTTTAATCAAAAAAACTTCATCTATATTCTTATATATGCAGAGTTTTATCGGTATATTTACTAATCTTTATTGAAGATTGTTTGTGTTTGTGCAATTTTTACACAGCTTTTTACACTGCTTTCCGCTTGATTAAGAAACCGTTATTTTTTCGTTCTATTTATCTTTGTCATCACAACTTCTAAGAGTTTTTGATTTGATTTGAAAGTATTATACGAGTGGTAAAATTAAAAATTAAGGATAACTCAAAAACTACTTCAGTCAGACCTTGATCAAATTGATTACATAAGCACCAGCTTTCAAATAAAAAAAGAATCGTCAAAATCGGTTCATCTAGAAAAAAGTTATGAGGTAACACACATAAAAATAGAGTCGAATTGCGTACCTCTTCCCCCTAAACATAAATATAATGGTATGGAGAAAAAAATTTGGTCCAATCAAAATATTTTTTGAAAATTACCAATAAAATAAAGTGAACTATAAAAAATTCCAATCTTGAATTAGAGTACAAAAAGGTGCATTTATATGGGTGGCTTTTAAGCAACTTTTTTTGGTGCAAGTGTCATAACAATCACTGTTAAAAATACACTAAATTGTGATCGCACTCGCAGTCGTGATGTATGTATACGGAGCCACGATAACAGGACTATGTCACTAAAATGCGATGTAACTGCGTCAAAACATGTATGAGTTAACGTTTACATCTACGTTATAGGACTTCTCATCATCATCATTACAGCCCTTCACAAGTCCACTGCTGAACATAGGCCTCCCCCAAGGAATGCCACAAAGCACGGTCCTGAGCCACCTGCATCCATCGACTTCCTGCATGTCTTACCAGGTCGTCACTCCATCTAGTGGGGACGCCTACACTTCGTCCGCCGGTACAGGCCGCCACTCGAGAACCTTTTTCCCCATCGGTTGTCGGTTCTTCGAGCTATATGGCCGGTCCATTGCCACTTCAGCTTACTAATCCGTTGGGCTATGTCGGTCACTCTGGTTCTACTGTGGATATCCTCATTTTAAGTTTATCACGCCGAGAAACTCCCAGCATAGCCTCTCCATAGCTCGCTGAGCGACCTTGAGCTTCCTCATCCGGCCAGCAGTGAAGGACCACGTCTCAGTTCCATAGGTCATCACTGGCAACACTCACTGGTTGTACAGTCTCGTTTTCAAGTTTTGAGGTATACCTGACGAGAAGATGTGCCGTAATTTCCCGAACGCTGCCCAACCGAGTTGAATCCGTCGATTGAACTCTCGGTCGAGTTGGACTTACCTAGTCGGACTATTTGTCCCAGGTAAACATACTCGTCAACAGCTTCGAGCTTAGTGCGCCCACCAACTACCGGCATAGGTGTGACATGGACATTAAACATGATCTTTGTTTTGTCCATGTTCATCTTAAGACACATCCGTTGGGAGACACTATTGAGGTCATTGAGCATAGTGCTTAAGTCCTGCAGCGATTCTGCCATAAGGACTATATCGTCGGCAAATCGAAGGTGAGTGATGTACTCGCCATTGATGTTAATACCGTAGCCTTTCCAGTCCAGTAGCTTGAAAACGTCTTCCAATGCAGCGGTGAAGAGTTTCGGGGATATAACGTCACCCTGACTTTCACCTCTCTACAGTTGGATAGGTTTCGTACTCTGATTCTGTACTCGGATAGCCATCGTAGCCTATACCCCCAATGAATATAGGACTTCTATGAAACACTAATTAGTACTTCTAAAACGTTCTCACGATTGCTACTTAAATCGATATTTTCGTGGTAGACGCCACAAGCAACGTGCAGCTACATTATGGTTGTAGCACAATTGTGCCAGAACTCAACACTATAAACAAACATAAACACTATAAACAAGGTGTACATAAAATACAAGCTCAAGGTGGGCACGTTAATCATATAACGTCACCCTGGTCATTATGGTTGTAGCACAATTGTGCTACAACCATAATGTGGGTCGGCTTGACCGCGATAAGACCACTCTAACAGAATACCACCGTAAAATAGTAGCTTAATGCTGCTGTGTTTTGTACACTCACTCAGTGTATAGAACCGGAGACCCTTTTTAATGCATACGAGACATTCCATCTTAGTCCTTAGGAGTGACAACGCATCAGCATTTTGATTCTGAACCGAGTATTTGTGTGTGGGTTACAGTATCCACTTACCTTACTAAAGTGTATGTTTGATTGTCACCCTTATTCCATAAAAAAACAACTATGTTACCAAGCTTTTGGTTGGGTAGACTCATATAATAAGGACAACTGACACAGGTCTTAGATCTTAGAGTAATAACACATAACATGATAGATAGCTTAAAAATAATTGAAGTTCCTTAAACTAGTGTCTCTTCATCTATTTTTAACATTTTTTTAATAATCTAAAACAGCGGTGTACTACAATCCATCACCTCATTTTGTCCCATTGGTGTCGTAAAAATTGACCAGTTAAATTCCAGAAAGATCTCATGGCTTCCGTTATATGGTGGTATAATTACACTAGTCATCAAAAAAATCGGCCCACTTGCGTTTTTATCGCAAATAACGTTTTTCTTAACCAAAACCAAACAAAATGTTTTAGTACTGAAATGTTTTATTTAACTTGTTTATTTACACCAATTTAATCACAGTTAAACATCAAAACATCGTTAAACATCAAAATGTTTATTTGCAAGTCATTTTGATTTAAATATCAAAATCTTTAATTTTACACGATTTTTTGATTAATTTTAAATACGCTCTATTTTTTATGTCTTAAATGTTATGTACACAATTGTTGCAATTTAATATTGCGTATGCCCTCCTCTTGCTTGAATGACGGCCTGCATTTGTCGTTTTAATGACCGTATCAAGATTTTGATGGTCTCTTGAGGGATTCGGTTCCATTCTTCCCTAACGGCGGTTTCAAGGTTTATCTAATGTTGTAGGGACTAGTTTACGGGCTCTAACCTTTTGTTTTAGGTTGTCCCACATGTGCTCTATAGGGTTGAGATCAGGGTTTCTTGCTGGCCACTAACCCGAATGCCGACCTCTTGAAGGTAACCGGTAGTGATGCGCGCTACGTGTGGTCGTGAATAATCATGCATAATTTTTTTTATAGGATAAGGGTGACAAGCGAGCACACAGTCCACCTGATGGTAAGTGGTTGCTCTGGCCCATAGACATCTACATCTATCCTCGTTTGCGAATAAAATGCAGATGCGTTGTCAGAGTTTGACTAAGATGGAATGCCTCTTTTCCAGTAAAATGGGTCTCCGGTTCTCTACACTCACCATACGAAACACAGCAGCATTAAGCTGCTATTTTACGCTGGTATTCTGTGAGAGCGTGGTCCTTCCCCGGTCGAGCCGACCCATTCCTGCTACAAGTATACTACTAATATAGCTGCAGCATGGCTCTACCACGTATAATTCATAACTCTAATTATTATTATATTGCAGAGAATTTCGAATTAATAAAATTAATTCAAAATTCTCTCCAATATAGCCAGCATATTTATATCCTCGTGACAAAATGATGTAGCGCGATAATTCTATAACTTTAATCTATCTTTAACAGCTAGTTACCCTAATTTGCGGTCACTTTAACATAGGCAGCCGTATTCCATCGTACTCAGAAAATAATTAGCTTTAATTTCAAATATAAATAATGAATATACGTCACGAACGTATAATTACTGTAACAAAGTATTATATCTGTTTACACCTGGCTGCAGAGAGGTTGCAACCAAACCGTTCAAAGTTCTTTACATATTATATTCCTGTGAAGTGGTGTATAATTTATTTAAAAAACAAGTGAATAATTTTTTTGAAAACATTAATTAATATTATTTTAATGAGGGCTAAATAATAATAATAATTTTCTGCTCACCAGATGTCGCTAGTTGACACTGAGGTAAAGTTTTTTGCTACACAATGTCATTTAATTGAGAAGTTGTTTTTTAATAAAAGTTTATCAGTTTCTAGAGTATTATATTAATACACAAAACAATGCGTCAGTGTTTTGCTCTTTAATTTTTTGCACGTTTTTAACTTTTTTTTAAATTTTCGTACTTTTATGAATATTTGTGGTTTGGCTTATTTACTTTTAATGTTATTAATATAAAATATAGCTAAAAGTACAGAAAGAAACAACAACTTTTACATTTTCCTAACAAACTAACTTCCCCGCTATGAAATATGTCGAATATTATATATACCTCACTTTCTAGTGGCGCCGCCCTGGTGGCAGATAAAGTCGTGGATGCCCTCTATAAAAACAATTGCGGCCACATTTTGATGGGCACCCTACCAAAAATGTATTACCCCACTTATAAATGCATATTATATTAAAATTAGATTTTGATTAAAACTACTCGTACGTAGTAATCTAACAGCCGGATCCCATACTATGTGGTTCAGTCAAAACATTGCAATTTTGCAACGGAACCCTAACTTACGCATGTATTTAAATATAATTACGTACTTGCCAATGCGGTCGGTGCCCATAACTGTCTCCAAAAAAATCGATACTACTGTTTCAATTACACAGGATACAAATGGATGAAAATAAAGTGACAATAGTTTAAAAATGAGAACGGGTAGCGTGACCTTGTAAAGTCGACTTTAAAGTCCATACCTATCTCGCTTCGCGTTCGAGATGTGAAATAATTGTTAACTGCTTTTAATGTTCACTTATCTATTGATAAAAATACAGACATTAAACATTGGAGTACTTACGTACAAATATTACTTTTATGACTGTAGACTGTTAAACATGGTAAAACGCACTGATAGTATTTAATTTAAATTATTGAGTTCGGCCTCGATTCATATGCAGTTTACGACGTACCTACTCTACTCGTAACAATCTACCAACCAGGACTGTATATGTACTTATTATACTCTATGACTGTATATTACCTACCGAGATTGACACACATTGAAGAAATTTTGAGGTTTTACCACAGAATAATAGGTTTTACAACAAACGGCTAAAATGATAGAGTAGAAAGGTGATCGGTAGTGATGGGACTCGAGCTGTGTTTCACTCGAGTCACTCGAGTATCTTTTATTTTAGTCGTACTCGAGTAATATTTATTATTTATGACAACTCGGATTACGATTGACTCGAATGACTCGGATCACTCGTTGTTTGAGTGAGTTGATTGTATTTAGTGATATTTGCTATAAACTACGTGTACGAAATGAGAGAGAGTTCCAAAAAAAACCAAAGTGTGGTAGTAAAAATGTGGAACAAAAACCGGTTATTTGTAAGTTGTGCAAGAAAAGTTACAAAGACTTTTGGAATTTGACTTTCCATAATGAAAAATAATCATCAGATTCAGTATAAGGATATTAGTGGTGAGTCAAGTTCACCTTTGAACGCGTGTGTCACGCGTGTTTTTCAACTAGTGAAGGCGAGAGCTCTGCTTCCACGTCTACATCAAAGACGCCAATTCTACATCAAAGAAACGGTGTTTTCAGCAACTACAGCTTGCAAGGCCTAATGCCTTATACTAAGCAGAAACAAAAAACAACTTTTTAGCTCTAATCAAAATGATTTGTCAAGACTTACAACCTTTACAAATCGTGGAAAACGAAGGTTTTATCAGTTTTTGACAGGCGAGTAATTGAGTGAAAAAAAAAACTCACTGAGTTTTATCGTCACTCGAATTTTATCTTCATTCGAGTGGCACTCAAGTGACTAGGTTACTGGCGAGTGACTCGAGTGAAATAATGTCACTCGAGTCCCATCACTAGTGACCGGAGACAGCGTCTAAGGTGTGTTGATTTTATGTCTGTAAATGAAAATTTTATAGTTATCAACCTAAAAAATTGTGGATAAGCGTAGTACCACTTTATACCTTATAATAATGTCTTCAAGATCGATATTCGGTCACGGCGGCCAGTCTCAGAGACAAGCTAACTGCGAAGTACAGTTCCTTCATAGAGAATATCACCCTAGCAATGTTTATAATTCACTTGCGCGACGTCTACAAAGCTATATTAGCTATATGAATAAATCAAGAAATTTTGAAAAACAATTTAAAAAACATCATAATTTTATGAAAGGAATTATCATTATTTATCTCAATCAGGATATTTTATTAGGATGATACATTTTTAGTAGTTTTTAACTCGTAACAAACATCTCCACAAGCAAAAAAACGACTATATTCCGGTATAATATTCCGACTGAATCAATTCACTTCGATGCGAGTGTATATATGTCGAATTATATGTGTAACATATACCTCTTTTTCTTGAATTCATCCGTATTAGCCTGTTAACAAATGTATTCATCAACTGCATTTATGATATATATATATATATATATATATATATATATATATATATATATATATATATATATATATATATATATATATAATATATATTATATATATATATATGCCGTTGTATATATATATATACAACGGCATTGATATCTACGTTGTAAAATTATCGCGTTGATGGGCGTTGAATGTAGGTGTGGCCACCACTTAACGCGATAATTTGACAACGGCATTAACAATGCCGTTGCCGTTGAGCGATAACTCGAGTGGCGGTACATCAAAGTTAACGCACGAATTAACGCGTTGAAGCGGCCACACTACATTTCTTTCTTGCGTATGTGTGAGTTTGGCGACAGTGGTTCTGCTACAAAATATGCGTTTTGCAACTTCCACTTGTTTTTTATTTTCCGTGAAAAAAATAGTCATGTTCTTTATGGTTTATAATTAATGAAATAAAAGAAATTAATAAACAATGTAGTGTAAAACAGTAATTAAAAAAAATTGGAAGAAGTTTACAAATTTCTAGTTCATTTGTTATATAGTCCAATACTTTTGCCGATTGATTGAAGAAAAAAAAACATATATAAACATAAACACTCACGCCTGTCACCCAGAGGGGTAGGCAGAGACTATGAACTTCCATTTGGCACGATCCTGACACACCTCTCTCGCCTCCTCCACATCCATATACCTACGCATACACGCTCGTCGGTTAAGGGTACTCTTAATTTGGCCCATTTTCAATATATCGTCAATTTGGTTGATAAATTTTTGCCTAGGGCGTCCCTTCCAGACTCTGCCGTTCACCTCTGCCACATAAATTTCCTTTGTCATTCTTTCCTCATTCATTCTTTCTACATGACCAAACATGATTGAAGAAATAGTAATTTTGACAAAGAAGTACCTTTCAATCTGTTTCTCTGTTGATAAAGAGTTGAGCCAGCTTTTAAAAATAATTTAAAATTTAAAATTTTATACAACCGAATTCAATATAAATTATTAAGGATAACTCAAAAACTATTGGTCAGACTTCGATCAAATTTATATGGGACTACGTGAGAAGAACCAGCTTTTAAATAAAAAAAAGAATCATCGAAAGCGGTTCACTTAGAAAAAAGTTATGAGTACACACATTAAAAAAGAAGAACATACAGTCGAATTGAGTACCTCCTCCTTTTTGAAGTCGGTAGATAACCGCTTAGATGGCGTTGATGTAGCGATTGTGGTCAAATATCTCACCGCAAGTTATTTATTTTTATTTTAGATAGGTAGAACCAATAACATTGTTCTAAACGTGCATTGGATCTTGTATAAGATCAACCATCGGATATTTTAAAAAACAACCGACAAAGAAACAGACAACCAACAATGACACCACAGAATAATAAAGCGAAATTAGTGACAACTGCGACATTACAGTTGACACTTGACAGTTAAATTTGATACACCATAATGATATATTTTTAGGTTATCGATGCGTTCAAGAATTCTGAATTATTCAAAATTTTAAATCTTTTAGGGGAGATGCAAGATTAAGTTGATTTTGATTTCGCGGGTTCGCAGTGTTCGCAAGTTCCCAATAATCGATTATGGGCTTGATATTTTTATTTTTGACGTCGATGATCATCGAACATCGATGATCATCGATCATCCCTAATTGCATCATCTAGTACTGAGCTAATTGCCGGCACGTGCATTCGCCATTTGGAAATGATTGAAAATTTAAAAATTTGTACAACGACTTCAAAATAAATTATTAAGGATAACTCAAAACTATTGGTCAGACTTTGATCAAATTTATATGGGACCATATAAAGCACCAGCTTTCAAATAAAGAATCATCGAAATCGTTCACCTAGAAAAAAGTTATGAGTACTAACACACAAAAAAAGAACATACAGTCAATTGAATACCTCCTCCTTTTTGAAGTCGGTAGATAAATTATTTTTTTTATAAATATTTTCATAAATCGTACATTTCACTTTACTTTGGTCGTCAGTTTCATTCCTGCCACTCATTTTATCATATAATTATCAATTTTCACTAAGAATAACACAACGAAACACTTTTTTCACAAAACTGTCGTCGCGTTTAAATTATTTCAAATGGCGAATAGATGACCCCAGATCACTTCAATTACGATTCAATTGCTGAAATGATAGCAATAGATAACCAGGCAACTTCTATAGTCGAAGATAAAGGCTTTAATCGGCTCATGCAGTTGGCAAAGCCCAAATACCAAATACTGAGCCGAAAATGTATAGGTGAAACAGTGATTCACAACTGTATGAAAATTTAAAAGCACTATTCAGGTGAGCTATCTAAGGCCAAATATCTATCGGCTACATCTGACATGTGGACAAACATGTTCGTACATTTCAATACAGTGGACACTTTGGTACCACTTTAACGAATGTTCGGTGATTTAGCCGAACATTCGGCCAACTCTGAATATTCGGTAAAGCTGCTGAATATGCCGAATACCGAATATAAAACGATTATTCGGGCCATCTCTAGTTTTTGACAAGCGAGTAATTGAGTAAAAAAAAACTCACTGAGTTTTATCGTCACTCGAGTTTTATCTTCATTCGAGTGGCACTCAAGTGACTAGGTTATCACTGGCGAGTGACTCGAGTGAAAAAATGTCACTCGAGTCCCATCACTAGTGACCGGAGACAGCGTCTAAGGTGTGTTGATTTTATGTCTGTAAATGAAAATTTTATAAATATCAACCTAAAAACATAGACTTAGAATATACTTACGCCAGTATATTCTAAGTCTATGCCTAAAAATTGTGGATAAGCGTAGTACCACTTTATACCTTACAATAATGATATTCCGTCACGGCGGCCAGTCTCAGAGACAAGCTAACTGCGAAGTACAGTTCCTTCATAGAGAATATCACCCTAGCAATGTTTATAATTCACTTGCGCGACGTCTACAAAGCTATATTAGGTATTTGAATAAATCAAAGAGGTACGAAAAACAATTTAAAAAAACATCATAATTTTATGAAAGGAATTATCATTATTTATCTCAATCGGGATATTTTTATTAGAATGATACATTTTTTAGTAGTTTTTAACTCGTAACAAACATCTCCCCAAGCAAAAAAATGACTATATTCCGGTATAATATTCCACGACTGAAGGATTGATGCGAGTGTATATATGTCCAATTATACGTGTAACATATATCTCTTTTTTCTTGAATTCATCCGCATTAGCCTGTTAACAAATGTATTCATCCAACTGCATTTATGCTATGAATAACCTTTATCTGACGAATTAAAAATAAGTTCTAAATCGCCTGGCTGCCAATGCCAAAATATATTAACATACAACGGTAATAAATGGTAAAATATGTTGAACAGAGAAATCACTGCAATAAATAATACGAATAAGGATGCACAGTATCAATTTACCCATGAATTTGCTATGTATAATGAATGATCTCACGAAAGTAGTAATTTCTTCGGTCATTAGGAAAAAGTAATTTCAATTTACTAAAAGAAACAGCTATGTACTATTGTATCTGGAGTAACGAGGTTACACAAAGTACTTTTACGATAGGTCCTTTTTACCTACGTACGATCATTTCACGTACGGATGGATCATAAATCGTTATTATCAATTTTGGACCTCATAGAGGAATTCCGGAGGTATTGGCAAACTGTTTACAGATAAAATAATATACCTAATCGTCGGTGCGTCTATTAGTGACCGTGTAACTTCTAAACGATTTGGCTGATTGAGGTCATATTTACACAACAATATAGGTATTTGTTTTGTCGATACAATTGTTCATGGTTATCCTAGTTCAAATTCAATTTTATGCACCAAAATGACTCGTATTCACACTATAGTTGGTTTAGTGTCAAACAAAATCATAGGCTCTGAACCTGGTAGGTGGCGATGTGATCGAGTTATTATAAATTTTAAATTCACACTGTAATGCCGGGGCCACAGTAACGAGAAACGTCAATGCCCATAAACGCAATAATTATTGCTTTAATTTTAACGCGAAAAAGTGAGTGGCTACACTTGAACGGTCAATGTCATTTCAATTTCAATGCCGTTGAACGGCGTTAAAGTTGGCGTTAATGTAAACTGACCATTTATTTTTTAACTCAAAACGGGACATGGGTTTATTTATACTCCCCAGTTAGCAGGTTAACAATAAAAAAATATTATGTTATTTATTTAAAACTGTAACTTTATACAATTAGTGTTCACTATAATTATAATCACATTAATTATAATTACTTATTATAACAAATTGTGAAAAATAAACATTAATCACCAGCTTCATTAAAGCCAAGTTCCTCAGACAGTAATTATTAAATGCAACATATTTTTGGAACAAATTTGCTTTAATAAAGTTGGTGATGATTTTAAATAAGAATAAAATTCTGGGCAAGTTTTTTACATTGACCATTTTACATTGTTATCAACATCGCCTTTAGAACTGGAACCTGTAAGTGATTTTTTCAGACGTCCACAATTTATTCATAATAGAAAAATACTTTTCTACTGAATGATTTGTACCAGGTAGACATAAAATATATTCGATTAAAATGCAAAAGAATTTATGTTGAAGATTGTTAGTGCGAATGTGTTTGAATACTTCCACCCAACGCGTTTCTGCGAAAACTTTTAAATTATCCCATTCAGTTAATTTTGGTCGGTCCCGCTCTCGCACCGTTCGTGTCTGACGAACTTCCTAGTTTAAAATTTTCGCGCGGTTTAGGACAACGGGACTATTTTGCGTTCCGGGGCTTTGTTTGGGGACAACGGGACAGGTGACCGAGAAAGGACAGTCCGTTAAAAACAGGACGTGTGGTCACTTTACGTTAATATTCCTTGAATTTCAAGCAAGATGAACGTTGACGCTAATACTCTATATTTATAAACATACATAACATAAACACTCACGCCTGTCACCCAGAGGGTAGGCAGAGATTATGGACTTCCATTTGGCACGATCCTGACACACCTCTCTCGCCTCCTCCACATCCATATACCTACACATACACGCTCGTCGGTTAAGGTACTCTTAATTTGGCCCATTTTCAGTATATCGCCAATTTGGTCGATAAACCTTGGTCTAGGGCGTCCCTTCCCGACTCTGCCGTTCACCTCTGCCACATAAATTTGCTTTGTCCTCTTTCCTCATTCATTCTTTCTACATGACCAAACCACCGAAGCATTCCTTTCTTAATCCTGGTCACAACATCATCTTGCAAATCACACTCTTCTCTTATCACATAATTTCTCACTCTGTCATTCAGATTCAGCCCTAACATACTCCTTAATGACCGCATTTCTATAGCATTTATTCTACTCTCGTGCTTCTTCTGCCACACCCAACTTTCACTACCGTACATTAAAGTAGGGACTAACACAGCATTGTGAATTGCCATACGTGCCTTTTGGACACATTCTGACTTCCCACAAGAGTGTAGAGCCCCATTTACTCTACTTCCTGCGTTCACTCGTCGTTCTATATCCTTATCATACCTACCATCCTGCTAAATACACACCCAAATACACAAACTCATCTACTTGCTCGACCAATTCCTTCTATTCTTATTTCACATATTGTTTTACTTTCTTCTCTCTTGCGTTCACTTTTATTCCCTTTCTTTTAATGAAATGTTCATTAATGTAACCATCATTTGCAACTCGGCCGCCGACGACGCGAGTATGACTTGATCATCGGCGTACAAAAGGCATTTGACGGTTACCTCACCCATTCTTAACCCGCATTTTTCAACTTTCAGATTTTCCAAACAACTGTCCATAAATAGGTTGAACAGCCACGGGAAGCCACACAGCCCTGTCTGACTCCTTTATGGATGCCAAACCAGTCCGAGTAGGCCCCGTTGATCCTGACACAAGCACTGGAGTCCCTATACAGAGACTTCAATGCCTGTATCAACCCAGCACTCAACCCAAATGAGTTCAGTGTTTGCCATAATACATCCCTGTCTACTCTATCATAAGCCTTTTCCAAGTCCACGAACACACAAAAAACCTTTTGGTTTTTGGCCAAAAACCTTTCCGCGATCATGCGCATGGAAAAGACCTGATCCGTACATCCCATTCCTTTCTAAATCCCTTGCACATCCCAAATTTTTCCATCAGTATCTTTCATAACTCTTTCAATTAGTACCTTAGCATACAGTTTTCCCACAATGCTAAGAAGACTGATACGACGGTAGTTTTTACAGTCCTGCTGCGATCCTTTTCCTTTATATAGTGGGACTATCACGGCTTTGCACCAGTCTCTCGGTACCCGCTTAAGTTCCCAACACAAATTAAACCAGGTATACAGCAGGTCTGCCACCACTTCATCTCCAGCCCTTAGCATTTCGAGTGATACTCTATCATATCCGGCTGCCTTACCTGCTTTCATACTTTTCATTGCTTTCATTATTTCATCTATACTTATCTCTCTATCTCTTTCCTCTTCTTTCGGAATTTCTATTTCATTTAATTCAAACGTCTCATCACTCATAAACACGCTTTCAAAGTATTCCTTCCATCTCCTTAAACTCGACACTTCGTCATTCAGAATACAGCCATTCTGGTCTCGTATAGCATCCATTCTAGGCTGTTTTGAATGTCCCCTGGCAGTTCTTACGAGTTTCCAGAACATTTTAATATTTGCCTGGAAGTTATCCGATATTCTTCTATCATTCTTATCCGTTCTTTCTTGCTTTTCCTTTCAACTACTTCTTTTACTCTCTTATTTAGATGTCTAAAGACTGCCTTTTTTCTTTCAATATCATCATTCATACCGCTAGAATAACTAGCCTTGGTTGCTAGTAAATCTAACCATGCTCTCTTCTTTGCTTCTACTTCCATCCGTACCTCATCATCCCACCACAACGTATTATTTTTCCTTTCATTCGTTCTCTTACTTACACCACATACTTCGGTAGCTGCATCCACCAAACCTTTCTTGACATTATACCACACAGTCTCCAAGTCTAAATCGTTAATGTAAACTGACCATTTATTTTTTAACTCAAAGCGGGACATGGGTTTATTTGTACTCCCCAGTTAGCAGGTTAACAATAAAAAAAAATTATGTTATTTATTTAAAAACTGTAACTTTATACAATTAGTGTTCACTAAAATTATAATCACATTAATTATAATTATTTTTATTTTAACAAATTGTGAAAAATAAAAATTAATCACTAGTTCACCAGCTTCATTAAAGCAAAATTCCTCAGACAGTAATTATTAAATGCAACATATTTTTAATTATATTTATATTAGTCAGTGGAACAAATTTGCTTTAATAAAGTTGGTGATGATTTTAAATAAGAATAAAATTCTGGGCAAGGTTTTTTTACATTGACCATTTTACATTGTTATCAAAATCGCCTTTAGAACTGGAACCTGTAAGTTATTTTTTTTTTCAGACGTCCCACAATTTATTCATAATAGAAAAATACTTTTTTCTACTGGAGCATTTGTAACAGGCTAACAGGTAGACATAAAATATATTCGATTAAAATGCAAAATAATTTATGTTGAAGATTGTTGGTACGAAATGTTTGAATACTTCCACCCAACGAAATCCTGCGAAAACTTTTAAATTATCTCATTCGGTTATTTTTTGGTTGGTCCCGCTCTCGCACCGTTCGTGTCTGACGAACTTCATAGTTTTAAATTTTCGCGCGGTTTAGGACAACGGGACTATTTTGCGTTCCGGGGCTTTGTTTGGGGACAACGGGACGTCTGAATAGACCATTAATTCGGCATAAGACCAAGTAATGATCCGTCCCTACGTTGGACCCCAGTAAACCCTTGTATCTACCACTGCGCTCCTCATTCTTTCATGCACAATTATGAAATCTATCATGCTTCTATCATCACCTCTTTCCCATGTATACATGTGAATCTTCTTGACGAAAGAAAGTGTTCGTCACAAAAGATTATTTTCCACACATACGGTGAGGCTTTCACCATTCTCATTTATACTTTCATCACCAAACGTTCCCAATATCCTTTCATAACAAGCCTCTTCACATACCCTTCCATTAAAATCTCTAATATAACAATATTTTCATTACCTTGCATTTCATTAGCACCATCCTTACCATCTCCCAAACTGCTCTCGGATATAAGTGGGCTTAGACATGTCTGGGGCGTAGCCCCTAGAATAACAACTTCTTTAAGCCCACTTTCATTCGTATCATAGCAGTCTCAGGCTTACACATTCATACTCTTTCACTGACCCATTCTTTCTGAAAGGATGATACCGACTCCTGGCATGCCGCTCGGTCTCGTCTACCCCAGACCAGTACGCGGTATACATGCCATGTGTAGTAACATCCTTTCCCTTCCATTCGTCTCATTTACACATAACACATCTATTCCTCTATCATACATCATATCGCATACTTCATCCATCTTATCATTCATTGCTCCACATACATTCAGCGTAGCCAGACGGGCTTCCGCAATCCACTTTCGCCTCCGGGAACAGGACGTGACGGGTGGCGAACCTCGTCGCCAGTTTTCCTCCCGAGATTCGCACCCTGCCCCATTAAAGGGGCGCCGGGAACTCGTGGCCATTTCTTTTGGTGCCTCATGGTGCGAGTAGGGGGAGTGGTATTTTTTACGCCGTTACCACGGCGTGGGCCAATCTGTACTTTCGGCTTTGTCGCTTGTTTAGCACCACCAGAGACACGTGTAGGGTGGGCCTAGGTTAGGTGGTCGAAGCCTACGGACGCGAGCGACTCATCTCTATATTTGATGAGTGTAAATGTTTATTATATGAATATATTTTATCATTGCCTAGCATGGCTATGTTTGCAGAATCTCAAGAAACGTAATAACTTTTCATTATTCCTCCATCACAACCATGCAGGCGACCCCGTTGCGCTCGCCGTGCACAATGAGACAAACAAAGTGTGGCCGCTTCAACGCGTTAATTCGCGCGTTAATCTCTGATGTACCGCCACTCGAGTTATCGCCCAACGGCAAACGGCATTGTTAATGCCGTTGTAAAATTATCGCGTTAAGTGGTGGCCACACCTACATTCAACGTCCATCAACGCGTAATTAACGGAATTTCTCGTTAGTGTGGCCCCAGCGCGTGGTGGGCCACCATTCAACGCCCGAACGCGATAATTAACGGCATTTCTCGTCAGTGTGGCCCGAGCATTGGTGTGGCCCGAGCATTACAAAACGTGTTACGTTGCAGTCATGACCGATTGTTAAGCTGAGAATACACTGTGCTTTTGTCAATCGGCTACCCAAGAAGAAAGAAGGGTAATGTTTTTCGAGTGTATATGAAACTATTAATAAACCAACACTAAAATTTATTGCAACAAGAAAAGTAGATCGTGATGTTGTACCTGAAATTTATATTGTAAAAAAAGTGAAATTGTTAAATTAGTGCTATATTCAAAAGAGTTTAATATGAAAGATGATGATTGTGCGAACCAAATTTATTTCTAACCGTTTTTTTTTTTTGGAAATTTATCAAATTTCTGCAAGGTTGTTTTAGCAACTTGGTAGCGTTTGCTAATTTTGAATGGCTAGATACAGAAGTGGTGCTGACCCTTTCTTATCTCGAGATTAGGATAACAAGAATAATAAAGGAAAACAAGATGTTTGATCTGTCATATTAAATTTAGTTTTTAAGCAAATTGCCACTTAACATTTTTTGTTTCTAATTTCTGTTTTATTCTTACAACTTTAATGTTTTGATAAATCTACAATACTATTATGATTAATAAACTTTTACTATTACTTCTATACTGTTATGGTATAACCTAAGCCTTATGTTGATCATGTACGAACCCATAACACAGGGTTCATGAATGTTACTGTACAATTTTTCGCGTTCTTACCCATTTACACGAATACCTTAATACACATTGGACAAAACAAATTTAACGGATTTTATTTCGTTTAACTTATTTGACTTATTTTGATACATGACGTTTTAAATTTTTTAAACGACAGAATCTACTACTGATGCTTTATTGCTCCTGGGTATCCCCCTCGCTAACCGCCGGGCGACAGATACCACTGAGGCTGTACCCATTGAACTAATAATATGTACTAAGTACTAGAACAGACACCTTTTTTGGCACTGACTAAGTAGGTGTGAGCCCGTGGGCTCTAACGCGTTGCAAACACGCCTAGGCGTCACTTCTAGTACGTAAACTTCTGAGTCAGAAGTCTGACTGACTGCCTGGCTCGTTGCTCCAGTGGTCGTAAACGCTATTGCTGATCTTGAGGTCCCGGGTTCGACAGTACAGGGTACAGGTAGTACAGGGCCTGCATGACCGAAAAATTATGGGTTATAACGGTTAAAGGTATGACTTCACATCTTTTTGTTGCGATATCTTAAAATAACGATACACAAATTTTTCGGTACCGAAAAATAACGGTAGCGTTATTTTTTCGCTACCTAATTATCAACATAAAGGTTTTCTTTTTCTTATTCTTGCGCTTACAAAATTACCTTAGTTTCCAAATAGGTCTTAGAATTGCTTGTTATTGTCCGCCGAGAGGCTTGCATCTTCGCTTACCCGCTCGATATTCTTCGTTAGCGCAATAATTTCGGTTATGTGAAGGTTATACTAAGGTATAACGATAACCCTAAAATAATGCTACCGTTATTTTATATCAGTGGCGTGTCGGTGAATTTTACCTTAAAAAAAAGCGCGTTTATACCGGTAGCGTAACCTCAAGCCCTGGTTTAGTATTCTATTATGATTATAATGCGAGATGCGCGAATATGAGCGGAGTGGCAACGATTTCACCACTTCATTTAGCTCCCCATCTAATTTATGTACCGCGGACTATAATATATTAAAATCGATTCTTATTTACGAGGCAGTCAACAATGTTGAAAACCTAACAAACGTATCCGCGCGTAACGTAAACATGTATTAAAGGCACACTACGAGTATAATAATACAACATAATATAAAGTTGAATATTTCACTTCATTGCCCAAAAAGTTCTCTGCTGGACTTCTCGACGTATTGACGAACGCAGTACCTGACGTCTCGCACCCTTGACACTTCCACTTATCGGTACGGGTCTGTTTATTACGTCTGGCGATAACTAGATGGTGGATAACTAAATGGATACTAATACCACAGAATAAATATAAATAATAGTACTATGTGCAGAAGTTGCACTTCTTTGATGTTGACTGCTTGCTAACGTTTTAATAGCCTACATAATTATTATTAATTAGATAAATCAGTCTTAAACTCATCGCTGCGGGAGTGTGCGTATGGCTTTGCATTTTTTCCTCTTTCTAAGTCATGGACGATATTCCGTGACCACGGAATATCGTCCGGGCTTTCAACAAAAAGGAAAAAATACAGTACGTATATGTAGTACCTTTTGATTATTTATTTAATTTACAACTATTTTACATTAGTATAATGTCTTATATTTTTTAACCGTCTTTAAAATAATGGTTGTGAAATTTAAGAATGGAAAAAACTCTAAATCTGATGTATATTTTAAGTAAATACTGGGAGGGAAAACATGGACGCGGAGTGATAAAATTAATGTTCGTTAATAATTTTATTTAAATTATTTACTGATTTTTTTCATTATTATGTTTTCAAAATTGTTAATAAATGTATTTTCTATAATATACATATAAATATAACTACATTTAAATTACACTAAAACTTATACCTACAACTATTTTATCCTGTAACTTAATATACTAAACAATAAACAAAAATATTTATCAAAGTATTTATAAAAAATCTATTTACGTAAACAGTGATTAAAACTTTGAAATTCACTAGTACGTCGGTCGCCTAAAACGCGCTAACCCTGACTCACAAAACACTTTTACCCCTAGCGGAGCCCTGACTGCGTAATATGTAACCTGAGGTTCCGCGCAATTGTAGATATTTACACCACGCAGGTAGCAAGAGTGACAGAGTCCTGGTTATACGGTTATATGGAAGCCATAAGATTTTCCGGCATTTCCCATAGTTGCCACTCCCGATACCCAAGGCATGAAATAGGATGATGGATTATTTTAGACGACTTTAAAGCAATTTATGTCAGTCCCCGTAGTTAAACGCGGTGTGTTCGTGTCCTTCTTTGTTTTTAAGTTGGTTATGGGGTCTTCATGGCATGCATCATTCATTCATTACAGCCTATCAAAAAACCATTGCTGAACATAGGCCTCCCCCATAGCCTCATATTTGCCATAGTTGCCACGCTTGACAGGCGGGTGGGCAACCGTGGTTTTTCGTTATTATGAGTTGTTATCAGGAAGATGCTGCTGCACATCTCCTGTTTCATTTCCCTCTGCCGCCTGTAAGACGCTCACGGCACGGACCACGGTATGATATGTGGTACTGTCCTGAGCCACCTATCATATCTTCAGCATATCTTACCAGGTCGTCACTCCGTCTAGTAGTTAAAAAGCTTTAAATATTAGAAAAACTAACCCTTGGAACAAATCCACATCATTTAAAAAAAAAAAAGAAACGGAACATTAGAAACAAGTGCGATTTTTAAGCGAACTTCCTAAGAAAACAACATGACCTGCAAGTAGCAGACATACAGTCGCATTGTGAAAGAATACAATGAAAGTCGGATGAATAAGTTTTCAGCTTGTTTTGTCAGGATTCTTTTACGTTATGTTATGTATATATTAACGTTAAATATATTAATTTCAGCATCGAAATATATTTATGAAAATGTATTATTTCGAGCACCACCAAACTATCCTTAGCCTTTGCCGAGTTATAACTCTTTAAAATTGATATGGCGGCCATCTTGTTTTCCGCCATTTTGAATTTTTTTCACCACCGCTAGAATTTACCCAGGGTGTAGGTCGATATTAGTTAAGATACGATTCCGCTAAGTCTAAGGGCAGTAGTACACCATCTCCTCGAAAAGCTGAACGCGAAAATCATTTTATTCGTATTCTCCTCAGCGAATCCTTTCATTTGATATCCATATCATGGGGTGATTAAGAAAACACAGTGCGCCATCGTTGGGAGTCTACCATATTTATCCGTCCGATTAGATCCGTCATCTTAATTTTTTTATCAACAACAGTTGACACTTGTCGGTCCCTATAAAATTTGTTCGAGCGCCACCAAACTGTCCCTAACCTTTGCCGAGTTATAACTCTTTATTATTGGTATGGCGGCCACCACTTTTTTTCCGCCATTTTAATTTTTTTAACACCGCCAGATTTTCGCAGGGTGTAGGTCGATATAAGTTAAGACACTACCCCGATAAGTCATACCGTTTAGCCGGCCACAAGTACACCATCTCCTCGAAGAGCTGAACGCGGACGTCATTTTGTTCGTATTCTTCACAGCAAACCCTTTCATTTCATATCCATATCACGGGGCGCGTAAAAAAAACATAGTCCGCTATCTTTTGGAATCCACCATATTGGATTTAGAGTGATGTCATTTTATTTTCGTATTCTTCTCTGCAAAACCTTGCATTTAATACCCACATCATGGCATTCCCATAGAGAATAACTAGTCCTCGATCTTGGGCGGTCCGCCATATTGAATTTAGAATGACGTCACTCGGCTAACCATCCAAACTAATCACATATGCAAAATTTCAGCTCAATCGGTTTAGGTTTAGGATAAGTGCTTTAAAATTCAGTTGTAAGATTTGACCCTTAATATTATAATAGCCCTTTTTATACTATCTTTGTTTAATAAAGTTTTTAAACTTGGCGGATGTCAGATTTTGTTAGAGTTAGTCAGTTGATAGAATTCAAATGCTGCTTCGGTCCCTTCTTTACATCTTCAACTTGTTTTATTGATGTTGGTTGACCCGGCCAAAGATTTTGTAAATAAGCAATTAAAACTACAATTAAAGATTTTGGTTGTGATTTGTGCCGGTTTGTAAATCAATATTGATCACCTCACCGTGATCACTATTGATATATTCCTAAGGACCTACCAAAGACTACAGCAATATAAAAAAGGGATACTAGGAACTTGTAATTTAGCCTTATTATATAACATAATATACAATATTAAAACTATAATAATAAAAAAAACTAAAACTAGTAACTTAATTATCATACAGTCCTACTCCCCGCGGTATCATGCCAAGAACGCTGGCTGCGTTTCCCCGCTGAATAATACTTAGCCTTTGAGCGAGAAAAGAACCAGCCCTCTTATCACCAGCAGCAACGACCAGTCGCGGATGGAGTTCCTTTAGAACTTCACCGCACGTGGACCCGGACCGATAGTCTCTACAGAAAATGGCACAAATATGTAGTCATCTCAGAGACTCATATTTGCGCCACTTACTCAGTTCAGCTGACTCTGATGTCGCCCGGCTCTAAACGAGGTACCCTGAGATGAAAGACCGTCAAAGTGTCTACGCAAGTAGCATCCCACACTAGGGCTTTACCTTTCTCCCAAGGACCATTGTCATACCGTCGAGTCTCTTGCCATCGTCTCTAAATATTCCACAAGGCTCTAAAACCGAGGAATAGTTATAGAGACAAGAGCCCTTCGGATGACATCGTTCAAAGAACCGTGCCGCGAAAACCTATCAGCACTTTTCTTACATGAAAATCCATGGAGCCCAAACTTGCCGACGCTGCTACCACAGGGGCACTGATGGGGTTGACAAATCGCCGCTCCTAGTCAGTTTCTACGGCGATGCGCAGCTTTCCCCATCAAGTAATGTGCCGAGATTACTTGATAGTAAAGCGTGTAACCAGTGACTAGATTCCTTAGTCGAAACAGCTAGAAGGCGTGCTTGATCTTGGTCACTATGGAATTATGAAACAAATCTTTCTGCACTTTCTGTACCAACGGAATATCCACTGTTTTTGTTGGTTAACTTCCAGTGGAACATTTTCCCGGGACAGAGCATTCGCCATGTCTGCCCTGCTTCCATAGCAAAGCACAGGTCTACTTTATTGTTTAAAATTATGTTACATAAGTCACTAACACTATGCACGGAAGCAAGGAAAGCTGGCAATGCAATGCTAGAAAGATTTCTCACACCAATACCACCACATTTTATAGGTAAAGTAGCTTGAGTCCAGGTTGTTGTATTTAAGTTAAATTTAGAATTTTTCTATAGCTATTTTAAGATTATTATCAATATCTTTAAAATATCCGAACAATTCAGACTGGACTCGAGCGGATTAAGTATGTAAATCTAGGCGCAAGAGGACAATATTTTTAAATAGTAAGAGCAATGTGGGGTTTAATTTATACAATTTACTAACGTGGTTTAAAAACTGATCAAATTTAGTTTTAAATCAGGTTTAATACTATCGAAAACAATGGGGCACCTAGCAGGTATAGCGGTTTCGTAGTGACAGTTTTATTCCTGGAGAAATATGATTAAGTTTAGCGTCGAAATGTGGAACCAACGGCAATAGGACGGATACCGTTATCCTTTTATGAAGGCACATAATCTTGCCCCATATAAGAATGGAATGAAATTTGGATTAAACTTTGAGGATTGACCAAAGGATGCTTCTTACGAAGGCCTTCAAGAGTTTCGACATTGCGAGGAGCCAGGATGTCGTCTGCGAATAAAATACAGGATGCATTTTTATAGTCGCCATCCATTACTTTCGACTCGATCACTTTTATTAAATAAAATTTAGGACGAAATCGAGATAAATAAGTATTAATTGGGTAATCTAGTTTTAAAAGATGTCTCTTTTAGTTTAGACGTAATTGATTTATTTATTGTTTTATAAAAATAAAAATGGGAATACGCGAAAGTAAGTAATTTTTGCCAACTATTTTTACTATTAGTAAAACAATTTAGAATAGTGCATGACAATGCTTTACCAAGCTGCATCCTCGCACCTCTGGGAATTCTTTTTACAACTGGTACATTACGATGATAATCGTAAATTTGCTCCGAAAAAAGATGAAAAATTTGTGTCATTAGAGGAATTACTAATAGAGTTATAATTTTTACGGTAGGCTGTGAAGCCGAAATACTTTACTCCTTTTACCTTTAAACAGCCTTTAGACATTGTATACAATTCTTGAAAAAAAAACAGAAAAGAATATTTTTATTATCTTATTTTTTAAATTGCGAGTGCTGCTAAAAAGCGAGAAATGTCGGGTTTTGCGAGGAGACCGCTTCAAGTCTAGGGCGCTATTAGGTTCGATGAGTTGAAGAAAACATTCCGGTATTTTTAAAAGTAAGGTGATATATATAACATGACATAGAATCATTACATTACTGTTATTATTTAAATATTTACTGTATTCTCCTATATAATGTAATCTCATATAATGCCCTTTATCGTTCAGACATTTGCAAACATCCAGTGCATCCAATTATTTGCAGGCCATAAAAAACCTAGTTGTTCCGTGTAGAATAGAATAGAATAGAATAATTTTTATTCAATGTTGATAACATGTAATTCTTATTGAAGTCATTTTTTACTTTTACCACTGGTTCGTAAAAAAACCTATATAATGTTTATACATTTAGAAACATCATGGTAGCGATCACCTCATTCCCGGGGTTATTAATAATCATGTACTCTTTAGCAGTATAATAACCCTTACTAAACAATTTTTGCTTAATAAATATTTTAAACCTTTTGATAGATAAGGTTTGCATATTTTCTGGGACTTTGTTGTAAAAGCGTATACATTGTGGATAGATGTAGATGGCTATAGGCCACAGCATCTACTTACCATTTGGTGGACTATGTGCTCGTTTCCCTTATTCTATAAAAACAATTCGAAAAAGCCATCCTAATAAATACATGTGCACATTGCTGCAACAGACTTTAAATTATTTTAATAAATGGCGTAAATTTTAATATTTTTAAATTTCAGCAACTGTAGAGCAGTTACAAGATGGCAGAGGGCTGCAAATCGTGAGCCCAAAGTCTGACCACACATTTGACCTAGACGAGAAGACTCTGGTGGCTTTGCTTGATAGCCCGGACATCAGAAACCGATCAGTGATTCTTGTGTCAGTTGCCGGCGCATTCAGGAAGGGCAAGTCCTTCCTTCTTGACTTCTTCCTGCGGTACCTGCACCATACGGTCAGTAGTCATTGTTAAAGCCTTAAAACAATTTGCCATTATAACCTTTATTATTTGCTGCCACATGCGTCGTATTTACGAACAAGTGCTATTTGTGGTGGGTGGCCTGCTCGGGTTTGTACTGAGCAGCTGTTAACCGTGTAGTGGCCAATCCGCCAATCCGCCTGCCAATCGTGGCAACTATAGTAAAATAACTCCTATGAGGCAATCTTAGGGGGAGGCCTATGTTAAGTAATGGACTTTTATAGGCTGTCATAGGTGGAATCTCTATTTACGAATTGTTTTTTTGTCATTTCGGCTAGTCACTATGCCCGAGTTTCCAATGGGTCTATTTTTGTAGGCATAAAATATAAGGCTCCTATAAAGGAAGATGATGTTTCTTTCGCCTTAAGAAGTTAGATGAAAAGTTGTAGATTAAGTTATAATGCAAAAGTCTATAGTTCAGAAAAAAAAACAGAGTCAGTCATAAGGACTGCCGACAGAAGTGCAAACTGAATGATATATGCGTATACATGTACACAGGCCGCTATACTACGCGTCGCTAGTCTGCCTTGCGCCAGACTAGCGATGTGTAGTAGACATGCTCGTGACGTATTTTGCTTGCGCGCAGTACGTCACGAGCATGTTGAGGTCATCGGTGACGCGAATCCATAAGTTTTCCCCTGCCAAAAATCGCTCAACGCGGCTAAAGAAGTTTTAACTTCAAAAATTAATGAATATAAAATGTCATTGCAGTACGTATTAAATTTGAAAGACGGAGATTGGCTGGGAGCTGAGGACGAGCCGCTTCAGGGCTTTGGCTGGCGAGGCGGCTCCGAGCGCCACACCACCGGCCTGCTGCTATGGTCGCAGCCCTTCAAAGCGACGCTCCAGAATGGAGAGAAGGTGACGTTGAATATAGTGACAGCCATACACAATCATACGCCAAAGTAAAATGCTTGGAAACAAAAACTTAACATTCTTGAATGATTAACCGAGTAGTGGCGGTGTAAGAATATCTACTACCCCATGTAGCGTCGTGGGTGTCGTAAGAGGCGACAGAGGGAAACAAAGCAGGAGATGGTCAGGAGTATCTTTATGATGATAAAAACTCAAAATAATAAAGAACTGCGTTTGCCAACCCGCCTGCCAGGCCTGGCAGCAATGGAAAACCTCCTCTCTATGAGGCAATCTGGGGGAGACCTACGATCAACAGTGGACTTTTGGTAGCCTATAACGGCAACGGTAAACATACATGAATGTTATGGGTCCAAAAATATATTGAAATTTTTATTTTATGTGATGTACTAATGGAGAGTGTTTGAAAGTTGTTTATCTTTTTTTTCACTGAAATACCTTAGCATACCCAACTTGCGGGAGCAAGGAAGTTTATATCGGGTTCATACCAACTAAAACCCCATGGTGTTACACCTTCATCTTATATAAGCAGGACTATGGGTACGCTTTTTTGGACACAGCCGCGACCCCACCAGCGCCAGCCGCCCTCTCTATCTTTCCTCGAAAAAGGACAGCTCCCTATCCTTTTCTTCGGACAAAGCGCAGCTTTCTACATGGTTTTGATCTCCACCTGAGCAACGGATATCCCCTCCCCCTTTAGTCAGCAAAGAGAAGCCATATGTGCAGGAAAAACGTGCACATGGAAGTGCCAGTTTTCTTGGTCTCAGTTACGGATCTGGTCTCTAAATATTGGCACTTTTCCCTACTTTGCACTCAGGGGCACTTCACTATACACTCACACACATGAACACTTCTCTTCCCCTGGGACCCCACCTCGGCTGTGGAGGACAGGGTGAAAGAAGAAAGGACAACTTTAATTTATTTTTTCCAGCCCTTTTTTATTTTTTTATTTTTATGCTTCTAGATTTTTTGAATTTTGTAATAAGTTTTCTGACAAATTTTATTTATTTTAGGTTGCCATATTCCTCATGGACACGCAGGGCACCTTCGACAGCCAGTCGACCGTGCGGGACAACGCGACAGTGTTCGCACTCTCCACCATGATATCTTCCATCATTATTTACAACATCTCGCAGAATATTGAAGAGGATGAACTGCAACATTTGCAGGTAATTTTTATGTTTGTTTCTAACTTATGGCTCTCAACAGTCCTCAGGTGTGATAACTTATTTCTGCATTTTTTTTAAATATATTATAGCGTCACTAACATTTGTATACATTGTTAAAATTATAATTTACATACCTACGTAGATAGGGTATTACTTTAAATGCTATAAACTATTATAGGTGATTACAACATGCACTGGAATAAACATGAAGAATAATAAATACTTACAGCAAACTAAAACGTTAAAAAAAATTCAAAAACTTAATCCATTACATTTGCGTTATGTTTGAGTAGTTATTTTCTGAGCTTGTTAGGTGTGAGTCGGAATTAATGTCAAATGCATATAGGAAAGTTCATTGATCAATTTACTCAACCTAGAGATCGTGGACTTTGTGCCAAATACCGTTCTACGAAGAGGTGGTCTAATAGGAGTTATTCTCCTACGTGGGTACCTATGAGGTACGCAAAATTTTATCTTATTCAACAATTGAGAGCAGTTAATTTTCCGTTTAGTATAACGTCCACTTGTTTATTGTCATAAAGTGCTTCATGAAGAGTTTCAGTGAAGCTTACCAGATTAGAGTTTGTTGATCTACATTGAACAAATCAATGTTGTTCAATTATCACTAAGTAATTGCTTAAGATGATCTTGTAGAAATGGACATATGAAAGCTTAAAAAATTTTAGCAAACTATAACAGTATTGAAATGGGCCTGTAGTTTTTGACTGAATCTTCATTTTCCGATTTATGAATAGGAATAACCTTTGCGATTTTCCATTTAGCCGGGAAGGCGCCTGTTGAGAGCGATTTATTGTAAATTAATGACAGGGGAGATAATAAATATTTAGCACATGCCGCTATAAAAACGTGGGATTCCATCAGGGCCAGGACCTTTATTACAGTCAATATTTTTAGTATGTTTAAAAGTGATTCGTTATCGATAACAATAGGCGAAAGATGTAGTTTTCTAAATAATTTAAATAATTAGAGTGAACGTAATAATTCGAAGCATTGTCAACCCCATCAGTATATACAGATGCAAATTGGGATGAGAATAGTTCACATACTTGCTAACCATCTGTAGCAGTTACATTTCCGTCAGTCATTGAAATAGGGTTTGCACTAGTACCACCGCGTTTGTTTTTTATGAATGACCAAAATGATTTAGAATTATTGGCTATTTGCTTCTCCAGGTTCCTAACGTAACGGTTATAGCACTCTGTTGCCATTCGTGCACAACGAGAACTTAATAATTGTAATTCTAATTCATCCATAGGGTTTCCATATTTTTTAAAACGACACCTGATTTTATATTTATCTTTAAGGGTTTATTTAGCTTTAGATTTTTATCAAACCAAGGTGGGTATTTATTATTTCTTATTTTCTTCTCTGGGACAAACTTGGAAATAACGGCGTTAATTTTACAATACAATATTTCAAGCATTACAAGTAGTGTAGACACTATGATGACCATTAAAATATATTCCCAGTTGCATTTTGACAATTCTTTATTTATATTTTCATAATCCCCTTTGTAAAAGTTTAACTTAATAATTTTATTATTAAAACAGAGTTTTATTTCATTTATCAACGTAATATCAACCTCCAGAGGTGGATGTAATTGATCGGTAATGCTTAATGAGTTATGAGAACGACTCTCAGTACAAGATGGCAAGTTAGATAAAACAAGATCGAGAGTTCGGTTTGACGCATTAACTATATGGTTAAGTTGGTGTAAACCATTCATGTGTGTAAAGTCAATTAAGAATTGATTTAGTCTTGTTAGTTTGTTATCATTTAACAAACTCCAGTTAATACTAGGTACATTAAAATCACCAATCATACAATGACTATTACATTGTTCGAAAACAAAACTAAAATTATCTAAAAAATACTCTAACATAGAATAATATACTGGTGGCGGCAAGTAAACGACACAAAGGGCTATCTTGCGAATAGTTTTTGAAACCGTTGCATTCCCACTCAAACATGCGACGAGACTTTATTTTTCTGGATACAGCGATTAAAACTCCACCTCCATCTTTTTTTGAACAATATTCAGCATCCTCTATATCCTTTCTATAGACAATATATCGTTGATCAAAAATCTCATTATTAAGAACAGATTTATTTAACCAAGTTTCCGTGAGTACCACTACATCGTAATCGCAACAAAGAATTTGCTGATAAAAAAATTTAGTTTTTGTTCTCAAACCACGCGTATTTTGATAATACAAGAATATATTAGATAGTATTTTAATAATAAAAGAAAGAAAGAATCCTGTCATTATTAATTATAAATGACTTAGGTTGAATATTAGATACTAAATTAAATTTTCACAATCATATGACATCCATTTGCGAGTTAGCTAGTAAGATTTTGGGTTTTGTGATGAGGACTTCTGCTGGCTTTGATGATATAAGGGTGGCTAAAACTTTGTATAACGCGTATGTTCGAAGTAAACTAGAGTATGCAGCTGCGGTTTGGAATCCTTACCAGAAAAATATACTCTCTTGTTAGAGAGGATACAACGAAAATTTGCTGGTTCGGTTTATAAGAAGAATTATGGGTTTATTTGTATCCTTCTTTATTCGTCTTGGGTATGGTTGATTTTGAAACACTAATGTTTAGGAGGGTGATGTCAACTATTGGGCACTATCTTTCCATAATTCACCACAAGGTGGATTGCCAGTCGGTTATGGAGAGAATCGGTTTGTTGGTGCCCAGGTACCTGCAGAGAGATAATGGAGGAACGGTGACTCCACGCCGTAGGCCGCGTCTCCTAGATAAACCAGTTACATGTACCAAACGTGCTCCCTTTGCGCCAGCAAATCGAGCGTTAACACATAAAGGGGACTTACTCACTCATCACGATGAAATTGACTTTTTTATATAGGATAAGGGTGA
This sequence comes from Parnassius orleans, assembly GCA_029286625.1. Classification (NCBI taxonomy): domain Eukaryota; kingdom Metazoa; phylum Arthropoda; class Insecta; order Lepidoptera; family Papilionidae; genus Parnassius; species Parnassius orleans. The sequence goes on along the minus strand of JAGSMP010000026.1, from coordinate 2,733,787 downwards.
CAAACGAGCACACAGTCCACCTGATGGTAAGTGGTTGCTGTGACCCATAGACATCTACATCTATCCTCAATAAAAAATCGAAATGCAGATGCGTTGTCACCCGTGAGGACTAAGATGGAATGCCTCTTTTCCCGTAAAAGGGTCTCCGGTTCTCTACACTCACCATACGAAACACAGCAGTGTTAAGCTGCTATTTTACGCTGGTATTCTGTGAGAGCGTCACCCTTCCCGGTCGAGCCGACCCATTCGTGCTACAACTATACTTCTAATATAGCTACAGCATAACACAATCTGCTGGCTCTTTTTTATAAAATTATCGATGACATGACAATTAATAATTCGACAATTTAATTTCCTTGACTATGTACTATTTATTACTTTGTATTTAATATGCAATTTTAATTATGGGCATATTAGGATTAGGATTGTAATTGACATTGCATTATAAATTGATATGACAAAATATTTCATAGCCTGACATTGTATGATTACGACATTTCTCTTTTTAAATATTGTACAATTATTAATATTTAATTGTTTCAATTGCCTTTATTACTGTTTTAATTCCAATACACGTGCTGCTAAAAGCTTCGAGATTTTATATAACTATTATTTTATAATTATTTAATTTATGATTATTAATTATTAATTTATAAATTATAATTATTAATTTTTATTGTTATGAATGCATGCAATTTTTAAAATTTTTGCATGTAAAATTGTGTGCGTATTGGATTTTCTGTAAGCCATAAGTTTTTGAATAAAAATAAAAAATAATAAATGTGGTATCTAAAGAGCACAGTTTTTTACCTTATTCTATAAAAAAATCTGGCTTAACGTTTCTGTTAATATATATTTGTAAATATATTTTAATTAAGTCCTTTGTTTAAGCTTTTCACAGATTACGGCAGAGTGGCGTTGGAGAAGACAGAAGGAAAGCCCTTCCAGGACTTACTATTCTTGGTGAGGGACTGGAGCGTGCCTTATGAGTATCCATACGGCGCTGAAGGTGGGCAAATGTTGTTGGAGAAGAGACTCGAGGTATGCTGTTTGTTTTGTTTAAATTACTTTTAACTTTTAGCCAATAAAATAAAACGTGTAAATGTTTGAATGAGTTGCGGTGCTGGGGGTCGCGGGTTCGAATCCCGCACGCAACAAGTATTTGTATGGTCTACAAATAACTGTTCCGAGTTTGGATATTTGTCCTTGTGCAATTTATGTATGTAAACTGTCTCCACGATACAGGAGAAAATCCTAACGTAATTTTTGACCCTTTCGAGTTTGCTAAACAATATTATAAGCTCAAGGTAACAAACATAATGTAGTCTAAATAGTTACATTAAAAACTTCATCCCCTATTATTCCAATCTTGGTAATGATTAATGAACTCATAAAAAGGAAGAAGTTTATTAGGCGTTATTATAAAGACGTTTTATTAATTAATCATAAATTTGTAAACCTTGATATATCGCCGACCAATCTGACTGCTATACAGGGTTATTTTTCAAAGAGCAGCCAAATTTTAAACTTAAGTTGAAATGTATAAATAATAATATATCGTTATTGCAGTTTTTGAAAATACAAGTAAATAAGGCTTTTATTTTTATTTGAAATTATCCCAATTGAATGTGATTATGTGATTTATGGGCAACAACGTTTTTGCCTACCGTTTGACACTTGCGAATGTGTGCGTGCGCAGTAATTTCAGTTAAAATAATGCATTATCACGCATTTTGAATTTAATAGATAAAAGGGACAGAATGTTTCAGATTTTTTTAATAAATGTTTCTTCACCATTTGCCTGTATTAATTATTCTGAACCTTCTCTGCAAATTTGGTCGGTTATTGCAAAATAACCCTGTATAGGTTTAAAACCTAAAAGTTCCGAAACCGAAAAACGTAAGAACGAGGAAAGCGAAAATATTTCGCTGCGTGCGACTGAGAATGAATTGAAATGTTCCAGGTGAATGAAAACCAACACGAAGAGCTGAAGACTCTTCGGCGAGAGATCAAATCGTTCTTTGCGAAGTTGTCGTGCTTTCTGTTACCGCATCCAGGCATGAAAGTGGCAACGAGCCGCGAGTTCAACGGCAAATTGTCAGGTATGAAAAAATAAAATATTGACATTGTCTATAATATATATGAAAAATAAGGCCTGGACCAGGAGTATAGTATGGACTAGACTTGAATTTTGATATTGTTGAGTTTGAGTTCACACTTGTCTCTGAATAGCGCCCTTAGTGCTTAGAGTAATAACAGACTATATATTACAAATTAATAAATACTTCACTTTTACATTGAAGTTTAGAAAGATTAAAACATAGATGATAATTAAAACCGCTCGTAAACGGGTTATTTCTAGCGTAGGTGGCAATTTGTAGGGTTAATTGTATAGCTGTCAATGTCATATATTACTATACTCTTTGGTCAATGTTACTTAGCCTATAGCTTCAATATAACTTCACGTAACAGTTAAAGCAACATTACCGGAAAATACTCTGCTGGAAGTTCTTGCACAGTGACATTGCAACAAAAGTATCACTGAAAAATTTACTGAGCTATAAATATTGCATTTATAGCAAAATGCAATATTTATAGCTCTTATAAATATAGATTGCAACGAGGCGATAACCCAGATACCCATTCACATAGAAAATATTATATACCTACTCCATTAGGTTAAAGTTTAAGCGGCGGTCAGCCTTCACCAGTGGCGGATTATCTTTAAGGCAAACTAGGCACGTGCCTAGGGGCGCAAACAGAAGTTTTAAAAACGAAAAAAAATCGTCTGTTTTATTACTTCTACATCGCCCTCACTCTGTTATCACTTTTTTCATTCACGCACACATATTAGGGTACTTCGTGTCCTAATTATTATTTTGCAACTATAAACTATATTATTTGGAAAATGGGTACTTATAATTTATAATATATGGCCGCTAGAGGGCGCCGATGATGTGCTAGCGTAGGGCGCTGTCGATATTTAATCTGCCTCTGGCCTCTGGCCTTCAGTCTTTTTTTTAATTCTGAATGAAGAACATGTTTCGCCACACTTGGAATTTCTGCTTTATAATATTTGTTTAGGCTTCGACATTCTCCAGGAAAATTGTGTGTACTTTTCTACGTCCGATAGGAGGATTAGTTGTTCTATTCTATTCTAGTCTATTCTGTAATACTGACAGACATAGATGCGGAGTTCAAGAAACAGTTGAAAGACCTCGTGCCGATGCTGCTGGCACCGGAGAACTTGAAGCCCAAGGTGATGTCGGGAGAGACGCTGAAGGCGAAGGAACTGATCCACTACATTAAGTCTTACATGAAAGCGTTCAATGGAAGTGAATTACCAGTTCCTCAAACCATTCTAGAAGTAAGAGTTTATCTTTAATCAGGTTCATTCAGGTTGGCAACGTACTGGCGACGGGAAAAAACGTCAAACGCGCAAGACATCCGGTACTGCGATCGCCAATACGTCTGCCATTAATTTCATTAATAACACGATGTTTCTCACGATGGCATTTGCGTGCGCGTTTTGCACTTTCGTGCTTACTTCGATAAATTTTAATTTTAATTACAATAATGATTCCATTACACATGCGAATAATTCAATTAAATGAGCAGTAGGCAGTAGTTCTAGCTCCGCGATAAATTAATTGACGGCATAGTGTCTTAGGCCCGTATTAATAAACGTTACTCAGCTCAAGCACACGCACTTGAGTACAATCTTGAGGTTATGATCTTATCAATAAACATATCTCAAGATGCAGTTTAGGTTTACGATATCAGCTGAGTGCCACACTGAATAATAAACGAAACTCGACTCTCAAGTGTGTATACTTGAGTGCAAGTCACAGAACAGTATTCCTAAGTACAGCGTTTTGAGATACTGTTTTTATGTGTTTATTAATTAGCAACGATCTTGAGATGCTGATTTCGTAATGAGGGCGTATCAAATGATTACGCACTTGAGTTCGTCGTTGAATAACGTTTATTAATACGGAACTTAATGTTACTTTTACCCAGTGGCGTAGCTAGGCATGGGCGAAGTGGGCCCTCGCCCACGGCCTCGCACTTAAAGGGGCCTCTCGAGGCCTACTTAAAAACTACTTAAGAAACAGTATGAAGTAGGACCGACTGTCTGCTTTAGTAATACTTTCAATCAAATCCGATTTAGCTGCAAAAATAATTATAAATCTTTAAGAGGACTTCAGTAAAGCAAAAAGCTGAAGAACAACTTTTGTAAAAAATCAAATCACGCAAGTTACAGAATAAAACCTTTTTCAAATCTATATGCTTTTCAATATTCTCCCACCGCGGATTTATATTATTTTTTCACTATCATGAGTAGTTATGTCGTGTCAAAGCATGTTTGGTAGGATAGATCTATTGGGTAGATCTTGGGAACGAAATAAAAGGGGCCTCGCTGATGCGACTTCGCCCACGTGTATATTAGTCCACGCTTCGCCTCTGCTTTAACCCCCCGGCCAGACACTCGTCGAGTGGCATGAGAAGTAGCGAGGAAAGGAGGCAGAGACGTAGTGTGGCCATAATACTGGTTATGCCGCACGTCATGCTCCTCGTCATGCCCATCGCTCCCTGTTTTGACGGTTTTTGGGCGCGATTCAAAGAACTGGCAATAGTGGCATGAGTGGCCGGTCACATAATCGCGCGAACGTAGTCCGAATCGAGGGCTCGTCACCCACCATCTCCGTTGGCGAGGACTACGACATATATTTCTTTTTTATGACATTGATATAGCTATACTAAATATGCATATAGCAAATGCTGCCACAGTTTCAACAAGTATTGTGCCATTAAATTACACTGGACGTTTAAGGCTCGAAACAATGCGATGTGTTTTTTTTAATTTATACTTTAATCACAAAGCGATATGTGACACGTTGTGATTAACCCAAAACATCACAAAGCGAAATTAGCGTCGGGGCTTTTCATTATAAATATTTGTCTAATGACTACTACTACGTTGTGAATTGTGTAGTAAATACCTAGCAAATTCTGTACGTTAGCTGGTGCAACCACGACAGTATGAAGAAATTTAAATATGGTATCTACTTAGCTTTAAAGCATTGTATTGATTACAAATTTTAATGCCGAAAATATAATTTTAAATGTTTACAAGTTTTGGCGGCAATGCGTGCTGGCAGACGTTTTCTCAAATGATTCCACCGTCAAGAATCTATTAAATCAGAACATAAAATTGTAATTAACAATTTCGTAGGTTCCTCTCATCGCGAAGCTGGGGCATGCGGTTAAATATGACAAATTTAGGGGCGAAAAAATTTATAAGGTACACGGGTTCTAATTACGGAAAAATCTTTAATTTATATGGAATAAACGAGGAAAAATGTTAGCAGACAGTTTGCTAGGGGCTTAGTTGCCGCCAGAACGCGCTAAAGAGGTACATGAAATTAAATAATTTTATTACTTAATTACAAAGAAAACAATTTACCAAATGTTAGACAGAGAAGTGGGAGCTAAAGCGGTGGCAGACGATTTGATATAAAATTAATCTTTGCATTTGTGCTGGCATATATCCAGATGCCTTAAAAACCTCTATAATGAAACCATTATTTAAGAAGAAAAATAGAGAGTTAATTGCAAACTATAGACCAATTTTACTCATTCCCATAATTTCAAAAATAATTGAAAAGTACATTTACAATAAATTATATAACTATGTAGAAAAACATAACATATTGTGTAAGGAACAGAAAGGATTTAGGCAGCGTAAAACAATAAATATGGCAATATACGACTTTGTATACAATATTGTTAATAATATGGGCACAAGAACACCAGTTTGTGCCATATTTTGTGATATGACCCAGGCGTTTGATTATGTCCACTACCCTACCCTCTTATGTAAACTACACGCCTATGGCATCAGAGGTAATGTACTTAACCTTATAGAATCTTACCTTAACAATGGAATACAAATAACTGAAATTAAGAATTTTAATAAGGTTAATAAATACGAAATTTCGATCGTCGGAACGTAAAGTCAGCTTTGGAGTTGCGCAAGGGAGTGTACTGGGACCGTTACTAATTATATTATATATTAAATTATTTGTTTACACAACGCTTAATTTAATTTCGATTCTGATCACATATCGTGCATAAAATTTTTAAATAATAAATTAATTTATAGTCAATATCTCATACAGTCACAAAAATTTTTTACACATACAATCGCATAAAAATGTCTACAAATGAAAATGAATTATTCTGAACCGATAATATCTGAATTTAAGCAAAACGCAATAACAAATATTAAAATCTAAACCAATTAAATAAATATGAATCAATTTCAGAAAATATATTCAATGTGAAAGACGTTGACAAACGTCATTTTTTTCTTTTAATTCATGGCGTCTTTTGATAGAATTCTGCTTATATTCAATAATTCAATTTTAATCAATTAATAGGTAAATTAATTGTGAAAATTTCAGAGTAATATGTATGTAATTATAATCTAATGAGCAACCAAAAAAAAGTTTAACACATAATTAACTTTTTCAGCTTCTTCCGATATAATATGTATTTTTGTATCTAATTTTTAAAATGGCATTCTGAAACAACGCAAAAGAAAGAAACAGCGATATCTTTTTCTCGCTTTAATTTTATACGCCCAATCCACACATAGATAAAATTATGATTGTGTGCAAGTTTCTCGGCTTTTATACAGAGTTGCATCACTATTTTCTTAATGTACCCCCAACATCTGCGTTTATATGTTTATATGTTCTAATGATAAGTGAATTTTGTATTCTTAATGAGAATTAAGTTCTTAAACCATAAACCATAAATACACAGAACAGCCTTTGATGCTTTTTGCAGATGACAGCACCATAACAATACCTTGTAAAAAAATTAATACATACGAATATGACATAAACAATTCTCTAAAAACAATTATAAAATGGCTAGATCACAATAATTTAATAATAAATTTTATGCAAAACAAAGGTTATACATTTCAGTCAACGCAAACACGATATTAGTAAACTCATAATAAAGGGTGGTCCATAAGTCCTTTGAAATGTAAAAAATAATTTAAAAAACTAATGACATTATGAAAAAGGTTTTATTTTTCATAATCCTTATAAAATGGAATTATTTTTGAAAATTACATCATCTAAATGTAATCCGTTACGATCGCGCACTCCTGTAAGCGATGTTTAAAATTATCCATCACTGCGCGGCAAGTAAGCTCTGTAATGTTTGCCATTTCTCTTTGATATTTTCTTTCAGGACGTCAATTGACCGCGGGTTGGTTTCGTACACTTTAGTCTTAAGATAACCCCATAAGAAAAGTCCATTGGGGTCAGATCTGGACTACGTGGTGGCCAAGGAATATCTCTTCGAGATCACTTTATTAGGAAAAGTTGACGGACGACCGGCATAGCGACGTTAGAGGTATGGGCAGTTGCTCCATCTTGTTGAAACCAGGTCCGCGTATTGAAGCCTGGAAAATTCTGCAACTCTGGTGTAAAAAGTCCTGGATCATAGCTACATACCGTTGTGAAGTAACAGTGGCGCGCGGCCTCTGCCGTCCTCAAAAAGTAAGGCCTATAATGCCATGCGCTGACATAGCCGCCCAAACTGTCACTTTAGGGCTATGTAAGGGCTTTTGATGTTTGCGATTTGGATTTTGCAACTCCAGTAGCGACAATTTTGCTTATTGACATGGCCGTTGATGTAAAGTGAGCCTCATCAGAGAATAACACGTTATTAAACGAGTAAAGCGGTTCAACATTTCATTTGCGAAATTTAGTCTGTGGATAGTGTCAGTATCTTTTAATTCCTGTACTATCTGAATCTTGTAAGGGTGAAGATGTAAATCTTTCTTTAAAATTCGCTGTAACGATGTTCTGGGTAGGTTTAATGCACTGGAACGCTTACGAGTAGACTGGGTAGGATTTTCACGAATTGAGTGTTTCACTACATCGATGTTTTCTTCCGTCCGTGATGTCCTTGGTCGACCTGACCGTTGTTTATTCAACGTTGAACCACTCTCTTCGAACTTAATAACCCAGTTCTTAATCGTTTGAACACTTGGAATGTCTTTAAAGTTGCGTAAATTCTGATATTCTCGAAATTTACGCCGCGCAATGGTAGCCGAATCATTGTTTCGATAAAACTCGCGCACACAAAATGCACGGTCCGCACCGGTGAAACGCTCCATGGCGACTGAATTCCCAGAAACCATCGGTACTCCCCGCACCGCGCGCCACTCATGCGCGCCTTTTGTATTTTATTCGAAATTTACATTTCTAACGACTTATGGGCCACCTTACAATATAACTTTGACATTGCCGAAGTCAGAAAGCACGAGATTTTTGGGCTGGAAATTGATGAAAAATTGAATTGGAAATCGCACATTAGGACTCTTTGTAAAATATAAGTAAGTCTGCTTATGCTCTAGGCATATTGTTATCTATAATTTGTACGGATGGACTCCTTACTGCGTATTGTGGTACGGTAGAAACATACCTACGATATGGCGTAATATTTTGGGGTAACTCTTGCGAAAAAGGAAAGGTATTCACGGCCCAAAAAAGGTGTATACGCTCAGAGTACCGATAGTTGCAAGCCATATTTTAAACAATATATATATATATATATATATATATATATATATATATATATATATATATATATATATATATATTATGTTCTATGCAAAAATAATTTACCTTCAATTGTTTGGGATTCAACTGGGAAGCCACGGTTCATCGAACCAGTTGAATTGATACTTGGAATTGGTAAAATGCGCATAAAAATACCATCGAATTTTAAAGGCAGCGAATTGCGGATGGATATTATCAGAAGAGAAATTCTCAGTAGCAGCCTGGAGTCGGTGTTTTACCTCCGTGCCTCGGAAAGCACGTAAAGCCGTTGGTCTTGCGCCTGATCTCTGTACGGTTGTGTCGGATTGCCGTCCCATCGGATTATGAGAGTGAAGGAGTAGAGGGTGCCTATGCTTGCGCATACATTCGGGCACTATAATCATACATACATACATACATAAACACTCACGCCTGTCACCCAGAGGGGTAGGCAGAGACTACGGACTTCCACTTGGCACGATCCTGGCACACCTCTCTCGCCTCCTTTACATCCATATATCATGTAAAGGACAAATTAAACAAAACAATATCTATCATATTATTGCATTGTCACTAAAGTTACGGTATACAAAATTTCAACTCAACCAGACATCGGGAAGTGGTTCAAATCTTACTTGCAATATGTGAACTTAACCCACATACCTACTACGTACTAATCTACCCACAAACCTACAAATGTTTAGTAAAAGCTTGTAATAACAATAAAAAGGTAAAAACCCACCGTGTAGTACCCCTCTTCTTATTAAAAAAAGGATCATACAATAAAATAAAGGTACTTACTTGAAAAAGTATTAATCAAATATTTACTTACCTAGTACTTCTTGGGATAGTAAAAGTATGATATATTTTTATTTTTTCTAGTATTATTCATACACACAGTACAATAAACAACCATCATTAATAATACCACGTTTTTACATTAAAATATTCAAACTTGCAACTAACAAAACAAACAATGTGCGTCGCACTGACCCTGAGATTGTTGTCCACTGTCTGTGCCAGCGAACCGGTTTTTTCCAGTTTCGCCGCGAACGCGACAAGCGGCCAGTGGTCACGCACACATGCCCCGCGTGCTTGTAGTAGTGCGACCGATTCGCGCGGTTGTATGAAGCTTTATCTCTGTTCCGTTTATTTACTCATGTGCTATAATCCTGTACTGCGTAGATGGCTAGTAGTCTCCGTTGAGACTGGCAGCCGGACATTATTACATATTACTTGAACGGGTGCACCTTCCACCTGTCCAGGCCACGGCGCAGGCCAACAACCTGTCGGCGGTGGCGGAGGCGCGCGAAGTGTACGAGACGCTGATGGAGGAGGCGGCGGGCGGCGCGCGCGCCTACCTGCCGCCCGCCGAGCTCGCGCGCGAGCACCGCCGCGCCCGCGACAAGGCGCTGCACAGCTTCCACGCCAGGAAGAAGATGGGCGGCGACGCTAAGGCACAGACTTACGAGGAACAACTCATTCAGGTATGTACACTTCGCAGCTGGAAGCTATTGGTGGCGAATTGATCCAAATATGTGGGTACAACTTGGCCAAAACAATTGGACGCATGACAGGAATGCAGTTTCGGCGCCCGCACCCCGCCTCTATCCCCGCGCTTCCCCTAGTTACCAATCACCGTTCCGGTGTTCCGGTCATGCGCCTAATTGCTTTGCTCACGTAGTACAGCTGAACTTGAGGCGTTCCACTGCTCTCATACCAAGAAACAGCTGATTCAATAGTGTGGGCTTACAGAGCAACTTCAAGCGCTTTAAACGCTTCCAGGCCTAAAAGAAGATGAGTGGCTGCGAGTTTTTAAAAACCAACTAATTAAGGTACGAAGGTATGTGAGCTTTACAGCGGAACTTGAAGTGCTCAGCTGCTTTCGCTTCAGGATGATTATAGTGTACGTGTGTGTGAACACAGGTGTAGTCTCTACTCCCTCACTCTGTCTGTCTCTGCTAGTCTGATGGACGGCAGTCGACACGACCCGAGGGAAACCAAGCTCAGAACAACGGCTTTACGTGCTCTCCGAGGCACGGGATGAAACACCACCAAACTTCCAGACTCTGGGTTGCTATTGAGAATATCTTGACAGAAAAACCCAAGAACTGATTTTGGCCCGACCCGAGAATCGAACCCGGGACCTTGTGATCAGCAGTCTCGTTTACGACCACTACAGTCAATCCTTCCGTTTCTGTCATTAATAGGAACTAGAAGAATACTTCGAAAGGCTGCGCGCTCAAAATGAAAGCAAGAATATAATGAATATGATCAGCACGCCGGTGGTGTTTGCGGCGGTGCTACTGGTGGGGTTCGTGGTGAGCGTGGTGGCGGACGCCGTGGCGCTGTGGCCGCTCAGGCTCGTCGGCCACGTGCTGTCGCTCGCCGCCTTTGTCATGCTTTCCATCTGGGGTTATAGCAGGTACTATCTCCCTACCTCTCCAGTATGAAATATATTTTTTAAGCCTTTTACTTCTTCACTAGGATTTTCTCCTGTATAGTGGGGGGCAGTTTACATACATAAATTGCATAAGGACGAATGTCCAGACCTAGTACAATTACCTGAAGGCCATACAAATGATTTTTCTGTGCGGAATTCGAACCCGCGGCCCATAGTGCTGTAACTACATATACAACACTGGTAAGCCACTGCGCCACGGAGCCGTCAAATACACACACACACACACACACATATATATATATATATATAAAGAGAACATCGTCAATGTAGGCGAAGTCGATTAAATACGCATTATTAAGGATAATGCGTATTTCCATCTTAGTCCTCAGGGGTGACAACGTATCTGTCATAGATACCTACGGGCCACAGTATCCACTTTCACTTTCCATCCGGTGGACTGTGTGCTCGTGTGTCACTCTTATTCTAAAAAAAAAAAAACAACTTACCACTATTTTATTAAATTGAAAAATAATAAAATAAAAAAGCTTAATATTTTAATTATTACAATTATAATGTAAGTAGTATGTAGTAACACCTTACACCATTCAATATTTAACAAACTTTGTCGGTGTTTATATTATATCTAAGTATAACGAAAATAAGAAAAGAAAGAATACCTTAACCTGGCATTTCATATTTCAGGTTCACGGGACAAGTACGGGATATCAGCGAGCAGTTGGACAAAATAGCGATGACGCTACGGAATTATGTGAGTAGTATATGCATTTTCAGCGATATGTTGCGGCAGCGCAGCGGACACTTCCTTCCCTAAAACCCTCTCAGGAGTGAGAAGGCTGTGCCCAGCTGTGGGACGTATATATGCTGTTACTTTAACTTTTTATCTACACATAATATATTAATTCTATAATTCATTAATTTGTATAATGTTTTTTGCAGATTATCCAAAATATATCACCCTCGGGAAGGCTTCCGGAAGAAATAACAGAAGACAACCACAAAGAGAATAGCCTTAAATGTCTGAATTACATTTTTTATGCAAATTATATTTTTTATGCATTTTCGACACAAATCTATCAGTTTCTTTTAGGACATGAAGCAAGTGATAAATTGTAAAAAGGACTTTTTTTTAAATAACATAGGATGTTTTAAAATGCACAACAGGCTAAAAAGAGAGACGGAAAGTTAAATAGGGATTTCGATCGATTTAGTATGTAAGGGGTTTTTACCCTTCATTATCTAAGCTTTAAAATATTGTAGTTTTGCAGTATTCAACGAGCAACTAAAATTTTACAGAGAAAATTAATGAAACTTTTTAATTTTAATTAATTTTCTCTCCTAAGTAATTACATAATTAAAGGTTTGGCACCGAAATTATCACGCTCGTCACTGCAATGACGACAGCTCATGAGTTATATATTATTTTTTGAAATAAAAGAATGAAGAGTAAAATAAGAATTTTATTGTATTTTACATTGTTATTCCACTAACGACTAAACCAAAACCAATTTACGAACGCGTCATACATAGGCGCGTGCGGACCGGCGTCGCCATCTTGGAACTCGATGGCGATGACACTTACATAATAACTGTCCAAAGTTTATAATTATTGTCATCACGGGCATATATAACAAACTATTAGCGAACACAGGTGTCATAAACTACACATGCCTTTTTAAAGACGGATGCGAATGAAGAAAGTAGATAAAGCTCGGTTATATTATAAAAGAGAGGCTTTTTAATGATAAATGCATAACGTTTTATGACAAATTTGTTTATTGTCACTTGACAACTTTTTGAACCACTAACAAGATTAATTTTGTATAACGGAGTGTATATTTGCCTCACGAATTATAATTAACAAGTTCATTCACTACACTGCGTTTTAGAAACGCATTTAGTCGCGAATGCGACTAGTGTTGCGTCTGAACGCAAGTATATGGCACTAAATAGGCAATGATAAGAGGCTCGAATACTTCGAAAATTTAGCTAAAACAAAGTATAGATTTTAACTGATTTCAAACTGTATATTTGAAATATTTGTTAACTGGCCTCTTTAGACAATGTAAATTTTTCAAGTGAGGAAGATTTTCCGAGTTAATTTGAAGAAAAGATTCGGAGATCATGAGAGCTTTTTACATTTTTCAATACAAGCATTGCTATTGTTATAAATTTTACAACATATTATAACAACAGTTTAATATGTACAACCGAATATCATCTACTTGATTATTAAAATCTGTAATTGCAACAAATTAAAAAATTATCATCTACTTTTTGTCTATATTTTTTAACATCAATACTTACACACTTAATTCGTATTCTTCGATTTTGTGTTTCGTAAAATTATCGTAAGTATATAATTATATATATTGAAAACATCAAAACCCCCATAATATATCATATTAACCTTGACCTCTCAAATTGTAATTCTCGTCACGATCTAAAAGTGTAATTTTTATAGACCAAGAGCTGATGTTTCAAACTTCAGAATAAATTATAACCTGCCTAAATATAAAAGTAAAACAAACGAACTATTTTATTCATAGAATTGTAATTATCAATTATTTGTTTGTGTTGTATTTTATCCTCTGAAAAATAGTTTAGTATACCTGATGATTGAAAAATCCGCCTTAGGTGTTTAAAAAAGTTTAATAAGTATAGAATATTTAATGACAAAAAATACAAATTATTTAAAAATAACAGATAATCATTTATTAGGAATAAAAAGTAGGAAATTAAAAAGGTTTCGATAATGAACTGGTTTTGTGCCGAAATTAATTTAACAGGGATATAATATATTGCAACTTATTAAAATTGCACATCCACTAAGAGTATGCAAAGGATTAAAGAGAGTATCTAACAATTAAATCCATACTAAGTAATGTAAAATATTATACATTTTAATAATAAGTCATATTTTTGTGAAGAATTATCATCAATGGATATGACTATAATTATTAACCGCCTCCCAATAAGTTACAAATTAAATCTTTATCTGTATTTAGTTCTGGTTTTCGGTTGAACTAAATACTTTATAAACAATAACTTATTTGTTTTGAGTCAGCCCATATGAAAACTTTTTAATTTTATTTAAACGAAAATTTACTAGTCTCATGAGTTTTTATTTTTTTTTCTTTGTATTGATTTGATTGAAGTATTATTAAGCTTTTTGGTGTTTTTCATTATAATCTATTTCACATACATGATTATTTGCTTTATATTGGCCTATAAATATTGACTCGCATAATATGTAATACAGCTAAAATATAAAAAGATGGAAGTCACAACCTCAGTTTATCTTGTGACAACTGTAAATTACAACAAATAGACACCACAATAACAGTTATTTCCGAGCCATTGGGACAAGAGTGAAATTATAAAAATAATATATATATTACTATACAATAATATAACTGTCTATTTGTTAATAGATATTGTTGCAAAACAATTGCCATAATCTGCGATATTGCTCTGCATATATATAGACAGAAATAATAATAGGTGTATATTGTGATCATTGCCTTTAAGTGTTTTAACCACACTTATAAATTGATAACCGAACAGAGGCAGATTAAATATCAACAGCGCCCTAGGCTAGCACCTCATCGGCGCCCCTCTAGCGGCCATATATTATAAATTATAACTACCCATTTTGCAAATCAACCATATTATAATTTATAATATATTTATTCTTTATTGCATTCCTTAGAACAAAAGAATACGAAGGGTAGACTTAATGCCTTCAGGCACTCCCTACTAGTTATTATAGTTTATAGTTGCAAAATAATTACGACACGAGTACCCTCAACAGGTGGGCATGAATGAAAAATGTGATGAGAATGAGGGCGATGTAGGAGTAATCAAATAGACGAATTTTTTTCGTTATAAAATTTCTGCGCGCCCCTTTTTAACGGCCCTAGTCACGTGCCTAGTTTGCCTTAAACATAATCCGCCACTGGAAATATACGTTGTGACAAAGACACCCAAAAGATATTGATACAATAAACAATGGAATAAACTATGAAATCAACAACAAATGTAATTTTTTCTTCCCATGATGACGTCCTAAAGAGAAACACTCCGAAAACTTTTCACATCAATACAAACAAATTGGCACATTTATTAAAAATTTATACAATACAAAAGTTTCAGATAATGAATTGGAATTAGAAAATATTTATGTACAAGGATATCTCTGTCAATAAAACCGGTATAATTTCAAACAGAGTATTTATGTCTTAACATTATGTTTCTAAAACCGCTTTAAGTACATGCTAACAAATGTGCAACTTAACAAGTGATCACTAATTTTGATAAAACATATGATAGAACATTTGGTTATTTGTGCAATAGCATTAAATATTTTTAAATGTGATCTTGAAGACTTATCTTGACATACATGATTTATGTAATTACAACTAGATGTTAATTACAATTTACAGACCGCTCATTAAGATTAAATATATGCAAAATGTTTCTATTGGTTCATTAATTTAAAATGAGTCAAGGGATACCAATTTTTATCGTTTTTACAATTTCACTTCGCAACAATAATGCAAAAAGTTAAACTTTTATTTTGAGCTATTTCACAAACAGTGTTGCAAATGGCAAGCAATGCGAAAAATGCCGAGTTACATTAATGCTATTAAAGACATTTAACAAATTGCCTGTAAATAAAATAAAATAGGCCTCTTTTCGAATCGACAATATACATAAAAGCATGCGGATATTGTTTTTGAGTCCAAATATTAAGACCCAAATAATACAAGCAACTTTAAACACAGATAAAAAAAGCTCAAGTCAGATTAATCGAACAATATAAATACACAACAACTAATCCTAAATTGAATTTGTCTAGACCGCAGCAGAGACAAATCGAATTCTGAACAATCCCCCACCATTGACAGCCTTTACTATAAAATTTAAAACAAAACAATTAGTCTAAAATATATATATTTACTCTTTTCTTACTTCCATTTCAACTACTGATTGTTGTTCTAATATTACAAATATTTTGTCACTAAGCCTTAACCACAATTATAGACAACTCAAAACACTTTCACACTCACACCCGTGCGTGATTCTTCATTTAAATTTAACATAATCTTGCTCATTATAACTCCAAATTTTCTTTAACTTCAAATAAGCTCTTTTACTGTTAGATATGTGTAATCAAAATTTGAAATGTGGAATAGCAAGAGAGCGTTAAAATTATTTCAAGTATTTAATATCACATATTGTATATATTTCACTTTAAGCATTCTGAGCAAACGTAGTGACTCAAGTGACGTTTTTACTTTTAAACGCATCTTCAGTTCTGTTCACTAGAATTGTCTTACATTGAACACACTTTCTAGATCACACAGTTCACAGTTCACAATAGTTCTGCACACAAGTCCTGCACTTTTGTGCAGGGCGTGTCGAATGTTGGTGGTGCGGCATCACAATTGTTTGTGTTTGCCGTTGGCGCTGGCGCTGGGCGCAGCGGGGCCGAGGGTGCGCTCGGCTGCCGCCGCTGCTGCGTGCTCCATACCTTTCTCTAGGCATGTTTGGTAAGCTGGCTTCATTAACTGTAACAGATGGAACCGTTTCATAATGTAATAAGAAATATTTCTTGTGGAACATTAATAACAGTTTGGCGTAAGAGAATCTACTACCCCATATCATGCCATGGGTTCGAAAAGGCGACAGAGGGAAATGAAACAGGAGATGGGCAGCAATACCACAGTTTAAAGAACTAACAGTTGTGAAACGCCTTTGATGTCAGGCGATGCCGCCGCCTGCGTAGGTACGACATTGGGAATAAAATAATTTAGGATATTATAATACTCATTATCATTTATTAACATTATGTGCATACTTAGAAGTTAAAAACATTTATAGAACAAGATCATTTTTTATTACATATTATTGTTGCACTGCCAAATATTTTCGTGACACTTTCTTTTTATTGATGTTTTCAGTTTACGATTTAAAAAAATTATGTAGTGTTCTCATTTATTAAAAAAAAATATATGAGGGAAACATAAGCATAGCTGTCATTTGAATTCAACTTTACTTAGTAACTCATATAACTATAGCAGTAATTCACCATTATATTTTTCGAAAACGCCACTTAAAATTAGTTAAATAAATCCTATAAAACACGGTCGCATCAACCGCATGTATTGCATAGCAGACTTAGTGGAGTGCGCTGGCACAAGGTTGCGCGGCCCCGCAAGGCTCCCGCCGCTCCGCAGAAGTACATTTCGTTTCCCAACTGAGTGTGGTAACTATGGCAAATATCCCCTAGCCCCCTATGAGTCAATCTATGGGGAGTTCAGGAGTGGATTTTTGATAGGCTGTAATAATGAATATGATGTGTTGTGCCATGTGAAGCAACATGGGACTGCGGGAGCTCAGGGACTGAGCATTAGCAGTCACTTTAGAATTTAGAATATATGAGCAACCTCTATGAGGGCTCTCGCTAGCGACAATGAAAGTTTGAATTGCAATTATAAATGTTGTTTTAACAACACAGTCTATAATCATACTGGCTCTCTATACTCTTCAGAACAGAACACACCAGTGCAAGCGCTGCTATTTGACGGCAGAAACAGGTAGAGGCTGCCCAAACGGACTCGTAGTGCTCGCAGGTAGACAGAAGTACTTACTACCACTACACACACACACACACCTACTATAGTACATGAGGGTAATATGGTCATCTGGTTAATATGGTCACTTTCTTATAACTCAAAAACTACAGCCTTGTTTCTATAGAAGGCTCTGTGATACGATAGCTCTTCATCAGTCAATCAAATAATAAAGAGCCAAAAGGGCGCTGCTTTATCGACGCCTTTTTGTCAGTTGATATTATAGTAAACATTTTAGTCGATTTTAGTATTGTATAGTGTAGTTCGTTTTTTTTTTAAGTTAATTTTTCGAAGTGTTCCTAATAATTTCCAAAGCTTGTTTGCTATTTTTTTTTAATATATTTGTCATAATATACGACTTTGTGTTTTTGTCTCTGTTCTCCTCCTAGTTTTGGTTTTATAGGGCGGCAAAGCTTATGGTGACCATATTACCCTCACGCACCTTACTACTTTTAGCTAACATTAAACAGTACAAAAATATAAATCAGAATAAGAAGTCTTTTTAAGTTTTTAACCGACCACAAAAGCAGGTTCCCAATTCAGTGTGTTTTCTTTTGTATGTATATTTACGCGATATCTTCACAGATTGTGAACTGACTTTAATGCTTCTTTTTTTATTAAATAGGTTATACTTCAAGGGTGGTCCCATTAAATTTTGAAGAAAAATTCCGGCCCCAAGAGTGGAAAATCAGGAAAAAAGTTTCATATTGGACTATTGTTTAAGGATGTGGCGGCGCTGTCGTCGCGCCACAAGCGAAATACATCGAAGCTTAAATCGCGCTATCAAAGTTCCGAATTAAAAACAGTATATATACAATAGCTCCGAACTACCATTCGGAGCGTTGGCTGCTCTCCGGGCAGAACACCTTGCCCGGCGGGAGATCTCCCCTTTTCCTTCCACTCGCCACAAGGAATTTCACATATCTTTGCAGATTGAGAACCGGTATATAGCGCCATATATCAGAAGCCGTAAGATCTTTTTGGGATATACCATAGTCGCCTCTTACGACACCCGGGATATGGGGTAGTGGAATCAATTACGCCGCCACTACACTGTATTTATTGTACTTCATCATTCATCATTACACTCCACTGTAGTCCACTGCTGAACATGGGCCTCCCCCAAGGAATGCCACAAAGCACGGTCCTGAGCCACCTGCATCCATCGACATCCTGCATTCCTCTATTGTACTTACATTGTCCCAAAGCCAATTAGCTGCGTCGTCAATCACAACACCAAATTCTCGCATTTCTCCACTGTACCTGAGGTAAAAAAAAAATTAAAATAAAGTTTATTGGTGTTAATTTAAAAAAGGCTCCACATATTGTCATCAACATCAATCAATAAAAAACTCGAAACTTTCACTGTAGTCTAATATATTATGTATAATCTTATTTATGTATAAAAAACTTAATAGAGGTTTATAAAATACTAGCTGATACCCGCGACTTCATCCGCGTTGCTTGATATATTAAGAAAGTTTTCGTATGTGCGAAGGAAAAAACATCAAAAAGACAAAATTTCTTTGTAAACAATGTTATTCGTTGCTCTGTTTGTAGCTAAAATATATAAATTATCTGGGTTAGTAACGCGAGCGCAAACGACATACAGTTGACCGTGTGAAAAACCCCGTTTAAAATCGTTGTTTCTTAAAACTTTAATAACTTTATATTAAATGAAGATATCGCAATATTATTTTTTTATATAAGGGCCAAGTGTCTAAGAAATAAAACTTAGAAAACCTAGTTGAAATCTATCCAGTAGTTTTTCCGTGATGCGCGCACAACTGCAAACCTCTATCATTTTATTTATATAAGAAGAAGTAGATAATAATCATTAATAACTATGACTTGTGGTGATGGTGACCAACTTTGTGAAATCTTGTAAGAATGACTGTCCTTTTATTCATTTTGGTAGTTTATAATGTCTTGAAAGTTTTTACAGCTGCTCATGTTTTTCAAAATAATCATAGCGTATAACTTGCAATGTCAACAAGGTATTCATCAGCAATTTTGGCCACATTGCACATTAGTTTTACAATTCTGTCAACATTTTATAAGTATTGTAACATCTTTCTCATATATTTTTATTTTTAAGCCATTTTGATTAAAAAAAAGAAGAGATTCTCAATTTGTGTGAATGCTGTATGCGGCGATATCTTTGACAATTATTGTGAATCGATTTTAATGGTTCCCTTTTCATTAAATAGGCTATACTATACCTCAAGGGTAGTCCCATTTAAATTTGAAGAAAAATATTTAACCCTTAGGGTGGAAATTATTTAAATACGAGTTCATTCCCTTTTAGAGGAAATACGAGTTTTTAATGTAACAATTTAGATGGCATTCTGTTGTTACCTTGAGCTTGTGATACTGCTGAGTAATTAAATGAAAAAATAAAATAAAAACTAACTTCAAAAAACTAAAAAAAAATCCACATATTTTAATAGTTCTGAAATCGATACAAAGACATAGTGTAATAAGTATCGAAGACTTCAAAAGCTATTTACTTATATGGAAAATATTTTTATCCTCTTAAGTTTTTGGAGCCAATTTTACTTTTTTTAAAAGAGTTATTTAAAATCATTAATTCTTACATTCATATCAAAATCCACTGCTGAACATAGGCCTCCCCATAGACTTACAAGGAGCATATCTGCCATAGTTGCCACGATTGGTGGGCGGGTTGGCTACCGCAGTTTTATATATTTATATATATTTCTGCTGCTATCAGGAAGACGCTGCTCGTGATTTGTTTCCCCCTGTCGTCTCTTACGACAACCTCGGAACGATATGGGGTGGGTAGTGGATATTCTTACACCGCCACTTCACAGTAAATTACAGAAATAGAAACAGAAGTGGAAATATTAACTTTTTTATTCAATATAGATTATAAATAATACTTATTGAAAGTCACTTGTTATGTTTCATTTACCACTGGTTCGGAAAATACCTCTGTCCTGGGAAGAATCAGCAAGAAACCCAGTAAGATTTAAAAAAAAGAACAGTTAACAATAATTAAAAATACATAATAATTAACAACACAAAATAAACTAGAAATGACCATAGTAGCATTCACCTCATTCCCAGGGGTTATTATCATCCATAAATTCCTTAATATTACACTATTAATAACCCATTTTTATACAATCTTTGTTTAATAAGGTATTTAATTTAAACTTGGCGGAAGTCAGGTTTTGTATATTTTTTATATTTTTATATACAGTCAGGTCTGGCAACTTTACCAATGGATGTTAACTTTGCCATCAGGGGTGTACTGATACAAAATTACGATTAACACGGAAAACGTAGTTTTTCGAGATAAGCCATGTTTTGGATGAAAATATAATAACTAATTGACAGCATTGCTTTCGAAATGGCAACATGAGAGTTAATTTTGGCATTTTATTTTTTGTTTGAAATACTGAATGCAGGTATCAATATCTTTATAGTAACGTAATATTAATGGTTATCAAATGTAATATATCGTTTTTAATATGTTGGTCTTAACATTTATCTATAAAACTAACTTGGCAAAGTTACCATACTAGTGATGCAAAATGCAATGAACTTAGTGCATTGATATTAAGCAAAACATTAATTGTAATTTTTAATGATTATTAATGTTTTGCTATTGTGGGAAAAACAATATTTAGATTGATTACAATAATTATGACCTGACATCATTTTTTTATAGGATAGGGTGACAAACGAGCACACAGTCCACCTGATGGTAAGTGGTTGCTGTGACCCATAGACATCTACATCTATCTTCAATAAATAATCAAAATGCAGATGCGTTGTCACCCGTGAGGACTAAGATGGAATGCCTCTATTCCAGTAAAAGGGTCTCAGTTCTCTACACTCACCATACGAAACACAGCAGTGTTAAGCTGCTATTTTACGCTGGTATTCTGTGAGAGCGTGGTCCTTCCCCGGTCGAGCCGACCCATTCGTACTACAACTATACTACTAATATAGCTGCAGCATGGCTCTACCACGTATAAAACGAATACGAACCGTAATAAAATGGTGATAATGACTAATAAAAAAACGAATACTTGTTAAAAATTATTGCTTTTTTTTAATTCTATACTATAATTGATTTAAGCTTATTATTGCACCAATTTTATTTTTATTTTACACGAGGGTATTTTTGTTTGATATATTTTAGATTTTTTCTTAAGAAATTATTGTGACAAGATTTAAATAAAAAAAATTAAGTTAAGTATGTAATCAAGGATGTTTGACAACCCTGACACATATTTTCAAGTTTGTATGAAAAATGGAAAATGGGAGGGCAACTTTGCCACAAGCGTAAACTTTGCTATTTGCAACACAATTAAAGAAACAAATCATAACTCTGGGTGTTGTGTATTATATTATGAGGCGAAGTTATCTTCAACCTTGAAGTCAAATCCTATTATTTTCATTATAAACCCTGATGGCAAAGTTGAAACAAAGTGAGGTTAATTATGCCAATTTTTATTTTTGAGTATTTTGTCTATTTAATGTTAGTATTTGTTCAAATATATAATAAATACCAAATCTATGAAGAATATAATATCACATTTAACATTGACGCCCAGTCTCACAGTACATTTTTTGTTGGAAAATTGGTCTTAAACTTTTAAGTCCTTCCGAAAATGGCAAAGTTGCCAGGTTTCACGGTGTTTAAAATGAAACATACTATAAAATGTAAAATACAAATAAAGTAAATGTATAGATACCTTATATAAGCCCACAAAACCAGCGTGAGCAGCGCTACACCCATGGCCATGTTGCAGAGGTTGGCAAACGCGTAAATGCCCACCAAGCCGAAGACACCGCTCAGCACGTAAAAGAACATCGCTATCGCAAAGAACACTGAGGGCGTTCTCGCCGCTTTGAAAATGTTCTTGCTCTCGTTGTGTGCTTTGAATTGCTGGAACTGCTCCTCAAGATCCTGTGTCATAAAGATAATTATAATTAGTTAATTACTGAAAAATATGACGTAATGTAATATATAAATAAGTACCGTGTAATGGCGATGTAAGAATATTCACTAGCTCATATCGCTCTATGGGTGTCGTAAGAGAAGATAGAGGGAAACAAACCAAGAGATGGGCAGTAGCGTAATAGCAACTAAGAACTAAAAAGTTTTTTTATATAGGATAGGGTGACAAACGAGCACACAGTTCACCTGATGGTAAGTGTGGCCCATAGACATCTACATCTATCCTCGTTTGCGAATCAAAATGCAGATGCGTTGTCACCCGTGAGGACTAAGATGGAATGCCTCTTTCCAGTAAAAAGTGTCTCCGGTTCTCTACCTATTCTACTCTATCTATTCCGTGAGGCGTGGTCCTTCCCGGGCGAGCCGACCCATTCGTGCTGCAACTATACTAATAATATAGCTGCAGCATGGCTCTACCACGTACAAACGGTTGTCTACTCGCCTGCTCAGTGTGGCAACTATGGCAAATATCCCCCCTATAAGATTTAAAGGGGGAGGCCTATGTTCAGCAGTGGACTTTTAATAGGCTGTAACTGTAACGGTCTTTCGTAAATCAGCTCGTTCTTGGAGAAAGCAGAAGTTCTTTAGGTGTCTCAATTAGCCCAAACATTATGCATTTTTTTATTTTTTCTCTTTTTGTTATAAAACTGACGTGACAAACGAACTTACGGTCCACCTGCAAGTGGCTACAGCACCCATGGACACGTGCAACCAACTTCAAATAAAGAAGGGTACAGATGCGTTGTCACCTTTGAGGACTAAGATTTCTGGCTCTCTATATTCTTCAGACCGGAATATAATATACTTGTATATCTATTTCATCTATCTGTATAAGCCTATGCAACAGTATTTTTTGTCTCAATAATATATTTAGTTTACCATAAATTGGTGCATCAGGTCTATGACTATTTAAATTATAATATCGGAAGACATGTTTTACAACAAACTTATTTATAATTTTCAAAAATCATTGTGTTAAGACTCCAAATGTTTTTCGCACCTGCACTAGTTGTTCACAGTAGGACTGGCTGAACTCCTCGCCACCCATTTTGCGTTTGGAGTGAAAAGCGTGTAGCGCTTTGTCCCTCACACGAGCGTGTTCCGCTTCCAGTATTTGTGTCTGTAGGAAGGGCTTCGTCCCTCCGCACACTTCTTCCATCAGGGTTGTGTAAACTTCCTTCGCCTCGGCCACTGCTGTCAGGTTATTTGCTTCTGCTGTTGCCTGAAATTAAAATTTTGTTATTACCAATAAAGTGTTTATTTTTCGTTTCTTTTGAAATTCAATAACAATATGTACTACCCGTGCAGATAAAGAATGGGTTTAAAATGGCGGCTCGTCGAGCTTGTACTGTCAGCATACACGATACCAAAAACGCAAACATAACTCTAACGTAACTAGATGATAGGTAGACGTTTAAAATGTGGCCCTTAAAAAAAGAGCGTGATCTTGACAAGCCGACAGTAAAGCCCAAAATCTCTGCGTCACAGTCGAGGAGTGCAGTAGAGCCTCAAACTCAAACATGGTGTGATATTTTGATAACCACTTGATTTGCACTTTAACTACTGTATGATAAGGTTGACTTTATTATACCCTTTGTGGTGAATGATCGTAACCAATTTTTATACTACTGTTAGGATGTTAAGGTTCATATTAGATTAACTTTTCTACCGACTTCAAAAAGGAGGACCTGTTACCTCATAACTTTGTTTTACGCGAACCGATTTCGATGATACTTTTTTTAATTTGAAAGCCGGTGCTTCTCATGTGGTCCCATATAAATTTGATGACGGTCTGACCAATAGTTTTTATCAATCAATATATATTTAAGTCGGTTGTACAAAATTTTTAATTATTGCGAAACTACTTCCTCAGTTATGTAATTATCGAAAATGTATGTTAAGAAAAACTTGCATATTATAATCTGCCACAAATTGAACTGCCAGTATTGTACCTGATTGAATGAATCTCTATCAAAAAGTTGATGTGACATCCTTTGCCTTTCACATTGTATTGGACTACTTTTTCCACATATTAAAGCAGAATTCGGGATTAAAAATTACCGAGTCGTGGCAGTGTAAGAATATCTACTACCCCATATCATCCAGTGGGTGTTGTAAGAGGCAACAGCGGGCAAGAAATCAGATGGGCAACAGCGTCTTTCTAATAACTACTAAAAATAAAAAGCTGCGGTTACCAAAACGCTTGCCAAGCGTGGTGACTATGGCAAATATCCCCCCTATGAGGCAATTTATGGGGGAGGCCTATGTTCAGCAGTGGACTTTAAAAAGCTGTAACGGTATCGGTATTATAAGTAATGATGATTTTAGTATATGTGTACTATTTTGAGTAGTTTTCAACATGGCTGCTACAATGGCATCTAATGATTTTTGTAGCATAATTTCTCCATGAGCATAAGTACTTTTTAGGGTTCCGTACCCAAAGGGTAACCAACGGGACCCTATTACTAAGCCTCCGCTGTCCGTCCGTCTGTCTGTCAGCGGGCTGTATCTCATGATCCGTAATAGGTAGACAGTTGAAACTTTCACAGAATGTGTATTTCTGTTGCCGCTATAAAGACAAATAATAAAAATTAAAATAAATTTAAAATTAAAAGGGCTCCCCTACTAGAAACCTGTATTACTATGGTACAGAACAGATATGTTTTAGAAACAAGCAGTTGTGATTTTTGTTTATCGTCTTCTAAAATAGAAGTAAACATTTAAGTTAAGTGTATTATTTGAAAATGTATGAGGTTTTGACTCAAGGTAATTGAAAAGAAGCTGGTAAGTAAGGTCCAGTTTAAAATATTATCAGAAAAAATACTGTTGTTTATAACCTGCTGGGGCATTAAAATAACTGATTAATATCTGTATTCTACTTAAATTTGTTACAAATTTAATCATTTTAAGATTGGTGAATAGAACATAATATAAGTCTCTTGTTTTTCTGCTTTGGTAATCCACTTCTATATTACATCATATATAGAGATAACCTAAGATAAAAGTTAAAAAATAAGAATTAGTTACCACAAGCATGCTCTTGGGCTCTGGCAGCTCATTGCCCTTGTAGATGTTCATGTATGACCTGAAGTACTGTGGCAGGTCTTTAGCTTTCACTCTCTGACCGTTGATCAGTTTGGGGACCAAGTTGTCAGGCGCTAGCAGCATAGGAACTAACTGTTGTAAGGCCCGCTTGAATTCAGGTTCGATATCTGGAATGGAGGAACAGTCATGATTAGGAACATAATAATGTTCAGTTATACCGTGTAGTGGCGGTGAAGAGAATCCACTAACCCCAATCATCCCGTTGGACACCCATGTAAGAGGCGACCGAGGAAATGGAACAGGAGATGGGCAGCAGTATCTTTCTGATGTTAACTCAAAATAATAAACAACTGCAGTTGTCAACACACATGACAAGCGTGGCAACTATGGCAAATATTCTCCACCTCTCTATAAGGCAATGTATGGAGGAGATCGATGTTCAGCAGACTGTAATTTGGACTTTGGTAAGCTGCAGTGTTGATGATGATATTAAGTCTACATGTGTATAGTTCTTGCAATTCACGAAGTCGAGCGGACTTTACTTGCGGTAAACACGTATGACGACATAGTAAGACATGCAGGAAGTCGATGGATTGAGGTGGCTCAGGACTGTGCTTTGTGACATTACTTGGGGGGGGGGGGGGGCTCTATGTTCAGCAGGGGACTTGAGAAAGGCTGTATTGATAATGATGATGAAACACTGACAAGTATACATCGGGTGCGTGAGACCAAAAGCGGGTATGGTTAAAACGTAGTGATTATAATATACTCTTTGGGTACGGTTAGCGACGGCACGCTCGCAACTGATCGCTCCGTTACACACGCACACTATCGCAATGTGCATGTACACGTTCAACCACGTGCAAAGCCCGGTCGACTAACTTTTTTTTCATAGAATAAGGGTGAAAAAGAAGCACACAGCCCACCTGACGGTAAGTGGATGCTGTAACCCATAGAAATCTACATACATTTATCCCCAATTAAGAATCAAAATGTAGATGCGGTGTCACCCCTGAGGACTAAGATGGAATGCCTCGATTCCAGTAAAAAGGGTCTCCGGTTCTCTACCCTCACCATAGGAAACATAGCAGGATTAAGCTGCTGATTTTACGCTGGTATTGTGAAAGCGTGGTCTTATTCTAGTACTTCATGAATTGCAAGAACTATATCAATGTTTAACAAAAGTTTTCCTTCACCACCTAAGTTGCGATTAAGGAGTTAAGTGATGAAGACTTACCCGAAAGTCTGCCATTGAAATTAGGGTCTGTTGCGACCTTTAGTCCGGGATGTGGCATAAGGAAGCAGGCGATCTCCGAGAAGCATGACGTTATGTGCTTGCGCAGGGACTGCAGCTCGGGGTGCTGCTTGTCCGATACCTGGAGATTAAGAGAAGAATAGTTCTAAAGTCTTGTTAGAGCCACGCTGCAACTATATTATAGCTACAGCACGAATAGGTCGGCACAATCAGGCAGGGCCACGCTTACACTGAATTGTAGCTTTAATAATTATAACTTTTAACAAACAGTAAAACCCAATTACAAATTGCTAAAAAAGAAGTTATTTATTTGCTATCCTTAGGGTATAATATTATGTTCCTTCTAAGTATTTTATTTTTAAGATTGGATGAATTCAAAATCTAAATTCTCTGCGTTGATTATATTTTCGTCTTAAATGTAATAGATATAACAAACAAATACGACGACTTGACGAGACCATTTTTACGTGCTGTAGAACTGAAGTCTGTGTTAGTACTGACAACGGCACCGGCGCAGTGGGAAAACGAAGCCACGGCGCCGTCGCCGTGCCGGCAAATGGAAAACCGCCCATAGGCTGTAGTAGTAATAGTAATGGCGTGCTCTAACGCTGCTGTATTATGACAGCAGCACAAATGGGTCGGCTCGAATGGGAAACTACCACGCTCATACAGAATATCAACATGATGCTGGTGTATTTCGTATGAATAGTGACAAGAAGAGATTATATTTTATTGGTACCATGAAGTGGGCTGTGTGCTCACGTGTTACCTTCCCTTCCATGTAAAAAAAAAGTGTAGATCCAATATAATATTCATTAGTGGTAATATTCAATTTTGACGCAATGATGTGTTTGTTACCCTAAGTCGTCGCTGCAGTATAGTTTGTCCTCCCTCGGCACCGTATGGCGCCTCGTACGGGAAGCTCCAGTCGCGGACGAGGAACTGCAGCCGCTGGAACGGAGTCCTCCCACTGTCTTCCAGCGCCAGCCGCCCGTACTCTGTGAACAACTGCCCAGGGACTACAATTATAAATCTATTTATACCGGATGACATTTTTACTGAAAGCCACAAATAAAGGTTAAATAGGTAAACGAAGTATAAGTCTACGGAATAGATATTCTACAATTAGAAAATGAAAACTTTTTAATTTTGAAAAAGTTAAAAAGGCTATTGAAAATAACGAAATTCAAATCAATGAATTTGTAAAGAATTACAATGAATTTGTAGCGCCCTTGACTTTGAACCAAAAGTTTACTACAAATTAGTAGTATTTATTGAATAGATCAATTTCATAAAATGTCAATGAAAACACAATAACTTCGTTTACCGTTTTTATTTGCTGGTGTGCGTTGTTGTGACACCTAAGAAAATCAGTCATAAGAAATCTCTTTTTTTTTCTCGGGTATCGAAAACGACGCTTGATAAAATTTTAAGAAACTTTAGAGGTCTTCGATGATTGACTCATATGGGTGACAGGAAGCAGCGTGAATATGCGCGATTGAGCTTTCTTCGAACTGTGGTCAATACATCGACCTGTGGTCACTAATTTGCTTGCTAAGCTTAGCAGTTTTTTTTTAAATATGCCGATTGTTGTCCCTTACTTTGTTGGGTACATCATCACTCATTATAGAATTAACAAGAAAGGGCTCACTGTTTTTGAAACTCAGGTACCCTCATGAGTCCGTAAGGCCTTAATCCAGCCAGTTTAAACAAATGATAAATTAATAAAGAATGGCAATAAAACAATCACATCATGTTTTTATCTCATAATTAATGGGGAAATAACTTGATATGGAGTAAAAAGATGCTGAGGTGCAGATCCAATATTACAAAGTAAGACGTTGGTGACTTTTAAATTAATATTTAATTTTAAAAATTTAACAATACAAGTTTTGGAGTTGAATTAGTGGTTCCACAAGGGTCGATTTTTAGACCGTTTATATTCATCGTTTATAGTAATGTCTTCTCAATTGATGATTAGCTTAAATATAATATATAATGGCAATCGAGACGCTCTTAATTCTAATTGGAATGAAATGAAAAAAAAAGAACACGATTTATCGAACCTGCAGGTGCTGCAGGTCGTCTTCCTGTATGTTCTGAGAGAGATTGTAGATCTGCACAGATGAGAGCATGGTCGACAGTGCGAACACGGTGGCGCAGTCCCGCACCGTAGATTCGCTGTCAAACGCGCCTTGCGTATCCAAAAGTATCACCGCCACCTGTAACAAGACGATCATGATATTAGTATGATAAAAATCAGTTCGTAAATATACAGGGTTATTTTGCAATAACCGGCCAAATTTGCAGAGAAGGTTCAGAATAAGTATGCCTATATTACTTATTCGGGAAATTGGAAAAAAAATTGTTTAGAAAAAATCACAAACATACTGTCCTTTTTATCTTTTAAATTCAAAATGCGTGGTAATGCATTATTTTAACTGACTGTCATCCATAAATATCTAACGCCTACTATTTTACGCACGCACACATTCGTATGGGTCGATCGGTCGGCAAAACCGATGTGAATTGAATCGCACACAGAGGAGCGCGCGTACGCGTAGTTGTTGCCCATAAATTACATTAAATTTGGGATAATTTCAAATTAAATATATATTATTATTTATACATTTAAACCATATCATTATTTATACATTTAAACCATATCATTATTTATACATTTAAACTTAAGTTTAATTTGGCTACTCTTTTTGAAAATAACCCTGTATATTTTTATTTTAACATTATTATGCAATAAACAAATCACTTCTTACCTTCTCGCCACTTGGCAGCGTGGTCTTGAAGACCTCGGACCACATGAGGATGCCGGTGGTGTCGCGCTCGGAGCCGCCGCGCCAGCTGAAGCCTTGCAGCGGCTCGTCCTCAGCTCCCAGCCAGTCGCCGCCGCCACCTCCCGGCCCATACTGTGGCAAATCATGGACACCATAATGATTGCACATTTCGACCAAAGATACCGAGGAATCTATCAACTGACCAGGAGAGACGCAATCACTTGTTATAACGTACCGAAACCGATGTATAGCATTTAGCTTTTAAATAGAATAAAGTGAATAGTTTAAACCACGCTGCTAGCTTTAATACGGTAGCACTACGAATATAAAATATAAGTAAAATAGGAGTTTAACGCTGTCGTGTTTCGTATGGTGAGTGTAAAGCCGGAGACCCATTTTACTGGTAACGAGGCATTCCATCTTAGTGCTCAGAGGTGATGACGTATCTATATTTTGATTCTGAGGATAAATGTACGTGTCTATTGGCGACAGCAGCCACTTATTATCAGAAGGACTGTGCACTCGTTTGTCTCCCTTATTCTATTAACAAGTAAATATTTATCATTTGTAACAATTATCAAACTACATTTTATAGTGACAAAAGTAACCCACCTTGTGATGCATATACCGCAGGAAGCAATTGAGAATGAAAGACTTCCCCTTCCTGAACGCACCAGCGACGGAGAGCACGACCACGGCACGATCGCGTATGTCATCTTGCAACAGCAGTGAGTTGAGCGCCTCCTCGTCCAAAACAAACGTGTGCTCGGGGCCCGTGTTCACCACCTGGACGCCGTGGGGACCCAGGCGAGGCGCCGGTGTCGGCTTCTCGCTCACTGAACACAGAAAACTTGAGATTATAAATTACTGAAAACTGTCTAAACAAAAGTAAATAGTATACTTCGGATAAGATGCATTAGGGTGAAATCACACTTATAAGCATCAATTCGTATTGAGTTATACACGTCTGGTTACACTCGTGCATTATTAGTATGAGGCAAAGACCGATATAAGCTGAGAATAGAATAGAATAGAATAATTTTTCTTCAATACAGATTACAAGATTACTTTTTGAAAGTTATTTAAGCTTTACCTCTGTCCTGGGATGAAACCAGGAAGAAACCCGGCGGGACTTTTTTAAACATTAATTTGCAATATAATATTTTTTTGTACAATTAAGTATGAAAACATTTAGAAACAGTATGGTAGCGATCACCTCAATCCCACTTGTGAAACAATTTTTGCTGAGTAAAAATTTTAAACTTATTGATAGATAGGTCCCTGCATAACATTTTCTGGGACTTCGTTTTAAAAGCGAATATTACGAGAGTATAAGCACGAGAATTTTACTTGGTGGTAGGATTCCTTTCCCGTCTAGAAGTCCGTCTGCGTAGGTACCACCCTCTCACCTATTTCTGCCGACATATATCAGGACTTGCACTGGTGTTCCAGTCTGTAGGTTACAGGAAGCCAGTATAATTACAGGCTGTGAGGCGTCCCAACTTAGTCCTTAGAGGTTTAATTAGGTAAAAACAACCTTGCGAAGTCTAGACGTGAACAAAGCTAGTGGACCTGATAGTATACCAGCTATAGTTCTAAAGGTCTGTGCACCTGAGTTGTCTCCTGTGTTGACACGCTTGTTCCGCCTCTCATTCAGGGCTGGAATAGTGTCCAAATCTTGGAAGCTGGCTAATGTGCAGCCTGTGCCTAAAAAGGTAGCCGTACCGACCCTGCCAACTATCGGCCAATTTCAATTACCTCCATACTCTGCAAGATTATGGAGCGTATATTGAACGCCCACCTCATGTCATACCTAGAGCAAAATGATCTCCTCAGTCAGTGGCGTAGCTAGGCGTGGGCGAAGTGGGCCCTCGACCTCGCACTTAAAGGGGCCTCGAATGTGATGCCCCAGACTTTACCACAGATGACTAATTAATTTGATAACTTTTACGCTCGAAAAAGAACATCACAAATTTAAAAGCGTGTTTTTTTGGGGCCTCTCAAGAAGCCCCTCTTAAGTGCAACTCAGAGGCCATTGTAACTTACCTTCAAATATCGCGACCGTTAGATTGACGGAATACGAAACTTGTCAGGAATTAACAGCTATGAGTAGGTATGTCGTGTCAAAGCATGTATGGTAGGATGATTTATTGGGTAGATCTTGGGAACGAAAGAAACGGGGCCTCGCTGATGCGACTTCGCCCACGTCTATATTAGTCCACGCTACGCCTCTGTCCTCAGTGATCGCCAGTACGGGTTTCGCCGAAATCGATCAACTGGGGACCTTCTAGCGTATGCCACTCACATATTGGGCGAAGCCCTCGAGAACAGTGGTGAAGCACTTGCTGTTTCCCTCGATGTTTCGAAGGCCTTTGACAGGGTTTGGCACGCTATTCTATTGGGCGAAGCTTTCAGCGTATGGCCTGATTGTCTGGGTGAACGACTTTTTGAGTGTACGGTCTCTCCGGGTCGTCGTCGATGGCTGCTCATCCGATCCTGTGGCGACTAATTCCGGTGTTCCTCAGGGGTCTGTTCTCTTCGCAACTCTTTTCCTGCTGCATATAAATGATCTGCTCATTTCCGGTATCTATGGGTATGCAGACGACAGCACAGTTGTGGAGAGATACCAACCAAGTGCTCGGGCCAGTCGGGATCAAATCCAGTCAGAAAGAGAAGCTATGCTTGAGCGTGTGTCTCACACTACAGGCAGTCTCCGAATGGGGCGATGCCAATCTCGTGAGATTTAACGCCTCCAAAACACAAGCGTGTCTTTTCACCGCTAAAAGGAGCCCGCTCACCTTGGCTCCTACTTTCTGATCGCCTTCAGTTGTTAGGGGTTGAATTTTCTCCAAACCTCAACTATGGGCGGTTCATTGAATCCAGATCCAAAGCAGCCGCAAGGAAATTTGGTGTCCTTGCAAGGGTGCGGCGGTACTTCACGCCGGGGCAGCTTCTTACCTTATATAACGCGCAAGTCCGGTCGTGCATGGAGTACTGCTGTCACATATGGGCTGGTGCTGCAAAATGCCACCTGGCAGCGTTGGACTCAGTGGACAGACGCGCTAAGAGACTCATTGGTGACCTTGATTTGGTTGAAACCAATCTTGTCAGCCTTGATGTCAGCACAGGCGCAGAGTAGCCAGCCTCTCGGAATTCTATAGCATGCATTTCAGTGAGTGTGCGCAGCGTGTAGCTTTAATTCCTCCTTCTCCTTTCTACCATCGGACAACCAGGCCGTCGGCGGGTCTTCATTCCTTTGTTATCGATATTCCACGCATTAGAACCAAACTGTTTGCTTCGTCTTTTGTAATGCGTACAGCAAAGGAGTGGAATAATTTTCCGGCGTCTATCTTTCCGTCCGAATACAATCTGGGCATCTTCAAGGCAATAGTGAATAGGCTTTTGTTACGCTAAGACAGTGCGATTTAATTTCTAAGGCTGCATCACCACTTACCACAAGGTGGGATAGAGGTCAAACACTGGCTTATAATAAGTAAAAAGAAAAAAGAAAAAAAAAGAAAGAAAAAAAGAGGTGACGCATCTGTAGCCTATAACTGTCTGACGAAAGCTGACGAAATGAACTGGTGCGTTCACTTATTTATACAAAAATAACTAATTGATCAATTGCGAACACATGCTGACGAGTGCGATTTAACCCTTTTAAGGTGATATGACTAAAATTTACAGGCAGTTGTAATATAAGACCTATTTGTTGATTTCAGTACTTTGTCAGGTTTAATCAGGTTAACTCATTTTAATAAAATAAAGTTCTTGACGGCCCTTCACGGAAGTGAAGTAATGCAATAGATATTTAATCAAGTAAAAACAACATTTGACTTTGGTATTTTATGATCTTATGAACGTCAGAATTTACGTTGTTTCTTCAAAACATCCTATAATATGATTGATATTCAAAGAAAAACATAGATCAATGCAACTCGAAGATAAAATATTCAATAGCGACACAAATCAAGTAGACCAACCATTTAGGCAATCACCGTACGCGAGCAAGTGCTTGGCGGATTAAATTGGACCAATTGTGGCATAGTTCAAGAAACAGGCATCATGCTATGTCAACTACAAATGTATAATAAAAATAATAACAGCAATATAAACTATAATATTTTTTCTTTATTATTTAGAGGCCTTTATTTCGAACAGATATACATAATCTTATTGACCCACAATCTTATTATAAACTTTGTTTAAATTAAATGTTCCTCGCGACTTCTCCCGCGTGGAATTTATTACGATTGAATTTAGTTGGTTTTAATTTTTTGCGTGGAGCCCTAATTATTTTTCTAAAATAAAAGTAGCCTAAGTTACTCCTTATAACATCATCTGCCAGTGAAAGTCCCGTCAAAATCGGTCCAGCCGTTTGAGAGATCAGCCGAAACAAACAGACAGGACAGATAAACATTTTAAAAATTGTTTTTCTGTTATAAGTACCGTATATACTTACATATATGCATTTAGTAAAAAGCTGTTATTTTGATATTACAAACAGACACTTCAATTTTATTTATTTGTATGTATTATAGATAATATAGATTATTTAGAGACCTTTATTTCGAACAGATATAATCTTATATCCTATACAAACTATACTGGTAATTTTGTCGTGCAGTGTTGAGAGCACTGCTAGCATTCCTTTATATTTTTTTAAATCTTTAAGCCACCTCCACATGCTTGGCAAACAACGGCAAACAACGAACACTAAAACAACAAACACGAACGAACGTGTGGATGGGTGTTTGCCTGTTTTTGTTTGTGTTTGCCAGTGATCGGCGTCGGTGTCGGTTTTTGTGCACAAATCAAAGGATGTTCGACAAACGTATTTGCGATGTATCCAAACGCTTGGCAATCAGTATAGTAGGCGTTATTATTATTATTACACCCTACGATGTGCCATTGTGTATTTAGGTACTTACTGGTGTATTTTATGTTCTTCTGTTTAATTTCATTTTGCCTTTTTTTTAAATAAAAATAGGTCAACCCGAAAGTAATTGCTACCACAAGCTCGTCGCCCATTCGGTATATACTAGCACTAGCATAGCACGTTCGCCAAGCCTGTGGATGCCGTGTTTGTGTTGGGTGATTGTAGTCGGTGTTTGACACGTGTTTGGTGTTTGTGGCAAACACCAAGCATGTGGAGGCGGCTTTGCGTGTCGTAAAATGAATAAGGTGAATATAAAAAAAATCTAGGCCGACCATAAGACGTAAAACGTTGCATTAATTGAGATTAAGCTACCGGCAAAATATGCAAATCTTAGGTTGGATTATGTTGTTTGAAATCGGCGAATTTATCCCTAAATAGAATGTTGTGTGGGCGAAACAAGCAAACGAGAATTATGCTCATTGCAAGTGTGCATGTCATAACCATAAATTACCACGATAAAATTTAAATCAGTAATCTTTTTCTTTTTTTAATTAAAAAAACGTGATTATTAAATTAATACGCGAACATCAAAATTTAAGTACCTATTTTAGTATTTATTATAAAAGGTGCGGAATAAAATTTATATAATTCGAAAGCTAGATACTGTGATGGCACAGCACCTTGAACACTTTATTTTGCAAACATACACAAAAGATTTCCTTTTTTGTGCACATCTCCATAGATGAAATATTAAATTGCAAAAAAATATGTATATGTGGTAGAGCCACGCTGCAGCTATATCATGGTTGTAGCACGAATGGATCGGCTCGACCGGGATAGGGCCACGCTCTCACAGAATACCAGCGTAAAATATTGCATGCATTTTGATTCTTAATCGAGGATAAATGAACATGTCTATGGGCCACAGCATCCACTTACCATCAGGTGGACTGTGTGCTGGTTTATCACCCTTATACTATAAAAAATCCACTGCTGAACATAAGCCACCCCTATAGTGCCTCTTTGCGGGGATATTTGCAATTTGTTATTAGCTTGTCGCTGCTGCCTATCTCCTGGTTTGTTTCCCTTTGTCGCCTCTTACGACACCCACGGGAAGATATGGGATACTGGATATTCTTGCACCGGCACTACACGATAAAGTTAGCAATTGTAGTATGTAGTGACGATTAGACGGAGTTACGACCTGGCAAGTGATGCAGGTCAATTGATGCAGGTGGACCGTCGGGACCGTGTTTTGTGGCGTTCCTTGGTAGAGGCCTATGTTCAGCAGTGGACTTGAAGGGCTGTAATGATGATAATGATGTAGTATCTTCGTGTTCGACGCGTTTGATATTTCTATTTTGATTTAATATATTCATGTATAACTGTTTTCTGCTTAGCCAATAGTGTTTTATGAATGTTGATTTGAAAAAAAAAATAAACGTACCGTCTCGACTGATTAAAATGCGGTTGTGAAGAGGATCGTACCTCGGTGCATATAGCTACAAGAACACAAGTACATCCTGTAGTTCACGACATAAAACTATCGAAGCGAATCTAAAACGATAACAAGGATGCCAACGTTGCACGCAAAATTACAAGGTACCATACCAGGGGGTTATCGACCTTTGCACATATGTGGGCGGCTGATGGCGGAGATACCCGCCCACGTGTGATGCGTACGTCAGACTTTATGCGCTGGAAACAGGTCAAGCTGTTATCCTTAGCAATACGGAAACTTCGCGGAGAGAAAGCTGTAGAAAGATATTATTATGCAGGATATTTTATATAATCACTAACAATAAAATAAACTGAAATTTGATCAATAATAATGAACTCTAGACCGATTTCGGTCTTTGTATCTTTATCTTTGTCCCAGTCACAACTGAGACTAGCCATCTGCGCAGGACAGAAACACAGGTGCACTCTCTATTCCCTCAGTCTCATAGTCCGTTGGAACGGTAATCCGATACGACCGGACAGAGATCAGGCGGAGGATCAACGGCTTTACGTGCTTTTCGAGGCATGAGAGTAAAACACCACCAACTTTTTGACTTCGGACTGCCACTGAGGAGTTTCTTGACAGAAAAAACAGAAAAACTGATTCACTGACTGAACTGGGACAACCCGGGACCATGATCAGCAACAGCGTTAACGACCACCAGACCAACGAGGCAGTCAAATTTGACTACCTATGTCACAAGACAGTTGCTACATATTTTTAGTGCGTGAACATGGTAGAGACATGCTGCATCTATGTTATGACTGTAGCACGAATGGGTCGGTTCGACCGGAGTAGGACCACGCTCTCACAGAATACTAGCGTAAAATAGCAGCTTGATGCTGCTGTGTTTCGTATGGTGAGTGTAGAGAACTGAAGACCCTTTTTGTTGGAAACGAGGCATTCCATCTTAGACCACAGCAGGGCTAGCATGGGCAGGAGACATTTTTATCCCCTCGGAAAGGAGAAAATGTTTATCCCCTCGCTTCGTTTTATCCACCCTTCGAGCATGGGCACACCGGTGGATATAATATCCACAGTAGATAAAATGGGAGATAGACTTAGACTTAGATAGATTTATTGTATGAATATAAACTTAAACCCACGTCCAATGAACTAGGATAAAATTGTTAATTTTTTATCTTTAATTTGGCTCCACTCCATGCTACGGACGGGGGATATATGTCCACTCGTTATGTCAAACGGGGATATACTTCTCCCCGTTGCTGTGCTTTGGCATAAGGACAAGATAATTTTATCTTTTGTGAGTGGATATAATCGGGGGATAAAATTTTTGTCCCCAGCCCATGCTAGCCGTGCAGGGGTAACAACGCATTTCCATTTTGATTCTTAATCGAGGAGAAATATAGATGTCTATGGGCCGCAGCTTCCACTTATTGAACTGTGTGCTCGTTTGCCACACTTATTCTATAATATATATATATACAGGGTTATTTTTCAAAGAGTAGCCAAATTTTAAACTTAAGTTCAAATATATAAATAATGTTTTACCGTTATTGCAGGTTTTGAAAATACGAGTAAGCTTCTACTTTTATTTGAAATTATCCCAAATTGAATGTGATTTATGGGCAACAACGGTTTTGCCTACCGATCGACCCTTACGAATGTGTGCGTGCGCAGTAAAATCAGTTAAAATAATGCATTACCACGCATTTTGAATTTAAAAGATAAAAAGGAGAATGTTTGAGATTTTTTTAATTCATTTTTCTTCACCATTTGGCTATATTAGTTATTCTGAACCTTCTGGGCAAATTTGGTTATTGCAAAATAGC
This sequence comes from Parnassius orleans, assembly GCA_029286625.1. Taxonomy (NCBI): domain Eukaryota; kingdom Metazoa; phylum Arthropoda; class Insecta; order Lepidoptera; family Papilionidae; genus Parnassius; species Parnassius orleans. Next base: position 2,695,839 of record JAGSMP010000026.1, on the reverse strand, counting down.
CTGTATATATTATATTACTCAATCCCATCCTAAGTTACACATTGTTCCTTTTCTAAATGACACAATAATATGATGGCAATTATTTTGTGGGAAGCAGAAAAAGACGTATCCTTATTAAAGTATTTCAAGAAAGTTGTAAAAGAAAAGAGGCATGGAGTAAATGCACTCGTATGTTACAATGTTTTTGTATATAACCAAGTTCAGTATAGTAATCGAGAATCGAGTTTTCAGCCAGTTCTTTAGAAACGTGCATTTCATGTTTGAAATCATACATCAAAGGTCCGTTCCACTTCGACTGTACATTCCTTTACAAAGTGATAAATATATAAATTGACAAATGTGCAAGTGAGTTAATATTAAGGAAAAATATAAAAAAAACAACCTTTTTGACCTTATGTCAGTGGTTCCCAATAAATTTTTCCTGCGTAACTACTTCGCGAAAGTGCTCAAGCTCGCGTACCTCACATACCCGGAATGATAACTATAATATAAATGCATATTCTTGTCATTTATTTACTTCTCAACAAATTTTAATAATAACGAAAATCACATAGGTTATTTAGGTTCGATGGGAGAAATGTGTTCTTTGCAAAACTGAAAACTCTGGTGGCTTTTTTGTGAGCTTCAATCTGAAGATATATTCGAGTTGAAGAGTCACAGGCTTTGTGTACGAATTATTACTTATCACTTTCGGGAAATAAGCGAAAGAATACACGTTTTGCTAAAGTTACAATGGAACAACGAGGTCTCAGAGGTCATGATTGCTGACGTCACGACGTGCTGACGGCGCAAGGTCGCAAGAGCGCAGTGTTACCATACCATACGTATGGTATTCAGTTTTTATTTTTTATTTTATTAAACTAAACAACATTTTTGCGTTTATGAACTATTAAAAATTGAATACGCTTTTAGAAACTTACCAGTTTTAGGATAAAATATAGCCGAGATCACTCCCGACATTGCTCCCCCTATCTGTACGTCAAGTTCCATTTTTACAATCCGTTTGTAACACAGACAGACTAAATTAAAAAAAAATGTTTTTATGTATTAATGGCATGCAAATAACCCTCTCATCTCAATATAACACAGTTATTTTAATATTACAGACATACACTTCAATTTTCTTTATTTGTATAGATTGTATGTAAGCCGCATCGACAAATCATCAGGCTCAATAAAATAACCATAGATTTATATAACGCCAAGTACGCAACATGAATGAAAAAAGTGTTACATAGAAACAAGAAGCTGGCGTGTACGGTAAGAAGCTAACGAGTAACGTATCACGAATGACTGGTCGATACGTGCACGTAATAATCATCTAACTTACTTGTCGATAGTTATCCGCAATAGATTATTATCGAATCTCGTACACTAAAAAATAATCCCGCAGGGCTTGTTGCCGATTCATCTAGGTCTAGGGTCTCCAATTTTTTGTACGAGAAATATTATTTCTCATATTAAAGGCCGGAGAACTAAATAGTGTTTTAGAAAGAAGTTTTGAAAACATAATTTTTGTAGTTTCTTACACAATTTGACAATTTATTATCATTGTTAAACTGTAATTTATTAATAGAACAGTAAAGTATTAAAGAGCTAAATAAAGTACAACATTGTTTTAACAGTACGGTTGGCAACCTTAATTTCCTCCCACGGCAAAGGTATTTTGCGAACTAGTGGTATGGCATGAATATAAAAAAAACATGTGTGCAGTTCACACGCGGTAGCAGTGAAACCTTTAGAAAACTACACTTCGAGAGAATGAGACGAATGCAAGTATTAAGAGTAGGATAATTGTAGGGTTTATGTAATTAAAATATAAATAAATTTATAATAAACAATATGCGAGAATAGAATAGAATAATTTTTATTCAATATAGATTATTACATAATACTTATTGAAATTTACTAAAAAAAAAAAAATTTAAAGGAAAAGACTATTTTATTCTTTTTAGCGCATTTAAATAAAAGCTTGTTTTTAAAAAAAGTTTTTTACTTTTAATTTATTGTTTGTACTTTGTACAAATTTTAAATTAGTTTTAAATAGAACCAGCATAGTGGCGATAACCTCATTCCCAGGGGTTTTTTTCACTTATGTATTCTTTGATATTATAATAACCCTTTTGTACAATTTTTCTTTAATAAAACATTTAAACTTATTTATTGACAAATTTTGTACATTTTCTGGGATTTTGTTGTAAAAGCGTATACATTGCCCCATAAATGAATTACTAATTCTGTGAAGTAAAATTATATGCGGTATTCCGTCTCATTCTCCCGTAGGCGAAATTTTGCAGACGTATTAAGAAACTATGACGTAGTATTCTCAATGGAAAGAACACAGCTCATGATCAATGTGTGTTGTTAACCAACGAAAACAGAGGAGTGTTATAAGTTTGTAGTGTGTATCTGTGGATCTGTATGTCTGTCTGTGGCTTCTGAACGGATGAACCGATTTTGATTAAGTTTGTTTTCGTTTGAAAGGTGTCTTATTGGAGAGTGTTCTTAGCTACGTTTCAAGAAAATCTGTTCAGCCGTTTGAAGATCATCAGCTCTTATTGTTTCGGGGATTTGATTTTTTAATTTAAGTTATTTTATTTTATGTTATTTGTTTAAATGTTTGTTGTATTATGATCTCTATGTAATCGTTGGTACTAACGATGTCAATGATCATGTAAAGTCTTAACGACTTGACAGATTGAGGTCATATTCACATATTATATTGCGTTTGTTGACGTAATGGTTCATAGCTTTCTATGCTGGGATCCGATAGGAGGCGCTACAGTCAAATTATTAACAAATTCTATGTTTATAGACCAAAATGAATTATATGCACGCTATATGTTGGTTTAGTACTAGAAAAGATAATCAGAAAATCTGGACCTGATGCACTGCACAAGGCCCGAACCAGTGAATTTCATCGCGTCACCTACCGTAAAGGGCAGAACAACATCTGCCGGTTATTTTATTAGATATAAGTTTTATTATATTGTTATTTGAACGAGTTATCAAAAATAAAATTACAAAAAACGGTCGCGTATCCACGTTTGGTTTACTGGACCGTAGAATTCCTTTTTGGCTAGGAGTACGTTTAAATAAGTACTACAGTCTTAAAAACGACACAACACACAGCAACAACAACAAAAGTCTTAAAGAACGATTGGCGAAAAAAGTGTATAAGGCGAGTGTGAATGAAAGTGTTGGAAGGGGTAGACCTAGGCGGACGTTTCTAGACCAAATCAGGGACGTCTTGAAAAAAGGCCAGGTCAAGAGTACCCTAAACCGAAGAGCATATATGAAGGGAATAATGAAAGTGGACGAAGCGAAACAAGTATGTAAGGATCGTAGCAAATGGAAAGAAGTGGTCCCTGCCTACCCCTACGGGAAAGAGGCGTGATTATATGTATGTGTGTATGTACAGTCTTAACTCGTCTGCTGCGTTTGTCTAGTAGTTGTAAACGCGACTGCTGGTCATGAGGTCCCGGGTTCGAATCCCGAGTCGGGCCAAAAAATATCAATTATTGAGCTTTTTCGTCAAGAAATTCTCAGTAGCTGCCCAGAGTCAGGAAGTTAGCGGAAAGCACGTAAAGCCGTTGGTCCTGTGCCTCATCTCACTCCGGTCGTGTCGGTTTACCGTCCCATCGGACTATGAGAGTGAAGGAATAGAGTGCACATGTGCTTGCGCATACACTTGGACACTATAATCCTGTCCTGCGCCGGTGACTAGTCCCCGTTGAGGATTGTTAGATAGGATTGTTGGGAATGACATAATATCACAAAATAACAGTAACGTGCCTTAGCGTTAATTTTATTCACATTTCATATTTTCTATAAGCGTTCAAAATTGTAGAAAGTCAACTTGGCTAAGGCCGCAGATTTGTATTTTAAAAATTTATAATCTTATATAAGATAGACTATCTTATTCTGATGATATGCTGTGATAATGAATCCATTATTATTGACCTAACAAACAAAAATATGTCATTTTAGATTGTGCAAAAAATTTTAATGACATACGTACAAAATGTAAAAAAAATATTATTTTAAAATATTTTTTTTTCAGATACATCATATTATGCCTAAGTATATTATGTATGTATAAAACATATCATTGATAGGGTGTATGTTATTTACGACTGACATATTATGGTATGATATGTCAGTCTTAAATAACATACACATAACACACACATAGGAAGCCACAATCTTCTTGGCTTTTCCTTTTCCTATTCGATTCTTCCTATATACCTACGCGGGGTGAAAAGAGATGATGGATTTTACAACACCGCCGACACAAGGCAAAAATATGGTATTATACAAAAACCTACTTAGAGCTGTGGTAGCTCAGATGGTTAGCGCTCGCTGTAAGTTACACAGTACGCGAGCAACCTGGGTTCGATCCCCGCCGGCACCAATGAAATTGTTAATTGCAATTTTAAGTGCTGATTTACCACGTGCTCGGCGGTGAAGGAAAACATCGTGAGGAAACCTGCATGTCTGAGAAATCAAAAAAAAATATTTCGAAGACATGTGAAGTTCGCCAACACGCATTGGGGCAGCGCGGCGGACATTTCCTTGCCCTAAAACCCTCTCAGAAATTAGAGGAGGCCTGTGCCCAGCAGTGGGACGTATATATGCTGTAACTTTACTTTTTACTTTATAAAAAAACCTACATTTTGATTAAAAAATACTTTAGATTTGTCTATAGCGGATTATTAATATATTAGAGTTGGCTTAAATCAATATACAGTGTGCACGTCACTTTTAGAATTTAAGACAAATATAACGTGGTAGAGCCATGCTGCAGCTATATTGTGGTTGCAGCACGAATGGGTTGGCTCGACCGGGGTAGGACCACGCTCTCACAGAATACCAGCGTAAAATAGCAGCCTAATGCTGCTGTGTTTCGTATGATGAGTGTAGAGAACCGAAGACCCTTTTTACTGGATACAAGGCATTCCATCTTAGTCCTCAGAGGTGACAACGCATCTGCATTTTGATTCTTAATCGAGGATAAATGTTGACGTCTATGGGCCACAGCATCCACTTACCATCAGGTGGACTGTGTGCTCGTTTATCAACCTTGTTCTATAAAAAAAAATGTAATTTTATAACTAACAGAGCACTCGAGTGGTGGTGGCAACCCTATTCATAACATTCTAAAACTCGTCCTCTCTATATAATTGATTGATCAGGTCGTTGTACTTGTGTTCGTTAAATTTTTTATAATTTATATAAATTACTTAAAAAAAAACGAAAAATCACAATGGCCGCTCAATCCTTCATTTTAAAAATAAAAATAACGTGGATTATACACTATCGCAATACGTTTTCCAATCACTTAACCTTAAGGATTACTTTACAACAAAAAGTATGTGACAATGGAGAAAATAATTAAGATAATATAATGCCACATAAAACCAGACTTTCTAACGTAGGTAATAAAGCTAACTTTTTAATACATTAACGTAACTGAGTAACACAGGTTATTGGCTTTTAAAACGTTTCGCGTTTACACATACCGTGGGAGCACACCGTGTTGTAATTAATATTAATACTACCCTTTACCCGCGATTTCGCTCGTATGGTTTTCTGTTACTTTTATTTATTACCGCACCCTTGTAAATTTAAATTACAAGGGCGAGGTTATTTTTTGTGTTTGTTGATGTCATATTATTTGCTGTGAAGTTTGGTTTTAATTAACTGCTGGGTATTTATATTTTCACTATGAATAAATTTATTTTGTAGGGCGAGGATAATAATATTATATAAATGAAATACCACTGACTGACTGATTCATCACGAGATCTCTAAAACTATACACCTGATTGACTTGAAATTTAGTATAGTTACTCATTTCGCAATGCAGACGCTCACTAAGAACGGATTTTACGATAGTAGCATCAAACATTTTTTTTCTTGATATTTTACATCTAGGTTTCGCAATAAAATATTATCGTACGCCCAGCGAAGCGAGCGTGTATCAGCTAGTCTATTCATATAAATAAAATTAAAGTGTCTATCTGTAATATCGAAATAACTGCCTAATATTGAGCTGAAGGGAGATGTGTAGTAATCTTACGAACGATGCCTAGGCGAGTTGGATCCGTTGATTGACCTCTCAATCTAAGTTAAACTTACCAAATAGGTCACTTTGTCCTAGGTAAATATATTCGTCAACAACTTCTAGCGTAGTGCCCCCATGTTTCCGACACGTCTTGAATAAATTTAAATATAGTAGAAGTAATAATAAATATTCCAGTGTGTTTTGATTTTAAAAAGTAGAACGCTTGGTAGAAAGTTTTATCCATCGAATCATTAATAGCTAACAAAAAAATCTTGACGAGTAGATAAATTATTATCTAAATCGATTAAAAAAACGATTATATACTTTTAATATACATTATCACATAATATTGCGTAGTGCCAACGTGGTGATTTCTTATATTTTACGCGAATACTATAAATTAAATGAAACTAATTTTACAGATTTTATCGCGTTTAATTTCAACTTTTTATTTCCCGATGTCATAGTTAGCTGGTTACCTTTAGTTTTTGAATATTAATTTTTGGTTCTACGCAGAACGAGCTTACAGAGTATCTTGAAATCTTGCAGTGGTATTCTTGGGTTTAGATTTAATAATTTTGTTTTTATTTATTAATTATAGGATCTCAAGCTGGTAGCACCCATCCATCTAATCTATTAAAATTAGTATGTTTTTTAATTTCAAAAGCCTCACGAATCACCCTTGGTAGGAATCGGTGTTCTTTTGCGTAAGTCTGTAGTCTACAAATCCTATCCATCAAATCTGATGTAATGGCGGAGACGATCTTGGACATGTTCAGGGAAGTCTGCAGTCTGTGTGTCCTTTCTGGCATTTTAAATAGTCGCTTTTTACGACACCCATGGGCTAAATCTGAGGTTAGAGTAATGAACTCTTATCTATCTCTTACGCCGTATGGTGGCGGCGAAACCAAGAACAGAGCGGTTGTACATAATATGTTATTTTATGCTATCTTCTTAAGAGGAGACCAATCAGAATCAGTAGTGGTACGTTTGTAGGTACTTAGATGTTATTAGATGCATTACCGTCATAAGTAAATTACCAGCAAATTACCACGATACAATAATATACATATCACAAGGGATTTATCACGCGAGAAAATAAGTAACATATATGTTTTTTACTGAAAAATTATCTCCGATTGTGATTGGTTTTTCCCCAATAGTAACGCTATACTCTAAATACACAACGCTCAACAAAATAATGGTCATCGACCACAGATTGTTTCTTGATTATGTATGTGGTGCTCTCCTGTAAGTAATGGGACATTTAGTTGTAATAATTATGATGTCATTCTATATGTATGTAACAGTGTACTCATTGTTGTGAGAGCTTAATAAAAAAAATTTAAAAAAAATCGGTAAAAATATTATTATTTGAGTTGGCGTTAAATAACTTAAATTATTAATTAATAAACCCCCGAAACAAAAAGAGCTCGAATATCTTTAAACGGCTGAACAGATCTTGAAACATACTCTCGATTAAGATGCCTTTCAAACGAAAAAAAATTAATCAAAATCGGTTCATCCGTTCAGGAGTTATGATGCCACGGACAGACACACAAACACACAGATACACACTACAAGCTTATAACAGCTCTCTGTTTTCGTCAGAGGTTAATAAATTATTGTAGACTATATTGAAAACTGTTCTTCCTTCCAATTCGCATTTCTTAGTTGCCATTGTGTATCCAATGTGTTAGCGCCCTAGATTCCAACCATTCACACCATAAAACGGTTTCTTAAACAAACACATACCCTAGCTATGAACAGTAATCGTTATCTTTAAGTATTTTAAAATATTTCACAAGAAATGGCCTCAGACAAATAAAGAAGTACGGTTTTGGTCTGTATATGGAAATGACATAAAAGAAACCAGTCTAATCGCGTAGGTCGAGGTAGGTTAGGGAAAGGACTAGAAGAAGCTTTTTTTTACAGAATAAGAGTGACAAACGAGCACATAGTCCACCTGATCGTAAGTGGATGCTGTGGCCCATAGACATCTACATCTAGCCTCGATTAAGAATCAATAAGCAAGTGTGTTGCCACCCTTGAGGACGAAGATGAAATGCCTCGTTTCCAGTAAAAAGGGTATCCGGTTCTCTGCACTCACTATCACACCACAAATCCTCGTTAAAGAACGCCGATTCCTTCCAAGGATGATTCGCGAGGCTATTGAAATCAAAAAACATCCTAATTTCAATAGAGAAGATGGCTGGGTGCTACATCTGCTTGGGATCCCATAATTAATAAAATTAAATTCCAACCCAAGCATACAACTGCAAGACTTCAAGATACTGTAAGTTCATACTGCGTAGATCGGAACAAAAATTAATAATTTTTAATCTGGAGGTAGCCGTGGTTAACTATGACATTGGGACGTCATACACCTCAGTCCCCCCCGTGACCGTAAAGTGCTGTAAAGTACTCGAAACGTCGGGAATACAAAATAAGTTAATATACGCGATAAAATCCGTAAAACTAGTTTTATTTAAATGTACTATTTAACTTTATCAATTGTCTAAATTAAATAACAATAAAACTTTCAGTCTTAATAAGATTTCAAAGTCAAATTAGAATTCAGAGACAAAATCGAATTTTAAACTACTAATTTCACAAAGTCTACGCCTTATGACGTCACACAAATTGACATTGCGAGGTTGATTAAATTCGAGTATGTCTTTGACTACCGGCCTTAATACCAATGAATAAATGAATCGTTGAGTTCATACAGTTCATATTAAACCTTGAAAGTACACGCAACATTACTCGATCTCGATGATCCGTGCAAGCGGTAAGAAGTTAAATTTATTTCCGAACCCGCCGTAGTGTTCATTGTTTAAAGTATGTTCCGGGTCAAATCAAATATATTTTGATCAATACCGACATAACCCAACTGATTATTAAGCTGAAGTGGTAATGGGCCGGCCGTATAGCTCGAGGAACCGACGGAACGATGATGATGAAGGGTGACAAACTAGCACAGATCCTGACCACCTGACGGTAAGTGGATGCTGTGGCCTATAGTTTATCGTCAATTAAGAATCAAAATGCGGATACGTTGTCACCATCTAGGAATAAGATGGAATGCCTCGTTACCAGTAAAATCGGACAATTCCCGTCATGCACCCTACGAAACGCAGCTCAGCATTTTGTCGCTATTTCACGCTGGTATTCTGTGCAAGCGTGGTCCATGTCTCGTTGAGCCGAACGGGTACAGTTGCATCGTCATTCATTGTCCGATCATAGGCAGCTAGCATTATAAAACGGGGAGGGGGAGACATATAAAAGGTAACAAGTCACATTTTAAACGTAAGCGGGAAAATTTTAATAATATTTATAATAATTAATAATATAGCAGTAGCACAGTTCGGTAATATAACTAAATGATAAATATGAGACAGTGACGTCAGTAGCGTGGAGGAACAGTTGTGTGCGCGAACATCTCGTATTATCCGATCAAATAAACGTCAAGGGAATGATACGCGGAGACTGTGTAATGTATAATGGCGCTACAACAGACTCAATAGAGTTACGTTAATACGTTTACGTTCAAAATAGTTACACAATGGATATCAAAATGGCATATATGAGGCATATCTTTATATATATCAAATTCCGGTGTGCGTATGTTCGTAATTCTTCTCCTAAACGGCTAGACCGATATCGATGAAATTTTTATGGGTTCACCTGAATGGTTCTTAGTTATAGTTGGACCCGTTAGGTGGCGCTGTCTTAAATATTATTATAATGTCACTAACATACAGTATACGAAGCACGTTGTATCAAACAGACAATAAGTAAAGGACAGCAGCTTATTGTTCTAAGAACAACCTGAATAAACAAATGATAAAATTAAAAATGTTGTACAACCAACTTCAATATAAATAATATGAGAACATCATCAATGTAGGCGAAGTCAATTAAATACGCATTATTAAGGATAACTCAAAAACTACTGGTCACATCTTGATCAAATTTATATGGGACCACATGAGAAGCACCAGCTTTCAAATAAAAAAAAGAGTCATCAAAATTGGTTCACCTAGAAAAAAAGTTTTGAGGTAACACAAATAAAATACAGTCGAAATGAGTACCTCCTCCTTTTTTGAAATCGGTTAAAAATAAGAGTTAATAACATAAAGGCACAAAAAACAATAGAGAGTGAGAACGTACATTACTTTTCTATTATTAACTCAAAATTTGGACTTCGAAATAGTCAGAAACAATTTGAATTATGATGAAAGGAGTTCTTTAATCTCATTCTTACATCAAAGTACTTTTTGACCATCGTACAGATGATCCGATGATAGTTTAAGAGAACAAACGTTTGAATTAAAGGGGGCTGCATTTTGGAGAGGCATAAAGTTACTAAAGGAATATCCAGTGTAAGTGGGCGCCAGGTGTAAACTGAAGCGGGGGATGGGCGGCAGTATCTTCCTGATAGCGGCACAAAATTATGAAAACCGGTTGCCAATCCGGTGTGCGTGGCAACTATGGCAAAAGACAATCAATGGGGAGGTCTGTGTTCAACAGTGGACTTTAATAGACTGTAATGGATGGATGGATGGATGAAGTTACTAACGGTGAAAAAATACCGGCTTGTAAATAAATAAAGAAAATTCCTTCTTTAATGTTTCCTATTTTACGTATGTTGTGTTTAGATGTAAGTGTATGTATGTACGTAAGTAAGCAAATGTCTCCCGCAAGCCTCGTAACAGAATAGGAGAGTTAAGTTAAAAAACGATTAGAAAGTTATTTTCTCGTTAAACATGCGTAACAAACATTACAAACTAATTACACGTAAACGTTGTTTTCATTACAATCATTAAGTTAACACTATGAATGTCAGTCACAATGGACAGTCCACCTGATGGTAACTGGATGCTGCGGCTCATAGACATCTACATCTATCCTCGATTAAGAATCAAAATGCAGATGTGTTGTCACCACTGAGGGCTAAGATGGATTACCTCGTTTTAGTAAAAGGGGTCTCCGGTTCTCTACGAAACACATCAGCGTTAAGCTGCTATTATACGCTGGTATTCTGTGAGAGCGTGGTCCTTCCCCGGTCGAGCCGACCCATTCGTGCTACAACTATACAATTAATATAGCTGCAGCATGGCTCTAACACGTATACATTTGTTTGTCAATAAGAGCGCACAAGCCAAAATTAACCTTTGAATAAAGTCCATCTTCATAGAACTAAAAGAAATACAATAAACAACTTCTGAAGTCTGTGCTAACACAGTGTATATATAGAAGTATTGATTGATGATTGATTTTTAGGCAGATGTTACAAGAAAACCCGACCTTATTACCATTGACCTACCACTAAACTGAATAGGTCAATGCTTATTACATAATTAAAAATTAAAAATTTTGTACAACCGACTTCAATATAAACTATTAAGAATAACTCAAAAACTATTGGTCAGACCTTAATCAAATTTATATGGGACCACATGAGAAGCACCAGCTTTCAAATAAAAAAAGAATCATCGAAATCGGTTCACCCAGGAAAAAGTTATGAGGTAACACACATAAAAAAAACATACAGTCGAATTGAGTACCTCCTCCTTTTTGAAGTCGGTAGAAAATAACGTCCATTAGTATGAGGCTAAGAAAAATGCAAAAAAATATTATATCTCTGTATGTCTAGTCTGCAACATAATATTGCAAGACATCTTAAATATTCAATTCAAGAAGCAGTGTCGTGTCTGGACACGCCCACATCGATACGCTTGCCAAAAGTACGATCGCAGAAAACTCGGTAGTAAAAGAAGATGAAATAAATTAATTGCGAATACAGATTCTCGTAGGTATAGAGTATTGACTAAGGAATGTCGAATTTAAGTGCCTCGTCTCTTGAGCATTTCAGTTTTCAACCGACTTCAAAAAAGGAGGAGCTTCTCAATTCGACTGTATTTTTGATGTGTAGAACTTTTTTCCAGGTGTACCGATTTTGATGATTCTTTTTTTTATTTGAAAGCTAGTGCTTCTCTTGTGGTCCCATATAGATTTGATCAAGATCTGATCAGTAGTTTAGTAATTTTTATTTAATTGACTGCGACTACATTGAAGATGTTCTCATTTTATTTATATTGAAGTCGGTTGTACAACATTTTTAATTTTACTACTTGTTTATATTCATAAAACTATTTAGCTTTGTCTGTACACCGTCATTCAGTGGCCCGTAAACTTTTCATGCGAGGAATCAAGTATGTCGCTTTTATACCACGTCATCATTATTATTATTGCATTATATTGCTAATAAATTTCTCAATTCATTTCCTGTAACGATATTTTTGAATTTATTAATGAAAGGTCTTACTCGCTGAGCAATGATATCGTCTACAATCAAATCATAAATCAACATTAAAATAATCACATCCAGATCTAGATTGTTGACTGATTACTCTGTAACGAATTGTAAATCTTTTACTATTTCTAGACTCATATATATGTTGAATATAACAAAAGTACACGACGAAAGGACAATTATTGTTGTATATATGTTGACCATTTTGTCTTCGTTTTATGGATGGTTTGTTTGAAAAACCTAATATGCGAACTTTTAGTACCTACTACTAGGATCATATACTTAAGTAGATTTAGTTTATAAACGTAGGCGTGATAAACAAGCAAATTAGAATCTATGACGCGATTCGGAATAAGAGGTGAATCTCGTGATGCCGCTCGCATACTGCTGGCGCGTGCCCAAAGTTCGGATCTCTATGTCAACAACCTAGCTAGTAACCAATCGGTACACTAAAATAATGTATGCAATGTTCGATTATGTACAATTTTACGTAAAATGCGAAGTTATGACGTTACAATGGACTTATCAATTTTCGGGGTACTAGTATCAGATTTGCATATTTATATGTGCATACATAGGAACATAGGTAAATTCCTACAGGCAACGATTCGGTCTTAAAAAAGAAATTAACGAGAGAGATAGAACGTCACGCTCAGTGGTACAAAAGTCAAGTGGGACAAGGCAGTAAGAATATTGATTAAAAAAGTTCTCATAAACGCAAATTACTTTTGTCAGCTCTGCAATTAAATATACATAACATAACAATATTTTTTATATACATTATTATATAAGTATAAGAGAAAAATGGGCAATGGTAAGTGCATACTAGACACGTTGATCTCTCCAAGAATCAAAATGTATATAGGGTTTTAACATTTTTGCATATCGCAAATAGTTTTAGAAATGATACCAAAAATTAAAGTAGTTTTCGATAAATTTGACAGCCATTATAGACTTCAATGGTTTTTTTATGTTTAAGTTCTACGAGGACCAAATCTCGGTAAAACCTGGTAGAAAAAAAATCATATCAATCGGTATTACATGAGTACTATAATACTTTTGCGAGCGACACGCCTAACACACTCCTTTATCTCTCTTCCTTCCATTAAAATGCTTTATTTAAATGTTTACGTGCTTAACATTTTACGACACAAACTAAAACTAGGATACCTTGAGATATCTTAAACTTTTCTTTATGATCAGATGAAGACGCTGGTTGGTAAGTATTTTTTATAGAATAAGACTGGCAAACGACCATACAGACCATCTGATGGTAAGTGAGTGCTGTGATCCATAGACACCTACATCTATCCTTGATTAAGAATCAAAATGCAGACGCGTTGTCAGCTCTGAGGACTGAGATGGAATGCCTCGTTATCAGTAAAAAGGGTCTCCAGTTCTCTACAGTCATCATACGAAACACAGCAGCATTAAGCTGCAAAATACGCTGGTATTCAGTGAAAGCGTGGGCCTTCTCCGACCCATTCGTGGTACAACCATAAAATACCATGGCTCTGCCATAGAATTATATTCTATGGGCTCTGCCACGTATACCAGTTGCGTCCCGTTCCCAAGTATTGCATCTCAGATCAGATTTTTAGTCGGATCACGGAAGTCTGTTCACACAAGTCGAATGTAAGATCTGATTAGAGTTGAAGCTATTTACATTCTCGCCAGGTATGATAAAAATAGGGTGATCCGAAGCATTTTTTAGGAACACGCACGTCGTAGTAGCACGTAAACAATGACAAAATAAAGTAGGAACTTTTCTGACGCAGGCACAGAATACCGACTACATTACTTACACTACACTACGTACAACGTAAATTTGTTTTTTATGGTCAGTAACTAGAACCAGAGACCCTTTTAATCTTAGAGGTTAATCTTAGAGTATTTATAAGCAAGCTAAGCTAGCTTATAAATACTCTAAGCTTTTAACTCATAAAGAGACATTATTTCCTAGTAGGTAATGACATCGCTTGTGCATTTTGATTCTTAATCAAGGAAGTAATTTATAGTTTTCACTGATAAGCCACTCAAAGTAATGTGATAGGTGCTTTAAAACTGTCACGAAAAGAGCATTGTAGTTCAAACTTCCATAATTATTATTTCACCTTCAAATAATAACTAGATATACTGGATGGTACGTAAAATATAATATTAGGAAACATTACAGAATATCTAATATATAAAAATTTATATTTGTTTGTTCGCATTTTATGCGCTGCCATACCTTTCATCAGATTGCGGTAAAACTTTGTCAACTTATTGCTTGCACTTGCGCGAAGATTATAGGCATAGTTCAATTAACTTACACTAGGTGGCGCGCGTATCGTACCGACAAATTTATTTGAGAGTTATATAATGTCATAATCATTATTATTCCTAATTAAACAATATAACTCTCTATTATTTTTTGCGGTAGCAACGCGCCGGGTATCAGCTAGTATATTATAAAAGAATCTCAGATCTTAGAAGTTTGTGTTTAAAACACCTAAGGTCAGTAACCAATAGCATAATAACTAATGACTAGGTAGATCCGTGTCATAATCTGTACGGCAACATGCGAAACCACTTTTTGTAATTTTTTTTGTATGTGATACGTCAACATTTTGTACATAACTGACTAGAATACACGAGCATAAATATTATGCTAGTATATTAACCGTAAAATTGTATATATACACATCACTGATAAACAGGATAGGCAACTTATCTGGTATTGAAACTACAACTTTGTCATAACCTATAGTACCTTTACTTTGACCCTGACCCTGAGGTACACTTTTGTTTATTGTAATATATATAAAATAATTTTTTTATTTCGTATTTTATGCGCTGCCATACCGTTCATCAGATTGCACAAAAATTTTGTCATCATTGCTTGCACTAGTGCGAAGGTTATAAGCATAGTACAATTAAATTACAGTAGGTGGCGCGCGTACCCTTCCAAATTTAAAACGATAATTCCACAAATATTTTTTCTGCGGCAGCAACACGCCGGGTACCAGCTAGTTGTAAATAAAGAACTCTATTATGTAACTACTTATGTTTGAGCAATCTGAACAAAGAATAAAATGATCTTTCTGTAAAAGAAAGTGAAGTTAATGCCTATATATGTAACCTAATTTCTGAGTGTTATCGGGCACTTGACCACCGCGCTGCTTCTGTGCGTGTTGACGGACTTTACATAATATTATGTGTCTTCACGCAGGTTTCCTTACGATATTTTCCTTCCCCGTCGAACGCGTGTCAAATTAGTATATAAAATTGCAAATTACAATTTCTACGTTGTATTTTTAAGTCTTTCACATGTCTATAAGAAAAGAAGGTATTATCGTCTCTAAACCAATTCCATTCGATGCTTATTTGTTTAAATGGATACCTTAGGTTATTTTAGAAAAACAAACTTAGAAACGTTAATGTTGTTAACCATCAAAATATGAAGTTCACCATTTCTAATTTTATCACGTTTTTATTAAGGCACTTTCTTGTTTTTCTGTCTGTCTGTCTGTCGTTCCGGGTGGAATCTTGCAAGTCAAGTTTCGAGCACTTCCCGATGAGCTAGAGACTTGAAATTTTGAACATAGCTGAGAATCGGATGACAATGTAGGATATATGAAAAAAAAACGTGGTACATATAATTTTTATTTTAAATTTAAAAAAGTCCCTTGTTTAACTGCTTAATTCTAAATAGGAGAACCTTTTTTGTTTTGTAAAAATCACCAGTGTTACCAACGCAAATACAATAGATCATTCCAGTTCTAACTTATTAAGAGTAAATTATATTTTATAGGTAATTATTTCGACCGCACGATACTGCGGTCAGCTAAAGCCTCCGGCCGTGGTTTTGTTGTTAGCATTATGATTAGTATGAGAACTTGAGTATACAGTTCTTTTATAGAAGTTCGGGTGACAACCAAGCATTTACTTAATAAGTGCATGTTGTGGTCCGTGCACACCTATAATCTATATGCATAATTGCATCCTCGATTAAGATGCGTTATCACACTTGAGGTCTAAAATAGAATGCCTGAGAACCAGGAGATAAGGTTTCCGAGTCTCTACACTCACCATACGAAGCACAGAAATTAAGCCGCTATTTTACGCTGGTATTTTATGAGAACGTGGACTCCCAAAAATTTTTTGTGAACAAATTAATGCTGTATACAATCTTAGTGGAATCATGGCCTTGTTATAGATGTTAAAAATTAATTAGCTAAAATCTGCGTAATAAAAAAATTATTAGTGGTGCTGGAATTATTGGTTCAAACTAGGTAAGACACATTATTTTATTTTATACGCCGATCTGAGCTAATTAATTTTTAACATTTTTAACATAATGTATTTCCGGAAAGTAACGTCTGATTCTATTCATTATCATGGCCTTAGACAACTGTAGCACAAACATTGCAATAGGTATGTCTACACCAGTGCGCTTTCCTGTTCATCTTGCGTCTTCCTCTAACGCATGCCGCAACTATAGCGCATGCGCTAAAACTAGTTCGACAACAGCGCATGCCTCTAGCTAGCGAAAGCTGATCCGTCACCGGTGGGTTCGCATGCAACATTTCGTGTGTTTTAGTAAACAAAATGGCCGAAGACAAAGTTTAAACTTTGAAATTTATCGATGATTATCGAACATATCAAGTATTGTAGCACCACAAGCACGAAGATTACACAAATAAAATAAAAAGAAACGACGCGTAGATTTCACTGAGACAAAAATATAATTATGATGTAAAAACGGTTAAAAACAAGATAAAGAGCTTGAGGTCATACTTCTCAAAGGAACATTAAAAGTTACGATGAAAAGGAGTGGATCCGGAATAGAAGATAATTACGAATCTTCGTGGTTTGCCTAACCGAGGCGCGTGAGGTATAGACAAGTTGCATGCGACAAGCGCTCGGGTGTAGACGATAAGCTGCATGCGTCTTATGGCACAGCGCTTGACGCAAGACGAACTGAAAGTTGAAATGCAAAATGAACATGAAAGCGAAATTGAAAGCGCACTGGTGTAGACATATCTAACGATTTTTAAAAAACTTCATAAATAACTAAGAACACATTCGAAATAAATAATTAGCGAATAATTTTCGCAACATTCCGCAGCTTCACCTGACCTATATAAAAATATCCCCGACCACCTGCCGCGAGACTTTTGGCAGCAGTACCGTACAAGTCTAGATGCTAGCCGAGCTTGATTCAGTCTTCATATCGCTTTACGAACAATCCCTTAATATTTTAGTATCGAATATAAAATGCAGTACCACTTTTTGAGTGCATATGTACATCAATTTTAGTTTCTTAGGCAATTTTAAAATTGCCTATTATAAATTTTTATTTTAATTTATCCTCCGACATGTAGACCGGAGACTTTGTGGAACTAATTTCTGGCTCCTTCCTCTCTCATTTTTATTTTCTTTCTTCCACTTTGTTTTCTTTTTGGTCCAGGGGCTTAATTGTTTTCTATTGTATAGGTATTTCACTCTTAACATCAGTTCCTCTATCAACAGTATACTAGTGACAATTTAAAAGTCGAATCCACTACTTTTTAACCGACTTCAAAAAGGAGGAGGTACTCAACTCGACTGTATTCTTTTTTATGTGTGTTACCATAACATAAACACTCACGCCTGTCACCCAGAGGGGTAGGCAGATACTACGGACTTACATTTGGCACGATCCTGACACACTCTCGCCTCCTTTACATCCATATATCTACGCATACACGCTTGTCGGTTAAGGGTACTCCTAATCTGGCCCATTTTCAATATATCGCCAATTTGGTCGATAAACCTTCGTCTAGGGCGTCCCTTCCCGACTCTTCCGTTCACTTTTGCAACATAAATTTGCTTTGTCACTCTTTCCTCGTTAATTCTTTCTACATGACCAAACCCTCATAACTTTTTTTATTTGAAAGCTGGTGCTTCTCATGTGGTCCCATATAAATTTGATCAAGGTCTGACCAGTAGTTTTTGAGTTATCCTTAATAATTTAAATTGAAGTCGGTTGTACAATTTTTTTTAATTTTACCACTTGTTTAGTTCTCCTACTGTCGCATTAAAAATCCACAAGTATACGAAAATAATTAGGTCCAACTAGAACCTTGCTTATTCGATATAGATTTCACAGATTATAGAATTTTGTGAGTTGCCAGTTAGCTTTGGCAGGCAGTAGCGTAACAGTTTACAGATGGAGATGCAAAATATGCTGAAGCATTCTTTTTGGCGACGTTTCAATTCGGATTTTCGGCCAACATTCCGAGATAATCTCTTCGATACTCGATAATGTAAGGTTTCAATCGTAGTAGGTAGGTGGGTTGACGAACTACTGTTTAGCCGTATAGGGCTTCAAATTTTGCGGCTTTAACAAAGCATGTGCCTGTGTGTACGTGTACGTACGCTCACGTATCAACATATAATCTTACGATATAGACTCGTAGTATCGGTTCACTAAGTTTGCCATATACGGCTTCAAATTTCATATAGGATATAGGCAGCCTCGTACTGGCAAGCGCAGTGTTGAGCGGACCCAACCCCACCCACTGTGTGCAAGTGGCTCAGGACCGTAGTATGTGGCAATCTGTGCGCAAACACAGGTGGAGACCGATGGGACGGAAATCTGACACGAACGGAGATCAGGCGCATAACCAACAGCTTTACATGCTTTCCGAGACACGGGGGTGAAACACCGTCAACTACCCACATTCGACCTGCCATATTGACAGAAAAACCCAATAATTGATGTTGACCCCCTTCCCGGAATTCGAACCCGCGACCCATGACAGCAGTCGCGGTAACGATCACTAGACCAACGACGTACACAACAAGCAGATTTATATTCAAATAGCACGACCAAATGAAATGGTTGTCACCCGCGCGCCGGTCATGTGGAGACCGTGACAAGAGTTCGATGGTGTTATGATGTTGATCGCTACCACAGCGTTAATTTAAAAAAAAACACTCTGAATGTCTCCTTAAAGTTGAAGTTGCTTTGCATATATTTTTTTATTTATTTATACTTCCATACACAAAATAGTACATATGGCGAAATTAATGCCATAGGGCATTCTCTCCCAGTCAACCATTAAGCCAAACAGAGATAAACACGTGAGGCGATTCAGCAAAAATCAAAATATAAAAGAATGATAAAAGGTGAAATTATATATATATATATATATATATATTTCCACCGCTACGATTTCTTTACTCATGTGGCGCCACAGCCAAACTTTTAGTTACTACGCTACCGAGCCGTCAATTATCTTAGTCTTAATAACCAGGCAGTGTATTCAATGTTAACGGAAACAATTTTCAATGATTTGACGTACGTATTTCCGTAGTTTGTCTAATTTCAAAATGTTAAAATTGACTAAAAAAAATAAAAAGGCCGCGATTTAGATTTTACTACCGTTCCGTTCCGCCCCAACTTCGTGAGTACCCCCTTAATTTTTTATCAAAATCGGTCAAGCTATTTGTGCTGTCTGGGCAAGGAGGGGAAAAATTACGAACACATGCACACTGGAATCTTATCTTTAGATATATAATTATTCTGTACGTATGTTTGTCAATGAATTCCTTCTAAACAACTGGACTGATTTTGTGAAATTTTTTGTGTGTTTGAGTGGGTCCCTGGATGGTTTAGATTCACAACTGGACCTGGTAGGTGGCACTGCAATCATGTTCTAGGCTTTTTTTTTCAGTGCAGGACTATGCTATGCTATGTCATATGGTAAATGTGACAAAAACTATGTGGTCATGTGGCAAAAATACAAGGCAGATGCGTACAGACTAAAATTAGACGATCTCTAATAAATTAGTCATTTTGGAATATTACATGTCTTCGAAATATATTCCTTCTCAAACATGCAGGTTTCCTCGCGAATGACAAGCACATGAAAACTACAATTAACAGTTTACTTTTACTTTTTATCGAATATTTTTTATGATCCATTTTAATAAACAAAACTTAATGTAATTTTTGCCCGTGTCCTATTAGGTACCGTCCGTAATCTACTGACGGCCATTATGCCTAAAGGTAAGTTTTTGCACAGATAGTGAATTCTGCCAGCGACTTAGTACTAGTATTATTACATTCGTACTTGCAAACGTGATGAATTTATTAAATTGTCATTCAACAAAATCGTTCGTATAGCTTATTGTTGCTAAAAAATCTATCTTTTATATTAATAGTTCTTCTGTACATGTGTTTGTCACTGAAATCCTCCTAAACGGCTAGACAGATTTTGTGTGTGTTTGAGTGGGTTACAGTGTGTTTCTTTGCGTGATAAACTTAGAAATGAGGATATCCGCAATAGTACCAGAGTGACCGACATAGCCCAACGGATTAGTAAGCTGAAGTGGCAATGGGCCGGAAATATTTTTTTTTTGTTGTTTAAAAAACGTTACCCCCACACTAGGATTTTCTCCTGTATCGTGGAGGCAGTTTACAAACACAAATTGCACAAGGACAAACATCCAGACCCGGAACAATTATTTGTAGGCCATACAAATACTTGTTCCGTGCGGGATTCGAACCCGCGGCCTCCAGCGCAACAACTCATTGCTAAGTCACTGCGCCACGGAGCCGTCTCGAAGAACCGACAACCGATTGGGAAAAAAGGTTCTCGAGCGGCAGCCACGTATTGGTGGTGTGTAGGCGACCCTCCACTAGATGGAGTGTCGCCCTACACTTCATTTTTTCAAAAATTTTACTAAATGTTGGTAGTACAGAAATTGGTCTAAAATTGGCGGGGTCTAATGTACTACCAGATTTAAATAAAGGTATGACTTTACTATGTTTCATTAAATCAGGAAACACGAATATATATACTATATAGACTATAGGTGGTAGTCACGCTACAGCTATATTAACAGTATAACTGTAGCACGAATGGGTCGTCTCCACGCGCTCCAGGACCACGCTCTCACAGAATACCAGCTTAAAATAGCAGCTTAATGCTGCTGTTTCATATGGTGAGTGTAGAGAACCGGAGACCCTTTTTACTGGAAGAGAGGCATTCCATCTTAGTCATCACGGCTGACAACGCATCTGCACTTTATACGCAAACAAGGATAGATGTAGATGTCTATGGGCCACAGCAACCACTTACTAGCAGATGGACTGTGTGCTCGCTTGTCACCCTTATTCTATAAAAAAACAGCCTCCGGGATATAATCTACCGTAGCCTGTATTGGAGTGCTCCGATGTAGGAGAAAAAATGGGGATTTTCAGCTAACCAATGCACTAAATGCACTGCATGTAGCACAGCGATAGAAATGCATCTACTGGACTGCTCGGCGTGTACATTCTCCCGCACAGTGCATGACCTGAGCGACGCAACAGACAGGGCTACCAAGATCGCCGCTTACTGGACTAGTGTATATTATTATCGACGAGACAAGGTAAATAAAACATGTTTACAACCAAACCAGTCGAGATGGTTTCCTTCACTGTTCGCCTTATATAGAAGATCTGGCCACTCGGAGAGCTATGGAGACGAATCACATGATTTCTTTGCGTGATCAAATACGTAATGAGGATATCCGTATTAGAACAAGGATAACTGACACAACCCAAAGGTTCAGCGAGTTATTTTACGTGAAAGGGCTACAATGTATTACAGTTGCATTATAAATGGGAATACGGAATTACATACGTTAAAAACTTCGTCCTAACCCTTAAATATTTTATGAAGTAGCCTAAGTTAGTCCTAATAACATAATCTATCTGCCAGTGAAAGTGTCGTCAAAATCGGTCCAGCCATTTCGGAGATTAGCCGGAACAAACGGACAGATAGACAAAAATTTTAAAAATAGTTTTTGTAGTATATGCATTTAGTAAAAAACTATTATTTTGACATTACAAACAGACACTTCAATTTTATTTGTGTGTAGATATAGAAAATATAGATTATATGTTAGTAAATGCGTATGAATATTTCCCCTTGAATATTTATAATTAAGTTAATTGAATCCACTATAAACTTTTGGTCATTTCTGTTATTAGCAATTGTTTTCTTTTCCTCATAAGTTTAACCCTCTATTGCATGAATTATTAAATTAAAAGAAAAAAATATTTTTATGTTTCAATGTGTTTTAATAGGGTTTGTAAGACAAAATATAAAGTGAAAAAAAATAAGTATCTTATTTTAGAAAAAAAACAGAAGCCAAATTGGCTTCCCATGCAATAACGTCTGTGTATGAGACTGCCATTTTGGCTTCCTATGCACAACAAATACCAAAACTTACACAAGGTGAAATTCTCTAAAACAGTTTCTTTTCTCATTCAAGCAAAGAAAACGTCACATTTCTCACATTTTATATGAGAACGCAAAGAACAATCATTCTGACATAATTGACGATTCTTTGGTGTATCGGGAAATGGTCAATTTTGTCTGTACGTACTGAATTTAGAGGTAGGTCTTGCACTTTTGCTGGGGTTTTCCGTGCCCTTTTCGAGGTGTGAAAGATTCATTTCTACTGGTAGGAGTACCCGTTCTAGATGACGTAGGAGTATTTCCTCTTGACAAGGTAGGTGTGCCGGAATTACTGATACTAGGACGGCCTCTTTTCTTGAGATACTTTTGCCAGCCTTGCAATAATGTTCAGAAATGGCTAGCTTGAAGTCAAATAGTGACATGTATTGGTCAGTCTTGCGTCGCCACAGTAAACACGTGAGGCGATTCAGCAAAATCAAAATATAAAAGAATGATAAAGGTGAAATTATATATATATATAATTTCCACCGCTACGATTCTTTACTCATGTGGCGCCACAGTCAAACTTTTAGTTACTACGCTACCGAGCCGTCAATTATCTTAGTCTTAATAACCAGGCAGTGTATTCAATGTTAACGGAAACAATTTTCAATGATTTGACGTACGTATTTCCGTAGTTTGTCTAATTTCAAAATGTTAAAATTACCTAAAAAAAATAAAAAGGCCGCGATTTAGATTTTACTACCGTTCCGTTCCGCCCCAACTTCGTGAGTACCCCCTTAATTTTTTATCAAAATCGGTCAAGCTATTTGTGCTGTCTGGGCAAGGAGGGGAAAAATTACGAACACATGCACACTGGAATCTTATCTTTAGATATATAATTATTCTGTACGTATGTTTGTCAATGAATTCCTTCTAAACAACTGGACTGATTTTGTGAAATTTTTTGTGTGTTTGATGGTCCCTGGATGGTTTAGATTCACAACTGGACCTGGTAGGTGGCACTGCAATCATGTTCTAGGCTTTTTTTTTTCAGTGCAGGACTATGCTATGCTATGTCATATGGTAAATGTGACAAAAACTATGTGGTCATGTGGCAAAAATACAAGGGAGATGCGTACAGACTAAAATTAGACGATCTCTAATAAATTAGTCATTTTGGAATATTACATGTCTTCGAAATATATTCCTACTCAAACATGCAGGTTTCCTCGCGAATGACAAGCACATGAAAACTACAATTAACAGTTTACTTTTACTTTTTATCGAATATTTTTTATGATCCATTTTAATAAACAAAACTTAATGTAGTTTTTGCCCGTGTCCTATTAGGTACCGTCCGTAATCTACTGACGGCCATTATGCTAAAGGTAAGTTTTGCACAGATAGTGAATTCTGCCAGCGACTTAGTACTAGTATTATTACATTCGTACTTGCAAACGTGATGAATTTATTAAATTGTCATTCAACAAAATCGTTCGTATAGCTTATTGTTGCTAAAAAATCTATCTTTTATATTAATAGTTCTTCTGTACGTGTGTTTGTCACTGAAATCCTCCTAAACGGCTAGACAGATTTTGTGTGTGTTTGGTGGGTTACAGTGTGTTTCTTTGCGTGATAAACTTAGAAATGAGGATATCCGCAATAGTACCAAGTGACCGACATAGCCCAACGGATTAGTAAGCTGAAGTGGCAATGGGCCGGACATATTTTTTTGTTGTTTAAAAAACGTTACCCCCACACTAGGATTTTCTCCTGTATCGTGGAGGCAGTTTACAAACACAAATTGCACAAGGACAAACATCCAGACCCGGAACAATTATTTGTAGGCCATACAAATACTTGTTCCGTGCGGGATTCGAACCCGCGGCCTCCAGCGCAACAACTCATTGCTAAGTCACTGCGCCACGGAGCCGTCTCGAAGAACCGACAACCGATTGGGAAAAAAGGTTCTCGAGCGGCAGCCACGTACCGGTAGGTGAAGTGTAGGGCGACCCTCCACTAGATGGAGTGTCGCCCTACACTTCATTTTCAAAAATTTTACTAAATGTTGGTAGTACAGAAATTGGTCTAAAATTGGCGGGGTCTAATGTACTACCAGATTTAAATAAAGGTATGACTTTACTATGTTTCATTAAATCAGGAAACACGAATATATATACTATATATAGACTATAGGTGGTAGAGTCACGCTACAGCTATATTAACAGTATAACTGTAGCACGAATGGGTCGTCTCCACGCGCTCCAGGACCACGCTCTCACAGAATACCAGCTTAAAATAGCAGCTTAATGCTGCTGTTTCGTATGGTGAGTGTAGAGAACCGGAGACCCTTTTTACTGGAAAAGAGGCATTCCATCTTAGTCCTCACGGCTGACAACGCATCTGCATTTTATACGCAAACAAGGATAGATGTAGATGTTTATGGGCCACAGCAACCACTTACCATCAGATGGACTGTGTGCTCGCTTGTCACCCTTATTCCATAAAAAAAAAACAACCTCCGGGATATAATCTACCGTAGCCTGTATTGGAGTGCTCCGATGTAGGAGAAAAAATGGGGATTTTCAGCTAACCAATGCACTAAATGCACTGCATGTAGCACAGCGATAGAAATGCGTCTACTGCACTGCTCGGCGTGTACATTCTCCCGAACAGTGCATGACTTGAGCGACGCAACAGACAGGGCTACCAAGATCGCCGCTTACTGGACTAGTGTATATTATTATCGACGCGACAAGGTAAATAAAACATGTTTACAACCAAACCAGTCGAGATGGTTTCCTTCACTGTTCGCCTTATATAGAAGATCTGGCCACTCGGAGAGCTATGGAGACGAATCACATGGTTTCTTTGCGTGATCAAATACGTAATGAGGATATCCGTATTAGAACAAGGGTAACTGACACAACCCAAAGGTTCAGCGAGTTATTTTACGTGAAAGGGCTAGAATGTATTACAGTTGCATTATAAATGGGAATACGGAATTACATACGTTAAAAACTTCGTCCTAACCCTTAAATATTTTATGAAGTAGCCTAAGTTAGTCCTAATAACATCATCTATCTGCCAGTGAAAGTGTCGTCAAAATCGGTCCAGCCATTTCGGAGATTAGCCGGAACAAACGGACAGATAGACAAAAATTTTATAAATAGTTTTTGTAGTATATGCATTTAGTAAAAAACTGTTATTTTGACATTACAAACAGACACTTCAATTTTATTTGTGTGTAGATATAGAAAATATCGAAGTCGTAACTGAACCTGATACGCCACTCAACACTTGATTTTGTACCCCACTTATGAGGTTTGGCTGGATTGTACTGTTTGAGTTGGTGGCGAGCTTTCGTGGGTATAATTTGCTCATCTACGGCCAGATATTCTTCTTTGGGTATCAAAAGTAACCGCTCTCTTAATTTTTCTATGAGAGGTCGAATTTTAAACAGTTTATCGTGACTTTGTGTACCGGGTGGTTTGAAATCTTCATTATTATTGAAATGAAGATGACGTTTTATCATTTCAAACTTATTACATGTCATTATTGAATTGACTTGATGCTGACCAATGTTGTTGGACCAATACATCCGTGTAGATGGCAGGTGAACTAATGAGGTGAAGATGACAATACCTATAAATTGCTCAATCTCAGTAGTTGTGATATTTGCTGGCTTGTTAACATTGACCTGAGTAGATTTCAGATTTGACTGTTCCGTAATAAATGTTATCAAATCTTCTGTGAAAAAAAATTGGAAAAATTCGGCAGGTGATTCTAATTCTTGAGCAAACTCTGGCAATTCCAGGCTACCACTAAAATTGAAATTATTTTCATCATACGCTGGCATTTTTCCTTCAGTCCAGATAATTTTTTCCTTAACTGCTCGCTTCTGTTTCAAATTTTTAGGTCTAGGATCAACTATTTCGTCATCGGAAGTATCGGAATCGGATGGTAGAATAATTATAGGTTTTTTACGTGTTTGGTTGCGCAAGCGCGAAAGCGGAACATCGTCATCGGAATCAGATAGTGAATCATCGTTGCTAAGAGAGCCATCACCAGGAATAGGTTTAATGCAGTTAGCAGTGCCATAAAAGCGTGAAGGAAGCATTCTGGAAGATAAAAAAAACTCTGAATGCATGCGAAGCCATTTTAGGCGCAAACATACTTCATCGTAAATGCATGCGAAGCCAAATTGGCTCCTGTAGAAAATATTGAAAATGAAGTATAAGGAGCAAATATTTTGAATAAACTGTGATAGGGTCAAAACAGAGGTTTTGCAGAACATTATTTACATTTTTAACATCAATTTTCTTACCTTTTCTATTTAATTTCCACCAACAAAGCTGCAATAAATTCACTAAGAACGACGTCGCATGCACCGGAGAAAGTGAGGTTATAATGACACATGACGTTGGCCATAGATAATAAAAATTACGTTTCGGTTCAGTTTGAATTCCTTAATATTACTACATTGACATTTTATAATTTTGTTTAAAATTAGGGTAGAAATAAATTACTAAAGTTGAGCAGCCAAAATTGGCTTTGTATGCAATAGAGGGTTAAATATACGTGGTAGAGCCATGCTGCAGCTAAATTATAACTGTAAAACGTAAAGGTCGGCTTGACCGGGGAGAGGCCACACCCTCACAGAATACCAGCGTAAAATAGTAGCTTAATGCTGCTGTGTTTTGTATGGTGAGTGTAGAGAACCGGAGACCCTTTTTACTGGAAACGAGGCATTCCATCTTAGTCCTCAGGAGTGACAACGCATCTGCATTTAGATTCTTAATCTAGGCTAGATGTAGATTTCCCACAGCATCCATTTATTATCAAGTGGACTGTGTGCTCGTTTGTCACCCTTGTTCTATAAACAAATATAAGAATGATATCTAAATTAAATAACCGTTAACACAACGCATCTTGCGACCTTGTTCTAGCATTTTAATGTTTGATAAATATACTTAATAAGCAACTGGGTTTTATCTGCATGCAATATACCTACTTCAGCAAGCGATAAGCCGTGGACATTTTGGACATGTGGCGTTTATCTTTATTATTTTGCTTCTTTATTGATTACTTAACCCACGAGTGATTTAGTGGTTAGACTATCGACCTACTGAGGCACGTATCTTGGCTCAAATCGAAAGAAACCATTTTTATGACTTTAGTTGATCGGTTCCTTACACTACGAAATTTAAAAAGGTAGTTCGATTGAATAAAACTATTTTTACGGATTTTATCGCGATTAATTTTAATTATTTTTAATTCCCGACGTTTCGGGTGCTTTGCAGCATCCATGGTCACGAGGGA
Source organism: Parnassius orleans (assembly GCA_029286625.1). Taxonomy (NCBI): domain Eukaryota; kingdom Metazoa; phylum Arthropoda; class Insecta; order Lepidoptera; family Papilionidae; genus Parnassius; species Parnassius orleans. The sequence continues at coordinate 2,667,926 of JAGSMP010000026.1, read as the reverse complement.
CTAAGGTGATTGTCAACACGGAGTGCATTCAGCTTTTTATTACTAATTTTGGTCCGATCTACGCAGAATGAGCTTACTGTATCTTGAAGTCTTGCAGTGGTATGCTTGTTAACTACAGGATCCCAAGCAGGCAGGCGGTAGAACCCAGCCTCATTCTCGATTGAAATTAGATTTTTTTAGAATATGGGTGACAAAAGAGCACATATTCTACCTGATGGTAAGCGGCTGCTGTTGAGAATCAAAATGCAGATGCGTTGTCACGCCTGCGCGCTAAGATGTAATGCCTCGTTTCCAGTAAAAAGGGTCTTCCGGTTCTATACACTTACCATATAAAACATAGCTGCTTTAAGCTGCTATTTTACGCTGGTATTCTGTAGTAGGTAGTTCCATTTCAAAGAAAATACATTTTTTACAGAGAAATTTATTAATTTTTTTTTGGCTAATAAATTCGACGTTAAATTATGTAATGCCAATAAATGTCAATTTTTTTTCTTTATTACTAAGTAGGTTATATATATTTACCATCAATATCTTCAAATACTTGTAGCGAATGTTTTTAAAGTTTTAATAGTCCTGTTACTTTTAATAACTGTCCGACCCGTAGTTACATGATAATTTCTATATTAATTGCAAAAAGCTTCCGGATGCTTTCGTAATATAGGCGAACGTAGAACATAAGTCTAAAATAAACATTATGTCAGCTAGTGAAAGTCATGACGTGTAAACAAACACAGACAACATAGTCCAAATGCAAGTGATTATTGTGATTATAAAAGAAAAATATTATGAATTAGATTTTGTAAAAGCATATTTGAGTCTTTTTTTTTCTTTTTTATACAAGAGGGGGCGAAGCAAACGCGCATGCGGCTCACCTGATGGTAAGTGACTACCGCCGCCCATGAACAACGTCGTCTGCCTTTTAAAAAAGAGTAGGGCTCTTTTCTTGAAAGTCCCTAGGTCGTATCGCTCCGGAAAAATCGCTGGTGGTAGTCGATTCCACAAAGAAGTTGTACGAGGATGAACACTTCTGGTAAATCGCACAGTAGTGGACCGCCAATGCTTTATTTGCAAAGAGAGTTACTAAATTCAGTGCACATTCTGGTGATGGCAGTGATTCTGAAAGGGAATGGCTTCATTTAAATTTAATTTATCATCTCCTCAGGTATGTGCCTCCGTTTACTCTGTTATCATTGCCTCCTCGGGTGAATGTGTTGCCAAGTGCTTAAGTATTGGATCTTATCACTGCCACTGACGTATTGACAGACCAAATGTGACATAGTTACTAGTAACTAGGGCTGCCAGATATCCTTTATTTTAAAGAACGTCCTCTATTTCACACCCAAAAATTTATCTCGTCCCCGTATTTGAAATCTTTAATAGAGGACGAGGCAATATCGCGCGTATTTGTGAGAAAAATTATGTTACATTGCGTATTAATATTGTTTTTCTTTTATCTATAAATGTCGATACTGATACCATAAAAGCATTTTATTGAAAATATGATATCCTCCATTTTTATCCTATGCCCTTTATTTAATCTTATCAAAAATTCTCTATGACATAAAACGTGAGCTGGCAACCCTATGGAAACGCATTTATGCTCTTCTTATCTGATAAAGTGTGTTAATAACTACTGTTATTTAGCGACGATACGATAAGGCAACAAACCAACAAACGCTATTAAAACTATTTTCATAAGATTTTCACATTTATTATCTCGTTAAATGGTCTTAGTGATGCCCTCCCCTCCATGCTTTTTCCCACGAATGGAAAGCTCACCACACGTACCTACTATATACATACACATACACAAATCATACCACTCACAAAACAACAATACAAAGTTATATATTTAAAACTTTCGCTTCTATTAATTTTTTTGTCAATTAGGCGTTACATAAAAACCTGATCTTAATTAAGATAAACAATCTACCCTATAACAAAATAACATAGATTAAGACTTTTGGTTCCCGCTAGAATTTAGTTCTAATCTAGATATTAGGTGATTTACTTATTAAAAAAAAGCTAAATAAAAAAATCCATAAAATATCTCGAACGATAATCGTCGTATACGATCATCATTCAGCTGTCGTACTCTGATATCCTTCACAAAGTCGGAAAATACATGGGATCGATGTATACAGAAGATAACTATAGACTTCGTAAAGAGCTGTATTGACAATAACAATATGTTTGCCTAATCTCATAAACACTGATACGTAATTCACTAGATGTTAGGGACAGATCACCTTTTCTGTCTAAATGTTCTTTTGGGATAGAACGAACTTCATAACTGCTGTTGCCGTCACTTTTAAAGAGGAGAGCACCATTACGGCAGCAAGAAATTTAATCTTAGTCCTCAAGGGGCATCAGTGGCTTTCTTCCGTTGCAGTTGTTTATATGACATTGTATAATATATTGTAACATTACTATTGTTAAAAAAATTACTATTTTGTTTTGCTTATGTATTAATTAATTATTAATTCTCGATGTATTCTACACAATATATATTATTCTGAATAAATTGAATTGAATTACGGACTACAGTAACAACTTACCAGGAAGACGAAACAAAACACTAATATAAGTAATAAAAAGTAATAAGAAATTTACAGGCAATACCAAGCTTACAAAGCCTTAACTGGATGTAATGTAAAGATTTTTTTAATTTTTTTAAAAACGTTACCTCTACACTAGGATTTTCTCCTGTATCGTGGGGGTAGTTTACAAAAATAAATTGCACAAGGACAAACATCCAGACCCGTAACAATTATTATTTGTAGGCCATACAAATACTTGTTCCGTTTTCGTACAATTCATTGCTAAGCCACTGTGCCGCGGAGCTGTCGAATATTAGCTTAAAGACTTTTAATATGTCGACGCAATCAACTGATACCGTTTCGATGAACTACGCATTCGATTTTGTAGGTTGTGCATATGACAGTACGCGACCTTGTGACATAGTAAATTCTAGCCTTGTATTTGTAAAAGTGCACATTAATGAAGTTCAAGAACAACATTTTCTTTTTAATTAATTAAAACTGAAGTGACAAATGAACTTACAGTCGATCTGATAGTAAGTGACTACTGCAGTCCGTGGACACCTGCAGCCAGATTCAAACAAAGAAAACAGATATGTTGTCACCACTGAAGACTAAGATGGAACAGAACACAGCAGTGGCAGCACTGCTATTCGACGGCAGAAACAGGCAAGAGGGCGTCACCTACACAGACTCCTAGGGCAAAAAGGAGACCTATCACCCACTTGGAAGTGAAAGTAGACTTCCAAGTGGGTTACTGTTAAGGGTATGAACCGCGATCGTTTTAAAAAAATAACTTAGTAGTCGTGTGTTTCAATTCTCCATTCAACTACAGTCGTAAACATGTTGATAGCATAGCATTGCTAATATTTTATAATTAAAAATTAAACAATCGTTGAAGCGTAAAATATGGACGATAATATTCAAATACAAGCGAAATACGGTTACCTAGTTAGTTATTTACAATCGCAGCGTTGCCCAATTAAAAAAAAATACATGCGTGAGTGTCGTGGAACACTCGTTTGGAACGAAGTTCCCTTCGTAGTATATTATTATTGATAAACGTATTATATTATTAATTAACAAATACAAATAAATGAATTACTAGCGTCTATTAAGATGAAGCGTCATTTAAAATAAAATAATATTTCTTTCATGGCAAGATAAAAAAAGTGCGACGGAGATGGATATTATTCCATCTCGCTTCCTTATAGCCGCCAAGGCCGTCTAAACTACGTCAGAAGGGGTCGTGACGGAAAAATCTTATGCCTCCTCTACACTACTCGCGAAGTAGATCGAAGTTGGACGAGGCGAATAGTGTAGAGATGTACTTCGATTCGCTTCGTGCAACCTCGCTTCGCCTCGGGCGACTTACTATCGCTGTCAGTTTTTTGCGCCGGAGTCAAAGGACTTCGCGAAGTGGCCCGAAGTTACACGATCGTCTCACTACACTACTCGGCGTACGCCATTTATATATTATTTTTTTATATATAAATATTAAATATGTAGCTTTCTACATAATTATTTATCTATGGTTAATGCATTGACGTCGTACTGTTCACACAATTAGGTACCTATAGGAGCTGCCTCTTGAATGTTATTCATGTTAAGGGTGCGGGCGACTCAAGACGACTAAGCTCTTCGCGAAGTAGCACGAGTGTATAGTCACGTTCTTCGGACTTCGATCGAGTTCGACGAGCACTTCGTCAAAGTTACTTTGCGAGTAGTGTAGAGGAGGCATTACACTTTTTGTCGCCCCCCCATCCGCCAAATCCGTTCCGCCCGATAAAGAACTTCGTTCCAACAAAGTCGTAAATTATGTACGCAAACACACTGCACGCCTCACACGTAAGGAAACCTGTTGACGGGCATAGAGGAACTATTCTAAAGAGTAGAGTAATTTCTATCCCTTTTTATTTCTCTTTTTTTTCAAATAGGGGGTAACCCACATTAGTATTTTCTTCTGTATATCCAAAATACAGACAGTTTACATACAAAAATTGTACAAAGACAAACATCCAGACACGGAACAATTATTTGTAGGCCATACAAATATTTGTTCCGTGCGTCACAACTCAATGCTAAACTGTGCCACGGAGGCATCAAAGTCATTGACCAGTTCACGGTTTGTAATAAATATAAACAGATGAGAATTCAAAAGATGGAAAGTATGCTCTTTTAATAACATTTTTTTTTACTTATTCAAATTAACCATAGCCAGTGTTTGCCCATAATCCCACCTGGTGGTAAGTGATGAAGCCCTAGATAACAAATCACACTGTCTTAGCTTACGCTAAAAAAAAAGCCTATTCACTCTTGCCTTGAAGACACCCAGATTGTATTCGGACGGAAAGACAAACGCCGGAAGACATTAGAATCAAAATGGCTTTTAATAACATTAGAGTCACGGTGGCGACGTAAGAAAATTTATCACCAATCCCACGAAATCCATTACAATGTTGAGTGCATGTAGGTTGGCTATCTACCAAATATTATAGTTTGAGTAACAGAAGACGATTTTAGTATATACTAGCGATCCGCCCTGGCTTCGATCTCTGGATCGATTTCTGGATCTCAACAACAGCGGCACCTACCCGGTCCATTTGTGAATCTAAACTATCCAGGGATCCACTCAAACGCACACAAAAAAAAAATTTCAAAATCGGTCCAGCCGTTTTCGAGTTTTAGCGAGACTAACGGACAACAATTGATTTATATATTTAGAGATAATTTCTTGTGCTTAAACTACTTACAATTTATCTTAATAACAGGACAAAACTTATAAAAATCCCATAATTGTGGTACATATGTATCACACCTGTAATATATAATTTGATACGTTCTATACATTATCTTCTATATAAATAAAATGATAGAGGTTTGCAGTTGTGCGCGCATCACGGAAAAACTACTGGATAGATTTCAACTAGGTTTTCTAAGTTTTATTTCTTATACACTTGGCCCTTATATAAAAAAATAATATTGCGATATCTTCATTTAATATAAAGTTATTAAAGTTTTAAGAAACAACGATTTTGTAAGCAAAGTATATTTTTGCTTGCGATCTTTTTGATGTTTTTCCTTCGCACATACGAAAACTTTGTTAATATATCAAGAAACGCGGACGAAGTCGCGGGTATCAGCTAGTATAAAATAAATGTATGTATCTTTATTTGTTCTATATGGGTGGCTATACCACCCACCTGGTGATGATGAAACTTTGGTGAGTGGTAGTTGTGGGCTGACTAAAATGTTTTTTTTTTAAAATATAGAATAAGGGTGCCAAACAAGCACACATTCCACCTGATGGTAAGTAGATGCTGTGGCCCATAGACACCCACATTTATCCTTGATTAAGAATTTTGTCACCCCTGAGGCGTAAGATGAATTGTCTTATTTCTAAAATCTTACAAATCATTATTTACACTATCTACCTATATAAATAACATTAAATTGCCGCATTAACGAAATAAGATCAATTGAGAATTTCTAGACTGATTTTGATGAAATTTTTGTTTGTGTTTGAGTGGGCCCTGGATGGTTTAGATTCACAATTGGACCAGATAGATGGTGCTGTTGTGGAGATCCAGAAATCACTCGTGCCAAGCCGGGGCGGATCGCTATTTATATATAAAATACTCATTCAGAAAGCAAACATTCTTTACCAAGGAACAGGAAGTACATTGTTAAAAAAGGTACAATATGAAAATATGTCTCCTGCTCTGGGTCAGACTAATAGCCAAACATGGACTGTTTATGGACTGGTGACAATGTGAAACATAAATTAAATAAAATAGTCACAATAATGATGAAGCATTTTTGTATCATGCGAAATATATTTTCTTATCTGAACTAGATAAGGAAGTTTAATATTACTTATCTAAAAACTTTTATCTTAATAAAATGAGTCTTCACAAAATTTTTGTGAACATTAAATCAAATTATTGCATCAAATATCATATTAAAATAAAACTGAACGCGAGACAGTTAAAAATTATGAGCTGTGGTAGGTCAGGGGTTAAGCTTCTGCTGCCTTAACAGACATTTATTTATCATAGGTGTTACAGATAGTCCCCTGTGCAGGGCATGTATGGGGGAGGATGAAACGGCGGCCGACGTGTTGCTGACATGTCCGGAGGTCGCTGCATACAGGGCTAAACATCTCGGCACGCCGGGATCACTCCCCGAAGTTGCTTGCAACATCAAAGGACTGTTGAACTTCTTCGGGGAGATTTCATGGCTTGAATAATTACATTATTCCTGGCCACACGCATACGCGCTTAGACGTGGAGTTGCGGAAAACAACCCATCGTAAACTAAACTAAACTAAGCGCCTGCTGTAAATTTCACAGTACATGAGCAACCTGGGTTCAAAAAGCAATTAAAGTTATAAGCAAGCAATTATAGTTGCTTCACGAAGCTCTTGGTGGTGCAACATCGTGAGGAAACCCGCATGTCTGAAAAATTTTAAAAATAATATTTTAAAGACATGATGAGATGAGCTAACATGCATTGGGGCAGCGTGGTGGACAAATCCTACCAGATATGATCTTACCCTTGAGGCTTGTACCCAGAAATGGGAAGTGCATAGGCACTTGTAATTCAGTCATAAAGTTTCATAATTATCAATTAGATTACGTAAAGGTATTAGATTTGAATGTTCAATGACAAAACAATTATTTCCTGCAAAAACACTTTATCAAAAATACTGTAATGAAATATTATTAGACCAAAATTTTGTCCTCACGGTTAAAAGTAAACAGCTCCATACAAAGATATGTAACCCCGCAATTTTTTTTTTTATAATCTATAATAATTTATTTTTGCCTAGCTACAAGGTCATGTGTGCAAGAATATTAAAGGAAAAAAATAGAAAAACCAGAGCACATTGCGGACTTCGATGTCACACACTCCAGTGTGGTACTCTGTAGCCATTTAGCTGTTTAGAAGATTATCTTTGTGGCGAAATTACCAAACATGTTGCTCAGGCAAGTCGGGGTTGTTTCCTTATGTGTTAAAAAATTTACTTTTACCCAGATAGTAGCTAAATCAATTTAAAAAAATCTCAAACATTCTGTCATTTTTATTTTTTAATTTCAGAGTGCTTGGTAATGCATTATTTTAACTGATTATCACTGATAAATATCTAACGCCTACTATTTTACTATGCATGCACACATTCATAAGGGTCGATCGGTCAGCAAAATTTGGGATAATTAAAAAAAAGTAGAAGTCTTATTTACTCATATTTTTAAAAACTGCAATAACATTTTAACATTTTTTATATATTTGAACTTAAGTATAAAATTTTGCTACTTGAAAGATAACCCTGTATATTGCTCATATAAAAGTGTAGGATTATTATCTGTAAATATAAATTGTGATTTTAGTTGTATGAAAACAGCAAATAGTCATATTGCAACTAAGCAATAATTGCAAAATTTAAAATATAATGGGAAATAAAACATGAGTATACAAGTCGCGGCACGTAAGTCTAGCGCTGAACGAAACGTAGAGGGACGCGCACGAATTGAATTGCATAAAGTGTAGGATTATTATCTGTAAATATAAATTGTGATTTTAGTTGTATGAAAACAGCAAATAGTCATATTGCAACTAAGCAATAATTGCAAAATTTAAAATATAATGGGAAATAAAACATGAGTATACAAGTCGCGGCACGTAAGTCTAGCGCTGAACGAAACGTAGAGGGCACGCGCACGAATTGAATTGCATGAATGCGACTGGAGAGCCAATCAGCGCGTGCGAACAATCGGACTAGCCAATCAGAGCAACTTATGCGCAATAAGCCAATCAGCGTGAATTATGCGCCATAACAGTCACCGCTAGGCTTTCGTGCCACTACTTATAATGTTAAGTTTGTTTCCCTGATGAATTTACTTATTATGGTTTATTAATGTTAAGATAAACATTGTGCGTGAATTTATTATAATATACTTTTCTTCTCTTTAAAAATATTAAATTGAATTATGCCTTTACCAAGTCTGAGATTAATCACTTAAATAAGATCTCATTTTTTTAGTAAAATACTAAAAAATAATGGTTTCAATAAACTACAAATAATAATATCAGTGGCATTAAGAGTAGAATAACTTATTAGGTGTAATACACAAGAGGTATTTTAGACAGGTACTGGGCAACCTCACTGGTAAATTCAGTGATAAAAAATAGCTCACGTTGTGAAATAATACTGTAAAATCAAAATGAATTGTTATAAGCCTTTTGTATAAGCTGTGTAAAATATTAAATTGTTGTTTAAATTTTACTCAGGCAACAATTATGTATGAACAGAAGTGCAAATATTTGTCAAAATACAAGAAATATGTTAATCATATACACTGAATCAATTAAAATAACACAATAACTGAACAATAACAAAGGTCAAAATGTAAGTACGAAATACGTTTTTTCTTTTTCCTATTTAAACATAAAACAATATGTTAATGACACAACGTACCAGACAGATTTTTTGTGGACAAAGGGTAAAATGTTTTTCAATGTATGTTGCAAAATCTAAATCACGTACATATCAAATGTTTAATGTCTTATGCCAGATACGTCGTGCTATAATCTTGTCGACTGATATCGTCCGAAAATTACAACAAAACAAAATCAGTACCTGTAGCGAGGCGCCTGTCCGATCCTCCGGTCATTTTCCCGGGGGCGTGGGATGACAGTATCACTTAGAGCAACACGCGGCGAGCTCACTCTGTCTCTTGAGGCCCCGCACCACAATCCAGGCAGCAATTATAAAAAGAACCCATTTTCAATGTCACAAGAGCTACACGAGGGTAACTTGCGGACGACGACGCAACAGCCGTCCGCGCTACGCACTACGACGCACGCGCCCTTAGCAATAATATTTCAACATTAATTACCTTCTCCGTCTAGGAAATTAGATTCCCGATGTTTACGTCCCTCGATTTCAGCCATGACCAATTTATTTATTACGAGTTCTGACTTGACTGAACATAGCGACATGCAATTTTTCCAACTCGACGATTTGACGCAAGTTGACAACTTGACAACATAGAATAAAAATGAAAAAAAGACGTGTCGTTGTCAAAATTAAAAATAACGTTCACGTAGGTTTTTAAGGCTGCTTTGATAATCGTGACTTAGTAAGTTATTAATAACACTTAGTTAAAGTAGTATTAACAGGCATTTGAGAAAGCGAATTTCCACAAACAGAATGAAAATATATAAAAAGTACTCTGTGGGATGAAAATGTTCAATATTTATAATCTGTTATGCAATAATGTTGCCTTTTCATTATTTTTCTTGAAACCTTCTGCCACTGACCTCTATATATGGACTGGCTATACACCATAACATAATGAGGCGATTTGATTTTCGCCATTTTGGCGCTGACAGCAGAAGTGAACGTCCACGGAACTAATAATTGAGATAAGACTGTGTGACAAAATATATCGATAAAAATTGATACCCAGGCCTACCTGTAACGTCCATTCTATTTATGTATCATAAATATAATGCCATACAATAAATAAATGTATCAATTAATACCTAGACCTTAGACGCAAGCTTTATACCTCATAAAACCAAGATCGACGCTGCCTTGGTCCATCTATATTTTATTCGTAACTACGGAACGGATTTTGTTTCGGTTTCAAATGAGGAAATACCTACGCATACCTGCTTCGCGGTTGTCAGAACGATTATGTCGGACCTGCACCTACTAAAACCCCATGGTGTTCCACCTTCGCCACACATTGGCAGGGCCACGGAAACGCTTTCAAACACATTCGCGGTCCCACCCGCGAGGACCCCTCCTTAGTTGAGGACTCTTCCTTTACTTCTCAGATAAGGCGCACCAGGAACAAAAGGCGCACTGCCCTTCGCAGCCTCTTACTCCACCTGCACAACGGACTCCCCGACCCCGATATGTGGAGGTCATGAAGCCAGGAAAAAATGAGCACTCGGAAGCACGTAGTGGTACAGCCCCGCCAAAGTAGCGGAGGATAGTCGAGTGGCACATCGCCATACCAACAAACCTCTTCCCTTGTGACTCCATCTCGGCTGCAGCGATATAGAGAGAAGACTCTCCTCTAGCCGCAGCCCACTAACACACGTCCAAGGGCTCGACAAGCCCACTCAGAGTGGCCGCCTTAGGCCAGCCCTTCACTTCGGGCCAGCCATGTGAGTCGTCCTACGTTTACCATGGGTTACCAAGCCACGGCTACTAACCCCCCCCCCTCCCCCACACCCCTAAACTCATGCAAACTCACTAAGGACATTAATAATTTTGCAGTCCCAATTTAAATTTGTTCCCTTGATATAATAAATTGGTCACATTTAAATAGATTTAACAAATTTACGTCTTGTAAACACAAAGTCATCATCAAGCGACCTTTCTACACTTGGCTATAGCCCTTGAATCTGGGGCAAAACAAGGAGAGAAGAAATAAAAACATTCGAAATAATAATCTAATACTTTTATACTTACTGGTATTGGTACTACCAGAAAATATTGTGGGGCATAATGCACTTTTTCAAAGAGGTACCTTTCTCATGTCCAATAAAACAGTGGTAAGTGAAGTGTTTAGAAAAAAGATAATCATTTTATTTCAGACGCCAATTCCCAAATTTTGTGCTTTATAGCCATAATTTTAGTCTAGGTTAAGTTGGGTATATAAACATTTGATAATTATCTGTTGACAGCGACTTTGGTTGTTAACAGATATGGGTAGAAAAGAACATCGATAAGTATTATAAATAAGGAACTCGACAATCCTATTGAATTTTATTGTTTATCAAAACTCAGAAATATAAAGCCAAACATGTTTGTAATTACGATACTAAAATTAGTAACAAATTTTTAAGTACTTATATTATCAAATAGTTTTAATTTGTTTAATATTAGCTGTAAATTTACTTACTTGTGGAATGTTATCCCAATTTCCTTTTGGTAACGAGTTTTACATATTAAGCACACTCATTATTACTAAAAATAATTCTTATTATGTAACTAAAATCAAACATAATCAAACCACATAAAATACTTTTATTATTTAGTTTAAAAGTTCAAAATACAGAGATACGATTTAAATAACATAACAGACTTTGGCATATTATGTCAATTTTAGTTCCCGGTACGGACAATGAGGGCGCTTCAAATCGGCATAAGCATTTTGTATGGTATAGCCAGTCCAGCGTCTACGTTGTCGTCTGCTGCGGTGTGTGTGAAAACACCCAGCAGGTTTCGGGCCTCGGGGCGTCTCTCCCATTACCCGGGTGTTCCTCACAGCCCATTTCTATGGGCCGGTCTTGAGAGCCGATTATTTCGGCGTTGTCAGTATAAGCAGCGATCCGGGGTTCGATTCCCCGGTCGTTGCTTATACTCACTCAAGGTGTAAAAGGGTATTGCAGGAGGCGCGCGGCCCGGTGACACAGCAAGTGCTCCCACGCCACCCACTTCAGGTTTCCCTCGAATTAGATTTAGTTTTGTACCACGTTGTACTCGAAATTTTTTAATCACAGTCTTGGAAATTAAGATCATTTGTATTATTAACACATATGGATCAATGTCTAAAATAAAACTTTTAATTAGCGATGTTATACGTACATGATAAAGTTAAATTAGTAACTAATTTCAGATTTCCAAAAAGCCGTGAATTGGCTAATAAGTTGGTAATAGCAATAAAACAGCCCAACTGGGAGCCGAACATCAGGAGTTTCTTTAGTTCCATCCATTTAAGTGCATCGTCTATCTTTGAAACCAAGGGGAAACATAGCTGCGCGAATTGGTTGGAAGTGCAAGGCCAGAGCTTAAATTTCAAATAAGGTTAAACATATTTTTAAAAGATTAAAAAAAATAACTTCGGCGCTTATTTATGTAGGTACCTGCGTAATTGCGTATTAATGTCCGCGAGTTTTCAAAACTAATGGATGACATTCAAAAATATATTAACATTAGAATGAAATATCTTCTACCTAAGACTGAGACCAAGTAAACAAAACGACAATTTAATAAGTTAACCTGTTTTAAAGGGCAGTAAGTTAATTAGATTTTTGTGTTGGATTAATAAACATCGTTTATTTATCTATACCTGTGTTTTATTGATAATAATCTAACGACCTAATATTTACTAAATAATTACCTTTTACTTAAACATAGGTGTTAATCATGGCGCATCACTTTTCAACCGCTTCATCTATGTATTATAAGTACGCCAATATGCGATACGCGCACTCTATAGTAGCATAAGTATACTCTAAGGTAGAACGATGTTACAAATTCTTCGATGGTGATGTAGATCTCATGTTCATTTATAAGCGAGGAAGCCTTGAAATACCCTGGTCATCAATTGTTTGCTGGGTTAAGTCGTCGTTTAAACCTCCTAAAAACTTCGCAATGTGACGCATCCACATATTGGGAAGAATTTTGTGAATTAAATACACATAAGACTAGGCTGAATGGTTTAAGACCTTTGGCCTCCTTAACTGTAGTATCATTAACAACATTAGTCACTAATCCACTAATCTCGATCCATACATATACAAGGTCACTATGAAAAAATGTACTTAAATTCAGCCTTCATATGTTTATGCCAAATTATCTTTAGCTTTTATATGTTTCACGAAATAAATTAACTGTAAAATGTTGTCAAGTAACTCATTGGAAATTTTATTTATCTATGTTAATAATTAATCACCTGTAAGTAATTGTGTAAGACTTCACACATTTAGATTTAGTATGTTAAATTGTAGCAATTGTAGGTAGACCTTTTTTAAATAAATAAATCAAATAAATAAATAATCGACATACCATAGGGCTTGCTTCACGGAACATACACAGAGGGCACTGCTACGATAGTATAAATATCACGGCACAACCGCAGTCCGTCTTCCTCTTTTCTCAATTTACCACAACTACGAATAAATCGATTACGAACGTGATAACCGTTTTTTTCTCTGCTCCCTCAGGATATTATATTTTTTTGAGTTTTTATCAGGATACTGCTGCCTGTCTCCTGTTTAATTTCCCTCTGTTGCCTTTTACGATACTCACGGGATGGTATCGGGTCCTAGAGCTTCTAAGTAATAATACATATTTTTTTAGTAGGAGGTAGTGGATTCACTGCACTGTCCTCTTTCACGGCATCATCAAGATCCTGCCTTCACTTCGTGATTTTGAAAATATTTTCATCCAAGCAGTTATAGCTTTCTCGATGGTTTTATTTTCCACTGAGCAAGTAAATCAGCATATAAAATTGGGATTACAAATGTGATCCAAATCGCTTATGTATTGTGTAACTAGTTTTTAAAATTTGCGACACGAATATTTGTAATGCAATAAATTCATCGTCACTTAATTTAGAAAACAATTCACTTGATCGCTGGAATAATAATAATTCTAGTCCTATTTTCTTCATATTTTTAGACATATGATAAAGTAAAAATTAAATAAATAATTTTAATAAAACAAAAACGAGTATGTCGATGTTGATTGTTGCTAACATTGAGAACGAAATCACCATAGATTGAAGACGTCATGTCATGTGAAATAACGTCCCACTTACATATTAATACTACAATATGGATGTATTTTTTTTAGTAAATAAGAAGATACGAGTGTACTTACTCTCATCTTTTGCATTGTATAAAGAAACCAAAGATGACCACTTGTCATTAAAGTTCTACTCATAAAATACACGCAACATCTTTCAATAGTGTGTCTCTTTTTGTCAATTTGAAAATTGAGTTGGAAAAAGCGAGAAAGTATATAATATTGATCATAGATATAGTATATCTATGATATTGACTGATGGTTTATGTAAAATTGTAGGTTCTCTCCTTCTTATTAGTTTGTGGGTTTTTTCTATGCATACGTAGCGTTCAGAAACGTTTCTTCTTCAGTGGTAAGATACGTTTCTTTCCTAATTGTTCATCGTTCGCGAACTACACAAGACAAGACTACTTGATGATTGGTCATTGGTTCCTGTATATCTGTATATGACAGTTAGTATACTTTGGTCATTGGCATAGATAAATAGATATGTAGCAAGCTACAGATACGACAGTGACTTTTAGTCAAGTTCCCAACTACGCGTTTGGCGCTGCAGTCGCCCATTTTGACAGATGGTTAATGACTATACATATTTAGTATGGCTATGTATAGCTTAGTGATGTCAACACACCCTTCAAATCATCGATATCGATATTTAGTGGTGTTCTTGCTTTATCGATATCGACATAAGGTGCTTTACAGGGCAATAACATAATTTTACTTATAATGAAACAATTATAGTACATACTTATTTATTTTTAATCAAGCACAACGACATAATATACAAACGTAATCTTAAGATTAAATTAAAGGCACATTAAGTTATATAAACAAATTAGAAAATTGAACATAAGTACAATTTGACGAGAAACAGACAATATTTATAGCTCATTAAATAAAACAAATTAAAATTAAACCACAGGAAGCATATTTAAGTGCTTAATATTTGACTTTTCAACTTACTTTTTATACAAATTTTAAACAGCTATAATTTAAATAGTTATGAATTAACTGAGCACCTAACCTGTATAAGATAAGGAACTTTTTGCTAGGGTATGCTAAATTATTTTAATAATTTATACTCAATAAATTATTATAACATTTGTTTGTTAGGCAAGACAAACGATTTTTAATAGTTTATATAGTCTTTGGAGCTTTATTTTATTAGTAGCAATGCTATTTATTTTTCATCTTGGCTACCTGGCCATTTTTTTATTACAAATTGTTTTAATTGTATTAATAAGAAAGTTATTTGTTTAACATATAAAGGTTTTTAAATAGTTCTCTATATTTTGAAAGAGATTGGACATTAAGCAAGTCTTTGTGAGGCTTATTCACCTATAGGTTCAGTTACAATCTTTGTCAAAATTTTAACAACTCTTCTTTAATTCCATTTTCTACATCACGTAACCTAAAAGAAATAAATAAAAATAAAGTCCAATATTTATATTTCATGACTGAATGATAATCATAAATTATATATTATATATTAATGTAACAAAGGGCAGGCTTCATGGCAGTTGGCATTCTCTATCGGTCAACCCATGGTGTGGTGAAAATAAAGTGGTAGATGCAGTAAATAAGAAATAAAAAAAAATATAAATATTAACATTGTATACATCCATTCTCAGGAGCTTTCTCAATGTCTTCAGGCGAGGAATTCCAAATAAGTGTAACCTTAACAGTAAAGAAGTTGTTGATAAAACCATTGAAGTGTAGTGGAACTGTAATCTTTAGATTAGATGAAGAACGAACTCTTATCGTGATTTGAGGATAGATATTGAAACTTTGCCTAATTATGTCTAAGAATAAACGGAATTTATCATTTTTGCCAATGTGTACATTTTGTACCTTCTAACATTTGTCTCACCACATCAGCATTATAATTGTATTCCTGAAAACAAACTATTTGTGAATTTTATGTCCTTATACATAAACCCAAAATTAAAGAATAAATATATAATGTATGCTTCTGTATTGTATGTAACTCTGCGGCTATACTGTTAACGACAGTTAGTTTAGTATAATCGTAATTAAAAGTAATCTATATTATCATATAACTAAGTTATATGGTAATATAAATTACTAAAAAAAAGAACATTTATCTCCATGGTGTTGGTACTTTCACTTGGAGGTTGTTCCATGACAAGCATCTGAAAATAAACAAATATCAACATTAACAATATAAGTATGCTCAATATGCTAAAAGTGTAATATAGCATAAAATTGACTCCACGCTATAGAAAAATATTCTAGGTTGCTACAGACCAGAGATTTTAGGAGTAAGTTGGTTTGGAAGTCTGAAACAGCGTTGCGTTTCAGGAATTCGAACATTTTATTTCATCATCATCATTACAGCCCTTACAAGTCCACTGCTGAACATAGGCCTCCCCCAAGAAATACCACAAAGCATGGTCCTAAGCTACCTGCATATCCATGTCGTCACTTCATCAACATTTTTTCTTAACCTAAAACTTTTATACTTCTTTAAGGCCAATTTTGGGGTTCACCCATTTTAGACATATATTTTCATCAATATCACCTTTCAAAATTTTATTATTTATGTTGCACCAATTGTGCCCATGTAATCTTATTAAAATATTG
The DNA here is from genome assembly GCA_029286625.1 of Parnassius orleans. NCBI lineage: Eukaryota > Metazoa > Arthropoda > Insecta > Lepidoptera > Papilionidae > Parnassius > Parnassius orleans. Next base: position 2,651,231 of record JAGSMP010000026.1, on the reverse strand, counting down.
ATGAAAAAGTTTTTGACAATTAAGGCATGCTTATTACACCCTAGCCAGGAAAAACTCAAAGTGCTCAATATTTTTCTTTTCAAATTACTTTTATATTACTTCCAATACAGCTATAATTCAAATAGTTATGAATAAAATGAGTACCATCCTGTACAAGATAAGGAATTTTCGTTAGGGTATGCCAAATTATTATTTTTAATAATTTATACTCTCTAAATTTAATGTAAGAATGAATGTTTGTCTCTGTACTGCTAATATATGTTTTGATGCAATCCTTACAACGAATAGCTTTCGTTATTTTCCGACAAATGTATCCAGCAGTGTAAGCTGAGCAGTGGACTTTAATTTTTCCATGACTGCATCATTCACCAGCAATTTTTCTCTTGAACTTGCTTGTGAAGAAGATGGGAGATCTCGCAAACACGAGTTTGCAGGTCATTCTTTATTATGAATGTTTTGAAAAGAACACTAACATTAAATAATGTTTCTCCATTATCCTCTTCACAATTAGAGAATTTGGAATGTGGACTAAGCATGTTAGATAATATTAAAGATTTAAGGCATATATAAATGTGTTTGCATCTGGGTTAACATTTCTATAATTTATAGCTCTTATACGTCCAAAAATTTTCTAATGGGTCTTGGTTAATATTCCTCGGATAATAATATTGTACATTATACTGTTCAAATAATAATTTGGAAACCCTTATAAAGCTTTCAAGAGTTGTAATCCATCCTTGTTGGGATGGCACTCACTAAGTCGAGGTTTTCCTGCTTGTGTAGCAAGTTGCTACTGGTGTCTACAAAAACCATTTTTTTATTTTATTAATGGCTTTAATCCAAAAGTGTGATGTTGTGAATTTTGTTTAACTGCTCGTCTCTGCTTTCCTCTTTGTACACCACCGGTAGCCATTGACGCTGTCAAACAGTGTGTCGAAGAATTCAACAACTTCTGCTGTTGTGGCCATTGTTGCGTCAGAGTTTGCAGTATGAAAATAATCTGGAAAAAAGTACTCTTTAATTTAATTTCTTTTACAGTTGCACCTGCAAGTGTTTCTCAAAATACACTTCTTATTTGCCTACAACAACAGACTTTTTAACCTTTATATAATTGTAGTGTGCCTCACGGAATTCACTAATGTAAATAGATAGATAGATAACTTTATTGTAAGCCAAAAAATATAAATATGAACAAAAAGGAGAAAAAGAAATGACAATGGGCAGTCTTATTGTTAGAACAATCTCTTCCAGACAACTTGGGATGGACATGATTGCAAGAAAACAATAACAACATGTGTGTCATTGGCGACAAAAGTAACATTATTTTTATTATTAACCATAAAATAGTAATAAAGATGCATAATATAAAATGGTATATAAGGTAAATACATACATATTTAATATATGTATACATAAATATATATAAAATACAAATATATATTTTAAAACTATTACATACAACATAAATGTTCAATAAATACAAACAAATAGTGCAACTAGATAATAGTAGAATAATTATTATATACAAATGAATTTGATAGAATCAAAGATGAACATAGTAATTGTGTACATGTTTCTTAAAACCGGAAAAGATTGAGAGCGTCTTGCTGATAATGGCAAATCATTCCATAATCGGATAGCTTGTATTGTAAATGATCTGTCTAAAAATTCCAATAGTAAATATATTAGTAAAAAAAGTAATTTATGCCACTTTTTCTTCAAAATGCCTAATGTAATACAAATTATAAATTTAATTCAGTAATAAACAGGACTTGAAAGATAAAGGTTGTCTTATTTAATAATGTCATTATTTTGTGTTGTAATATACAATGTATTTACAAATTGAGAGTTATGGTCAGATTTTACAATAGTACCTATATACATAAATTAAATAAGCCTACAAATCAATATAGCAATCGTTACTTACTGAGTGCATTTGTATATTTGAGCATAGCAGCAGTTCGAGCACTAAATACTTGAGCAGCTACGCTGACCTTCATTTTTGATCTTTTGGCGATCAACATGATGAGCCGTTAACTTTAGTAGCCCTTGTGTGTCCCAATTTGCTATCCAAATCAAAATGAACTCAATATCTTTCCAAGAGGCAGTTTTTCTTCCCAGATTATATCTTTATTTAAAAATTATTCCTTAAACCCTTTAAGAGATGAGGTGGGTCGAAAAATATGCAAATCGTGATCAGCAATATTAACTGATCCATGTGTAAAATAATTAAAATAAATAATATTTGTCCTGAAGTACAACTGGTTTTAAGTAATGAAGAATGGTACACACCATCATGAACACCTTGAATATTCCGCCTACGAATTGTATCTTCCCTAAGTCTTCTTATTGCTGTTCGAAATGTGGACCATTGGTCACAAACAAGACCTAAAGGTATTAA